>JAKWIX010000327.1:4228103-5674748 GCA_027704785.1 Solanum chmielewskii
TGATAATCATGTTGATAATATTGTAAATGTTTATATATTATACATGTAGTTATAATATTGTTTGACTTACTTATGTTACACTAGTGGGATAGCACGTGATCCTACCAATACACTGTATACTGATTGTGTAGTTGCTTTTTTTTTTTAGTACAAGACATCTTCAAACGGCTATTGACAAACTTCATTTAGGAGATTAAAGATCGTCACATCGAATTAAAGGGTGAGATAAATCTTCTGGGATGCCATAGGATTCTCTTTCTTTCTATGTCCACCATTTTTGGACTTACACCTTTGCTTTAGATTAGTGAGTTAGTTCATTAGTATTTCTTATTAGACTTGGATCTTGTTAGATGTTTTGATACTTAAATTTCAGATTCTAGGTTAATCTTCTGCATTGTTAGTAGTTAGATCAATTGTTTGAATTTTATTAGAACTTCGGGTTAGTAATTATTCTATTTTCCTTTGATAAATGTCTTGGTTTTAGATTTTTTGATTTAGTTGGATGGTAGTAGTGTTTCTCCCACCTGAGTGTTAGTCTGGGTGTCAATCATGATGGTCTGGATCGTGATATCGCCCCTTGTCTTATCATAGGATATCTCTTTAAACCATGCACACGATAAAACCTTCCACCGTCCATGATCTTTTCATGATAGCTCATAAAGGGAACATGGTTAATCGTCTTTGGCCTCATCATTAGATTAGTTTTTTAGCGTTGGTTTATTTTAAGTTTGAAACTCTTTCAACCTAAAAACTCTTATTATGTGAGAATACCTTTCACAATCACGCATATGTGTGTATATGAGAACTTTTTTTCACACAACAACATCGTTGATACTTCTCTCTCAAAGCACCCTAAAAACATTTTCATAAACTTCATAAGAACATGCATAATTTCATAATTCACCTTTCAAGGTTCAAAACCCACTTTCAATCATCAACATCTACAAATCAAGGTTTAAACATAGGTTTTACCATAAATTCATGTTTGATTTCATAAAACTCTTTTTCATATTCCAAACCCACATTATTTAATCATAATTGGGAAATATAGTATTACATGGGTTCATCATAAGAATCATAGAATTTCATTAATTCATGCATAAGAGATCATAATTCATATCATTTTAATAAACATTGAAGAAAACCATGGCAATTGAAAGAAAACCCTAACTTAGTGGGGGGTTTAAACTTTGAAATATGATATTTTGGAATTCCATGAATGGAAAGAATCAATAAATGAAAAGGCTTGAATCTACAATTTCTAGAGAGAGAAATATTTGGAGAAGAAGAGCTTTATAAATTTTTGGAAATATAAGAGGAATAATTTAGTTTGGGTGTTTAGGAGTTTATAATCATTATAGGGATTTAGGTAGAAGGAAAAATGACATAGTATTGAGTTAAAAAAATTGGGGAAAAGTGCAAAAGGGTCCCTAATTGGAAACTGCCGAATTGGCATAATAGAGGCCAAAATGGGTCATCATCATCACCACAACCTGTCAAATGGGTCGTGAAGAATTTCTGCATGATAGTGCTTTGCTATTTCAACATAATTTTTATTTACTCTGAGACCTTAATTTTATAGGTCGGGGACACCTAATTCATTTAATTTTGATATAAACGGTATGATTGTTTGAAGTTGACCCTAAACTCTAAGACTAAGAAAAAACCTTCATGGACGACTTCAAGATCTGTAAAGGGTTAAACGGTCCGTTGTGATGCATGTGGCTCTTGAACAGTAGTTAGGGAATGAACCGTACTTACTTACCTGACCACTTCACGACCACTTTGATGGACCATTATGTCACGCCCTTAGCATACACCCTGGGCAGGACTAGAACTCGCTAACCATTGCTAGCCTTGAGCAAACCCTTGGCCTAGTTTACTATACTTAACTCAACGAAAGACAACGTTCATACTTATAAAAAAGAAAATAACATAACTGAACAGAACAATAATATTATAATATAGATTTTTTTAAAAGTTTAAACATTTAAACTGGCCAAAATGGCAACCAAGTCTTTAGCATAAGAATGAAAAGTAAAGGATACTTGACTACTAACTGTCTATGAAACCTCTAAACTGACGAATGAGATGCATGTTGGGACAAACCCCACAACATTCTATTGAACAAATCTAGAAAGCAATAAAAAGATGTCCTCCAAAATGCAAGAAGGCTCACTAATTGACTCTGGAGTGCTCAAAATTTATCTACGGTGTGCTGGATATCGATCCTCGTTGCCTGCATTTGCATCATGATCGATGAAGGCCAACTGGCATCAGTACATTGAATGTATGAGTATGCAAGTTGGAAAGCTAACACAAAACTTAGGCTTGAAAAGGAGTAAGAAAGAACACTTACCTTGGCTCTACTCAACTTATGATCTACTAACTCTTACTCAGTGTACGCAGTTTAAAAGTGATTACAATATAAAGAAACACTGATTGAAAGCATGTTGTAAACTCTGAATGTATACAAGTATACAAATAATATTTGAAATGTATGTAAAATATAATCAACTTGTGTATATGAAAAATACAATACTTCTATGGAAGTTTCTCTAACTCTGACAACCATTACTTAAGCTATAGGGATGATATATAGCACTCGTCCCACGCTACCCAACCATACTAACCTTGCCAGGGTATAAGACCAGACCTGCCTAATAGATCCATTAGTAACTATGAAGTGGGTTCATCTAAAAAGTATGACCCTTTTCTACGCATGATGGTTACATGGTTGCATGGAGACTTGAGATAATCTGAACTCTCATCCCCACATCGATGCTCAATATTACTCCCAAAATAAATATATATATTGGCTCTTGTGTTTTTAAAACATAGTGATTCTATAATTTGAGATTAGTTCTCAAAACTTAGCTTTTAAATATCTCTCTTGGAAATCAAAGTTTCCTCTTTATTCTATTAAATCTAGCCATAGGATCAGTGGAAGTCTAGCTTCCTTTATTTCTCATAAGTTTGAAAAAAAATTAGTTTAAGCTCTAAGGGACTACTTAGTTATCTTATAACTCTTAAGAAATGAACTCAACTTTATGCTCTTTACTTACTCAAAACTTAACTCTTAGGGAATAGTTTCCTTATAGCATTTGATAATATAACTCAACTCTTTACTTGAACCTTAAAACAAAGTTAAAATGTTTGTTTAAAACTATTTAATGCTTAAGGAATTTACTTTGACTTGGTTCTTAACTTTTAGACTTGACTCTTAACTTCATTGACTTCGATCTTATCTTTCCTTCAATTGGATTATGGATTCAAATATCATGATCTCATGTTTATGGATGATTTCATTATATTTAGATGTACTTTAGAGTGTCGGAATCAACTAGGAATGATATGTGAATCACTTAGGAACTAGTACGATGAGATATGGAAATAAAAGGACTTCAGGGGGTCGTGAGGCTGTGAGAGGAGCGGAGTGCCAGAGCCTGACGGACAAACATTGTCCTCAGACCCTCTGGTTAGTGCAGTGACAGAGCCTGACGTACAGAGTCTGTCCTGAGGCACTCTGGTAGGCGCGAAGCCCCAATGCCTATCAGACGGGTTTTCCAACTTTTCTTCTCTAATTTTCTATTCTAAACCTCCTAAACTTCCATGGATCATCCCCCAAATCCATAGAAACATTAATATACTCAATACCCAATAGATTAGACCCAAAAAAGTCCATAAACATGAATAAAAACTAGAAGATATGAACTACAATTCAACCAACAAAATTTCACAACTTTTCGTCGAGAACCCCCATATTCACCATTCCATACACACTAACTTGCTGAATTAAAAAATATCATGTGGGTGAAAGGACCCAACACCGAATGATCTCACATACCTCCATAGGGATCACCCATAACGAAATCCACACAATGATCTTGGCGTTCTTTGACAGTTCTTGATCTTCCTCTTCTTTTCTCTTTTCTCCGAAGCCCTAAGCGTTCTTTGTTTTTCTAAAAATGATTTGGGACTTGTTTTTATCCCTAGTATAACCATTAACATAATTAGGAAATACTAGGGTAAAAGACTACTTTACCCTTATTAAAATTCAGATGGGATTTTCCTCAGCTCAACAGCCTAACTCCGAAAGGCATATCTCCCTCATATGATATCAGATTTTTGCAAAGTTGACGCGTTAGAAAGATCTTACATGGGATTTCCAACCATATAAATAACTCATGAAAAATTCTTCTGATCTGGAAGTTATGGCCATTTTAAAATGGCCAAAATTTTGAAAGATGGAAATTTTCCAGATTTTCCTACTTATTCTCAAAATTAATTATTCCTCATTTCTTAGCTTATTCTTGGTTAGTTTGAGTCATGCAATGTTACAATATCTCCCCCATGGAAACATTCGTCCTCGAATGAGTACTCTTTCTGTAAGCTAAGGGTAGTAACATCATTTCAGCACTCACCAACAAAAACAAGTAATAGTATGCTTACACATAGTCTTATAAAGTGCTAAGGAGAGAATTTAGTACCTTGATATGCATTTTCTCCAAACTCAAACAAATGTGAATATCTATTCTTCATATCCTCCTCAGATTCCCAAGACGTATATTCAACGAATTGGTTCCTCCAAAGGACCTTAACTGAAGCAACTTCATTTGTCCGCAACTTGTGAACTTGACGATCAAAAATATGAACCAGAATTTCTTCATAGGATAGGTTATCCTTAATCCCAACATTATCTTTTGGTACTATCAATGAAGGATCACCCAAGCACTTCTTCAACGTATAAATGTGGAATACCAGATGAACTGTTGCTAACTCTAGGGGTAGTTGTAACTCATAAGACACATTTCCCACTCTCTTGGAGATTCTATAAGGTCCAATATGTTGGGGACTAAGTTTCCCCTTCTTACCAAACCATATAACTCTTTTCATGGGTGAAACCTTAAGATACACCCAATCATCTACCTCAAACTCTAATGACCTTCTTCTAACATCGGTGTAGGACTTTTGGCAACTTTGTGTCGTCTTCAGTCTTTCTTTAATCACTTTCACCTTCTCCATAGCTTGGTGAAATAGATCTTGTCCTATCAACCCCGCTTCACCAACTTTGAACCACCCAATAAGATATCTGCATCTACTCCCATAAAGAGCTTCATATGGAGCCATTTGGATGCTGGAATGGTAACTGTTGTTGTAAGCAAACTCAATGAGAGGTATGTGATTATCCCAATTTCCCTTAAAATAAATAACACAAGCTCTCAACATATCTTTTAAACTCTGGATACAACGCTCAACTTGTCCATCTATTTAAGGATGACAAACAGTATTCAAATTCACCTTTGAACCCAAACCTTTCTGGAAAGATTTCTAGAATTGTGCAGAAAATTATGCACCTCTATCTGAAATAATGGAGACCGAAACTCCATGAAGTCAAACCAGTTCTTGAAGGTAGAACTTAGCATAATACTCAGTCTAATAGGTAGTCTTTACCGGCAAGAAATGTGCTGACTTTGTCATTCTGTCAACAATCACCCGTATAGAGTCATGCTGCCTTCGAGATTTTGGCAAGCCTTTGATGAAGTCCATATTAATCATCTCCCCCTTCCATTTTTGAAGATCTATATTCTGAGTTAAATCTCCAGGGCTTTGGTGCTCTAGTTCAGTTGCTGGCAATTTGGGCACTTGGTAACAAACCCAACAATATCTTTCTTCATGCCGTCCCACCAACATACTTCTCTCAAATTGCGGTACATCTTGGTGGAACCCGGATGAATGGAGTACCTAGAGCTATGAGCCTCCTCCAAGATCCTCTCTTGGAGTCCATCTACCTTAGGTACACATAATCTTCCTTGGTACTTCAGCACACCGTTTTCCCCTTGTTCATAAGCCAATACTCTTTGCTTATGGAAACTTGTTTCAAAATAAAGAAAAATGGGATCTTAGTCTAGCTTCTTTGGAACCTCTAACACTGATAATGCTTCAGGCCCATTTGTCACCACTATACCTCCTTCTATAGAATCCATAAGTTTGACTCCCAGGCATGCAAGTCTGTGCACATCTTTTGCTAATTCTCTCTTCTTCTTCTTCGACACGGAAAGTATTTCCCATGGATAACCTGCTTAAAGCATCAGTAGCACATTACCCTTACTAGGGTGTTAAGAAAACTCACGCCATAATCCTTAAGTAATTCCAACCTCCTCTTCTATCTGAGATTGAGTTCTTTCGGAGTGAACACGTACTGGAGGATCTTGTGGTCACTGAATATGTCAACATGAACACCATACAAGTAGTGACACCATATCTTCAAACAAAGCAATACTGCAGCCAATTGTAAGTCATGAGTTGGATAATTCCTCTCATGAACCTTCAACTGTTTACAGGCATAAGTTATAACCTTGCCATTCTGCATCAACACACAGCCCAAGCAACCTCTTGATGCATCACAATATACCAGAAAATCATGAGTACCCTTAGTAAGGTCAAAACTGGAGCGGTAGTCAATCTTAAAGCTTTTCTCACAAACTTTAGACCGTTGAAACTTGACCATCTTCTGAGTTATATTGGTCAAAGGAGAAGAGATAGATGAAAATCCTTCAACAAATCTACTATAATAGACATCCAAGCCCAAGAAACTCCTTATATTTATTGGAGATGTGGGTCTAGGCCAATTTTATATTTTTCAATCCTCCTAGTGTCAACTCTTATCCCTTCACAAGAAACAATGTGGCATAAGAATGTCACACACTTAAGCCAAAACTCACACTTGGAGAACTTGACCTATAGCTTTTATGTCTCAAAGTCTGAAGAACAATCCTAAGGTGACTAGCATGATCTTCACTCCTTGAATAAATCAGTATGTCATCAATGAAGACGATGACTAACAAATCTAATAAGGTTTGAAGAATTTGTTCATAAGATCCATGGACGTTGAAGGTGCATTTGTCAAACCAAAGGACATAATTAAAAATTCATAATGTCCATACCTTGTTCTAAAAGTTGCCTTTGAAATATATTATTCCCTGACCTTCAACTAATGATAGCGTAATCTGAGGTCAATCTTTGAAAAGTAAGAAGCACCCTCAAGTTGATCGAAATATCATTTATCCTTGGAAGAGGATATTTTTTCTTACTGGTCACCTAATTCAACTGACGGTATTCTATACATATCCTAAATGAACCATCCTTCTTCCCAACAAACAAGACCGGAGCGCCCCAAGGTGAGACACTAGGTCAAATAAAGCATTGTCTAACAAATCTTTCAATTGTTCCTTTAGTTGTCTTAACTCTGCTGGTGCCATTATGTATGACGGAATAGAGATAGGACGAGTATTTGGGATGATGTCTATGCCGAAGTCTATCTCTCTCTCGGGAGGCACTCCAGGTAGATCATCAGGAAAAACATATGGAAACTCACTGACTATAGGAAGGTTAGATACCTCATCACTTGAGTCATTAACTTGGACTAAGTGATAGATACACCCCTTGGAAACTAACTTCCATGCCTTTAGGTACGAGATGTAATGACCCTTAGTCATTGCTGAACTAATACTCCACTCTATAACTGGCGCATTAGGAATTTGAAACTTGACAACTTGTGTTCTGCAACCAATTGATGCATAAAAGGCATGAAACCATTCCACACCTAGAACGACATCAAAATCTACCATGTATAACTCTTTTAAATCAGTTATGGTACTCTTGTGACTATTAGAAATAGACAATCACGATAGACTCTTTCTGCTAGAATGTATTCACCAACAGGTTTGGAAACAATGAATGGTTCGCAAAGTTGGTCAAGAGAAATCTCAAAGTTCATAGAAACATAGGGAATTACAAAAGATAAACTCACTTTTGGTTCTAACAATGCATAAACAGTAAAGTCAAAGACTCGAATCATACTAGTGACAACATCTGGAAAATTCTATTGTTCTTGGCAATTATTGAGAGCATACAAGTGGTTTCTTCCTCCGCCAGTACCAGAAGTAGCTCCCTTAGGTGCAGCCCTGTCTGGTGGAGTAACTGATGAAGACTGAGCCTTATTTCCCCCATTTCAATTGGCTTGCCTACTCTTTGGAAATTCTTTCAAGAAATGTCTGGTCTGACCGCACTTGAAACAATATGCGAAGACTTCCCGACAGACGCTGAAGTGATTCCTACCAGACTTGGCACAAGAAAGAGGATTACTACCCCCTTGTTCCACACTACCCTTTGAATATATAGTCCTATCTTGGGAGTTCTGATCATGATGCTCAATTATGTCTCTAGAAGCAAGTGCACTAGAAGATGATGGTGCATGCCCGTTTGATTTCTTAAATTGTGGTCGACTTAAACCACCCTTCTTTTAACCAGAGTCATTTCTAGTCTTTGCTTTCTTTTTTCAATAATTATCTCTATACCTCATTCTTTTCTCTTCAACTTGATGCACATAGACCATTAGCCTGGATATGTCCATGTCGCCAACCAACATTCCAGCCCTACCTTCTTTACTTGAAGCATGAGCCAAACCAGTGACAAACAAACTCATTATGATCCTCATGTCTTTCACAATCTCCGGAGCATAGCGAGACAGTTCGGTGAAATTCAATAAATAATCATGAACACTCATACTGGAGAGTATGTGTCAAAGTAGTCCAGACCTTTCTTTTGTCTGTACCCTTTGACTACCAGTCTGACCTTATATTTGTCAATAGTTTCATCAGGTTTCATTTTCTTTTTAAAGATCCACTTTGATCCTAAAGGTTTATTTCCTGGAGGAAGATCAGCCAACTCCCAACTGTGATTGCTTAAAATTGATTCCTTTTATCTATTAACTGCTTCTTTCTAATAAGTTGACTCAGACGAAGACATAGTTTCTTTAAATGTTTGAGGATCATTTTCAAACAATAGTGCCACAAAATCTGGTCCGAAAGAAGCAGGTTTCCGTTGGCGAGTACTACGCCTGGATCCTCACTATTTAGTGTATTTTTCATTGATTCTTCTCGTGGTCGTTTAGGTCTTTCACTTGTTGACTCACATTCAGTTTTATGCGAATGAATGTTTTCAAAAAAGACTTTGTTTTATTCGAGTCAATTATCACATTAATATGCATCTCATGATTATCGGATTTGTGAACCAAAAACCGACAGGCCTTACTATTCACAACATATGCAATAAATACACAGTCTACTATTTTTGGTACAATTTTAACCCTCTTTGGTAGAGGAACCTCTACCTTGGCTAAACACCCCACACTTTGAAATATTTCAAGTTGGGTTTCCTTCCTTTCCACAACTCATATGGAATTGATTGTTTTTTATGACGTACCATATTGAGTATCTTATTAGTCGTAAGGATGACTTCTTCCCAAATGTTTCGCGGTAAACAAGAATTGATCATCAAGGAATTCATCATTTTCTTTATGTTTTGTTCTTTCGTTCCGCCAAACCATTTGAGTGTGGTGTATAGGGTGCAGTAGTTTGATTATAATACCATATTCCAAACATATATCTGCAAAAGGAGATTCATATTCTCCACTCTTATCATTTGAATCATTTTTATCTTTAGATTCAATTATTTCTCTACTTCATTTTTCTATTGCTTCAAAGCATCAATTGTTTCATCCTTACTATAAAGCAAATATACATAACAAAATTGAGTGTAGTCGTCAATAAAAGTTATAAATACTTTTTTCCACCACGAGATGGTGTCGAATTCATATCACATATATCTCTGTGAATTAAGTCTAAAGTTTTAGAATTTCTTTCAACAAACTTATAAGGATGTTTAACAAACTTAATTTCCATACAAATTTAACATTTCGATTTATCGCATTTAAAATTAGGCAATACTTCTAGAATAACAAATTTTTGCAAGGCTTTGTAATTTACATGTCCTAAACTAGCATGACATAAATCATTTGACTCCTATAGGTAAACAGAAGAAGAATTCTTATAAATACTTTCAACAACCATTACATTCATTTTGAAAAGACCCTCATTGAGGTAGCCTTTTCCTATGAACATCTCATTCTTACTTATTACACATTTATCACTAACTAGGACACACTTAAACCCGTTGTAATGAGTAGTGCAACAAAAATATAATCTTCCTAATTGTAGGGACATGCAGAACACTGTTCAAAGTAAACACCTTGTTGGATGTCATTTTAAACATTACTTTCCCAGTTCCTGCAATCCTTGCGGTTGCTGTGTTTCCCATGAACAAATCTTCATCATACTCAGCAAGAGTGTACATTGCAAAGCCTTTTTTGCAAAGAAAATATGTCGAGTGGCACCTGAGTCGAGAAACCACTTCTTGGGATTTTAACTAAGTTACACTTTGAGATCATTGCACATAAGTCATCTGCATCTTTCATCTCTTCCACGATGTTTGCTTAACTTTTGCCTTTGCCTTTGTCTTTGTCCTTTGTTGGAGCACGAGAATCAGAAGACCTATGACCAGCCTTACCTCAGTTGTAACAGTTGCGTTTGAATTTCTTCATGTCCTGTTCTGACTTCTGCCCATTGGACTTCATTCTCTTTTTGTCTTTGGTAAGAGCTTCTTCAACATTATTAACTCCAATGATTATTGAACTCTTACTAGACTTCTTTTCGGTGTTTTTGTTATCTTCCTCAATCTTGAGCCGAACCACAAGATCTTCAAGCTTCATTTCTTTATACTTATGCTTTAGATAATTATTGAAGTCGTTTCACGAAGGAGGCAACTTCTTGATGCAGCCACTTGAAAAGTTTCATTTACTACCATATCTTCAACAATCAGGCAACATAAGTTGAAGTTCCTGCACTTGTGATCCAACAGTTTTACTATCTACCATTTATAGTCTAAAAAGTTTGCGACTACAAACTTTTTTAAGCATGCATCTTCTGTCTTATATTTCTTCTCAAGTGCATCGCACAACTCTTTTGAAGTTGTATTGCACTATAGACATTATATAAGTCATCCTCTAAAGAACTCAAAATGTAGCCATTACATAGGAAGTTTACTTGTTTCCATGCTTCAATAATCATGAATTTTTTGTATCTGGCATATCAACAGCACGCTGGTAAATTTCAGCAGACCAAGATTGGTAAGCCAGAAAAATACCCATTGATGTCATTCTTTGAAATTCACACTAGTGAATTTACTTGGTTTCTCTGCTCGTGGTACAACAGTTCGGGTCGGTATAACAACAGTCATTGTAACACCAGTGTTTATCATTTCTGATAAATAAAAGTCGAAACAACCTTATTAAGCAATAACTTATAATTGCAGACTTCAAGGAGTATAAAATCATAAAGATTTTTGTCTCCACCACACAGATTAATAATAATTAATTTTCTTAAGATTGTTGCCAATCTCTGTTAAAAAAATCAGAATTACTAATTCGAATAAATTTAGCAGAAACACGAAGTAATCAAAATTTACTGAACCAGTATGAAGGATGAATAAAATTTAATTCACAAAAACTAAAATATGTAAAATGTACTAGAATCTAAAAAAGTTTTAACAAGAAAAAGATCAAGTCCATTGAACTCACAGTGTTCCTTTAAGGAAATTATTCCCCTTCAATATTCGAGTTTTGATTTGAAATGTGTCCTCCCAGGGTAAAATGACCACAATCACCACCGTATAGATACCGAAAACTATGGTGTCAGTGAACCACTCAACAATAGTAAAGTACACAAAGAAAAAAATTGTGCAGAAGAAGAAGAAGAAAATCAAAAAAGTTGTAAGGAAAAATTCTGAAGAGTGAATGGTATTTATAAGCAAGAGGAACAGGTTCAAAAAGGTTGCAACCCTTTCAAAATCTACGCGACCATTAATGAAAGTTTGCAACCTTTCAAATGGTACTGATTGTTCCTAAAAGTTGCAAACTTTCAGAATACTCATTTCCAAATTGGCGAGAAATTTAAATAAAACGAAAAAGTTTCTTAAATCAAACGGGTCGCGCGCGGATCGAAGTTGGGTAAGTTTAATCAACTAAAAAGTTTTCAATTGAATAACTGAAAATGTTTTAGCCATTTAATATAATTAATTAATTAAATAATTAAAAAAAACTTGTCCAAAAAATAATCTCTCGATTATTTTTCAAAGCCGAAGCCGAGCCGAGAGATGATGACAACGCGAGGGGGTCCCTCATTCAAACCCTTTTAACAATTAATAGGAGTGTTTCTATATTTAAACTCTCCTATTTTTCTTTCTACCAGCTGAGGGACAAATGTATCTTCATTAAAACATGAGAGGACTTTTCAAGTTCTCAATTTTTCAAGTTCCTTTCTTTCTCTCTATTTCCCATCAATTTTTGCTACATACCCAACATTCTAATCATAATAACATGTATCACTTCGTACCATGACATTCCCCTAGTCTGAAATAACTCAGTACAATGATATTTTTTATTAGACACAAAATCTCATTCATTTACAATAATAGAGACATACATTCTTAGATGATTCACACACAATCAGGGTAATTATTATATGTTATATATTTATGCATCTGTGTTTGTATGTATGTGCATATAAATAATCATATATCACAATCGTTATGATAAGGCTTAAGTCATATACCGCCCCTCAAAGTTGTCCGCGTAATTCACTTAGACACCTCAATTGAGACATGTACCTATTGAACACTTCAATTGTTCAAAACATGTACCTATTATACACAAAATGTTGATATGGCAAAAAAAGTATATTGCACTTCCATGAAGCGCGTGAAAAGACTTAAAATAGTGTCTTTTTTATTTATTTTTTACATTTTTTCTTCTTTTATTGACACTTGGCATTATAATTAACTTAAAAAATATTTTCTTCTTTATTTACACTTTTTTCGAAAAAGAAAACACCCCACTCCTTATCTATCATCTTCTTCATAATTTAGTTTACAAAACTTTCTTCATTTTAGCTCTAACACTGTTTTTTTTTCTTTTTTTATATACAAAAAATAAGTATCTTCCAAATATGAAGATAAATGAAAATCAACTATGAAGATTCAGATTTGAAAGAAAGTCTTCGTATGATTTATTTCAAATCTCATAAAAACAAGGAACAAAAATGAAGAAGATGGAAAAAGATAAATGATTTTTACGTATAAAAATAGTTAACCAATATTTATTTATCACAATTTACTCAAATTCATATGTGGTCATTAAATTTATCAAAAATGATATAAAAAAATTTGAAAAAAATAATTTTGGAGCTATCAATTTCATTTTGTCATCGATGTAGAGTTGAATAACAGCCAACAAAAGTTTCTTTCTTCTTCACTCTTAGTATGAAAAAAATTAATCTTAAAGTTATTTGAAAATAATAAGATTTTGTAATTTGAGAAAGAATGTGTTTTGGGGAAGAAGATAAAGATGAAAGGGGGTTGGAGTGGGGTTGGATAAGGTGGGGTAGAATAGGTTGACATTTTTATTTTTATTTATTTTTTTTTAAATTAGATATTAGATGTGTGTATTTTTATAATTTTTGGGCCCAATGCCAAATGTTATCTTTTATTTAGTCAAGTTGCCACATCACCACAAGTGTATTACACACTCTTCACATTTTTTGTTGATTATCAAAATGTCTAATAGAAACGATTATTTCATAGGTAAAAGTGTTCAATTGGTATTAGTATTAGTTGAAGTGTCTAAGTGAATTATGCGGACAAATTTAAGGGGCCGCTGATGACTTAAGCCTTATGATAATAATAATTTATTCTTAAATAAATGCTTTGAGAATTAAAATCCACTATTTTATCCTTATTAACGGTCTATCACATTACCCTAGGGTCATTTAATGATTACTATTAATTCTTTAATACTCACATTATCTAAATTAATAGAGTTTCTACTCCAACTACCCCCTCTTAATTAAGTAATTTCTATGCTTAAGGTCTCATATTTATTAATTTCAAGGGAGTAATAGATGAAGAAGTTGATGGAGAAACTTACTTCATTGAAAAGTTTTCATCACAGTCTTAATATAATCGCTCCTCTAGAGATTTGAATGAGGTTTTGAAGTTTATGACATAAGACCCATCGAAACTTACTTAAAACACTGGTCACACTTTGCCATAGCGACCGTGCTTCGTTATTTTCTATAGCAATTGCTCTAAGGCAAACCACTTATTGCTATGATGAAATTGTTAGGATCGAATCCACACACACACTTGATGAATAAAGCACACAAGAACATTAGAGAGAATTAGATGAGAGATCTAGAGAGAGAAAGATAGAAACCAATATTTCGTGGTAACACCCCGTGAGTAAACTTCCACGGCGGTGGGGTATATATATTAATAAAATAGAGTATTTTTGGTTACAGATAATAAATGGAGAATAAATAGTACAACATAGACAATTATATATATTAATCAGGCTTCACAACCTAACTAAAAAAAGTTTTCAACATTGACACTTTTTACTAAACGCTTATAACTTTCTTCTTTAGACTCAAATTAATGAATAACCAGTGGTATTGGAAAGAAAACTCGAAGACCTTTTATTTGATAGGTTCGTGAATAAATAACTCTTTAATAGGAGAGGTTTCGTTTGATGATGACCCTAGTAAAAATTTATATTGAAACTCAATTGCTAATGTCACTTTGAACTCGACTTCGTTTCTAAGGGTTCCACATGACTTTAGTGCGTATCTAATGCTCTCACACACTTAAAATTGATCTTAACAAATATAAATAATTAAATTTCATCAATTTCGATCTATCTATACATATAGGGTTGTTTTAAGCCTTAGCCTAAAAGTTTGAGAAGTCACAGTAAACAAAATAATTGATCTCTCAACTATAATTCATATTTTAAAACAAAAAAAAATAAAACTCTTAACTAATAAACATTAAGCACATGTGAAAAATATATCCTCAATTGGATGGGTAAACAATTCACCTTCATTGACCATAAAGCAAACACCTCAACGTCGGGAAAAAGGGCATTAGGAAAAACAAATTAAAGCAAACAAAACAAAGCATTGCATCTTTTTGTTTGTTCATTTCGTATCTCTCCAATATTTAGTTTTGTTTGCTTTAGTGTTTTTCACCTAATGCCTTTTCCTGTTATCGAGTGTCTCCATTTGTCGAGTGTCTTCTTTTTTATCTATGACGGTGTACTATTTGAAAATTCACCTGGACTTTCTTGACTAATTAAAGGCTCAAAATAATAATCCCCGATTCTCTTCTTTCTCAAACCCTAAGGATAAATAAAAATAGAATTCATTCAAGATTTCTTTAATCTTTTTAAAGCTTCTTCTTCAAGGTAAATCTTTCTCCAAGTATTTCATTCTTTCCTACTCAAATTCCTCCATACAATTATGGATCACAAATGAAAATCAGAATTACTGGTCAAAGAGATTTCAAGAAACTAATTCAAGAATCTCAAGAAAGATTTTCTTAATTATTTACCTTCAAACTAAGGTTCAAAGGCTTTTAATCAAGTTCTTATTCAAGATTTTTCATATAAGGATACTATAGTGTTGGCTAGTTATTCCTCACACTTTCTAAATCGGTAAAAGAGTAATCTAGGATTGTATCCCTAGATTGAGTATTCCGGAGATAAGTTGATTTTGAGTTCTTGAGTTCATGTTTCTTTTTGAAATTCAATTTCTAATTATTGAATAGTTATAATATTTTGTGAAATAAGATTCTTCAATTGATTTCTTCATGTATATATTGAACATGAACCCTATGAATTGAGTATTCTTGAGGTGAGTAGGGTTGTTGAGTTATGAGTTTTCATATTGCTATTAAGATCGCTGAGTTGAATCGTTCATGTTCATAATATTACATGAACCCTATGAGTTGATTTATAAATATTGATAAGCTTTTTAAAACAAACAATTAATTTGAGTTTTTGAGGAATCAAAAAATGAGTTTTGAGAAAGAGTTTCTAAAACATGATTAGTATGACAATCGAGTATGTCATCAATGTTTAAGAAGTATGGTATCTAGATATGCCATCAATGATTGACTTTGACATCCCGAGTCATCAATGGTCATATTACAATATGATTTTGATATATTTTGTAGAAAGAATTTCATGTATGAATTGAGTAAAAGTATAAGGGAACAAAGTATTCCCAAAGTTTCGGTTTCTACATTGACAAAATAGAAACTTTGATTTCTAAATGAGTTATGAATTCAAAGATATTCAAGAATAGTTACTTCTTTTAAGAGGATAGTTTGAGAAATTATCTCAGGCCAGAGGAAGATAATGTTTTTAAACATCGAACATGATTATATATTATTGGGTATAGTATTGAGCATCGATATAGGGATGAGTTCAGACAACTCATATTGTTTATACACCATGTATGCCAACATGGGTGCATGATCATACTTTTTAGAGTAATCCTAAGTTCCTTTGAGCAGAGCTTACTGGATCCACTTAGTTGAGGTGTCCTGTATCCTGAAAAGGTATAAAAATATTTTGGCAGCGTGGGCGAGATGTTGTATCATCATGTAGCTCATAGTGATAGTTGTCGGTTAGAGAATCTCTCAGTAGAGTTAAATGTATTTTTATATATCACTTATTATGTTGCATTCAGATGCTTATCATTTTTCAGCTCAGGATCAGTTTGTTTAGATGTTATCAACCAGACCTGGAGTCCCATGTTTGGTAATTAGATATGAGCAATGATTAGATTTTGAAATTTCTATGGTTTTTCCGCCAACTTCCTTTTTAGTAACATAGCTGGTTTTGAAACAATTTCCACAGATTTGACAAATGTGTTTGCAGTGTTTCTCCCACAACTTGTCTTGTATCCTAACCCGTCGGACCCAATAAATGGGGAGGCAGATGCCCTGATGATGCGAGACCGAAATGCATATGAACAAAGAGTTAAAGGTATAATGATCCATATCAACTGTTTATTTGTTTCTAAAATTTGTGCTTGCTTTAAGTGGACGAGAAGAACTAACTATTAGAAGTCCTTGAATCTTTGAGTAAGGTAGACTCAATAGAATTAAAATCTCATAGCTTTAGTTTTGTTTAGGGTCCACTGGAGACAACCTCTCTACCTGCCAAGGTAGGGGCAAGGTCTGCATTCACTCTACCTCCCCAGATACCACTCGCGGGACTATACTAGGTATGTTGTTTTTGTAGCTTAGAATTTTGATTGGTTGCTAGGGAATTGGTTATCCTTTGTTTTCTTGATATTTGCGCGTTGATTATGTTAGCATTCTATTGTAGATAAAATTTTCTTAAGTTAGCTTCTCTTGATCTATTCATGGTTAGACTATGTTCGGGTGAATAGACAACAACATATGGGCCTAACTATCAGTTATTGCCCCCACTTGGCACTTGCTGCCTGAAGAAGGACTGACCTTTTAATTCCGACACAGTTGTAGGTAGATCAGCATTTTCATTTTGTTGGTCATCTGCAGTGTATAATTTATGAGTCTGCTTCGATAAAGATGTCCATTTGATCGAGAAGTATGGTCTAAATAATGTAGAAACTTTCTGGTAAACCAACTTTATGGCGACTTAGGTATGGATTGTTTTGATAGTGAAGAAAATTCATAGTTAACGTACTCCTAGCATTCCAAACTAGCTTGTGGAGTCTTAGCATCCTCAATCTACTTTGTATCAGTCCTAATCTGATGTGTTTGGTCTATTACTAGAGGAAGCTACAAAAATGGGAACTTACAGATGTTGTCCGCTTAAGTCAACCTACCTATTAATGCTTCCATTATCTGGCCTAGTTTTAAGGTGAAATGCAGAGAGTATGTTAGCTTTCTTACTCTATTTTATATGGGACTATCATGTTAGATACTTCGACCACAGCATTAACATACTTATCTTACATAAAGCAACTTTTTTTTCCTGGCAGGAAAATTCTTTCATGTGGGTGTTTTGCTTAGAAATTTGGAAAGGGCAGAAAAACTCTGTTGTTCAGACTCGTCAAAATGTCGTCCAGCGTATAGGGTCCACCAAATGTAGTGCATTTTTAGAGGATTCAACACAGATGTTGCTTGGACATATTACTGTTAATTTATGTTTGCTCAAACTCTTCAAAATTGTTGATGCATAAGTGTCTGATCCTCCAAGAGTGCACTACTTTTGGAGGATCCATTATGCACTCGTCGAACTGCGTAGTAAAAAAAAAACAAAAAAAACTATTGATTGTGAAGGGGATCCGGAATGAAGATGCCCTCTTCATGTTCTTTTACAATTTGATGTTTTTAGGACAAAAATTACTTAGTTACACATAAAGCAACTCACTAAATTGTAGTATTCCACCCAAAAGTTTCTGTACGGGTTTATAAGTGTCTATTACATAGATAAGCTAATCATTATAAAAAGTCTATTACGTGAATGAATTATATAAAAATGTCTCGATGTACTACGAAAAAAGATACTTCTGACTCATATGTTGAAATAATTTCGACCTGTGTCCACAAGTGTCTACATCATAAATCAGTTAATCACATAAAACAAACTACCGTAAATTAGTCAATCACATAAAACGATCTATTGCAATTTTTTTAAAAGAAAAAAAAAGGGAAAAATCCGACCTGCCGGATTCGAACCAGCGACCTAAAGATTTCAGCAGTACCACTACAGTCTTCCGCTCTACCAACTGAGCTAAGGTCGGTGCTTATACAGTTAAGTCACATAACTTTATAAATATATATAATAACTAAAATGGTGTGTTCAATTGACATTAGACCACATGTAAATTCAATTACATTTGGAATAAAATTTGAAATAACTATATATGTTATTAAGCAAAGATGTTCTGAATGTTGAGTACATCTACCACACATTTTGAGGAATTTAGCAAATGTTACCAAGTGGTTGTCCAATTTCATTATATCTTTCATTATACTCACCACCTCAATCTGATCTAATTATTTTCTCTATTTTTGTCTAGTATCATTCAACCTCTTATATACATCTAAGACATTTAATTTATTGCTTGAGGTTTTTTCATGAAACAAAGAGATATATATACACCCATAATATAAAAATTCATTAATGAAAATAATTAAATATTTTTGTTTATTTTCCCCCTTTCTATGAGACTAGTCTACGACCCAAAGGAAGTTCTACGAACCGTAGATTGGTCTCGCAGACCTGAATCAGTAGCCAAAACTCCTGCAATCTATTTCCTTTTTTGAAATCCTAGATGTTACACCATAATCCCAGAAGATACACTCGTGGGTAAGTTTAAGTAAACCCCAAATAGATCTTTATAAGCCCAATAGGTACACAGATTAACTAAATTTACTAAAATGAGATACGGCAAGTTCAGTTCTAGAGAAGGCGTAGACAAGATCTCTAACCTTGAATGACCTTCAAGTAACCAACAAGAACCACCCATCTAAAGCGTACAAATCCTTGACCTCGAAGAAAAAATGAATCTCTCAGGGCGTCAGGCCATAGGAATAAGTGTGTCGACTCAATTGAGGATAAGATCATGACGTATAGGACACTGAGAGGGTCCTACATAAGCCACTTGACATACATACAATAAGAGAGTTTAAGTAAGACGTCTCATATGTGGAATTATAACTATGTCTTGACAAACCATTATTAAACATCATAAGAGAGGTAGGAACGTAAGCCATACACTACGTAAAAATTCTCAATAGTAAACAATAAAAGCAATAAATGATCTTCAAGGATTTGTCCTCGGAGTATGAGGACTCACCAATACTATAGCGAATAGCAATCCCAATCTAGCCACGAGCAGGAGGAGGAACGTCAGACCCTATATTATGAAACAATATAGGCACACGTATGAATTAGTACATCGAATATACTAAGTATGAGGAAATATGCATAAACGCAGACACAATATCATAGTAGGCATAACACTTGTAATGCATGATAAAATGGAACATTTAAAAGCGTAGAAAGAAAAGTCACTGAAATCATGAGATAAGGAACTTACCTTGAACTTTCAATGTTCCTGCAGCCACAATCACCACTGAAGCAAAATGTGTCAATCTGATACCTCATAAACAGATTTCAATGGTGCCCCATCACTCATTATCTTCTTCATAGAACCTGAGTAGATATGACACATACTGAGATTCTTCTTATTTTCATACATGTCGAAAGAGGGGAGGAGTCAGATTATTACTGTGAGAATGCGATAAACATACCTATCATCAAACAAAATCATATTGAGTGAAACACAAAACTAACAACTTACATTCTAACAGTCCAACAATTTCATAGAAGTTAAATACCAAGTCTCATGAGAAATGATATCAGACTTTATTCGTCAAATAAAATTGCATAAACTTACATGGAGAATAAAAAGTCAAACTTGGCTATGGAAAGACAGAGGATAAACACATGTAGCTTCTTATACACTTCGAGTAATTTGATGTTTTATATATAGACTTCAGTAATGAGTCTACCGCAGAAGATTCTGTTTTTCATACAAAATAAAAAGTGATGGTTCCTCTGTGAAACATAACAGACCTTGTTAAACAGTAAAACTAGTAAATTACAAAGTGCCTATAAATTCTAAATAAAATCTTACCTAATGTAATGCCTGCTGCTCATGGAATTTGGCTTGATTTACCATATCAACATTCTAGCATGACCTTGGAACTAGTAACCAATAACGAAATAAAGCATATTCAGTTTAAGTGGACAAGCATCATGCTAAAAACATAGCACAAATGCGATTGATTGATAATTTTGCTTTTATAATGTAAAAATAAACGCAAATATTTTCTTCTTGAACTCGTGGAAAATAATATTTGAAAATTTGACTCAGAAAGTGAAAGAGAAACATAGACTTACGCCTAACCTAATTATATAACCGTATACTTGAATTTTTGGAATATGGGAAAAGTTTGACCACTGGAGTTTTGACCACTCCTATTGGTACAACTTTTTTCTAACTGTGGGCAGCCATAAATGTAGAGTGTCCTTAATTTTGTGAGGCATTGCATGACATCTCTGGATGGCAGACGCTATAGTTTGTTGCAGTTCTTTAAAGATACATATTCCAAAAAAGCAAGGTTGTCGAGCCCATGCAACAGAGCTTCTAAAAATGGACAATCATACATGGACAGATACCGTAATTTGGGCATGACATCTGAGAAGTCCACATGTCGTAGCCGTTTGCAACTCATAAGATTCAACGATTCAGGAGAAGTAAGGCTGCCAAATCTCTGAGGAAGAGCCTCGATTCCGAAATTATCTATACCAAAGTGTGTTAGGGACGAGAGTTGCATAAGCTGATAAGGCAGAGAATCCCAGTACAAGTGTCCCCTAAGTTCAATCTACGAAGGGACAAAAACTGCTGAATGCCATTAAAAATCAATTGGAATGCCTCAAAATCCACCGTTTCTTAGAAAGGACCGATTCCCAGATCCATTAACCCAGTGAGACAGTGAAGGCCCCCTGAGGGTAAACTAATCAATTTGGGACAATCTGATGTACCCAAAGAGGAAAGTGAAGGCATTTCCCCACATGTAAAGGCAAGGAAACCAAGTTCTTATAGCCCAACACATACATAGCCTCTAGAGAACTTAAACAATTCTCTCTATTGGGAACAGGAAGAGAAGTTAAATTTGGGCAGTCGAATATTCACAATGTCTTAAGATTGTACAAACTTTGTGGCAATTCATGAAACTCTCCACAAATGGAGACTGATAAGAATTGAAGAGAAACGTTGTTGCGTAGCATCTCATTTGGTAAACAAGTGAGCTCTTTCACGTGATCAACAGTAAGATTCACAAGAGATGTTAAATTGTTGAACAAGTTCAACAATGTCATTTCACTGTCAACTCTTTTGATTATTAATTCACGTAGGATTTCAAATTGAGTTGGAGTACTTTTTAACAGTGGACAATCTGTAATCCTCAACTTCTCAAGCCTAGGAAAAATTCTTACTCCAACTTCATCTCCTTTCCACTCAATAAGGCTACACATATTCACCAATACTAGTTATTTTAATGACGGGAACACATGGATATTGCCGTTATTGCTGCTTGATCCATTATCATTAATTTCAACACCATAAAATGTAGGTCCGATCCATTGCAATTAAAGGAATCTTATCAGCTCAATATGCCGAAGGAACTTCAGTTGGCCAAGAGATGGAATTTCATTGCACCTTTTGCAAACACTTAATCTCAACTTGATCAAATTTGGTAGCAATCCTTCACTGAACCGTGAAGGAAATATATCCCCGAAATAGTTCTCCACTTCTAAGGTTTTTAAGTTTGGATGTGGTTGAATGCCATCCAACACATAGTCATCATTGATCTCACAACCTTCTGTTTCATTGTAAGACCATAAATATGATAGGCTGCAGATATTTGGTTTCTCCTATAAATATGTTGTTCGAGCCTTTTCTTTATTTCTGAGTAATTGGAGACGTCTGATCGTCAATTTACCTCTAAGTTTTTTCAAACGACTCGATTCTTCTATTCGACGACCTTTCTTAAGACTTACAAAGAACAACAGTAGCGTTTGAAGACTAGTCAATTGCCCCATATTAAGTGACAATTGAATATCTAATCAATAATAATTACTGTTGCAATATATGTGTCTCAAACTTATCATATTTGCCATTTCTTCTAGAAACTTTCCAAGTAAAAAACAGTTTTTGACTCTAGGTGTTTGTAAATTGTAGAGCTTGCAAATGGAGTTGGGAAAGGCTGTGATGTTAGTGTTGGAGAGATCAAGATATCTCAAGAATATTAGCTTGCTGATTTTGCCTGACAACTCCACGATGCCTGATCCGGACAAATTTAAGACTCTCAAGAACTGAAAGCTCCATAGACAAATTTAAGACTCTCAAGAACTAATAAGAACTCTCTTTTAGACTAACTCTTTCATTACTTTATTTCAAAATGAGTATATTTTTTAAACCAGCCTTTGTCATAACAGACATGACGGTTTGCACCAGAATAAGCCCACCATCCATCAACATTCTCAAACATGTTTATGTTGGTAATCACCGCCACAAAAGGTTCTTCGGTAACGTTTGTCTGAGGGTTAGGACCATGTTTCCGGAATTCGCAAAATCGAGCAATATGCCCACTCTTGCCACAAACAAATCATGGCCCCTTTTCTTGAACTTGTTGATTTTGTTCTTGGTGTTTTTCACCATTATTTTTCTTGGGAGGTCTACCATTATTTTTCTTGAATTTTTTCTTCTTAGGCTTTAAAGAAGTATTTTTGTGAGTTTCAGAAGTAGCATTATTCGAAGTAATTAAATTTACCTTCGATGTGATGTTATTCTCTTCTGTTTGTAAAAGTGCATCTTGGCCTCTTGCTTATTCTTCCATGCGGATTTTCATTATCAAGGTTTGAAGAGAGGTTTCCTTTTGTTTGTGGCGCATAGTTTTTTTGAAATTCCTTCCAAGAAGGTGGAAGTTTATCCACTATGCCACAAAAAATAAGGTTATCTCCAATTTTAATCTCTTCGGACCTAAGCTCTCCAACAATCATGATGAAGTCTTGAGCTTGATCTACCACTGACTTGTTGTCCAACATTTGGAAACGAAAAAATCTACTAGCTGCATATTTTTTTTGCTCCACCCTATTCGGTATCATACTTACTCTACAATGTCTTCCAAATTTTCTTTGAACTAGAGTAAGTTCTATCATAAAAATTATCATATAGACAATTAAGAAGATAATACCGACACTTATAGGAATCACCATCGTACTTTTCCACTTTCTCTAGATGAGAAATAGTTTCATTATCATTCATAGTGGTGATGTCTTCTTTATTTGGATTCTTCTCAGTTAATACATAAGAAACATTGAGAAGACTTAAGTAGAAAAGTACTTTATCCTTCCATCTCTTGAAATGGTTACCATTGAACCGAAATGGCTTGTTAAGATCTCCCATCTTGACATCCGCGGTTTTTTCAATTGTAGCCATATTGAATATCCTTAATATTGTTAGTGAAAAAACTTACAAGATATTAAAATTGTAATATTACGATTGAAAATAAAATGAAGAAATTAATCTCTTTAGGCTGAGGCGCGGATATCTTGCTCTCTTTAAGGAGATTCAAGCCCACTGCAGCAAATGTTTTCACCGATCCAACAGTAGTCCTCTTTGACTTGTCCCTCCAGGATACAACATCCTTCACAAAGTATAACTCAACAATCGTGGACAAGAGTTGATTCCAAAGCTCCACAAAAAAGAACACCTCCTTCAACTAATAAGAACTCTCTTTTAGACTAACTCTTTCACTCTTTTTTTCTCTTGTGTTTTTGTGTGTATCAAACCAAATGAAGACCACCACTATTTATACTACAAGAAGTCTTCCTAGCAATGAATAGGAAAATGAATGGAGGTAGTAAATAGTGAAGATAATGGCCTTAGGAGTTTCATGGGTTACAAAAGGATTTACATAGGTTACAAAGAGTAATGGAGGAATTAAGAATGAAATAAAGTAATGACAACCAATACTAATGGATGATGTAGAAGTTATCCATTCCAGTGTTTATTGGAATGTTTTTATCTCACAATGAATTCAACCAACAAAGACAAAAGTAATGACATAACATGACTACCTAGTCAAAGATGAATAGCATGATTAAATTGGTAGTTTAAAACACAAACGCTTACCAATGGTCATTCTTATAACTCCAAAATAAAGCAATTTAATATTTTAAATATTAATATTAAAATGCTAATAACCTAACAATCCCCCACTCATTTTAATATTTAGATAAGAGAGTATATCAGTTGAAGGAAGAGTACTATGCATAATAAAGGTGTGCTCTGCATTGAACCTCCACTAAGTGAAACAATAACTCTTACGCCAGAGTCGTAGTGGTCTCAGACTTGAACTATGATTGCTTAAGGGAAATAAAATATCACTGCTCACACATAATAATCAAGGTGTTGACATGAGCTTTAACAGTCAGCACGTTATGGCCATGTGCTATCCTGATTTCATGAGTGCATTTGAGAATAAGCCTCATTCTCATAGGAAGCGACCTACTTCCACACATCACATAGGTGAAATCTGTCGAGAGTGCTCCTGTATGATTAACACTCCACCATACGGGCTACAGATATTCATTAAGAGTTTTATCAACTCACTCTTCACACACTACAGGAAATAATGCACTCACATCATAGGGAGGGGGAAAATAGTGCATTTTTCGCAACTACTCATCATATGATTAGTTTTTCCCTTTGAACCTGGTTGTAGGATCTCTAGTCCCCAGGTTAGTTTCCTCATATATGACTCAAGGATTTGTAGGCTTCAATCATATCCCCCTCAATGTGCTCCAGACCTTTTCTCTTGTTAAGGCCTTCGTAAGAGGATCTGCAAGATTATCACAAGATTTGACATAATCAACGTTAATGGTACCATTTGTCAAATACGATCTTACATTACTGTATTTCCTCCTTATAGGTCTGGATTTACCGTTGTAATAACGGTTTTGAACTCTACCAATTGTAGCGGTGTTATCACAATGAATTAAAATAGGAGGAATTGGTTTTTTTAAATTAAGGAATTTGAAACAATAGATCTCTTAACCAATTCGCTTCCTCACTAGCTGAAGCTAAAGCAATTAGTTCAGCCTCCATGGTAGAGTTAGCAATTATAGTTTTCTTTTTAATCTCCAACAAACAGCACCACCACCTAAAGTAAAGACATAACAGTGGTAGAACCGAAATCACCCGACTAAGTGTTCCAATCTGCATCACAAAAGCCTTCAAGTACAACAGGATATTTTTTATCGAACAAACCACAATTTTTCATTCCAATTAAATATCTCATAACTCTTGTTATAGCATGCCAATGTTCATTACCTGGCTTGCTTGTAAACCTGCCAAGTATTCATACTGCATATGCAATATCAGGCCTAGTGCTATCAGTCACATATCTCAAACTTCCAATTATACTAGCATATTCCTTTTGATGTATTACATCATTTTTA
This sequence comes from Solanum chmielewskii, assembly GCA_027704785.1. Taxonomy (NCBI): domain Eukaryota; kingdom Viridiplantae; phylum Streptophyta; class Magnoliopsida; order Solanales; family Solanaceae; genus Solanum; species Solanum chmielewskii. The sequence continues at coordinate 4,253,935 of JAKWIX010000327.1, forward strand.
CTTTTAATAGGAAATAAGTGAAAACTTGAATGAAAAATAGTATAAACATGCTTGCAATCATGAAAGTTTTATTTTTTCAAAATTTTCTCAACATAATGTGACTGTTCAAAGAAAATCCCTTCACATGTTCTTGTTATTTTTATTCCAAGAATAAAATTTGCCTCACCAAGATCTTTCATATCAAAATGGCTTCTAAGAACATTTTTAGTTTCATCAATAACTTTCATGTTAGAGCCAAAGATCAACAAATCATCAACATATAGGCAAATGATCACATGTGAATTATTTCAAGACTTATGATATATGCATTTATCCACTCATTTGTTTTAAAACCATTTTCAATCATGCAGGAATAAAACTTTTCATGTCATTGCTTTGGTTCTTGTTTCAAGCCATATTAAGATTTAGTAAGTTTACATACTTTGCTTTCTTGGTCTGCTTCAACAAAACACTCGGGTTGGTCCATATAAATTGTTTCATTTAGGTCTCCATTTAGAAAAGCAGTTTTTACATCCATTTGATGAATTTGTAAATCAAAAATTGCAGTCATAGCAACTAAAAGTCTAATGGATTTAATTCTTGTTACCGGAGAAAAAGTATCAAAAAATTCCAGGCTTTCTAGTTGTTTAAAACCTTTTGCAACTAGTCTAGCCTTGTATTTATCAATAGAACCAGCCGGTTTCAACTTTTTCCTTAAGACCCATTTGCAACAAATTGTTTTACAACCCGGTGGTAAATTAACTAACTTCCAAGTTTTATTAGAAATTAGAGATTTCATTTCATCATTTACAGCCTCTTTCCAAAAAATTGAATCATGTGAAGATAATGCTTCTTTCAAAGTTAGAGGGTCATTTTCAACATTAAACACATAAAAATCAGGACCAAAATCTTTTTCTACTCTAGCTCTTTTACTTCTTCTTAACTCAAAATCACCAACTTTTTTATTTTTCAAAGTTGAAGTAATAGAACTAGGTAGTGACAAAATATATTGTTCAATTCTTTGACCCCCACTATTTTTAGTATGAAAACGAAATTTATTTTCATGAAAAATAGCATCACCAGATTCTATTACAATATTATTTTCAAGATTAAAAAATCTATAGGCTGTACTATTTGAAGCATAACCAAGAAAAGCACAAGTAGTAACTTTCTTACCCAACTTTGTGATCTTGGGATCAATTAGCCTCATAAAGGCTAGACAGCCCCACACTCGTAGATATCTCAAACTTGGCTTGTAACCTTTCCACAATTCAAAAGGTGTCAATTTAGACTTTTTATGAGGCACACAATTTGATACATAACAAGCAGTTAAGATAGCTTCACCCCAAAAATTTAAAGGTGTATGTGACTCAATAAGCAAGGCATTAGTCAATTCAACCAAAGTTCTATTTTTCCTTTCTGCTACTCCATTAGACGAAGGAGAGTAAGGAGGAGTAGTTTCATGAATTATTCCCAATGATATAACAAAAGAATTAAACTCATTTGATTCATATTCACGGCCTCTAATTCTTTTTATTTTTCTTACAAACTGATTTTCAACCTCATTGAGATAAGTTTTGAAATTTTCAAAAGCATCAATTTTATTTTTCATCAAGTAAACATATGTAAACTTAGAAAAATCATCAATGAAAGTGATAAAATATCTATTACCTCCACGAGTTAGAATTCCACCAAGTTCACAAATATCAGTATGAACTAATTCTAACATATCAGTTTTTCTTTCAACTTGAAAATGAGGCCTTTTAGTGATCTTGGATTTAGTACAAGCCTCACATTTTTCAAAATTCTTTTTAACCATTGGGATTAATCCTAAACTACTCTTGATTCCAACATAAAGATCATTAATATGACACAAATGAGCATGCCAAAAATTAGTAGAAGAAAGCATATAAACAAAAGTAGAAGTTATATTCATTTCAACATTCAACTTAAATATCCCATCACATGCATACCCCTTCCCCACAAAAATACCTTTCTTCACTATTACATATTGATCAGATTCAATAATCTGTTTAAAGCCTACTTTATTAAGAAGAAAACGATACATCAAATTTTTTTCTCATAGAAGGAGTATGAAGTACATCTTTCAATGTTAATATCCTTCCAGAAGTAAAACACAATTCAACATATCCTTTTCCAAGCACTTGAGTAGTGTGAGCATCACCAAGAATGATGGTTTTGGACTCCTCAAAATGAGTATATTTTTTAAACCAGCCTTTGTCATAACAGACATGACGGTTTGCACCAGAATAAGCCCACCATCCATCAACATTCTCAAACATGTTTATGTTGGTAATCACCGCCACAAAAGGTTCTTCGGTAACGTTTGTCTGAGGGTTAGGACCATGTTTCCGGAATTCGCAAAATCGAGCAATATGCCCACTCTTGCCACAAACAAATCATGGCCCCTTTTCTTGAACTTGTTGATTTTGTTCTTGGTGTTTTTCACCATTATTTTTCTTGGGAGGTCTACCATTATTTTTCTTGAATTTTTTCTTCTTAGGCTTTAAAGAAGTATTTTTGTGAGTTTCAGAAGTAGCATTATTCGAAGTAATTAAATTTACCTTCGATGTGATGTTATTCTCTTCTGTTTGTAAAAGTGCATCTTGGCCTCTTGCTTATTCTTCCATGCGGATTTTCATTATCAAGGTTTGAAGAGAGGTTTCCTTTTGTTTGTGGCGCATAGTTTTTTTGAAATTCCTTCCAAGAAGGTGGAAGTTTATCCACTATGCCACAAAAAATAAGGTTATCTCCAATTTTAATCTCTTCGGACCTAAGCTCTCCAACAATCATGATGAAGTCTTGAGCTTGATCTACCACTGATTTGTTGTCCAACATTTGGAAACGAAAAAATCTACTAGCTGCATATTTTTTTTGCTCCACCCTATTCGGTATCATACTTACTCTACAATGTCTTCCAAATTTTCTTTGAACTAGAGTAAGTTCTATCATAAAAATTATCATATAGACAATTAAGAAGATAATACCGACACTTATAGGAATCACCATCGTACTTTTCCACTTTCTCTAGATGAGAAATAGTTTCATTATCATTCATAGTGGTGATGTCTTCTTTATTTGGATTCTTCTCAGTTAATACATAAGAAACATTGAGAAGACTTAAGTAGAAAAGTACTTTACCCTTCCATCTCTTGAAATGGTTACCATTGAACCGAAATGGCTTGTTAAGATCTCCCATCTTGACATCCGCGGTTTTTTCAATTGTAGCCATATTGAATATCCTTAATATTGTTAGTGAAAAAACTTACAAGATATTAAAATTGTAATATTACGATTGAAAATAAAATGAAGAAATTAATCTCTTTAGGCTGAGGCGCGGATATCTTGCTCTCTTTAAGGAGATTCAAGCCCACTGCAGCAAATGTTTTCACCGATCCAACAGTAGTCCTCTTTGACTTGTCCCTCCAGGATACAACATCCTTCACAAAGTATAACTCAACAATCGTGGACAAGAGTTGATTCCAAAGCTCCACAAAAAAGAACACCTCCTTCAACTAATAAGAACTCTCTTTTAGACTAACTCTTTCACTCTTTTTTTCTCTTGTGTTTTTGTGTGTATCAAACCAAATGAAGACCACCACTATTTATACTACAAGAAGTCTTCCAAGCAATGAATAGGAAAATGAATGGAGGTAGTAAATAGTGAAGATAATGGCCTTAGGAGTTTCATGGGTTACAAAAGGATTTACATAGGTTACATAGGTTACAAAGAGTAATGGAGGAATTAAGAATGAAATAAAGTAATGGACAACCAATGCTAATGGATGATGTAGATGTTATCCATTCCAATGTTTATTGGAATGTTTTTATCTCACAATGAATTCAACCAATAAAGTCAAAAGTAATGACATTACATGACTACCAAGTCAAAAATTAATAGCATGATTTGATTGGAAGTTTAAAACACAAATGCTTACCAATGGTCATTCTTATAACTCCAAAATAAAGCAATTTAATATGTTAAATATTAATATTAAAATGCTAATAACCTAACACATATCATCAGATATATTTCTTTTCCAGAACAATGTGCACAAAGGTCCTGACTCATTTATCATGTCCATTTTATCACTTGGTGAGACCCATCCAATGTATCCAACTTAAGAAAATTTTTATCCATCATTGCCCTTCGAATCAAATAGTTTAGATTTTAAGATATCTCCATCCAAATCGTGCAAAAGATTGTGCATCTTATAGTACTTTATATTGTTGTGCTCATCTAGCTCTACATATTTCAGCAAGGAATTTTGCAATACGATTTGGAAAAACTTGTGCCCAACATCTTCTATCACGGTGGTCTATTGATATGGATGGAGAAACCCTTCTACCATCCGGAGTTGGATAAATTGGTCCTTTTCAAACACAAAATCTTTTGGAAACATTGCAAAGTAAGCAAAACATTTTTAAAGATATGGTGATGGTAGATAAACATAGCTGAGTTTTAGGATTTCCTTTAAGCTATTCTCTCCATTATCATCTTCACCTGCAACAAGGGGGTTTACATCAAGAATAGTCCACCATTCATGTTTCTCCTTGTTGCGCAAGAGGCCTCCCAACACACTTGCTGCAAACGGTAGACCTTGACACATTTCAACAATCCTATTCTTCACGCTCACTATTTCTTCCGGATCTTACCCATCAACAAATGCTCATTGTTTGAAAATCGACCAACAATGATCATTCGCTAATTTTTCCAACATATGAAGGCCTACTGACACTACTGTGGATGCCACCAGCTTCATACGAGTCGTCACAAGAATGCAATTTCCTATGTATGTGTTTACTCCTCTCAAGCTGTCGATGAACTCATCCCACACTGGAAGGTCAAAACACCACAAATCATCTAAGACAAACAAATATATTTTTCCTCCTAGTTCATATCGGAGTTTCTTCACTATTATATCCCTGGTTTGGACCTAAAGTTTCCGCTGTGTCAATGATTCAAGGATCTGTTCAAGAAAGCTCTTAGTGTCTGACATTTCAGGTAGACACAACCAAACTCTCTTTTCAAAGTGTTTTTCGATCTCTTCATCATTGAAAATTCTCTTAGCAATAGTAGTTTTCCCTGAACCCCCCCCCCCCATACCCACTATGGGAATAGCACACAGTACAACTTCCTCTCTCATGTTCAACATCTTTTCCTTAATTTCAGCAACATTATTGTCTCTACCAACAACATCTGAAGCAACTACTAAGGAATCTGTTTCTCGAATCAATGGTACTATTGTCTGAGAAGGAACTTTGAGTGATTGGAGACCTAGGTCATTGGCTAACTGATTGATAGCCCTCAACTCTTTATTTATGTTTTTAATTTTTCGAGATATTTTGCTTATAAAAGCAGATTGAGAAATGAAACCACTGACATTCCTCATTGGACTGTTTTGAACTTGTTCTTGTAGAGATTTATATGTGAATTCATCATGCACATTCTGAGCATCTTCACAAACTCTTTCAAGCATCATGAGACATTTTTCCACTGGTTGATCATCGTCATCAACTTGTCGTCTTTGAGCATCATGAATGAAAGCTTGAATGATAGATACATTTTGTGTCATCATTCTTAGATGTTTGTTGCAATCCGGCCTTACGTTCTCAATAGTGAGAGAAAGAAGCTTTTTAAGCAAAACTTGAACTATAGCACCAATTACAGGGTCAGCCATTGTTGCATTTGCTTCGTCTTTTTAATCCTTCACCAAAGTCTTCTCAAGGTTTTGGCACATGTCTTTCTTTTGCTACTTGTTTATGGACCACTAAAGGAAACACAATAATTGGGTGTTTTTTTCTTCTTTTTCTAATGAATGGCAGTCACTTTCCAAATCAATAAGTGGTTTGGAAAATATTTCAAAAAATATTACATTTTCCGTTTAAAAAAGAGTGAGCTAATTTAATGTGACCCGGAGTTTTAGAAACTAAATGATACTTTTGAATCTTATAATTCTAAATAAAATTTCTGTCAAATATACAAAATTGTCTTTTAATCTTGTAGCTTTAAACATGCCATGCAGTAATTTGAAATTAAAATGTTACCCCAAAAAAAGGAAAAATGTCATTCTTTTTTAAATAGATTAAAACTGAAAGGAAGTCATTCTTTTTTAATATGAGGGAGTATTGACTTTATAACTCAGAAGTGATAAATAATTGTCAATAACATTTAGCCAAGTTTTCTATTTTCTTTTCCACTTGTTTGAGATTCTACTTTTCCAGGTTGGATTGTACTCTCTCCGTCCACTATTGTTTATGAGGTATAGTGCCGGCAAAATGATTCAATATTTTGGTGACCCGTCCAACCCGTCCATATTTTAATGGGTTGGGTGAGTGATATCGCATCGTTAAAATATGGGTTGATACCCATATTTGACCCATAAAAATATGGATAAAATATGGGTAGAGTATAAATTAGCCAAATGAGTTAAACTTCTAACTTTTATTCACTCTTCATGATACCACTAAGAATAGTGTAACTTTTCTTTTCCTTTTTATGTTATTCAATAGAACGAACTATTCTTCTCTTTAATTGAAATGATGAACTGGGATTTTTTAAAAATGGTGACAATAAGGTTTCAAAATAAATGGGTGGTGATATAAATCTTATGTATAGGTGTATGTGACAATTATGTGATTAATGATTAGGGATTATGGAGTTTCCCTCAAATTTATAAGTTGACAGTTTGGTCCACTGAATTAAATGAAGGGTAAAAGGGTAAGTTCATAATACCTAATTTAACCAACTTTTGTTGGGAATTAAATGAGGGGTAAAAGGATAAATTGAATAAACCAAACCTAATTTTACCAATTTTGGTGGGAAATATCGAGCTTAAAGAGGAAATAAAAGTGTTTCCCCCGCCTCCAACCGTCGTATTCGTCCTCTTCTTCTTCTTCTTCTTCTTCTTCTTCTTCTTCTTCTTCTTCTTCTTCTTCTTCTTTCTTCTTCTTCTTCTTCTTCTTCTTCTGCTCTCGTCTTTGCTTGCTTGTTCGTCTTTCTTTGATTTTTTATATTATTCCTTTATTTTAGAAAAGCGACTCAATTGGTAAAGTATTGCAAGAAGAAACCCAAAAACGCTCCTATTATGAAGCTGATAAACACCATTACCCCATCACCTTATAGAAAACTAAAATAAACACCATTGCCTCATAGGATGGTTTTAAATCCTAGCATATTGGTTTAAGATGTCAAAATAAACAATATAACTGCTATCTCAGCAATAATTCATATATGAAAAGAGACAAAATTAAAACTCTTAACTAATAAACATCAACCACATGTGGGATAAAATCTCCTCCGTTGTATATACAAACAATTTACCTTCACATACCAAAATTAAAATGCCTCAATGTCAGGATAAAGGCATTTGGAAAAACAAATTAATGAAAACAAAACCCAAATATCGGATCTTTTTGTCAGGCAATTTCAGATCTCCCCAATATTTGATTTTTCTTTCTTTAGTTTGTTTTACCTAATGCCTTTTTCCTGTTGTCGAGTGTCTGCTTTTTGATGAGGTAAACTATTTGCACACACAACAGGAGGAGATTTTATGCCATATGTGCTAACTGTTCATATTAGAGAGGTAATATCGTGTATTTTCGTTAGAGCTAAGGGGATTTGAACGAAGAAGGTGGTTCAAGGTAATTTCAATAATGGTTATGGTGTTTTGTCAGTGGTGTTGTTTTGGGAAATAAAGAGTTTTTCCTCTTTCTCTAGTTAAATTTGTTATCTTTTCTAGAAACAAAGAAGATAAAATGTTGCGGTTCTCACTCTAGGTATCTTATAGTATCTATTTAAAGTTTCTATTAGGTGTAGGATTTAAAGTCTGTATAAAAAAATATTTTTGTATCTCAAGAAGAAGTATTAACCATATTACTGTCTAGATTCATTCACTCATATCTCATTAATGGCTTTTAATATTTTTGCTAAAATTAAAAAGCATTTATCATATCTTTAATTATTCTTTGACCATTCATTCTTAATATAATTTATAGGAGTTGGAGGGAATTGTTTCAACCATTAAATGTATGTTACTATCTTTGTCTATTTTCCATCACTTAGAGTGACAAATTGAATAAGTTACATTAATCTTTGTCACATATTTTCTTATTACCGGTGGAGTTTTAGTAAAAGGCATTTATCATGTGTTTAATTATTCTTTGACCTCTTCATTTCTAATAATTTATTGACGTTGTAGGAAAATATTTCAACCTTTGAATGTATGTTAATGGCTTTGTTTGTTTCCCATCATTTAGAGTGACAAGTAATTTTACCATTGAGATAATTATATCAATCCCTGTTGGTTTTCTTATTATCATTGTAGGAATTTTTCCTTATAAATCTAGTTTTCTTCTACAACTTGAGAAGTAGAAGAATATATCTCTTAGAGAAATCTGTCATCGTATATTTTTTTGTGTTGGGTTGAGTTTAAAAGAATCCTTGTTAGTTTATGATTCATAGTTATATACTAGAAGCGCTTGTTGAATTCGGGGTAAAATCTATATCGGGTGAAACATCTTTGAAAAAATTACGTGGATATAAAAACATATACTATTTAATTTGTTAACATCGAGACAATTTAATTAGATTTCCATTCGCAACTAATTTACAATCATAATTATGTGTTCCACATACAAAATTAACATAATTTGACTCCGAATTGTATAAATTTCAAATATATTGTCACGCCCCTAACTAGAAAAGGGGTGGACATCAAGGATATACAGAAGCACCTGCCAATTATCTGTACTAATCTCATGCCAAAACTGTAGACTCATATGCATCTGAACTTGTAGGAAGACACATACTAAAATATAGATATAACAAAAGGTCCCGTTGGGTTACTTTACAACAGAACAATACAAAGTCTAATAAGTCTCTAAAGAGTATGTATCTAAGAATCTGATAACTAGTCGGGACAGGGACCCAACAAACCCATTACGTACGTTCATAGAAAAATAAAGGCCTTAAATATCTAATAGCTCCAGGTAGAGATAGAGCTTACCAACTGCTAATCGGAAGTCTCTGGTCTATTGAAAATGCTTGTTGTCCTGAGTACCTGAGACAGTAGAGATAGAAATGAAGCGCCACATAATAGATGTCATGACATATATAACATGTATTGGTATGTAGAGAAGACTGAATAATAAGTAGACATGTAAGAGTACTAAAGTGAATCAAATATCAAGATAGGCAAATCTGACCATATATATGCAGGAGACATAATCCATAACTAGAATTGTGACCAAGCTCAAGGGTATTTACCTAACATTTCATTGCTTATTCATTTTATATATAAAATCCCTATAATTTGCCTAAGTGAGATCCTTACTTCATTATATAGCTTCTTTGCTCTTTTTAATTGTAACTGCTAAGGAATCACGTGATGTCCTGCCGACAACGATTAGTGAACCCTGTATGGCATATGTAGCCCAATGTCACGACCACGCGTGAAATCTCATAGTGTAGGTAACGACTTGTTTTAAGGTACACCCCCAGGGCTTCTGTATGGTCTGCCCGCAGGCCTATATTTCCACAACGGAAAATTGCAGTTGACTCCATTTGAATTATGTGCACAGAGTAGCGTCACACGTACTAGCCCTAAAAATACCCACCCCACGCTATAGAGTAGTCTATAACCTCAACTGCATGTAATTACTTATAATAGTTAATTCATAAATCATATAGCTAGTGATACGATTTGTGATTACTTTCTTTAGCTTTAGAATCATATATCTTGTGACCAATACACTTACGATTAGTTTATATCTAATTGCTTCCTTTAAATTTATGCAACACCCACTAGCTTCTAAGATTTCCAACTGTAGACACATATAGTTATCATATATTTATATAATAGAGAACCTAGGCCCGCCTATCTGGCGCAACCACAAACTAGGATTCCCTTTTAACTTATCTATTTTCAGATTTAGCCTTCCCTTTCATGAAAAGTTGCGACTTCTACAAAAAGTTGTATCTGTTTATGAAAAGTTGTGATTTTTACGAAGAGTTTCAATTTTTACGAAGAGTTGCGACTTTTACGAAGAATTGCAACTTTTACAAAGAGTTACAATTTTTATGAAGAGTTGCAACACTAATGAAGAGTTGCAACTTTTAGATTAAAAATGTGACTTTTATGAAAGATTGTGACTTGTCCGAAGAGTCGTAACCTTTCTGATAATGCACAATAAGAATTTATTCACACTTCCCGTTGTTGTCTATAATTAGAGGGATTTTCTCTCATTTTAACACAACGAAAGTTCTGAACTTCTCCTTCTTCTTCTTCTGCACAATTCAATATATTGCGCTTTGCTCATGTTGAGTGGCTCAGTGAGACCATTTTATTTTTGTATCAGCACAGTAGCAAATAAAATCGTTCTGTCTTTAGAGGATCTATTCCTTTATAATTTCCTTAAGGGGAGAATGTGCATTAAATGGACTCGACTTTTTCTATGCTTCATTTTATCATTAAAGATCCTGATATGTTTTTTACAATCATTAATTTATGCTTATTATATTAAATTTTATTTTTGAGTCCATGTTTTCAACTTTATTGTTTAGGTTTATTCTTTTAATCATTATGTTGAAGTAAAAATATGTTAATCAAGAGTTTAATGTAATAATTAGACTATTTGTTTCATGTAAATTAGAATTCTTAAACTTATAAAAAAAAAAAAACTTGTATATTTATAGAGTTTTCAATGGCAAAAACATACATGGGATGTCCAAGAAGGTACTTTGAGTGTTCAAAAGCTACATGGTTCCACAATACCTTGGAGTTTTACTATTCAATTTTTTTATCCTATCAAGGCATTCCATCAATTAGTTACTTCCAAAAAAAAGGAATGTAGTGGAATGGTAAGTGTTTTACTAAACCTTAATTAAACGTTTGGGGTTCAAATGTTGGATTGGAGTCAATGAATTACCCCTTAAAGTGGGATAATCTATATTCATCAAATATTAAAGAAATAATTATCTACTTATAAACTCTATTAGGAAATAATATGTATAGAAAACAAGACAGATATGAATAATCGAGAAAGAAATCTAGAAACACAATTAATGACACACAATGTAACGTGGAAACCCAAGTCGGGAAAAACCACGGGCAATGACGAGAAAATTCACTATGTTGAAGGTAGAGTACAATTTCAAATTCTCCTAAACTCAAGACTGAAGCCAAGAAGAAGAAAAAAAGATGACTCAATTCTTTCTGTTTTTTTGCAACAAAAAAAGATAGAAAAAATGCCAGGAAATAGGCTCCACTATCTGGTACAAAGAGGTAGAGAATGCCCACAAAAGTAGGCTCAACTTCTAGAGAAAACCGGTGCCCATTTATTGCACCATAATCCCATGATCTGTTCAGCTTTCTTGAAATTGCGGAAGTCTCAAGACAAGCTGAAATATGGTGACGTGAGTAGTCAAACTTACCGGGAAAAAGAATTTGAGGCAGCTCTAACAATCTCCACCTTGGCTCAAATTTAGTAGATGCTCGTCATTACCATAAAATCCCCTAAGGGCAATCAAGTGTTGTGCACACCAGCTAAGTTCAAAAAATATTTGAACTTAGAAATGGGAAGTGGCTTAGTAAGCAGGATTTTCTGTAGTGTGAATTTTCTTGACTACAATCTCTCCCTTAGTCATTGTGTCTCTGATATAATGATATTTCACACTAATATGCTTAGTCTTGGAATGATATGCATCATTTTTCGTTAGATGTATTGCACTCTGACTATCTGAAAATACAACAGTAGTATCTTGTGGAACAGCAAGCTCAAGAATAAGACCACGCAACCATGTAGCCTTCTTCACACTTCAGTAGCTACAACATATTCCGCTTCTGTAGTGGATAGAGCAGCAATGGATTGCAAAGATGCTTTCCAATTGATAGAACCCGAACATAAAGTGAAGATATATCCGGACAGAGATCTACGTCTATCAAGATCACCACCATAATCAGAATTAACAAACCCAACAACATCATTAGATATCCCTTTGTCCCTGACAAAAACAAGCCATGATTAACTGTACCTTTAAAGTATCAAAATATGAATTTCACCACATCCTAGTGATACTTGCCAGGATTTTGCACATACCGACTCACCATACTCACTGTATATGCAAGATCAGGTCTAGTGCAAACCATGACATACATAAGACTATCAACTGCACTAGAGTAGGGAATGTTAGACATCATTCCAAGTTCTTCATCTATTTTTAGACAAAACTTAGAAGATATCTTGAAGTGAGATGCTAGAGGGAGTTGAGACAGGCTTGCTCTTACTCATGTTGAACTTGTCAAGGGTCTTCTCTGTGTATTTTTTCGGAGACAAGTATAACTTTCCAGCTTGTCGTTCTCTATGAAGCTCCATTCCCAGAATCTTCTTTGCTGCACCAAGGTTCTTCAAATCAAACTCATTTCTAAGTTGAGACTTTAACATGTTGATCAAAGACATGTCTTTTGAAGCAATCAACATGTCATACACGTATAATAACAAGTAAATAAATGAACCATTTGAAGACTGTTGAAAGTACCCACAATTATCATATTGACTTCTGGTGTAGCCTTGACTAACCATAAAAGTATCAAATTGTTTGTACCATTGTCTAGGTGCTTGTTTAAGTCCATACAAGGACCTTCTCAAACGACAAACACATTGTTCATTTCCATGAACAACAAAACGCTCAGGTTGTTTCATATAAATTTCTTCCTCCAATTCGCCATGTAGAAAAGCAGTTGTAAAATATAATTGCGCCAATTCCAAATCAAATAGTGCAAAAAGGCAAGAAGTAATCTGGTGGAAGTATGACGAACTACTGGAAAAGAATTTCATTAATATCAATACCTTCCTTTTGAGCAAAGCCTTGGACAACGAGCTTTCTATGTTGAATCTTCAACCCCAGGAATTCCATCTTTTCGTTTGTATATCCATTTGCAGCCTAGTGCACGACGACCTTTAGGAAGCTCACATAAATCCCATGTCCTATTCTTATGTAGACTTTCAATTTCTTCTTGCATTGCTATCAGCCATCGAGATGAGTTAAAACTAGAGATTGCCTCTGAATATGAAGAAGGCTCAACTCCTTCTGAAATCTCTTGTGCAACTGTTAGTGCATACACAATGAGACCATCATTATCACAATATCTGATAGGTTTTCTAATAACTCTCCTTGGTCTATTATGATCAATAGAAGAATCATCAACAAACTTTGGCTCAACGGGGCAAGTGGTACTGGAAACTTTTTCATCAACACGAGCATCACTGTCTGACTGTGGAACGGTAGAAGAGATAGGGTCAATCTTATGAGATTCAGTTCTCATTTCTAATTCCACCTTCTCACTGATACATTGTTGATCATAAGATAATACAAAATGCTCTTTTTTAGAACACAACAATGCATTTTCATTAAAAGTAATGTCTCTACTCAAAATGATTTTTCTCAAATTCGGGCACCATAAATGATACCCTTTTAACTCAGAAGCATAGCCAAGAAATAAACATTTAACAGCCCTGGGTGCTAACTTTCCATCATTAACATGGGTAAAAGCAGGGCATCCAAATGCTTTTTAATTTGAAAAATTTATAGGATTACCTGACCAATCATCGTCTGGAATTTTGAAGTTAATGGATGAGTGTGGAGATCGGTTGACAAGAGAACAAGCTGTAGAAATAGCCTCAGCCCAAAAATCACGACGATGCCACAATCTTGCATTTGAGAGAATACAACGAGCTCTCTCAAGAAGAGTCCTATTGATATATTCTGCAACTCCTTTTTGTTGGGGCTTCCCAACAAGAGTCTTGTGTCTAGCAATACCATGACATTTGCAGAACTCTTTGAAATTTGACTCGCAAAACTCCAAACCATTATCAGTGCGGAGTTTTTTTTTTATATTCCTTCCAGTTTGGTTCTCAACAAGAGCCTTGAAGTTCTTGAATTTAATAAAAGCTTCATTCTTATGTCTCAAGAAATAAACCCAGACTTTGCGAGAAAAATCATCAGTAATGGTCATCATGTAGCGTTTTGCTCCAAGTGGTGGAACCATTGAAGCCCCCCATAAATTTGAATGAATAAAATTAAGAATACAAAGTGTATGATGTGTGGTTGCTGAAAAACTCATTCTCTTTTGTTTTCCGAATACGCAATGTTCACAGAAACCCAATTTTCCTATACCTTGATTACCGAGAAGACCTCTTCTACAAAGAATAGTCATACCTTTATCACTCATATGACCCAGACGCATGTGCCATAAACGAGTGAGATCTTCATCAGACAATGAAGTGGGAACTTCTACAGACCCAATCACAATTGAACCGTACAAGTAACAAAGAGTCCCACGTCTTATTCCTTTCATCAAAACCAGAGCACCTTTTGAAACCTTGAGAACTCCACCTTCAGATGAATATTTACATCAAGGAGATTCAAGAGTACCAACTAAAATCAAGTTGTGTTTTACGTCAGGAATATGACGAACGTTAGTCAAGGTCCTCATAACACCATCATGATTTTTAATTTGTAAAGTCCAATTGCAACAACTTTGCATTGAAATCATTTCCCTAGGAAAACACCACATTCAACTTTATTATATGTTACAAACCAGTCCTTATGAGAGCACATATGATATGTAAATCCAGTATCAAAAACCCATTCAGATGAGTTTCTTTTATCATCAGAGACAGCCAACAAAACATCACCTTCAGAATCACTTTCAACAACTCTGGCTTCAGCAACTTTCTTCATCTTTTTGTTATTTTCTTCCCTCCTTTTTATTTTTTAGTTTAAAGCAGTTAGAAATATCATGCCCAGGTTTCTTGCAGTAGCGTCATGTCTGGCTGAAATTATTCCCTTTGTATGTAGATCAGAATTTTTTTTAGATGTACTCCCTTTATCTTGTGATCTACCTATAACGAACAAGCGCTAGCCTTCATCCTCAAAATGAACGTCAAGATCCAATTTTTCTTTGGACAACAAATTTGATTTAACATCTTCATAGGACAAAGTTTCATTATTTCTGTATAACATATTCTCCTTGAAATGATTATGGGTAGATGGAAGAGAGACAATTAACAACACATCCTTGTCCTCATCCTCAATTTTAACTTCTAAATTTTCGAGATCTATTATAATTGAATTGAATGCATCAAGATCAAATTGAATGGATGAACTTTCAAACATACGAAGCGTGTATAAAAGCTTTTTGAGACGGAGTTTATTGGCAAGACTTTTGGTCATATAGAGAGACTCAAGTTTCAACCAAAGACTTGCAGCAGTAGTCTCACGAATAACCTCCTTAAGAACCTCTTTGGAAAGACTTAGTTGAATTGAAGAAAGTGCCTTATAATCTAGATTAATGAAGTTTCAACTCCAGCTATATCCCTCTTAACTAACTAACTTTTATGATAAAGGTCTCATATTTATTAATTTCAAGGGAAGTTGATGGAGAAACTTACGTCAGTGAAAAATTTTCATGAGAGCCTTAAATTAATCACCTCTCTAGAGATTTGAATGAGGTTTTGCAGTTTATGACATAAGATCCATCAAAACATAGTTAAACACTGCCCACACTTTGGCATGGCGACCCTGATTCGCTATTCGCAATGCAAACTTGGCTAAGGCAAACCACTCATTGCTATGGTGAAATAAGTTTTCAACATTAACGCTTTTTGCTAAACACTTACAACTTTCTTCTTTAGACTCAGATTAATGAATAGTCGGTGGTGTTGGAAAGAAAACTGGAAGACCTTGTATTTGATAGGTTTGTGAATACATAACTCTTTAATAGGAGAGGTTTTCGTTTGATGTTGAACCAAGTAAAAATTTATATTGAAACTCAATCGCTAATGTCACTTTGAACTCAACTTTGTTCTAGGGTTCCGTATGACTTTAGTGCGTATCTAATCCACTCACACACTCAAAAATTGAACTTAACAATATAAATAATTAATTTCATCGGATTTAGATCTATCTATACATATAGGGTGGTTTTAAATCTTAGCCTAAAAGTTTGAGATTTCACAATAAACAAAATAGTTGCTCTCTCAACTATAATTCATACTTGAAAAGAAACAAAAAATTATAACTCTTAACTACTAAACATTAAACACGTGTGAAAAAATATCTCCTCAATTGTATGTGTAAAATGTCACATCCGGGTTTACCCCCTAGACATAACCGGCGTCGGCGTCCTTTCGAAAGACTAAGACTAACATCTTAGTTTCATGTCATTACATTCATAGGTTGAAAAATCCGGAAAAATTTAAAACTTTCCTTATCACTACTTCGAGGTTTACATAGACCTCTACATACACATAATATATATTTATATTGAGTATACATAGACCCTTCGTATATGAAGGTTACATAATCTTCTACTTTTATTGCACATACATACATATATATATAGGAAAAAATTCAGTATCGTTACCACTAATAAACACTGAATCTATAAAGGAAATACAATATGTTAAGAAAGATCTAATGCATATAGGATTAATAGTTATAGGAATTAAAGGATTAACTAGAAAAAATTTAGGAACAAAAGCATTAATTACTATATACGATAATAGATGGTCAGATGTAAAAAAGGCAATTATAGGATTAACAGAAGTAGACATGACTAATAATGGAGGAATTTTCTACATAAGTCCAGACTTTATGATGAATTTAAAGGAATTTGGAACTCAAATAAAAATAGGAATACAAACTAAAGGATACGAAGAAATGAGTAGTGGAAAAAATTTATTAATATGTGTAGGATTCCTAGGAAAAATGACAGATAATAGTAATACTAGATTTAAACTACAAATAAACGATGTAGTAGAAGTAATGGGAAATAAAGGGATAAAACTAATAAAACCAATAAAAATAGACCCTGAAGAATATGCAGGATTAGAATGGAAATTAGGAGACTTTAAAGAAAAAGAAGCATTAACCCCAGATGCTCACTTAATACATACAAATTCTAAAGGAGAACCTTCAATTAGATTTACAGATTATAATTATGAAGCTCAAAAAGACTTTGAAGAAGAAAGTACTATAGAAGAAATGCCTTTAGAAGGAATGAATATGGAAATAACATTAGAAGAAGATTATGCAGTAGATATAGCTATAGAAAAAGCGAAAGAAATATGCAAAGAAAATAATAATAGACTTATGGAAAGGAATAGTAGTAGTAGACTTTATAAAAAATTATACAGAAACTGATGCAGAGACAATGTACAAATACTTAGAAACGTTTTTAGGAGAATCAACTAAAGCCTTATGGGAAGCTTATAAAGTAGAATTCCCATCAGAATTTCAGTATTTAGTGTCATTAGGACCAAATCCTTATAACTTTACAAATAAAGTACATACATTAATAACAGGAGAAGATCCAAATAGTGGATTATTAGCTTTACAACGAAATGCTGTAATAAAATTAGAACAATTAAGTATAAGTAATTGGTATTATATAAAGAAATTTTTAAACGATTATTTCTATTATTGTACAATTAGTGGAAATGCTTTTGATCAAGACTTAGGCAAAAAATTATTTAATAAACTACCAGGAGCCTTAGGAAGAGAAATAGAAGAAAGATGGACTAAAAGAGAAGGAGTAATACAAAACCCTCAAGCTAAATGGTCAATAGGACATAGAATACAACATATAATGGAAATACTACAAGAAAAATGTACTAATCTACAAATACAAAAGCAACTAAAACAGAATGAAATGAATTTCTGTAAAGACATAATATATACAACTCAAAGTTATGATAAAGACCAATATAAAAAGAAAAGATATAAAAAATACCATCCACAAAATAATAAGAGATATAATAGGAAAGGATATTTTCTTAGAAAATCCTCAGCAAGAAAACCATATTTAAATAGAGATAGACATGTTAGAAAATACAGAACAGATAGAAATTATAAAAACAAGCTAGAATGTTTTACATGTGGAAGTATAGAACATTTAGCAAATACTTGTCCTAAAAGATATAATGCTAAAACCAGAAATGCACAATTAGTAGAAGAATTTAATGAAGCATTATTAAATGTAGACGAATATATGTCAGACAATGAAAGTATTTACTCTATAGTAAGTATTGATATAGACGAAAATAACAAAGAAGAAGATTCTTCTAATTCAGAAGGAGAAGAATTAATTAATGAAATAGGCATAGAAGATTTGAATATAGATAATCTAAAAATAAATTTTATGAATATAGTAGAATGTGAACATGATTTTGAAAAGAATACGGGATTAGATAGTAATCCATGTAACTGGTGTAAATGGTACCCAAGCAAACATAAAAGAGCCAAATGTAATAAATGTTTTATAGAAGGATGTATAAATTGCATAGAGACTCAATTAGGAATAATAACTATAAAAAGAAAAGAAATATACACAGATGAACCTTTAGTAAACTTAAAAGTACTAGTATTAGAAGCAAAAATAAAAGAATTAGAAGAAAGAATAGTAAGGTTAGAAAAAGGAAAAAATACAACAAGAACAACCAGTAGATAATCAAGAATTAATGAATGAAGAATCTAACACTTTAATATGTAATGAAGACAAAAATAAATACTATTAAAATATTAGCAAAACTTCATATTGGAAAATATGAAATAGAGACTTTAGCATTAATAGATTCAGGATGTTCCAAAAGTATTCTAAATAAAAAGATTGTACCCATAGAATTAATAAAAACTTTAGAAAAACCACTTGCAGCCATGCAAATGGATGGAACACATAATATATATAGACATTATATAGATAGAGCTCAAATAAGTTTCTTAAATACTTGTTCAGAATTTTATAAACCCACCTATAAAATGGATAAAATATGGGTAAGAGATCTGGATATAAGGGTAGACTTTGTATTAGGACTAGATTTTATATTACATAACAAAGGAGGAACTTTAATAACCAGAGACGGAATACTTTTTATGAAAAATACTACTTATACTTCAGTTTTAACTAATAAAATTGAAACTAAATTAAGACAAAAAGAAAAATGTTGTGAAAATTGCAAAAGTGATATAGAATGTACTAAAAATAATTGTAATATACTATATGAAAATATACTAGACATAGAAGAAGAAGACGAAATAATTAATAAAAATTATGTTTTAATAGAAATGGAAACAGAACTATATAATTTTAAGACAGGAATACAGAAAATAGGAGAAATAAAGAATCAACAAGACCTAGATAATATAGTAAAAATC
The DNA here is from genome assembly GCA_027704785.1 of Solanum chmielewskii. Classification (NCBI taxonomy): domain Eukaryota; kingdom Viridiplantae; phylum Streptophyta; class Magnoliopsida; order Solanales; family Solanaceae; genus Solanum; species Solanum chmielewskii. The sequence goes on from JAKWIX010000327.1 coordinate 4,273,151, forward strand.
CTAGATGAAATAGAAATAATAGGAGAAAAGCCTTTAAAATATTGGGAAAATAATCATGAAGTATGTAAACTAGACATAATAAACCCAGAATATATAATTAAAACTGCCTCAATAGAAGCTACAAATCAAGATCTAGAAGATTTTAAAATACAAATTAAAGAACTATTAGAATTAGGAGTAATAAGAAGATCTACTTCAAAACATAGATCAACAGCATTTATGGTAAGAAATCATAGTGAAATAATTAGAGGGAAAGCTAGAATGGTTATAAATTACAAAAGATTAAATGACAACACTAGAACAGACGGATATAAACTACCAGACAAGACAGAATTAATAAATAGAATACAAGGAAAAACAATTTTTAGTAAATTTGATTGTAAATCAGGATATTGGCAGATAAAGATGCATCCAGACAGTATAAAATGGACTGCTTTTAACTGTCCTGAAGGGCATTTCGAATGGTTAGTAATGTCATTTGGGTTAAAAACAGCACCTCCAATTTTCCAAAGAAAAATGGATAAAATATTTGGAGAATATAAAAGATTTGTTTTAGTATATGTAGATGATATTTTAGTATTTAGTAGAAATATAAAAGAACATTTAGGACATTTACAAACAGTTTTTAGATTATTTGTTAATAACGGAATAATAATTAGTAAAAAGAAAATGGAATTATGTAAAAATTATATAAATTTTTTAGGAATTATTTTAGGAGAAGGAAAAGTTAAATTACAACCTCATATAGCTAAAAAAGCATTAGATATGCCAGATAAATTAGATAATTTAAAAGATTTACAAAAATTTCTAGGTATAGTTAATTATGCAAGACCTTTTATAAAAGATTTAGGAAAAATAGCAGGACCATTATATTCTAAGACAGGAAATAAAGGACAAAGAAATTTTAATATATAAGACATAAAATTAGTACAAAAAATAAAAGAAAGAATAAAAAACATTCCTGATCTAAATATGCCACTAGAAACAGATTATTTAATAATAGAAACAGATGGAAGCTTTGAAGGATGGGGTGCAGTACTAAAATCAAAACCACATAAATATAGTATTAAACAAGAAGAAAAGATATGCGCCTATCAAAGTGGAAAATTTAAAGAAAAAGGTAATAAGGCTAGTATAGATGTTGAAATTTTAGCAGTAATATATGGTTTAGACAGTTTTAGAATTTATATCTTAAATAAACCAGAAATATTAGTAAGAACAGATTGTGAAGCAATAGTAAAGTTTCATCAAAAAATTAATGATAAAACTAGCAGTAGAAGAAGATGGTTAAAATTTTTAGATACAATATCTATTTACCCTTCTATAAATTTTGAGCATATTAAAGGAAATGATAATAATATAGCAGATCAATTAAGTAGATTACTAATTAAAGTTTAAATTTTACAGAATGAGACCTCTACTATCAGACAAAGGTAAAAAGGTTCAACTTTCAACCTCAGGTTTGGCAGACTCTTATAAACAGACAGTACTAGCTAATTTACATTTTAAGTCATTAGATAAAATTGACGATGTCAAAGTAGAAAGAATGCAATTTGGTTTACAAAACTTAATTGCATATGGACCGTCAAACTTAACTTTTAGACATTTACCTAATTGTCAATTAGACAAACAACAGACATGTCTTATAGATAACATATGGATAGCACATAATAAAAAAGACACTAAGTATATAATTGCTGTTTTAAATGCTTTAGGATACTATTTTACTAGTAAAAATAAAGACAATAAATTTAAATATTATGTAGTAGTTCATGGTATGACAAATGGTGTTTTCCAAACATGGATAGAAGTTTTAGACTCAATTAAAGATTTTCAAAAACCACTTTTTAAAGGTTTTAACGATTTTACAGAAGCTTTAGACTATGCTAGAGGAATTTTAGGACCAAATTACTATATTTCTCCAGCTCTCAGACAAAAACCAGAAAAAATCCCACAATATAATATCCAAAAAGACACAGACAAAATCATATTTTGTGACCATTGCTCATCCATGACTGAAGCATTCAAAAGGCTGAATTTGAAAAATGAAGCCTTAATGGAAGAAAATGCCAAGCTCAGGGAAAGACTCAGCAAATTGGAAAGCAAAGGTAAGAATACACAAACTCAGACATATACTCAGGGTTCTCCATCCCAAACAAAAATGGATGAGATGGGTGTGCATTCCCCACTGAATGCTAAGAAATCTATTGCATCGGATGATGATACAGCTAGTCCGGTTCAAACGGTGACCGGTAAAGACTTCTCAAATCCGTTAATGGCTGTCACTTTGCCAAAAAGTGAAAGAGAAGAAAGTTCATCATCAAGAAGAAGATTACCACTTTCCTTTAACCAGACAATCAGACGAAAAGTTAAAAAAGCCCAAAAAAATAAGGAGTTAGAATTCCTAATAACCCAGACTGTAGAAAAATTACTTAAACAAAAACAAGAAAAAGACAAACATATAAACCCAAACCCAGTACAAAGCCCAAGACAAATTTCTACTCCTAGCCCAAATAATTCAGAAAATTTTGAAGACTCAATACAGTTTGCCCAAGACCCAAATAATGATGATTCAAGAGCAAGTTTCGATTCTATTGCATTGCATAATTTAGACACATAAAAAAAATAAAATATATATATATATATAATAATAATAAATAATTATAAATATTATCTTAAAAGAGGGATGCCTCTTTAGTCAAAAATGTGAGTCCCACTTTACTCACTACCACACATGTGGAAAAACTGTTGGGACGCGTCGTATTCAGGAAAAGAGATAAGATAAAGGATGCTGAATCAGATTCCAGAAACAATAATGCAAGAAGAAGGGACAATAACTTCACGTGACGATGGGGCCCAAATGTGTACCCGGCTGAAGTGATAAGATTCCCTTTTCCATTTGAAATCCGGAGTTTGAAGTCCGAAGACACCTATAAAAGCAGACGTTATCAAAACAAGAAGGAGCAGAAAGCGAGAAAAGAAAAAACTCACTAAAAACGCTCTCAAAAAGATTCCAGAACAACCTTTTTTCATAAAACTATTTTTAGACATTGTAAAAAGATTTTCAGTTTTTGGTTCTTTAAGTATTTTTAAAAGTTTGTTTAAAGAAAGCTTGGGAGCTTTTCGGGTTTCCCGAAAGGGAAACTTCACTCTGTTCTTATAATGTAAGTTTCATATTTATGTTTCTAGTACAACTTCCCATATATGTAAATTATGTGTGCTAAGTTCATGTAAATATATGAGTTTTATATATTTTAAATGTTGTTAAGTTTATATATAATCATGAATCTATCTTACTTAGTATATGGTTAGTCTCTTAGCCTCTTAAAATTATTGATGGATTAACTTGTAAATTCCTAGGAAAATATGGGGTCAGTTTGAAAGTTCGTGGATGAACTATGAACGACCGAATCCGGGGTGGAGTTAAAGAAAATTAATTTCAAGAACAAAAGCTAAGAGAAAGAGATGAACAGTAAAAATAGATTCATGAATGGACAGATTCCATAAAAAAAAAAAGTTAAAGAAAATTAATTTTAAGAACAAAAGCTAAGAGAAAGAGATGAACAGTAAAAATAGATTCATGAATGGACAGATTCCATAAAAAAAAGGGAAGTTAAAACTAGAATTTAATATGAATTACAAAATAGAACAAGATAGAGTGAAGGAGTACTGAGTAGGACTGTACAACTTTAAGAAAACACCAACTTTTTGAAAAAACCAATTCCTATTTTATTGAAATACCTTCTTTTTTGAAACATCACTTTATTGAAATATTCTTTTTTGAGACATCACTTTATTTTCCATTCCTAATAACCCAGACTGTAGAAAAATTACTTTAATCTTTTGTAATTTATAACCATTCTAGCTTTCCCTCTAATTATTTCACTATGATTTCTTACCATAAATGCTGTTGATCTATGTTTTGAAGTAGATTTGGTTATTGATCTACTCATTTAGGTATGGGTTGGTTATTGATCTACTCATTTATTAATTCAACCCATCTCAACCCAATTCATTTTAGGGAAACTTTCATAAATATACTATAATAAAAAAATATTTACCATTTATAGCAATAACATTTTTTTTACTTGATCACTTTTAATTCATTTATAATACAAGTTTAATTCATATTACAAAAAATAATTTATTATTCACATACAATACAAATTTTAATGATGGATAATACATTTATCACACATTTTAATACACTTATAATACAATGTGACAATTTTTTACCAAACAAACATAATATGTTTCAAAAACAATTATAATTCAAATATATTGAATACATAATTCACTTTTAATACATATTACAGATTTATTACAATATTGCTATAAATGGTAATAAACAAAAACTATCGCTAAAATTAGTAATTATTTTTAAAATGTATTAATTTATGTAATTTTTCCAAGACCATTAAAAATTAAATTGATATATAATCCAAATTGATATTTGAAAAATCGAGTCAAAATATTATTAAAAACTTCTTTTTAAACTTATATGTTATATATGATTAGAATAAAGAAAAATAACTTTATCAGGTAATAAAAGCTTATAAATAACAAATAAATTTATTAGAACTTAATAAAAATTGTGTAGGTTGGATTATGACCCTAACAAATATATTACCTAATCTGTTTTGACCTAACAGGATTTTGGCCCAAACAAATTTGGTTGGGTTGGGTTGGGTCTTGATTTATTTTGATCAACTCAAATTCAACTCAACATGCCTTATTGCTACCCCCAATATAAACTACTTTTATATTATAGATTGTATTTTTAAATTAAAATTTTCATCTTATCACTTAAATTTTGTATATTCTCATAGTGAAAGCTATTAATACTTTTAGATTATATGTTTAAAATGACAAAAACTGAAAAAGAATTGAAATCTTATTAATTTGGAATGAAAGTAGCATAGATTAAATAATATATCTTACTCCCTCCATCCACGATTAATTGTCATGGTCTCCTTTTTAGAGTCAAACTACAAGAACTTTGATGAACAATTTACAATGTATATTTTCATCATATTAATATGCAAAAAATTGTAATTTATAGTATTTTTCATATAGTTTTTGAATATATAATTTTTTTTTAAATATCGAATTAACGTAATCTAATTTAACTTTAATTATTAGTCAAATTGACTTTCGAAAAGCACAACATGACAAATATAAATGGGCAGAGGGAGTATAAATTGTTAAATACACTAAAATATACGAATATTAGAGAATAAATTAATGGTCTTATATGATTTATAATATGTTAATTATAAGTATCATTTAATATAAATAATAATAAAATAATCAAAAGTGAAACAAAGAGTATGAATAATAGTTCTCCATATTTGGTGAACTACAATTCACCTATGTATAAAAAGAGAATAGAAAGTGAATTAGAGAATGGTTGAAGAACTCATTCTCTATTTTACATTTCAAATATAGAGAATAAAGACTAAGACCTCATTTGTTTTCATTAAGATTGAGAAGTCTGAATCTGAATATCCATCTTAATATTAAGATTTGCATTAAGATATGAGTGTTTCGATTTGAATACACATCTGAATATTTAGATATGGTCTCTAAATCTGAACACTAAATAATTAATGTTATTTGTTTTCAATATCTGAGGGTAAAAGTGAAATTGAACATTATATTAATAAAATATTATAAAAATTTTCATTTCAATAAAATATATTACTTTTGATTAAAAAAAAAGTTTTAAAAGTTTTCCTAATCATGACTTGGAGTACTATTTTATCATTCAAAAACCTTGATAAACAATAATACACCAAAAATATTATTGCAACTTATGTTCTTGACACACATCAATACAAGATATTATTAATATACTCCCGCCGTTTAAAATAAGAAAGACCCTATTTCCTTTTTTGTTTGTTCAAAAAGAATGACTCCTTTCCTTTTTTTTGGCAACACTTAAACTTTAACTTTTCACGTGGCATGTTTAAGACTACAAGATTAAAGGGCATTTTCGTACATTTGATATAACTTTAATTTAGAAACACAAGATTAAAGTCTTTCTTTTTTTCTTAAACTTCGTTCCAAGTCAAACTAGGTCATCCTTTTTGAAATAGCGAAGTAAAAAAAAGTAATTGAAAGGATTTATGAAAACTTATCAGTTGAAACAAATTGGTGTTTGTTTGAGAAAAGTAAGAAAGAGAGTTTTCAGTTAGCAGAAAAGCGATGATTTATTATTTGATAACTTATCAAATGAGTCTGAATGTTGTTAAGAGTCTCCTACAGATCTGATTCGTACAGACCTCTTCAAACTCATTGAGAGGTTTTTTTAAAAAATAAAATAAATAAACTTAATGGGGTGAATCTGAATCATTCAGATTCAGACATAAAAATTAAACGTACTTCATAGGTTGAATCTCATTGATTAAGATTCAGACCTCTATTATTGCAAACAAAAGAGGCCTAAAATAGAGGTGAGTTGTAGATGATCTAAGAAATTATTGTTAAATTTCAGTATAACCAACGGTTGTCCAGTAAGAAAGGCTACTTCACTAATCTTGTTCACCATAGGAGGTGACACGAGAAAGGTGTAAAGACCCAAAGAATTGTTGACTATTATTGAAGATGCTAAAGTACTACCCGAAATCATTTCGATTAAGGTGTATACAACACTAGGCCAACAGTCTGTTGCTGATTTTAAATCAAAAGAGTAACAAGATTCGGTCTTTTAAGTCGTAGATATTGCAATGGGTTTTTGTTAAATAAGGTCTTATACCTAACTTACACCCCACAGGTTAGTTCAAAGGGGAAAAGATTGTCTAAGCCTTATAAGGAGTTCACCCAATTTATTAACTAATAATGTGAAACTTTGTCATTTTTTAATACCCTAATTCATGCTCAGTGCTTAGCGTCTGGTACATGAACAATTTTAATTTTTTTTTGGGTCCCCAACATCTTGTGATATAGGCGCTACTCTGATACGATGTTAAATTAGGTCTTGAGTCTAACTCACACGATCACACCCCAAAAGTTAACTTAAAGGGGGGAGGATTGTTCAAGCCTAGGTCAACCCATCTTATTAACCACCAATGTGGAATTTTTGCCGGTTACTGACTTTGAGATATCGATATAAAGCCCATATAACCATCAAATCTTAGAGTATGCAGAAGAGGTTCACTTATTCTCTTACCAATATATATATATATGCTACATTGTAGGAGTTGTATTCAGTAAAAAATAAAGCAGTACTTAGTCATGGCCTAATATCTTGACAAGATCTTTCTTCTCCTATTTCTCTTCACACTTAGTATCCTCAAAATCAGATAATATGATAGATATTGAAGCACTCTTTGCTATCAAGAATGAAATACTTGATCCCTTTGATTTTTTGATTACATGGAATGTGTATGTTCCTTTATATCAATGGCGTGGTGTAGTATGTGGAACGAAGTCAACGAATCACTGAAGTAAACCTTCTTGACCTGAAGCTGAGTGGTGTGGTATCACCATTTGTTGGAGGTTTGAGCATCCTTGTACGACTAGTCATTGAAATCAATACCATTTCTGGCAATATACCTCCAGAACTAGGTCGTTTGACAAGATTACGCCATCTATGTTTGCAAAACAATTAATTACATGGTGAAATTCCTGCCAATCTATAGTTTTGTAGTAACCCCGTTGAATTATGGGCATTCAAGAACAATCTTGTGGGTGTGCTTCCCAAGGAGCTTGGATTTCTTCCCAAACTCAAATATTTTGATTTCAGTTACAACAAGCTCATTGGTGGAATCCCGAAATCTTATGGTAACTTTTCAGGTCTCTTGGAAATGTACCTTTTGAATAATGATCTCGAGGGTAAAATCCCTGATGAGTTAGGGAAACTGAAAAACTTGGAAATATTTGATGCAGACTTCAATAAGTTATCAGATAGAATTCCGAGCTCACTATTCAATCTTTCCTCCTTGAAAGTCATTGATGTGTCAAATAACCAATTCGAAGGTACTCTCCCTCGGGATTTAGGGATCAATCCTCCTAACCTGATGTGTCTGTCTCAGCATTAGTGAGAATCATTTCAGTGGATCGCTTCCTTATTCACTTTTCAACCTCTCAGGACTCGCGTACCTTCTAGTTGGAAAAAATAACTTAGGAGGATGTGTTCCTAGGTTTGATAAGTTGCATAGCCTGACCTGGCTGTCTCTGCAAAACAACGCATTTGGAGGGACATTTCATGGCTGACCTGATGGAGCAATTGAGATAGTAGATCCAGTTCTTAATTTTGAAGAGGAAGAAATAAGCAGAGAGAGGTCTCAAATTCCAAGATTCATGAGAAGACAAAAAATGATAGAGGGTTTAATCTCCTTACTTGGAGTTGGTATTGATTGTTCAATGTATGATTCAAGTAAAAGAAAAAACATGAAGGAGGTTGTTAGAGAGTTGTGTTCTATAAGAGATTCTCTTGTTGGTTGTACAATATGAAACACTTTTCTTGTTTTGTTTTTGTCATGTAAGGTTCTTTAAATAATAAATTACTAATGAATCATTTGAATATGGTTTTTACTCAGGCTTTACTAATCATTTGAACAAAATTCTAGGCCCGCCACTAAGTAAATGGCATACTAGATTAGTATCATCGAAGATTGAAACAGTTCTTTATGATATCATGTCATACTAGATTAGTATCATTGAAGATTGAAACAGTTCTTTATGATATCATGTCAGTATATAGATATATGGTAATGGTATCATCGAGAACGGAGGAGTCTTTCATTCCGAAGTAATTCTTCATGGTACGATGTTAGCATATAGATATATTGTGATAGTGTCTGGAGTGTTCAACATTTTTTGAACCTCACTATCGGATTTGAGCCTACTTTAAGTAGAGCCTTGAACAGCACTTCCTCACCCTCACACTACAACTCACAAGCTTTATGTTTTTCTAGCTCAATAAAACTTTAACATGTGGCTCGAGTTCAGCAAAGCTTTTTATGGTATGGTAATTTTATTCTTTTTTATAGATACGACACTTGGGTCTAACTCAACCTCAAAAGTTAGCTCATGGGAGGAGATTTGTCCAAGTCCATATAGTAGACCAATTTCCTATCCCTCTACCGATGTGGAACTTCTTAACCGTTCAGAAAAGATTACTTTCCATTATTATTTAAAGCATAAACATTATTTCAGAAAATGTAGCACATACATTTTTTTTTTCTTGTACTAGTTTCACTAGTACTATCACTATAATAATAGAACACTAATCAACTGATACAGGTTGCATGTTTTGTGCCTCTTTCCTGAGATCTTCATACAGAACAGATGACAAGTACCTCTCTCCAAAACTTGGATGTATTGTCTGAAATTCCAAAACCAAAAAATTCAGCACAACTAATTAACATAACAAAATTGAGAGTCAACTAATAGATATTCATACCACTATGAGTTTTCCTTTATTTTCTGGTCTGTTGGCGAGTCTAAGTGCGGCTACAGTGTTTGCTCCTGATGATATACCAACCTATACAACAAAATGTTTGTCATATGATTAAAAATAAGTTGGGGTCGAATATATATAAGCTTATCTATTTGTACTATTCACATAATGCCACTTAGTAATGGAAAATAGATCAATGATATGAGAGAGTGAAAGATATGAAAAACCATCTGTTCGAAATTTTACCATAAGGCCTTCCTTCAATGCCAACTCCCTAGCCATGTTTACCGATTCTTCACTCGAAACCTGCAAACAGAATAAGCATAATTCATGTATAAATTGCCAAAAATGAATAATTATAGTCAATGTTCTGCATCAAAAATATTGGATTCATTTGAACGTAGAGATAGTACACTCCGTGCGCTTCTGGTTGTAGTTCTAATTAAACAAAACTCTGCAATTACATAGTTCTTGTGCTATGCAAGAAACAAGCACTTATAGTTAAGTGGTTGAAAAAAATCCTCACAAGGTAATTATAGACGGGTTCTGTTCCCGGATGATGCATTTTATAATTGTGAAATTTAAAGACCAACATCCGGAGGTCAATATTTTCGTGTGTTCTGCAAGAGAAATGAAATTTAGAACTCAGCATACCATCAGAACTTCTTCCATTACATCCATGTCAAGGATATCCGGCTTGAATCCAACCCCATTGCCAGTTATTTCATGAGGACCTGTATACAGTATCGATGTTCAGAAATCTATGTAGAACAAATTTACTCATATGCCACAACAAATGGAAAAAAAGAAAGAGGCATGTTATTTGCAACGATATTTTTAGTTCTATAGTTATGATAGGAAGTGAAGTTGATTACCTGGTTTTCCACCATTCAATACATTGCTTTCAGCTGGCTCGATTCCATATATCTAGCAGGACAGGAGAAAATATGCAAGAGCGATGATGTTATGTTGTTTACACGTTAAGCTTGCAATCACATAATGAATTGATTGGCAGGAAATACCTTGACATTAGGATTTTTCGATTTCAGATATTTTCCAACACCAGAGACTGTGCCTCCACTTCCTATTCCCATGACAAAGATGTCAACATTACCTTGAGTATCTTCCCAGATTTCAGGGCCAGTAGTCTCAAAATGAACCTGTGTTCAATGTCAATGTTGAATTTTTGTTTTTGATATAACGGAAAAGAATTTAAAATGCCCCTCCACTTTAATTATGAAATATATTTATTCTAATTTTCGTTGTACTTTAAGGTCATTCATAGTGGGACCAACCCTTGTCGAAGGGAGTCAATTGACAATCATTGAAAAATTACTCTACGTAGGTAAGTCAAATCTTTTTTTTGATGTATTTATATACTAGTGTTGAATCCCTTTGGCTTCCTCATGTATTTACTTCTTTAAATTCTTGAATCCCCTCGGTGAAAATTAATCCTAGCTCCACCATCGCATTAATCATCTCTTACTTGCCCCGGACTCAGAAGGAGCTTACCTTACCGTAGACCCTGACCAAAGTGTAAGAGTAGAGGGCATGCATTTGATTTGAGCCTGATCTCTAAAATAGTGAAATCCACTTTGGAGCTCCTTCGATGTCAAGGACAACTACGAGATAATTTGCTAATGACAGAGATATGACACTTGCCCTAACTCAACCCCGAATCTACTTTATGAGAGTAGGATTGTCCAAGTCCATATAAGCAGACCATCAGTTCATTCTCCAACCACTGTCCGACTCTAACATCCCCACCCCCACCAACACCACCACCACGACGCTTAGGCCCAACTAGAGTGTAGATCGTGAGCTCAAACTGGAAATGGACCTTACTCTACCATGAAAAACATGACACTTGAATCATAGAAGAATACATTAACCACTGTGGGAGTCTAACCTACTCTGAAAAATATGAAATACTCATAGAAGAATAACATATCATAAAATACAAAACTTGGACATTTTCCTATAATGGTAAGTCTAGTAATAGATGAGGGGGTGGGGGAGGGAGCAAAATGAAGATGGAAAATTACTTACTTGAGTATTGGCAGGATTGGAGAATTGTTGAAGCATATAAGCATTAGGTGTAGATTCCAAAAGATCGTAAGCTTTCTTAATAGTTCCTCCCATTCCTTTAGTTGGATCAGTGATCACTAAATCAGCTCCAAATGCTCTCATGGTTACCCTCCTCTCCAAGCTTGTATACGATGGCATTGTCAAAATCATTTTGTAACCTTTCATGGCAGCCATAAATGCCATACTTATTCCCATATTCCCTGATGTTGGCTCGATTAGTGTTGTCTGCATATCATACATAAAATATATAAGACACAAAACTTATGCAACCGTTATCTCGTTCATTTAATCTGTCTTTTAAGGTTTTTGTATAGGAAAGAGCCATATTTACTTACTTTTCCAGGGGTGATTAATCCTTTCTTTTCTGCATCATTGATCATAGCAAATGCTGGTCTGGTGGAAAAGGAAAAACATTTTTTCAAATTTCAAAATGAAACATGTCCAAACGTCCACATAATATTTAGAAAAAGGTCACAAGAAGTAAAAATGAAAGAAAGTAAAAAACCAAATAATTTACCTATCTTTGATACTAGAAGTAGGTTGCATCATTTCTTGTTTAACAGCAATATAAGCACCACATCCTTCACTCACTTTGTTTAGATATACCAATGGTGTTTTCCCAATGAGCTGAATTGTGGTAATATTACAATCAATCATATAATTTGCATAATCAGGTCATATAAAATGTAATTATATATAGATCTTCATCATAATCAAAAATTGGTTATATAATAAAATTTCAACTTATGTTGAAGTGTATTTTTACAATGTTGTGCATATAACTTAAGCAGTAAAGTTGTTCTAATGTAATTAGGAGGTCACATATTTGATTTGTAAAAATAGTCACTTGTAGAAATGAAAGGTAAGACTTTGTATAATAGACTTTTGTAGTTCGATCATTTTCTAAAACCGGTGCATAGCAAGAGTTTAGTGTACGGATAAAACTTTTTTTAAAATAAGTAATCAATCCATCACAATATGAATGTTCTCATTTTCCACTTAACTTTGAGCAAAATAGAACATTAAATTAGCGGTAATGATACTCTATTTGTTAATGATGATTAAGGTTCTTGGACCAATATATTTTTCCAAAGATATAAAGAGTGATGAAAATAGCTTCATTTATAAAAACAATAATGCATTAATATGGTGTACAAATCAAAGTTATTTTGCACGTGATAGCATTAACTAAATTTTGGAGTGAATTTAGTTGATGTTGTAAAAAAATTGTAGTTAAAATTTTTCTTAACTATAATACTTGTCAAAAATCTAAGATAGGAAAATATTACATTGTATAGCCATCTATAAAAAAAATAGTTAGTAAAATGTATAATTTTGATATATTAATATAATTAAAGTGTATATATATATGTGTATAAAATTAGTATATATTTTTTTAAGAAGTACAAAGAACTCCCTTTTTGATTAATCACCTAAAAAGGGTTTTCAACTAATTAGGGAAACTCATATATAGCCACTTAAAAATAATTAATTACTCTCTATAGTTATAGTGTGATATTATAATTTATAACTACATGTTATTTGGACGAGAGAAGCGAGCGAGACTGGGAGAGAGAGGAGAGAGGCGAGAGAGACTGGGAGAGAGGCGAGAGAGACTGGGAGAGAGGCGAGAGAGAGGGAAAAAGCATAAGAGAAAGGTGAATTGTATATGTATATTGGCTACATAATTGAATATTATACATATGTAATTGTATATATGGAAAGAGAGGTTGGGAGAGGGAGGAGAGAGGCGAGCGAGACTGGGAGAGAGAGGATAGAGGCGAGCGAGATCGATAGAGGCAAGCGAGAGAGGGCAGAGAGTGGGAGAACATAATTGTATATAATTGTATATTATACATATACATTTGTATAAATGGCTAGCAAGATTGGGAGAGGGAGAAGAAAGGCGAGCGAGAGGGGGAAAAGAGTGAGAGAGAGGTGAATTGTATATATATATGCTAAAAAATTGTATATTATATATATTTATTTGTATATATCCTGGCAAATTATACATATACAAACATAACTAATTATACAAACTTGAAATCAGTCCACGTAATTAATGTATGATGTTAGTCGCGAATGATAATTATAGCAAACTATAGCTACGATGAATAATTAAATAGTATAAATTCGCTTATCCGCATAATTTTTCCAAATTAAAATGCAGTAGTCAATGTGACGTCTAAAAATAATTAGTTAAGCATTAATATTGCTAGTATATAGTATAATACATATATATTTTATATGTAACTACCCTATTTTTATTACATGTGATACACTTTGATGGTATCTCAAATTTAAAAATAAAATATTTTTTTTATTATCTATCCAATTTAAAAAGTTATTTTTAAAAGTATATTAATAAAAATAAAACAGATTAATTGAACAGAAAATTGGCCCAAAGCCCGATACTGGCTTCCGTCACTGATGAGCCATTATGATTCTTTGACTTTTAGCACCATTTTTTTTTTAGCACCATTCATAAAAGAATTTGTATTTTACCTTCTCATACAAAATTACTATTAAATATTCTTTTAAATTTATTTGAAAATATAAAATTAATTTCATTTTCTTATTCTTAACCTTGGCATCTATTCAAATTCTGACACTAATAGTGGTATATTTATATTTAATGACACATAATTTTTTATAAATACTTATTTAATTGATATTGTTTTATTTAAAATGGGAAAAGGGTTAAATATGCCCCTAAATTATTAGAAAATGTCTTGATATACCCTCCGTTTAAAGTTTGGTTCACTCATGCCCTCGCCATCCAACTTTTGATCCAAATATGTCCTTATGAGCGTTAGTTGTCATGTTGGACATATCCAACTCATTTTTCATTTCTTTAAATTTCACATGGAAATTTCCATGTCATTTTGGCCTTACCACATAATATTTATATGAAAATAGAAAGATATTCGGACTCATAAACACTTAATCCAACCCATAAATCAACCCCTTTTAAATAAATTATTCTACCAACTCTCAACAATTTTGTTTAAATTTTAATTTTTTTCGATAAATTTCGAAAATGAGTAATTGATTAATAAAAGATAAAAAAATATGAAAAAAGTATAAAAGTAACCCAAAAATTCATAAATAATTATAGTAACCTTAAACTCAATTTAAACACTTTTTTTATTTTTTTTATTTTTTTCGGTAAATCACGAATTGAGTAATTGATTAATAAAAAGTATGAAAAAAATATAAAATTTATGCCAAAAATTAAAAAATAAATACAGTAACCTTAAATTCAACAATTTCAACATTTTTTAATTTTTAATTTTTTCGACAAATCCCAAAATGAGTTTATCAACAAAAAAATATGAAAAAAATAAAAAAATAATGCAAAAATTAACAAATAAAAAATAGAAAAATATGAAAAAAAAATTTATTGAAATTATTGAATATAAGTTTACTATATTTATTTGTGAATTTTGCTAGTTTCTACTAGTTTGCTTGTTTATCGGAATTTTTCGAAGTAACTCTGGTGGTGGTGGTGGAATCATTTCCGGAATCTCGAGTCCAAGACGCTACTCCAAAAGAGGTAAAAATGATTTTATTTTACGCTTTTTATTTTGTTTTCATATTTGTGGTTAATTTTCATGACATAATTTAATTGGACACCAAATTAAAGAGTAAAAGAATTCTCCTTCAAATTTTTAATCTAAAATAAGTCATTTAATGGCACAGGTTCCAAGAGAAAACGTCATATACTATTTGCACTTTTAAGATCTGTTTTTTCTACTCCCTCCGTTTCATCGTTGTCCTTATTTTAGATTTTACCTTTTTCAAGAAAGTAGGTAAACTTTTTTTATTTAGTGTTTTCTTAACAGTCAAGCTTTTAAATAATTACTTGATTATTTTGTGTTAATTTATCTTCTTTATAGGTATATTAATTTAAAAATAAACGAATAATTATAAATTACTTGGTATATTTTGAACCAAGGTAACAAAGGATATACAAAGAGAGAAAGTAAAAACAAAAATGGGTCATGTGGGTTGTGCCCGACTGTTACCGGATTTAATAGTGGCGAAATAAAAAATTTTCAATAAAAAAATGTAAAATTTAAAAATATAATCACATAAAATAACCTTAGAACTACGTATATACTTAAATATAATTTTTCTCTGAACGAGATTCAGATGAATCACTGGTGGCTCCGCTACTGGGTTCAAACGGTGTATTCAGGTAAATTGGATTAATTAAAAGCAAATTCAGCATTAAATTAAAAAAAACATTAACAAAATTTAACCAAAGAGTATAACAGATTATACATTAGAAGAGTAAATTATCTACAGCTCGAAGCACTGAAAATATGAAGAAATAGAGAGTAAAATTTACTAACTTGAGAAACTTGAGTTTTGATTTTGGTACCAGGAAGGTACTTTGGCAGATCTCTTAGCCTCTGAACAAATGATGCTTCACTCGAATAAAATCTTCTCCTCACCAACGACGCCATTGATGAAATTTATTTGAAGCCTGTAAATGTCTATCTCTCTTCAAATTTCAAAGATAAAATACCCCTTTTATAATGGAAAATTACAGTATATACAGATGAATTTTTCCTATACCTAAAAATAGAATTTTGTTAGTATAATAACTATTTTTTTTTTGGCCGAGCTTGTTATCTCTCTCCTTCTCTCTAAAATAATTGTCCATCTTATTATATTTCACGATCTCTTCAAAAATTAGATAAATTTATCATTTTATACATAGAGTGTGTTTGGTATGAAGGTTCTGGAAAATATTTTCCAATTTTTCCATGTTTGATTGGGATAAAAGTTTCGGAAAATATTTTCCAAATCAATTTATTTTTCTCTAAATTAAGAAAAATGACTTCCTTCAAAAATTAAGGAAAACGTTTTTCATAACTCTCCTCCAATTTAAAATTACTTTTTTTGGAAAAACATCAATTTAAATAAATATTTTCAATTTCAAAATTTTATTTTTTCACCTTATCCCTGACCCTACCCCCTCCGCCAGCCCCCTCAATCTCAACCCCTCCCCAAAAAATTAATTTTGTTTTTTAAAAATATTTTCAATTTCAATTTTTATTTTTAAACTCCTACCCCTTCCCCCCCCCCCCTCCCGGCCAACCCCCCTACTAGCCCCCACCAACCCCAATCCCCAAAAAAATTAATTTTATTTTTTAAAAATACTATCAATTTCAAATTTTTATTTTTTCACTCCTATCCCCTCCCCTCCCCCTCCCCCCGCCCCCACCTCACCCTCAACCACCACCCAAAAAAATAATAATTTTGATTTTGAAAAATATTTTCAATGTCATAAATTATTTTTTACTCTAGTAAAAATAAAAAATGTCTCTCAAAAACATTTTTCATTCATAAATCAAACACTAAAAATCATTTCCAGAAAATATTTTCTACTTACCAACCAAACATGAGAAAATAAGTCCAAAATCTACTTGTTTTCCCGGAAAATATTTTCTAGGAAAACATTTTCCTCCATACCAAACACACCCCTAGTGTTCGTTTCAGTTGACTTGTTTTAAGTATTTTTAAGTTAAAGTAGTTTTAAAGTAATTTTAAAGTGTTTGAGTAAAGTTTAAAAATAGTTATACACGCTTATTTTAAAATCAATATAAGTCAAAAGTCATAAGTTAGAAATTTTATCTTACGATTTTTGGCTTATAAGTCAAAAGTGAAAATTCAATCCAAACAAACTATTTAGTATTTTTTTTGTCTCAATTTATATGACACCTTTTATGTGTTAAGAGTCAAACAATTTGAGTTTAACCAAAAATTTACACATGAAATCTTTATTTTTTTAAAATGAAAATTTATATATTTATAAACTACGTAAAAAATACTATGAGTTACAATAACTAGTAAATTAAAATGCTTATAAAATTTATAAAAAATTTACAATAAAAATAGACTTATTTGATTCTTGAAATCCAAAATATATCTAACATCCAAAATATCACATATAGAGATAGTAATTTTTTGAAGTTAAATTTTTAATAAATAAGCATAAATTAATTTATTTTAATTAATTAAATTGATCAACAAATATATATTAATAGTTTATTTTTTCTTATGTATGTCAAATTTAAACGACCAAGGATAAAAGAAATAAAATGGGCACGTTTAGTTAGGAAGGTGGACCTGTGATGGCTCAAAGTGGGTATAACAAAATAGTGTATGCCGCCGCTATAGACATTGGTCAAATATCAATTTCAACTTTTCTTATTCGGTCTTTAATTATTTATTTATTTTAAAATTTACATATTTATTGAAATAATTATAAAGTTATTAAATAGACGTATTAAAAATTTAAAATTTTTAAAATTTATATTATCTTTTTAAAAAAATTGAGTATATAATACGTAAAAAATTATCTTTTTTTGATTTATCGAAATAAAATAAAAAAATAAGTAAAAAAGAAAAAAAGAAGTAAAAATAGAAGGAGTACTACTACAAATTATGGCTTAAGTTATCGGCAGCCCCTTAAAGTTGTCCACATAATTCATTTAAACACCTCAACTAAAGTTTATACCTATTGAACACCTGTGCCCCTTAAAATTAATACCTATTGGACATTTTTTTGTTAATCAGCAAAAAAACTGAACTGTGTGTAATACACTCGCTATGACATGGCGATGACATGACAGAATGACAAATTGAATGATGGCACGTGGTATTTGAGTCCAAAAAGTTATTTAAAAAATAAAACTTTAAAAGACAACTATTTTAATCTATTTAACTAATTAAAAAAGGAAAAAAAGAACTCTAAAGAAAAAAATAATCCACCCACCCCATGGCAATTCTTTCTTTTCCTCCACCATCATTTCAACTTTAACATCCATCAATGTATTTTCAAAGGTAATATTCTTCTCCGTTTAATGAGAAGAATTTCAAGATAATGAGAAGAGTGCCAATTGATAGATCAATTGATGTAGGTTTTAGGGTTTTGATAGGACATTGTCACTTGAACACCAACAAGTCCAACAAACTTCTCTTAAAAATTAAACGCAAAAATTGACTTCTTGAATTACAACACGCGAAAGAGTTGTTGAATTTGAAGATTTTTCGATGGTCGCCGGTAGCGTAAAACTTCCGACTCTTTTTGAATAGGCAAAAAATGGTGGGCTGAAGCCTGAAGGAAGATGAGTGTGTGGTTTTCTTTTTTTTTATGATTTAAAAGATTTTAAATTAACTTTTTATATATATTTATTCAATGCATGCCAAGTGTCAACAAAGTAGGTATAAATATTTTTTTAAAAAAATTAAAAAAAAATGCATTCACGCGCTCAGCAGCAGTGAGATACACTTATTTTGCCACATCAGCGTTTTGTGTTTAATAGGCACATTTCTTGATAATTTAGGTGTTCAATAGGTATAAGTCCCAGTTCAGGTGTCCAAGTGAATTATGTGGACAACTTTAAGGGGCCGCATATGACTTAAGCCTACAAATTATTGTAGTAATTAAATTATCATCACATTCATTGCAATGTTCTTTTCTCTGTACTAACATTCATTACAAGTTGAATGTTTTACTTTCTGTCCAAAAAAAAAATTGTAAGGTGAAAAAGTCATACATTTTGTAATAAATTATTTTATTAGAAGTAAAATTAATCCTAAGCTTAATTAGTATTAAATATAGAAAAAGTTTATTTTTATTAAAAATAAATCATATAATTAAAATGGATAGAATGTCAAATAATGACTTTTTTTCTTAGAAAAAAAGTTAAGTCTCAAAAACATATCTATGCCTTTTTTTCTTAAAAAAAAATATAAGTCTCAAAAATATATCTATGCCTTTTTTCTTTTTTTTTTTGCTATTACAGAAGTAAGGCAAGCTGTAAACAAAGAAAACAAGAGATTCGTGGTTATACCGATACCAATTCTTTTTTTAGTTAAATGTCACAAATATATCTAAATTATTTTTTTTTAATTTCATATTTAAATAATTAAGAGTATGAAAAACACACCGCAATGTTGATTGATCCAAATATGTATATAGATTTACTTAGACTCGTCTGACCTTGATTTTTCATATGTGAAATGATGTATTTTGATTTATATTTTCAGCTAAGATTGTTAAATGTGTTAGTTATGTTTTGCTAATTTTTATTTTAGTGGAACTGCCTTCCACCTGATATTTATATTTTTCTTTAAAAATAGTGTAATATCATATTATTACATATTATTTGAGGTGTATTTATCAAATTTATGAGTGATTACTTAGATAGGTACTCATACTCTAAATATTTTGGATAAAAATTTAAAAAAATTGAGTAGTTTAAATATGTTTGTGACCTTTTACTCATAATAGAACAAAAGAAATTAAATACTTCTGGAAGAAAAAAAAGGGAGAGAAAGTGTTTTACTGTGATGTCACATGTTCCCTTAATTGATGCTTGCGTATGTAATGATATAATCCAAGTATATTTTAAAAATATAACCTAAAGTGTGTGTGTATATATCTCTGCGTGTGTGTGTGCGGGGGGGGGGGGGTTGTGTGATATTGTGAGAAATTAAATTTCCAAAGCTTACAAATTTACCATCAAAAGGATTCAGAAGAGATGGCTAACATCCTTTCACTTGTAATTTTAAATTTTTGGTTTGAATTCTATATATATATATATATATATATATATATATGGGGTGTAGGGGTGGGGGTGGGGGTGGGGGAGACCTTCTAAAACCTTGCACTTGCCTTTGTTGCATTTAACCTAAAATATGCCTCCTCCATAGACCAAATGACTTCATTTAGTTGTTGAACATGTTATGTCCTTTCAATGGACTTATTTTTCTTTTTAAAAAATTAGGGAGGGCAAGGGGGCGGAGGCGGGCAGACCCGCATTAACCTGCAAATTACTATATTAATGCTACAAATTACACACCAACAGATACAGTGTCATAAATCAGACAAACGTATAGAAAAAGAAAAAAAATCTGCACAAACACACAACACACGAAGCCAAGAAAAAAAAAACATACGCCACAAAAAAAAAGAAGAGGAAGAAACGTTTCATTTTTTCATTTTGTTTAAAAGCTTCATAAATACATCGGAGAAGGGTCAAAATTGGCCCTGAACTAAGTGAAATAGATCACTTGTATTCTTCGTTACATTTTGAGATAAAAAATGCCTCCGTTATTTTCCCAAGAGACCACAAATACACTCAAGAGTTAATATTCCATATTGTTTTTTTGACTTGGCAAGCCATATGGAACTAATTTTCCATCTAAGCATTACCAACTAGGATTTACTACAAAAGAACTAGACCTTTAGCGGCGACCCACAAAAGTCCAAAAAATCGTCACTAAAGGTCAAGTTCTTTCGTAGAGAATCTTAGTTGACAACGCTTAGGTGGAGGGATTAGTCGCATGTGGCATACCATGACACTAAAAAAATTGGGGTGTTAACTCTTGAGGATATTTGTGGTCTCCTAAGATAACAACGGAGTATTTTGTATCCTGAAATATAATAGAGGGTATAAGTGGTCTATTTCGCTTAGTTCAGAGGCAATTTTGACCCTTTTCCGTAAATACATTCACTTCTTTTCTTCCTTTCCATTAATCATATAAATACAACACATATACCACTACATACTATCTACAAAAAGATTCAATGGGTGTTTTCATTTGACTCAACATCAGGAGCCTAAATTGAAATTGAAGAGAGGGGTCGTGATATTTTGTTTTTTTTTTCAATCATATATACTTTTATTTAAAATTTATTTTTCTAGCTATTTTAGATGCAAAATCATCAGGTACGGTCTTATGATCAATTTGTTTTGATAATTCTTTTTTCTCAAATGGTAATATAGTCAATGCATTCAATCTCTCTTGAGACATTGTTGATCTTAAAAAAGATTTTATCAATTTTAATTTCGAAAAAACTTCTTTCGGTTGAGGTAATGGTTAAAAGAGTTGTTAATATTATTCTATAAAAAATATGTGTATTTGAAAGAATCAAGTCTTTTTATTTGATTGACTATTTTCATTAGATAGCTACATTGTACTTGTATTATTTCCCTTTAACACTTTTAATTCAAAAAAAATAATGTAAACTATCAATATCAGAATAACTAGTACATGCTAAAGAAAGTTCAAGGTAAAACAATATTTTTAAAATTCACATCATCTCAATATTTTACCACTAAATATGAAATCAAAAATATTTTCATATGCTTCAATTGGTTCGAATCTATTTTGAATTGAAAAAATAGTTTGATCTACCCTATAAATATAAAACCATAAACACTAAAAGATTCTTCAAGGGACTTCGTGGTTTCGCTATCCATATTTTCATCAAATTATTTCTTACAAAATTCAGGTTTATTTTCATCTCATATGCAATTTCTTTAGTAGAAATCATAACACTCCTAGTACATATAATTTATTTTTTAAAAATAACTTATATAAGTAATTGTTTTTTATAAACTTGGTGCCCCAAGCGATGACTTTAGTGTCCTAGAGGTTAAGACGACCCCGAGTGTTTTAATCGAGGCACGACCAAGATTTTGTGGTACTTATTCTCTCTATTTTCTTCATTTTGAGGTGTAACTTTGTCTTAAATCTTTAATTTATTCATGAAATTTGATGTAACTATGTGATGTGTTTTCTTACACTTTTATTTTATTCATAATTTGATTAAAATGAAGAATGTGTTAAATGTTATATCTCTTTAATGAATGTAAGTAGTTTTATTTGGTGGCCACCTAAAGCAGTTTGGGCAACAGAGAGGAGCTACAAAGGAAGTGATTGATTGTTCGAGGATCCGAGAATTCTTGAGGATGAATCCTCCAAGTTTACAGGTTCAAACACTACTGAGGATCCAGAGAGTTTTGTTGAGGAACTGAAGAAGGTATTTGAGGTTACGTATGTTCTCGATACTAAGCGAGTTGAGCTAACTACATATCAACTGAAGAGTTTCACTAACACTTGGTTTGACCAGTGGAACAAAGGTAGGGTTGAGGATGCACCACCTGCGAGTTGGGCATGTTTTGAGGAGACCTTCTTGGGGCGTTTCTTCGCCCGAGAACTGAAAGAGGCTAAGGTAAGAAAATTTATCACCGTTAAGCAGGTTTTCTTGAGTGTTCATGAGTATAGGTTGAAGTTCACCCAACTATTCCGTTATGCTCTGAAGATGGTTGCGAATATTAGAAGTAGAATAGGTCTGTTTGTTGCTAGAGTGTCTCGTCTATCAAGAAATGAGGGTAGGGCAACTATACTAATTGGGGACATGGATATATCAAGATTGATAATCTATGTGCAGCAGTTTGAAGAAGAGAAGGTGAGGGATAGGGAAGAATTAATAAATAATAAAGTTAAGACAGGAAATAAGTCCGGGCAACAAAAAAGTAATGTGAACCATTCGTCCTTTCAGCAAAAACAAAAGGGACCTATACTGTTATCTTCTAGTGCACTTGCACCTAGAAACAAAAGTGAGTATAATGGTCAGAATTTCCAATAATTCAAAGCTAGACATACAGTCTCAAGGTAGTGTGGCACAAAGAGGTAACTTGGCTCTTGCATGTGCTAGGTGTGGTAAAATCCACCCAGGCAAGTGTCGTGATGGCCAGTCAGGTTGTTTCAAGTGTGGGCAAGAGGGTCACTTCATGAAAGAGTGCCCTAAGAACAGACAAGGTAGAGGAAATCAGAGCAATAAATACCAATATTTATCAGTTTCTCCATCAGTCAGGGCTGCACCTGGAAGATCTACTTCCGGTACTGGCGGAGGAGAAAACTATCTCTATGCAATCACTAGTCGCCAAGATCAAGAAAACTCTCCAGATATTGTCACTGGTATCATCGAAGTCTTTATTTTGATGTGTATGATTTGCTAGACCGAAGAGCAAGTTTATCTTTTGTACCCCCTATGTTGTAAATAAGTTTGATGTTCTTTATGAGGAATTCTTTGAACCCTTTTGTATTTTTACACCTGTTGGAGAGTCTATTCTAGCTGAGCATGTATAACGTGATTGTGTTATTTACATCAATACAAGGACACGATGACTGATTTAATTGAGTTAGACATGGTAGATTTCGATATAATTCTAGGTATCGACTGGTTTCATGTTTGTTATGCCTCCATTGATTGTAGAACTCGAGTTGTTATGTTCCAGATTCCTAATGAGTCGGTATTAGATTGGAAAAGTAGTTCAGCAGTGCCTAAGGGTCGTTTCATTTCGTACCTTAAGGCAATGAAGTTATTTTCTAAGAGGTGTGTCTATCACTTAGTTTGTGTTAATGACTCTAGTGTTGAGATACCTCATATCCAATCAATCCAGTGGTAAAAGAGTTTCCAGAAGTCTTTCTAGATGATTTACTCGAGTCCCTCTTTAGAGAGAAATAAACTTTGTTATAGAGATTATTTCAGATACTTTTCCTATATGTTTTCTGCCATATAGAATGACACTAACAGAGTTGAAAGAGCTTAAAGAGCAGTTAAAAGATCTCCTAAATAAAGTCTTTATTCCACCAAGTGTCACACCTTGGGGTGCTCCGGTCTTATTTATGACAAAAAAAGACGGTTCCCTTAAAATATGTATAGATTACAATCAGTTGAGTAAGGTTACCATCAAGAACAAATATCCTATTCCGAGAATTGATGATCTTTTCTATCAACTTCAGGGTACCACCTGTTTGATCTCAGATTTGGCTACCATCAATTAAGAGTAAGGGAATTTGATATTCCCAAGACAACTTTCAAAACCCGTTATGGTCATTATGAGTTTTTGGTTACGTCCTCTGGGTTGACCAACGTACCTGCGACATTCATAGTCCTTATGAATAGAGTTTTCATACATTATTTAAATTATTTGTTATCTTCTTCATTGATGACATACTAATCTATTCAAGGAATGAAGAAGATCATGCTAGTCATCTCAGAATAGTTCTCCAAATTTTAAAAGATAGAGATGTGTATACAAAGTTCTGTAGGTTTGAGTTCTAGCTTGAGTTTGTGGCACTCTTAGGCCACATTGTGTCTGGAGAGAGAATTAAAGTTGATAATCAGAAAATAGAGGTAGTTTTGAATCAGCCTAGACCCATATCTACAACTGATATTAGGAGTTTCTTAGGTTTGGATGGATATTATAGAAGGTTCATAGAGGGGTTCTCATTTTGTCCCATTTGACCAAGTTGACTCAGAAAATAGTGAAGTTTCAATGGTTTGAAGCTTGTGAGAAAAGCTTTAAGAGGTTGACTACTGCCCAGTGTTGACCTTTATAGAAAGTACTCAAGGTTTTGTGGTATATTGTGATGTATCTAGAGTTGGTTTGGGTTGTGTATTAATGCTGAATAGGAAGGTTAATTATAACCTATGCCTCTAGACAGTGGAAAGTTCATGAGAAGAATTACTCAACCCATGACTTAGAGTTGTCGGTTGTAATATTTGATTTGAAAATATGACGCCATTATCCATATAGTTTTCATGTGGATACATTCACCGATCACAAGAGCCTTCAATATGTGTTTACTCAAAAAGAGCTTCATATCACACAAAGGAGGTGGTTGGAATTACTCAAGGATTATGACATAAGTATTTTCTATCACCCATGTGAGGCTAATGTTGTTGTTGATGCTTTAAGCAAGTTATTTATGGGTAGTACCGCCCATGTTGAGAAAGAAACAGGAGATCTAGCAAAAAATGTGCCTAAGCTTGCACGATTGGGAGTCTGACTATTCGATTCCTGAAAAAGGAGAGTAGTAGTGATAAATGGGTCTGAATCATCATTAGTATAAAAAGTGAAAGAGAAGCAAGAGAAAGATCCGATTTTTCTTGAATTGAGGGCAAATGTTCATAAACAAAAAGTATTAGCTTTTGAACAAGGAGGAGATGGGTATTTAGATATCAAGTAGATTATGTGTACCAATGAGGGATGGACTCCAAGAAAGGATCATGGAGGAATCTCATAGCTCTAGATATTCCATTCATACGGGTAGCAGGAAGATGTCTGATGATTTCAGAAAAGTCTATTGGTAGAGTAGTATAAAAAATGGCATTGTCAAATTTGTTGCTAATTGTCCCGAATTGCCAACAAGTTAAAGCAGAACATCAAAGTCCTGGTGGTTTGTCTAAAATTTTTTACACTTTTAGAATGTAAGTGGGAGATGATTAATATGAATTTCATCACAGGTTTTCCAAGGTCTCGTAGGCTGGATGATTTTATTTGCATAATTGTTGATAGAATAACATAATCAACCCACTTTTGCTGATAAAGACTACCCATTCAACAACAGATTATGCTAACTTGTATCTTCAAGAGGTGGTAAGAATTCATGGGGTGTCAGTCTCTATTATTTCAAACAAAGGTGCACAATTTACTGCTGAGTGTTGTAAGTCCTTCCAAAAATGCTTGGGTTCAAAGGTGAACTTAAGTACCACATTTCATCCTTAGACTGATGAGCAAGCAAAGCGCACTATTAAGACCTTAGAGATATGTCTAGGGCGTGCGTGATTGTTTTCAAAGGTAATTGATATGATCACCTATCTCATCTAGTTCACTTATAACAATAGTCACCAATCTAGCATCCAAAAATGGCTCCTTTTGAAGCTCTTTATGAGAAAAGATACAGATATCCTATTGGATGGTTTGAATTTGGTGAAGCTAGGTTGATAGGACCAAATTTAGTTCATCAATCTATGAAGAAGGTAAATGTCATTCAAGAGAGGTTGAAAACGGTGCAGAGTCGTCAGAAATCCTACACTGATAATAGGAAAAGGGAGTTAAAGTTTGAAGTAGATGATTGGGTGTACTTGAGAGTTTAACCCATGAAAGGTGCTATGAGGTTTGGTAAGAAAGGGAAGCTTAGTCACTGATATATTGACTGTAACATAAAATAAAAAATGATGGGTAATGTAGCTTATGAGTTGGAGCTACCACAAGAGTTAGTCGTGGTTCATCTGGTGTTTCATATCTCCATGTTGAAGAAGTGAATGGGCGATCCTTCATTGATCATACTAACTAAAGATATTGGGATCAAGGATAACTTATCTTATGATAATATTCCGGTATAGCTTCTAGATCGCCAAGTTTGCGAGTTGAAGACCAACGAAGTACCATCAGTCAAAGTCCTTTGGAGGAACCAATTTATTGAAGAAGCTACTTGGGAAGCTAGAGGAGGTTATGAAGAAGATAAATTTATATCTCTTCGAATCTGGAGAAATATCATACCAATGTACTATTTCTCTTCTTATTACTCTTTAATTTATGAGTTGGCATGTTGTGTTTACATTGCTTGTTGGGTGTCGCGCCCCATTTTTCGCAAAAAACGGGTTTTGTGCACGACCTAACAACTCTTTTGGGATTTTGAGTTTGGAGTCACCACCTAACGAATTAAGGCGCGTTAGGGCACCTATATAACCTAACAAAGTCTAGCTAAGGTCACCGAGCCAGAGATCGGGGTAAGGGTTCAAATTATCTCGAGGGGAAGGTGTTAGGCATCCCTTGAGGTCCACAAATGTGGGTCCCGGTCGTATCTCATGCAATCTATGTGGTGGTTACAAGTAGCAATCAAGGTCACTTCATTATTATTTAATAATATACTTGCTAAGTGATAAAAAATATAAAACAATTAAGACTATTTTATTATTTTTTATTAATTTAGATATGCAAGGCTAGGTGATAGCAATAAATAAACAATCAAATTTATTTTTTTATATATTTTAACATACGAGACTATGTTATAAACAAATCGAACAAATAGCTTATGTTATTATTTCAATTAATATTAAGCATGCTAGAAGGTGATAGAAATAATAAACATAACAAATACTAATCAATTAGATAAAGATAAGCGAGGAGACAAAAATAGACAAATAGATAAGCCAATAGATTTTTGTTTTTTTTTATTTGAAGCTACCCCAAATAAACAATTAAGATTACTTCAATTATTTATCATTTGAGCATATTAAGATTACTTCAATTATTTATCATTTGAGCATACGATCTATGTGATAAACAAAATGCAAATATTAAACAATTAATATGTGGGAAAGTAAAGTTTTGAAAATTGAGCAAGTTTTGAATAGGAATTCTTATTTTAAAAAAAGTTTGTTTCTTTATAGGGGTGATGCCACGATATTGTTGATCGCGCTCCTCCACCATAGAAACAATTTTGATTTGAGGTCGGTCTTAGAAAAAATAACAATAGTTTATAATTTTGAAAATGATTTAAAAGATTTAGTTTGCATATCGGCACATGAATATTTACATATAAATACACATAATTCCTTTTAAAAACCATAGGTACGTGGTACTTTCCGGGACGCGTCGGTTTACTTTAAAAATTGAAACTAGACCTCGTAATTCTTTTGACTTTTTCACTAACGATAAGTTAAGAGATAGTGCTTATAATTTATTTTTAAAAGTGAACAGTGTCATAATCAATTCAAAGTTTTAAAGAAGGATTGAATAATAACTTTTAAAAAAATCATGTTGCAAAACTTTGTAAGAAGAAAAACAAGTAGAACATTAATGTAGTAAATTTATAAAATGCAAAGATTTTACTATGAAATATATTCAAAAGCCAAGTAATTTGTTACATGCATCAAATGATTTTATTTCATTATTATTATTATTTTAAGAAAACAACATATTGCATCATAAGTGTGAAATCTTCAAGAGGAAAAATAAGATTACTAATTAATAATATTAGCAAATTTAAGAGAGGGCAAAAATATGCACAATAAATTTTATTGGAGTGGGTATGCAAAAAAAAAATTATTTACAAACCTACAAACATGATTTCTAGGTGAACATATGGAAATTAGTTAGGTTTACATTAACAATCATGACATCAATACTTTTACAAGGTTCACTTTCTTTTGTTAAGTTCATTAGCATGCTAAAAAAAATATTAACATATAAAAGTTAAGATCTAGGTTACTAACTTTATTAATGTTACAAGCTCCCATTGGTTCAAACTAATTAAACAAGGCAAACAAATAATTGATTTTAAATAGACTATATGGGTGATTCCAATATGTTGCCTATTCTAATGACATTAGTAATAGACGAAAAATTTATATCAATCACATAGTAAATAAAACATAATAAGCAAAGAAAGCAATTAGCATGAATATATATCCCCCTCCCCTTATAGCCAATCCCCCAAATCTTATATCATATAAGAGAGCTTCAGTGTTATACGAATATTTAAAAAAAAAATTAAAATAAATACATAAGAAATATATTCAAATATGAATTAGACAAATGATCTCTCTTCTCAACTTGAACTTCAAGTTTGAAACCGGTTAAGCAGATTAGGAATGGTAGCAATGAAAAACAAGTTGATCCAACCTTTACTCGAACAAAAGCAAAGTAGCAAAGTAGAACTTGAAAGTTACCGGAAACTTATTTCGTTCAAGAGTAGCAAGAGAGCAATAAGAGAGTTAAGAAGTCTAGTTCTTGTGTTGGGAGAGAATGAATGAGTTAATGAGAGAACTTGTTATGAAAGACGTGAGTGTATTAAAAGAATGCAAAGGGGGTCTCTTATATAGTAGAAGAAGGGGGAACAAATAAGGTAAACAAATATTTTTAAGGAATCAATTAATATTCTATTTTCCTTATTGTAAAAGAGGACCAAATCAGAAAGTTTTTATAAAATAATTCATTACCAAACATAAAAAAGTAAGAATAAATTAATAGAGAGTAATATATTTTCTCCTTAAATAAAGAGGAGCCAAAATCAGAAAGATATTATTCTACCATAAATAAGCAAGTAAAAAATCAATAAACTTACAAATAAGAAAAAATGAATCAATTAATATTATTTTTTTATTATAAAGGAGTCAAAATTAGATTTACAGATCTTATTGTCAAATCTAAACAAGTAACAATAAAATTATGGAGAGTAATATTATTTTCCTTTTAATAAAGAAGAGCCAACTAGAAGAACTAATTTGACTAATCATATATTTTTGTATTTTATTCCCAAATTAACCAAATCATTACCAAAACGGTAAAATTATGCCAAGGCTACCACACTTAACAAAATCATTTATCAATAAAACTAGACAAATTATCGCGTAATCAGTTAACAAATATTATCATCAATGAAGGCACCAAATCAAACAATACAAAGAAAATTTATGTCTAAGATCAGTAAAAGCAAACTTTTGATGACGGTCCGTCAAAACTTCAACGATAATAGAACTCATAGGATGTAAACATCTAATCATATGAACATATCCAATGAAATTTAACAAGATATTCCAATTGATGTCAGCCTGGATGATACTTAGACTAACAATAATGAACAAACTTCAGAAGATTAACATACTTTAAACAAGATGCACATCAATTTTCACATAAACATACATGAAATTTCCATCAAAATTTAAATCAAACTGGAGGTAGAAGAATAAAAATGCTAAAAAGCGAGAGAATAATATAAAGTGAATGTACCCGTACGAATCTGTTGAGATCCGTCTCCGACTTCGCTGAAAATTGTTGCTGCCGCTGTTGTTCTCGCCTACTCTGTCCCTGCAAAAGAGGAAGAAGAGAACAGAGGAAAGACGGAGGGGAAGGGGAGAAGACGAAGACGAGAGGGAGAGAGGGGGTTTAGGCCCGGAAGAGGAAGACGAGAGGGAGAGAGGGGGTTTAGGCCCGGAAGAGGAAGACGAGAGGGAGAGAGGGACGCTGCCAGCGGCTGCTGGTTGGTGTCTTCTTCACCGGTGGGGGCTGCTGCCAGCAATGGCGGTCCTCGCGATCAGCTGCTATTGAGAGAGGAAGATGAGGGACGCGGAGAGAAGGACGGGAGAAGAACGGGAGAGAGAGGAGAAGAAGAAGCGACTGGAGAGAAGGGAAGAAGGGGAGAATGACGGGAGAGGGAGGAAGGGGCGGCGGGAGAGGGAGAAGGGGAGGAAGAGGACGAGTTGGAGAGAGGGAGAAGGGGAGGAAGGGAGAGAGAAGAGCAGCGGTGCTGCTTGGTGTTCCCGTCCGGCTGTCTCCCTCGCCGGAAAAAATGAAGGAGGGGGAGAGAGAAGGGAGAGGGGAGGCGGCAGGAGAGGAAGAGGAGGGAGAAGAATGGGTTAAAATTCTAGGTTTTAAGGTCCTTTGGTGTTGAGAGGATAGGAGAGTTAATCACAACCGTTAGATTAGATAGAGATGGAGGGTTAGGATTCAATCTAGGATTTATTTTTTAAGATGGATGGATGAGATGAAGATGAAAAATTAAAAATTGGTTGGAGGATTGGAATGGCTAAAATTGCAATTTAATTGGCTAGAATTCAAATTAAAGAGTGGCTATGATTGTAATAAAATTTAATTGGAGTAGCTATAATTGAAAGAAATTAGAATAGAATAGGCTAGAATTTAAATAATTTTAAGGAAAGTGTAGAAATTACTATTTAATTAAACTACTTCATAATTAAATTATTTTTATATAATTTAAAATCATTTAAATTTTTAAAACATTTGAAATTCATTAATAGTTTTTAAATATTTAATAATATTTACAATAATTTTATTAAGTGAACATACTATAATATATAATTTTCAAGAAACAATTGATTAAAATTCTAAACTTTAAATTAAAATACGTATTTAATCGAATAGTAATCCTAAAAAGGGTCAAAGGTCGGTCAAAATTGGGTGTCAACATTGGGTGTTGAGTTAATGTTGCATGTTACACCAGTAGCTTAGTAAGAGTAATCTCATTTGAAGAAGAATGTTCCTAAGGGGGAGATATTGTAACATTCGCAAACTGAAATAACTGAGAAGAAGCTAAGAATATGAAATAGTCATTTTTGTAAAGAACGAAAATCTGAGAATTTCGTTTAGATAGAAAAGTTGAGTTTTCAGTCAACTTTAAACAACCATGATCCATAGATCTGTGTGAGTTAGGTACTTCCAGATATGCTAGGAAAGATCTTGAAATAATTTTTTCAACGCCGACGAGTTTGCGCGCTTCCGAGTTTGTATGAGTGAGAAATAGACATATAAATTTGGGATGTTCAAATGAGTCCAAATCTGCATTTTAAAGGGTGTTTTGGTTTTTTCCATACCTTATTATTTTAATTCGTTTTTAGTTAATTAATTAAGGGTCAAAAACAATTGGTTCAGTTTGCATAATTGAAAATATATGCTAGGGTTCTAGAGAAAGAATACAAGAGAAAGGAGTAGAGAAAAGTAAGATTCTTCGTCTCGTAAGAAATTGATTGCGGATTTCTTCAAGGATTTGATCCTACAAGGTATGTGAGGCTTCCATAACATTGATTTCATTCACCCACATACCAAACATATTTATTTCAGCGTGAATTTGTCCTAAAAGAGATTGAAAGTGATTTTCTTGATATTTATTCTTAAATTTGATATTGTTCTTGAGTTGGGCTAAAATTGAGAAGTTTCTGAGATCACTATGTCACATTATTGGGTTGGTTGAAGTTAGGTTCTTAGGTACATTTGTAGGGTATCTCTATCTAAAAAGAATTTGGGAAAAAGAACCAAGTCTGGGAAAATAGGGGATGGAAAACGAAGAAGAAATTTAGGCAGGTAAATCTGGGCATTGGCTTCGCGTCGCGGACCTACTCCACAAATATGGGGAAAATCATTTCTGGAGTGGAGCGGTCACGGACCATTCTGCCTTAATTTTTGCGACCAAAATTTAAATACATCTGTGTATTGCAAACCTGCCCTCAGATAGTGAACTTTTGATCTTTCTCATGTTTAGCTGTCTAAAATCATTCCTAAATATCATTAGATCCTAACTATCACAAATCATGATCCTTGAACCCATAATTCAGTCCAAGGAAATTTAAAATTCAAATTTGTAAGTCAAGAAGCAAGTCAAGAGAAGTTCATTAAAGTTTTCAAAAGTCTTTCGCAAACGTTTTAACTTTGTTCTAAGACTTATGTGTAAAGTTAAGAAAAGGGTAAAAAGTTAAAGTTCAATTCTCTAAAAAGTTATAAAGGAACTAATTATTCCCAAGAATTTGAATTTTTTTCACATTTGAACAGGAAAGGGAACATCGATCCTAATAGAGAGTTTAAGCTAAATTTTGAGTAATTATCTCAAACTAAAGAAAAAAGTTTGTTTTAAAAATCTATGAGCTAAGTATATTTTGGGAGTAGTATCGCACCGATAACGGGATGCGATTTCATATTAAATCAAGTCTCCATAAACCATGTAGTCATCATGGGTAGTAAAGATCATACTTTTTAGATGACTCCTTAATATGCTTTTAGCATAGACTAGTGGCACTTAGTTAAGATGTCCTATATGACGACAAAGTATAGGACAGTTCTAGCAACGTGAGCAAGACAATGTATCACCACTTAGGCTTATAGTGGTGATTTTCAGTTAGAGAATCTCCCACATAAACTAGTTTACTTCATTATATGAGTAAAGTTGAGTTTGTTGTTGTACTTTCTTTAACAAATTAAGTGTTTTCCACTGTTTTACAAGCTTTCTATATATTGTATGTGTTTTATTGTATATCGAGTTAAGTTGTTCAGGAGTTGAGTAAAATCAAGGTAAGTGTTCCTTCCAGATTCTTTTCAAGCTTAAGTTGTGTTTAGTTTTCCAACTTGCATACTCGTACATTCAATGTACTGATGCCAGTTTTCCTGTTTCGTCCTATGATGCAGGCGCAAGTAACCAGGATCAACATCCAGCACCTTGTTGATCAGGTTGAGCACTAGAGTCTGTTGGTGAGCCTCCGTGCATTTTAGAAGATTGTTTTATCATTTGCTTTATAGTTTTTCGTTGTTAGGATGATCGGGGGTCAAAACCTATTATTCCTATTTGTTTTAAAGGCTTCATAGTTAGTAGTTCAATTGTCTTTGTATTATCATTTAATATATTAAGACTTGAGTTGCCATTTTGGCCAAGTTGAATGTTGACTTTTAAACATTCTAAGTTATTTTGTTAAACAATTGAGTAAGACCGTCCTGTTGAGCGTGTAAGCTCGGGGCGTGATAGAAAAATCATAAAATTGAGGTCTTGGAGCCCTAGATTGCTTGAGGGAGAAGACTTTAAATAGGGAATAGGAATTTGACATAATGAGAGTGAATGAGGTGGTTAAGGGTGTTAAATCAGTTAAACTACCCTAAATAAGCCTAAAATTATATAGTATATGTATTAAAAGAGTGGAAAAGACCCAATTAACCCTGATTAAAAATTATCAAACAAGTGCAACGAGATAGTCTATGAATCATAGATCCCTTTACAACTCGTAGAAACCTATCCTTAGAAATCTATTGAAATTCCAGAGTTTTACAAATTGAACCATGAAACCTCTTTTATGACCCGCAATTAAGACTGGTCAACGGACCGGAATGAATCGGTACCGGACCGGATCGGAACCCGTTGACCGGTATGTTGACCGGTACCGGGATGAATCGGACCGAAATTACCGGGATGATTCATTGGTTCCGTCCCGTTCCACTATATATCGGGATGGAACCGGAATGAACCGGAACGGACCGGGATGGAACGGGACGGGATAAACGGAACAATATTTTTTGAAATTATAAAAATATAGTTTTTTTTTTATATTTTTTTTAAGTATAATTAATAGTTTTTAAATTTATACTATAATTTTTTAATTAAGTTTATTTTAATGATATTTTATTAATTTTTTTGTTGTTGTTAAGTTTGCAAGTAAAGTCTAATAAAGTTTTCAAAATTTAAATCTTTTAAAGATTATACTTTATAAGTTATTACTTATATTCATTAATATTTATTTATAAGTTATATTTATAAAATAATAAGTGTCAAAAAATATAAATATAATTTATAAAAAATATAAATATAAATTATATAAAATATAAAATATATAATATATATTAAATAAATTGGACCGGACCGGAACGGAACCGAAATGAACCGGGATGAACTCGTACCGGTACACCGGTACGAAATCACGGTTCCGTCCCGTTCCGTGTACCGGTTCAGACTATCCCGTCCCGTCCCGTAGGCAACCAAAACGGGACGAACCGGAACGAATCGGAACGGTACCGGTACGTCCCGTTCCATTGACCAGTCTTACCCGCAATGTCCTCCACGACCCATACTGTCCATTTGTGGAATCCAACTATCAAAATTCATCAAGTCTGAGAAGAATGAACTACGAACCATTTCCTCTACTCGTAGGCATTAGTAAAACTTATAGTAACCTCTCACAAAATTCAATATAGTGAAAATTCCCAAACATGAAGTTTGAATTTATGAGACTAACTAAGATTCATAGTTCCTTGTACGAGCCATATTGGTTTCTTGTACTTAACATCATGAAAATTCTGAATTTTTGAAGTTTCATGACTTGTTTCTACAACCCTATCCACAACTTATAGATTAAACTCCTTGTAGTAACTGAACCAAAATTTTAATATTCTTGCATTATTATGAAAGATTCAGGCTTGGAGGATTATTTTTATTATTATTTAATTACTTGCACATTTAATTTATGTTTTTTTTTGTATTTTTGGAAGGATTGAATTAGACCATAGATTTTGATTTATAAAAAGGATAAGTAATTCAAATAAAAAAAATCATTAATAAATAACTTAAGTTATGGGGAGGGTCAAGCATTGTCACAAAATGACTATGATAGGTGTTACAATATCACCCAAAAAATCTCTATCGTTTGTATTTTTGTGTTTTAATTTTTTTTTTGTATAGTATAATACTTTTAGGATCACTTGTCTATATCTTAGAAGTCCGTCCCATATTAATAGGTCTTTGGTTTTATAGTTGTTTTCCACATTCTAATTGAATTTAGTGTTAAAGTTTTGTGTAAGACTTATTTTTTGGCTTCTTATTTAATTTATATTTTATAATATTTGTTAAATGATTGGTAAGTGAATAATTACCTTGTCAAGCTGTGGTATTAGGATTAGTGTAATGTTGACCCTATTTGGTTCAAGAGAAAAATGGAATTCCTAATTAAATAAGCGTGTCATTATAATATTTTTGTTCCTTTTTATTTTATTGACTTTTAAAAATTGGCAAGCTATCAATAAATGATGATTTATGGAATCTACTAAACATCTACTCTGAAGATGAAGGCAATATATACAAGTTATGCATAATTGCACTCACCTCCTATCTAGCTTTAAAATTATGTTGTAATCCTTTTATGGAAGTTTTATTGCAATGATACCTCTTTAGAAGATTATTGATGGAAAAAGGAGAAACAAACTCCTTAATAAATTAATATTTCTTTTTAAAATAAAAAACAATAAAATTGCCTAAAAAATTCAAAGTAATTGACAAAAATTTATATAGAATACCAAAACTTTATAATTATTTTGTAATTCAATTCTATATGATGATATTGTCTTTTATGTTAGTCTATTAGTCCGCTTATTTCATATAAGAACTCTTTTATTTGAATAGTTTCCATTGAAAATATTTTTCCTTGTTTTTTTTCTATTATTTTTTACTAGATTTAAAAGGCATGAGTAAATTAAAAAATTAATAAAATATGTAATGAGTATGTATGATGATTTATATTAGTAACGATAAATTTGAATAATTTGTATACTTTTCCAAGACTTAAATATTTTCGATAATTTTCATTTGAAAAAAAAAAGTAAAGAGGAGGTAACTCTATGTCATAAAACTATAAAGGAGTCTTTCATAAATTGTATATCTTGGTTCCGTCGGGGAATAAATTCTAGAATTTAGAAGTCAAATAACGGAAGAAAATTTCTATAAATTCGAAGGTTTGGGTTGGGGATGTACTCATTCTGGTTGAAGTTTCTTGTTTATATTGAGCAAGAAATTATTGTTATCTTTTTTCCTTTACTTTTGTTGTAGACATGGAATCAAAGAATTTCAATGTTGATTTAGCACTTGCAAAAGAAAAACGTGTTGAGGGTGCTAAAATCTTTCAGATGCAGAAATCACTTTTTAAGAGGGCAAACGACCTTGCCATCTTATGTGGAATCCACATAGCCATCCTAATTTTCTCAGTCGGCCGTCAACCAATTTTTTTTGGAACGCCCGATGTGGAAACGGTTGTCCAAAAATTCATGGAGGCTAACCATCCAACCGCACCTCGATTCTATATGAAGATGAAAAAGACTGAAGAAGAAAACAAGGAGAAAGGAAAATCTGTTGAAGATAAAATCGCACATCGACAACTAGAAGATTTCGAGTCTCCTTATTTGGGAAGTCTTCTGAAGTTGTACCAAGGGCTTACAGAATTTGAAGATCTATTGAATAAGGAGATCGATCCCACACAATTGAATCAAGAGATCGAAAAACATGTAGATCCAAAAATAGTATCTAAAATGAATGTGGCTAGTACTTCGTATTTACCAACTGATATGCTTAGTCCTTAAATAAAAGCTTTTATAAATAATATGCCAAAAATAATTATTAAGTATGTTGTTTCTTCATTATTATATATCATAAACAATGAACTCTTAAAGTAATAATTGTTTGTTGTTGCATAACGTCCTATTAGTCGTCTTAATTAATATAGTCTTTTGTTGGAAATGATATTTTTCATAAGTTAATTACATTATTTTATCACTCTTTGGGATGAGTGACATGGTCTCTGGGAATTAAAATTTGTTTTGGAGAAAAAATGTGAAAACTTTGTTATTGACTCATATAGCGTAGGCTAGTTATCTTGTTCGACGAATGATTTCTTAAGTGGAAACATAATATCTTTGTAAATACATTTGATGTGAATACTCTTATATTATATCTTAAATTTCAGCAAATCTTCATTCAATAACTAATACAACTCTAATGTATGACACTAAAGCTTCTCCATTTTGATGTGTTTCATTTCCTTTGTTCCATTTCCGAAAATCTATAGAATATGTCATCTCCTTTATCGAATGATTGATTAGCTAGGGAGTCATCTAGCTTGTTCCCTTCCCTTAAAATATTCTAAATCTGTGCTTGTCTATTTGCTAAAATTATTTAAATTTTTGTGTCCATGTTGCAATATTTCATGGGAGTTTCCAAACCTCTTCTATTACATGTTTATGAATCATAAAATCATTCTTATGATTACTTTAATATGTTGGCTTGTTGTTAGCGTCTACATGCTTTATAAACGTAGTAGAATTTGTCTTTAATTTGTTTGCATTAGAAAGTTTGCCTGGAAATACTCCATGATCAAAGTATACATCCTAAGTGTGACTGAAACTTAAGATCACAAATATCCAAGGTGAAACCATGATACTGACCTATTGTAAATGAATAACTGAACATTCTATATAATACGAGTGAAATTTCAAACATAACTAAAAAAAAAAGATGTTTAGATATAAAAGATAATGCAAAAACTTCAAATGCATTGAGGACTACTGAATAACTAATATTTGAATTTAAGCTTATGCTAACTAAAATGAGATAGATATGACAGGACATAACCTTCAATTACCTTAAAAAAATTATTATATAAGGTAAGAATCTAATGAATGATTACTCTATGAAGTCACCTTATTAGGAATAACCAAGCACCACACAAATGCAAATACCCTTCCCTTAAAATATTTTAAATCTGTGCTTGTCTATTTGCTAAAATTATTTAAATTTTTGTGTCCATGTTGCAATATTTCATGGGAGTTTTCAAACCTCTTCTATTACTTGTTTATGAATCATAAAATCGGTCTTATGATTACTTTCATATGTTGGCTTGTTGTTAGCGTCTACATGCTTTTAAAACATATTTACCTTTAACCTCAATACGTGTAGTAGAATTTGTCTTTGTTTCGTTTGCATAAGATAGTTTGCCTGGAAATACGCCATGATCAAAGTCTACACCCTAAGTGTGACTGAAACTGAAGATCATAAATATCCAAGGTGAAACCATGATACTGACATATGGTAAATGAATAACTAAACATTCTATATAATGCGAATGAAATTTGAAACATAACGAAATAAAAAGATGCTTAGATATAAGAGATGATGCAAAAACTGCAAATCCATTGAAGACTGCTGAATAACTAATATTTGAATTTAAGTTTATGCTAACTAAAATGAGATAGATATGACAGGACATAGACTTCAATTACCTTAAAAAAGTATTATATAAGGTAAGAATCTAATGAATGATTACTCTATGAAGTCACCTTATGAGGAATAACCAATTGTCACTATCCGAGTTTATATCCTTGTCTTGATCTCTATCGTTGTGAGTGGCACCACACTAAACTACCTGGTAGGATAACCAAAGACTAATTCAAACCTGAAGAACTATAAACTCACCAGTGTAGTGTTGAATCTGGACAGAATTAAGGGTAAGGTGGAGAAGAAGAAGAAGAAGAAGAAAAAATGTATTGAACTTGTGAGGAATCCAATCTGTTCTAACTATTACAATGAAGCTGTATATATAGCATTCTAATTCAATGACTTAACTAACTACTAACTAACTAATAACTACTCTAACTAACAATTGGAAATTCACTGTACAATTTGTAACTAACTAACAACCTGATGCTAACAAGCTAGTGCTGCAGATGCTAACTAAAAAAGCTAACAATGTTGCAGATTCTAAATAACAATGCTGACTAATAATGCTAACAAACTCATGATCTTAGCATATGAATTTTAACATTCCCCCTCAAGCTGAAGGGTGCAAAATGTTGAGCACACCAAGCTTGCCCAAAAGATATGAATGTTGAGTTCGACTCAACCCCTTTGTTAGGAAATCTGCTAGTTGTTGTTGAGTATGAACATGAACTGTGTTAATAACCTTGGCTTTGATTTTGTCTCTAATGAAGTGACAGTCAATTTCAATGTGTTTTGTCCTCTCGTGAAAAACTGGATTTGCTGCAAGTTGTATTGCAGATTTACTATCACTAAATACAAGAATTGACATGTGGATTTTCACACCTAGATCAGTAAATAACCCCAACATCCAAGTAACTTCAGATACAGCTAATGCCATGCTTCTATATTCAGCCTCAGCTGAACTCCTGGAAACAGTCTGTTGCTTCTTTGATTTCCAGGATACAAGTGATTCTCCAAACTTAACCACATATCCTGTGATAGATCTCCTAGTATTACGACAGGCAGCCCAATCAGAATCACACCAACATGACAACTCATTAGCAGGTTTAGATTGTAGCCATATTCCTTGGCCAACTGTTCCTTTAAGATACTTAATTA
The DNA here is from genome assembly GCA_027704785.1 of Solanum chmielewskii. Classification (NCBI taxonomy): domain Eukaryota; kingdom Viridiplantae; phylum Streptophyta; class Magnoliopsida; order Solanales; family Solanaceae; genus Solanum; species Solanum chmielewskii. The sequence goes on from JAKWIX010000327.1 coordinate 4,312,719, forward strand.
CTCTCATTGTTGCATCCCAATGTGACCTCTTGGGAGCTTGCATAAACTGTCTTAGAACTTGTACTGCATAGCTAATATCTGGCCTGGTAATAGTAGCGTATAGAAGCTTTCCAATCACCCTTTGATATGCAGTGATATCTTGTAATATAACATCTTCAGTATAGCCATTAGCCTGATCATATTCTACTGATGTTAATCTGAGATTTGATTCAATGGGAGTGGTGGAAGGTTTTGCACCTGTTAAGCCTGCTTCAGAAATAAGTTCTAACACATATTTTCTTTGATTTAAATCACTCCTTCTGCTGATCTTAACACTTCAATACCAAGGAAAAATCTGAGCTCACCAAGGTCTTTCATCTTGAACTGTTTGTGTAGATTTGCCTTTGCTTCATTAGTCATTTCAGTATTGCTTCCAGTAATCAGCAAATCATCAACATAAACAAGAATAACTACAATGTCTGCATCTTTCTTTAAGGTGAATAATGAATAATCATATCCACTCTGAGAAAAACCAGCTACTATTAAGGCATTAGACAACTTCAAGTTCCACTGTCTAGATGCCTGTTTAAGGCCATATAGAGACTTAAGTAACTAGCACACTTTGTTTTCTCCTGGTTTTCTAAACCCTTCAGGCATCTCCATGTAGACTTCTTCCTCAAGATCACTTTGAAGAAAGGCATTATAAACATCCATTTGATACATAGGCCACCCTTTTGAGACAGCTAAGTCAATCACACATTTAACTGTCACCATTTTTGCAACAGGTGAAAAAGTATCATGATAGTCTAGCCCTTCCTGTTGACTATATCCCTTAGCTACCAATCTAGCTTTGAACCTTTCAACTTGACCATCTGCTTTGTATTTTATTTTGTAAATCCATTTAGAGCCTACAGTATGCATTCCTTTAGGTAGATCAACTACTGACCATGTATTATTCTCTTCTAGAGCCTTTATCTCCTGTTGCATAGCCTGAATCCATCTATCATCTTTGGCAGCTTGATGAAAAAATTTAGGTTCAATGCACTTAGAGAATTTGCTTACAAATGCTATGTAACCAGATGTAACTCTGTCATAGCTAAGATAATTGGCTATTGGATGCCTAGTGCTGCTTTGTTTTCCCTTTGTATAATCCTTCATCCAAATTGGTTCCTTTATCCTCCTTGAAGTTCTTCTAATACTTGTAGTAGGCACTTCAACAATCTCAGTAGCAATAGGAACACTAATTGTACTGTCATCATAAAGAGCTCCTGAGTCTGCATTACCATTAGCATTTTCAGCATTATCATCACGAGCTTCTGTTTCTTTGGTAACCTCAAGATCACAATCTGTTAAAGAATTATCAATGATATCTAATGGAGAACCACATATATCTGTTGATGCTTGTGCATATACTTCCTTTGTTGAGAAAGGAAAGATATTTTCATGAAACACTACATCTCTGCTCACCAGAAACCTTTTGGACTTTATATACAACAACACATAACCCTTTTGTAACTCTGAATATCCTGAAATATAGTAGGAACAGCTCTTTCTGCAAATTTATCACCCTTAGGCATCACTGTAGCATAACATAAATATTCTATAACTTTTAGATGATCAAGTGTTGGAGTTTTGGAGTAAAGAAGTTCATAAGGACTTTTGTTTGAGATACTTGAAGAAGGTAATCTGTTCATCAAATATACAACAGCTTTTAGACAATATCCCCAATATCTGATAGGCAATTTTGACTGAAATCTGATGGCTCTAGCTATGTTAAAAATCTGTCTATGCTTCCTTTCCACTACACCATTTTTGTTGAGGTGTGTATGAACAACTGCTTTGCTGAAGTATTCCTAGTTCATGGAACAATTTTATACATTGAGAGTTAAAGAACTCAGTACCATTATCTGATCTCACAACTTTAACATGTGCACCAAATTGAGTCTTGATCATAGAGAGGAACAACTTTATGGCTACAACAGTTTCAGACTTCAATTGCAACAAGTAAATCCAAACAAATCTAGTGTAATCATCAACTACAGTTAGAAAGTAATGATTCTTGTCCAAAGTAGGAATTTTATATGGTCCCCATAAATCCATATGAACCAAATCAAAACTAGTAGAGGCTCTAGAGTTACTACTAGGAAATACTTGTCTTGTTTGTTTAGCTAATGGACAAACAGGACAACTAGTAAATGTATCATCTTTATTGTTAGAAATAAATTTTAGATGCTTCATGATTATATGAGAAGGATGTCAAAGTCTTTGATGCCAAAGTTGAGTATCTTGATTTGATGTACCTGCAGCCACCATTACTTGTTGCTTATATTTGTCTATTTTATTCAATGTTGAGCCACTCTTGAACATGTATAAACCTCTCTACTCCTTACCAATCCCCTTCACCCTGCCATTGAAGAGGTGCTGGAAAACACAGAAGTCAGGATAAAATGACACAAAACAAGACAATTCCCTTGTTATTTTCGACACTGACAACAGATTGAATTTAAATCTGGTACATGCAGTATATTTTTCACAACCTCATCTTCAAATATAGCTGATTCACCAATAAGATTCACATCTACTCTATCCCCTGTGGGTAAATGTACCTGGTTCTTCTGTGATTTATTCTGCCATCTTCGCAATATAGTGTTCACTTGCGGTAATTCTGACCCAAAGTCATATCCATAGTGGCTCATGTGGGATCGCAGAGGTATCATTTGAATCTGTCCAAATTGTAGAAGGACTCGAAGTGGTGCGTATGTTTGTACACCATTCAAACCGATAAACTCAATGAAGTAAAGTTCATTTCCTATTATGATGGCATGTCGTGGCTTCAACCAATAATACCTCGATTGGATTTCAACGGCTGAGCGCTCCCTTACGTATGTGAATCAGTCCTCCGTTCCCACAGGAGAGATAAAATATTTCATCCTTAGGCGATGGTTGATAATTTTGTTTCCCATAGTTCCTCTAACAATGTTTACTTTATTATCTCTTTGGTAGAAATGTTCGACGGCCCAAAGTTGCAGCAGAAAGTTGCACCCCTCAAAGTATCTTTTGCATTTGGTGCATGCAGTCGAGGCTCTTAGAATTTCTGCAAGTATCATGGGGACTAAGGTCTTCCCATCTCGAGCCAACATACGAACCACGTAACACAAGCCGGTATGGATCTTTCCTCTTTCTCTAGGAAAAACCAAATGAGCCTAATAGGGTGACGGCGAATGCATTAAGACGATATCTTTCCCATTTTGCAGAAGAGCAAGCAAATTCTTTGTGAAAGTTTTGATGAACTTTCTCATCCCCAAAGCATGAATATAAGAACTCTAAAGAAATCCAACCTTCTTTAAGATAAAGTAGACTTGGATTATGACACATGCCCATTTGCTTCAGAAAAGATCTTGGTCTTGGCTTGTGTGGAACAATCATTTCCCGCTCTTTGTATGCGAGACCTAGGAATCCTCCAACCTCTTCGATTGTTGGGGTTAGCTCAAAATCCTTGAATTTGAAGACTAACCTCTCAGTGTCACAAAATTTCAACAATGCCTTTATTAAGTGACGATCTGACTCTACGGAGATCCAAGCAGTGAGGCCGCCTAACAGTTCATTTGCTTCTAACTCTCGATTTATTTGAATATCTTCCTACCAAGTCTTCAAAATGGGATTAACTTTGACCACCATTTGCGTGTTGGGAAAATGAGGCTGAGCCATGACTCTGCAAACAAAGTAACAAACGACTTCTAAACTCCATTTTGACAACGTTGGCTTGATTTAATTATTATGATCACGTTGACGCATAAGTATGCAATTTGTATAAGGGTGTTGGGGCCCTTTAGACGAGAGGGTGACTACTAATTATGTGGATTGACACCAAGGGTCAAACCACCTAGGGCTTATGCAGCATGTATGACCTAACCAGGACTTCTAAGAGTTGTCTTGACACGGACTTGAAAGGGATGCGAGAGGCTCGTGGCTTCGCGGTAGTAAAACTATCTGTTACGTCCACGCATATGCCGACTCTCTATAATGGGTATTTGAATAGAATTGGAGTAGTTGTGAGAGGTGCAAAGGCACAACATCATGAGAACAAGATAAAAAAAGATGAGGGTCCCTATTGGGGGAAGTATGAGCGGAATGACAGTTATCAAAGCAATAAACAGTTAGCATTTAAATTGAAAAACGTTAACGTATAGACAGTTTATAAAATGATAAATAAATAAATAAGCATAAATAAATAAAGGAATTTAAACATATAAAGGTATTAAAAAAATCACGCAAATAAGAAAAGAGGGTATGGAATTAAACATATAAGTAAACAAATAAGGGAAAAGGGAGAATGTGAAACATGGTAATAAACAAATAAGGAAGAGGGAAAGGGGTGGAATATGGAAAGAAGACAGTAAATAAGGTAACAAAACGATTACTAAACATGATAAACATCTAGCAAATAATGAAATAACCAAAATAAAGTAAACCCCACATAAATAAGCATGTCACACGTAATGGTAAGAACCTAATGTCCCCAGCAGAGTCGCCATTCTGTCGGGCCTCATTTTCGCAAAAATGGATTTTGTGTACGACCTAACAACTCTTTTGGGATTTTGAGTTTGGAGTAGCCACCTAGCGAATTAAGGCGCGTTAGGGAACCTATCTAACCTAAAAAAGTCTAGCTAAGGTCAACGAGCCAGAGATCGGGGTAAGGGTTCAAATTACCTCGAGGGAAAGGTGTTAGGCATCCCTTGAGGTCCACAAATGTGGGTCCCGGCCGTATCTCATGCAATCTATGTGGGGGTTACAAGTAGCAATCAAGGTCACTTCATAATTATTTAATAATATAATTGCTAAGTGATAACAAATATAAAACAATTAACAGTATTTTATTATTTTTTATTAATTTAGATATGCAAGGCTAGATGATAGCAATAAATAAACAATCAAATTTATTTTTTATTTATTTTAACATACGAGACTATGTTATAAACAAATCGAACAAATAACTTATGTTATTATTTCAAATAATATTAAGCATGCTAGAAGGTGATATAAATAATAAACACAACAAATACTAATCAATTAGATAAAGATAAGTGAGGAGAAAAAAATAGACAAATAGATAAGCCAATAACATTTTTTTTTATTTTAAGCTACCCCAAATAAAAAATTAAGATTACTTCAATTATTTATCATTTGAACATACGATCTATGTGATAAACAAAAATTGCAAATATTAAGCAATTAATATTTGCGAAAGTAAAGTTTTGAAAATTGAGCAAGTTTTGAATAGGAATTCTTATTTAAAAAAATGTTTGTTTCTTTATAGGGATGATGCCATGATATTGTTGAACGCGCTCCTCCACCATAGAAACAATTTGGATTTGAGGTCGGCCTTAGAAAAAATAACAATAGTTTATATTTTTGAAAATGATTTAAAAGATTTAGTTTGCATATAGGCACATGAATATTTTCATATAATACACATAATTCCTTTAAAAATCATGGGTAGGTGGTACTTTCGGGGACGCGTCGGTTTTAATTTAAAAATTGAAACTAGACCTCGTAATTCCTTTGACTTTCCCACTACCGTTAAGTTAGGAGATAGTGCTTATAATTTATTTTTCAAAGTAAACAGTGTCACAACCAATCCAAAGTTTTAAAGGAGTATTGAATAATGACTTTTAAAAAAATCATGTTGCAAAACTTTGTAAGAAGAAAAACTAGTAGAACATTAATGTAGTAAATTTATAAAATGAAAAGATTTTACTATGAAATATATTCAAAAGCCAAGTAATTTGTTACATGCATCAAATGATTTTATTTTTTTATTATTATTATTTTAAGAAAACAACATATTGCATCATAAGTATGAAATCTTCAAGAGGAAAAATAAGATTACTAATTAATAATATTAGCTAATTTAAGAGGGGCCAAAAATATGCACAATAAATTTTATTGGAGTGGTATTTAAAAAAAAATTATTTACAAACCTACAAACATGATTTCTAGGTGAACATATGGAAATTAGTAAGGTATACATTAACAATCATGACATCGATACTTTTACAAGGTTCGCTTTCTATTGTTAAGTTCATTAGCATGCTAAAAAATTATTAACATATAAAAGTTAAGATCTAGGTTACTAACTTTATTGATGTTACAAGCTCCCATTGGTTCAAACTAATTAAACAAGGCAAACAAATAATTGATTTTAAATAGACTATTTGGGTGATTCCAATATGTTGCCTATTCTAGTGACATTAGTAATAGACGAAAAATTTATATCAATCACATAGTAAAAAAAAACATGATAAGCAAAGAAAGCAATTAGCATGTATATATATCCCCCTCCGCTTATAGCCAATCCCCCAAATCTTATATCATATATGAGAGCTTCAGTGTTATACGAATATTATAAAGAAAAAGTTAAATAAATACATAAGAAATATATTCAAATATGAATTAGACAAATGATCTCTCTTCTTCAACTTAAACTTCAAGTTTGAAACCGGTTAAGCAGATTAGGAATGGTAGCAATGAAAAACAAGTTGATCCAACCTTTATTCAAACAAAAGCAAAGTAGCAAAGTAGACTTGAAAGTTACCGGAAACTTATTTCGTTCAAGAGTAGCAAGAGAGCAATAAGAGAATTAAGAAGTATAGTTCTTGTGTTTGGAGAGAATGAATGAGTTGATAAGAGAACTTGTCATGAAAGACGTGAGTGTGTTAAAAGAATGCAAAGAGAGTCACTTATATAGTAGAAGAGGGGGGAACAAATAAGGTAAACAAATATTTTTAAGAAATCAATTAATATTCTATTTTCCTTATTATAAAAGAGGACCAAATCAGAAAGTTTTTAAAAATAATTCATTACCAAACACAAAAAAGTAAGAATAAATTAATAGAGAGTAATATATTTTCTCCTTAAATAAAGAGGAGCCAAAATCAGAAAGATATTATTCTACCATAAATAAGCAAGTAAGAAATCAATAAACTTACAAATAAGGAAAAATAGATCAATTAATATTATTTTCTTTATTTCAAAGGAATCAAAATTAGATTTACAAAACTTATTGTCAAATATAAACAAGTAACAATAAAATTAAGGAGAGTAATATTATTTTCCTTTTAATAAAGAAGAGCAAACTTGAAGAACTAATTTGACTAATCATATATTTTTGTATTCTATTCCCAAATTAACCAAATCATTACAAAAACAGTAAAATTATGCCAATGCTACCACACTTAACAAAATCATTTATCAATAAAACTTGACAAATTATCGCGTAATCAGTTAACAAATATTATCATCAATGAAGGCACCAAATCGAACATTACAAAGGAAATTTATGTCTAAGATCAGTAAAAGCAAACTTTTGATGACGGTCCGTCAGAGCTTCAACGATAATAGAACTCAAAGGATGTAAACATATAATCATATGAACACATCCAATGAAATTTAACAAGATATTCCAATTGATGTCAGCCTGGATGATACTTAAACTAACAATAATGAACAAACTTCAGAAGATTAACATACTTTAAACAAGATGCACATCAATTTTCACATAACCATACATGAAAATTGAAATCAAACTGGAGGTAAAAGAGAAGAATAAAAATGCTAAAAAGCGAGATAATAATTTTGAGTGAATGTACCCGTACGAATCTGTTGAGATCCGTCTCCGACTTCGCTGAAAATTCTTGTTGCCGCTGCTGTTCTCGCCTACACTGTTCTTGCAAAAGAGTAAGAAGAGAACAGAGGAAAGACGGAGGGGAAGGGGAGAATACGAAGAAGAGAGGGAGAGACGGGGTTTAGGCGGGGAAGAGGAAGACGAGAGGGAGAGAGGGACGCTGCCAGCGGCTGCTGGCTGGTGTCTTATTCGCTGGTGGGGGATGATGCAAGCAATGGTGGTCCTCGCGATCAGCTCCTATTGAGAGAGGAAGAGAAGAAGATGAGGGAGGCGGAGAGAAGGACGGGAGAAGAATGGGAGAGAGAGGAGAAGAAGAAGCGACTGGAGAGAAGGGAAGAAGGGGAGAATGACGGGAGAGGGAGGAAGGGGCGGCTGGAGAGGGAGAAGGGGAGGAAGAGGACGAGTTGGAGAGAGGGAGAAGGGGAGGAAGGGAGACAGAAGAGCAGTGGTGCTGCTTGGTGTTCCCGTCTGGCTGTCTCCCTCGCCGAAAAAAATGGAGGGGGAGAGAGAAGGGAGAGGGGAGGTGGCTGGAGTGGAAGAGGAGGGAGAAGAATGGGTTAAAATTTTAGGTTTTAGGGTCCTTTGGTGTTGAGAGGATAGGAGAGTTAATCACAACCGTTAGATTAGATAGAGATGGAGGGTTAGGATTCAATCTAGGATTTATTTTTTAAGATGGATGGATGAGACGAAGATGAAAAATTAAAATCAAATTGGTTGGAGGATTGGTATGGCTAAAATTACAATTTAATTAGCTAGAATTCAAATGAAAGAGTGGCTATGATTGTAATAAAATTTAATTGGAGTAGCTAGAATTGAAAGACATTAGAATAGAATAGGCTAGAATTTAAATAATTTTAAGGAAAGTGTAGAAATTACTATTTAATTAAACTACTTCATATATTAAATTATTTTTGTATAATTGAAAATCATTTAAATTTTTAAAACATTTGAAATTCATAAATAATTTTTAAATATTTAATAATATTTACAATAAAATTATTAAGTGAACATACTATAACATATAATTTTCAAGAAAAAATTGATTAAAATTCTAAACTTTAAATAGATTTTAAAATACGTATTTAATCGAATAGTAATCCTAAAAAGGGTCAAAGGTCGGTCAAAATTGGGTGTCAACATTGAGTGTTGAGTTAATGTTGCATGTTACACCAGTAGCTTAGTAAGAGTAATCTCATTTGAAGAAGAATGTTCCTAAGGGGGAGAAATTGTAACATTCACAACATGAAATAACTGAGAAGAAGCTAAGAATATGAAATAGTCATTTTTGTAAAGAACGAAAATCTGGGAATTTCGTTCAGATAGAAAAAGTTGAGTTTTCAGTCAACTTTAAACAACCATGATTCATAGATCTGTGTGAGTTAGGTACTTCCAGATATGCTAGGAAAGATCTTGAAATAATTTTTTCAACGCCGACGAGTTTGCGCGCTTCCGAGTTTGTATGAGTGAGAAATAGACATATAAATTTGGGATGTTCAAATGAGTCCAAATCTGCATTTTAAAGGGTGTTTTGGTCTTTTCCATATCTTATTATTTTAATTCGTTTTTAGTGAATTAATTAAGGGTCAAAAACAATTGGTTCAGTTTGCATAATTGAAAATATATACAAGGGTTCTAGAGAAAGAATACAAGAGAAAGGAGTAGGGAAAAGTAAGATTCTTCGTCTCGTAAGAAATTGATTGCGGATTTCTTCAAGGATTTGATCCTACAAGGTATGTGAGACTTCCATAGCATTGATTTCATTCACCCACATACCAAACATATTTATTTCAGCGTGAATTTGTCCTAAAAGAGATTGAAAGTGATTTTCTTGATATTTATTCTTAAATTTGATATTGTTCTTGAGTTGGGCTAAAATTTTGAAGTTTCTGAGATCATTATGTCACATTACTGGGTTGGTTGAAGTTAGGTTCTTAGGTACATTTGTAGGGTATCTCTATCTAAAAATAATTTGGTAAAAAGAACCAAGTTTGGGAAAATAGGGGCTGGAAAATGAAGAAGAAATTTAGTCGGGTAAATCTGGGCATTGAATTCGCGTCGCGGACCTGCTCCACAAATCTGGGGAAAATCATTTCCAGAGTGGAGCGGTCACAGACTTATGTGTAAAGTTAAGAAAAGGGTAAAAAGTTATCACAAATCATGATCCTTGAACCCATAATTCAGTCCTAAATATCATTAGATCCTAACTATCACAAATCATGATCCTTGAACCCATAATTCAGTCCAAGGAAATTTAAAATTCATGTTTGGAAGTCAAGAAGCAAGTCAAGAGAAGTTCATTAAAGTTTTCGAAAGTCTTTCGCAAACGTTTTAACTTTGTTCTAAGAATTATGTGTAAAGTTAAGAAAAGGGTAAAAAGTTAAAGTTCAATACTCCAAAAGTTAAAAGGGAACTAATTATTCCCAAGAATTTGAAATTTTTTCACATTTGAACAGGAAAGGGAACATCGATCCTAATAGAGCTTTTAAGCTAAATTTTGAGTAATTATCTCAAACTAAAGAAAAGAGTTTGTTTTAAAAATCTATGAGCTAAGTATATTTTGGGAGTAGTATCGCACCGATAACAGGATGCGAGTTCATATTAATTCAAGTCTCCATAAACCATGTAGTCATCATGGGTAGTAAAGATCATACTTTCTAGATGACTCCTTAAGATGTTTTTAGCATAGACTAGTGGCATTTAGTTAAGGCATCCTATATGACGACAAAGTATAGGACAGTTCTAGCAACGTGAGCAAGACGTTGTATCACCACTTAGGCTTATAGTGGTGATTTTCGGTTAGAGAATCTCCCACATAAACTAGTTTACTTCATTATATGAGTAAAGTTGAGTTTGTTGTTGTACTTTATTTAACACATTAAGTGTTTTCCACTGTTTTACAATCTTTCTATATATTGTATGTGTTTTATTGTATATCGAGTTAAGTTGTTTAGGAGTTGAGTAAAATCAAGGTAAGTGTTCCTTCCGGATTCTTTTCAAGCTTAAGTTGTGTTTAGTTTTCCAACTTGCATACTCGTACACTCAATGTACTGATGTCAGTTTTCCTGCTTTGTTCTATGATGCAGGCGCAAGTAACCAGGATCAACATCCAGCACCTCGTTGATCAGGTTGAGCACGAGAGTCTGTTGGTGAGCCTCCGTGCATTTCAGAAGACTGTTTTATCATTTGCTTTATAGTTTTTCGTTGTTAGGATGATCGGGGGTCAAAACCTGTCATTCCTATTTGTTTTAGAGGCTTCATAGTTAGTAGTTCAATTGTCTTTGTATTATCATTTCATATATTAAGACTTGAGTTGCCTTTGGCCAAGTTGAATGTTGACTTTTAAACATTCTAAGTTATTTTATTAAACAATTGAGTAAGTCTGTCCTGCTGAACATGTAGGCTCGGGGCGTGATAGAAAAATCATAAAATTGAGGTCTTGGAGCCTTAGATTGCTTGAGGGAGAAGACTTTAAATAGGGAATTGGAATTTGACATAATGAGAGTGAATGAGGTGGTTAAGGGTGTTAGAATCAGTTAAACTACCCTAAATAAGCCTAAAATTATATAGTATATGTATTAAAAGAGTGGAAAAGACCCAATTAACCCTGATTAAAAATTATCAAACAGGTACAACGAGACAGTCTATGAACCATAGATCCCTTTACAACTCGTAGAAACTATCCTTAGAAATCTGTTGAAATTCCCAGAGTTTTAGAAATTGAACCACGAAACCTCTTTTATGACCCGCAATGTCCTCCACGACCCATATTGTCCATTCGTGGAATCCAACTATCAAAATTCATCAAGTCTGAGAAGAATGAACTACGAACCATTTCCTCTACTCGTAGGCATTAGTAAAACTTATAGTAACCTCTCATAAAATTCAATATAGTGAAAATTCCCAAACATGAAGTTTGAATTTATGAGACTAACTACGATTCATAGTTCCTTGTACGAACCATATTGGCTTCTTGTACTTAACATCATGAAAATTCTGAATTTTTGAAGTTTCATGACTTGTTTCTACAACCCTATCCACAACTTGTAGCTCCTTGTAGTCACAGAACCAAAATTTTAATATTCTTGCATTATTATGAAAGATTCAGGCTTGGAGGATTATTTTTATTATTATTTAATTACTTGCACATTTAATTTATGTTTTTTTTTTAGTATTTTTGGAAGGATTGAATTAGACAATAGATTTTGATTTATAAAAAGGATAAGTAATTCAAATAAAAAAAATCATTAATAAATAACTTAAGTTGTGGGGAGGTTCAAGCATTGTCACAAAATGACTATGATAGGTGTTACAATATCACCCAAAAAATCTCTATCGTTTGTATTTTTGTGTTTTAATTTATTTTTTTTTGTATAGTATAATACTTTTAGGATCACTTGTCTATATCTTAGAAGTCCGTCCCATATTAATAGGTCTTTGGTTTTATAGTTGTTTTCCACATTCTAATTGAATTTAGTGTTAAAGTTTTGTGTAAGACTTATTTTTTGGCTTCTTATTTAATTTATATTTTATAATATTTGTTAAATGATTGGTAAGTGAATAATTACCTTGTCAAGCTGTGGTATTAGGATTAGTGTAATGTTGACCCTATTTGGTTCAAGAGAAAAATGGAATTCCTAATTAAATAAGCATGTCATTATAATATTTTTGTTCCTTTTTATTTTATTGACTTTTAAAAATTGGCAAGCTTTCAATAAATGATGATTTATGGAATCTACTAAACATCTACTCTGAAGATGAAGGCAATATATACAAGTTATGCATAATTGCACTCACCTCCTATCTAGCTTTAAAATTATGTTGTAATCCCTTTTATGGAAGTTTTATTGCAATGATACCTCTTTAGAAGATTATTGATGGAAAAAGGAGAAACAAACTCCTTAATAAATTAATATTTCTTTTTAAAATAAAAAACAATAAAATTGCCTAAAAAATTCAAAGTAATTGACAAAAATTTATATAGAATACCAAAACTTTATAATTATTTTGTAATTCAATTCTATATGATGATATTGTCTTTTATGTTAGTCTATTAGTCCGCTTATTTCATATAAGAACTCTTTTATTAGAATAGTTTCCATTGAAAATATTTTTCCTTGTTTTTTTTCTATTATTTTTTACTAGATTTAAAAGGCATGAGTAAAATAAAAAATTAATAAAATATGTAATGAGTATGTATGATGATTTATATTAGTAACGATAAATTTGAATAATTTGTATACTTTTCCAAGACTTAAATATTTTCGATAATTTTCATTTGAAAAAAAAAAGTAAAGAGGAGGTAACTCTATGTCATGAAACTATAAAGGAGTCTTTCATAAATTGTATATCTTGGTTCCGTCAGGGAATAAATTCTAGAATTTAGAAGTCAAATAACGGAAGAAAGTTTCTACAAATTCGAAGGTTTGGGTTGGGGATGTACTCATTCTGGTTGAAGTTTCTTGTTTATATTGAGCAAGAAATTATTGTTATCTTTTTTCCTTTACTTTTGTTGTAGACATGGAATCAAAGAATTCCAATGTTGATTTAGCACTTGCAAAAGAAAAACGTGTTGAGGGTGCTAAAATCTTTCAGATGCAGAAATCACTTTTTAAGAGGGCAAACGACCTTGCCATCTTATGTGGAATCCACATAGCCATCCTAATTTTCTCAGTCGGCCGTCAACCAATTTTTTTTGGAACGCCCGATGTGGAAACGGTTGTCCAAAAATTCATTGAGGCTAACCATCCAACCGCACCTCGATTCTATATGAAGATGAAAAAGACTGAAGAAGAAAACAAGGAGAAAGGAAAATCTGTTGAAGATAAAATCGCACATCGACAACTAGAAGATTTCGAGTCTCCTTATTTGGGAAGTCTTCTGAAGTTGTACCAAGGGCTTACAGAATTTGAAGATCTATTGAATAAGGAGATCGATCCCACACAATTGAATCAGGAGATCGAAAAACATGTAGATCCAAAAATAGTATCTAAAATGAATGTGGCTAGTTCTTCGTATTTACCAACTGATATGCTTAGTCCTTAAATAAAAGCTTTTATAAATAAGATGCCAAAAATAATTATTAAGTATGTTGTTTCTTCATTATTATATATCATAAACAATGAACTCTTAAAGTAATAATTGTTTGTTGTTGCATAACGTCCTATTAGTCGTCTTAATTAATATAGTCTTTTGTTGGAAATGATATTTTTCATAAGTTAATTACATTATTTTATAACTCTTTGGGATGAGTGACATGGTCTCTGGGAATTAAAATTTGTTTTGGAGAAAAAATGTGAAAACTTTGTTATTGACTCATATAGCGTAGGGTAGTTATCTTGTTCGACGAATGATTTCTTAAGTGGAAACATAATATCTTTGTAAATACATTTGATGTGAATACTCTTATATTATATCTTAAATTTCGGCAAATCTTCATTCAATAACTAATACAACTCTAATGTATGACACTAAAGCTTCTCCATTTTGATGTGTTTCATTTCCTTTGTTCCATTTCCGAAAATCTATAGAATATGTCATCTCCTTTATCGAATGATTGATTAGCTAGGGAGTCATCTAGCTTGTTCCCTTCCCTTAAAATATTCTAAATCTGTGCTTGTCTATTTGCTAAAATTATTTGAATTTTTGTGTCCATGTTGCAATATTTCATGGGAGTTTCCAAACCTCTTCTATTACTTGTTTATGAATCATAAAATCATTCTTATGATTACTTTAATATGTTGGCTTGTTGTTAGCGTCTACATGCTTTATAAACGTAGTAGAATTTGTCTTTAATTTGTTTGCATAAGAAAGTTTGCCTGGAAATACTCCATGATCAAAGTATACATCCTAAGTGTGACTGAAACTTAAGACCACAAATATCCAAGGTGAAACCATGATACTGGCCTATTGTAAATGAATAACTGAACATTCTATATAATGCGAGTGAAATTTCAAACATAACTAAAAAAAAAGATGTTTAGATATAAAAGATAATGCAAAAACTTCAAATGCATTGAGGACTACTGAATAACTAATATTTGAATTTAAGCTTATGCTAACTAAAATGAGATAGATATGACAGGACATAACCTTCAATTACCTTAAAAAAAGTATTATATAAGGTAAGAATCTAATGAATGATTACTCTATGAAGTCACCTTATTAGGAATAACCAATTGTAACTATCCGAGTTTATATCCTTGTCTTGATCTCTACCGTTGTGAGTGGCACCACACTAAATTACCTTGTAGGAAAATCAAAGACTAATTCAAACCAACCCAACACTATACAAATTAACCAAGTTCTAGCACTAAAATGAAGAAAATAGTTTAATTACTACATAATTGAGTCCCCATAAACTCAATCCAGTAGCTAAAACAATTATGACATGGAATTACCCCTAATAACTGAAAATCACCATACAAAACTCTAAAACAATCAAACTAGGGATGTGACCCAGAAAACTAAACATAAACTAAAGTATATAGTTTGTGTCCAAATAAACGAACAGTAAAATGTAGAAGAATTCATGGAAGACCGAAACATGAAGCTCACCATTGGATTTAGAATCGTACGTCTCTCAAATGAGGTCTCAGTTCAGTCGTTGGAGATTAATTGCAGTAAATAAAAAAAGAATAAGTGCAGTACATAAACCACCGTATATTTGTAGTATCACAAGGTTAGTCTAAGATATACTTGTAAACCATAACTATAATACAAATAACATTGAACAATACACAATATAATTCAACTAAACATTGAAACCCATCCACATGTCATGAAACAACAATACATGAATAAACTAATTAATGAAACATGTCTCACGTGACTACAAATGCAAATACCCAATACTTTCATGAAACCACAATCACATACTTGATCTACTTACGGAACCCAAACCAAATTGTTAGTGTACTAACGTGGTATTCGAGTCATCCATACATCATGTACTTGAATAGTACCCAAGCCACCCAACAATCACAAGCGAATATGCACATCACATAGCACGATGAACAAGACCACTTGAAAATCACAAGTCACGATCACAAGCTCATTGCATGAGAATCACAAGCTCATTGCATGAGAATCACAAGCTCATTGCATGAGATTATTAACATGATATCATTTTATATGTCTTCCAACCATGCATTGCACAAATGATACTTTGTAGACATGAATACAAACATAAATCGGAAACATATGACCATCAACTACCTTGAATAAAGCCTCTTGAAAACTTTGAATAACACAAACTTTTCCCCTGCGGAGTGTCTTAACTTGTTCTTTGTCTAAAAGAAATAATGTAAATAACAATCAATCACTAATGACCTATTAATTAACCTACATCATTATCAAATCTTAATCCCAGAAAGAAATATGATCATCTTCCCCAACTTATCTCTTTTCCCACCATGGAATCATGTCAAAATCTTCACACAAAAACAATAATCAAGATTCTAAGGCTTAAGAATCCATTTACATGATTGGAGAGTCAAATTCTTACCTTTATCAATGAATTTCATGGGAAACCGATGTGAACTTCCCAAAATTGTCCCTTTCAAAGTTCAAGAATATAAAGTACAAAAAGTAGGGTTTTGAACTATGTTCTACATAAAATCTCGATTCTATCATTGTAAATGTCTAAAGTTTCGTCCCCGAAATACAGAAGAACATGAAAGAAAAATAGCAAGAAAACAATAATATTTGTATTTGAATTTATGCAAAAGTTACAATCTTTATAAAATCTTTAATAAAAGATATGTAATCCCCTGATTCTTCTCTTCACGAATGTTCTTGATTTGATGAAATACTTGTGGCTCAACACTTGGAGCGAAGACTTCTTTTATGTACTTTTCTTTATGTGTGTATATGTATGTATATTTTGGTCTTATGAAGACCTCTTTATATAGTCTTGAGCTTGGCTTTAGGGTATTTTTGTTCGAGCAATTTTGATCCCTGGGCCTGAAGAACATGAGTCGGGTTTATCTTGTAAACTTAATGGACTGCCCCAAATGTAATTTAGACTTGATTTAAGTCATATAATTTTGACTCAAATATTGATCCAACTTTATTAACCAGTAATTTGACTTAGTCAACGTATCATGAATTTAAGATTTAATCCAAAATTAGTATGTATTTATCAATACAATTTCACTGTCAACAAATGCCCCTGCTTCGAGGCTTGTAACGGTGCTCGACTTGTCGAAACCTTCAATGGCAAGGCTTGAAGTATTCATGATATATATATAACTTTCCCTATTTGATTACAATGGAAATTTTCCCTATTTGATTACAATGGAAATTTTCCCTATTTGATTACAATGGAAACTTTCCATAACTTGAATCCAATAGAAACTTACCCTAATTTGGACACCCTTGATAAAAGTTATGGCTTTATCATAGTGGTAATATGTGTTTATTTGAATATGGGAGTTCTAAGTTTGAACCCCAAATAACACAATATTTTTTTTATTTTAACAGCTACACCCCATGATTTTTGGACACCCTTTATAAAGTTTCTTGCTCCACCACGCAATGCCCAACTTTGAAGTCTCTCATCTTCCAAGATGAACTCGAACATATCATCCCCCTCAAAAAAACCTTGAAACAGTACTGGAGGCTTAAGCTTCAAGAACATGTTTCATCATAGGGTCAAGTAATGGACGGAACAAAGTTCTAACTCCCTCATCTCCGTCCACCTCAGGAACGATAGTAGCAACAATTTGATTGACCAAAACCTGGGCAGTCCGAGCCATGGGAGTGAATACAGTACCTGCCAACCCACTCAAAAAAGGAATACATGTTGAAAGTACTGCGTCTATAGGGGAAGGCCTACTATACGATTCAGTGTCCTCGCATCATGTTCAACATCATCCTCGATCTCAATTTTAACCTCTTCTTGTACGACCGGATCCTCGGGTAGGGCTGGGATCTCTTACCTTAGTACATGCACTTTGTGAGCTCTACCACTTGCGGGTGTTGCCCTTCATCTTCCCCTACCTATCCCTCTACCATGCCCTCTTATTGTTGGCCCATCGCTTGATCTGCCACGCGAGCTACAACCCATGCACCATTACGTCTAAGTGTCAACTATCTTTAGACAGAATAGTGGAAGAATTAGAGACCAATTTGGATCACCAAATATGATATTAATTTGAATTAAGTCATAATATGAAATAAAAAAGAAAGAGAATTTCCTACAATCCCATAGCCTTTTGTGGAAAAATACATATCTATGCACCATGATGGAGGACTCTAGTAGATTCGTTTTGGTATGACAAAATCAATGAACTTAGAGCTTTGATATAAATTAACCAAGCTTTGACACTAAAATGATTAAAATATTTTAGTAACTACATAATGAGTCCCCATAAACTCAACCCAATAACTAAAACAATTATGACGCAAAAATTACCCCTAATAAGTGAAAGTCACCACACCTTAACTCTAAAATAGTCAAATTGAGCATGCAACTCCAAAAGCTAATTAAAAAATACAGTATAGTATGTGTTTGAACAAATGGACAAGATAATGTAGAAGAATCCATAGAAGACTAAAATACAAAGTTAATTCTTAGTCTCAGAATCAAACATTTCTTAATTGAGGTGTCAGATCAGCTTCTGAAAGATTTGATGCACAAAAGAAAATAATAAGTGTAGTATCAGTACATAAATCACTGTAAACTGGTAGGATCACGCGGCTAAACCAAAATATGAATGTAAATAGTCACTACAATATACTAACAAAGAACAATGCACAATATAGCAACAAATATCAACCACATATAGTCTCGCAAAAACATCAATACAAGAATCAAACAATGAATGAAACATGTACCACATGATTAAAATCCAAATGCTTGGTCTTCTGATGGAACCACAATGACATACTTGGCCCTCTCACGGAACCCAACACAAAGTGTTAGTTTACTGGTATTGTACCTAAGCCATCCATATATCATGTACTGATGTGGTACCCGAGCTAACTAACAATCACAATAAACATGCATAATCATGTAACACAATGAACAAGACCACTTGAAACTCATAAATCACAATCATAAGTTCATTGCATGAGCATACCTACACAGTATCATTATGTATGTCTCCCTACCATGCATTGCACAAATGATAGTGGAAAGCAATAGACATACATACTTACATAAGTTGAGAATATGTCATCATCACCTACCTCAAATCAAGACTCTTGTAAAATCTAAATAACCGTGTTTTCCCCCTGCAAAGTGCCTCATCTTATTCTTGGTCTAAAATAAATAATACAAACAACAATCAATCATTTATGGCTTATTAATTTACCTGGATTATTACCAAAATTCTAACCCCGACCAAATTATGATCATCTTTCCTAACTTAGGGTTTCTTCCCCACCATGGAGTCATATCAAAACCTTCACTTAACAACAATAACCTAGATTCTAAGACATAAGAATCCATTAAAAGATAAAAGAAAAAAATTATACCATTATCAATGAATTCTACTGGAAACTGATGCAAATTGCCCGAAATCTCCCTTTCCAAGTTCAAGAACTCAAAGTGCAGAAAACAAGGATTTTGGGTTGTTTTCTTCATAAAATTATATTTATGTCGCTATAATGGACCCAGTCTCGCTGTGGTAGTGCCACTACAACGGTAAGTTAACCCACTATAGTAGTTTGAGCACCACTATAGCAAAACACCTTTCATTATAGTGGGTCGGTAATGGATCTACAACTCAACATATGGAAAAATGCCCTTTTGTAACACACCTCCATCCCAACCTCTCAACATATACCTTTCACACCATGTTCAGTTTCGAGAGTTCTACTTATCTTAATTTGGCTCCTAAAGGCCATATGGATTCATTAAGGTATTGTCCCAAGAAAATATATATAACACCTCGACAATAGAATCCACCCATTTTTTGGATTATTATAGATTCACCTTGCCCAAATTCTGACTAAGGCTGGCCCAGGCGAAAATTTTTAAATCACAACCTTTAAATTTTTTTAGTCCAAATTCTTTCCTTATAGACCTACTTATAATGATAGGGTCATGACGTTAAAATCTTAACAAAGACAAGGTATTTGGAACTACAAGTGATGTGAAGCTAACTCTTGGCATAACATCTAAGCATATCATATATAAAATGAAGTGAAATTGTAAACTAAAATCATAACTTATATAGATTTAAAGAATAAGTCTACTACAATTTAATACTAAGTTTGAAAGCCTCTAAATAAAATAAAATAATAGTTTGAAAGCCATAATACAAGTCTGAAATATCGATAGAAACAAATGACTATGTAATGAGGACGACTCATTAGCTACTACCCTCAATCCACGATCGTGAGAATAATCACTCGTATCTACATAATATGAAAAATATAGTGCAAAATAGATACGCTCACAATACAAAGAAGGTATTAAGTATGAAAGAAGAAAAATAATAGTTGAATTCGTATTTGTATGATAAGTTGTAAGAGATACCACAATGGATCTTTCAATTATGTAAATATCAATTGAGGAAGAATACAGTGAAAGACCATGAAAAAATATTTTGAAATATATGTGTGTATATTAGACCCTATTTTCTGAAATCATATTAAAAGGATGCATACATAAAATCAACACAATCTGACATCATATCTATGATTATACATAATCATGTATATTTGAATGGTAAAAATATAGTATCTAAGTTGGAAGTTTCTTAACATAAACATACACTATGTGAGCTCATATTGTCCAAAGTTAAGTCTAAATTGGAAGGGTTTTCCTATACCTCACCATGGTATAGAACCTGTCTGTCTAATGTGGATCCACAAATTTGAGCCTCTTAGGATGAAATAATCAATCGATAAAGTAGTGAAATGAAACTTTATGATGGCACGTAGTTCTGAAACTTGGATTATATGAACCCTCGTTTGCTTGGTGGTATGTACTAATCCTAATACATATTGTCTATATAGTTCATAACATATCTATTAAGATTATATAGATGCTATCATGAGTCTTGCTCAAAAATCTCTTTCTATAATACATCTTTTTGTGAGACTATACTCAAATCTATGAGACAAATCTCAAATATTTCTTTCTAGAGTTATATGTAAAATCTCTTTATAAAACGTATCTTTCAAATTATGAGAAAATTTTCAAAAACATGCATAACCTGTAGATTATCAACATAGTATTCATAATAACATAAAGGCTCTAAAATCATATTTCAAAAGATAATCTTCAAGAATCATAAACAAAATCATGTCAAGAACTAACAAAGTTGATTATGGAAAAACTTGCAAAGAAAAAAAATACATTAGTCAAAATTCATAAATCATGAGTAAGTAATTCAAGAAATCATCCACTAGGTCACACAAAGTGTTAATATGAAAGTGGGGTTAGAAATCCTAACTATAAAATTTAAATTCATAAAATATTGAGGAGCTCCGCACATAAGGATGAAAGAAATACTTCATTGAAGTTCTACATACCCTAAACTCTCCATGAATCTTGATGGAAAATTGTAACAAAAAGAAGAAGGTCCAACAATTCAGTTTTTAAAATCTTGATTGAGCTTTTTTTGAAAATCCTACATTTATGGTGTACGATTTCATTAATAATCTGAAGAGGGAGGATTAAATACTTGAAATTATAAAATTTCATGGGATAAACTCGCCTTAGAGACGAAGGATGAGGATAGGAAAGAATACAAGCCCTAGACTTAAAATAATATCAAAATAATGAAATTTTCGAATGAAAAAAGGACTTAAAAGGAGATTTTCATCGATGCCATGTCCTGGACAAGGTGCCCTCCGCACTTGGCATTGTGCAAAATGCACAATATGATGTGCAAATGTATCACAACCCAATCCACTAGGTCAGACGGTAACCTACTTTAACACCTAGATAAAAAAAACTCCTTAGCACCCAATTTGGATTAAAACATAATATGCGGAAAATAAATGATTTTACTATGAAAATTCCATTAACATCATAACTTAGAAGGAAAATACCACTTTAGTAAAACGTTTTTACAATAAACTGTAAAATGCAACCTCAGGGAACTAGTCCAAACAGGAACAAGACCTACTAAGAGAGCATAGTTTATACACAAAAATGAGACACCACTCTCACCATACAAAAAGAAAAAGTGAAAGTTGTTGTAAATCATCATTGTCTTCACCTATGAAATGTCACTGACCTTGCAAGCATACTATATCAAGTGGCATATCAAGAGTAGTATCAGTACAAACAACACAAACGGGTAAGCACCATCAGTTAACCCAAACCTATCACATAATATAATGTATATATTGCATAATCATAAATAACCATGCAATAAGAAAGCTACACCACCCCATTTCTCTGTTCACATACTATTACCCTTTCCGAATAAATGTTATAACTAATGCACCTTGATCTCATTCCTCTCAATAACACCATCATGACGCCAAAGCATAGCTTAACCTTTCTATCATATTAGTATCCATAAATATCAGGTCATCACTAGCCTTATCCACTACCTTTTATCCTTTCTCCATTTCTCATGCCAACTCATTGCCCCTTCAGAAAAGTAAATAAAACTAGTGCCTTAAACCAATTCATCCTACCAATTAACCCAAAAGCATTTATATAATAAAGTTCATGATAAATAAAATATAGTTTAGAAACAACTAAATATTGAGCTCTCATAAACTTACTCTCATAGTTATAACAATTATGCAAAAAAACACCCTTAGGAATGAACTCAATTCATCCTACCAATTAACCCAAAAGCATTTATATAATAAAGTTCATGATACATAAAATATAGTTTAGAAACAACTAAATATTGAGCCCTCATAAACTTACTCTCATAGTTATAACAATTATGCAAAAAAACACCCTAGGAATTAAGTTTGTCAATTAACAAATAACATACCCCAATCATCACAAGCAACCCACAGCCTAGACTCCGAGTAATCGAGAAAACTCAAGGATCTAGCATGCAGCAATTGCATCATGAAGAAGTAAAGCAGGTTCACTCATGGAACCATAAACACATACTTGGTCCTGTCATGGAATTCAAACTCAAATTGTTAGTGTACCGGTGTGGTACTTTAGCCATCAGTTGTTAGTGTACCAGTGTAGTACATAGGTCGACCATATTTGGATATCTCCGTACCAGGCATGTTACGTGATCCAAGCATTAGTATATATATCAGGTAGGGTTGTCAAATGGCCGGGTTGATTAAAATTAGAAATGTTAGAATGGGTTGAATAAAAATTGGGTTGGGTCTTGACCCGCCCAAGTTTACTTTGGGCTCAAATGGGATATAACACGGGTTGGGTCTTGACCCGATTGATCTCAATAATTTAACATATTGATATTTAACTTTTATAATCACAATTTGAATTTTCTCTCAAGAATTTTTTGTTAAAAGGTAACAAATAAATAGATAAATCCTAAAAGATGTTAAATAGACAATAATTCATACCTTCAATAGGAAAAATATCTTAATAAAAAGTTTTAAAACGAGTTGAAATTGGAATTTGAATTGGGCACAATTGAGAATTCTCTACAAATGGGTTAAGCTTGAATGAGTAGAGATTGATCTCAATTCAAATTATCTTGAGTCCAACCCTTAAAATTCTGGACGGGTTGGGCGGGTTACCTATGTTTGGGTTCATTTTTGACACCCCTAATATCAGGCATGGTACCTAAATCAATTATTAATATATATCAGACGTGGTGCCTAAGACAACCAATCATGTGTGGTATCTGAGCCAACCACTGGAATATCTTATACCAGGTGTGGTACTGTTACACACTAAAAATTTCTAAGTTAAGACCAGATTTATTCTTCATTTATATATTAGGTCGTGTCAAGTGATTCTTAATTGTTCATAGATGCTAAGGTCAATTCTTTAGTGTAAGAATGATTCTTAATATCGATTAAGATCACTAGAGTCTCCAAGCATACAAAAGAGATCTTGAATGGAACTTCTTTTATCCATAACTTTTCCATGTCTTTAACTGTCTTTCTTGTTCCTTAAAAAGTCCCAAACTTTTTTTACTGTGAATTTACCATTACTGATTTTAGTCCACTAAGCATTATCAACTTCATTTGTGAGATAAGCATAATGCAAATTCCCCTGAACATGGTCCACCACACATTCAAGCATAAAATCTCTCATTACTGTATAGTCACATCCCTCCTCTCAAAATTCAACAGTATCTTTCATGGGATAACAAGTTTGCAGATCTGAAACATGTATATGTTGAGACCCAAGTTAAACCAATTAACGGCTTATAGATATGGGGTGAATTATTCAATTTTCTATTGGATAAATTGTTAAGCTGTTAAGAATTATCGTAGCTAGATTTGTATACTAGGTGTATTAACCTCATTTAATCTTTTACAATAATGTATAAGAGTAATTATATATTTTTCTTTTCTTACTCCTAACTCCTAAAGGCTAAAGACATAAAATCATTAGAACCTATTTATGTTTCTATAATTATCTATTTTGCTTTAAAGAATAATGCGTGAATCACCAAACTCAAAAGAATACTGAGGATATATACATAAAAAGTATGCAACAATTTATCGAGTTATCGACAAAAATGCTTCAACTAGACGATGAAAATGTGATAACCAGTTGAAATTCTAGATCAATTTATTCATTTTATCTTATTATTCATTTTTTATTCAACCTCAAATAAAAAAGAAAAAAAAATTGTGAAGTGGAACATTCATGCAAGTGCTGCTTAATTTCTACTTTCTAACATATACTATGCACACTCTAAAAAAAACCATAAACAAATCTCCTAACTGAAATTAAATTATTGATACAATGAATAAGCAAATTCAAAATGCATCAACAATAATTATCTGCTCGTTGTTGCTATTGATTAATACTGAAATTGGTAATTTTTACCGATTTGTAGATGGAGCACAACGGACGATTCAAGTTTCCGATGATCTAGACGACGTTGTTGACGATGAAGAGGACGAGGCTTGGAGAGAATGGGGAAGGAAGAAATCGACTAGCTCCGATTTCGATCCGCCGCCGACGGATTTTGGTACGATGAGTCCCTCGGAAATTCAAGCGGAAATGATGAAGCGGCAGCTGGGTCCGGTTTTTGGGTTTGTTAAACTCCGACTTGGAACTCGTCGGACTCAGGTATCTCTTGCTTCACCTTTTTTGTGTAGATTCTTATTGATGTGATGAGTAGTGACTCGCTAAAATTGGTTTTCCTAACTAATAGCATTGAATCTAGTGAAATAGTTGTCTTGCTGAAAGAGTAATCTACCATTTGCACTTCCAATTTCAAGCTAGTTATACCCATTTTGCAGTGGTAGATTTATATGTGAAATTTTCTGAAATATATGGTGTTTTGAACCCACATTTGCATTGAATTTTGTAATACTACTATAAGATTAAATGTTGTATCCGCCTCTAGTCATTTGGATCTATTCAGGTTATAAGTAGAATGAGAAAATTAGTTGACAAACTGGAGAATGTGGTAAGATCTGAAAAACTCTTTTCTGTGAAGTTTCAGGTCTGGGGTGGATGCAATTTGTTGGTTCTGGGTTCATATGAACCTAGTACTTTCGATGTGGAGTATAAATTTATACATATGAACTCATAACCTTTAAAAAAAATTGTCCAATTTAGAGATTCTAAAGAGTAAAGATGGAACTCAATAGGCTTAAATCCGTGTTCCGCCTTTGATTCAGGTTGGGTTGAGAATAGATAATCTGTATTAAAAGGCGATTTTAGTATTACAATGAAGTGAACCTAGATAGAAGGGAATAAATGTAGAGGATTACTAAAGCTGACCTCAATTGATTTGGATTGAACCATAGTTGACTGAATGGAAGAGTGTATAGAGTTTGCAATGGAGGCTTGGGCAGGATTGCAAAGTAAATTGTATGGTATTATTAACTGAGATTACTTGTTTACAGGAGAAAGTTACTGAAACAGCGATGAGATGGACCAAACTAGCAAGAACTGGAGCAATCGAGGCAAAGTTCATGAGTGTTGATGTGAGCACAATCATGTTTACTATGGAGAAAGGTCAAGACTCTATCGAGGTTTGTCTTACTTCCAAAATATGATGTTTTATTCTATAAGTACTAGCTTTACCTATTGATCCTTGAAACAAAGAGTTGAATATCAGAACACTTTGTATAAAGGTTGTTGTGTTTCACCACCTCCCATATATCCTTCACAGTCAATTAAGGTTGTTATTGCAAAGCCACAACTAAGGTGCACAGGACCTTACCGTCTAAGCTGTTGATACTTTCATTTCACTGGGTCCATGTTTGAGACAGCAAGGCAGTCGGTACACCATTCATATCAAGGCTCTGGTTTTGCTCTAAACTTTTAGCCTTCTAAATGCACCTCTTATCGCATGGTTCTTTTTCATCTTTTGGGACGATATGTTAGTTTGTATTTGATAGAATCACAAGCTCTGTGTGCTAGAAAATTGAGATTTTACACTCTATTTTGCAGTTGAAAGAGTTTTTGTTGGACCAACCAGAAGCATATGAGATTAAAGTAGGGGACCAACTATTTCGAAGACCAGGAGATCCTCCTTTTGAAGAAGTATTTGAGAAGATTCAGAGGGAGAAAAGCAAAGTCGATCATACCAGCTCAAAGAAGAATAGGCATCATGAGTTGTAATCACCACAAAAAAACTCTTGACAACTAATTTCGATCACCTATAACAAGTATTATCAGGAGGGCAGGTGTAAATGGCTGGCATCTTACATGTTCTTTTTTCGACAAACACTTGACACTCTGTGCTTACAAGCTATGCATCCAAATAATCAGTTAATTCTTCTAACATTCGATCATTGAACATCTTGTGTTGGGAAACATCTTTGTCTGAGTAATGGCACTTATAAGTTAATGATTTTGTTTATGTTTCTCCATGTCTTTCACCAATTATGATTTATGAATGGAGCTAAGGGACTATCAACCTTGTAGAAGAGGACAACTGATATCCTAAAAACTGGATTTGTTAGATGGTTATAAAATTATTTTAATTCAAACATAATATAAACCATCCCACAAACTAGATTGTGTATAAATCCATAAAAAAATGCAAGTTAAGTGAAAAAATACAGTATCATTTCAGCTTATTGCTGAAGTCAGAGAGCTCGAGAACACGAATTCTGGAAAGGCCAGCAGCTTCCTCCCTCTCCTTTTGAGTATTGTAACCCCAGTCCCCTGCTTCAAGAAATTAGATTAGCAATCACTACAACATTGCAAATCTATAAGAAGCAAAGTGAGTATGATAAATCACCTAGATACAAGCTCCATCCATCCAACTCGGACTCTTTAATCACATTCTTTAAAGTAGCAAGCCGGTCTTCGACAAAGCTGAGCAATATTCAGAAAAAAGTAGACACTTAATTTCACGCGGTAGAAGCAAAATGGCTATTCAAAAGAAGTTTTGAGTAGTTCTTATGCTATAAAATCTTACTGTAGTTTCAGACCCTGGTGTTCCGGCATTTCCTGAAGTTGCTTAAGCACTTTTACTTTAGGTCTGATTAAAAAGAAGTTTCACTTGAGCACGAGTATGAGCTTAAATAAGTAAACACTAATTGACCATGTCTCTTGATATTGCAGTTAGCTTAATCACACTTCGTGTGAAGTAAACTTACCCAGTGCCGAGACCATAGATCCTTTCAGCTGGAATAGTTATCCCAGCAATCCCTTTAAGTAATGCATCTGCAAAGCGGCTCTACAAATGGCAGCGGAGTACAAATATTAGATTCAACGGCTTAACTCAAGGCTCTTAAGATTCCAATTCCACTTTCATCAAGAACAAGCTAAAGTTTTGAAAAACAAAACATCACTTGTACGCGTGGTGAATATTTCAGGATAAATTAGTTCTAAAGATTTTATCTTTAGGTGAATGTGCACATTCTAACAAACCTGCTTCGTAGTGACTATATAAAGCTTTGAACTTGCAAATTTCAGTGCATCAGCAACTCCAGGATAAAACCTGTAGAGAAAGCATAAACTTTTTAGCATTTTTTCAACACAGTATATTCTTTGACGAGATTGAGTATTATCATTAAACAGCGGTGAATTTATTGTGCAATTTATGAAGCATGTGAACTCATAGTCTTTCCGCAAAATTATTATCTTGAATTGATCTAATATTACCTGCTGGCACCCATGCTATTAAAGAGATTAATGAAGTACTTGGTTTTACCTAGAAGAACACGGATCAAATTCCCACTTGATTAATTTTTTTTCTATTGTCTCTAGTATGCACCCAAGTTCTTGAAATCTTAGATATGCCTCTGACCGTAAAAAACTAGGAGATTCTAGAGAATGACACTAAGATGAGCACCGACCAACTTATAGGTTGTCGTACTACTCGGAGTCTTAAAAGCTTATCAAACTAGGAAACTGACAAGCAGATAGATTTAGCTTGTTTTGGAGTACATCATTCGGTATAGGTAGTCTATAGAGTTTGTATCTCTGTTTTTCTTTAAGTTGGTTCAGTGATTATACATTAGCCAGAGATTAGAGCTAGTCAGGACCCTCAAGTGGTTGATTCGATCACACAGGCATAATCAACAGCTACACTTACCTGTTTGCACCTATCCAAGTAGCCAAATCATTGTCCATCCATTCATCTCTAACCTTACCGAAAAGATCTATAAGGAAGTCTCTGTCTTCATTCCATTCTGCCATTATAATGGGTTTAATCTTTGACCAGTTCTCAAGTATTCCCTCAACTGTTAGTCCCTCTGCAACCTATCACATTAAGAAAGATATCACCTCGACGAAGTTTATGATACATCCTGAATAGATTTGTGTCATCATATCCAAGACACTTTTATTTTTTTTGTGTACCCACCGAAGACTTGCGAATAGAAGGGATTCTCGACTCCAGGAGCAACCTCACAAGTAAGAGATTTTCATATCCAGTTTCCACTACAGGTCTAACCTGCAGAAAGTTTGAAGGTTGATCACTTTCTGCAACAACAACAACAACAACATACCCCATATATTCCCGCAAGTGGAGTCTAGGTAGGGTGAGTGTACACAAATCTAGAAGCCAACGTCTAGGTTCAACATAGGTTTAGTTCAAACTCAATATTTCTATTAAGAAAATTCACTAAACAAGTACAAAAAAAACCCAGTTACTAATACCTAATACCATCCTAGAATTTAGAACTCATAAAGTTCAAATCTCGGTTCCACCTCTGACTAGCCTAGTTCAACCCCAAGTGAATATGCTGAGATTATTTAATGAATCACTTACGCAGTGACATTGAACTCGATATGTGCATTCCAACACCCACAACCTTTATAGTAGTGACTTATCTCATGAGAAAAGACTTTGTTTTCTTTCAAAGAAGCATACTTAACAAAACCTATATAACATATATACACATTCTACACTAAATTAGGGGCAAAAGCTTGTCCAAAACCACCACTACCACAAATGTATCTCCTTCACATATACAAATTTTCTTTCACTATTTCACCTTTAATTTTACTTTCTAAGGAAATGAACAAAGAAAGATGTAATACTTAGACAAGCTAAAACAAAAATAAAGAACTTTACCACATGCATCTGATCTACAATCCAATCTTCCAAAGAACAGTCCACCCCATTGAAAAGACTAGGCCATCTCACTTTAGCAGCCTGAAAAACCAACAAATTTTTTTTCAAAAAACAAATTGAAATTGCGAATTTAAAATGGGCAAGTAAAGTAATGACCTTAAGAGCAGAAAGAGAGCTTTCTCCACAACTATCGCAGAGAACTCCATCAAAATCCAAGGCATACAAATCCCCCATTTTTGTGCCAGTTATTGGCTCTCAGGATGTAAAATGGAGGGTTCAATACCCGCCAATCAAATTTGATCAAATACCTTTTGACTCAAAATTGACAGCTGATTTCTTGTAAGATCATTGTGGGCCTTTTTGCCCTTGATCCGAC
Source organism: Solanum chmielewskii (assembly GCA_027704785.1). Lineage (NCBI taxonomy): Eukaryota > Viridiplantae > Streptophyta > Magnoliopsida > Solanales > Solanaceae > Solanum > Solanum chmielewskii. The sequence goes on from JAKWIX010000327.1 coordinate 4,342,336, forward strand.
CCGAATGATATGGCTAACCCGAATTAGGAATTAGGATGTATTGGTTAATTAATCTGAATTCACGTCGAGTGAAGTTTTATATCAAGTTACTCTCTAGTAATTGTGACAACTTTAGGGCTGCATCTTGGTCTTCTTCTTTTTTTAATTTCTAGTGATTTTGTACTCTTAAAATTACCGACATTAATACTATTTGAAAAGATGATAACGGAGAGTAAAATTAACGGCTAAAATAGTTAAAATGATGTTTTTTGAATACTTGTTTGAAAGTTTGAGAGTAAAGATAGTGATACAAGTTGTATAGATTCGTCTAGGCGAGAGAATATGGAATTGTTCATGATCTAAATCAAGTGAAGTGCATCAATAACAAGAATGACAAAGTTTTGATAAAAGAGATACACATTAGAAAATATAGACAGATATTTTTTCATAAACATTTAAATGAAGAGGGGGATGAGGATATTGCATGAAGAAGTTGAAGCACTTTGAGAATCATAGAAAATTTGAATTTTTGTAGATGCAAAAAAAAACCTGCATATGGTGAGTGGTAGATCTATAAGATAAGGAGGGGCAAAGTCATTGAGCCACACGAGATTGTAGTGAAATTTTGAGAAAATATAGGCAAAATAGGTATGAAGTGGTTGAATATATTGTCTGATATAATTATTAGGGCAACTAGAATGTCAGAAGAATGGAAATGAAGTACAATAATTTTGTTCTAAAAGAACAAGAGAAATATTCAAAATTGCAATAAATATGAGTGTCAAGCTATTAAAACACTCTATGAAAGTTTGGGAGAAAATGATAGAGGTAGGGTTGAGGAGGGGTGTGTGATCAACTTCGAGAATCAAATTTGAATTTATGTTGTAGTGATTGATTACAAAAGCAATTTACATTGTAAAAAGACAGTTGAAATAATGCAGTGATAGGATGAGAAATTCATAGTGTTTATTGACCTAGAATAACATATAATAAAGTTTTTAGGGAGATTCTATGAAAATATTTAGAATTTAAAGATGTTCAAGTGACTTACATTCTCACAATTCAGGAAATATATGATGGCTTTAAATTCCATATTAGAATAACCTAAGGAAACTCAAAAGACTTTTCGATCGAAATAAGATTGCACTAAGCTTCAGCCTTAGCCTGCTTTTATTTGTCTTAGTAATGGATGAATAGTCATTGCCTATCTAATGAGAAATGCCACTGTATCTTTTATTCATAGATAACATAATATTGATTGACGAGATGCAGATGCATTAAAAAGTTAACGATAAGCTAAAAGTTTAGAGGCAGGCCCTAATATTCAAAGATTTAAGGTTAAGCATGACAAAGATTGAGTACTTGAACTGCAAGTTCACATAGTACAATGAGACGGAGTTGGAAGTGATAATCGATATACAAGCTATACTCATTAAAGAAAGTATCAAGTAGTTTGAGTCCATAACGCCATGCATCGTATTGAAGTGGGTGGACGAAATGCAGACTCTTTATGAGGTTCTATATGATTAACGTCGTATCACCAATACTTAAAGGGTGAGTTCTACTACGTGATAGTGAGATGTACTTTGCTATATTGGACAAGGTGTAATAGATATTAGAATGCATATATATATATATATATATATAATGAAGTTGTACGGAATATTAGGCTAGCCATTATACCAAGCATATAAAAAATGTGTGTAAATGTAATCAAGAAGGAGGTATGAGAGGACATTAGTTAGACAAGACGCTTTCATATCTTTTGTGAAAGATATAATTCAGAAGAAAAATAGGGATCCAAATTTCATTGAGAAAAAGAAAGAAAATCAATTATATCCACCAAACAAAGAAAAGTACGATTAGAAGAATGTTATAATTATTTATATAAGATAAAATTAGCCAATACGTTTGATCATATCTAATGACTAATTTAAAACTTGGAGGGTAATGAAAATTACCTAAGTAAAAAATTAAACGATACACGTAGCCAAGCTATACAATGATGTGTGAGAGGTTACGAAGATAATGGTGATACCCTACAGATTAGGGTGTTAAAAATGAACTCAAATATAGGTTATTTGTTAAATTTATTCAAAATTTTAAGTGTTGGGTTCAAGATAATTTGAATTGGCTTCAATCTCAATTCTTTCAAACCTAACCGATTTTGAGAGAATCGTCAATTGAGCTTAATTCAATCTCCAATTTCAACCCGTTTTAAAACTCTTTATTAGGATATTTTCCTATACTGAAGGTATGAATTAGTCATTTTAATATCTTTAGGATCTATCTATCTATTTGTGACTTTTTTTAAAAAATCTTGATTTGATTTTTAAACTGTGATTATAAAAATTAAATATCACAATATTAAAATTATTGAGATCAAGCGGATAAATTGAGTGGATCAGGACTCAAATCCGTTTTTAACTCATTTCAGTCCAAAATAAATTTGAATGGGTCAGAATTCAACTTAATTTATATTCCAATCTATTTTAATATCTCTAATTTTATTTCTAACATGTGTTTTTACACTTGTGAAGACTAATGATACAATCCATTCGGCGAGAATAATACCAAACAAAAAATTGGAACGCTTGGAGAAAAAATCAGCAATCAAAATTAGCAATATTGTTATAAAACTATAGAATAAGAATAAGACTAGAGAGAAAAGAAGAGAAGACTTGTTATTTCTCTTGATGAATTAATTTACAATGAAGAGGAGCACTCTATTTATAGGAGAAATCTAACTTGGTCCCCAAGTAGGAGGACTCTTTAATCATATCCTAAAAAGGACTCCACATGATAGACATTCACTATAATACAAATACTTTATAACACCCCCTGAATGTCTAATTCATAGATGATGTGCCTCGTCAAAAACCTTACTAAAAAACTTTAAGAAAAGAAAAACTCTAGTAAAGGAAAAGAGTACACATATCTATTAATACGCATCTAGGCTGCCTCATTAAAAACCTTACAAGGAAAATTCAGTGGGACAAAACCTCGTAAGGGAAAAAGAGTACAGCGCGTATTAACTCCCCCTAATGAGAACATCAATCCAGTGACTTGAATCTTTGCATTCCAAGCTTGTTCACCATCTTCTTGAAAGTTGCAGTTGGTAGAGACTTGATAAATAGATTAGCCACATTGTCACTTGAACAAATCTGTTGCACATTTATATCACCATTCTTTTGAAGTTCATGTGTATAGAAAAGCTTCGATGAAATGTGCTTTGTTTTATCTCCTTTTATGAATCCTCCCTTAAGTTGTGCTATGCATGCTGCATTATCTTCATATAAAGTGGTGGGTACTTTATCACATTTCAAACCACATTTCTCTCGAATGAGATGTATCATAGACCTTAACCACACACATTCTCTACTTGCTTTATGAATAGCTATTATTTCAGCATGATTAGATGAAGTGGCTACGATGGACTGCTTTGTAGATCTCCAAGATATGGCAGTCCCCCCCACATATAAACACATAGCCTGTTTGGGATCGAACTTTGTGTGGATCAGATAAATATCATGCATCAGCATAACCAACAAGATTTGGGCTACATTAACAAAATAAAATAATCCCATATCAGTTGTCCCTTTAAGATATCGCAAAATGTGTTTGATCTCATTCCAATGTCTCCTAGTAGGAGCAGAACTATACCTTGCTAACAAGTTAACAACAAAAGCTATATCAGGCCTCGTAGTATTAGCAAGATACATTAGTGCACCAATTGCACTAAGATATGGTACTTCAGAACCAAGAATTTCTTCATCCTTTTCTTGAGGTCAGAATGGATCCTTATTCACATCAAGTGAACGAACAACCATTGGAGTACTTAATGGATGCGCTTCATCCATACAGAATCTTTTCAACACTTTTTATGTGTAGGCAAATTGATGAACAAAAATACCATTTGTCAAATGTTCAATTTGCAAACCCAGACATAATTTTGTTCTTCCCAGATCTTTCATCTCAAATTCATTCTTTAAATAATCAATTGCCTTTTGAAGATCTATTGGAGTTCCAATAAGATTTATGTCATCAACATAAATAGCAAGTACAACAAATTCCGATATTGTTTTCTTTATAAAGACACATGGACAAATTGCATCATTTGTATAACCTTCCTTAATTAAATATTCACTAAGACGGTTATACCACATGCGCCCAGATTGCTTCAAACCATATAATGATCTTTGCAATTTAATTGAATACATTTCTCGAGATTTTGAATTACATGATTTAGGCATCGCAAATCCTTCAGGAATTTTCATGTATATCTCATTATCAAGTGATCCATAAAGGTAGGTTGTAACCACATCCATCAAATGCATTTCAAGTTGCTCATGGACTGTGAAACTAATGAGATAACGCAATGTTATTTCATCCATAACGGGTGAGTATGTCTCTTCATAGTCGACGCCAGGCCTTTGAGAAAATCCTTGTGCCACAAGGCGTGCTTTATACCTTTGTATTTCATTTTTCTCATTTCTTTTTCACACAAAAATTCATTTGTAACCAACAGGTTTAATACCATTAGGTGTTTGAACTATAGGTCCAAAAACTTCACGCTTGGCAAGTGAATTCAACTCTGATTGAATTGCTTCTTGCCGTTTTGGCAAATCATTTCGTTGTCGACATTCTATAACAGATTGAGGTTCATGATCCTCATTATCTTGCATGATATTTCTTGCAACATTATATGCAAAGACATAATCAACCACTATTTCTGATCGATTCATATTAGTTTCAACATCTCTTAAATTTATGGATAGTTCATTATTTCTTTGAGTTTCAAGTTCATTGATTCTTTCATGAATATCATACTTATTCAAATTTTGAACTTCCATATGAGATTCTTTCATAGTGTCATCTTGACATTTAATCTTTCTTTTTCTAGGATTTTGATCTTTAGACCCCAATGGTCTACCACGCTTTAGGTGTGTTTTTGACTCACTAGCTATGACACTAGTGGATGGTCCTTTAGGGACATCAATTCGAATTGGGACATTCTCTGCAGGAATATGTGATTTAGTAATCCTTTTCAAAATCTGTAAATGCGTGTGGCATTTGATTTGCAATTTTCTGCAGATGAATAATCTTTTGTACTTCTTCTTCGCAAGTAGAAGAATATGGATCAAGATGAGACAATGATAAATTTTTCCACAAAATTTCTCATTTTATTTCACTATTCTCTCCCGCTAATTTTGGGAAAACTGTCTCATCAAACCGACAATCTGCAAATCTAGCAGTAAACATGTCGCCAGTCAATGGTTCAAGATAGCGAATGGAGAGTGACTCAAACCCAATATATATTCCTAACCTTCTTTGAGAGCCCATATTAGTGCGGTTTGGTGGTGCCACAGGCACATGTACAGCACTTCCAAAAATTCTTAGATGGGATATATTAGGTTCTTGACCATAATCAATTGCAATAGAGAAACCTTATGATAACTTGTCGGTCTGAGACGAATAAGTGTTGCAGCATGCAAAATTGCATGTCTCCACACAGAAGTGGGCAACTTAGTTTTCATAAGCAATGGTCTTGCTATTAATTGCAAACGTTTAATTAATGACTCTGCGAGACCATTGTGAGTATGAACATGAGCAACAGAGTGTTCAACTCTTATCCCAATTGCTAAACAATAATCATTAAATGATTGGGATGAAAACTCTGCAGCATTATCAAGACGAATGGACTTAATCTGATTATCAGGCTAGTGTGCCCTTAACCTTATTATTTGTGCCAATAATATTGCAAATGCCAAGTTACGAGATGACAATAGGCACACATGAGACCATCTAGAAGAAGCATCTATTGGAACCATAAAATATCTAAATGACCCACTAGGTGGATGAATAGGTCCACAAATATCCTCATGTATACGTTCCAAGAACGCAGGGGACTCAATATTAACTTTCATTGGTGATGGTCTCACAATTAACTTGCCTTGATAACAAGCAGTACAAGAAAATTCACCATTTAAAAGAACTTTTAGGTCTTTTAGTGGATGTCCATTCGAATTTTCTATAATTCGTCTCATCATTATTGACGCAGGATGTCCTAGACGATCATGCCAAAGTACAAATGTATTGGAATCAGTAAACTTCTTATTTACTATAAAATGTGCCTCAATTGCACTATTTTTTGTCCAATACAAGCCAGAAGATAAGACAGAGAACTTTTCTATAACACATGTCTGTCCAGAGACATTCTTGGTGATACCAAGATATTCAAGATTTATTTCATCCATTGATTGGATATGATAACCATTTTCACGGATATCATTAAAACTCTACAAGTTTCTCTTAGATTTTGGAGAAAACATAGAATTATTAATGATGAGTTTAGTTCCTTTTTCCAAAATTACAATGGCTCTTCCGAAACCCTCAATCATATTAGTACTACCAAAAATTGTAGTAACATTTATTTTAGGGATAATGCCCAAGTACCTCCTCAACCTATGTCCGAAATCTCAGAGACACACTTATACTATACTAAGGTCCTATTATCCCCCTGAACTTATTTTATTAAAAATTTTTTACCCCTTTTTAGCTTACGTGGCACTATCTTGTGGACCCAACGATGGTTGACTTTTTTTTTGAACTAGTGCCACGTAGGCTAAAAAGGGGTAGAAAATTACATATAAAATAAGTTCAGGGGGGTAATAGGACCTTAGTATAGCATAAGTGTGTCTCTAGAATTTCGGACATAGATTGAGGGGGTACTTGGGTATTTTCCCTTTATTTTACCCATACTTAAATGAGAAAAATATTTCTTATTTTTGAATATCGTATGTGTTGTACAAGAATCAATCAAACAAATATCTTCAAATTTCGATAATATGTTCTTAGAATTATCCATATCTTCACATGAAATGACATACACAAAATAAATATATATTAAATATTAGTGTTGTCAAAAGGGTACAATATATTCAAAGAAATAAATTAATAATTAAATATTAGAAATTAAGCCTTAATTTATTGTTTCCTCTAAGTCAAAAACGAGTTGTTAGGAAAATAAAATAAAATCATTATTTAGTCCTAGTTAATAACAGACTGCATGTTTTTAATATTAGATCAAATTAAAGACCTAATATAATACAAACACATGATAAATCTTAGTTAATATCAGAATTTATGTTTTTAACATTAGACCAAGTTAAAGACCTAATATAATACAAACACGTGATAAAGTTTAGTATTTGACTAACTCTATCATATTAGAATCATATAAATAAATCAATAAAAATATATATTATTTTATTAAGAATTAAGGAACAAGCTAATGAACGACTAAACTAATTTAAAATACTAATACTCATGCAAACAACTATCATTGCATGAAATTTATTAATAAATACTACAAAAAAAAATATCACTCTTCCATGTTCACAGAACCATCACCAATTAAGTGATCTATTTTTCCTTCAGGATGTGCGAAGAAATCTGCTACATCCAAGTGCGTGATGTCAACTTGATTTTCAGAGATAAAATTTGTCTCGGGATTTTTCTCTTTCTTCTTTAGTGATTCTTGATAAAGCTCAACCAAGTGTTTAGGAGTACGAAAATCACGTGCATAATGACCTCTTCCACCACATCGAAAACAACATTCCCTAGTTGCTTCACGTTTCTCATCCTTTCTTTTTTCCTTTTTATTTGATGAATGATTAATGCCAGGAATAGAATTACGTTCTTGACCATAATCACGACCATGACCACGTCCACGTCCACGATTAGGACCGCGACCTTTTCCACGCCTAGCATGGTGGGTGTACGCCTCATTCACTTCAGGAAGTGGTTCAGATCCAGTAGATCAATTCTCATGATTTTTCAATAATAAATCATTATTTTGCTCGGCCACAAGAAGATGAGAAATTAGTTCAGAATACTTTTTGAAACCTTTCTCTCGATATTGTTGCTGCAAGAGCACATTCGAGGCATGGAACGTGTAGAATGTCTTTTCCATCATATCAATCTCACTAACTGTTTCTCCACATAATTTCAATTGAGAAGTGATTCTGAACATGGCAAAATTATACTCATGTATAGACTTAAAGTCTTGTAGCCTTAGATGCATCCAATCATATCGTGCCTTTGGATGTATGACCATCTTCAAGTGGTCAAATCTTTCTTTTAGGTTTTTCCACAAAACAAGTGGATCCATAACTGTTAGATATTCGATTTTCAGAATTTCGTCAAGATGATGACGCAAGAATATCATTGCTCGTGCACAGTTTTGATTTGATGCCTTATTTTCTTCTTTTATGGTGTCTCCAAGACCCATTGCATCAAGGTGGATTTCAGCATCCAACACCCATGCGAGGTAGTTCTTGCCCGAACTTTGAAGGGCAGTGAACTCTAGTTTTGTAAGATTGACCATTAAAATTAAAAACAAAAGAATAAATAATACCTTTATTAATTCTTCAAATCTAACCTTCACTTTTGAGAAAATAGAGTCTCGTGCTGATAACGTGTTATAAAACTATAGAATAAGAATAAGACTAGAGAGAAAAGAAGAGAAGACTTGTTATTTCTCTTGATGAATTAATTTACAATAAAGAGGAGTACTTTATTTATAGGAGAAATCTAACTTGGTCCCCAAGTAGGAAGACTCTTTAATCATATCCTAAAAAAGATTCCACATGATAGACATTCACTATAATACAAATACTTTATAACAAATATTATTTATTGTTTACTTATAATAAACCAAAAGAGGTTAAATTCTTGACCATCAAATTCTAATACAACATACTTATATTTATTTCTAGCGTTATTATTATTTGTTCATAAGCTTTAAACATTTATAAAGTTTTTCTAAAGATATCTTAATAAAGAGTATAGCTAGAATTAGAGCGGTCGATATAAATTCATGACTCGTCCCATTCGGTAGCTCATACGTACTTTGAAATTTTACTGGGCTAATTCACTTCTTTCATAAAAAATAATAATAGTTTGATAATTTAAATTTTAAAATATTGACATAAATATTGCCAAAATAGTATGATCTGATGTTACTATTTGTTAATCAAGTTTCAAAAACCATCAATAAAATAATTTTAATAATACTTATTAAGGTTGACTTCAAGTAACGATTTGGTTGGATGACTTCAATATGAAATTATAATCATTACATGTAAATATCTTGAGTATAACTGTACAACAACATCAACATATTCAATAAATAAGATCCTAGAATGGTAGAATATATACAAATCTTACCACTACATTGTGAAGATAGAGAAACTATTTTGCTCAAGACTTTCAACTCAAATGCATCATACATAAAAAGTAAAAGAAAAAAGAAGAAGAAGAATGATACGGAAAAATAATTATTTTTATATTTGAGTGTTTGAACTTTATAATATTTATATGCATGCAGGTTTGTGAGTTTTAAGTTTGGACTTCTCTTATTATTCGTAGTATTCTAATTTATTTTAATTTAATATTTTAAAATTAAAAGAAAAAATGCATAAGTACCTTCTTAACTTATGTTTAAAATTTCAGAGACACATTTGTATTATATTAATCCGAAATCTTAGAGACACACTTATACTATATTAAGGTCCTATTATCCCCTGAACTTATTTTACAAGTAATTTTCTACTCCTTTTCGGCCTACGTGGCACTAGCTTGAAGAAAAAAATTAACCAACGTTGGGTTCACAAGATAGTGCCACGTAGGCCGAAAAGTGGTAGAGAAATTATTAATAAAATAAGTTCAGGGGTAATGGAACTTTAGTATAGTATAAGTGTGTCTCTGAGATTTCGGGCATAGGTTGAGGGGTACTTGTGCATTATCCCAAATTAAAATTAGATATTAAAAAATTACATATAAAAATTAAAATTTGAACATTTTTATTATATCACTGTATGTGTCTAAAATTTCAATCCTGAAATACAATAAACAGAAAAGGAAAAATAGCAAACAAACAGTAATATTTGAATTTGAATTAATGTGAAGGTTATAATCTTTAAAATCTCTAATAAAAGATGTAATCCTCTAATTTTTCTCTTCACGGATGTTGTTGATTGACGAAATACTTACGGCTCAACATTTGGAGCGAAGACTTCCTTGTATGAGCCAGACTCAACACTTGGAGCGAAGACTCACCACTGAAGAGCAATTATGTATTTCTGTGTGTATGTATTTTGTATGTATTTTGGTCAGAAGAAGACCTCTTTATATAGGCTTGAGTTAGGGCTTTAGGATATTTTGGTACGAGCAATTTTGACCCCTGGGCCTGAAGAACATGAGTTGGTTCATCTTGTCAACTTAATGAACTGACCCAAGTGATTTGGACTTGCTTAAGTCATACAATTTTGATTTGGATATTAATCTGACTTTATCAATCAATAATTTGACTTAGTCAAGATATGATGAGTTTAAGATTTAACCCAAATTTAGTATGAACTTATCAATAAAACTTCAATGTCTACAATAATCATATACTTTTAAATATTTTTCAATAACAATTATAACATATCTAGTGTAGTCTCATTCAGTTACATTAGAAAAGGTTGTATATTTACATACCTTAAACCTACCTCAATATATTAAAATATATACTTTGAAATGCAAAACGTCATATAATTTTTTATCACAAAATGATTCAAAAAGTTATTTCAAGTTATTTATTCAATTCTAACTCAAACACAAAATTAATTATTATTATTTTTTTTGAACTTTCTGATCATAAACTAAAAAAATACTATAAAATATATCAGAATATGATATAATTTTAGGATTATAAATATGTTGTAGAATAGTTAAAAGTTTAATATATAATTATTATTTTTTTTTTAAAAAAAAAGAGAATTTATGCGTGCTGCACGCTGGATGCTTCTCTCCTCACGCAAGTAATCAAAAAAGAAAAGAAAAGAAAATAGCGACCCAAAAGACCGGACCCACAGATTTTGTCCAAATTAAGCAAACCAAACGGCGCCGTTCTTTTTGAAACAATTACCGGCTATCCCGGTAGCCTCTTCTTCGCCCAAAAATTGTTTCACTATAATCATTCTCTTCGCTCGTTTTTCGAGACAGTTTCTAAATTTTTTCTCACAGTAGCAGCATAGTTTATCTTCATCTCTATCTGCTTATTATCACCTCTGTAAGTATTCCAATTCGAATTCCATTTCTTTGTTTTTTTTTTATTGTTTGATTTTTTTTTCTTATGGTTTGTTGATTGGATTATATGATCATTGACTTATTTATTCAGTTACTCTGCATTTCTATTGGATATGGTTTTGGATCTCTTTGCATGTGATGATTGAGCAAATTGAATGTTTACAACTTTGTCTACATGTTTTTCATAGATATGAATTGATGGTAAACAGTCAGAAATACCGGAGTCATCTGAACTTTTTTTTTTCTTCTAAAATTTGGGTTTGGAAGGGGAAAAAGTGAGGGGATTACTAGTTGGGGGAATCAAACTCTCGTTAGCAAGTGAAAGTTCAAGTAGTCAATTAAATGAGATATTGATATCCCCGGTTCATTTGAATCCGGTGTTTTTGATGCTGATTATAAATTTATATTTAAGAATCCCTAAAATTGTACTCCCTTTTTTAATAAAGTCAATTTGACTACTTTTCAAAGTTAAATTAGATTACATTAATTCGATATTTTAAATAAAAAATTTAGATATTTACAAATTATATGAAATGTAGTAAAAATAACAATTTTTTGCTAATGTTAGTCAAAGTTTTTATAATTTGACTCTAAAAATAGATAAAAAATACTAATGATATGAACACATGACTTTAAAAATACAATGACTTCAATGTTAAAAATAACTCAAAAGTTGAACAGATATGTTTTATATTGTGCGTCTGCCTATGAGAAAGGGCACATTTTTGTTGGGTTAATTATAGTCTTTGATCTTTATGTTTTAATGTGTTTGTGTTACTTTTCTTTTTAGTTCTAAAAGAGATGTTGTTTTCCTTTTTCGTATTTTTTTAGTTTCAACTTTCCACGTGTCATTTTAAAACCACAAGTTTAAAGGACATTTTAATACATTTTACATACCTCTAATGTAAGAAACTAAGAATCAAAATCTTTTTTACCTTCACAAACTCTGTGTCCAATCAAAATCATATACGAGCAATGGACAGCCAGGAATTCTAATAGGGATTCAGAAAAATCTTTAAATTGATATGTCTAGAAGCTTACCTGTTAAGAAGGAATTAACAGTTTATATATATGTACCATAAATAGATAATTTTTACCCTACTTCAGTGGCAGATTATGTACAAGAAAGGGGTTTGAATCTCCTTTTATACTACACATAGAATAATATGAATTTTTTGGTTATATGCTGTTGAATCCCCTTGATATGAAGAACAGTCTTTCTTAGAGGTAAAGAGGGTCCAAAAGTTGTTGTAGGTCATAACTTTATATCGCAGTTATGACATTCTAGAATGTTTATCATTTCATGGCTCCACCACTATCTACCTTGCATAGTATAATTTCGGATTTTAGGGATTCAATTTAACCCCTTCCTTACCTTTAGCTTGGCCAGCGGTGGCGAGACCTGAACATAGTATCATATTGTAATACCATCTTGAAGCATGTGACCACTTTATTTAAAGCTAATTGGCGTAGAAGTTTTGGTTTAGAGGTATAAATATGTTTCTTTTTAGCAGGGCAAAGTATTTTCCTTGAAAGTTAAAACTTCAGGTTTTGAAATTTGTCGACTTGCTAGGTAAAGCATCAATTGATGTTAAACTAGTGACTGTATATATAGGTGTAAATTTCAAATGTGAAGTCCTGGAAGTTCTTTTTAAACCTTCTCTTTTTTTTGTTTCTTGGATAGATTTGATTTTTGAATGTGGTCTCGTGCTTTATTAGCTCCTAAGCTCTAATCTCTTATTCTTTTTTGTTTCCCCTCTATTTCTCTCACATGAATGTGAATGTTATCGAGTTTTGATTACAGAAAATGGAAAATAATGAGGAAAGGGAGGAAACAGCTCGTTCTAGAAATGAGTGGGAAGTCGTATCGCTCACACAGTCGGCATATGCTGCTGCCCCTAATTCAAGACAGGTTGATCTTGTTGACGATAGTAGTGCAGAGTTTGTAGCTGAAACTTCTGATCCAATGATTATGTCGGGGCACTTTGGCTTTCCACCGAATCAACATGAGAATGCGCCATTGCAACCATCTAATGATGAGATTCTGAATGAGCAGGGAAGTGAAGATGCTACTCCTGAATTTGTTGCTGACAAAGGGGTTGATTCAGATGCAGATGAAGTGAGTACAAAAACTAAAGGATTGAGCACAACGGAATTTCTCGGAGATCAAATGTTTGATGAAAAGGTTAGCCTTTTATCCTTAAGTGGTGCAGAATTTGAAGAAGATGTAGTCTTGCAGGGGTCAAGTTTTGTGGACAAAGAGCAGAATTTCTTTAGTTCTACTACGTTTAGTTCTTTCCATAGTGAAGAACCCATGAATGTGTCAGCATCAACAGAGGAAAGTAATATGCTTGCAGAACCAGTTGAACTCGTTCACCGGGTTATTGATTCTGGCATATCTAATTTGCCAAAGGCTAAAGCTGAAGATAATGATGATGCAGAAAATCTTCCTTGTCAAGCCTGGTGGAAAAGGCGAGCTGTTTCACTTCTTGCCCATGCAAAAGATGCCAACACATTCTGGTCCATTTTCATTGCTGCAGCTGTTATGGGCCTCGTGGTTATTGGTCAGAGATGGCGCCTAGAAAGGTGGCAGATATTGCAAATGAAGTGGCAGTTTGGAGGCCACGATGAGGTATTTATTACAGTTCTACTTGAAAATAGTTCAAACTGGTGTCTTCACTGAGTGATCATGTTTTACTTTGGGTCTAACATTGTTAGTGTGCTTTAACCAATCAGCTAAGTAGATGATGAAGTGATTAATTAAGAAACTTCTGCTGTAATTCTTTTGATTATTACCTCCCGGAGAAAGAGGTGATTTACACCATTTACATAAATCCTTTTCTTCTTTATGTCCAGCTTCCATTTCATTCATTTCAAATAATAGTGACCCATGAGATATTTGCAGACGCCATATAATAGAATACCTTTTCTACTCTTTCACGCTTTTGTTTCTTCCTAAGAGGTTCATCTTTTCTTTTACTGCATTAATCTGTTATTATTGAGAGATTCTTTCAATACCACTATGATTTTGTAATGCTATAATATTTGTTCTGCTTTCCCCGGAAACAGTGCATATTTGTGTTCCCAGGATACGCGTGGATATGTATTTTACTTGGTCAATCTTTTGAAATTACATCCTCTAGTATGGAGCACATATCTTTAGAGGTGGGATTGGGAATGGAATGAAATGAAATAAAGGAATTTCTTCACCGGCATATGAGTGGCCTTAGGCAGTGCAAGGGGGTATTAGATGATACAAAAGCGAGAGGCATTTAGGGTGAGTTTGTTTTTAGAGGGAATGGTCTAGAGATGGAATAGGAGGGAGATCGGCAGTAAGTGGGAGATACTAAGGCATCTAAGAAGGTAATTCACTTTACTTGGTGCGCGTACGAGATGCAATGCTAACAGTAACTCGTGTAAAGAGTGTGAGATTATCCTACTACATGGCAAATTCACGGTCAACTTCATGAGTAGATTTTTCTTATTGAGCTTGTTTCCTGCGGTAAATCAGATAACCTGCGACTTGAAGTTCTTTCTTTGCAGCCTTAAGTTTTTAATTCTTAAGTTGGCTGAAGGAAGTCTAGTTTACTGTATTTCACATCTTTACTCTCTGTTTAGTTGCATCCTTGGATTCACCGATTTGTTTTCCTTGCATCGACAGATAATGAACAGGGCATTTGTTAGTCCCATATCCCGATTGAAAGAAGTGATAATTGGGAGTGGTCGTCGTGGTTCCTTTATTCGAGGGAATGCTTCAACACAACGGTAAGATGATGATGACGAAAACGAACTTGTCTGTGTGCAAGTCATAGCTTAGGTTTGCTTTCCAGTGTACCTAGTATTATTTATGTTTAACGATTGGATATGTTGTTATGATGGAGTTTAATCGTGGAATCTACAAGCAAGCATTTGAGGTGACATTACTGGTAAAAAAAAACAAGTAAATTTTGTCATTAGCAAGTGCTTTATCCCCGATGTGAGACTTCTGGGTGAATCCGAATTTACCTGAACTTTAAAGTGGATATCGGACGTTGTTGAATGAAAAAAAAAAAACCCTTCTGCACATATTCTGAGTCAATTTTTAACTTGTTACTTTATTTACATATTTAATTCTTTTGTTTTAGGCAAAAGTCAAGCATTAGTACTCTTAAAATAGTTTAGATTTATCAGTACATCTTTAATTATTAGATGAATGAACTAAATTATTCGTATAAGTACCTAGAGTTAAAGGAATTTTGTTTTCATAGTTATATTATATCATAGATGATACACTCAATTGAGTTGATAGAGTTATATTTATCATTGAATAGTCAATTGAAAAATACTGTACTCTAAAATTAATATTTTCCAGCCCACCAAATATTATCAAGTTTTACAAGTATTGATGCAGAACATTTTTGGTGTGATTTAACATTAAAACATTCAGACCGTATTTAATATATTATTAACAAAAAAGAAATTTATGTATTATTTTTAAAAAAAAATATTTATTTAAAAGTTGGGACGATTTGAGAAAGAAGCGTTTAAATATTCAATACATTAGATTTTGTTGATATTTAGATTTAGGCTCAACAATTGCAATACTGCATTAACTTATCAAACAAAACTAAATTCTACATGTATTGCCGCGGAATTTGAAGATTTCGAGTGTAACAATATACGTTATTTCAAATATGAGTTCTGAACTTAAAATAAAATAAATGAAACAGAGCTTTAGTTGAATTTAACCTTTGATCGTAACGTGATTCCTCTATCTTATACCAACAACACAATGACATTTCTATGCTTTTCATGGGTGCACCATCAACTATATTATAATTTCTATTAATTTTTTAAAATAGATATACATATAATTTTTTTCGAAGTTAGTAGGTACACCTCTGATTGGATAAAAAAATAAATTTGATATAACATGTTATTATTTATCTAGAAAAGTACATTTGTTTAAAAGAATATTTTTGAAGTGGAAAGTTTCAAATTCAGAACCTTTTCCCTGCGCAAATTTCATGAAAAATGAACTCATAGGTAAACTAATTGATAGAGCCGGCATAAATCGAAGAATGATCAGTTGAACACTATTTATTAGAAAATTATGAAAATTATAGTGTCCACAAAAGAAACACTGATCCAGTAACAAGGATACAAAATCATTGGTATCATCAGCTGCCAAAAGTAAAACTGAACTCTATTTCTCAAACATAACTGACAAATAATTGAAGAAAAACCAACAAAACATAGAAATGAATAATTTAACCATGGTCTTGCACATACATTATCTTCACTTCTACATATGTTGTATAAAAACATATGATGATACTTGTTTCACTATAAAGTACTCTACACGCGCTGCCATATAATGAGGGATTTTACAGCTACGCGTGAAGGCCTTGTAAACTGCAAGAGCTGTATAAACGTTATTGGATTTAACTTGTATACACTGACACTGTTGACAATTTTCACAATGTTAAAAGGTGTAACCTGTCTTATTTTCTAGATTACTGATTCCACTTTACATTAAACGGTTACTTGACAGTGTATAGAAGTTAAACTCAACTTTGCTGCAACTCTAGTCAACTGCATAACTGGTAAACTACAGGCTCTATTTTTCACCTTGTGCTAGTCAGTCATTAACAGCCATTGTATTCGGGCAGTCGGGGTCGGGGAGAAGCCTAAGTTTAACCTATGACTTTGAGAACTCTAACCTCTTTCAGATTTCTAAACATATGTACCCTAACTTTGTATGTAGACAAATCAGAGCTATATGTGATTACAGAGAGTGTACGATATCGAATTACTCGGCCGGTTGAAGCTGGATATGCGGGCAAATCCTATATGGTTCTCCTCTTGTCCATAGATGCTTCAGCTCACCTCTTTTGGCTGACAACATCAAAAATGTGCCTGGAATTGACAATAACAGATCTCAGTGTACTTATATATCGAGAACATAACAAGAATATGAAAGGATGAGATTTTAATGTCTTGAACAGTATAAAGAGGGCAGTCAAGTGCACAAAGCATTCTGCGTTACCAAGATCCAGAGAAGGGTCGCATCCCAAGGGGTCATATTTATATAGTCTACCCTGATGGAAGCATTAGTGGCTGCTTGCCTGCTTCCATGACTCAGAACTCATGACCTGAAGACCACACGGAGACAACTTTACCGTTGTACAAGGATTCCCTTCAAATGACTAGAACAGTAAAAAGGGAGACTTCAGCCTTCATACCCTTCAGGAGGCATGCAAGCACATGGACTGCCAAATCATGTCTATAGTATATCCTAAAATCTGAAACTGGAGCCTCTTTCTTTCTTCTATTCTCTGCTATATAGCCAGATTAGTCAACATTTATCTCTTTCGATGCAACAAGATCTTATTTGTAACAAGTGGTTTTGATGGTTGGCTAATAGGTCACATACTCACTCTGAATCAACTTTAGGTATGCATTTTTAAAAATTTGTGATGGCAGGGGTTTCAGCATGAACTCCTTCCTACCCAAAAGGCAAATACAATGGAGAAGGGGGAGGAACCCCGGTCTCAGTACTTCAATTCATATTTCACAAAAAATATTAGGTTAACATTACCGCAACAGGACGAACAATAAGGATCTGTCCATACCCTTCTCAAACCCTATCACTATGATCATCTCTCATTTGACAAAAGCCTCCAACCCAACCCCCTTGCCCCAAAACTTTAAAAACTGAAAAGATTGAAAAAAGGAATGAAATCACCTACTCAGACAAAATATGTACTTGTTATTCATCGTTGACTAAAATTCCACACTCATGCTGCAATTAAATCAACACCACCATACTTACCTATTTTATTAACTGGCGCCGTCACCTATATCATATCCTTTCAGCATCTATAGGCTCTTTCTGCAAATGGGTGACATGCCCAATCCTACATTTACCTAGACATATAGCTTCAATGGTTTTAACAGTTCGGCACTATCTGTCTGCACTATGATACCACTAAATCAAAGTTCAAATTGGTATTGGGTACTCCTGATTATATTTTTTTTTTCTGATAATAATGCCCTGACCAGCTTGTGCGCACCTCGACTATTCCACCTAAAACATGCTAGCCAACACAAATATCAAGTAACTCAGCCCACCAAGCATATGGGAAGAAATCACCTAGCGTTTTTGTCTCTGCTGGGATTTGAACCATGTTCTCCAAGGTTTCCACCCACTTCATTGACTGCCAGGCCACACACTTGGGTGTAGGACTCCTGATTATATCTTTCGGTGCATAGATATAACAGTTCCAATTTAAAATTGCTCTCTATGTCAGATTAAGAGGTCCATAAAGCATTTTCCTTCTCAACACCTGCCAGTAAATTCCATGGATATAAGACTGATGCCTAATTGGCTGATTTCCTCTTCCCGTGGAATCACAATTATATGTGGTGTAGACTCCACCTTCACTATCAGAATCTAAATATTGGCTGCTCCAAATAATTTTTGTGACAGATGAGTGACTTTTTGTGCTTCCTAACGTACCTAATGTGGACGGAACTATATATAGCAAAGCAGGTTGACCATGGCCGTCCATCAAGTTCAGAGCCACATATGTTGCAAACAAACCTGTTCAAGAAAATTAAAGTCAAACAAGAACTTCGATTAATCCTAAATCTAGCAGAAATTGGTAACAGTTTCAAAGATGCAACACATCAAGTATATCCAAACTTTTCAGTTGGTCACAGAAAGCATGTTAAACTTTTGATGAGATGAAAGGGTAGGTACCAAGCTCAAATGTAGATGTATAGTCCCCAAAAGAAAAAAGAACCTCAAACATTGAGAACATATAACCTTAAAATGTTTCATGAGCTCTAACATTTATCTGATCTAATTATCTTAACAGTAACAGGAATTGTGGTAAAAAAGAAGATAATGTGACTGCTATCCTTCACTTTTCAGGTAGCGTGAATTCTATGTAGCAATCCTTTGTTTTTATTAGACGAAGAAGATGAAGGGAATACTGGGAGCAGGGAAAGAGAGAAATGCAAACTGATGTATCTGTATTGACAAAGAGAAGATGGTATAACTTGGTTACAAGAAGAGCACTATGACAAGTGATTAAATCAAATCACATTTTTCTATGCAAGTCATACCTAAACCATAAGCAGTCATAGTCCATAGAAAATAACCGGCTCGAAGGCTCTTCTTGCACAGCCAGTCATATCTGCAACAAAGAGCAACAAGGAGGTAAATATCTGCAACAAAGAGCATAATGTAACAAATAAAAACGAAGTAAAAATCTTTTGATTGCCTTTATACTTCAAGTTGTAAGCATGAAGCGTTAATCATGATACCTCAACCCTTTTTGCTTTATTGATAAGTAGAAAACCCCCTATTTGGGAAGGCAACAAGAAATTTCAGTCCCAAACAAGAAATTAGGTACATCTTCTCTATAAACTATTACTTTCTTTCCCGCAAGCAAAAGTACTCTAGACAACCATAAAATATATAGCCCCCCAGAGGCATCAGCTGGGCTTACAGTCTTTCTGCTAATTGTGTAGACCAGGTGCATAAATCATGCCTTTTTTGCATATGAAAAATGTGGTGTAACAAAAAAAGCTGAAGCATTGAAAGACATAGGGCTTTGTGGAAAACATCAATGGTTTTAGTGCAACTGTGATTCAGCTCACTGACCAAATCTTAAAATGAAAGCTACTAGTAATCCACGTATTAGATACACGGGGCTTTATGGAACCATATTAATGGGTGAAACCAAGTTCCATTTAGCTAGTGATCGAACCTTAATGAAAATGCTACTAGTAATCCTGGTAAAATTATGTCGCCAAACCCAATGATGCTGTAGCCACCCCAGGGATCACATATTCGCGGGATTTTTAGTAACATGGGAATTCCTTCTTCTCCGCTTTTATAACCACGTGCAACCTGCATCGAAGACAACAACTTCTCATTTGTCAACACGAACACCCTTTTGTGACAGGCAGGGCTGAAAATAGTAAAATACCCAAGTGAACCTAAGATAGAGATCAGCGACCAAGTATGAGCTTACCTCTATCATCACACTCTTGTGAAACACCCATTTGGAAACAAATACCCAAAAAATGTCATAGAAGAAAGCACAAGTAAGAAGAACTGTTCCCACCTGATAATATCAAAGAAAAGAATAATGTTAATCTCCTTTAATGGCTTCACTGCCAGTTCCTGTTAAAGTCAAACAATTTGAGTTTACACTTTAGAGGGGACATAAAAGCTAAGTTGCTTGGACTCTTCACTTTCGGTACCACACCCATGTTGACACGATGTTGGCGTGGGCGTAGGGGTCCTAGCCGGATTTGGTCAACTGACAATAAAGTTTGGTATCCTGCAAGTTAGCTTTACAAGCCTCCCTTGTGAATTCAAGGGATTAGGTTGAATATCTGTTTACTTAATCTTTAGGGGTCTCCAGATTGAATTACATTTGCAACAAACAAGCAAGGGGCTGGGTGCACATGATAAACGTCTCTAGCATGACAGGAGTGTTCAGTGAAAAGGGTTTCGTATCTACTTACTGTAAACCATTGTATTCATTCATGTACGTATAAAAAGTTAGTCATAAGTGATTGACAACTTTTCTCCCCTCTCACCCCTTTTTTTTCCTCTGTTAGGGAAAAATACGAAAAATAGATATGTCACTCAACTCAAAGGCATTGTCAGTATTAGCTTTTTGAGGAGCATTTATCTACTCACAGTTGACATATAAAATTAGGGGCACCACATTAAAGAAGGAATTGCTAATCCAAAGTTAGAAGCCCCGAGGAGAGAAGGTGCGTCAAAAAATGATTTGCTTGTGGTCTAAATACCAGAAATAATAACACACAAAATCCATCCCGTAATGAGAAAATCCAGCACAAAGAATTGATTTACCTTGAGATTGGGAACTCGTATGATCTGAAGAACAGTGATGATCAATGCCATACCCTAGTTAAGAGAAAGAAAATAAGGTCATACATTTTTATTGATAAAGGTAAATTGGTCATTAATTGGAAGAGGCATACACCAAATAGACAATATTAAGCTGATAAGATCACATACTATACTTGATCTCAGACAAAAGACGGAGTGAGGTATACATGGTTTATACAAATAATGCATGCTACATGAGAACATATTTATCCACAAACAACATCCAAGCCTTGACACGTTGGAGTATCATGTGGGCTCCGAAGTGAACACAAAATAAAATGATTCCCCATATATTTACATGAGAACTTTCAACTCCCTCACACGTTTTCTATTTTTCTCCTCCCAAACTGTCCACATGAGCACAAAGAAGGTCACCTCACATGCTTTTCTGCACCTGTTCTTCCTCCTGAATTTCTCTCCAAGTAGACTAATGATTCGTGGCATTACCCACTTACGTATCTCATCCTGTGTTTCACAATCTAATTTTGAACTGGCAATGTAATGTGTAATGATAGGTGGTTCCCCCTTCTCTAGATGAAGAACTAGCAATGTAATGTGTACTATGACTTTTCACAAAAGAGAGATAAATAGGTGCCCGAGAAAAAAGGTACTGTAATATAGGTGCTGAGGTTTACCCATATACTGATAATAAAAAAGGAGTAGATTTCCCTTTTTTCTCACACTAAATACTTTGAAGTACATGTGTACTCTTTCTCAAACATATCATGACTTCATGTTGACAAGATCAGAAGAGCTTCTTTTTCTTTTGAAGTACATAAAAAAAAGTTTATTCCTTCAACCGTACAAGTTGATATCACCATGACGAAATGTCAATTTTCTACATGATCTACTAGCACATAAGACCAATATCACAACTTCTTGAATACCCAGTGATTAGACATCATTTCATGGAAAAACTTACATTAGAGCATCTCTTTAACCAGTAGGTAAAATCAGTCAGGTGAAACAGGGAAACAAAAGACAGTTTATTTGCATTATGTGAAGGTAGGAAGCTGGATTTAAAGATAAATACAAAAAATTACAAGGGAACAAGTGTAATATGATAATAGTTCTTACAAGTATGTCTTGACCTATCCAAGCAAAGGAGACATGACGGAAAACTGCCCACATAATAGCGAAAGCTAAGCAGAAAGGAGAAATTGCCAGAGTGAGATATGAAACGGGCCCCAGAAGTGGAACTTTAAGAAATGATTCTTGAGCATGTTCAAACCATCTGAAACTACAAATAATGACTGTTAGCCACATCTGACATGTCTGAGAACCAACTAATGAAATGACATTATGGTAATTAAAATGAAATTGCACCTTGCCTCAAGAATAAAATAACAGAAACCTAGTCACAATCACCATCTCAACATTATTACAAATGATGACGAACTCTTAGAGCACCATCGTGAAAAGATAAGGAAAAGTTCAACTAAGGATAAAAAAAGGATATTAATCATTGTTCTGTGCTCGATAAAAAGAAGCCATAGTTTCCTCAAATCAATGGGATGAAGAATCCAGATGTAACTTTACTGTTCTATCCTGAAATGCTAGCCCTAACAAACATGAGAAGTGGGAAGAAATCAAACTAAAATGTTTAACCTGATGAGAAATAGGAAACAACAATTTTGAGCACTCTACAGTCAAAGAGATATCATCTATATTTCTCCTTTAAGGGAATATTTTGCCTTCCACAAAAGCCTACTTCTTCCAGAAGCCAAATAATTCCAAGTAACTGAAATATCATACATCGCCAAGGAGGCCCTTAGAATTTTCAAAGGGGTTATTGTCCTAAACAGATTATACACTTTTCACTTCAAGAAGTCAAACTAGGTTTATTAGGACTTTATATACCTTTTAATATACTGAAATACAAAAGCGTCACATATCAACACCTTCTCAGTAGTCTGCTAATCCATATTTTGGTATCTTCGTTTACTAAGGGTGCTGTTTGGTTTTCTTAGCCATTCCACCCCTTACGAGTAATAGTTAGTACTCCTTTCTGCCAATTTATGCGGGATACTTCCCATTTTAGCAAAAATACCTTTAAGTTAAACTTTACCTTTCCCAGGTTGCATTTAATGACATGATTTTGCAGCCACAGAAATGTCTATCACATATTTTAAGCCACAAGTGTCAAAAGTCTTTATATCTGTTTTGAACGCGGTAGCCAGTCAAATACCTTTCCAAAAATTAAAACGGAGCGAGTAATATTTTTTATGGTTCAATTAAGTCCAAAAATGGATGACTTTCTATTTGAACTAATACTAAAAAATGCAAGTTTAATGCCAGGATAATGGAAAAGGCTTTTAGAAATGCTAAGGTTTGAATCAAACTGAAAGATCTAATTTTCCAAACTTTTGCCTCACATTTGCGAGAACAATTTCTCGTCATTGTTCTATACCCATTATTTAATTGTCGCTGCTTTCAGATATTTTTCCACATATTTTGATCTCAGCTTATGAGTTCATGCTATTATTGCACTGGAAGACATGAATGTGCATAGATCTGGCCCCAACAAAAGTCTGCATGAGTGTCACAATGTATTTAACAAGCCATGAGGGCCCGCAATTATGGATCAATATCATCCACTGTGCTGGGATTACACATTTTTATTCAAAAAGCATAGAAGAGAGTAGGTCAATGGTTACACAAACAGAAAGACAGCTTCGAACATACTTGTAAGCATTGATGTTGCCAATTTGGATGTCTTATCAACACTTTAATCGATAGATCACTCCAAAACTCGAGAATCACCTTAAGGTCCCTGAACTCAAGGGAGAAGTTTAAAGAGGGTTAAAGGATGCGTAGGTTGATCCGAAACTTGCATAGGTTATTATCTTGTACAGCTGCACATACCGGGGAATATATACTCCTTTCTGTACTAAATTTCCAAATAAAAAAGAAGTGCCACAGTGGAAACTTAAAACTAATGAGCACCTGCATCATTGAATGAGAGGGATTCGGTATTTATCCACTATCCACTACAATGGTTAATATAGAACGAAGAACGAAGAATGGAGGGGGCTGAATTAGCCAACCACCCAAGAAAAGGGGGAAATTTAAGTTTGGTCCCAATTCTACTCACAGTAATAAAATTTCTTGAAAATTCTCCTCTCACTCTGTTTCCTCTTCACCCTCCCTATTTTCCAAACAAACTGTTTGACACAATGTCACTAAAAAGATAACTTGTAACACCAGTAAAATAAACATACCATGATACCAAGGTCACCAAACAGGTTTGTAGACCCTGCAAGCACAATGAGGAATAGTGTCAGCATGGAATTCATAAATTGTCACGTGGAGACAAGATGAGTTTATTCTGTTCATTTTGTTCATCTACTTCAAGTGCTTAACTATCCCTTGCTAGCAAGTTATTAGCTTCAGCTCAACTAATATTGAATCACCTACAGATGGAAGTTATTAAGATGTACAAAACGAAAATGTATTTAGTTGCTACCTTTATTGAGATTTATTAGTTGAATTAAAATTAATATACTGTATCCTTGGGTGTAGACTCCTCATAAAGTACTGTTGAACTGTGTCATACATCTCATCGGAAAGCTTAAATTGAGAGAGAACACTATTAATTATTAATTAATTACTTTATATGTCTTCAATACACCCCCTCAAGTGCTGATATAACTCTTTTTCTTCGCCTAGCACAGTAACAGGTCAAATTATTTTTTTTTATATTGGGGTGACAGTGAAACTACAACCCAGGAAAAGATTATGATGATGAACTATGTGACCATAAGAACCTTAGCTGATAAAGAAAATACATCATTAACTAATCACTTGATTATGTCTTTTATAGCTAAGAGACATACCTCTACACCGCCGATGCAAAATAGAACCACCAGAACCTCAATAAACCAGAAGGACATCAATTTGTAAAGCATAATCAAGAAGCAGGATGCAACCACCACGAACAGAAGTGCTGATATTGTGTTGATGTCTAATACACCACCAGAATGAGTTACCTCCTTGCCACCATAATCATCTGAGCCATCCTACAAGAGCAATATACATACTCAACCAAGTTTCAAGGAGAGGTGCAATGAGCATTTGCATATCTGAAAAATGCAATGACTCATTAACGGAAGGGGAAAAGTAATCGGGAATGACTATGACTTACTTTTAAGAACTTGTCCTGCTCGATTGCGGCTTCTCTAGCACTCCATGCAGACCAATAAGAAGCACATAAAATCGTAACAACTGACATAAGCCATAGAAACACTTCAGCTACATCAACCGCTGGACGTTTCGGAGAGTACATCTGCACAGAAACTGAGCAGAAGGGAAATCTGTAAGTCATAATTGTGGGAACAAATCCACATGATAGATTCCACATTAAATAATAGTGAAGAAGAATAAGGTAGCTGGCAAACCACAAGTAAGCATCTAACTAAATTTCCCTCCAACCAACCCCCCCCCCAATCCCACCCCACAAATGGACTAACAAGAAGTGAAATATAATAAGCCTACCTGTAGAACTGTTCCTGAGAAACTCTATCAGGCTTGTACCTGCATCTTGTGGCAGCATAACAGCAGGGATACCGATGTCCACATCAGATTCACCGGGATCACAAACCATCTTGAAGAGCTCTACAGAGAAATATGAGAAGAACACAAAATTATATTTAAACCCCCTTGGCCTGTGCATATCAAGAAACAAAACTCGAGAAGTGTTTGCATTACAAGAACAAGAAATTCAGGTATTCATTTGTTTTTCCCAGGCATATTCTAATAAAGCTTAACGTATAGGCACCACGTTCAGTTGAATGTTATAATGCCTGCTATGTAGATTAAAGCAGTTTGCACAAGTACATATAAAGTTAAGAGCCTATATTCATATTAGAACAAGGGAAAAGAAAAAGGAAATTACAGAGGAAAATGTTGAAATAAAAGCAGCAAAACCTGTTTGATTGTTTATAATGATGATTGCTGAAGCGCCAGCAGCTTCTGCAACTTTTGCTTTTGTGGTGAAACTGCAATTACCTCGGTGCACCAGGATGGCCTCACTGGTGAGCTATCACACAATCAAGACCTAAAAGGTGAGTTTGCTACTTATATGGCAACCAGTTGATGTCTCTGATAGAAGGAATCATGTTTGCAAAAAAGGCAAGATAAATGTGAGATCAACCTTATTCCTAGGCATGCTACAACAATCTGGTGGGTCTGCAAAAGCAAGCCTCGTCTGATTAGCACGCTTCTCCTTTGATTCCAATGTGGGGCCAAATCGAGCACCAAGGCCAACAAACTGAGTTACTTCATTCCCGTTAACCCACGTTGGAACTTTTACCTATTTGAGGAAACACTATATAAGAGATGGATGTTGTGACAAGTTGCAAATTTGAGAACAATAATTGAGGTACATTGGAGCCCTATACTGTTAACACAACGCCAAACAACAAAACATAACTTCTATGCCAGCCATACCATGGAAGTATGTCAAATGAGCCAATACAGCACCGTCAGTAAGTTTTACAAACTACATGTATGACAAAACCATAGAATCAGGAGTATTCATCTCTATCTGTTCAATGATCAATAAACAATTATCATGACAAAACTGAAAAATTCACTTTTTATTACTTTTAATCCATCAAGTTCAGGGCTCTACACATGTTGTATTAAAAGAATACTACTGAGGATGGCAAATTTCCAGTTCTACCCAATTGGAAGTCCTTCTGATTTGACCTAATAAACTGATGCCAAGGAGCAAGCTGGTGGTGGATTTAAGTTATCGGGCCTGCCTTTTCTGTTTGGAAGGTTTATTCCTTATTTTCTTAAAGAAATGACAGAAACACAACCTGATGAATTATTCACTCAAAATGCACAAGAAAATGCACTGAAGAGTCATATCAACTAAAGATGCAAATTAAACTTTTGCTTCACATTTTCCTTCCATAAGTTCTGGGTTCCAAAAGCTGGCACCTGTGCAATTGACTACTGGCTAAAGTGGTTGGCTTAGAAGGATTAAGTGATATAAACAGGAACAAATAAAGCAAACAAGTAACACAAAGGGTGTGGCCTAGTGGTGAATGAAGTGGGATGAGCACTATGAGGTCTCAGGTCAGAGACAAAACACTCGGTGATTTCTTCTCATCTATTCTAGCCTTGGTGGACATTGTTACTTAGTACATGTTGCCGGTGGGAGGTGGCAGGTACCACGTGGAATTAGTCCAGGTGCGCCAAGCTGGCCCGGACACCACGATTATCAAAAAAGAAAAAATAAACAAATAAGCAAACAAGTAGTGTCCTCTATAATGCAGAGGAATTGGAAAGGAAGATACAGCAGGTCTTTAAAAGAAATCCTCTGCTTGATGATTCGTTATCATGATATTTCTTGGATGTTTTGAGCGGTAAAGATATCATACACTCCCAAAATCCTGATTGGATGATCTTCAGGCCAGTATATTTGGGCATCACCTATCAATCTATAGTTGCCAAAATGGGTTCTACCCGATAAAACCTTCAATTCCTGGCCTGGATGCTTTTAAACTGATACTTTATCTACTGTTATTAAAATAAAGATAAACCAGAGGCAGTTGCCAAGTTGTATAATAAAGAACCTAATCTTCTTTTCTGCACGTTAACCATTTTAACTGCATTCTTCCAATTCACTTCGCATATCTTTTTCCTTTCAGACTGAAAATATGGCTCTCTTGGACCTAACTCAACCCTTAAAACCTATCTCATGAGGGGAGAAATGCCCATTCTTTCAACCAATGCGGGACTTAACATAGCCTAGCCCTTTCACTTGACCTTTTTCCTTAATGGAAAAGGTATTCATCTCCGAAATTCAAGCTCAAGCAATTAATCAAGACTTCTTTAAAAAAAAAAATTGCAACTAA
Organism: Solanum chmielewskii; assembly: GCA_027704785.1. NCBI lineage: Eukaryota > Viridiplantae > Streptophyta > Magnoliopsida > Solanales > Solanaceae > Solanum > Solanum chmielewskii. The sequence goes on from JAKWIX010000327.1 coordinate 4,370,236, forward strand.
TAAAGATTTATAGCCTCTCCATCCAAATTGGTAGGTTCACTTTCAACTTGGCACAATCATTCCGAATAGAAGAAATGTGAGCATATTTAAAATACTAGTACTTATGTGGAACCAACTAACTATAGTCAAACATGAAACACGTGGATGCAAATTTAAAATTTCAGAATTTTCGAGGTTTATAAAGCATTGCATAGTGATGGTACTGTGAACTATCTGGTCTGCGTTATATTTCCTTGGGATTAAGGTCTTTACTTTTAACAAATATTGCAAATATTTTTTTTGAAAATGGTAATGGTGAAAAATATTGCAATTATTATGAATGGATCAATGAAGAAAGGTGGAAATTCAATTTGAAATGGAAAGCTTTTCAATTCTTTTGTCTGCATGTAACATCTATGCAATTATTACCCTCAAATTACATGAACACCACATCCTAAAGCTTAAGGTATAGAGAGTTTGGAATTATCCATTTATTTATTTATTTTTAGAATTACAGCATTTCCCCTCATACGCAGCCTAATCCTCTTTTTTGGGGGGTTAAGCATATGAAAATATTTTCGTTGTTGGTCAAACTAGAATGTAGGACCGCCACCTTCTCTAATACAACTACAACATAGCGAGTGTAGTCCACAAGTGGGGTCTAGGGAGGGTAGCATGTACGCAAACCTTACCCTTACCTTTGTAGGATATAGAGTATAGAGGTTGTTTCCGAGAGACCCTCAGCTTAAGAGAAAAGTTTTCACCGCCTTCTCTAATACCATGTGAAAATGTATGACCGCCTCATTTATTCCATGTATAGGGATAAGAACACATTTATTAGTATGATTTTAGGTTTGTAACATCCGCTATTACTATGAACTCATTCTTTCTAACTCCACTATAAATCTCTACTCTAAAAGACAAGTGGAGTAGAAATTGGGCGAGTAAATTTATCATCAGGATGCGTCACGGATAAACTGCAAAATAAGCATTTAACATAATAACAACACAGCAAGCATACTCTACCGACTGAAAATTTAATACAGCAATAAATTACACAGAAAAATAGCAATGGAAAAATCCAAGCTTTAACACCTAACAGATAATTTCAGCTATAACATAGAACCAATTACATGTAGTCATCGATCACGAAACCAAACCAAAAAGAAAAAGAGACCTAGAGAAATAGTATCCCCTCTGTTCCAAATTGCCAAGCACCACTACTACTACATTCAAATTCTTATGAATGAGTTCACAATAATAAATTTATTTATTATTCTAATAATCGTGATGTCTGTGCCAACACTACACACGCCTAGGCTAATTGCACAGCATACCTATCACCTCCCACCAACAACAAGTAACAAGTACCAGGTAACTAATGTTTTGCTCATGCTAGGCTTCGAACGTGAGACCTCATGGTACTCCAGGTTTACAATAAAACTGATCAGATATGTAAGTACTTTTTCATACTAATAAGCAACTTTCAATTCTACAACATCAATAAAATTAACCTTAGAATTCAAATTAAAAAACTAGATAAATTAACAAAACCATAACATAAACCAGTAACAAGCACCACAAACCAGATTTACATTTATAAAAAAAACACAGAACAAACACATCCATACACACAAGCACAAAAAAATGAACTTCTTAGCAAGAAAGACTCCATTTTTTTCAAAATTCTGAAAATGAAAAAAAGTAGTTTAAAAGAATCAGATATTACCAGCACAAAATTGTTGTTACAACCAGGCCGATGTGGAGCTACATTATCTTGATGAACTATATCACCTCCAATAACCAAAACACAAGAATTCAGCAAAACAACAGCAAAAACTACACAAAAACAACAAGAAAAAACTCCTCTTTTGAACCCCATTTACTCAAAATTTCAAAAAAAAAAATTCTCAATCTTGAAAATTAAAGTCAATGGGTGAATTGGGTGTTTGTTATTTTTCTTTTTTGTGATGAAAATATGAATTTGAAGAGTGAAGGAAGTGGAGATATGTATGAAAAAAAAAAAAGGAAGGAAGAAAGAAATATAGTCAAGTTTTATTTTTAATTTATTAATTTAGTCAATAAGGCATTGTTTGGGTGTTGTTACTTTTTCTGCTAATTTACGACAAGTACATGTACGACTGGCTTGTAACCGTTGATTTAGTCAATTAAAAATTTAAGATTTATGGATTTCCCACACGCGTTGTTAACGAGTGGTTGACACGTTCTTCAAGTTTATTGACTCTTTCTGAATGCAATTATTATTAATAGTTTATTACGTTACAATTTTAGATTTCACGTTTCTTAGAAAAAAATTTAATAGCTTTGTTATTAACTTATTTAGTCTTTTCTTATAGTCAAATTTTTAATTTTTATGTTCGGAAATGTATATATATTCAAGGTTAATAATTTTTAAAGGTTAAAATAAAAAGAGTGTCATTTATGTCTCGATTTTGTGAAAGGACAAATACTTTTTTATCGCTAATTACATATTTATTTTTCAATTGACACACATATTAAGAAAAATAATGATATACATAGTAAGTTAACCACTTTACCTCTATTATAATTATGAATGGGATAAATTAAAATTTTCAAAAAAATTTATTTTTTAAAAAGAAATAATTAATTGAAGGTATAATAAGTGAAAAATTGTCATTTCTTAATTTGTCCAAATGGATTAATAATTAGGAACAGGGTGAGTGATTAGTTTTTTTATGTTGCGAAAATGTACATTTTCAACGCTAATAACTTTCAAAGGATAAATAAGAAGAATAGTGACATTTATGCAATGATTATGTAAAATGACAAACATTATACACCATCTATTTTTACGTTTTTAGTAAGGAATATATATAAATAAAAATGGAGGATTACTTTTTATGTTTTCCAAATTTTTTAAATTTAATTTGACTTGATATAAAATTTTAGAAAGAATTTTTTTTTTTTAATAAAACCTTTTGATCTAAAATAAATCATTTGTTCGTAAGTCATTCATTATAAAATAGATATTTTAAAATTAAATTGTTACCAAATATAAAAATATGTCACTCTATTAAAATTAACTAGAAAGAAAAGTAAATCATATAAATTGAAACTAAAAAATAATAATTAATATGACTATTTGATAAGGGGGATTGCTCGATACGATAAGCACCCCTACGTCTAACCCTAAGATGGTGAATTTTACTATCCCAAAATTTGATGTTAATTGATGTATATGCTTTTAAATCTTATGAAATAATTTCAGGAGTAAGAAATTAATACTTAAAAATAAAATCTAGAAGAAAATTTATATATTAAATAACAAATAAAAATTATTTTAATTATAAAATAATAGAGGAATAAAAATAAACTCTAGGAAGTTTTATTATGGATACAATAAAAGAAGCTTTTACCATCCTAAATTTGATGTTAATTGATGTATGCTTTTAGATCTTAGTGAAAAAAATTTGAGGAGTAAGAAACTAATACTAAAAATAAAATTCAAAAGAGAATTAATATACTAAAGTAACAAATAAAAATAAAATTTTATTTTAATTTTAAAATAATAGAGGAATAAAAATAAATAGAAGGAAATATTATTATGGATATATAATAAAAGAAGCTTTCATTTATTGAACTTTAGTGTAATCTCTATTTAGTATTTTATTAAATCTCATGACAACAAATTTGGAGGTGAGAGTGACACAGCTTTTATCCTTTTTGGGTGGGGAATACTTTTTTTGCTAAATACACGTATTTGAATTTGACATTATTTTCTAACGTAATTATGATCGAAATATCAAAATATCTAATCAAAGTAAATTCAAACAAACAAATTTAAAAGATAAAATGTATATTAGCTAAAAAAAATAGGAAGAAAGCGTGGAGTTGTTACTCGTAATTCTCTTTCACTAGATTATTTGATTTAGACGAGCACTTAAAAGTCAAGTGCGGAGTTAGAGTATTTATTTCAACTTATTTTCTCAAAAAAAATAATTATAAGTAAAAAGTTAATAATATTTTTTTACGTACATATAATAGCTGTTAAATCTCTTTAATATATTTATGTACTTTATTCCTTATATTTTGAGCACTTATAGTAAAAAAAAAATTGTTCAATAATGCTTATCGTGTGTCAATAAAAATCGTAGCAAAGTGGTAAGTACTTCTTTCTTGTTAACCAAATATTTCGAGTTTGAATCTTCCTATATATGAATTCGTTGCTTTATCCTCGATATAGAATTTTCTAGAGCAAATTTAAATTTAATCAAATTTCAATGCAGTATGACACGAAATAACAATGCTCCTTGCATGATCCTGTCTTTGAAAATTAAACTTTAAAATTATGGTAGCCTAGTGTTGATCTTTAGCTCTCACACGTAATTAACAAATCCTAACAATCCTATAATCTCTCTCAATAATATGACCTCTCCGATAGTTATGGTATATATATATATATATAAAATTTAAAAGATATAATAATATATAGAATTAATTATATTATATAATATGAATATGAATCTTAATTTTAGTATATTGTAAATTTGATACAGAGTCTTAATAAACTTTTTGAGCTTGCAAATTTTGCTCACTCTTTTTAATGTTGAAGATTCTCTTATCGATTTATAATTTCATAAATGAAACAATTTTATAAGTATTATCTTTGCTAGAAAATATTTTTTGTATCTACATCTCGTGACGTAAGCTTTGTTAAATTTTTATCCTCATTTCTTCTATGAACATATGATTCAATAAAAATATATTTCTTTTAACTAAGACTAAATTTCTCATAAGAAAAAGAATTATGCATATATATTATAGACTCCCAATATTGCAATTATAAGTCATAATTTTTACTTGTCCATGCTTGATAGGATGTGAAAATAAAAAAATTAGAAAACAAACAATTACATCAAAAACTACAGATATCAATGTACCCCCCACATCAAAAACAAAATTATCTTGTTAAAAGAGTATATGAAATTGTTAATTGTTGTACAATTCATTTTTTATCACAGGGATTCTTATATTGATCTAATAGATATTCATGTCTACGACCAATTTTTAAAACTTTTATTCTTAAGTTTAATTGATTCACCCATCAAATTCATAAATCGTCTAAAGCATTTTAATGCTTTTGTTTTATGGGAGACCAAATAAACATGATTATGACGAGTATAATTATTTATAAATGTCATATAAATGAATTTCATGTATCACACTCGCACTTATATGAATACATATATCCAAATGAATGAGTTGCAAGGGATATTCAATTCTAGTTTTCTTTTCAAATAGTTTTTTAGTTATTTTTTCTGCTAGACAATGACTACAAATTGACATTTTAATTTTAGTTAAGGACTCCAAAATTCTTCTTTTGATAATTCATTATTTTGCAAGACGTATACATTCAAGTTTAGCATGTTAAATTTATATTTAAAATAGGAGTTGTTGTTAAAGCAAAACAATCATGATTATTAGATGATATAATTAAAATCATAAATTGTTGCCAACACAATAAAATCATTAAAAAGGTAATATGAATCATAATATTTGGTGCTATAAAACAATGCCAACAGCATTATTGTAAAATTTACATTGAGATTTAATTTGCATGTTCTGATCTCTTTCACTTCAATTGATACATTATTACCACATTTAGTTCTCACATCATGTTTGACATCTTTCTTAAATTTTGTCTTATTGATAAAAATTAGGACGTAATTTATAAGTGTCAAATTGATAGTCAACCTCCTAAATATTGTTATTCTTATAATAACTTGTATTTATAAAGTTAATAAACAGAAACAGAAACAGAAATAAGATGAAGCAGAAAATAATATAGAATACAAGAATTAATCCGAGTCCACAGAAACTACTGTGTGTCCTTAAGAAATTTAATCCCCTCACTGTACCCAAGGTTATGGATTAATTTCTTCCAAGATAAAACGGATTAAACCTGTTTAAGAAATAGCGGTACCTCAAACTTCTTTAACTTCAACGAACATAAAAACAGCAACAAGTCACACAGACTCAGTCGATCGACACTTTGATTTTATTTGAGAGAAAAATAAATGCAGAGAAAGAAAAATTTTCAGTGATTAAAAAATCAAAAATTGACTTCCTTTTATAGCCATTTTCAGCAAGGAACATGTCTGTTCAGTGAAATCTGTTCAGACCCATTTTATCCAGAAAGTTGTGTCTTTTGGAAAAAATAACAACTTTTTTTTTTGAAAAATTGTGTCTGTTAGGAAAATAATTACTTTTTGGAAAGTAACGACTTTTCAGAAAAGTAACGACTTTTCGGAATGTTACTGTTACCCGCAAATTTATAAGAGATAATATTAACAAGATTTATTTGATTTAACAAAAATTGATTAAATAAATTTTGTCCAAAAAATTTATCAATCAATCACATCATTTGCCAAATCCAAATCCAAAGAAATGACTTTTCATTTGCACTTTGCAAATGACTTTTCATTTTCTCTCGAAAGTAGTTCCCTCACTTTTGATATTCTCTCTTTTCTTTTCCCATTCACACTTGCTAAAACCCAACAATCCCCCACATGAATGGGGAAGGCTATTGTTAAAACATATGCATGAAAAAACTTGTGTGTCTTGTAGGTAAAGGTTAATCGCATCTGGATAAGTAGGTTTCCCTTTAAACTTTCCGTAGTGAACATATATCGGATATACTCGGTCAATCGGTAGATTTGATATCTTTGAACCGTCGAGCTTTGGTGTATACCTAGACAACATATGTCACACAATCAACCCTTGAACTGTTCTTAGTTCTCATTGTTTTGTTCGTTTCAGCCATGAACACATCTTGGATAGTAAGTGCTTAAAGAACTGGCCTTACCGGATTCTCCTTGAAGCGGCTTACACTTCACACTTACATAGGTGATTTCTAAATGTGTTATCCCACAGATACACCATTTGATATTCCCTGTATCAAACTTAGAAACCATTAAAAAGTCCTTATGTCTTTATCCTGGTTACTAAACATTGTCTCATCATGAGAATGGACCATAAAATAATAATAATTTTTTTTTCCTTTGACAATGTTGAACCGTCATCAATGACTTTGTTTTATCTCCTTGAACCTAGATCTTGGGATCTCCAGTCTTCTAGGTAGAGTTACCGCCACGATGACTTGTTCTCGGCCATAGTCTCATTCCCGTCGATGATTTCTCAACTCCCTCTCTATTTAGGCCTTTTGTAAGTGGATCCGACACATTATCTTTTGACTTCACATAGTCAATTGTGATAATTCCACTAGAGAGTAGTTGTCTCACAGAGTTATGTCTTCGTCTTATGTGACGAGACTTGTCGTTATACTTAATGCTTCCAGCCCTTCCTATTGCAGCTTGACTATCACAATGTATGCATATAGGGGCCATTGGTTTGGGCCAAAATGGAATATCTTCTAAGAAATTCCGGAGCCATTCAGCTTCTTCACCTGCCTTGTCTAAAGCAATGAATTCAGACTCCATTGTAGAGCGAGCTATACATGTTTGTTTGGATGATTTCCAAGATATTGCTCCTCCACCAATAGTAAAAACGTATCCACTTGTGGATTTTGTTTCAGTTGACCCAGTAATCCAATTTGCATCACTATATCCTTCAAGAACGGCTGGATATCTGTTGTAATGTAAAACATAGTTTTGAGTGTCATCTAAGTATCCCAAAACTCTCTTCATTGCCAACCAATGATTATGATTAGGATTACTTGTGTATCGACTCAGTTTACTGATAGCGCAAGCTATGTTTGATCGTGTACAATTCATGACATACATTAAGCTTCCCAATACGCTAGCATAGTCCAATTGAGACTGACTTTCGCCTTTATTCTTTGCAAGATGAAGATTTACATCAATTGGAGTCTTTGCCCTTTTAAAATTCAAAAATTTGAATTTTTCAAGTATCTTTTGAATATAATGAGTTTGAGACAATGCTAGACCGTTAGGAGTTTTAAGAATTTTAATTCATAATATCACATCAGCAACTCATAAATCTTTCATATCAAACTTACTAGCAAGCATACGCTTTGTAGCTTTTATATTAGCAATGTCTTTGCTCATTATAAGCATATCATCTACATATAGGCATAAAATAACTTCCTGATTTGGAGTATCTTTAATGTAAACACATTTATCACATTCATTGATCTTAAATCCATTTGACAACATGGTTTGATCAAACTTTGCATGCCATTGTTTTGGTGCTTGTTTTAGCCCATAAAGTGACTTAATAAGTTTGCACACTTTCTTTTCTTTACCAGGAACTACAAAACCCTCAGGCTGTTCTATGTAAATTTCCTCTTCAAGCTCTCCATTTAAGAAGGCTGTTTTTACATCCATTTGATGAACTTCAAGACCGTATACTGCAGCTAGTGCAATTAACATCCGAATTGATGTAATCCTAGTCATTGGTGAGTATGTGTCAAAATAATCAAGACCTTCTTTTTGTCTAAAACCTTTGACAACAAGTCTTGCTTTATATTTGTCAATAGTTCCATCGTCTTTCATCTTCCTTTTAAAAATCCATTTTGAACCCAAGGGTTTGTTCCCTGGAGGAAGATCAACCAACTCCCAAGTATGATTGCTTAAGATTGATTCAATTTCACTATTAACAGCCTCCTTCCAAGAGGTTGAGTCGCTAGACAACATTGCTTCCTTGAATGTTTGAGGCTCACTTTCAAGAAGAAATGTTACAAAATCTGATCCAAATGAAGTAGATGTCTTTTGACGTTTACTGCGTCTTGGACTTTCTTCATTTTGTTCATTCTCTTTTGGTTCTTCTCTGGGTTGTTTAGATCCCCCACTCGATGACTCAAGTCTATTTTTATACGGATAGATTTGTTCAAAAAATTCAGCACTATCTGATTCCATTACCGTATTATCATGAATATCCGGATGTTCGGACTTATGAACCAAAAATCGACATGCCTTACTGTTTATCGCATATCCAATGAATACACAATCCACAGTCTTAGGTCCTATTTTTACCCTCTTAGGTATAGGAACTTGGACTTTGGCTAGACACCCCCACACTTTGAAATATTTCAAATTGGGTTTTCTACCTTTCCATTTCTCATATGGAATTACATTTGTCTTTGAGTGAGGCATTCTGTTAAGTATCTGATTTGGTGTAAGGATAGCTTCCCCCCCCCCCCCAAGTTCTGTGGTAAACCTGAACTTATAAGTAATGCATTCATCATTTCTTTTAAAGTTCAATTTTTTTCTTTCTGCAATTCCATTAGACTGAGGAGTGTAGGGAGCAGTAGTTTGATGGATTATTCCATTTTCTAAACATATTTCTGCAAATGGAGATTCATATTCTCCACCTCTATCACTTCTGATCATTTTGATCTTTTTATCTAACTGATTTTCAACTTCAGTTTTATATTGCCTAAATGCATCTATTGCGTCATCCTTACTATTTAGCAAATAGACATAACAATATCTAGTGCAATCGTCAATAAATGTTATGAAATATTTTTTCCCACCACGTGATGGTGTTGACTTCATGTCACAAATATCAGTGTGAATCAATTCTAAAAGATTTGAATTCCTTTCAACAGATTTATAAGAATGCTTAGCATACTTAGATTCAACACAAATTTGACATTTTGATTTATTGCACTCAAATTTTGGCAAAATATTTAAGTTAATCAGTTTTCGCAAGGTTTTGTTATTAACGTGTCCCAAACGTTCATGCCATAAACATTTAGACTCAAGCAAGTAAGAAGAAGCAAAATCTTTATTCATATCAACTGCAATTACATTGAGTTTGAAAAGGCCATCACTAAGGTAGCCTTTTCCTACATACATATCATTTTTGCTTACTACTACTTTATCAGAAACAAGTACACATTTAAATCCATTCTTGGTCAGAATTGGAATTGAAACTAAACTATTTCTCAATTCTGGAACATATGAGACCCTATTCAAAGTCACCACCTTGCCTGATGTCATCTTTAATAGGACTTTGCCAGTTCCTTCCACCTTTGTAATAACGGAGTTTGCCATAAACAATTTTTCATCTGTAAGTGCTGGAGTATATGATGAAAATAATTCTTTGTTGGCACAAACATGGCATGAGGCACCAGAATCTATCCACCATTCTCTTGGATTTCCAACCAAGTTACATTCTGAAAGCATTGCACAGAGATCGTCCATTTCTCCTTTGGATTCAGCCAAGTTTGCTTGATCCTTCTTTTCCTTGTCCTTCTTAGGACCCCGACATTCATTAGCCCTATGACCATGTTTACCACAATTAAAGCAGTTTCCATTGAATTTCTTCTTAGGAGGATTGCTTTTTGGACCAGATGTTTTCTTTCTTTTCTTTAATTTTGTGGAATCTTCTTCAACAAAATTTACTCCAGATATTGCTGAATTACAACGTGACCTCTTTTCTGCAGCCTTATTATCCTCTTCGATTCTCAACCTTACTATGAGATCTTCAACAGTCATCTCCTTGCGTTTGTGTTTCAAGTAGTTTTTAAAGTCCTTCCACAATGGAGGTAACTTTTCAATAATTGCAGCCACTTGAAAAGCATCATTCACAATCAATCCTACATTAAAGGTTATGTGAGTATTAAGGGAAAACTTAATATTTCTAACATATGCATTAAATAAATTTATACCTTCCGCAAGGAGATCATGGATTATGACCTGCAATTCTTGAACTTGGGTGACGACAGTCTTACTGTCTATCATCTTAAAGTCCAGAAATTTTGCCACAATGAATTTCTTCATTCCGGCATCTTCTGTTTTGTACTTCTTTTCTAAAGCATCCCAGAGTTCTTTTGAGGTTTTTGCATTGCTGTACACATTGTACAGATCATCTTGCAGACCACTCAAAATATAATTTTTACACAAAAAATCTGAGTGTGTCCATGCTTCTGTTACCAAGAATCGTTCATCAGCCGGAGTTCATCTGACATAACAGGAACATTCTCATTGATGAACTTCTGCAGACTCAACGTAGTGAGATAGAAGAACATCTTTTGCTGCCATCTCTTAAAGTCGACTCCAGAAAACTTTGCAGGTTTCTCAGCCGGTGCTACGGCAGCATTTGAACGATTATGTGCAACCGTTGTTGTTGCAGCACTTACTGTTCCAGCATTTGTTTAACTTGAATTAGTCAATTTTTTTTCTGTCACAAATGGCAGATAAATTAAATATTTAAAATACTAACAGTAAAGAACAAATCTTTACACAAATTGTTTCTGATTTAACGATAAAATTTTTATGTTCTTTTAATTGTTAATCGAATGAATTTTAAAAATTCAAGCAGAGTAGAAAACCATAAAAGTTTTAATCTCCAAAAACCTCAAATACAGAAACTGTTTAAATTTCTTAAGATTGTTATTCTTACAATAACTTGTATTTATAAAGTTGATAAACAGAAACAGAAACAGAAATAAGATGAAGCAGAAAATAATATAGAATACAAGAATTAATCCGAGTCCACAGAAACTACTGTGTGTCCTTAAGAAATTTAATCCCCTCACAGTACCCAAGGTTATGGATTAATTTCTCCCAAGATAAAACGGATTAAACCTGTTAAAGAAATAGCGGTACCTCAAACTTCTTTAACTTCAACGAACTTAAAAACAGCAACAAGTCACACAGACTCAGTCGATCGACACTTTGATTTTATTTTAGAGAAAAATAAATGCAGAGAAAGAAAAATTTTCAATGATTAAGAAATCAAAAATTGACTTCCTTTTATAGCCATTTTCAGCAAGGAACATGTCTGTTCAGTGAAATCTGTTCAGACCCATTTTATCCAGAAAGTTGTGTCTTTTGGAAAAAATAACAACTTTTTTTTGAAAAATTGTGTCTGTTAGGAAAATAACTACTTTTTGGAAAGTAACGACTTTTCGGAAAAGTAATGACTTTTCGGAATGTTACTGTTACCCGCAAATTTATAAGAGATAATATTAACAGGATTTATTTGATTTAACAAAAATTGATTAAATAAATTTTGTCCAAAAAATTTATTAATCAATCACATCATTTGCCAAATCCAAATCCAAATCCAAAGAAATGACTTTTCATTTGCACTTTGCAAATAACTTTTCATTTTCTCTGCAAAGTAGTTCCCTCACTTTTGATATTCTCTCTTTTCTTTTCCCATTCACACTTGCTAAAACCCAACAAATATTGTTTCAAAAGTGTCACCAAACTTATTTTTCAGTGCAATTTATATGACTTGAGTCGTTAGAAAAGATAAATATCACGATTATTATCATTCAATTTTTTTACCCTGGTTCAATTCATAATAATAATTTTTAAGTCATTTTATAAATTTATCTAGACACATAGGAGGCTTAGCACAAACAAGCACATAAATAATGTTTTTATTTGCTAGAAAATTACATTTTAATCAATATTATTTAGATATAGGCCCAAGTTTAAAAGTCTATGCTTATCTTACTTTCATAATATATAATTTTAAGCATATTATTTTTTAATTTAGTAGTGCGCTAATAAATTAAAGTAGTTCTAAATAAAATAAATTGTTTATCAATAAGAACACTCACTCTAAACTAAATTAAGGTCCTATTACCTCCTCCACCCGAATTCATATCTCTAAACTTACATAGCACGCACAGTGACTTGAAATAGTTGAGGCACGTGAGAGATGTTTGAATTTCACGTACATCAAAAAGTGTATAAAAATTAAAAAAAAAAAGGAATTCGGAGGATAATGAAACCTTCATTAATGTTTTGGGACTTCTATCATAACCTAAGCGATACTTGTGTCTTATCCCATAAAAATATAAACATACGATTCAGTTATAAACTCTTATTCATTCTAGGGTTAAATCACTTCTTATTATCCCATAACTCCCACTTCATTCATAAATACATAACTCTCTTTCTCTTGTACTATAGAATTTTTTTAATATAACCATAAATATTATTACCATAATTTACAATATATATAAATTTGAATTATTGATATGGAAAGATTACTATATAGAATTATTTAGTAGAAATTGTGAATTTTTTTCATGAATGAAGCAAATTACTAATCAATCAAGTGTATCTATTTCCAACACTATAAATATAATACTTATATATGAAATATATGACTGTTTGCAAGAAATAATTTAATGCATGTATGAATAGTATAATCACAAAAAAATATATATGAAGAAATTCACGGAGTTTAAAATTCATGGAGTTTGAAATTAATCATGCAAACATTTATCAATTTCAAATTTCACGAAGTTTCACTTATTAGTTTGTACTTTATATTTAGTAAAAGAAAAAATTTTCCTTCTCCGCGAATTAGTTTTTGAACAATGAAGTTCATAACATAAAAAAGGGTTAAATGTCAAAAATCTGATTCTAATTCTGAATATTCTTTCTCACTTTTATGTCTTTATCTTAGCGAAAAGATCAAATGTCCAATCCATTTATTTTTTTTGATATTCAAGCAGGTTGAAATATGTACTATCATAATAATGATAGAAATGAAATCATTATTCTTTTATATTCTATTCAAAATCCTATAACTTCATTAATAAGTCTAAGTAGCAAAAGTACGTATCTAGGAATGTTTTATCAATTTCTTTTCATTTATATCATTTTCACAAATTTGAAGTTCATGATACTGTTTTGAGATTCGAATTTTTATAAGTAAAATTTCATCACAATATTTTGAAGTTTCACTTTTGATAAGTTTCTCTAAGATATTGTGCTAGAGTTTGAAGTTTTTCTTTTTATAAGTTTCTCTAAGACATTGTGCTAGAGTTTGAACTTTCAATTCTATGTAGCTTGACAGTTGATCGATTTACATAAATTATGAGAAACGACTAAAGAGATTTAAGGGGACAATGTTATTTTCAAATAATTTCTTTATCTTCTAAAATTCTACGTATTTTGAATAAATCAAGCTTGTCAAATATATATATATATATAAAAAATAAATGGAGCAAGTTTAATATTGAAGCAGCCTTTGATGTTCTAAATTCTTAAAAATAACTTTGAACATTTGAAAATTACACAACCATTACACTGACTTATTTAATATTTTTAGAATATTTAATGTAAAATATATAGTTGTGAAATTAATTTAATTGACCTGGAGCTGTTTGTCCATAAATTATTTTTTGCTTAATAATTAAAAAGAAGACATCAAATGACGTTTCGTTATACCATTGAACTAACTTTTGAGGGAAAAAAATTAATTTGAAAATGAGTTTTACCTTTGAAAAAGTAGTTATGATTAGTTTTTAAAGTGAATAATTTTATAGAATAATTATAATTCTAAACACTTCGATCAACTTGTTTAAAAAATATATACACTATACACACTTGTTGGGTTTTATTTGTCCTAAATTTCTTACCATAAATAGGTTTTCCTTGTAGGAAAATGTTTTGGATTGACTAATCCTTTTCTTGTAGGAAAACGTTTAGGGCTCTATAAATAGAGGCATGCTCCTTCTAACTTAATCAGCATTCACAATGTAGTCTTAAGAGCTTTGAGAGTTTTGGTTAGAGGGAGAATTTGTGGGTCACAAGCTTGATACGTTATCACTTGTGTGAACTTCCCATGTATTTCGAGTGAATTGGTTGAGGTTGTTCCCCTCTGTATTTTGTACTCTCATATTTATAGTGGATTGCTCATCTCCTTTGTGGACGTAGGTCGATAACCTCCCATGTATTCCGAGTGAATTGGTTGAGGTTGTTCCCCTCTGTATTTTGTACTCTCATATTTATAGTGGATTGCTCATCTCTTTTGTGGACGTAGGTCGATTAACCGAACCACGTTAAATCTTTATGTCTTTTGGTATATTTCTCGTTGTCTTCTTACTCGTGGTCTTTCGAGGTTTGCTTTGCTAGCTTCCGCATTTACACCTGCTTATTTTCGGTCCTAACAAGTGGTATCAGAGCTAGTTTCAATGACGGAGTCAGGTTCAGTGGTTCGATAATCAATGATTGAACCAGGTTAGAAATTTGTGTTCATCTTAGCGGTGTAGTTCTAGCAGCAACCTTTTTGACAGTAATGAAGATTTTTGTTGGAGAAATTATTTCAGAGAGATTCTTTGTGTTGAAACATAAATTTTGCAAAGAAGATTATGGAGAGGAGAAGCAAGTTGTTGAAGATTAAGTCAAGAAGGTGGACAAATTTATTTTGTCAGAAATTCAGGCCAAGGGGGAGATTTGTTGGGTTTTATTTGCCCTAAATTTATTACCATAAATAGGTTTTCCTTGTAGGAAAAGGTTTTAGATTGACTAATCTTTTTCTTGTAGGAAAAGGTTTAGACTCTATAAATAGAGGCATGCTTCTTCTAACTTAATCAACATTCACAATGTAGTCTTAAGAGCTTTGAGAGTTTTGGTTAGAGGGAGAATTTGTGGGTCACAAGCTTGATACGTTATCACTTGTGTGAACCTCCCATGTATTCCGAGTGAATTGGTTGAGGTTGTTCCCCTCTGTATTTTGTACTCTCATATTTATAGTGGATTGCTCATCTCCTTTGTGGACGTAGGTCGATAACCTCCCATGTATTCCGAGTGAAGTGGTTGAGGTTGTTCCCCTCTGTATTTTGTACTCTCATATTTATAGTGGATTGCTCATCTCCTTTGTGGACGTAGGTCGATTGACCGAACCACGTTAAATCTTTGTGTCTTTTGGTATATTTCTCGTTGTCTTCTTACTCGTGGTCTTTCGAGGTTTGCTTTGCTAGCTTCCGCATTTACACATACTTATTTCCGGTCCTAACAAGTAGTTTTTAAAGTGAATATTTTGTTGAATAATTATAATTCTAAACACTTCGATCAACTTGTTTAAAAAATATATACACTATACACACTTACCCATAATCAATATATAATTCAATTATATTAATAAACCAATTGATTGAAATATATATAGATATATATATTCACTCAAAAAAATTCTACTTTCTTCAAAGTAAAAAATACATAGCATTCAAACACAAGTTCTATTTTTATTTAATTTTATTAAAAATAGGTTATTTTTAAAATAATTACTCAAAAAACGCAAACTTGTCATGGAAAGATGTCAATAATAAGATTAGCTCATAGCGCGTGTCAAGTTGGAAAATTATACAAAGCGGTAGAAGCGCGTAGGTTAAAAATATTAACGTAACCGGCTACCAACTGCACCGGTAGTTTAATTTATCCGTATATACCGTACGTACAGATATGACGAAGACGGTGCAATTAATTAATGGGTCGTACACTTTCCCCTTTCAATTTATTTTTAATTAATTATATTTTTTTTATATAATTTTTTTTAACATAATATGTCTACCTAATTAAAAAACATGTTAATGTATTTCACATCTTTTTTAATTTTAGTTTATAAAATTTTAAATATTTTTTTATTTAATTTATTTTATTTCAAATTAAAATTAGACAAACAAAAATACCGTGTTATTTGAAAGATTTAAGAAACATAAGGGGTAATCTACTATGATTAATCTTCATGTGAGTCAGACCTACTTGTCAATAATTATTGGTTTATAAATTAAAAGTCAACTGTAACTAAAAATAATTACTTAATTTTTTTATTTTGTTATTATTGTACTTTTTAAATAAAAGCACTTTACAAATAAAGGACCCATGAAAAGAAGATTTATAGTTTTTTATTTTGATGATGAGAAAATAAATTGCATATTATCTATGAGTATGTGAAAGCGATAAAATTATTTTTAATAAAAAACAAAGACTATCTCTTTTTCTTTTTTCTTTTTCTAATATGAACGTAGATTTATTAAAGGTTTTTTGATTATTTGATCTAGTCAATATCACTTTAAGCTGTATGTTCATAAAGGTGAAAATTCACATTCATGATAATTTGAATTTTCATACATCAACTAATATAAATGCATTTTTATGATATTTTGCTTAAATTTAAATTCGTGAATTTTCTCTAAAATAAAATATTCAAAAAATAAAACTTGAAAAAAGTCAAAGCACCATTAGAGGCATGTGGCCTTAAGCTCTTAATTTAATTGTAACGATGAAAATGTAAACTGAAATATAAACCAAAAAGAAATCCAGCTGTCACCTAGAATTAGTTATTAATTATTAATTTTTCTTCTTAAATAAGTATGATGATTTTAAATTCTTGTACCTTTTGCTTATTGAATGAGAATTTATTGATCGAAATATCCCCATAACCTAATTTGGTCGACATAGAAATAATGCAAATTTTATCCTCCTAATATTTCATTTTTTTAAACTAAACTTGATGTTGTTGTAATATGTCGAGACATAAGTTAAGAGAATTTTGACGTTTTGCTGCTCGGCATCAGGGGTGACTCGATAGTGTTAAAAAAAGATTTTTAGGTCCCCTAATTTAAGGGGTAATAATAGGTTAAAAATTATCTTTTTTTTAACAAATATTGAATATTATTTGTAGAAAAAGTAAGCTTTTCATGAAAATTAAGAAATTATTAGAAGAAATTTGACATATTTGGAAAACTATGAGCCTGTTTGGATGAGCTTAAAAGTTGATCAAACTGACTTAAAAGTCAGTTTTTGACTTATTAGAGTGTTTTACAAATATCAAAGCAACTTATTTTAAATAAAAAATGACTTATTTTAAGCCAAAAGCTAAAAGTTAGGTGAGATGTGCTTTTTTTTCAACTTAAAAGTCATTTTATGTTGACCGTGGATATTATCTTTTTACCCTTAATTCTTTTATTTTTTTTATTATTAGTATTATTATTTTCATATTATTTTATTATTATTATTTATTATTATTATTATTTATTATTATTATTATATTATTATTATTGTTATTAATATTTTATATTAGTTTTTTATTATTTATTTTATTGTTATTTATTATTATTATTATATATTATCATATATATATATATATATATATATATTATTATTATTATTATTATTATTATCATATTATTATATTATGAATGTTATTATTATTTATTATTATTATTATTTATTATCTTGATTATATTATTATATTATTATTACTATTTTACTATTTATTATTATATTATTATTATTATTATTATTTATTTACTATTTATTATTATTATTATTATATTATTATTTTTTTATTATTATTATATATTATTATATATTATTATTACGATATTGTTATTATAATTATTATTAATATTATTATTATTATTATTTTCATATTATTTTATTATTATTATTATATATTATATATTATATATCATATATTGTTATTATTATTAAATTAATCAACTTTTATCATGTTAACAGTTTTTAAGGATATTTCAGACATTTAGATTAAGAAAAGTGTTTATCGGTACTTATTTGTCAAACACATGAACAACTTTTTTTTTAACTTCAATTCTTTTATCCAAACACATAACTACTTATTTTAAAAATAAGTTTCAGCACTTTTAAAATGACTTTTTAAAAGCTACTTTTTTAAGCCCATCCAAACGGGTTCAATATCTCACGAAAAAATAGTTTAGAATAAGAATGATTATATTATCAATTGAAAACTAAAAGAAATCAATTATATAAAAGTTATTAACAATTCAAGTTTAAAGCCTCATTTAATTTTTGCTTTAGACCACTAATATGTTTGAGTCGCTCTTTCTCGACATAAGTTTCGTGAGAATTTAAATTATGTATATAACATATATAATTAATTTGTGAGTTTTGAAAATAATTTTAATTTGATACTAAACTTTTATGTTGCTCGATATAAATTTTGTAAGAATCAAGCTGTACACTACGACATAACGTGTTATATCTTCTACAACCTAACTTGTGGAATGATTAGATTATTATTTTCTTTTCTTTCTAATTAATTTGTTCCATAATACCAATTACTAATAGTTATCTTCAAATGTTATGTGATCATCAGCATAAAGCTTACAATGTCATTTTTTAATATTAATTATTAAAAATCGAAACAAGTATATCTGTAAATGCCACACCTCTATTCTACATTTTTACGCATATAATAAAGGCATAATTGTGTATATATATGGGGTCGGTCAAAGTTTGATTTTGACATTTGAACATACATATTAAAAATTGATACGTTGTATTTAAATTTTATTTCGAACAAGATTTATCAACAATAGTCACATCGATCGTGGCCTCAAGTTGTACTATCCATTGAAGGTTCCAAGTAACAAGTCAGATTCATCTAGCTTTGGAGCAATTAGTCTGAAAGTAATATTCATAAGTTTTCGAATAAGGTAAACTTTATTGTAACTATTTTTTTGAGAATTTTGAACTCTCTCTCCGATAGATGAACATAACGGTTTCAATCAATAAATAATGTTCATTATGATAAGCGAAATAATACATGCAAGACGTTACGTAGGGTTATAAATTCTTTCATTCCTCTCACTTAAATTTTATCAAATTTTTATCCTAATAACTATTATATCCACATATATTTCTTTTTGGCCTAACCAATCGGTGACCTTCTAAACTTGACATCAATTTTTACTTAGACATCTTAATTATTTTTTTTTTCATTTTAGACACCTCATGTCATTCTGCATTGTGTCATTTTAGCATTTTTTAACAATCAACTAAATATACGAGGTGTGTGCAACACACTCGCCGATGACGTGTCAAAGTCACAAATTAAATCGCGTGGCATGTATATTAAAAATATTTTTAAATAATAATATTTTAGTAGAATGAAGATGTAGCCAATGACGTAATGATACGTGGAATTTTTTACACAAAAATAATTTTAAAAAAACAAATCTACCAAGGTCATTTCTTTGCCCACCCACTCCAACCCCTACCCACCCACGCAAATCGTCTCCTTCACTATTTCCCCCACCTACCCACCCACCTATTGTCTTCTACACCTTTGTCCATCCTAACCCCAACCATTCCCACCCACATCGTCTTCTCTACCCCTCTTCCATTCCATCCATCGTCTTTCAAGATTTTTCGCTGTCCTTTTTTTTTGCGACAACATAAATCGTGATTTTTTAATGGGTTTAAATTTATTTTTTTGTGAAATTTCTTCGTATTAAAGTTTGATTTTTTTGTCCATAGCATCCTCAAAACTATTTCTCCATGGAAGGAATTCAAGTTTTGAGAGACGGTGGCTAAAAGATGAGGAAGAAAATGAAAATAAAATAAAATAAAAATGATTAAATGAGCCTTTCACGCGTTGGTTGTGAGAGTTGTTACTCTCACTATACCATGTAAGTAAAAAGTGTTAAATGACACAACGAGACATGACATGAGGTGTTTAAAATGAACAAAGCTTAGTTAAGGTGTCTAAGTGAAAATTAGTGCCAAGTTTAAGCCAGGGCCACCAATGAGTTAGAACAAATAAAATTTAGTTAAAGTGTCTAAGTTAAAATTAGTTTCAAGTTTAGGCCACCAATGGGTTAACCATTTCTTTTTTGGTGATGTTTCATTGTCTCTAGGCAATTAATTTGTTTATATTTAGTAAGATAAATTAATAGTATCACGAATATTTTGTTTATTCTTTATAATTCACATATCCTTTCTTTCCCAAATTCAATACTCATTTTGAATAATTGATATGGCAAACAACAATTTGTTTTGAGATTCCTTTTAAAATATACTATATTACGTTTAAATTTGATACGATCATACTATATTTATTATATGGTTTCAATCTTTTGAAATCTTGCACTTTTTGCCCCTATAAAGACCACAAACATCAAATTTTCTGTTTATAAATTAAATATCTCAATGAAGGTTTAGAAGTGGCAAATTAGTTATATATTTTGCTTTTACCACTTCATTATGACTCATTCTTTTCTTCTTTTTTATTTCGTTATGATCATTTTTTAATCTTCAAAGACTGATAATGATAAAATATATATGGTGCAATCCACAAATGACTTTTAAGAAAATTATATTGTTTTAGATGGGTAATCACATAATTTGAAAAGACCATACTTATATAAAATTCAATGAATGAAAAAATAAATTGAGTGGTAGATGAAATAGTCTTGGAGTAGTTAAATTAATGTCACACTCAATATTTTTTTGTTTACACTACAAACAATACTCGAGGTTCTAATATCGAGTAAGTCACTTTTGTTACGAAGCAAATTTTTAATTTTAATGTATAATATTTTAAAATAAATTTAAATTTAATCAAATTTTAATAAAGATATTAGACACCGAATGTGGAAAAATGTTCCTATCCTTTGGTGGGTATAACTCATCAATCAAGTTTGCTTTCCTTTGCAAAACTAAGTTCTTAATCTCTTCTAGAATAAATGGACAAATTTGATTTAGACACAATTGAAATAAATATAGGTACTTTATTAAACTAAAATATTTATTCTGAATTAAAAGTGAATCAAAAGTGAATTGGATTGTCAATTGAATTGTGATTGATTAAAATTGATCATAATCTACGAATCAGTCGTGATTGAGTTGAGGTTTTGTTTATTTTTAATATGAAATATAGTCTATTTCTCTCAAATTATCGGTCATGATCTTCAAAAATAGTTATATTAATGTTTAATAGAAATTGTTCTGAAAGATTACAAATACTATAAATATTTAGTAAAGAAAAGTTATATCTTAAAATATAAATAAAGTTTTCGAATATTTTATTTACATTAACAGATAATTTGAGATGGAAAGAGTACCTATCTATGTGAAAAGATTGACTAATTCAATCCCCTGTTGGAATATTCAATCAATTAGTTCACTCTTAAGATACATGAATTTGCAGGTACCAAATCTTTTTAGCTACTTTGATATCTTAATTAAATTAAAGTTGATTCAACATAAATAAAATCAAATTTAGAATTTTTTCTTTATTATATTTAAATTGAGTCTTGTCAAGTTGATGAATATTATTGGAGTAGAGGTCTTTATTAAAATAATATAGTCGTAAAGTATTAATTAAATTAAATGTTCTTTGACGTACTTTTACCTAACATTTATTTGATGTGTAAAGATTCAACTGTAACGGATATTTCACCCAATCTGAAGTGTTTCCAAAATAAAATTTGAAAAAAAAAATAATCTGCCATATTTTATTTTGCAATTTCCTTATAAAAAGAAAATATTAATTAGGGATTTATTGCTTTGAATAAAGTATTGCTATTTATTATACTTCTTTAAATTTACTACATCTGTCTTTTGCACCGCATTAATATTTGTTCATATTTATGATTAACGATAAGATAAAAACAAATAATTAAATTATACTCTCTTCATCAATTTTACTTGTCACTATTTGACTGGACATATTTTAAAAAAATAATTATTAATATATGTAATTTATGATACTATTCTTCGTAAATTATGTATGATGTTAGATCTTAAAAATTGATTTGGTGTCTATATATTTAATATTGAGGGTAAAATATAAAAATAATTATTTTTTCTTGATACATTAAAAGTAACAAATAAAAATAAAAATATATTTTAAAATAAGTGACAAGTAGAAATGAACAAAAAGTATATCTTATTTTTTTTTCTTTTACAATAATACTCCCTTTAACTATATTGAGTAAATTTGTGAAACAATGCACTCTTTATGTAAAAAAAGTTAGAATATAAATTGAATATCACTTTTCACTTTTGTATTTTTAATTATTCACAAATTATTATCGAAAACAGAAATAATTCAAAGTTACATCATGAATATGATCTATTAAATCCCTTGAACTTATCACCTAATAAAGAGCAAAAATGGGAGAAATTTATAACTCCTTTGGACATCGAACAATTAACTTACTCTCCTATTTTTACTTGTCACATTTGTAGGAATTGCAAGAAATAGTAAAAGAGATAGTATTGGAAATTTTCTGTATATTTATTTCTTCCAAATACATGTATATATACAGCTATGTGGGAATCAAAAGAACATTCTACTCCGAACTGACTATACAGGTGTCCTACTGCTATTTGCTATTCAATAACAAACTTTATTCTCTAAAACAATCTAACTGAAAATATTTCTAGGTCATCAATACGTACACAAACTAGATATTTCATCAATTTGGGCCCGTATACAATTTGATTTTCCAGGCCCAGTCTGAGGAACATTTTTAGGTCCACTCTAAAGAAGAGGAGGCCCAATCTGAGGCCCAATCTGAGGAAGCCCAAATGTTTTCTTCTTTGCTTGTTTGTCCACATTTCCTTTGCTGTATTTCTTCCTTGAAGGAGCTGAAGAAGAAGATGGAGCTGAAATCTCAACATCCCCTCTCAAGTTGGAGAGGAACAAAGTGAGCTCCGACTTGCGCA
Organism: Solanum chmielewskii; assembly: GCA_027704785.1. NCBI lineage: Eukaryota > Viridiplantae > Streptophyta > Magnoliopsida > Solanales > Solanaceae > Solanum > Solanum chmielewskii. The sequence goes on from JAKWIX010000327.1 coordinate 4,393,431, forward strand.
TGTTGCTATGATGAGAAGGACCTTCAAGTGGCTTGGTGAAGATGTCAGCCAACTGATCCTTGGACGGAACAAAGGACAAAGAAATTAAGCCGGCGAGATACTGTTGGCGGACAAAATGACAGTCCAGTTCAACGTGTTTCGTCCGTTCATGAAAGACAGGGTTGCGAGCTATATGTATAGCTGCTTGGCTGTCCGAGTGAATAGGAACTGACAATGGAGGAGGAATCGACAAATCGGTGAGTAATCTGGTAAGCCATGTTAGCTCAGCAACTAATATTCACATTGATCGATATTCCGCCTCAACAGATGAAAGAGAAACTGAACTTTGTTTCTTGGATTTCCAGGAAATGGGCGATCCCCCCAAACTGATGAAGAAACCACTTACTGATCGACGAGAAGCACGACACGACGCCCAGTCAGCATCGCAAAAGGCGGTCAACGATAAAGAGGATGAAGCATTAAAGAAAAGACCATGGCTTGGAAATTTCTTCAGGTAACGAATGACTCGTAGGCCAGCATTGTAATGATCAATGGAAGGCATATGCATGAACTGACTAAGTGTTAACACAACAAATGATAAATCTGGGCGAGTATGAGTTAAATAGTTGATCTTTCCAATAAGATGTCGGTAAATGGTGGGATCTGACAGTGGTGTGCCTGAATCTGCAGATAGCTTAGCTGAAGGATCCATTGGAGAAGAAACTGAAGAGATATGGGAAACATCAAATTCATCCAGTAATTCCAAGGTATATTTCCTTTGACTGATAATCATCCCTTGTTCTTCTCGTAATACTTCCATTCCCAGAAAATAAAGTAAATGGCCTAGGTCTTTTATCTTGAATTCTTTATGCAAGAAACCTTTTAAGGATTGAATCTCATCTGCAGCATTCCCTGTGATTAAAATATCATCCACATAAACAACAACAACAGTAATGGATTCACCTTTCTGCTTAAAAAACAGAGAATAGTCGTTGAGTGAAGCTGCATATCCTTTAAAATTTAATGCCCCTGCTAATCGAGCATACCATTGCCTTGATGCTTGCTTTAGCCCATAGTGATTTTTTCAGCTTGTAGACCATGTTGGTTTGAGGTGGATCCAGACCATTAGGAAATTTCATGTAGACTTCTTCTTGCAAGAAGGCATTGTTGACATCAAACTAGAAAATATCCCACTCTTTCTTAGTGGCAATTGCTAGTAAACATCTAATGGTGGTCATTTTTACCACTGGTGAAAATGTCTCATTATAATCAATCCCCTCTTTCTGTATGTCCCCTCTGATAACTAGTCTTGCCTTCAATCTTTCAACTGTCCCATCAGCATGTTGCTTAACCTTGTAGACCCATTTGCAAGGTAAAGCTTTTCTTCCTTTAGGTAGAGGCACAACATCCCAAGTATGATTAAATTGTAGGGCATCAAGTTCATCTTGCATGGCTTGCTGCCAACCTGTGTGCATAGAAGCCTCATAAAAGCTTTTAGGTTCTGATATAGTGGAGGTGGTCTTCAGGATCATTTGACTAGGTTGAGAAAGATTGGCATAAGAAAAATTAGAAGGATTGCTGGGAACAACAAGACAAGAATCAGTAACATCACTAAGATAAATGGTGTTACAGATATAATCCTTAAGATGGGAAGGTAGAGTTCCTATATTTGTTCTGTGAGATATTCTAACAGGAATTGGTGATGGTGATGCAACATGTTCAGAAGGAACAGTTGACTGTACTAGTGATGTATCTATAACAGGGGAATTGACAGGGACATTTATTGTGGGAAAAAAAATCAGTACCTGTAGTTATGGTGGAATCCTCAGAATCTGAAAGATCCTGTGTGTGGAGTAGAAGAATTGTCAATGAATATAGAATTATCAGTAGTAGGATGTGAAAAAGGAAAATGATTCTCAACAAAATGAACATCTCTAGAAATACTGACTTTCCTAGTTTCTAAGTTAAGAACCTTGTATCCTTTCTGGTTACTTGGGTATCTCAAAAAAACACATTTATAAGCTCTTGGCTCAAATTTGTTCCTTCCCTGACTTAATGTACTAGCATAACAGAGACAATCAAAACATCTGAGATTGTGATAGGAGGGTGGTGTACCAAATAAAACTTCATAAGGAGTTTTTCCATGAATGACTCTTGATGGCAATCTATTGATCAAGAAAGTAGCTGTTAGGATGCATTCCCCCCAATAGATAAGAGGAACCTTTGAATGAAATAGAAGGGCTCTTGCAATCTCCAACAAGTGCCTGTGTTTTCTCTCAGCTACCCCATTTTGTTGTGGGGTAGCTACACAGGAAGTTTGGTGGACAATTTCTTGTGATCTCAAAAAGTTTAAGGCTGTTTCACTTTTCCCTAGTTCCATAGCATTATCAGATCTAATTATTTTCACTTTAGCATTAAATTGTCTCTCAGCCATAGACAAAAAACTCTGAATCACAGAAAAGGAATTGCATTTGGTGCTCATTAGATATGTCCATGTAGCTCTGCTGAAATCATCCACTATTGTTAAAAAATACCTATAGTTGTTATAGGTAGACACCTTGTATGGTCCCAAGTGTCAATGTGAATTAGATCAAAACAATTCTTAGTGGTGATTTCACTGGTAGGAAAAGGTAATCTAGACTGTCTAGCCTTTGGACATACATCACAAGAGCAATCAGAGAACTGAGACTTAGATAAGAAACTGACATTTTTCATTGATGCATAGGGCAAATGCCCTAATCTTACATGCCATAGCCTTACATTGGAAGAAACATTTGAAGAAACTGGAAAGGAAACTGAAATTGAATCAGGAAAATAAACAGAACTACTGATTCTACTACAATATTTAGACTCCTGTAGTATATTATTTTTTATTTTCAATGTTGAACTCTCTCCTAAAAAAATGATTTAATGTTACTTACAAGTCAAAAAAGAACAAAATGTGCTTTTGAGTGTCTTCTTCAAATTTTAAGAAGTGCAACAAGCAATCATTATATTGAAGGAACTCAAGACTAATTCAATATTATTATATCAACTTATCATATTCGTGAGTCAGGTTTTATTATTCAAACTTAATTTTATAATTTTTCTTGAACTTTTGTTATTATTGATATTCTTAATTAGTAAGTATGTATATATTCTCCTTTTAGTTATTGTCAAGAGAAATAATACACGTAAAACATAATAATTTAATGAAAATACTCAATCAAATAAAAATACTTGATTTTTTCCTAATGCTTATATTGATTATAGAATAATGTTAACAATTCCGGTAACTATTGCCTCGGATGAAAGAAGTTTTTCGAAACTAAAATTGTTAAAATCTTATCTAAGATCAACAATGTGAGATTGAATGTATTAGCTATATCATCAATTTAAAAGGAATTACTAAAACAATTATTAGAAAACAATAATTAATCACTTCACATCTGAAAAGACAAGAAAAATAGATTTTAATAAAGGCCGAACTCATAAACAAATCCCTAAACTTATTGCATTTTTTCCATCAAGAGCCTCAACTACGCCATTTTCCTTTTGATTCATTAAACCACCCATAATTTGTTCATTTTAGACTCTATTGGATGATTTAGATCGGCTTCTTTTAATTGTAAATGTCTTCAATTGTGTTCGTATTTTAATGATTTTGATTGAAGAAATGAAGAATAACTTTGTGTTAGTCTCATTTGTTTTATAATGTGTTCAAATAACTTGAAGTAAAACAAAATTATTCTCGAACAGTTTCACAATTAGATGAACTAATGAGTTCTGGAACAACATGTGTATCTCCTACCAATATCCCTCACAAAATCTGATTCCACTATCGGCCAACAGTGTTTAAAAGGAACAAATTATGGATGAGTCAATGATTCAATAGGGAAATAACATAGATTAGGTACTTGAGGGGAAAAATCCAACAATTTTAGGGATCTTTTTATGTGTTTGACCTTAAATATATATATAGTAAATCATTATTATTTTTTTGAAAATAAAATAAAAGAATAATAGGTCCCATATTTAAGTTTTGACTTTTAGGCCCCCAATTTTGTTGAGTCGGCCCTGAGTCGATCTACTACACCAACAATCGTCATATCTACGTCTAGGATGTGATAACACATAACATCATGTTAACTTCTTATAATTATTTTCATTTCTTATGAATCTTCATAATTAATTAATTTGTATTTTTACTCCTCTAATAGTCGAAAAAATCTTTTACTCTTCTCATTGTCAACTTCCCAAAGTGGCTAAAGGCTTAATTCAATTGGATAAATGGCAATTTCCGTCCATAAATTACCATTTATATTAGTTACTAATAAATATAATTTTTAAAAAATTTTAAATATCACATTTTGCATAATAATATCCCGTTATTCATCAATTGGACTATTATTGACATTATGCTTCCTTTTTTTAATTACTATGTTCCTTTTTCATTTTATTTTGGAATCTTTTATTTGAGTTGAAGATTTAATAGGAATAGTATCTCTAGATGATAAGATAAGAGTTAATTTAACTATACATGATTCTTTTCAAATCTAGCTTATGAGATTATATTTTATATGCAATTATTGTTGAATATCTTCACATATAAATGTGAAAAATCAAAGGAAAGGATGGTAATTTCTACATGTCACTATTTTATAATATTATAATCTTTGCATAATTCTTCAAATGTAATGATATTTTAGTAGTTTATATAGTTTATGTAAGATTAAATACTTGGATACATAATATAAGGATCTTTAATACGATAATCTTACATAGAGATCATTAGAAGTACATACTTGATGAGGAAGACATCATCACAGAGAAATCGCAAGCGTTAGTCGTAAATTGGTTTCTACCTCCTTTTCTTAACTTTATGTTATCACAATCGTCAATGATTGAATTATTGTAGAAAATATGTGATAATCTAATGGGTGCATGGAGGGAAGACCGATTTATAGAGGTTATAACTTAATCTGGTACGTCCATCAAATAACCAATCTACGGATGAGATCCTTATTAGATACTATTTGTGATATTACTTGGGTTGATAGTTAATTTGGTCTAGAAATAAGAAATAATTAATATTAATTAAATAATAATTCTTACAGTTGATTCATAAATCACATGAGTCATAATTGTTTTTGTGAAATGGATCAAGTAATAACATTATATAATTATCCATTAAATGTAGATAAAGAAGAAGAGTTTTCTAGCATTTAAGGGTGTAATCTAGTGATCAATCAAATGAATTAACTCATGAAGGTTTAATAAAATAAAATAAAAATCTACTCCACCTCATCTAACTCTCTGCTCATAATTTATTTTTATTTTATTTTTATATTTTTCTTATTTTGTTTTAAATATGTAAATAAATATTTTTAGAATTTTTATACTTACGTTAGATCATATAAAATAAAAAAAAATGTTATTTAAAAAAGTTTTGCTGCAAGTAAAAAATATTTTTCTAAAAATGCACAACATTTGTACACTATTTCTTGTTTTTCAGCAAATAACCTGTCCTGGTCTAAATCACCTGTCCTCGACTACTTGTTTTCTTTCTAGTCTCTTCTAGGTCTTTCATGTGTACACTATTACTTGTTTTTGGCAAATCACATGTCCTCGACTAAATTACCTATCCTTAACTACTTTTTTTCTTTCTACTCTCCTCTAGGTCTTTCTATTTCTCTATTCTCATTCTTCCATGTCCTAGTAATCTTCACTCTATTGGAATTCTGACACCAAGTTTTCTTAAGGAACAAGTATATTCTATATGTTCCTTTGCAGATTACATGAGTTACGTTTTGTAAAGAAGATAAAATAATGACATAATATTTTATCGCAGAAAACCCCAACTCGTAATGGGTAAAAACCACGACCTACACTTCTATAGGATTTAACTCCACTTCATTAAACTATGATTCTCAACAAAAGATCACAAACCTATGTAATATAAGGACTTACAAACTGTATTTCTTAGCTACCCAAGACAAAAACCCTCAGGTTTAAGTCTTCTACCGTCCGTCAAGTTTCTCAAACTTGTTAGACGAATCCTACACACACACTTGATTGTAATCAAATCCCTTAATTACAATCTTATAACTTTTTCCTCACAAACTCGCAACACTCCCCGATAAATCTTTAACTCTTGATCTTGTTTTGATCTTCTCTCTATGTAAGTCGCAAAATTCTTCCATGAACTATTGCAATGTTTATAGACTTTAAAACTCTCCTAAGTATTGTTCAACACAACTTAGTCTTCACAGCTTTAAAAAAACTTCTTTAAACCGAATTTGACTCGAACTCCTTCTCACGTTAGGACTTCTCCTTGCATTCTGTTTTGAAAGGAAAAACTTCGACGCAATTTACCTTAATTGAATAAGAAAAAATTATTAATCACTAACTCCTTCTTCTACTTGGTTTCGACTTCCTTTTCTACTTGAAGTTTTAAGTTCACGTCGCAAGTTTGTGCTTTTCTACTTCTTTCAGGCTTTTGTCTCCTTCTTTACTTCAGCTTCCTTGTTTGTCTGGTTTTCCTATTTGATTAAGAAAACTATCTTGCTTGCATACTCCTTTATAAAAGGAAATTATCTGTTCGAGTTTCTTGTCAAAAAAATAATACTTCCACAACTTTATAATTTCTAATTCGGTGGTTGATATTCTCCTTATCCCGCTCGATTTGGTCTGAAAAGTACATGTTGCCGCAACCGGTTCCTTTCATATATTCCTCTATTTGTCAGTTATCAAAATCTTTCTTGTTCAAACACATTCAAGATCAGAGGGGGCAAGGAAGCATTCGGAAAGGAGCAATACTTTAGACGAGGTGTGAGTTTAATTATCATTATAATTTTTGAAGATTTTTCTCCAATTGCAGCTGCAATTTTCAGGCATATATATGTTGGTTAATTGTTTTGATTTGCATTCAATTTTTTCTTTTACCCTTTTCGGTATTTTAAACTTTTGATTAAGAGTTAGATGTAGAGATGTGGATGATCTTTAAAGTTTTGATCTTTGATTGGGTTTGTGAATTGCAGTGGCCAAAGGGGTAAAAAGAAGATTAGTTGATTTTTTTTTTGATGTTGAAGTGGATTGATTTAAATGTCTAAAATCAATCTATTTTTTTAGTTTTATGTGTGAATATATGTAAATCAATCTGCTACAACTAAAATCGAATAAGTGGGTAACACTAAGAGGACGGTATGACTAAAACAATATTTTTATTAATTTATTGTCCTATCATGTTAAGACAATTCAGAATCTTGTACCGGTAGTCTTTTTATTAGGTGGATATATGAGTTCTTTTTGTCATTTTCATTTCATCATCTTTGTTCTTTTTGACATAAAATTATTGGAGAGGTCGATTTCTTAATGGGTAAATTAAGAATAGTAGAAGGAGACTAATAGATAGTTTGATTTGATTAGGCTTTTTGTTGAAGTAGCGTTAATATATGTTATAGTGATGATTCCTGTTAACACCTAATTTTAACCCTCCAAGATTTGATTAATTTTTAAGCTTCTTAAATATTGAACAATGGGAAATATTTTTTTTTGAAATTAAAAAATACTATAAAATTATCTTCCAAAACTTTTTTTCCCACTTTTTCATATGGATTATATATCTTTATACTTAAAATATACAGATTTATATAATTTTTCTATTTGAATAAATAGTTAGTAAATTGATTTACCAAAAAACAAAGCTTCAATTAACTATGCAACTTATTTTCTTTAAACAGACAATTTAATTAAGGTCTTTTCTTTTGAAATAATTATTTTGATATTGTTAAAGTTAAGAAGCTTGAGTAATTAGTTGACTTTCTAGTACATCTCAATTCCCTTTGAAACTCTCTTCAAGGACTTTATTTAGTCCATATTTGGACCATCAAATAACCTTTAACCCAAAATTTTGGCCCAAATTCTTTAAACCCATTTCACATTAACAAATCCAAGACCCAATTCAGATTTTGAAAATTTCCAGAGTCCCACATCGTTTTCCCCTTTATTTTAACCCAGAGTTTGTCCTATATAAACCCCCTCACCCTTACTGTTTAGCGCAGGAGTTTTTGGAGGCGAGAAATAGAACACCTCGCTATGTTTTTGGGAGTTCTTATTTTCGTCATTGAAGTTTTGTTGATTTGCGACTATTTTGAGTCGGAGTGGGGTTGGAATTCGTCACGTCTAGGATTGAGTTCCAGCGCTGCCTAGAACAAGGTAATACTCGTATTCCTTCTTCTTTTGATGTCAAGTGTTGGGTTTAGTTTTTTTTAGCGATTATGTATGCCTATTGTAGTTCACTAAATAAAGGTGTTTATATTGACTTGGTTGTTTAACACTCTTTGTTAGATTTAGATCTTGTCTCTTGTTTTGATCTCAATGCTCAAGAATAGAGGTTTATTTTAGCTTAACATTTTGTGAATTAGGTGGTGTTTAACTAATTACATCAAGTTGTGTTGTTCAATCTTTTCACTCGCTTTTTCATTTTAAAGATCGTTGTTGATAATCAGTGTTTAAATTTGTTTGAAATCCTTTATAGTATCTAGATTGAGTACCTTATTCAAATTGTGATCTTGACTGCTGGTACGATATTTCTTCCTTGATTTTACCTTGATTTAATTATCTTGTTCTTCTTGTTTTACTTGAGAGATTTCCTTGTGTGTCTTCCTTTAATTTGTGCAAGCTGTGAAATATATTCCTTCTGTGTCTTCCTTTAATTCTTACAAGCTGTGAAATTTGATCTGATTGATCAAATATTCACTTTCCTTTATTTACTAGATTTCTCATTATTCACTTGATTCCTGCAATCATGTGGATGGAGAGTCTGCGATTTGGTGATGTATCTCATTCCTTTCCTGCATCAAGTGACTAGTCAATATATGCATTTGTCATTATTAAACCTTCGATCTTGAGGTTAACACAATGTTGTGTGCACCACTTTATGAGATTTCGTATATGAGCTGAACATTCTCTTTTCCTCTGTTTTATGGCTTTTCTTAGTTATGACGTCTTAATTTCCACTCTGTTTTTTGGGTCTTTCTACTACTGTGTTGTTTCTGCTGACTAATTGTTTTTGCTTTTTACACTTTGCATTGTGTTGTTTTTGCTTATTAAAATCAACTATACTTTCATCAACATTTGTTGAATTTCTCATAAATATCATCCTAAGACTACAAGATGAAAAGAAAAAAAAGTAGGACTCTACAGGACATTTTTAGTTTTAACAATTTGAATTCCTTAGTAACCCTAATTGATATGTCATTAAGATGTTTCCTTAATAGCTTTTCGTAAAAGGTAGAAATGTTTCCTTATATTCCTAGCTATTAATGGTTCAGTGTGAAGCAATGGTAATCAATAATCACTAAAGAAATGCGTGGTTGAACAGATATAAGAAATATTGGAATTGCAGCATGGAGTGATACCTTAGCAATCATGTGCATCTGAAGAAATGAATAAACTCTTGAATAATACGGGAGCTAATTTCTCAAAAAGTTCCCTCTTCTGGAAAAAAAGGAAAACAAAGTCAAATAGCTTATTGCCTTTGTTTTCCTTTTCCAGAAGAGGGAACTTTTCGAGGATTTGACCCCCTTATGTTGGTACCTCATTTGATACTATCACTTCGTGCCTAATGGTATTTAGAAAGGTATGCCATTACAATTGTAGATTTTATTCCTCTCAATTACAAATCAATCGGGAAGTTGACAATGATATTTTTAGAATCTAATTGCAAGGGGGCTATGAGAAGGTATTCCATTCCTCTTCTTCTTTTTTCTCATGTCATGAAGTTCAAACACACTTGATAAACATATTTATTTCACACTAATATGCAGGTAGAAAAAATGCTTTAAGGTAACACCATTAGTCTAAAGGAACTCTCTCAATGCTTTATTTTTACATTTACTTTCCAAGCTTCTTCTCCAATTGTTCTTGCAATTATCAGGTATATGTTGGTTAATTGTTTTGATTTGCATTTAATTTTATTTTACCCTTTCGGGTTTGCACAAATATCTATTTTGCATAGTATTTAAATCTTTTGATTAAGGTTTATATACTGTGGATGATTGTCAAAATTTTAATCTTTCATTGAGTTTGCGAATGCAGTGACCAAAGGGGTCAAAGAAGATAGTTATTTTTTCCATCTCTTTGTGAAACTCGATTCTGGTTTCCATGTTAAAGTGGACTGACTTATAATTTCTAATATCAATATTTTCTTTTATTTTTTAATCTTATATGTGAATATGCAACTCAATATGCTAACTCATTATTAAAATCAAATAAGGGGGTAATACTGAGAAGATGATATACCTAAAATATTAATTTATTACTTTGGTGGCATATCCTGTTAAGGCAATTCTAAATATTGTATGGAGAGATTCTTTTAGTTGGGTTGATATATGAGTTCATTTTGTCATTTTTATTTCAAAATAAAAACCTACAAAATTGACTTAGTAAAAAGGGACCTTCTAGTCGTTAGAAGAAAACTTAAATCAAAATTCCTATTAAATGAGATTGATAGGAACGTAATACTTTTCGCAGTGTTTTTTAACAAATATTTTTGCAGTCTTTGTCTGTTATAAAAAGGGACCTTTTAATATGTTGTTAATTTGCACTAAAATATGTGAGTTATTTCTAAAAAAGAAACAATATGATGGGTTTTATCTCTCGAATTTGATAATGATGAAGTACAATTCATGACTCAACGCTACTATTAATAATAGGAAATGTGAGGAACTTCCCGTCAATAAGGTTTGATAGGGAAGCCCTTGGAATGAATGTTATTGTTGTTTGCTTTGCCTACAAAAAAAATAAAATCATGGCTTCGCAATTCATCTTTCCATTTTTGGTCTTATTAGTACTGCATTGTATTGGTTTTGGTTTTTGTTTTTTTACATTTTCCACTATATTGTTTAGAAATCACTTCATAAGAATTAACGTTGTTGGAGAGGCGCCTAAAAGATTGGCAGGTAGTTACTACTTGTCTTCTTTCTAACACAAATTGTGTCAAACGCAGTGGAACAATATCTCAAGTACATCATGATCTTACAATTCCGTTGTCTTCATCAACTTTAACGTCAAGTTAGGACATCAAAATATCTTTATGATTATGCGACTACCTCATTAAATGTGTTTGACGAAAATGTTATTCATTTTTTTTGGTAAATAATGGATTTCATTTATCAAAGTAAAGACTCATTACATAGACTAATCTATTGTCAATTAAGTTGATATTCACATACTATCCTCTTTTTTGTTATTTGTAAAGAAAATATTTTGATCTTATACGAATAGACAAGGAGAATCCAATTGCAAGACATAATCTACATGACATTTAGGTTGGGACTTGGGTCCATGCTGAATATTTATGTTGATACAAAATGTGGGTTTATGCCAGAGTAGAGGCAAAATACAAAGCACATTCGATGCTAAGTTGTTTAAATATTATAAGTTTGATTCTTGGGATGATCTTATGCACTTATTATAACAAAAATATTCAATAGGCACATAGACTATCTGTAAATTGGTAGTTCAGTATGAATTAATGTTTGATTCTACCGTGATACAAGTTTGAAACATGATAATATAGTTCGAAGTCATATAATAAATATAGCTAAACTATGATCTTTCTCACATATACATGAGAATGTTACATTCCTACCCATGTTAGTGCAAATTCATTTTGCTAAAATGTAGCTAAACTAGGTAAGTTGTATTGTTACTGTGAAAACGACGTCATATTGAACAATTGCTCAATATGAAGAAATTGTAGTTATGATTTCCCAAGGGAGCGGAGATGCTAGAGTCAAAAAGTTTCATTTGTCCAGTTTTATCAAGTAGAATACTGAAGTTGTTTTAGTTAATTAGTAATGCAACCTTAGCGTGAATAACATTAAATAGTCATCAAAACCCTCAATTTTACCTAACTTCACCATATTCAAGAATTGAAATTATACAGAATCATGCCACGATGAATCAAGACAAATAATAAAATGATATGAAAGTAAACGAAATATAAGGGTAAGCCTCTAAATGAGACGAATAAACCTTTGAAAGTTTTAGAGAAGTCTTTTCCCGAAGAATAGGGTTGCGGAGATCAAGTACAAGTTGTTTAACAAATGACATTTTGTGATCCTTATTGGTCGGTGCTTCGACATCAGAAGATGCCGACATTGTAGCTCCTACTCCTGTGGAAGTGTCAACACCGACTGAGAGACTTAGGAAACTTTTTCATTTTTAAAACCTCAATCAAATGCTTTTATCATTTATTCGGTTTTCCAAATTGATTTTCTCTCCTCTTTCTTCTATTTCGAAATTAAATAAAGAGAATTCGGCATTTGATTTAAAACCACACCATAATCAATGAAGATCATTAATGAACTTTAAAAGTACATGAAAGACACATTTTTAATCATTGATGGTGCCACAATTTTAAATGAAATGATGATTTGCCTTCATTCAATTATGGAATAGAATAAATAGGAGAGGAAATAAAATAAGGAAATAGGAAGTAAGAAAATGATAAAAGCATTTTATTGAAGCTTTAGAATGATAAACTTAACTAAGTCTCTCTCAAGCACTTTGACATTGTTGACATTTTCAGAGGAGTAGGAAGTTTGTCGCCTTCGTCTTTCGGTGCCGGAGCACCAACCAATAAGGACTGCAAAATATAATTTTCTGAACAAATTGTACTTGATCTCCGTAACCCGAATCTATGTGGAAAGCCCCTTCTTGAATATTCCCCCTAATCTATGTTAAAAGGCCCTTCTAGAACATTCCAGTGTTATTTTTTCATGTTTCGATGTTTGCTTTCATGTTTTGTTTATTATCATATCGTTTTCTATCGATTCCTTGGGAATGATTTTGTATAATTTCAAATTTTCATTATGGTGCTTTGAGGATTTTGATGACACTATTAAACACTTGTAACTTGAGAGAGTTTAAATGTAATAAAATAAACAGAAAGTTAATTAAGATGGGAAATGATGTTATCGACTGTCGAATATAGATATTGTTGAGAATATTAGGAGGAAAAAGAGGTTTAATTTCATGTAACCTATTATAATCTTAATGATTTAAGTTATCTCATCTGGGATTGAGATGTTTCATAATGAATTGAAACATAATTTTTAAAAATCATTATCGAAACTATTGCTATATAATTAGCAAGTAGAAAATGGTGTGAATACTGCGTAGCAAATAAACTATGGACGGCATCTAACTTCTACCATCCCACTTCTAGTTAATACTGGCACATGGCCCCCTTAATATTATTGTGGCACACATTTGGTACTATCGCTGCATTCTACATATATTTTAAAAATGTTTCACTACAATTCTAGAGTTTATTCATCTCTCAAATGCACCTGCATCTCTTAGGTATTGTACCACAACACTTGCTTAATATCATATTTTCACTTAGATATACTTCATATTTACTTCTCAAAACTAATTACACACACATAAGTCCAAAAATAAGATCCAAGTAGTATCAATTTAATGCAACTCTACATTTGTTTGATAAATCTTTGGAGGAGAATTGAAATTTGATTTATATATGAATAAATTATACACTTGGGTTTTCATTTCCTCATATTCACAAACTGTCAAGTAATAGTGACTGTTCATCCTTGACAGTCAGTGATGACCATAAAGATGAAGAACGGATTGTCTAACTTTTACGAATGGATGGTAACTTTTACAGGTGGTGTATTAAGTAAACAATTTTTTCTATACAAAATGTAAATTTTTACCACAGTAATCAGCAAAATGACCCGACTTCTTCAAAAAAATTAATATTGCCTACTACAGCAATCGAAGAGTACCTAGTTATTTATTTAATAAATTAGTTATTCTGACTACACTACTTTGCAAAATACTTAAATGATTATACTGTAGTAGGAAGATATATTAATTAAATAATTAATTACTTAAATACTATGACAATTTTAGTTGGGATTTTTTTAATTCATAAACTATTATTTTAATATTTTTTCAACTACTGTAGTCGTCCATTTAGATAGTTTAATGGTCAGGACTAGTTTTATATTTTCCGACTACGGTAATTGACAAAGTCTGACTACTGTAGCTGGTAAATATTTTACGACATTCAATATGCAGACTACCCAAAAATAGTCAGAAAGTCATCGAAATATTCCATTTTCTGACTATATTCAGACTATTTTTGCGGTCGGCAAACAACGAATTTCTAGTAATTCGATAAAGCATCAAAGTTATTAGAACATAATAGGTTTCTTGAGACATTACTAATATCTTGTCTTTTTTTCACTGTCATGAAAATTTTCATTCACACCCTATTCAATTACATGGAGATTAGTTTGAATAGTCGGGGAAATGCTTCAATTACTAGTTGAATTTTTATGTGTAGTCTGCGTCAAATTTTTAGTTACATTCTTGGTTTCAACTTGCAAAACATGCTTCCCAGAATTTTCAACATCGTCAGATGTATCCATTAGTTTGTGTCCTGAATCCATTAATTTTGTGCCTTATCCAACTCGCGGCGCATCAGCCCCAACTCTTGACGCTTTCCCTTTATATTCAGTTGTTTGGACAACAATATTACTTGTAACATCATCAATTGAGTGTGTGAACGATTTTGCTCAGAATTAGCAACAACCAATTGTTGATCAACCTTCCTTTTTTCATTCAATATTTCTCTCGCATCACCTTGATACTTTTCACTATTGATAGTACCTTTCGAAACAACATTAATTGTATCATCAATTTTGTTTGTTATTTTAATTTCTTTTCGAGATCAAACGACAATTATCTTCATCACGATCTCGGTGCTTACAATCTTATACGATTTGGAATTTTTTCCGTTAGATCAAGTATAACCTTGACCCTAGTTGTGCTTGGTGTTGGCTTATTTTAGTAGCTTTATCTATAACTATTGTCTTTCCAACTGTCATTGCTATAGACAACAAAGACTTCTTTGCAAACAAATCTGGAGAGATAAGTTCAATAAAAAGCATCAAAACCACAATTAACATCGTTGTCTCCTTAGGATTATATCCAATGGACTCTGTTAAAAGCCTAATTGGTTCTCCTGTCCATGGAATAACTCTCTACAATGGACACCTTCGAATTTTTAGTATTCACCGTCGACCTCTCTCGATACATATAACACAAACCCAAATATATCGACTTTTCTTCTCAAATCTAGCTTACGAGATTATATTAGATATGCAATTATTGTTGGATTAACTTTCAAAGGAAAGGTATGGTAATTTCAACCAATCATTATTTTATATTATCATAATCTTTGCATTATTCTTCAAATGTGATGATATATTAGCAGTCTATATAGTTAATTCACAAATCACACGATTCGTAAATTGTTTTTTTGAAATGGCACAACTAATATCATTATATAATTATCCATTAAATATTAATAAAGAAGAAGAGTAATCAATCAAATGAATTAAATCATAACGGTTTACTAAAATAACATAAAAATATACTCCACCTCATCTAACTCTCTCTCATAACTTAATTTTATTTTTATATTTTTCTAATTTTTTATTTTAAATATTTAAATATATTTTTAGAATTTTTTTCCTACTTACATATAGATCATAGAAAAGAAATAAAAATGTTATTTAAAAAAGTTTTGCCGCAAGTAAAAAATACTTTTAAAAACGCACAACATGTGTACACTATTTCTTGTTTTTTAGTAAATAACATGTCCTCGACTAAATCACTTATCCATGACTACTTTTTTTTCTTTTTACTCTCTTCTAGGACTTTATGTGTACACTATTTCTTGTTTTTAACAAATCACATGTTCTCGACTAAATCACTTGTCTTTGACTACTTTTTTTCTTTCTACTCTCTTCTAGGTCTTTCCATTTCTCCATTCTCATTTTTCCAGGTCCCAATGATCTTCACTCTGTTGGAATTCTGACCCCCAAATTTTTTTAAGGAGCAAGTATGTTCTATATGTTACTTTGCATATTGCAGTAGTTACATTTTGTAAAACAAATAAAATAGTAACACAATATATTATCGCAAAAACCCCAAATCATAGAGGGTAAAAACCATGACCTATACCTATGTAGGATTAAACTTCACTTCATTAAAATCTGAGCCTCAATGAAAGATTACAAACATATGTAACCTAAGGAATTATGAACTCTAATTCCTAGCTAAGAAATTATAAATTGTAATTCCTAGTTACCAAAGACACAACCCCCATGTATAAGTCTTATACGATCCGTAAAGTTTGTCAAACTTGTTAGACTAATCCTACACATACACTTGATTGTAATCAAAATTCTTAATTACAATCTTACAAATTTTTCCTCACAAACTCGCGACACTCCCTAATAAATCTCAAAACTCTTGATCATGTTTTAACCTTCTCTCTATGTAAGTGCACAAAATTCTTCAATGAACTATTGCGATATTTATAGACTTATGAAACTATGTTAAACACAACTTAGTCTTCGCTGCTTTTAAAAAACTTCTTTAAACCGAACTTGACTCGAACTCCTTCTCACGTTAGGGCTCCTCCTTGCATTCTGCTTTGAAAGGAAAAACTTCCACACAATTTAGCTTAACTGAATAAGAAAACTTTATTAATGACTAACTACCGCTTCTACTTGGTTTCGACTCCCTCTTCTACTTCAAATTTGCAAGTTCACGTGACAAGTTTTTGCTTTTCTACTTCTTTTAGGCTTTTGTCTTCTTTACTTCTGTTTCCTACTTTGTCTAGTTTACTGATTTGATTAAGAAAATTATCTTGCCTGCGTAATCCTTTATAAAAGAAAACATTATGTACTTGTTGGTTGCTGAAAAATAAATACTTCCACAACTTCATAACTTCTAATTTGCGAGGTTGACATTCTCCTTTATCCTGGTCGGATTCGGTCTGAAAAGTAGATGTTGGCGCAACCAGTTCCTTTCATCTGTTCCTCTATTTTTCAATTATCTAAACTTTTCTCGTTCTAACACACTCAAAATCCGAGAGGGCGATGAAGTATTCGGAAAGGAGAAAATTCTTTATACGAGGTGTGTAACTTTAATTATCACACTATCTTTTGGAGCTTTTTCCCCAATTGTTGCTGCAATTTTCGGGCATATATATGTTGGTTAATTGTTTTGATTTTTCATTCATTTTTTTCTTTTACCCTTTTCGGTGTTTAAAACTTTTGATTAAGATTTATATATAGAGAAGATGTGGATTATTTTCAATGCTGTGATCTTTGATCGGGTTTGTGAATAGTAGTGATCAAAGGGGTAAAAATAAGATAGTTGATTTTTTCCTTTTTTTTGTGAAACTCGTTCTCGATTTCTGATGTTGAAGTTGAATAATTTAAATTTCTAAAATCAATCATTTTTTTGTTTTTACTCTTTAGTTTTATGTGTGGATATATGTAAATCAATCCGCTACAACTAAAATCAAATAAGGGGTAGCACTAAAAAGATGATATACCTAAAACATTAATTTTATTACTTTATTTTTATATCATGTTAAGAAAATTCTAAATCTTGTACCAGTAGTCTTTTTGTTAGGTGGATAAATGAGTTCATTTTGTCATTTTCATCTCATAAAATTATTGAAGAGCTTCATTTCTTAATGGTCAAATTACGAATAGTAGAAGGAGACTATTAGAGAGTTCGATTTATTTAAGCTTTCTGTTGAAGTGGCGTCAATATATGTTGTAGTGATGATACCTGTTGATTCCCAATTTTGACCCTCCACGATTCGATTAATTTTTAATCTTCTTAAATAGTAAACAATTGAAAATAATAGTTTTTGAAAATAAAAAATACTCTCAAGATTATCTTCCAAACACTTTTTGCCATATTTTCATATGGATTATATATCTTTATACATGAAATATATAGATTTGTATAATTTACTGTAACACTCGATATCCAAAACAGACCATAAACCAGATTTTCAGAAAAATCTACAAGTGCAACCAACGGGGCCATGACGGATCGTAGACTGACCCACGGTCCTTCCTGCACATCCATCAATGGGGTTAGAAACCCCCAAAATATCAGCCCAGGAGAATTTAATTAAGTCATGATCGACGGACGGACCTACGGTTTGTAAGTCAGACTACACTCCGTAGTCCATGACCGTTGATTAATACCCTATTCCCACTCTTTGATAAGAGTCACGGATGACCTTCACGGTCCGTAGGTGGACCCACGGTCCGTAGGTCTGACCATAGGTGGGAGTTAGCATACAGTTAAGGGGGAAATGCAATGGGTTAACTTCAAATGGTCTTAACTTTTATCCTAAAATGAATTAGGTGTCCTATGACCAACCCACAGATATATAATTAAATTATATTTCCATAGCCACCGACCTTGCTAAAATCAGAGCTCCTAGTAGAACGTTATCCCTGTTTTAGTAAAGACCTATCGAACAGACCCAATCTACGGACCAAACGACGGACGGTCGATTGAATGACGTACCGTCTTTCATGATTGTCGTTTGGTCAGACAACAACTTACCTAGGGGTCTTTTTTATCCTTTTCCACTTCATCTAAACCTAAGATACGTCGTTTTGACCCTAGATCATCAAATTTTAATCATTTTATGCCTAGAAACATAACAAGAACTTACCTAAGTCAAAATCATAAATCAGAAGTTAGAAAATTAGAAGCAAGAGAGGAGAAAAAGGTCAAGAACCCTAGTTTAAGAACGCAACAAGTTTCCAGCAGTTCTAGCCACAAAAACTAAGTGTTTCTCCGTGAATTTCATCACCAAATATGTGGGATTTCACTGGTGGGATCCTTTCACCCATTGGGTCCCTAGTTTTAAGTCAATTCTTGATTCTCTTGTCATGATCAAACCTAGGTTCCTAGGATTACAACAGAACTTCATGATTTAGTTAAAGTATATGTTCCAAATAAGATTATCATGTTGTTACTCAGATTATCGCATGAAATTCAGAACCCTAGATTTGTATTTCTTTAGTTCTTTAATTACACATGCTAGGTCTGATATTTCAGTTATGCAGTTATATATGCTTCAATTTTAATGCATCATTATCAGATTAACTGTTGGATTCCCAATTTACATGTTCAGTTTTGAGCTATGCAGCAATTACAGAAATTCAGACATAATCAGTTAACTACATAAATCAATGGGAGTGGCATAATACCGAGTTGGACTAGGGTTCAGCGTACGTAATAGTCCCAGAACTACTAGCCATGTAGGTTGTAAGTCAAATATATGGGCAATCAGTTTCGTGATCACTGATATACCGTGGTTTCACGGTATTATTAATACTTTTTCCTTAAGTTTAGTGTGTCCAAAAGCCTTTTTGTGCTAATTTTTATATAAGTTTCTTTTTATTTTGCAGGAAATCTGTCCAAAGCTGAATGCGGAGATTTTGAGCGAAGAATTGCAGAAGAGACCACCTACGGAGCTTATGACGGTCTGTCGTGCTTGTGACGATCCGTAGGTGGCAGCGTAGTGCAGCTGCTAAACGAAGATAGGGAAGTCTGACCAAGTGTGGGGTTACGAAGCTTGTGACGGTCCGTCGTGTCTCTGACGGTCCATCTTGCAGGTTCGTCATGAAGTTCAGAGAAGTAATCCCAATACCCATATTCCAAGAGTTGAAGTGTTTTGGAACGAAGACCCTCGACGGACCGTTGTGCCTATGACGGTCCGTCATACTTGTCGTCGAGGGTGATGAAGAAGAGCAGCAAAAGAAATTGCATAAGTATGGAACGACGGAGTCCATGATGGTCCGTCGTGACCATGACGATCTGTCGCGAGGTCCGTCGACCCAACCGCATTTTGGCAGATTTCCAGCAAATAGAGTCCTTGTTTAATTAGGTTTTTATTTTTTATAAATAGTTCAAAAAACCTTGTTTTTAGTTAGACTCTGGATCATTGTTAGACTGCGGATAGTTAGACTCTTAGATTATTAGACTTTTGATAATCATTAGACTTTTTGTGAGATTGTTGATTATTTTGAGATTCTTGCAAGTGATTATTGGCGATTAATCAAGCAAACATTCGGATTTTACTCTTTCTCATTGAAGTAAGTACATGAATTCTTATTTAATATATTTGAATATTGTGATTATGACTATGAGTAACTAAACTCCATAACTAGGGTTGTGGGAACCATAGGCAAATAATGAGATAAAACCTAACTAAAATAACAATTCTAGAATGGTGTCTTGCATGTAGTAATAATTCTTTCGCTTAGAAGTCTTTTTAACGGATGACCAACGTTAGAACTCGCCTTAATGCTACTTGCCGACCAAGGAGGTAGATAATAGGAAAAGAATTAGCTACATAGATTTAGTATATACTATCTAATTGGCTAGTATTGATTGGTACGAGGTAATAACTTAGTCAAATATCGAATACGATGCTTAATATGAGGTAAATATAAGGGTTAGGAAAGCAACACACGTAGCCGGACCAAGGTCTTGATGCCGGACCAAGGATTTAAGAATACATAACTTATCACTTTGCATGCAAGATACTAGGAAAGAATTGTTATTGTTAGAATTATTAAGATATGAACCTGTGGGGAACACGTTAACCCTAGTTACTTTGATTAATTGATCAAAATCCAACATTCAAAGCTGTTAAGTGTATCTTTCAATTGCGTTAGTTATTTTATTCATTTAGAATTAGAACCCCTCTTTTATTGTTTTTTTTACTTTCCAAGGAAGTCATTGACCAAACAATAGTAATAACAGGTTGAAGTTGAGTCTAGACTATTTTCCTCGTGGGAACGATCCCAACCTCACTAGTTGGGTTATTTACTTGATACGACCGCTTTACTTCTTATTTGAGAAGTAAGTTTGAGAGTATCAAATTTTGGCGCCGTTGCTGGGGAAAGTAGCTTTTAGATTAACTTGAACTTATTACTATAGTTTAGTTGATATTTTCTTGATTTTACTTTGTTTTATTGTTTTTGATTTTTTTAGAACTATCCTCCTTGTATGCCAAATACACGGAGAGGAAGAGAACACTTGTTTCCCTACGATCACGAATTATAGCGTAAACTGCGCAATATGAATCAAAACTTGGAAATAAATGATGATGATCCGAACCAGAACATCCCAGCTCCGGTTGATGTTCATGGTCAGTTGTTACCCGATGCTCCGGGTGAACACCAACAGAGGGGACAAAATCCCGCTCCACGGCCCCAAGCATAGTACAGAGGGTATGATAACATAGCAGACTCTGATGGGCCACTGGTTTTGCCTCCTCTACCCACAGGCCACACTTTTGTGGTAACTAGTAGCCTGATGCAAATGCTCACTGCCAGAGGTTTTTTTTCAGGGCTACCCTTTGAGGATCCACATGCCCATATAACTAAGGTAAGGGCAGTGTGTAAAAGTTGTGTAGGGAGGCCTGATTTGGATTTAGATGTAATAGGTCTCAGAGTGTAGAGGCTGCTATGTGGTTCACTGAGCTCCCATACAACTCAATCTTCACTTCGAACAAACTAAGGGATGTCTTCTTAGCACGCTACTATCCGGTCTCCAAGAAACTAAACCACAAAGACAGAGTGAATAACTTTGTGGCACTACCAGGAGAGTCAGTTAGTAGTTCTTGAGATAGATTCACCTCATTCTTGAGAAGTGTTCCAAATCACCGTATAGATGATGAGTCACTGAATGAATACTTCTATCGGGGACAGGATGGTAATAACAAAGCGGTGTTGGACACTATAGCAGGTGGATCTTATGGGGAATGTCCTTATGCTGAAATTGCCAAAAAATTAGAGAAAATCTCCCGGAATAACAAATCTTGGAGTACTAGGAAGTCTGATACAGGGAGAAACACCTTCGCAGTGCAGTCCACTCATAACCCAGCCACAGATGAGATTCGTGAAGAAAAGGCTCACATGAGAACTGAGCTTGGGTTGGTACTAAAACATGTCACTGGGGGTGTAGAAAAGATAAATGCAGTCAACTACTTGGCTAAACCACCACCTCCTAATGATGAATGCTATTATGCGGAGGACACTTATGCAGTAAATTAGCTGACGGGGGGTTTCCGACCAAGCGCCCAAGGCTCAAATCAGGATAACTGGCCCAAGGTCAAGGGAACCAAGGTCGAAACTATTGTAATTACAACCGCGACAACAACTTTAACAGGGGTAACTATGCCAATATAAACGACAGGAATGGGCCCTATGTCCCTCCTCAAAATCGTGAAGTTACTCCTAGGGATGGTGGAGATAGTATGGCGCGAGTTGAGGATATGTTGCACAAAATGATGAGGAGGTTCGATGCTAGTGATGAGCACATTAAAGAGTTGAGGTGTGATTTAGCTAGTATTGAGAAAAAAGTTGATACACATGCAATTTTGATTAAGTAGATCGAATTGCAAATGGCCCAATTATCTGCGACAGTGAACACACGGCAACCGGGCACTCTTCCTAGCAACACTGTCCAAAATCCAAAGAATGATGCGAATTGTATGGCAATCACTACTCGAGGTGGTAAGCAAACCATTGACCCACCTATGCCGTCAACTGAGGAAAATGGGAGAAAGGATAATGATAATGTGGTAAAGGGTAGTGGTGAAGTAGAGGAAAGTAATGGAAAAGAGGCAGAAGTACCTATGAAGGTAATTCCATGCCTAGGCCACCACCACCTTTCCCTCAGAGATTAGTGAAAAAAATCGAGGATGGTAAATACCGGCGTTTCATAACAATGTTGAAGCAACTTTCTATCAATGTGCCTTTGGTAGAAGCTCTAAAACAAATGCCCGGTTATGCCAAATTTATGAAAGATCTGGTCACCAAGAAAAGATCGGTCACTTTTGAGGATGATGATAGACTACAGCATTGTAGTGCTATTGCTACAAGACCCCTCGTACAAAAGAAAGAAGATCCGGGTGCGTTCACTGTTCCTTGTACAGTTGGGTCATTATATTTTGTGAAAGCATCATGTGATTTGGGGGCAAGCATAAATCTCATGCCCCTCTCGATCTACAAGAAGTTGGGTTTGGGTGACCCAAAATCCACTGCGATGCGGCTACTGATGGCTGATCGAACAGTGAAACGGCCTATAGGGATACTCCATGATGTGCTAGTAAAAGTGGAGTCATTCATCTTTTCGGCTGATTTTGTTATTCTTGATTGTGAAGTCGATTTTGAAGTGCCTATTATTCATGGGAGGCTATTCCTTGCTACAGTTAGAGCCTTAGTTGATATGGAAAAGGGGCAGATGAAATTTCGGTTGAACAATGAAGAAGCGACCTTCAACGTGTGTAGGACTATGAGGCAGAGTGGTGAGCTCCAATCAGTATACGCCTATCCCACAAAGAAAAGATGAAGAAGGAGAATGAACAAAAAAGTGCAAAACAAGAGTTTAGGGTTGGGGATTTGGTGCTTGTAGACAGTTCTGGGTCACCTTGTCTTCCGGGCAAGCTCAAGTTCAATGGACTGGCCCTTACTTGATTACCCAAGTATTCCCTCATAGAGAAGTTGAGTTAAAAGCCAAGGAGGGAGTGCGGTTTAAGATGAATAGAGATCGAATAAAACTCTATTTTGGGCATAAAGCATCGGAGAATGAAGTGATAGATGTATACCATCTTGATTAAGTCTGAGTAATCAAGTGGCCTCAGTCGTGCCGTGACATTAAATCAGGCGCTTGTTGGGAGGCAACCCAATACTTATAGTCTTTTTAGTAATGGTAGCATTTTTCTACTAATGGGTTTTCAAATTTGCAGGCACATCACCAGGAAATTCTGCAGAAAATTACTCTGCAGCACTCACTGACAGATACAGCGACGGACCGTTGCGCCTGTGACGGACCGTCGTATGCATCCGTCATACCAGGTATTTCTTTTTGTTATTTTCAAACTAGGGCACACACGTCGGGGAATTGTCGCGTGATTAATGAGGCATACCTGACCCGACCCGGTTGGAGTTTATTATAAACTTTCACCATTTAAACTCCCCAACCCCTCATTTCACCCCCATTCCTTCATTATTCCCCCCATTACCCTCTCTTTTCAACTTCCACAATCTCTCCCTCTATCAACCGATCATTGTCCCCCCCCCACGATTCTCCAAAGCCCTAAAAGTGTTAATCTACTAGTCGGAGTTGCTGCTGTGGGTGTCTTCCTGGTCACCGAGTACTTGTCCATTTTGTTTTCCCCAATTCTAAAGTATGTGTCTCTAATTTCTACTCATTTATCTTGCATTTTTTGTTTATTAATTAGTATTAGCTTAGTTGTTCGTGATATGTTCATTTCTTTTATATAAGATTCTGTCTAACCTAGGTTAAAAATGTTCGAAATTGCCATGTTTACAACCGTAGACATAGGTGCTTTCGCATTACTAGTTTCCTAGGTAGTTGGGTGAGACAAATGTAGGTCCATAACACTACAAGTTCGATTTGGGTTCATCGGGGATGAATGGGGTTCACCAGTTCTGTCACTGATCTAAAGAAAGAGACCCCGATGACGGATTGTCGTACCCACGACGGACCATCATAGGGTCCGTTCCAAAAGCCCTAACACCCCACTGTCCATTGTTTTTCTAAGTGTCCCCCAACGGACACATGCGACGGATCGTCGTCTTCACGACGGTCCGTCCTGCACAACCGTTCTGGTTGTCAGAGACCCTGTTTCTAAGGGTCTCTCACTTTTTCTAAGTGTCCTTCAACGGACAGATGTGACGGACTGTCATACCTACAACGGTCCGTCCTGCATTACCGTCATGACGGTCAGAGACCCCTCTTCTAAGGGTCTCTATATTTTTTTCAAATGTCCTACGACGGACACCTACGACGGACCGTCGTACCTGTGACGGTCCGTCTTGCACATACCGTCATACTAGTTAGAGACTCTCATTCAGGGTTCTCCATATATACATAGTCTAAGTAAAACACGACGGACCCCATGACGGTCCGTCATAGTCACGATGAGCCGTCACCAGGCATGTCGTGTGTCACTGTGACCATAGAAATGACATACTATTTTAAATTGTTTTTGTGGTTTTGCTTGTCTTGTTTGCCACTTCTCATACTAATATTGATCCTTTACAGGTACTATCTACTATGGAACCCAAACAAGACTGAATCTACGCACGCGGGCAATCGAAGTCTGTCGCCCCGTCTGCCCGCATGGTCATTGGCTCGGATGATGAGCGTGACCCAGAGTATGTGCCCCCAGGCACTTCCACCCCTTCCCGTGCTGCACGTGCTCCAAGAGCCATACCCAAAAAGGTGGCGTCTGGCGTAGTCACTGCCTCCCAGTCTGAAGAGGAGCGCACACTGACCGGCACACCCTCTAGGTCAGCCACAAATGAAGAAGGAGCGTCTGGCTCCTTAGGAGTATCGTGGTCCGAGGAAGCCTCCGGCTCTGCTGAGGTTCCCGCACCCGCCACCGCTGCAGCGTCGGCCTCGTCAGATGAGGCTGGCAGTTCGAAATCCACATCAGGTTCACCAGCTCAGGCCCCCACCCCATCCACTGACCAGCCCAACCGGTGGTGTGTCGACGGTCAATTTCAAGTCTACTCCGACGCCAAGTTCCAGACTGATAAAGGAGTGATGACTCGAACACTCACCTTGGAGCGGCGGGTCCTTACAGGGAGTCTCCCGACGATGCCTGAGATCCACAATCTCATCACCAGGCATCACTTGGAGTGGACAGCACGTCCGTTGGGATGTTACAGTGAAGAAATGGTCCGAGAGTTTTACGCATCCTACGTAGCGACTCTCCGATCACAGATAGATAGGCGGGCTGCCCCCGCTAATCAGGCCCTATTGGAGCAGGTCCGAGTACGGGGCGTACAGGTTGACATTTCCCTGGCTGCCATCCGCCGATTTCTTTACGGCGAGGGTGTTGATGCTACTCGGACCCCTCTCACTGCCTAGTTTGACTACTGCTGGCAGATAGTTAAAAATGGCCATTTCTTGCGCAAGCCATCACTGAGAGAGACCACCAAGAGGTGAATGGCCCTTCACCTGTCACTTGATGGCGAGGGTGCCGAATGGGTGTTTGAGACAAAGGGGGCCATCAATAAGGCCAACCTCACTTTCACGGCGAAGTTCTTGTGGCTGATTGTCCGTCACTGCCTTTCCCCCACAGCTGCAGATAATATCGTTACATGGGATCGATCAGTGTTGATGGCGGCGATAATAGACGGGTTCGAGGTGGACATCGCGTGGCTTCTATAGGTAGTCATGCACGAGAGGGCTTTCAAGGTCACTACTACTTACCCTTTCCCGTGCATGATCTTTGGTCTCTGCAGGTCCGCAGGTGTGCCTATCTGGCACGTAGATCAGCTCAAGACCCCGCAGGGCACTGTTGACGTCGGCCTCATCAGAGATGAGGCCAATGAGTTGGCTCCACGGAGAGGGACCCGTCCAGAGCTGCCCCCACTTACTGATGATCTTGCTGATACAGTAGCCTAGGCCCGCACGATTACACAGGCGGCGTTCACTGACACTACCCCGGTCGAGTCTATCTCGGGTAGTAGCACTGCCCCGAGCTCCTCTCGCACAGCCCCTCTACCGGCACTGGTCTCGCTTGCTAGGGTCCGAAAATTAGAGGCACAAATGGCTACACTTTTGCATCATATCCAGCCGTGGATGCAGAAGTCGATTACTAAGTCAAAAGAGCGCCTAGATCGGAAAATGGTCCAATATACAGAGCGGAAGATTGCTGAGGTTCACCAGCGCTTGGACGCCTTTGAGTTGAGGGTGTTAGCCCGACCAGCCCCTCCGGTGGATGTGTCGACTCTTCAAGTTGCAGTTGACAGTCTTCGTGCAAATATCGACATGATCTTAGAGGCTAGGGTGCCGGAGTCTGAGACCCCTTCTGTCGAGCCTGCTGAAGACACAGTGTTGGCGGCCCTATTTGCCACTTCAGAGATTCCACAACCTCCCCCTCGAGAGAATGCCAAGAGGCGTAGGGATCGAGCAGAGGACGAGACGCGAGCACCGAAGAAGGAGCGTCGAGAGATGGAGGATGCGAGGAGAGCCTCACTTGCTGAGGAGGAGGCGCACCAGATGAGAGCATCAGAGTTAGCGGCTGGGGCATCTAGCACCCGCACTGTGGAGATAGCAGGAGGCACTACTGATGGTGAGGTTGTTGCTGAGGACACCACTGAGGGTGTCCAGATTGCAGAGGACGTGGGTTCCGGGGAACTGGACCCACCAGCTTGCTGATCGACGGCGCTTTGCGCCACAGGTTTGCTTCACCTACCACTCTAGTATTTAAATTTTTATGCATTGGGGACAATTGCATGTTTTTTGTTGGGGGTGGGGTAAATGGAAAGTGAGTGTTAGGGTGAAGTCTGAGTAGCCCAATTTACTATCCCTTTTTGAGGTTTTCTTGCCTGTATTCTTTTTCCCCAAAAGACTGATTACTTTTTCTGTTGAACCGGCATGTTTATATATTTTGTACATAGTTTAATTCTGGAGCATGGTGGCTAAAATGATATCCTGATAAACTGGAAAATGATGCATGACTAGGCATAGTAACTTATAAGTGTGTGGCCCTAAGCATGACATAGAGGTACACCATTGCATTACCCTAAGTCTAAAATTCGAACTAGGTGTCTGATAATCTGGTATAGTTATTAGATGTCAAGTGAGTGTGAGGAAAATTTGAATAGTCCACTATTGTTACTGAGCTAGAACTTGCCTGGTTAGTCCTGCTAAAAGTGAGCTGTAATAGACAATTATGAAAGGATCATAGGCCCTTA
Organism: Solanum chmielewskii; assembly: GCA_027704785.1. Classification (NCBI taxonomy): domain Eukaryota; kingdom Viridiplantae; phylum Streptophyta; class Magnoliopsida; order Solanales; family Solanaceae; genus Solanum; species Solanum chmielewskii. Next base: position 4,421,072 of record JAKWIX010000327.1, read on the forward strand.
TTCAATATAGCCCAGTACTAGCCTAAATAAAAGAAACCAAATGAAATTTATCCTTCTTTGATCCAAATGATCTGAGCTTAAATTTGACCTTTCTTTTTCACCCCAACTGATCTTTTCTGGGAACAATGTGTTGGCCCTGGTCCCTCCTTGGACATGTGCACCTCAACTTATGCCAAAAGCATAAGTTGAGGGTGGCTAATGCAGTAAACAACCTTCGTTATGGACCTGACCCTACTTTGGGTATTGTGTACCTTGACTCATGGCAAAGCCACGAGTTGAGGGTGGATATTATGAGGAATGCTCTGGAAAGTGGGGTTGAAAGAACAAAGAGAGAGAAAGAACAAAAGTAAAGTGGCTCAAGAATTAGTTGAAATAAAAGTAAAGAAAAAGAAAAATATACAAGAAATACAAGAAAGAAAAGAAGAGTCACTTACACAAATGAAGAAAGAAGAGAAATGATAGAAAGTGGAAGGTTTAGCCGATATGTCAAGGAGGGCAAAAAGTCACTAAAGTATACCTAAATATACCCTACCTGACCCTGAGTCTATGTTACTAGCTAAGAAAGTCCTATCGTGATCCTAAGGGTTGTATAGCGAACTTAAGGCAGTGAAAATAAGGGCAAGCTTATGGAAATAGGTATGAATGAGTGTGACTTTGTTCTGAGAGCGAGTGTTGAAAAGTAATCCTTATACTCAAACTGAAATCATTGTGTGAAAAAGGAGGATTTTGTTTTAAAGTGAGGACACTAGTTGCAATACCGGAATTGTTAGCACCTCGGTGAGAAATTGAAGAGGATAGGTGTTAGTGCATGGCGAGTCTGTGTCATGTTCTGATCCCACATAATTCAAGCCTAATAGTGATAACATGCATAGATTTGATGATATTAATTGGGATTGATAGCCAAATGATTGCAAAGGATGAAACATGGATACTATTGTACATAGATTGTGTATTGAGTCATAGTGCGTCGCTTGAGGACAAACAACGAATTTAAGTTGAGGGTGTTGATATACTGTGGTTTCATGGTATTATTAATACTTTTTCCTTAAGTTTAGTGTGTCCAAAAGCCGTTTTGTGCTAATTTTTATATAAATTTCTTTTTATTTTGCAGGAAATCTGTCCAAAGCTGAATGCAGAGATTTTGAGCGAATAAATGCAGAAGAGACCACCTACGGAGCTTATGACGGTCCGTCGTGCTTGTGACGGTCCGTAGGTGGCAGCGTAGTGAGCTGCTGAAGGAAGATGGGGAAGTCTGACCAAGTGTGGGGTTACGAAGCTTGTGATGGTCCGTCGTGTCTATGCCGGTCCGTCCTGCAGGTTCGTCATGAAGTTCAGAGAAGTAATCCGGTACCCATATTCCAAGAGTTGAAGTGTTTTGGCACGAAGACCCTCGACGGACTGTTGTGCCTATGACAGTCCGTCATACTTGCCGTCGAGGGTAATGAAGAAGAGCAATATAAAAATTGCATAGGTATGGCATGCCGGAGTCCATGACGGTCCGTCGTGACCATGACGATCCGTCGCGAGGTCCGTCGACCCAGCCGCGTTTTGGCAGATTTCCAGCAAATAGAGTCCTTGTTTAATTAGGTTTTTATTTTTTATAAATAGTTTGAAAAACCTCATTTTTGAGGTTAGACTCTGGATCATTGTTAGACTGCGGATAGTTAGACTCTTAGATTATTAGACTTTTGATAATCATTAGACTTTTTGTGAGATTGTTGATTATTTTGAGATTCTTGCAAGTAATTATTGGGGATTAATCAAGCAAACTTTCGGATTTTACTCTTTCTCATTGAAGTAAGTACATGAATTCTTATTTAATATATTTGAATATTGTGATTATGACTATGAGTAACTAAACTCCATAACTAGGGTTGTGGGAACCATAGACAAATAATGAGATAAAACCTAACTAAAATAACAATTCTAGAATGGTGTCTTGCATGTATTAATTATTCTTTCGCTTAGAAGTCTTTTTAACGGATGGACAACGTTAGAACTCGCCTTAATGATACTTGCGCGACCAAGGAGGTAGATAATAGGAAAAGAATTATCAACATAGATTTAGTATATACTATCTAATAGGCTAGTATTGATTGGTACGAGGTAATAACTTAGTCAAATATCGAATACGATGCTTAATATGAGGTAAATATAAGGGTTAGGAATGCAACACACGTAGCCGGACCAAGGTGCGGAGTGAGATTTTCTAGATGCCGGACCAAGGATTTAGAAATACATAACTTATCACTTTGCATGCAAGATACTAGGAAAGAATTGTTATAGTTAAAATTATCAAGGTATGAACCTGTGAGGAACACTTAAACCCTATTTACTTTGATTAATTGATTAAAATCCAACATTCAAAGCTGTTAAGTGTCTCTTTCAATTGTATTAGTTATTTTCATTCATTTAGAATTAGAAACCCCCCCTTTTATTGTTTTTTTACTTTCCAAGGAAGTCATTGACCAAACAATAGTAATAACAAGTTGAAGTTAAGTCTAGACTATTTTCCTCGTGGGAACGATCCCAACCTCACTAGTTGGGTTATTTACTTGACACGACCGCTTTACTTCTTATTTGAGAAGTAAGTTTGAGTGTATCAATCACGCCAACATGCCTATATACCTATGACAGGGTATATTAGGTCCTCTCGATGGTGCGTATACGTCGGAATCCACATTTAGATCATGTGGTTTTATTATTGGTGATTAGTAGCTCCCACAGTTCAATCAGGCTCTCTTGCATTGACCATTTATCAGTATTTTTATTATTCAGTTTCAACATGTTATAAATTGGTCATTACATTCAGTTAGCTCATAATTCAGTATATTATGCTCAAATTATTATACTTGCTTTTGAGCTTGTTCAGTTATGTTTTGTTTCAGCTTTACATTATTCTACATGCTCATTATCTTCAAGTACTGATGCATACATGTGCTACATCTTCTCGTGATGTAGATTCAGGTTCTCTAGTTAAGTAGATTCAGTGGTAAGCCATTCTCTGAGGACAATAGTCATGAGCTTCTTTTACAGTCTTTTAGTCATTTAGTTTCAGTTTTTGCTAGATTTAGCTGGTGCTTGTCCCAGTATTTCTAGTCCAGTTTAGAGGCTATTTTAAGAAATAGTTTGTTTTAGCTTAGTATTGAGTTAATAACTTATGGGTATTAAACTCATTGATATCATTTACTCACTTATAGAATATGGGTATTCCCCATCTTTTTAGTTTAAATTATGATTTAGCTTCCGCATTCAGTTTATTATCATTAGTATGCTCATGATCATGCCAGCATGGTTATCTTGGGATCACTAGTGGTCCTAGGTTCGGTGTCTGCTTCTTAGGGGTAGCCCGGGGCGTGACATTATCAATTTGAATAAATAGTTAGAAAATAATTTTTACGAAAAATAGAGTTTCAATTAAGTACGCAACTTATTTTCTTTATAACTAGCAATTTAATTACGATCTTTCCCTTTGAAATAATTATTTTTATGTTGGTAAAGTTAAGAAGCTCGAATAATTATTTGACTTTATAATCCAGTCATTTCCCTTTGAAACTCTCATAATGGACTTTTATTTAGTCCATATTTGGACCATCAGATAACCTTTAACCCAAAATTTTGTCCCAAATTCACTAAATACATTTCACATTAAGAGACCCAAGACCCAATTCGGGATTTGAAAATTTCCAGATTCCCACATCGTTTTGCCCTATATTTTGACCCAGATTTTGTCCTAAATAAACTCCTTTTTAGAATTTGACTATGAGAGGGCAATGAGAAGGTATTCCATTCCTCTCACTCTTTATTCTCATGCTATAAATTTCAAACAAATTTGATAAACACGTTTAATGTACACTAATATGCAGGTGAAATTTGTTTTTCTGAAAGCCATCACCCATTTGTACGTGGTATTAGAGGCAGCAAAAATGTTTCAACGCCATTAGTCTAAAGGATCTCTCTCAATGTTTTCTATTCACATTAACTTTCCAAGCTTATTCTCGAATTGTTCCTGTAATTTTCAGGTATACGTTGGTTAATTGTTATGATTTGCATTCAATTTTCTTTTACCCTTTTGGGTTTGAAAAGATATCTATTTTGCATTATTGTAAGATGCATTTAAAACTTTTGATCAAGGTTTATATTTTGTAGATGATTTTCAAAATTTTAATCTTTGATTGGGTTTGCGAATACAGTGACCAAAGTATTCAAAGAAGATAGTTGTTTTTTTCCATCTCTTTGTGAAACTTCCATTCTGGTTTCCAATGTTATAGTGGATTGGCTTAAATTTCTAAAATCATTATTTTTTTTATTTTTTAGTCTGAAACAAAAGGTAGGAATAAAAGTCATGTCTGACAAACTTTTGAATTCAAATGATTTTTTAGTATCACTATCATCTTCATAAAAAATCGAAGAAACATAACAAGAAGTTGACTCTCAGATTTTGAGGATCCCACAAGAGCGATACGTAACCAATAATTAAGGAAAAAAGAGTCAAAACACTACAAACCTACATTTCGAGATATTCCAAATATAGGAAACTTCTTATCAAGCAAAGATCATATGAAAGTTTATATGATTATTCCAACAAAATATCGGCTAGACAAAATCCTTTTACATTGTTAGGATTAATGGGAAACCTTGTTGATGCTTCATATTCTTCTTCAAAGTTGAAGAAGCATATGAAGCACCATCAAAGATTCTCTTTAATCCTGATAGTATCAAATGATTTTACCTACCTAACATTTTGTTGGTGAAATCAGATAAGTGTTTATGTGTTCTTTCCTTGATAAGATGCTTCCCAAACTTGAAATTTTTTGATATGAATGCATGTAGTGCTTTAACCCTTTTTTTCTTACAGGGGTCATTTTTCGTAATGAGAAATTTTTTTCCTGAAAGCCCCCACCCATTTGTGTATGGTATAATAGATTGATAGTTTCTTGATCAAGAATTTTGTGACACAAGATTATAATTTTTCATTGAAATCTCAAATTTTTTCTTATGCATTACCTGAAGCAAAAATTGTCTATATAGATTTAAGATGATCTCAATCTTTTGCTTAGAAGTTTAAGCTCAAAAGGGAGAAAGATATGTTGATTTAGTGTTATAAAAAGTGACTATGTGCAACTACCGAGATGGGTAAAACGGTAATTTAGTAAAAGTTTCCAAAAGTGACCTTTCGGTTCATTACATTATCTACCACTAAAACCATGTTCATAATCAAACATATGGAAGAAGAAGGAAGAATAGACAGCATTATCAAAGCTCCGTTATGACCTACCAGTCAGTGTTCATCTTTCCAAGTGAGCTTTCCTTAAGACCATTTCATCAAGATTAGCTACTAAGAACAGAACTTTCCAATAAAACTTCTATCAATTCACAGAATAACTAGTGAACTCAATCTAAACTGAAACACTCTGGACTATAACATAATCACCATGATGATTCTTTTTCCAGATAACCACAATCAAATTGTGAACAATACCACCTACCACCAGAAGTGAAATTGAACTAACCACCACATACTCATAATGCATAAATCATGATAGATTTTACTAAGATTCATTTACAAAATACAATCTTTTCACGAGTTTATGTTATAAAAATTTGACTTTAGATATTGAGTACTCATTAAGAGAGAATCAAACTTATCTAGGCCATGGAAGGAAATGATAAAGTAAACACCCAACAAGCGATACACTTAAAATGTAGAACCTCTAACAACACTCTTAGACAATTATAACTCTTCATATCTTTTATATAAGTTTTCATAAGCAAAGTCGTGCATGTAGAATCATTAGTATACTTTAACTATTTACTTCCGTTTTGAATAACAATTGAATACTTATTATATTTACTTTAAGTGATGCTTGAAATTTTAAACTTAGTTATATTGAATGGAAATTTGAATGATTAGGAAAGTATTTGATGTTTGATTTTATTGTTCAATTATCACTAATGGATTGTAGTAAAATTTAAAAGGTGGTGTATGAAATAAACATTTTTTCTATATAAAAGTGAAATTTTTTTATTACATTAATCAGCAAAATGACCTATCTTCTTCAAAAAATTAATATTGTCTACGACAGCAACCGGAGAGAACCTAATTAGTTATTTAATAAATTATGTATATATTCTGACCACAGTACTCGGAAAAATACTTAAATGACTATAAATAAGTTATATATGCCGACTAACTGTTGTCGGAAGATATATTAATTCTAATATTTAATTACTTAAATACTATGACAATTGTAGTCAGGATTTTTTTTAATTAATACACTATTTTTTTAATATTTTTTCGACTACTGTAGTCGGTCATTTAGATTGTTTAATGGTTAGGACTAGTTTTATATTTTCCGACCACCGTAATTGGCAAAGTCTAAATACTTTAGTAGGTAAATATTTTACGACGTTCAATATGCTGACTATTCAAAAATAGTCCGAAAGTCATCGAAAAACTCCATTTTCTACTGCATTTTAACTATTTTGCCGGTCGGAAAATGATGAATTTCTAGTAGTTGGATAAAGCATAAAAGTTATTCGAACATAATAGGTCTCTTGAGACTTACTAATATCTTGTCTCTTCTCACATTAAAATTTTCAGTCACACCCTTTTCACTTTATGGAGAATTATTTTAACTAGTCGGGGAAAGACTTGGTCTACTAGTTTAATTTTTGTGTGCAACCAGCGTCCAATTTTTAGTTACATTTTTGGTTTGAACTTGCAAAATATGCTGCCCAGAATTTTCAGCATCTTCAACATCAGATGTCTTCATTAGTTTGTGTCTTGACTCCATTAATTTTTGGCCTGAACCAACTCGTGGAGCATCTACCTTAACTCCTGACGTTTTCCCTCTATATTCAATAGTTGTTTGGACACCAATATTACTCGTAACACATCTATTGAGTGTGTATGGCTTGGCTCAGAAGTTACAACAACCAACTGTTGATCAACCTTTTTTTTTCATTTAATATTTCTCTCGCATCACCTTGATACTTTTCACTATTGATAGTACCTTTTGAAGAAACTTTAATTGTATCATCAATTTGTTTGTTATTTTAATTTTATTTCCACATCAAACGACAATTACCTTTTTCATGATCTCGGTGCTTAAAATAATTAAAATACAAAGGTAGATTTTCATATACAATCACCTGAAAAACCTCATTCAACATACCAAATTTTCCATCCTCAAACTGCAACCTTATATGATTTGGAAGCTTATCCATTGAATCATTATAACCTTGATCCTAGTTCTGCCCGGTCTTGGCTTGATTTGACTAGCTTTATCTATAGCTATTGGCTTTCCATCCGCCGATGCTATAGACAACAAAGACTTCTTTACAAACAAATATGGAGGGATAAGTTTGATAAAAAGACGCAAAACCACAACTAACTTCATTTTCTCCTTAGGATTATATCCAATGGACCATGGGAAAACCCTACATGGTTCTCCTTTCCATTGAAAAACTCTCTAAAATGGACACCTTCGAGTGTTTAGTATTCACCATCCACCTCTCTCGATACATGAAACACAAGCCCAAACATATAGACTTTTCTTCTCAAATCTAGCAAACGAGATTATATTAGATATGCAATTATTGTTGGATTAACTTCGCATATAAATGTTAGAAATCAAAGGAAAGGTATGGCAATATCAGCTAGTCATTATTTTATAATATTATAATCTTTGCGTTATTCTTCAAATGTGATGATATATTAGTAGTTCATATAGTTGATTCACAAATCACACGAGTCATAAATTGTTATTTTGAAATGGCACAAGTAATATTATTATATAATTATCTATTAAATGTTGATGAAGAAGAAGAGTGATTCTGGCATTTAAGGGTGTAATCTAGTGATCAATCAAATGAATTTAATCATAACGGTTTAATAAATAAAATAAAAATATACTCTACCTCATCTAACTCTCTGCTCATAACTTATTTTTATTTTAATTTTATATTTTTCTCATTTTTTTAAAATATGTAAATATATTTTTAAAATTTTCCCCTAATTTTGTATAGATCATATAAAAGAAATAAAAATGTTATTTAAAAGTTCTGCTGCAACTAAAGTTAACTTTTCTAAAAACGCATAACATGTGTATACTATTTCTTATTTTTCAGCAAATAATCCGTCCTTAACTAAATCACCTGTCCTTGACTACTTTTTTAAATTTCTACTCTCTTCTAGGTGTTTCATATACACTATTTCTTGTTTTCAACAAATCACCTGTCGTTGACTATTTTTTTCTTTCTACTCTCTTCTAGGTCTTTCCATTTCTCCATTCTTATTCTTCCATGTCCCAGTAATCTTCACGCTGTTGGAATTCTGTCCCCCAAATTTTCCTAAAGAACATGTATATTCTCTATGTTCTTTTGCACATTAGAGCAGTTACGTTGTAAAGAAAATAAATAAAGGATAGAATATATTATCTCTAAAAACCGCAACTCATAATGGGTAAAAATCATGACCTACACCTCTGTATGATTTAACTCCACTTCATAAACTCGGAGCCTCAACAAAAGATTACAAAGCTAGGTAACCTAAGGAATTATAAACTCTAATTCCTAGCTAAGAAATTATAATCTGTAATTCCTAGCTACCAAAGATAAAACCCCCCAGGTTCATGTCTTCTAACATCCATTAAGTTTCTCAAACTTGTTGGACAAATCCTACACACACACTTGATAATAATCAAAACTCTTAATTACAATCTTACAACATTTGCCTCAAAAACTCGCAACACTCCCCAATAAATCTAAAAACTCTTTCAAACTCTTGATCGTGTTTTAATCTTCTCACTATGTAAGTGTACAAAATTCTTCAATGAACTATGTGTTGTTCATTTTATATTCCTAAGATACTTAAAACAAAACTATGAAGAACTTAATAATACACAACAAAGTTTAAGAATATTTTCATGACTAGAAAATTAAAAGTAGTAGAGAAACTAGATCAGAAACATATTAGAAAAAAATATATGAAATATTTTTCTTAAAGAAGAATTTTTGTCAATCTGTGTTTAAAGAATCTTACTGATTCCAACAAATTTTGCGGAAACATTAAGTTACCAAAGTTTAATGAAGCAGTGAAGAACATAAAATAATTCACAAATATAAAATCTGTAACACATACCAGAATTTTGAAAAACAGAAAGAAGATCAAGCCCACTAAATGCACAGTGTCTCCATAAGGAAATTATTCTCTTCTAGTATCCGAGGTTTGATTTGAAATATGTACTCCCAGGATAAAATGATCTCAATCACCAGTATATTGATACCCAAAACTCTAGTGTCAGCGAGCCTCTCAACGGTAGTAAATTACACTTAGAACACTAGATTTAGAAGTAGTAGAAGAAGTACAGAAATTCTATTATTAAAATGAGATCAAATCTCTCAATTTATAGAAACAAAGGGTAGTGCGAGAAGGTCCTTATTATTCCTTACCGGAAAGGTCATAAATCTTTGAAAAAGTCACAGTCTTTTGAAAGGTCATCACCTTCCATAAAAGTCACAACTTTTCATAAAAGTCGCAACTTTTCATAAAAGTCACAACATTTGATAAAAGTCGCAACTTTTCATAAAAGTCAATTTTTTTTATTGAAGTCGCAACCTTTCAAAAAAGTCACAACTATTCATAAAAGTCGCACCTCTTCATTTTCCATTCACACATTTAAAACCCAAAAATCCCCGCATGAATGGGGAATGACTCCGAGACAAAGAAACACACAAGTATGTGTACTTTACAATCTAGAATTAATTGCATCAGGATAAGTAGGTTTCCCCTTGGAATTTTCGTAGTGAACATATGTCGGATATACTCGGTCAATCGGTAGATGCAATATCTTTGAACCGTCGAGCTTCGGTGTAAACCTAGAAAACTATATGTCACACAATTAACCCTTTATCGTTTATGGTTCTTACGATTGTATTCATTTTAGCCATGAACATCTTCCGGTTTCATGAGTGTATACAGAGATGGGCTTTTGACAATCATCCTCTTTGAAGTGGGTTACACTTCACACTCACATAGGTGATTTCTAATCGTGTTATCGCGTAAATACACTATTTGGTCAACTCTGCCAAACTTAGCAAATCATTAAAACCATTAATCTTTATTAACTCATTAACAAGCCTTAATGTTGTATCTTTGTCCCTGAGCATTGTATTCATCATGAAAATTGATTGAGTTTGCTGACAATGACGAATCATCATTCACAACTTTATTTTTCTCTTTGAATCTAGATCTTGGGATATCGAGTCTGCTAGATAGATTTACCGCCATGCTGACTTGTCCTAAGCCGTAAATCCATTCCCTTAGATGATCTTTAAACTTTCTCTATAGTTAGGCCTTTTTATAAGTGTATCCGACACATTATCCTTTGACTTTACATAGTCAATTATGATAATTCCACTAGAGAGTAGTTTTTTAACGGTATCATGTTTATGTCCTATATGACGAGACTTTCCGTCATAAATCATGCTCCATGCCATACCTATTACATCTTCACTATCAAAGTATATGCACACTAATGCCAATGGTTTGGGCCCAAAGAGATTATTTATCAAGAATTTTCGGAGTCTTTCAACTTATTCACCGACCTTATCTTGAGCACCCAACTCAAAGATTATTATAGAGCTAGTGATACATGTTTCTTTTAAAATATTTCCAAGAGACTGCTCCTCTACCAAGAGTAAGTGTATATCCTCTTGTGGATTTTACTTCATTTGTTCGGTGATCAAATTTGCATCACTATATCCTTTAAATATTGTTGGATATTGTTATAATTTAAGGCATCACTTAAAGTTCCAAAACTATTTATAATTTAAGTCATCTAATGTTTGATTGGAATTACTTGTGACCGACTCAGTTTACTACAAATGTTATGATCGATACACTTCATGATGTACACCACACTTTCCAATACTCTAGCACAATACAATTGTGAATCACTTTCACTTTCACTCTTCTGAAATGCAAAACTCACATTTATTGGAGACTTGACAATATTGACATCCAAATATTTGAAATAGTCAAGTACTTTTTCAATGAAATGAGACCGTGAAAATGATAAACATTATGGAGTTCAAAGAATTCTTATACATAAGATCGCATCAACAACTCCCAAATTTTTCATTCCAAGCTTGCTTTCAAGCATATGTTTAGAAGCATATATGTCATTAGTGTATCTATTGATGATCAACATATCACAAATATATAAACAAACAATGACCTTGTGATTTGAATGTGAACACATTTATCAGTTCTATCATTCTTAAATTCATTTGCCAACATGGTTTGGTCAAATTTCTTATGTCATTGTTTTGGGGGCTTGTTATACTCCATAATGTGACTTAACAAGTTCACACATTTTCTTTTATTCACCAGGAACAATAAAATCCTCGGGTTGTTTCATGTAAATTTCTTCCTCCAATTTTCCGTTTAAGAGAAATGTTTCACATTCATTTGATGAATTTGGAGGTCATATATCACAATAATAATATTAGCATCCAAATTGATGAGTATATATATCAACAAGATCAAAACCTTGTTTGTTTTTTCCTAAAGTCTTTGAAAAAAAGTCTTGTTGTATATTTGTCAATAGTTCTATCGACTTTCATTTTCCTTTTGAGGATTCACTTTGAACCCAAAATTTTATTTCCTGGAGGAAGATCAACCAACTTCCAATAGGATTGCTCAAGGTTACATCAATCTCACTATTGATACCATTTGTCCAAAAGGATGTGTATACATAAGTCACAAGAAATTTTACAAAATCGTATTCGAAGGAAGTATATGTCCCTTGACATTTACTACACCTCTGAATCTCTTTATTAAGTACATTCTCGTTTTGTTCTTTCCAAGGTCGTCGACACCTTTCACTAGAACACTCAAGTCTAATTTTACAGTCCACGGTCTTAGGTTCTATTTCAATCCTTTTAGGAATAGTAACTTGGACTTTGGCTAGACACCCCCACACTTTGAAATATTTCAAGTTGAATTTCCGTCCTTTCCATTTCTCATATGGAATAGATTCTGTCCTGAACAAACAAAATTGCTTTCTTTATGAAAAGACAATTTTTTTTTGTTCCCTTTTGCAATAAGGATAGTTCCTCCACACAGGTTTTGTGGTAAAACCAAACATCTACAAATGCATCCATCATTTCTTTCAACATTTAATTTTTTTTCTTTAGATTGATGCGAATAGGGCTGTAGTTTGATGGATAAATCCAGTTTCAAACATATTTCTGCACAAGGAGATTCATACCCTCCAATCTTATCACTTCTTATCTTTTTCCCAATTGATTTTCAACTTCGATATTATATTGTCTAGAAATTTCTATTGCTTCATCCTTACCATTAAGCAAATAGACAATCTTCTTTTTTTAAATGCAATTGTCAATTAAACTAACGAGATACTTTTTCCCACTACGAGATGGTATTGACTTCATATCACAAATGTCAGTGTAAATCAATTTTAAGGGATTAAAATTCCTTTCAACATATTTATAAGAATGCTCTGCATACTTAGATACCACATAAACTTGACATTTTTATTTGTTGCACTCAAAGTTAGACAAAACTTCTATGTTGATTAGTTTTCCTTTCAAGGTTTTCTAATTGACATGCTCCAAGTGTTCATGTCACAAACATTGACTCAAGCAAGTAAGAACAAATAAAACATTCAGTTCGAAAATCTCTTTGCGAGGTAGCTTTTTCTTCACTAATTTTTTTTTCCTATTTTTTACAATTTTGTATGATACAAATATTGTTTAGAGTCATCACCTTGTCAAATTTCCTTTTCAGAAGGACTTTTCTATAACTTTGAATATGATTGTAATAGAACTACCATGAACAAAGTTTCATCGGGTTAAATAAAGGAAATATAGTCCAAATGTTACTTTTACAAAAACATAACAAATGACTATTCACCAATATTCATGTTTATGCAAACACATTTAATATAATAAACATATATTTTCATGAAAATTCACAACATTTTAAGTGACACTTTCTTCATAAAAGAATACGATTATTTTAAACAAGTATATATATAATTTGGCTGTTTCATACTAGTCACACTATATACTAATAATAGAGAAACTCTAACATAATACAAAAGTATCCTTGAATTTCATATCTTTTGCTCCAAAGTTAAATTAGACACCAACTCTAATCATAAGCAAAGAACCCCCACATTTTAAATGTGATATCAAAATTATTTTTCAAGTATTTTAAAAATAATTTTTTTCACATATTTTTCCGTACTCAAAATGTCATTGGTAGTATGAAACCTCTTTTGAAAATATTATTCTACGAAAGAATTATAGAATTTCAATTCTCTTTGACAATCTTTACATAGTGTCAAAGTTCATTCCATAGAGGCACAAACACACTAACTCTAAGTCGCTCGTCTGTCTCGTCTATCACAAATAGACATACTACTTAGTATTTAGATAACTAAAAATATACAAAATTTTGTATATTTTTTCTATTTAACAATGAAGTTTATAAAACATAAAAAGTACAACACTGACTTATCATGTGAAGTTTTCATATTCTTCAAAGCAATTGCGAAGTCCAATTTATTCAGAGTAGAAAACAACAAAAGTTTTTAGTCTACAACAATCAGACACAATCAAATTGACAGTGAGTATAAAACTACAAAGGTTTTTTTTAATTTCAAACAGAATAAAACATATTCTTAGATTATCACATAGAAATGTTTTTTTTTTTTCATTTCAAATAGTCTTCCAACTATAACATTTTGACATACTATTTTATCAAACAAAAATATCCATGTCTCACTCTGCAAACTAGTGAATTTTAAAGGCAAAACTATTTGCCAAGTATAATTCATTCGAAAATCATACAATTTGCTTAACTTTTCAAAGGCATACCTGATAAATATGAATATTGTTAACCTTTAGAAACTTTTTTCCTCCATAAATGAATAATAAGAAGGTTACATCTTTAATCGGAATACCAAGAAAAACTTTTTCTGTTACATTCTCACTTCGAAGTTTCCAAACAAAGCAACGAATTATGGAGAAGTAATGCACTTATCTTCTACTTCCATTATCAGATTCTCTCAATCAGTAGAATACAAAAAATAATAATACTATAATAATTTCCTTAAGATTGTTGTTCATTTTATATTCCTAAATACTTAAAACAAAACTTTGAAAAACTTAATAATCCACAACAAAGTTTAAGAATATTTTCATGACTAGAAAATTAAAAGTAGTAGAGAAACTAGATCAGAAACAGATTAGAAAAATATACAAAATATTTTTCTTAAATAAGAATTGTTGTCAGTCTGTGTTTAGAGAATCTTACTGATTCCAACAAACTTTGCAGAAACACCAAGTTACCAAAGTTTAATGAACCAGTAAGGAACAAAAGAACATAAATTAATTCACAAATCTAAAATTTGTAACACATACAAGAATTTCGAAAAACAAAAAGTAGATCAAGACCACTGAATGCACAATGTCTCCTGAAGGAAATTATTCCCCTCTAGTATCCGAGGTTTGATTTAGAATATGTCCTCCTAAGTCCTAGGATAGAATGATCTCAACACCAGTGTATATCCAAAATGCTGGTGTTAGCGAGCCATTCAACGACAGTAAAGTACACTTAAAAACTAGATTTAGAAGTAGTAGAAGAAGTCCGAAATTCTATTATTAAAATGAGAGGAAATCTCTCAATTTATCGAAACAAAGGGTAGTACGAAAAGGTTCTTATTGTGCCATACCGGAAAGGTCATAAACCTTTGGAAAAGTCACAATCTTTTGGAAAGATCGTCATCTTTCATAAAAGCCTCAAATTTTCATTAAAGTCGCAAATTTTCATAAAAGTCACAACTTTTCGTTAAAGTCGCAACCTTTCATAAAAGTCAAAACTATTCATAAAAGTCGCAATTCTTCATTTTCCATTCACACATTTAAAAACCAAAAAAATTGAGGTATTTATAGAATTTGATACTCTCCTAAGTCTTGTCAACACAACTTAGTCTTCGCCACTTTAATGAAACTTCTTTAAACCGAACTTTACTAGAACTCCTTCTTACGTTAGGACTCCTCCTTGCATTCATCATTGGAAGGAAATACTTACACACAGTTTTACCTTAAATGAATAAGAACTTTATTAATCACTAAATCCTTCTTCTACTTGGTTTCAACTTCCTCTTCTACTTCGAAATTGGAATTTCACGTGGCAAGTTTCTACTTTCTACTTCTTTTAGACTTTTGTCTCCTTATTTACTTTTACTTCCTAGTTTTTCTAGTTTTCCTAATTTATTACGAAAACTATTTTGCCTGCGTACTCCTTTTTAAATGGAAACTTTTTGTAATGATTGCTTGTCGAAAAAGCAACACTTACATAGCTTTATAACTTTTGATTCGCGTGGTTGACGTTTCTCCTATTCCTAGTCAGATTTGGTCTCAAAAGAACATGTTAGCGCAACCGCCTCCTTTCATATATTCCTCTATTTGTCAGTTATCAAAATCTTTCTCGTTCTAATACACTCAAAATTAGAGGGGGCGAGGAAGTATTTGGAAAGGACCAATTCTTTAGATGTGGTGTACAACTTTAATTAGCACTGTACCTTTCGAAGCTTTTTCTCCAGTTGTTGCTGCAATTTTCGTGTATATATATGTTGGTCAATTATTTTGATTTGCATTCAATTTTTCCTTTTACCCTTTTCGATATATAAAACTTTTGGTTAAGATTTATATAAAGAGATGTGGATGATTTTCAATGTTTTCTAACTTTGATTGGGTTTGTGAATTGCAATGACAAAATGGGTAAAAAGAAGATAGTTGACTTTCTTTCCTTTGTTTTTTTTGTGAAGCTCGTTCTCGATTTCTGATGTTGAAGTGGACCGATTAAAATTTCTAAAATCAATTTTTTTATTTTTTTATTTTTTTGTTATATGTGTGAATATATGTAAATCAATCTTCTACAACTAAAATCAAATAAGGGGGAAACACTAAGAAGATGATATACCTAAAACATTAATTTTATTACTTTATTGTCATATCATCTTAAGACAATTCTAAATATTGTACCAGTAGACTATTTGTTAGGTGGATATATGAGTTCATTTTGTCATTTTTCATTTCCTAAAATTATTGAAGAGCTTGATTTCTTAGTGGGTGAATTAAGAATAGCAGAAGGAAACTATTAGAGAGTTTGATTTATTTAGGCTTTCTATTGAAGTAGCGTCAATATATGTTATAGTGATGATACCAATTCACACCCAATTTTAACGCTCCACGATTCGATTAATTATTAAGCTTCACAAATATTAAACAATTGGAAATAATTGTTTTTGAAAATCAAAAATACTTTCAATATTATCTTAAAAACAATTTTTTGCCATTTTTTCATATGGATTATATATCTTTATACTTAAAATACATAGATTTATATAATTTTTCAATTTGAATAAATAGTTAGAAAATCATTTTACCAAAAACAGAGTTTCAATTAAGTACACAACTTATTTTCTTTAAAACTAGCAATTTTATTAAGATCTTCCTTTTTGAAATAATTATTTTTATGTTGGTAAAGTTAAGAAGCTCGAGTAATTATTTGACTTTATAATCCATCTCATTTCCCTTTGAAACTCTCTTAAGGACTTTTATTTAGTCCATATTTGGACCATCAGATAACCTTTAACCCAAAATTTTGGCCCAAATTCATTAAACCCATTTCACATTAAGAGACCCAACACACAATTCGGGATTTAAAAATTTCCAGAGTCCCACATTGTTTTCCCCTTTATTTAGACCCAGAGTTTGTGCTATATAAACTCCCTCACTCTCACTCTTAGGGGAGGAGTTTTTTGAGGCGAGAAAAAGAAAACCCCACTAAGTTTTTGGGAGTTCTTACTTTCGTCGCTGAAATTTCGTTGATTCGCGACTATTTTGAGTCAGAGTGGTGTTGGAATTCGTCAAGTCCAGGCTCAAGATCCAGTCATTGCACAAACCAAGTAACACTCGTATTTCTTCCTCATTTGATGTGAAGTGTTGGGTTAATTTTTTTTTAGCGATTATGAATACATATTTTAGTTCACTAAATAAAGGTGTTTAGATATAACTTCGTTAGTTTTAGATCTTGTCTCTTGCTTTGATATCAATGCTCAAGAATGGAGGTTTAATTTAGATTAACATTTTTGAATTAGGTGATGTTTAGCTAATTACATCAAGTTGTGTTGTTTAGTCTTTTCACTCACTTTTTGTTTTAAAGATCATTGTCGATAATCATTGTTTAAATTTTGTTTGAAATCCATGATAGTATCCAAATTTAAATACCGATATTTCTTCCTTTATTGTACCTTAATTTAATTATCTTGTCCATCTTGTTCAACTAGAGAGATTTTCCTTGTGTGTCTTCCTTTAATATGTGCAAGTTGTGAAATATTTTCCTTGTGTGTCTCCTTTTATTCTTGCAAACTATGAAATTTGATCTGATTGATAAAATATTCACTTTCCTGTCTTGATTAGATTTGCTCATGATTCACTTAATTCCTGCAATCATCTGGATAGAGAGTCTGTGCTTTGATGATGTATCTCGTTCCTTTCCTACATCAATTGACTAGTCAGTATATGCATTTCTAATTACTAAAACATTC
Organism: Solanum chmielewskii; assembly: GCA_027704785.1. Classification (NCBI taxonomy): domain Eukaryota; kingdom Viridiplantae; phylum Streptophyta; class Magnoliopsida; order Solanales; family Solanaceae; genus Solanum; species Solanum chmielewskii. Next base: position 4,438,723 of record JAKWIX010000327.1, read on the forward strand.
GATTATGAGGTTAACACAATGTTGTGCGCACCTATTTATGAGATTTGGTATATGAGCTGTTACATTGTCTTTTCCTCTCTTTTATGGTTTTTCTTAGTTATGACGTCTCAATTTCCACTTTGTTTTTTGGGTCTTTCTACTACTATGTTGTTTTTGCTTATTAAAATAAGTTATCAGCTTTTGTTGAGTTTCTCATAGATATCATCCTAAGACTCCACAAAATGGGGAAAAAAGTAGGACTCTACAGGACATTTTCAAATTTAACCATTTGAATTCCTTAGTAACTCTAACTAATATGTCATTCAAATGTTTCCTTGATAGCTTTCCGTAATAGGTAAAAATATTTTGCTGATACTCATAACTTTTAATGGTGCAGTGTGAAGCAAGGGTGATCAATAATAACTGAAGAAATGTTTGTTTGAATAGATATAAGAAATATTGGAATTGTAGCGTGGAGTGATACCTTAGAAATCATGTGCATGAGAGATACGAGTAAAGTCTAGAATAATATTGAAACACTTCTTAAAATATATGTATGAATGAAGTGATAGTACCAAAAAAGTGGAATAATAAGGGAGCTAATTCCTATAAAAGTTCCTTTTCTTGAAAAAAAGGAAAGCAAAGTGAAATAACTCATTGCCTTTGTTTTCCTTTTCTTGAAAAGGGAACTTTTCCAAGATTTGACCCCTTATTGTGGCACTCATTTGATATTATATACACTTCATGTCTACAGGTATTTTGAAAAGTATTCCATTACAATTGTAGATTTTATTCCTCTCTCAAATGCATATCAATCAGGAAGTGGACAAAGAAGTTTTTAGAATCTAACTATGAGAGGGCTATGAGAAGGTATTCAATTCCTCTCACTCTTTATTTTCATGCTATGAATTTCTGAAAAATTTGCTAAACAAGTTTAATGTACACTAATGTGTAGGTGAATTTTCATTTTCTGAAAGCCCCCACCCATTTGTACGTGGTATTACAGGCAACAAAAATGCTTCAACGCCATTAGTATAAATGATCTCTCCCAATACTTTCTATTCACATTAACATTTCCAATCTTATTCTCGAATTGTTCCTGTGATTTTCAGGTATACGTTGGTTAATTGTTATGATTTGCATTCGATTTTCTTTTACCTTTTTGGGTTTGAAACCATATCTATTTTTGTATTATTGTTTGAGGTATTTAAAGCTTTTGATTAAGGTTTATATTTTGTGGATGATTTTCAAAAATTTTGATCTATGATTGGGTTTTCGAATACAGTGACCAAAGGGTCAAAGAAGATAGTTGTTTTTTTCCATCTATTTGTGAAACTCGATCCTGGTTTCCGATGTTAAAGTGGATTGGCCTAAATTTCTAAAATCATTATTTTATTTTATTTTTTAGTCTGAAACAAAAGGTAGAAATAAAATGTCATGTCCAACAAACTTTCGAATTCAAATGATTTTTTAGTATCACTATCATATTCATAAAAAATCGAAGAAACATAACAAGAAGTTGACTCTCAGATATTGAGGATACCATAAGAGCGATACATAACCAATAATTAAGGAAAAAAGAGTCAAAACACTACAAACCTACATTTCGAGATATTCAAAATATAGGAAACTTCTTATCAAGCAAAGAGCATATGAAAGATTATATGAATATACCAACAAAATATCGGCTAGACAAAATCCTTTTACATTGTTAGGATTAATGGGAAACCTTGTTGATGCTTCATATTCTTCTTCAAAGTTGAAGAAGCATATGAAGCACCATCAAAGATTCTCTTTAATCCTGATAGTATCAAATGATTTTACCTACCTAACATTTTGTTGGATAAATCAGATAAGTGTTTATGTGTTCTTTCCTTGATAAGATGCTTCCCAAACTTGAAATTTTTTGATATGAATGCATGTAGTGCTTTAACCCTTTTTTTTCTTACAGGGGTCATTTTTCGTAATGTGAATTTTTTTTCCTGAAAGCCCCACCCATTTGTGTATGGTATTGCAGGCAGCAAAAATGCTTCAATGCCATCAGTATGAAGGATCTCTCCCAATGCTTTTTATTCACATTAACTTTCTAAGCTTATTCTCGAATTCTTGCTGTAATTATCAGGTATACGTTGGTTAATTTTTATGATTTGCATTCAATTTTCTTTTACCCTTTTGGGTTTGAACGATATCTATTTTTCTGGCTCTTGATACCATGAAGGAATATTGATTGTATTGAAGTTTTAACCTAATAAGGGAATACATGGGAGATATATATAGGAGATATAGGAAGGAGTACTAATCCTAATAGGACTAGGATTAAGGAGTACTAATCCTAATAGGACTAGGATTAGTACACAATAAATACTAATATTATTTAATACTATTTATTTAATACTATATGTTATTATAAAGGTTTTGATTAAGGTTTATATTTTGTGGATAATTTTCAAAATTTTTATCTTTGATTAGGTTTTTGAATACAGTGACCAAAGGGGTCAAAGAAGATAGTTTTTTTTTCCATCTCTTTGTGAAACTCGATTCTTGTTTCCGATGTTAAAGTGGATTGGCTTAAATTTATAAAATCATTATTTTCTTTTATTTTTTAGTCTGAAAAAAAAGGTAGGAATAAATTGTCATGTCCGACAAACTTTTGAATTCAAATGATTTTTTAGTATAACTATCATCTTCATAAAAAAATCAAAGAAACATAACAAGAAGTTGTACTCTCAGATTTTGAGGATTCTATAAAAGGGATAACTAACCAATAGTTAAGGAAAAAAAGAGTCAAAACACTACAAACCTACATTTCGAGATATTCCAAATATAGGAAACTTCTTATCAAGAAGAGAAAATATGAAAGTTAATATGATTATACCAACAAAATATTAGGTAGATAAAATCGTTTGACATTGTTAAGGTTAATGGGAAACCTTGTTGGTGCTTCATATTCTTCTTCTAAGTTGAAGAAGAATCTGAAGCACCATTAAAGCTTGTCTTTAATCCTGATAGTATCAAATGATTTTACCTACCTAACATTTTGTTGGTGAAATCAGATCAACGTTCGTGTGTTCTTTCCTTGATAAGAAGATTCCCAAACTTGAAATACTTTGATATGAGTGTATGTAGTTCTTTAAATCTTTCGTATTTTTCCATATAGGGGTCATTTTTCGTATTTTTTGGTTTCTCAATGATCTGAGAGTTGACTTCGTGTTATTTTTTTAGGTTTTTGATGAAGATGGTATATAGTGATACTGAAGAATCATTTGAACTCAAATGTTTATCAGACTCGACATTTGATCACCTAGAGGAAGGTTAAGCAAGAAAATTTTATATGAAGAATATCTGAGGTGCAGTTTATCAAACTTTTCATAGCCAACTCCCCGGTGTTGGAGAAAATGCTAATAGATCAATAGTTTCTTGATCAAGAACTTCTTGATACAAAATTATTTTTAAATTGAAATCTCAATTTTTTTCGTGTGCATTATGTAAAGCAAAAATTGTCTATATAAATTTAAGATGATCTCAATCTTTTGCTTAGAGGTTTAAACTCAAAAGGGAGAAAGAGATGTTTATTTAGTATTATTAAAACTGAATCTATGAAACTACCAAGATGGGTAAAACGGTAATTTAGTAAAAGTTTCCAAAAGTGACCTTTTGGGTCATTACATTATCCACCACCAAAACCATGTTCGTCCTCGAACATATGGAAGAAGAAGGAAGAATAGACAACGTTATCAAAGCTCAGTTATGACCTACCAGTCGGTGTTCGTCTTTCCAAGTGAGATCTTTTTTAAGGTCATTAATCAAGATTAGCTACTAAGAAGTGAACTTCCGAATAATTTTTTTATCAATTCACAGAATGACCACTGAACTCAATCTAAACTGAAACACTCTGGACTATAACATAATCACCATGATGATTTTTTTTCTTCAGAAAACCACAATCAAATTCTGAACAATACCACGTACCACCGAAGTGAAATTTAACTAACCACCACATACTCATAATGCATAAATCATGATAGATTTTATTAAAATTCCCTTTCACAATACAATCTTTTCACGAGTTTAAGTTATAAAAATTTGACTTTAGATATTGAGTACTTATTAAGGCTGAATCAAACCTATATAACCCGTATGAGGAAATGATAAAGTAAACACCCAACAAGCGATACACTTAAAATGTAGAACCTCTAACAACACTCTTAGACAATTATAACTCTTCATATCTCTTATATAATTTGTCATAAGCAAGTTGTGCATGTAGAATCATTAGTATACTTTAACTATTTACTTCCGTTTTAACTAAAAATTGAATACTTATTAGACTTACTTCAGGTGATGCTTGAACTTTTAAACTTATTTTTATTGAATGGAAATTTGAATGATTAGGAATTTATTTGATGTTTGATTTTATTGTTCAATTTTCACGAATGGATTGTAGTATAATTTAACTGATGGTGTATGAAATAAAAAAAAATTTCTTTATAAAAATGTAATTTTTTTCCCACAGTAATCAACAAAATGTCCTAACTTCTTCAAAAAATTAATATTCTCTTCTACAGCAACCGGAGAGTACCTAAATAGTTATTTAATAAATTATTGATATATTCTGACCTCAATACTCGGAAAAGTACTTAAATGATTATAAATAAGTTATATATGCTGACTTACTGTTGTCGCAAGATATATTAATTCAAATACTTAAGTACTTAAATACTACGACAACTGTAGTTGGGATTTTTTTAAATTAATAAACTATTATTTTATTATTTTTGTGACTACTGTAGTCAGTCATTTAGATAGTTTAGTGGTCAGGACTAGTTTAATATATTTTCCGACTACCGTAATCAGCTAAGTTTTAATACTGTAGTTGGTAAATATTTTATAACATTCAATATACTGACTACCCAAAAATAGTGAGAAAGTCGTCGAAAAACTCCATTTTCTACTACATTTTAACTATTTTTGCGGTTGTCAAACGATAAATTTCTAGTTGTTCGATAAAGCATAAAAGTTATTTGAACATAATAGGTCTCTTGAGACATTACTAATATCTTGTCTCTTCTCACTGCATGAAAATTTTCAGCCACACCCTTTTCACTACATGGAGAGTTATTTTGAGTAGTCGGGGAAAGACTTCGGCGACTAGTTGAATTTTTGTGTGCAACAAGCGTCCAATTTTTAGTTACATTATTGGTTTAAACTTGCAAAACATGCTGCCCAGAATTTTAAGCATCTTTAACATCAGATGTCTCCATTAGTTTTCTTCCCTACTCCATTAATTTTTTGCCTGAACCAACTCGCGGCACATAAACCCCAACTGTTGATGTTTTCCCTCTATATTCAGTAGTTGTTTGGACACCAATATTAATCGTAACACATCTATTGAGTGTGTATGATTTTGCTCAGAAGTGGCAACAACCAATTGTTGATTAATCTTTTTTTTTCATTTAATATTTCACTCGCATCACATTGATACTTTTCACTATTGATAGTACCTTTTGAAGAAAATTCAATTGTATTATCAATTTGTTTGTTGTTTTAATTTCATTTCCACATCAAACGACAATTATCTTTTTCATGATCTCGGTGCTTAAAATAATTATAATACAAAGGTGGATGATCATATAAAATCTCCTGAAAAACCTCATTCAACTTACCATATTTTCCATCCTCAAACTGCAATCGTATATGGTTTGGAAGCTTTTACATTAGATCAAGTATAACCTTGACCCTAGTCTTGGCTTATTTGAGTAGCTTTATCTATAACTATTGGCTTTCCATCTGCCGATGCTATAGACAACAAAGACTTCTTTGCAAACAAATCTAGAGAGATAAGTTTGATAAAAAGAATCAAAACAACAACTAACGTCGTTTTCTCCTTAGGTTTATATCCAATGGAACATGGAAAAACCCTTCATTGGTTCTCCTGTCCATGGAAAACTCTCTACAATGGACACCTTCGAGTTTTTAGTGTTCATCATCCACCTCACTCGATACATATAACACAAACCCAAACATATTGACTTTTCTTCTCAAATCTAGCTTACGAGATTATCTTAGATATGCAATTTTTGTTGGATTAACTTCGCATACAAATGTGAGAAATCAAAGGAAAGGTATGGCAATTTCAACCAATCATTATTTTATAATATTATAATCTTTGCGTTATTCTTCAAATGTGATGATATAGTAATAGTTTATACAGTTTATGCACAAATCACACGAGTTATAAATTTTTATTTTGAAATGGCACAAGTAATATTATTATATAATTATTTATTAAATGTTGATAAAGAAGAAGAGTGAGCCAAGCATTTGAGGGTGTAATCTAGTGATCCCTCAATCAACTTACCAGATTTTTCATCCTCAAACTGCAATCTTATATGATTTGGAATCTTTTCCACTAGATCAATAATAACCTTGACCCTATTTGTGTCGGATCTTGGCTTTATTTGAGTAGCTTCATCTATAGCTATTGGCTTTCCATATGCTGATTCTATAGACAACAAAGACTTCTTTGCAAACAAATCTGGAGAGATAAGTTCGATAAAAAGAATCAAAACCACAACTAACGTCATTTTCTCCTCAGGGTTATATCCAATGGACCATGGAAAAACCCTACATTAGTTATCATATCCATGGAAAAATTCCTCTACAATGGAAATTGTCGAGCTTTGAGTATTCACCATCCACCTCTCTCAATACATATAATACAAACCCAAACATATAAACTTTTCTTCTCAAATCTAGCTTAAGATATTACATTAGATATGCAATTATTGTTGGATTAACTTCGCATATAAATGTGAGAAATCATAGGAAATGTATGGCAATTTCAAGCAGTCATTATTTTATAATATTATAATCCTTGTGTTATTCTTCAAATGTGATGATATATTAGTAGTGTATATAGTTGATTCACAAATCACACGAGTCATAAATTGTTACTTTGAAATGGCACAAGTAATATTATTATATAATTATCTATTAAATGTTGATGAAGAAGAAGATGATTCTACCATTTAAGGGTGTAATCTAGTGATCAATCAAATGACTTCTATCATAACGGTTTAATAAAATAAAATAAAAATATACTCCACCTCATCTAACTCTCTGCTCTTACCATATTTTTATTTTATTGTTATATTTTTCTTATTTTTTTTAAATATGTAAATATAGTTTTATAATTTTTTTCCTACTTAAGTATAGATCATATAAAAGAGATAAAATGTTATTTAAAAGTTTTGCTGCAAGTAAAGTTAACTTTTCTAAAAACGCACAACATGTGTACATTATTTCTTATTTTTCAGCAAATAATCCGTCGTCGACTAAGTAACCGTTACTTGACTACTTTTTTTCTTTCTACTCTCTTCTAGGTGTTTCATAAAACTATTTCTTGTTTTCAACAAATCACATGTCCTCGACTAAATCACCTGTTGTTGACTCCTTTTTTTTCTACTCTTTTCTAGGTCTTTTCGTTTCTCCATCCTCATTCTTCCATATCCCTGTTATCTTCACTTTGTTGGAATTGTGACTCCCAAATTTGCCTAAAGACCATGTATATTCTAAATGTTCCTTTGCATATTATAACAACTACGTTTTGTAAAGTAAATAAAATAATGACAGAATATATATTATTGCGAAAACCCCCAACTCATAAATGGTAAAAACCACGACCTACACCTCTGTAGGATTCAACTCCACTTCATAAACTCTGAGCCTCAACAAAAGATTACAAACCTATGTAACCTAAGGAATTATAAACTCTAATTCCTAGCTAAGACTCACCTAGGTAAGACATAAAGAGACCGCTCATACAACCTCTTCAATGCCCACCTAAGTGATCTTTAAGACTTCTAAATATAAGCATACTTCATTTCATTTAACAAGTCAACATTTATTACTAAAGGTACTAGAGGAAACATACATACATTCTAGAGCTTCACATGAAGGCCATCCTCCAAGACAACCCCCCAAGTTACACTTTGTGCAATGTGAAAGTAGCATCACATACTACTAATTCCACTTAATGCCCCTTAGGAATCACCCTAGACTAGACACATCACATTCATCATTTACATAACTTCTTCAAAATTAGACATAATATCAATATGCTTCATAACATTAGACATAGAGTCAACTTACTTCATTTACATCATGTAGTAACCCATCATACATTTTCATATATGGACACACCAAGACTTCTTCCAAATGTCTACTTGTGCAATGGATAGATAGCGTCTCATTCTACCACCTACCCTAAGTAGTACACCCTTAAAAAGACTTAGTTCATTTACATTCATTTGTGGGGGCTAGATTTAACCAACATCGACCATGAGAGCTAGGCATGGAATCTCGGTATTAACCCCTACCGATGAAAGATCCCCATTTTCCTTAGGTAGGGTCATTCTCTTATCCTTTATATGGATATCCAATAGCTAAACCTATGTGGATGCATAGTTAGGGAATAAGGAGATTGCTTATAAGTAATCCATCTCAACTCACGAAGAGTACTCTTTCGTAAGGTACATTGGATACAACATCTCTACTCATGAGGAGGATCCACCCCTTCTTCAAATCCTCTCGGTGCTAAACATAAGGCCCCACAGAGTTCTATACATTCATTACATCCAGTAGCTATAGGTTAAGGGATTACAATGTACTACATCACAACTCACGAAATGTACTAATCTCTAGAGGTTACTTGTACTACATCTCAAGTCATAAAGAGTATCCAACCTCGACATTTCTTTGGAAAACTATTGGGAATAGGGAGGTTGCTACTGAACACTTCATCTCAACTCACAAAGAGTGTCCACCCCAAAATCCCCCTTCTTCATTCTCTAGAGTTCTTAGGAATAGTAGGGTTGGTGTTAGACACTTCATCTCTACTCTTGAATCATGTCTACCCTAGAATCCCCCATTTTTATTAATAAACATCATTCATTCATTCGAAGCGTGTGTGAGAGTATATGTTAGAACACTCTTCACATAACCACCATATTCAAAACTTTGACTTCTACACATAATCATGCTACAATAATCAGAATTCACACACTATCATGCTTCAAATTCATATTATACCTCAGTTAGACAGCACATCTTCAAGACACACATTGACAACTTCACAATACAACTTGTTGACACCCAATTTTGCACCTCCATTACATGAATTAATCATCGAGTTTCTTAATTCTAAACAATTTGAACAAATTAGATTTTATAAAGTTTAAAATTTTTGTAACTTATTTTAGATTCATCCCATCACTTTTATACCAACTTGTCACGACCCAATTTCTCGAGCCATGAAGGCACCTACTATAACCCACCAGTAGGTAAGCCAAACCACAACCCAAAACAACACGTAATGGGTGTGAGAGTAGAAACTAAACAAGACTAAGCAAAATTACAATAACAACATAAGCAAACCAAAACATAAATACAATAAAGGATCCCTCCCAAAGCCTGGAAGTCACTAATACAGAGCTACCAACAAACGAGTACAAGTCCCAACAGTGGACCACCGGAACTAGACTGTCTCGAAAAGTAAAGGACAAGTCTTCATATAAAAAGATGGAGATTGAAATAGTACAAAACACTGTGTGCTCACCCCTGTCTCCAGACCAGAAATGCTCGAAACTCGATCAACGCTGACTACTGGTGCTCGGACCTGCATCACGAAAATAGATGCAGAGCGTAGCATGAGTACCAAATAATAGGTACCCAGTAGGCATCATAGGCCGACTGAACTAGAAAAGTAAAGCACTATGAAAAGACGGAATCACAAAATTAAAGGTCAAGAACGGAAGGCTAAGTAACACAATAATGCACACGAGTGTATAAAGATCTAACTAAATTAATATAAATAAGCTAACTACACCTAATTGGACCCACCATAAGCCCATAAAGTACACTCGTGCGCAAGTTTAAATAAAAACCCAAACGGACCCCCATAAGCCCGACGAGTACACAAAATAACTATAACTTAAGGAGAATAGAACTCGAGGCCAAAGAACACCGAACCAAAAAGTAGATCTGACGGTACGGAGGTCGGGCCTTGAACCGGACGCTCACCAGAATTACACAAGTATCCAATTGCAAAATATTAGTAACTGAGGCCAGACCTCTAACCGGATGCTCTACATACTTAAGACCGGACCTCTAACCGGATGCTCTACATAAGTATGTGGATGGTCGAGGCCGGACCTTAAATCCGGATACCTGACAAAGATGTCGATATAACTACTAAAAGAGTCTTTATCTATCCATAATCATATATACCCGTGGAACACCATCCAGACTTAGCTAATCAATGTAAGTCCTTAAAGCCGAATCGAAACTCAACTTTGAATCACGGAGTGGAATGCAGTGTCACTGACGTAACTCGAGAAGCCGTAACATCGAAGAAAATAAAAGTAACCATCGCTGGAGCGAGCTCATCGTTTAGCTAAATACTAAACGATCAGACTCAAGTCTGCTACATCAGTCTACAAGGATTTAAGCCGGCCGAGCGACGTTGGGGCTAAACTAAGTCCTACTGACTTTGAATCATCCATTTCTAAGGAAAACCCTAGTCAAACCTAAACTAAGGCCCAACATACTTCTGATAACCAGTATTCAAACATACAAGTAATCCATATAGCAAAGAAGGTCAATTAATAACAATAAACATGCTCACAGTTACCCGATAATTCTCAGAAAAAGGCCAAAAATATGATTTTTAACACCTATGCATGATCGAATAACTACCCAACCCAAATCCCAACTAATCAACATGCATTCACATGTTCGAGTTCAATATATGAAGAGAAACTGTAGCCTACCTGAACGCAGATCACACGCACTCCAAAATTCACTTCCCCGGATCTTTTACTTTCTAAAAGGCCTCGAAACATTGATACACTATCAGAAATAGAGTCACAATGTTATTACGGTCATTTAAACACTAAAATTGCAAGAAACGGAGCCGGGTCAATTTCGCGGTCAAAATGGAAAAAGTGGGATCCGCGTTGAGAAATTCAGAATTAATCCCAAATAAAAGTCCTAAATAACTCTCGGAACTTGTGTACCATAATGGAACTCAATTCACGACTCAAGACAGTCCCAACATGAACATGGAACAAACAAAACCCAAATTCTAAGCTAAAAATCAGCAACAATGGCAGCAGCTACTTACAAGATTTTACCAAAAATGAAGGTCCAACATCCAAAACAAATCACACCACGACGATCCTCACGAAAACCCCCACAATATAGGCTCTTGAATCACTAGATTCAGACCTAAAATGGCCAAGAAATCACCTTCTAAACTTTCCCAAAAGTTGAGCTCGAAAGAGCTATGACAGCAGTTAAAACACAAAATTTACCTCAAATCAGGTCCCCAAATCAGATTCCAAGCTCACCAATGCGTTGCCCTCGAAAAATCTCACAACTTAGCCTTTTGAATCACCCAATTTGGAGTTGTATAGCTCAAAATATCGAAATTTCAAAGTAAGACACAGAGTGAAAATTGAGTTTTTATAAGGACGAAGCTGGTCGTTAATAAACCCAAAAATCTGGTCATTAAAAACCCAATTTCTGGTCGTTAAAGGGCTGCACCAGATTTCAGCTTTTCCTACTTTCTTTAAAGTCTCCGACGGGTGCTCGAAATTCGTTCGGAACCTGATAAAAATAAAACAGATATGCTACCCTACCAAAGTCAACATTCCGGACTCAAAGGCGCAGTCGAAATTTTCATCATAGGTCATCTCGATAAAATGTGGGTCCCACTTCCATTGGCCATTTTAAGTCAAAAACCACAAAAGGGCTCGGAAAAATATCAAAAACCTCAAAAACCGAAAGAAAGGGTCAAAATAGACCAAACTCGACATTCCGGAGCTAACCGCGAAGACGGAATTCTCATCCGAGCACGTTTACTCAGAATGTTGACTAAAGTCAAACTTAGCCTTTAAACTTAAAGTTAAAACGCCTAATCACACCAACTCAAACTGAAAACTTTGAGAGTCATGTCGACAATGCTACTAGACTAAAATGACCTTTCCGTAACTGATGGAATTGTCGGAATTGGATTCTGATGTCATCTTCTTGAACTTTTGAACGAAAATGATCGTTCAAGGTTCATAAGCTCCAAAAATACTTATGCTCACACAATAACCAAACGAATGACTAGGTGACCGATCTGTCAGTTCCAGCAAGTCATAAATGACATGGAATCACTATAGGAACGCTCTAAACGATGCACAGAAGATAAAACACTAAAAATGACAAGAAAGGTCATTACAATATCCACTACTAAAAAGAACTTTCGTCCGCGAAAGTAAGGGTCAAGAAGTACCTGAAGGCTCAAACAAGCCGAGAAACTGCTCTCGCATCTCCTGCTCGGTCTCCCAGGTAGCCTCCTCGACTGAACGATGCCTCCAACGGACCTTAACAATAGGAATGACTCTCGAGCGCAATTTCCTCACATCTCTGGCTAGGATGGCAACTGGCTCTTCTACAAATGTCAAATGATCATCCAACTCAATTGCATCATACTGGAGCACATGGGACTCATCAGGAATATATCGGCGTAACATCGAGACATGGAAAACTGGATGGATGGCTGAAAATGCTGGAGGTAGGGCCAACTCATAAGCAACCTCCCCAACTGTCTGAAGTATCTCAAAAGGCCCAATGTACCTGGGGCTAAGCTTACCCCGCCTCCCAAATCTCATCACACCCTTCATGGGCTACACACGGAGAAATACCTGATCACCAACAGAGAATCTCAAAAGTCAACGCCTTCGATTCACATAACTCTGGTGCCTACTCTGAGCTGTCCTTAGTCTATCCTGAATCACTCTCACCTGATCCAAATCCTCCTAAATCAAATCTGTACCTCGCGGCCTAGGCTCTTTAGACTCGAACCAGCCCACTGGAGAGCGACAACGCCTACCATAAAAGGCCTCAAACAGGGCCATCTGAATGCTAGAATGGTAGCTGTTGTTATATGCAAATTCCGCCAAAGGCAAGAACTGATCCCATTGACCACCAAACTCCAAAACACAAGCCCGTAGCATGTCCTCAAGGACCTGAATAGTGCGCTCTGACTGGACATCAGTCTGCGGGTGGAAAGTTGTGCTTAGGTCAACCCGGGTGCCCAACTCATCCTGAAAGGTCCTCCAAAAGCTAGATGTGAACTGAGAACCCCGATTAGATATAATAGAAAGTGGCACCCCATGAAGTCGAACCACCTCCCGAATGTAGATACGAGCCAACCTCTCGGCACTAAATGAAGATTGAACGGGAAGGAAATGTGCTTACTTGGTCAATCGATCAACGATGACCCAAATACTATCAACTCCTCTAGAAGTCCTCGATTGACAAGCCACAAAATCCATAGTAATACGGTCCCACTTCCACTCCGGAATGGGTAATCCCTGAAATTCACCACCAGGCCTTAAATTCTTAGCCTTTACCTGCTGGCAGCACAAGCAACGAGAAACAAAGTCAGCAATATCTAGTCTCATGCCACTCCACCAGTAATGTTGTCTCAAATCACGATACATCTTCGCTGTACCCGGATGGATTTTAAGATAATATATATGATTTACATAATTATATATATGATTAGTATATTTTATGATTACTCAAAAATCGTCTCGAAAGATTTTACTTCGTTTAAATATTTTACTAGCTAGTTTAGTTATATAATATTTTGCATTTCATTCTATTTTTATTTTTTTTGCTATTTTTATTTTATAATCAAGTCGATTATGTTATTTCGTTAAAATTTAGAAGCTTATTGATTAATTTATTTAAATCCAAATATCACAACCAAATCAATTTTGGGCCTTTTCTTAATATAAAAAAACCCAACCCAATTTCCTTTACTTCCAGCACCCCCATCCAATATTCCCCCATTCTTTTCCAAAAAGACCCAGCCTAACCCCATTCTAGCAAACACAACACCAACTATGCGCACAACAATCCCAAATGCATACAACCCACCCGACACCTGCACGTGTTTGTCCTCCAAAAAATCGACCGAGACTACGGGAAATCGGGAAGTCCAGCAGCGACTCAACCCAATCGCGCGTCATCCTCTTCTCCCGCTCGTACTCAAATCCAGGTGTCTTTATGTTGTAGGTCTTCTTCCTTTGCTCATAAAATCGTACGGATACCATTATTATTCCGTTGAGAAAGATACGAATTCTAGCTGTTAGCAATCTCATCTCTGAAGAAGGGAATCCCAAAAAAATTTGAATTTTTGAATTGGTCCACATTTCCCTCTCATCCCGAGTTACCGTTTGGTAGGCTTCTTAAGTATTGTATTTAAATACGAGAATTTGTAGTTGTTGTGATTTGAGTTCATGTTAATGTCAGTCAAATTTCTTTAACAGTGAATCCATTTCTATTTGAATTAGTTCTTTCCCTTACTTTATATGTGCGGAATATGTGGTCTAACTAATATATGGAAAGTCTCTTTCTTTATTTTGTCTAATTGATAGATAAGTATAGTTAAATATTTTGTATAATTTCAGCAGCTTGTAGCATGTCACTTAGAGTTTTGAGTTACTTTGTTTGCTTAGTTAGATCTCTCGTGTCTTAATCGATTGTCTCGTGTTTAAGTTAACTATCATCCTAGTACTGTAGTTAATCTTTTTTTTTTCTTGTACATGAGCGCTCTCTTGTCTTGATTCTGTCTTAAAAAAGCAGTTTTTTGAGATTCTTATTCAAAGTCTAAGGTCATTCATGTGCATGCGTTAGCGACTTAAGTATGAGTTTATTGCTGAAAAATCGCCTTTATTCAAGTGCTCTCTAAGTGCTAAATTTGTTAGTGTTTAATTATATTATTTTTTTTATTTTTTTTAAAAGGAGTAGTATGTGAGACTTGCCTATCATGTTTATTTTTTTAGCTTGTTACTTTTCCTCCCTAGCTTATGCATATGCTAGTAATATCTGTAGGTTTCTTGTTGGCTCACCTTTTACTTAATTCTCATAAAAAATATTGTTCATTATAATATTTTATGCAGTTAAGTGAAGTTTGATTTTGATCACTTTAGCGCATATATCTAACTACCATGTTAATTAATTTAGTTGGAACAATCAGCATGTTCTTTAGTCATTTTTTTTAGCTTTCTGTTTGGCCTTATATGATTTCCTTTAATTATGTTATAAGTATATATGTCTCATTTCTTCCCTTTGCATAATTTAGTATGTTCTTTTTTGCTGTCCGTTTTGGTTAGGTCATATGCTAACGTTCCTTTCCCTTTTTATGCATGTAAAAGCCGTCTGAGTTTGCCATGAACTCTTGCCTCCCCTATTGCATTTTGTGAGAGCCATAAATTCTCCATCGAATCTCCCAACCTTAAAATTGACGAACAGATCCCCCAAAAGTAAAGGATATGAAGTCAATTGAAGAGTTGAAGTCGTGTGGCCAAAAGCAAGCTTTTCTTTTGTTTATTGTTGTATTTTGTAAAAATTGGGCCTAATCCCTTGTCATCTTGGTATTGTTTTTCTAGAACTTAGGACAGGTACGAAATTGAAATGGTCAAAAATCCAAAGCGAAATGGGTCCAAATACCGGTCCAGGCGGACAAAAACTGGATTTGGATCAAACTCTCTCTCTCTCTCTCTCTCTCTCTCTCTCTCTCTCTCTCTCTCTTTACTTTATCCTTTACTTGCTAATTGATACTTATTATTAGTTTTAGGGCTAGAAAAATTCAAATCTCCCAGAAGACGTCACTTTGTTTTAACGACTCGATTAAATCAAATAAGTAAATATGCTTAGAATAAATTTTTCAAATTAAAATTCACTTAGATAGTAAAATTAATACTTCGTTTTTTCAAACAACATCAAATAGTTTTATCTCAAAAATTAAGTTAGAATATTTTTAGCCAAATAAGTTAGTTGTTTGATAATCGCGATTTAGCGAATATTTTAGGTGTCGTAAAAACCTTCCTAAAATATAAAAAAGAATCCCCGAACCCCCTTTTAAGTTTTCAAAACGATTTTTCTGTTTAAGTCTTTTGAAAACAAAAGTTTTCTTAATTTTCCTTTAAAAATTAAGTGGCGACTTTGAAAAAGTCAAAAACCTATAAAAAACTTATTTTCCGAAAACGATTTAAAACACAACTCATGCTTATACATTATAACTTCTCAATGTCTTCAAGGACATAATGACAATACACACATATAAGATAAATTCAATAAGAACTAAGCAAGATAGATCAAACTTATCCTTCATGCAAGCCTTTGACACCTTTTCTCAATTCTCCAAAAAATCATCTTAATAAAGCACAAAGGTAGTAGGTAATTCACAATACGACATAAGAAACACTTCTCTAGCATTATCTAATCATATACATTAAACCCTCTTCATAATTTAAAAATTGAGGATTTGCATATTCATAGGTCTATTGAGTTTTTGATCGTAAAATCATTAACTAAAATTGAAAAATTTCATATTTCTTTCATTAAAACATTTTTATGCAAGAACCCATACTTAAATTCAAAATAGAAGAATTTAAGAATTTGAAACCCTTTTTGAAAATTCTTTGGATTGGCTCCTTGCATGAGAGAAGAATCAAGGATGAACTATCATACCTTCTATGAAGTAACCCACGAGATTTTGTGAAGAAATCACCCAAAACCTTCAATCCAAGTTCTACCTTGAGTTCAAGCTTCAATGGGGTTTAGAGAGAGATTTTCTTGGGTGGGAGGTTTTGATTTTCAAAAGTGAAGACTAACTTAGGTTCTAGGAGTACAAAATAACTTAAAATACCTAAAACCCCCTAAAACAACTGTCAATATCTTTTAAAAGACTTGGGATGAATTAACCAAAACACCCCAAGCATGGCCGAATCACAAACAACTTTTGCAGGCTTCCAAACAATGGACCCATCTACTGGGCGTCGTTTGAATGATGATTGAAACAAACACAATAGCTACCAACTAATCGTTCTATTAATTACTAAACAAATTACAAAGACTAAGATTACAGAGAACTGCAAGGAAAGAAGAAGAAACAGAAAAGGGATGAGAAGAGAATTACAGAAGAAAATAGAGACCAGAATTAGGGATACGATGCAACAATGATAGTATAAACTAACTACGCCTAGAGATAATAGATTTATATCCGACACTTGCTATACCACTTGCCACATATTTAGCTCACACTTTACCCCCACATTTTGTTAGACAAAGTCAACAAATCTTTTAGATTGTATTTTCACACGATTACTTCTTCTAGGCTGAATAAAATTATCTTCTGATTTAACCTCGTTGTCCTCCGCGTCATTACTCTATTTCATTACAAAGACCCATCCTACTGGGCGTCATTTAGTTCAGAGAGTCATTTCTTTAGGGATTAGATCCCATAACTAATTGTGGATCAATGCCCCCAAACGATGGGCCGTCATTCAATCTTGCCCGTCGACTACGGTCGCCATTTGGGCAGTGCTTGACAACTTTCTTGCAAAGTCTTGGGTCCTCCTCAAGGACCCATAGGGTCTCCCTTGGGGAGTCGTACCCGAACGTCAAACCCTAAAAATTCTCATCTAGGTCTTAGGAAGATTACATCCCACTGCGGCATAATATACACTGGTCCTGCAGTATAACTCTTGATTTCCCCCCTCCAGGATACAACAACCCAACAACAATGTATAACTCAAACAACTCTAGATTAGCTGAAGACTCCAATGCTCTACAAAAGAACACCTTCCTTCAACATATAATACTCTCTTTTGTAAAGTGAATATAATTGAATACTTAGAACATTTTCTATGTCTAAACTCTCTCGTTCGCTACACAAACCTCAATATAATACTACTCATCTTTTTCACTATATATTTTCTTGTATTTCTCTTGTTTCTTCTTGTATCTCAATAAAAATGAAGACTACACTATTTATAGGTGATGAATTCTTCCTTTTAATGAATAGGAGATAGTGGATGATAAATTTGTCAAATGATAACTCAAATGTTACATAAGTTCCAAGACATATATATAGAATAATGGATGAAATGAAGAGTTGGTGGTTACATAAGTTACTAAAAACTAATGATCACTTTCTTCTACATTTGATGAGAGTAAAGAGGCACAAATGTAATGTATATCAATAGGCATAACATGATATATAATGTGACATATAATATATATTTTAATTACTCAGTACTCTGTGTTTAGTAGTAGGAATTGCAGCTCTCTCCCTCTAATCCAGCAAGTTTAGTCTTCATTCGAGGACGAATGGTCCCAAAGGGGAGATAATGTAACAACCCTTATCCAAAACACACCAAAAGCCATCTTTAAGAAAGATCAGCAGGTGCAACAAATGGTGGACATCGACAGACCATAGCCTGACCAACGTTCCATCCTGCAATCCGTTAATATGGTCAGAAACCCCCAAACTCTCAGCCCAGGAAAATTTTGTTAAGTCCTTATTGATGGATGGACCTACGGTCCGTAAGTCAGACTTTGATCTGTAGTATGTGATCTTCGTCGACATCCCATTCACCCACTCTCTAATACGAACCACGATTGACCATCACGAACTGTCATTCGATCTATGGTCCGTAGGTTAGACCATAAATGGAAATTAGTAGACAGTTAGGGGGATTTACAATTGGGTCAACTTCAATTGATCATAAATCTTAGCACAAAATTAATTAGGTGTCTTATGTCATACCCACAGATAGATAATTGAATTGGCTTTCCATAGCCACCAACTTGTCTAAGATCAAACCTTCGAGTAAAAAGTTATGTCTGTTTTAGTAAAGGACTGTCGAATAGACCCAAACGACGGACCATCGATGGAACGATGGACCGTCTGTCCAGGTCGTCGTTTGGTCCGACAACAATTAACTCAGGGGTCTTTTGGTTTTCTCCCACTTCATTTAAACCACAATATACGTCATTTTGATCCTAAATCATAAGATTTTAGTCAGTTTAAGCCTATAAATATAACTAAAACTTACCTAAGTCAAATCATTAATCAAAAACTAAGAAAATTAGAAGCAAGAAAGGAGAAAAAGGTCAAGAACCCTAGTCAAGAAGTCAGCAAGGTTCCCATAGTTCCTGTCCCCAAAATCTGAATATTTCTCTGTGAATTTCGTCACAAAGTATGTGGGATTTCACTAGTGGGTTCCTTTCACCCATTGGGTTCCTAGTTTTCAGTCAGTTCTTGATTCTATTATCATGATTGAATCTAGGAATTCTAGAACTTGATGAATTTATTAAATATATGTTCCAAATCAGATTGTAAGTTGTTGTTCAATTTATCGCATGAATTACAGAACTCTAGCTATGGATTTCTTCAGTTCTTGAATTACACATGCTAGGTCAGAAATTTCAGTTATTCAATTATACATGCCTCAACTATTAATGCATAATTATCAGATTAAGTGTTGCATTCTCTGTTTGCATGTTCATTTTTGAGCTATCCAGCATTTACAGGAACTCAATCATAATCAGTTAAACATAATTCATTGGGAGTAGCAAAATAGCGAGCTAGACTAGGGTTCAACATGCCTAATTAGTCCCAGAACTACTAGCCAAGTAGGTTGTAAGTCCTCTCTGTGGGCAATCAGTTTAGTGATCACGTCAGCATGTCTTTATACCTCTGACAGGGTATATGGGGTCCTCTCGATGGGGTGTATATATCGGACTCCACATTTAGATCATTTTACTTTATTATTAGTTATTAATAGGTCCCATAGTTCAATCAAACTCTTTTGCATTGACCATTATCACTATATTTAGTATTCAGTTTTAACATGTTATAAATTGGTCATTGCATTCAGTTAGTATATCATGTTCATAGTATTATACTTGCTTTTTTGTACTTGTTCATTTATATTTTATTTCAGCTTTATTCTATCCTACATTCTCAGTACCTTCCAAATACTAACGCATACATGCGCTACATCTTCTCGTGATGTAGGTTCAGGTTCTCAGCATCAAGATCACGCTTAGATCGATTCCCTATTTTCAGCTCAACAGATTCAGTGGTGAGTCCTGGTTCGCCGAGGACAATAGTCATGAGTTACTTTCAAGTATTTAGTCCTTTTGTTTCAATTTTCGCCAGGCTTAGTTAAGGCTTGTCCCATTATTCTTAGTCATTTAGAGGCTTATTTCAGACATAAATACTTTCAGCTTATTGTGGAGTTAGTAACTTCTTTGTATTAAACTCATCAATATTTCATTTATCTCAGTTATAGTATATGGGTATTCCCCAACTTTTCAATTTAAATTATGATTTAGCTTCCGCATTAAGTTTATTATCTTTAGTATGCTCATGATCATGTCAACAAGGTTAGCTTGCGATCACTTGTGGTCCTAGGTACCGTGTCACGTATCAGGGGTAGCTCAGAGCGCGACAGATGTTGTGATCCCTATCTTGATATGCACATTTTTTCAAACTGTAACAAAACATGAATTTCCTTAAAATTGTTGGTGTAATATACCACAAATACAATAAACTACGGTTGAAATAAAATTAACAAAAATGTATAAACAAATCTTTAGGCCGAAACACGAATATCTCGCTCTCTTTAAGGAGATTCAAGCCCACTGTGGCAAAATATACACTGGTCCAGCAATACAACTCTTGACTTTTCCCCTCCACGAAACAACATATCCACAATAGTGTATAACTCATATAACTCTAGATTAGTTGAAGAGTCCAAAGAAAACGTTACTTCAACAAATAAAATTCTCTTTTGTATAGTGAATATAGTTGAAGACTTAGAACATTTTCTGTGTCTCAACTCTCTCTTTCACTACACAAATCTCAATATTCTACTACTCATTTTTCACATTCTATATTTTCTTGTACTTCTCTTGTTTCTTCTTGTATCCAAAAACAAATGAAGACTACAAAATTTATGGGTGATGAATTCTGTCTTGCAATGAATAAGAGATAGTGAATCGTAAATTTGCCAAATGAATGACTCAAATGTTACGTAAGTTACAAGACATAGATATAGAATAATGGATGAAATGAAGAGTTGGTGGTTATATAAGTTACTAAATATTAACAATCACTTTCTTCCACAATTGATGAGAGTAAGAGGCACAAATGTAATTTTCATCAATAGACATAACATGATATATAATGTGACATACAATATATATTTTTATTTATATTAAAATGTCACACCAACGCAAACAAAACTTCAATTTCATCTCATGATTCCATATCATGATAGCATTTCATAATTCCATATCATGATACCATATCACATACCAAAAGGGAAGCAAGTTCTGATGTATAATTATAGCATTCTTATATTTTCTGCTTATGTCGTTTCAACCAGTAATATGAGTGTGAATACTTTTTATTCTCCATTTCTGTTTTTGTCATTGTGTTCTCGTTTAAATGTGAATTCACACTTTAGATTTTGAAACAAAAATTATGAATTTGTAAGTTCCGAAAAGGTATTATAGCCACAACATTTCACAATTTTTAAACTATATAAGAGAATTATGGTGAAGTAACAATTAATTTAACCTGAAAAATTATTTTATATTAATTATATTAGGTTGCTCACTCTCTTTAAGAGAGTGCACACTCTCTTTATGTGAAATGGACAA
This sequence comes from Solanum chmielewskii, assembly GCA_027704785.1. Lineage (NCBI taxonomy): Eukaryota > Viridiplantae > Streptophyta > Magnoliopsida > Solanales > Solanaceae > Solanum > Solanum chmielewskii. Next base: position 4,460,281 of record JAKWIX010000327.1, read on the forward strand.
AAGATGATGTTATAATATCAGTTCAAGATTGTCAAGGGTGTTCAAAATTGGAAGAGTAAATTTTTTTAGCTACTGGGTGTACAATATATTTATTACCAGTAAGTGGGTTTGAAATAAAATGACATATTCATTTCCCATTTTTTTTCTTTAAACTTAAAAATGGTTGTTGTACATTTGCCTCTGCAAGAATCAAACTGCAGACATTTGGCACTGAACTGAACACCCTTACCACTGGACTATCAACCTCCACTGATATTTAGTGTGTGCATTTATTTATATAACAAAATAACATAGAGTATATTGCCTATGCATACGATTTCATTTTCGGCGAAAGGTGGTCAGCTGACCACCCTTCACGGGATGTAGCTCCGCCCCTGAGTAGAACGCCCGTATAGTTAAGATATCTTTTTGAAAATTCGATTAAATTTAGGTGTCAGTTGATGTCTTTTTTAAAAAGTATATATATTGTTTCTGAATGACATGTCTTTAGCTACAAATTTCTTTATAAATGACATGTCTTTAGCTATATTATAGATTTAAAAAGACAAAAGACATAAAGTGACACATGGAGTTATCCCGAATTTTTAAAAAGACAGCTAAACTATGCAAGTGTCCTGTTATCCACTGAAACAATCCTGAACTGATATTATTCCATCATTTTTTGTCCACCTGGCATGGAGAGTGTATAGACTCTCTTAAAGAGCGTGAACAAACTAAAAAAACGAATATAATTTTATTTTTACAAGAATATTACTATATAATATATATTTATATTATTATTATTTTAACTTTTTCTCCTTGTTATTTTTTTCTTTTTCTTTCTTCCTTCTTCTTCAATAATTCATTGTCATCTTCATTGACTTTTCACTTTCAATGTCAATTTTTACCACAACTCCATCTCTCTTTTATTCTACTATTAGTTTAACTCTCTTTAATTTTAAAATTATATCTAGATATTGTAATACATTTCGAAAAATGTGATAAACCCATTAGATTTCAAGATGATTAGTAGACATTATTTAGTTTTTTAATCAAAATTCTAATTAAAATTTTTAATTTTTCGGAGAATTCTTATGCTTTCAAAATTATCATTTCTAGTTTTGAATTTATATGGAAATGAGATAAATTAAATGATCATACCTTCAAAAATTTTGATCTTTCTTAGAAAAATAATTAGTTTTGTTATCAATAGCTCAACAAAGTCTAAAAAATAGTATAATTTTGGAAAGTAAGAAATTTGACCAAATAAGAAGAAGAAAAGAGAAAGAAAATGGAGGGGCTCAACTTGATATGGGTGTGGGGTTATGTGAAGATAAGAGGTGAAGAAGAAGAAATAAAGAAAGAAAATGGAGGGTGCTTGATAGTTGGGATGGAAGATAAATTAAAAATTGAAATGAAATTAAAATTAAAATAATAAAACTAAAATAAGTCAAAAAGTAAGACAAAGAAATAAAGAAAAACTTAAATTGAAAAAAAAATTATATTTCAAATTGAATTAACACGTGTCACACAGTGATTTTTGGTGTGTGATTACACTTGCCATTTCAGATTTAGAATTGATTCAAAAATGATGTAATAATATATGTTCTGAATAGTTTAGGGGGTAATAGGACATCTGCATAGTTAAGATGTCTTTTTAAAAATTCGGGACAACTTCAGATGTCACTTTATGTCTTTTCTCCTTTAAAAAAGCAAAACTACTATATGATTTTATGGTACAAGGCGAATAACAAAATCATAAATTAAGTGTGTCAATTCTATATCGAACACCTTTGATTTTGAATCATAAACCCAACATTTTTAAAGTTAATCTCATGACATGTATTTACTTTTTTATATAAAGGAACAAATAAAGGACGAACATAACATAATAGTTTTGTATTTAGTTTTTCTCATGTATATTTCAATAATTTGTCATTATTCATAAAAAGAAAATTATACTAAAGGTACACCAACTTTAATTTATGAATTAATCATATGTAATGTAGAAATTAAAGTACGTCTATTATGTTATTTTCTGATATGTATGATTTTAATCTTGAATCCTTTGTGTTTATAAGCATGTTTTTTTTTATAAAAAAAATCAATTAATTTTCTGATTGATCTGTTTCTGATTTACGAAGTTGTTTTCATAAGCCAACTACAAATGTCTGCGATAATTTCCTTTTTTGATTGACATGCATAACAACAAGCAAGTGATATATTTAATCTTAACTAATAATAGATGTGTCTAGACATTTATAGTGACATAATAAGAAATGTAATGAAGAATGTCAAATATTGAATAACAAAACTAAAAAAAAAGTAAATCTAGATTCAATCTTACATCCCTTGTATACTTTTACATTCAATTGTCACCAAGCTTCTGCTGAATTAGTTCATGTCAAATTTAGGCATTTAAGAATTTACAGCAATGAATTGAATCTGATAGCTAGTAAGTCTCATATTATGTATATATATATATACACACACACATACCATTTTCATTGTGTTGTAGGTATCCATTTGTTTTGCTGGTGTTTAAGATATTTTATATATAAGATTTGACCGATATATAATGTAATTTTCGAAAGAAAGGTGTTCTTCCGTCTATAGTTGCGCCACTGATAATCAAGATACTTCAATTTAATATAAGTGTTTTTACGAATAATTTCGACAATGCACATCTACTTACTCATTTAAGAGGGTCTATTCCAGATGTGCATTTTTGAGGATAAATTATTTAATGAAGTCAACTTAAACCAAATTAAGATGTTTAAATGTATATTTTGAAGTTTAAAGTTTCGTTTAATTGAGATCAATCAAGATTTTTCTTTGTATGCAAAGTGTGATGAAGTAAGCATTATTATTTAAAATTTATGTATCAACACTTTTAATTAATGTGTTTTACATAGAAAGTTTTCCATTTTGAATGAATTTAATTTTCAAAGAGATTTAACACGACTATTAGCGAACAAATCTACATAAGTTTATTTATTTAGTTAGTGTATTGAATTTGTATTAAATTTTAATTATTAGAGAAACATATCTATGATATTTCGAATTATATAATTTAATATCTTTTTGAATAAATTTTGCTATAATAGTCAAATGATATTATTTAACTGGACTAATATTGTTATAGGTGTAAAACAACCAATCATTATAAAATTCAAAAAAGTGTTGAAACAAACAAGATTGTTACAGTGAAGTCTGATAATTGTAGTTTGGTTATGTAGGGGTATTTTAGTTTTTGATGGCTAATTTTTTTTGGAGAAGTTCGAAGAAAAGATCTTGATTGATACTACATTTAGATTTTTACAGGTGTTGTCTTGTTTATGTTTAGGAATTCATTTATAAGGTAGCGCTACTGAATATTAAGAGAATAGAGGCAAAGCTATAGGAAACAATTCTTAAGGTGTTACAAAGGACAATTAGAAACTTATTTGGAGTTTGACTTCGATGATTGTAAAGAGTTTTAGAATAATCATGTACAGAGAAAGATCATATTTTTTACTCTCTTAGAAAAAGAGTATTTCACACAAATACTTATGGAAATGTAAAGAGATTTTTGGTATTGAAAGAAAAAAATATTAATAATAAAATGAAAAGAGCTTTTTGGTATTGAATGGAAAATAACCATTGATTATATTTCAACAATAATATATCTTAGCCTTTTGATACTTGAATGAAAAATTACCATTAATTATATTAATATATCTAGTTAAAGGTCAAAGAAGGGTCTAACGTGTATATATTTAGTCAAAGATAAAAGTGTAGAATGTACGCAAATCATTTGTCGTATTACAAAAACAATACAACAATACATCTAGTCAAAGGTCAAAAAAGAATTAAATATCTATTTATCTAATAAAGAATAAGAACGTAAAATATATACAAGATTTGACTATATATATCCCGTCATAGGCAGAAGTATAGAATGTACAGAGAAAGATACTATATGTGAGGTAAGAAACTCAATACACATAGTAGTCTTGAAAACAAAGGAACAAAATCCCCCATTCTTCCTCGAAATTTTATATTCTAGGCTTTATTGTTAGTATAATAAAAAAATTACACTTGTCCCAATTCGTCATTCCTGCCTTCCTGAACTCCACTCCATTTCACCCATGATTATAGGTAAATCAACAACAAATTATTTGCTCAATTTTGTCCTCAAGTTTGCCCCTTTTGTTCTTCTCAATTTGATTTATACTATTGTTCTTTCTATAACTGTTTTTTGTGAATTCTAACATCAGTTTTAAGTTTATGTTTTTGTCTATTCAGGAACATTCTAAGAGAAAATGATCTGGCTAGTTTGTGATCCTTGACCAATGTTTTACAAATTGTGATATACCTGTATAGAACCTATTTGCTTTTCTTAAAAGTATAAAATCATATTCTAGATTCGGCTAAATAGTTAAAGGCTAGATTGCTTATTATTGATTAAGGTTAAAGACTTGAAAGAGTCCAAAGGTGCCTTATGATTAAAACTCTAATAAAAGTTATTCAAAATTTACTTTTCTATTTTTTTTAAAAAAATATTACTTTTTCTTTTTTGATTGGCATTATATTACATAGTTTTTTTTAGGATTTTTGAATTTTAATACTAGTAAAATTGTTGATTTGATGTTCTAAATCTAAAAATTGAAACAACTTTTTATGTTTATTTATTTCATCACTAAATATAAAAAGATTTTAGTAATTGCAAACTTGAACTAGATGAAAATATTCATTATTTTTGTTTGTAGGTTGAGATATATAAAACAAAGAGAAATCTGAAACAAAAGGTAGGAATAAAATATCATATCCGAGAAACTTTGGAATTCAAATGATTCTTCAGTATCACTATCATCTTCATACAAAATCTAAGAAACATAACAAGAAGTCGACTATCAAATTTTGAGAATCCCAAAAGAGCGGTAAATAATCAATAATTATGGAAAAAAAGAGTCAAAATAGTACAAACCTACATTTCGAGATATTTCAAATATAGGAAAACTTCGTATCAAGCAAAGAGCATATGAAAGCTTATATGATTCCACCAACAAAATATCGAAAAGATAAAATCGTTCGACATTGTTAGGATTAAAGGGAAACCTTATTGGTGCTTCATATTCTTCTTCAAAGTTGAAGAAGAATATGAAGCACCAACAAAGCTTCCCTTCAATCCCGATAACTTCAAATAATTTTACCTACTTAACATTTTGTTAATGAAATCAGATGAGCGTTCGTGTGTTCTTTCCTTGATAGGAAGCTTCCCAAACTTGAAGTATTTTGATGTGAATGTTTGTAGTGCTTTAACACTCATTTTTTTTATAGGGGTTATTTTTAGTACTTTTTTTGTTTCTCAATGATGTGAGAGTTGACTTTGTGTTATACTTTTTTAGGTTTTCGATGAAGATGGTATATAGTGATACTGAAGAATCACTTGAACTCGAATGTTTATAGGACAAGACATTTGATCACCTCGAGTAAGTTAAGTAAGAAAATTTATATGAAGAATGTCTGAGATGGAGTATATCTTTGTTAGCCAACTCCCCGGTGTTGGAGAGAATGCTAATAGATCGACATTTTCTTGATCAAGAACTTATTGACAAAAGATTATAGTTTTTCATTGAGATCTCAATTTTTTTTGGTGTGCATCACCTAAAGGAAAAATTGTCTATATAGATTTAACCTGATCTCAATCTTTTTCTTAGAATTTTAAACTCAAAAGGGAGAAAGAGATGTTGATTTATTATTGTTTATATATGTAATCACCCGGACCTGGAAGGTCATTTTTGAAAATTTATATAATATTACCGTTTTACCCATCTCGGTATTGGCCGAAGTCACTTTTGATCAATTTGTGAAGTTGGGTCGGAAATTTTGGAGCTATTTGTTAATTAGGATTGTTTAATTACAGGTGTTTTAAAATAATTAATTTAGTTAGTAGCTAATGGCTAAGTGCATACTTTATTTAAAAATCTAATAGTATTTGGCACAAATATATTAAAATAAATAAATAGGGTTAAACAATTATATGCAAAACTAATTAAGAATCGAGAGGAGTATAGTGAGAAAAATATTTGTGACACTAACAAGAAGAAAACGACCTCCCAGTAAGCAAATCTTTACGATTTATGCCTTCTTATCTTATCTCCGCAAATCAGTAACATTGTATACGTGTGGAAATAAGATAAGAAGGCATAAATCATGACGATTTTCTTACAGGGAGGTCATTTACCTCTTGTTAGTGCCACACAAATATTTTTCTCAGTATAATCCTCTTGCTTCTTAAGTAATTTTGTACATAATTGTTTAACGGCATTTAATTATTTTAATATATTTGTGCCAAATAGTATTGGATTTTTAAATAAAGTGTGCACTTAGCCATTAGCTACTAACTAAAATTAATTATTTTAAAACACCCGTTAATTAGACAAATTGTAATTAACAAATATATCAAAATTTTCAAATCCAACTTCACAAATTGATCAAAAGTGAGTCTGGGAAACTACCTAGATGTATAAAACAACAATTTTGTAAAAATTTCCAAAAATGAGCTTCTGGGTCATTACATTATCCACCACTAAAATCCATGTTCATCCTCGAACATAAGGAAGAATAAGGAAGATAAACAATGATATCAAAGCTCGGTTATGACCTACTAGTCGATGTTCATCTTTCCAAGTGAGTTCCTACTTAAGACTATTTCATCAAGATTAGATACTAAGAACTGAACTTTCGAATAAAACTTTTATAAACCAACAGAATAACCCCTGAATTCAATTACTCTGGACTAAAACATAATCACCATGATGATTTTTTTTACATAACCAGAATCAAATTCTGAATCAATACCACCTACCACGAAAAGTGAAATTGAAGTATCCACCACACACTCATAACGCACAAATCATGATAGATTTTATTAAGATTCCCTTTTACAATACAATCTTTTTCACGAATTTAAGTTATAAAAATTTGATCTTTAGATAATGAGTACTCGTTAATGGAGAATAACACTTATCTTACCCATAGAAGGAAATGATCAAGTAAACACCCAACAAGCGATACACTTAAAATTTAGAACCTCTAAAAACACTCTTAGACAATGACATCTCTTCATAGATCTTATATAAGTTCTCATAAGCAAGGCTGTGCATGTAGATCACTAGTATACTTTAACCATCTTAAACAACGCCAAATCTTCCATAACTGAAATGAACAAGTCTAACCAAGGATGCCACCCTACGAGAAAAATCACAAGATCCGTACACCCGATTCACCACTAGGAATTCACCCATAGAAGCAAAAATATACACGAACGTAGAAAGTGAATCATACTCTAAACCATGTCAAGAATGAAGTAGTTGGTCACATAAGAATATACAGAAGTAAGGTCGATAACAAAAGATACTCCTTCCATAGGGCCCATATAAATAAAATTTCATTCATCTGACTCCAGCTCTCAATTTTTAGCCACCCACAATCAACTAGTCTGATCTCCATCACAACATTACAAGCACTCGATTAATCAAACCCCACATAGTCCTCCCAATACTCCATTGAATATAACATTCTTGATACCGACAAACATCATAACTGCACCAACCATTTACCTTACTCTCAAACTGTCACTAGTATCAAAGTCTCCTTAGAGAACACATTGTAGCCTTAAAAAATAAAAAAATATGGCTCTCTCTTTCCATTTTAGCATTACATAACATATATGAGTCACACCTAATATTTACAGAACTACTTTATAAATCTTAAGTACTTTACCATCGAGATAAAACAAATAAATCACAGTCAATATCAACTCCACGTAATTTTTCAGATACCAAATTTCAAGTAATATTCAAAACCATCATATACTTCATGCTAACACTTAAGAAATTCTTGGTCACTCCAATATTTGTTATACTAAAAGCTCATAACCTCTATTCACTATCAAAAGCCTCTATAACACTTCATAACAGTCTAGAAATTAGTTTCAATTCCTTCGAAATCCTCATTAATCATGTAAAACAATAGATCCACACAATCAATCATCAATAAGTTATCTATCATAATTCGAACAATCTAGCTTGAAATAATGACATAGAATCTTTCACACATCTTTCGTTGTCACCCAAACAAAAACTCGATCTTTAGAAAAGAAGATAAATATCTTGCAAGTTGTACCGAACTAGTTCATATCCCACAGTCATATCTAAACTCATAAGCAAAAATTCAATAAATCCTTCAACTACAAAACCAAGGGATCATAGGAGAGGTTTTATCCGTCATCTTTTTAAAATTCTTTTCATAATACAATTTCAAATACCTTGAACCCTTCGATATACTAAACTCTTGTTTCTTTCATTAACTCACAAATCAATCTTATCATTTGTTGGATAAAAGCAGAAAGAGTCGACGAAACAACAATTTTTATAAGTTACCCTATGAGGCCATTATAAAAAAGGCACCAATATTAACAAAGAGTCTATCCAGGGCCGACTTAACCACTGGTCCATTAAAGTCGTCGCTTGGGGCCTCATATTTTTGAATCCCCTCAATTTTAAAAAAAAAGTACTTACACAAATTACTTAAAATTAAAGGTATATTTTTTTTAAAAAAACACATGTAATAAGTATAACAAAAAAATAAAAATAGCCGTTAGTTTTTACCCCTTTTTCTAAGGAAATGAAATATTTTATGAAAATAATTTTCTCAAGTGGAAAATTGTGCTTTCTTATTCATCTCCGAAAATTTTGACCTTATATTATTATTTACCTTATACTCATCTTTTTTTATCTTCTATTGTATTATTTTTATTTTCAATGTTAAATTCTCTCCTAAAAAGTTGATTTATTGTTGCTTACAAGTCAAAAAAGAACAAAATTTGGTTTTGAGTGTCTTCTTCAAAATCTTAAGAAGTGCAACAAGCAATCATTATATTGAAGGAATGCAAGACTATTTCAATATTATTATATCAACTTATCATAGCCATGAGTCAGGTTTTATTATTCTAACTTAATTTTATAAATTTTCTTGAACTTTTGTTATTATTTATATTCTTAAATAGTGTGTGTGTGTATATATATATATATATATATATATATATATAAATTCTCCTTTTAGTTATTATAAAGAGAAATAATACAAGTAAAACATAATAATTTAATGAAAATACTCAATCAAATAAAAATACTTGATTTTTTTTGTAATGCTTATATTGCTTATAGAGTAATGTTAACAATTCCAGTAACTATTGCCTCGGATGAAAGATGTTTTTCGAAACTAAAATTGATAAAATCTAATCTAAGATCAACAATGTGAGATTGAATGTATTAGCTATATCATTAATTTAAAAGGAATTACTAAAACAATTATTAAAAAACAGTAATTAATGACTTCACATCTAAAAAGGCAAGAAAAATAGCTTTTAATAAAGGCCGAACTCATAAACAAATCCCTAAACTTGTTGGGTTTTTTCCTTCAGGTACCTCAACTACGCCATTTTCCTTTTGAATCATTAAACCACCCATGATTTGTTCATTTTAGACTCTATTGACTTATTTTGACCGGCTTTTTAAATTGTAAATGTCTTCAATAGTGTTTGTATTGTAATGATTTTGATTGAAGGAATGAAAAGTAACTTTGTGTTAGTCTCATTTGATTTATAACGTGTTCAAATAACTTGAAGTAAAACAAAATTATTGTCGAACAGTTTCACAATCAGTTGAACTAATGAGTTCTCGAACAATATGTGTATCTCCTACCAATAGCCCTCATAAAATCTGATTTCACTATCAGCCAAGAGTGTTTAAAAGGAACAAATTATGGATGATTCAATGATTCAATAGGGAAATAGCATAGTTGTGCTACCTGAGGGGAAAAATCCAACAAGTTTAGGGATTTGTTTATATGTTTGACCTTAAATATATATATAGTACATCATTATTATTTTTTAATAAAATAAAAGAATAATAGGACCCCTATTTAAGGTTTGACTTTTAGGCCCCCAATTTTGTTGATTCAGCCGTGAGTCCATCTTCTACACCCATAATCGTCATACCTACGTCTAGGATGTGATACCACATAACATATCACTATCTCTCCCTTGACCACATGTTAGCTGGAGAAAGCGTCACAACATGCAGTAGTTGATATTAAATCAATAAATGTGTAATTAATTTTTTGTTAGTGTGTTTTTTATGATTTACTTCATGTTAACTTCATATAATTATTTTTTCTATTCTTATGAATCTTCATGATTAATTAATTTGTATTTTTACTCCTCTCATAGTCAACAAAACCTTTACTCTTCTCATTGTCAACTTCCCAAAGGCTAAAGGCTTAATTTAATTAGATAAATGGCAATTTGCATCCATAAATTGCCAGTTATATTAGTTACTGCTAAATATGATTTTTTAAAAATTTAAAATATCACATTTTGCATAATAATATTCTGTTATTCATCAATTGGACTATTATTGACATTACTATGTTTCTTTTTCATTTTATTTTGAAATGTTTTATTTGAGTTGAAGATTTAATAGGAATAATCTCTCTAGCTTATAGGATAACAATAAATTTACCTATACATGATTCATTTCAAATCTAGCTTATGAGATTATATTAGATATGCATTTATTGTTGAATCATCTTCACATATAAATGTGAGAAATCAAAGGAAAGGTATGATAATTTCAACCTATCATTATTTTATAATATTATTAGCTTATCATTATTCTTCAAATGTAATGATATATTAGTAGTTTATATAGTTGATATAAAATTAAATACTTGGATACATAATATAAGGATCTTGAACACGATAATCTTACATATAGATCGTTAGGAGTACATACCTGATGCGGAAGACATCATCAAAGAGAAAAGCGGAACCGTTAGTCGTAAATTGATTTCTACATCCTTGCCCTAACTTTATGTTATCACAAACGTCAATGATTGAATTATTGTAGAGAATATGTGATAACCCTAATGGGTGCATGGAGGGAGGACCAATTTATAGAGGTTATAACTTAATCTGGTACGTGCATCAAATAACTAATGTACGGATGATATCCTTATTAAATATTATTTATTATACTACTTGGATTGCAAGTAAATTTGGGCTATAAGTACGAAATAATGAATAATAATTAAATAATAATTCTTACAGTTGACTCACAAATCACACGAGTCATAATTGTTTTTGTGAAATGGCACAAGTAATAACATTATATAATTATCCATTAAATGTTGATAAAGAAGATGATCTTTCTATCATTTAAGGGTGTAATCTTGTGATCAATCAAATGAATTAAATTATGAAGGCTTAGTAAAATAAAATAAAAATCTAATCCATCTCATCTAACCCTCTGCTCATAATTTATTTTATTTTATTTTTATATTTTTCTTATTTTGTTTTAAATATGTAAATAAATATGTAAATCCCACACACACACTTTATTGTAATCAAAACTCTTAATTACAATATTACAACTTTTTCCTACCAAACTCGCAACACTCCCCGATAAATCTCAAACTCTTGATCTTGTTTTGATCTTCTCTCTATGTAAATGTGCAAAATTTTTTATGAGAAATCTCCTAAGTATTGTTCAACACAAATTACTGTTCGCCGCTTTAAAAAAACTTCTTTAAACCTAACTTGACTCGAACTCCTTCTCACGTTAGGACTCCTCCTTGCATTCTGCTTTGAAAGGAAAAACTTTGACGCAATTTACCTTAACTGAATAAGAAAACTTTATTAATCACTAACTCTTTCTTCTGCTTGGTTTCAACTTCCTTTTATAATTCAAAGTTTTAAGTTCACGTGGCAAGTTTCTGCTTTTCTACTTCTTTCAGGCTTTTGTATCCTTCTTTACTTCAGATTCCTTGTTTGTCTTGTTTTCCTATTTGATTAAGAAAACTATCTTACCTGCGTACTCCTTTATAAAGGAAATTTTCTGTTCAAGTTTCTTGTAAAAAAACAATGCTTTCACAACTTTATAATTTCTAATTCAGTTGTTGATGATTTCCTTATCCGACTAGGATTCGGTCTGAAAAGTACATGTTGGCACAACCGGTTCCTTTCATCTATTCCTCTATTTGTCAATAATAAAAATCTTTGTCTTTCAAACACACTCAAAATCAGAGGGGGCGAGGAAGTATACGGAAAGGAGCAATACTTTAGACGAGGTGTGTAAGTTCAATTATCACTATAACTTTCGGAGCTTTTTCTCCAATTGTTGCTGCAATTTTCAGGCATATATATGTTGGTTAATTGTTTTGATTTACATTCAATAATATTATATGATTATGCATTAAATGTTGATAAAGAAGAAGAGTTTACTAGCATTTAATGTTGTAATCTAGTGATCAATCAAATGAATTAAATCATGAAGGTTTAATAAAATAAAATAAAAATCAACTTCACCTCATCTAACTCTCTGGTCATAATTTATTTTTATTCTTTTTATATTTTTCTTGTTTTGTTTTAAATATGTAAATAAATAATTTAAGAATTTTCCTACTTACATATAGATCATATAAAAGAAATAAAAATCTTATTTAATAAAGTTTTGCTGGAAGTAAAAAATACTTTTACTAAAAATGCACCACATGTGTACACTATTTCTTGTTTTTCTACAAATAATCTGACCTCGACTAAATAACCTATCATCGACTACTTTTTTTCTTTCTAGTCTCTTCTAGGTCTTTCATGTGTACACCATTTCTTGTTTTTAACAAATCACATGTCCTCTACTAAATTACCTATCCTTGACTACTTTATTTTCTTTCTACTCTCCTCTAGGTCTTTCCATTTCTCCATTCTCATTCTTCTATGGCCCAGTAATCTTCACTCTGTTGGAATTCTGACCCCAAGTATTCCTAAGGAACAAGTATATATTCTATATGTTTCTTTGCAGATTACATCAGTTATGTTTTGTAAAGCAGATAAAATAATGACATAATATTTTATCACAGAAAACCCCAACACATAATGGGTAAAAACCATGACCTATGCTTCTATAGGATTTAACTCCACTTCATTAAACTATGATTCTCAACAAAAGATCACAAACCTATGTAACCTAAGGAATTACAAATTGTAATTCTTAGCTATCCAAGACAAAAGATCCAGGTTTAAGTCTTCTACCGTCCGTCAAGTTTCTCAAACATCTTAGATGAATCCTACAGACACACTTGATTGTAATCAAAACTCGCAACACTCCCCAATAAATCTCAAACTCTTTATCTTGTTTTGATCTTCTCTCTATGTAAGTGCGTAAAATTCTTCCATGAACTATTGCAATATTTATAGGCTTTAAAACTCTCCTAAGTATTGTTCAACAAAACTTAGTCTTCGTCGCTTTAAATAAACTTTTGTAAACCGAACTTGACTCGAACTCCTTCTCACGTTAGGACTCCTTCTTGCATTTTGCTTTGAAAGGAAAAACTTTGACGCAGTTTACCTTAACAGAGTAAGAAAACTTTATAAATCACTAACTCCTTTTTCTACTTGGTTTAAACTTCCTTTTCTACTTCGATCTTGTAAGTTCACGTGGCAAGTTTCTACTTTTCTAGTTTTTTCATGCTCTTGTCTCCTTTTTTACTTCAGCTTCCTTGTTTGTCTTGTTTTCCTATTTGCTTAAGAAAACTATGTTGTCTGCCTACTACTTTATAAAAGGAAACATTCTGTTCTAGTTTCTTGTCAAAAAAATAATACTTCCACAACTTTATAACATCTAATTCGGTGGTTGACTTTCTCCTTATCCCACTCGGATTCGGTCTGAAAGGTACATGTTGGAGCAACCAATTCCTTTCATCTATTTCCCTATTTGTCAACTATCAAAATCTTTCTCGTTCAAATATACTCAAAATAAGAGGGGGTGAGGAAGTATTCAGAAAGGAGATATTCTTTAGACGAGGTGTGTAAGTTTAATTATCACTATAACTTTCGGAGCTTTTTCTCCAATTGTTGATGCAATTTTCAGGCATATACATGTTGGTTAATTGTTTTGATTTGCATTCAATTTTTTCTTTTACCCTTTTCGGTATTTAAAACATTTGATTAAGAGTTATATATATAGACGGGGATGATTTTTAAAGTTTTGATCTTTGATTGGGTTTGTGCAATGCAGTTACCAAAGGGGTAAAAAGAAGATAGTTGATTTTTTTTTTGATGTTGAAGTGGACTGATTTAAATATCTAAAATTAATTTTTTTATTTTTTTTATTTTTAGTTTTATGTGTGAATATATGTAAATGAATCTGCTACAACTAAAATCAAATAACGGGGTAGCACTAAGTAGATGATATGCCTAAAACAATAATTTTATTACTTTATTGTCATATCATGTTAAGACAATTCAGAATCTTATACCGGTAGTCTTTTTGTTAGGTGGATATATGAGTTCATTTGTCCTTTTCATTTCATCATCTTTGTTCTTTTTGTCATAAATTTATTGAAGAGCTCGATTTCTTAATAGGTAAATTAAGAATAGTAGAAGGAGACTATTAGAGATTTCAATTTATTTAGGCTTTTTGTTGAAGTAGCCTTAATATATGTTATAGTGATGATGCCTGTTGACACCCAATTTTTACCCTCCACGATTTGATTAATTATTAATCTTCTTTAATATTGAACAATGAGAAATAATTGTTTTTGAAAATAAAAAATACTATCAAGATTATCTTTCAAACACTTTTTGCCACTTTTTCATATGGATTATATGTCTTTTACTTAAAATATATAGATTGATATAACTTTTCAATTTGAAGGAATAGTTAGTAAATTGATTTACCAAAAAACAGAGGTTTAATTAAGTATGCAACTTATTTTATTTAAACTGACAATTTAATATGATCTTTCCGTTTGAAATATTTATTTTGATGTTGTTAAAGTTAAGAAGCTTGAGTAATTAGTTGACTTTATAATCCATCTCATTTCCCTTTGAAACTCTCTGCAGGGATTTTATTTAGTCCATATTTGGACCATCAGATAACCTTTAACCTAAAATTTTGGCCCAAATTCTTTAAACCCATTTCACATCAATAGACCCAAGACCCAATTAAGAATTTGAAAATTTCCAGAGTCCCACATCGTTTTCCCCATTTATTTCGACCTAAAGTTTGTCCTATATAAACCCCCTCACCCTTATTGTTCAGGCCAGGAGTTTTTGGAGCCGAGAAAAAGAACACCCTGCTAAGTTTTTGGGAGTTCTTATTTTCTTCGTTGAAATTTTTTTGATTTGCGACTATTTTGAGTCGGATTGAGATTGGAATTCGTCACGTCCAGGATTGAGTTCTAGTCGCTGCCCAGAACCTGGTAACACTCGTATTCCTTCCTCTTTTGATGTGAAGTGTTGGGTTTAGTTTTTTTTAGCGATTATGCATACCTATTGTAGTTCAATAAATAAAGGTGTTTAGATTAAACTTCGTTGTTTAGCACTCTTTGTTAGTTTTAGATCTTGTCTCTTGTTTTAATCTCAATGCTCAAGAATGAGGTTTATTTTAGCTTAACATTTTGTGAATTATGTGGTGTTTAACTAATTACATCAAGTTGTGTTGTTTAGTCGTTTCACCCACTTTTTCATTTTAAAGATAGTTGTTGATAATCAGTGTTTAAATTTGTTTGAAATCCTTGATAGTATCTTGATTAATTACCTTATTCAAATTGTGATCTTGACTGTTGGCCCGTATTTCTTCCTTGATTTTACCTTGATTTAATTATCTTGTCCTTTTTGTTTTACTTGAGAGATTTCATTGTGTGTCTTTCTTTAATTTGTGCAAGCTGTGAAATATACTCCTTATGTCTCTTCCTTTAATTCTTGCAAACTGTGAAATTTGATCTGATTGATCAAATATTCACTTTCCTTTCTTTACTAGATTTGCTCATGATTCACTTGATTCCTGCAATCAGGTTGATTGAGAGTCTGCGATTTGGTGATGTATCTCGTTCCTTTCCTGCATCAAGTGACTAGTCAGTATTTGCATTTGTCATTATTAACACCTTCGATTATGAGGTTAACATAATGTTGTGTGCACCTCTTTATGAGATTTCGTATATGTGCTGAACATTGTCTTTTCCTCTGTTTTATGACTTTTCTTAGTTATGACGTCTCAATTTCCACTTTGTTTTTTGGGTCTTTTTACTACTCTGTTGTTTCTACTGACTAATTGTTTTTGCTTTTTACACTTTGCATTGTGTTGTTTTTGCTTATTAAAATCAGTTATACTTTCATAAACATTTGTTGAATTTCTCATACATATCATCCTAAGACTACAAGATGAAATGAATAAAAACTAGGACTCTACAAGACATTTTTAATTTTAACAATTTGAATTCCTTAGTAACCCTAATTGATATGTCATTAAGATTTTTCCTTAATAGCTTGCCGTAAAAGGTAGAAATGTTTCCTTATATTCCTAGCTTTTAATGGTGCAGTGTGAAGCAAGGGTAATCAATAATCACTGAAGAAATGCGTGTTTGAACAGATATAAGAAATATTGGGGTTGCAGCATGGAGTAATACCTTAGGAATCATGCGCATCTGAAGAACAAAATAAACTCTAGAATAATAAGGGTGCTAATTCCTCAAAAATTTCCCTCCTCTTGAAAAAAAAGGAAACAAAGTCAAATATCTTATTATCTTTATTTTCCTTTTCCAGAAGAGGGAAATTTTTGAGGATTTGACCCCCTTATGTTGGTACCTCATTTGATATTATCACTTAGTGCCTACAGGTATTTAGAAAAGTTTTCAGTTACAATTTTAGATTTTATTCCTCTCAATTACAAATCAATTGGAAGTTGACAATGATGTTTTTAGAATCTAACTACAAGGGGGCTATGAGAAGGTATTCAATTCCTCTCATTTTTTTCTCTCATGCTATGAAGTTCAAACATACTTGATAAACACATTTATTGTACACTAATGTGCAGGTAGCGAAAAACGCTTTAACGTAACACCATTCGTCTAAAGGAACTCTCTCAATACTTTAATTTTACATTAATTTTCCAATCTTCTTGTCCAATTGTTCCTGCAATTATCAGGTATGTGTTGGTTAATTGTTTTGATTTGCATTTAATTTTCTTTTACCTTTTCGGGTTTGCACAAATATCTATTTTGCATAGGTATTTAAAGCTTTTGATTGAGGTTTATATACTATGGTCTTTCATTGAGTTTGAGAATGCAGTGACCAAAGGGGTCAAAGAAGATAGTTGTTTTTTCCATTTCTTTGTGAAACTCGATTCTGGTTTCCATTTTAAAGTGAACTGACTTATAATTTCTAAAATCAATCTTTTCTTTTATTTTTTTATGCTTATATGTGAATATGTAAATCAATGTAATAACACATCATTAAAATCAAATAAGGGGGTAGTACTGAGAAGATGATATACCTAAAATATTAATTTATTACTTTGTTGGAATATCCTGTGAAGGCAATTCTAATTTTGTACGGAGAGAGACATTTAGTTGGGTTGATATATGAGTTAATTTTTTTTATTTCATTATATTTTTTCTTGTTGATGATTTTGATTTGTGTTTTTTTGTCTTAAAATTGTTAAAGAGCTCGATTTCTTAATGGGTTAATTAAGTATACTAGTATGACAATAGAAGAATATGTAGAAGGGAGTTCAATTATATTTAGCCCTTCTGTCGAATTAGTGTCAATATATGTCACAGTGTTGGTACCAACATCTGACACATAAGAGAAAACCTAAAAAAATGACTCATTAAAAAGGGACCTTCTAGTCGTTACAAGAATACTTAAATCAAAATTCCTATTAAATGAGATTGAAAGGAAAGTAATACTTTTCGTAGTGTTTTTAAACAAATATTTTTGCAGTTTTTGTCTCTTATAATTCTTTCATCTATACTTATATGTTTTAATATGTTCTTAATTTGCACTAAAAACTGTGAGTCATTTCTAAAAAAGAAACAATCTGATAGGTAACTGCATATTAAATTTAATACTATACAATATTAATTAAACCAACTGAATGTTTTATACTAGGTAGGTTTTATCTCTCGAATTAGATGATGAAACTTAGTAATGAATGAATGTTGTTGTTGTTTGCTTTTCCAAAAAAAAATCATGGCTTCTCAATTCATCTTCAATTTTTGGTATTATTAGTACTGCATTGTATTGGTTTTTGTTTTTTATACTTTCCACTTTGTTGTTTATAAATCACTCCAAAAGAATTAATGTTGTTGGAGAGGCGCCTAAAAGATTGACAGGCAATTACTACTTGTCTTCTTTCTAGCACACATTGTGTCAAACGCAGTGGAAAAATATCTCAAGTACATCACGATCTTACAATTCCGGTGTCTTCATCAACTTCAACGTCAAGTTAGGACATCAAAACATCCCTATGATTATGCCACTACCTCATTAAATCTGTTTGACAAAAATGTTATTCATTTTTTTTTGTAAATAAAGGATTTTCATTTATCAAAGTAAAGAGTCATTACACAGACTAATCTAAAGTTAATTAAGTTAATACTCACATTCTATCCTCTTTTTTGTTATTTGTATAAAAAAATTGTTGATATTATACGATTAGACAATGGGAATCCGATTGCAAGACATAATCTACATGACATTTAGGTTGGGACTTGGGTCCCTGCTGAATATTTATGTTGATACAAAATGTGGGTTTATGCCAGAGTAGAGGAAAAATATAAAACAATCGATGATAAGTTGTTTAGATATTATAAGTTTGATTCTTGGGATTGTCTTATGCACTTATTATAACAAAAATCTTCAATAGGCACATAGACTATCTGTAAATTGTTAGTTCAGTATGATTCACTGTTAGATTCTACCGTGATACAAGTTTGAAACATGATCAATATTGTTCGGAGACAGATAATAAATATAGCTAAAGTATGATCTTTCTCACATATACATGAGAGTGTTACTTCCATACCCATGTTAGTGCAAATTCATTTTGCTAGATGTAGCTAAACTAGGTAAGTTGTATTGTTACAGTGAAAACGACATTATATTGAACAATTGTTCAACATGAAGAAATTATAGTTATGATTTCCTAGGGATCGGAGATGCTAGAGTTAAAAAGTTTCATTAGTCCAGTTTTATCAAGTAGAATACTGATGTTGTTTTAGTTGATTAGTTATGCAAACTTAGTGTGACTAGCGTTAAATAGTCATTAAAATCCTCAATTTTACCTAGCTTCACTATATTCAAGAATTGAAATTATACAGAATCATGCCACGATGAATCAAGGCAAATAATAAAATGATATGAAAGTAAACGAAACATAAGGGTAAGCCTCTAAATTAGAAGAATAAACCTTTGAATGTTTTAGAGAAGTGTTTTCACGAAGAATAGGATTGCGGAGATCAAGTACGAGTTGTTCAACAGATGACATTTTGCGATCTTTATTGGTTGGTGCTCCGACATAAGAAGATGCCAACAATGTGGCTCCTACTCCTCTGGATGTGTCAATACCGACTGAGAGAGACTTAGGCAAGTTTTTCATTTTTAAAACGTCAATCAAATGCTTTTATCATTTTCTTTTTTTTGCTTTTCCAAATTTATTTTCTCTCCTCTTTCTTCTATTTGGAAATTAAATAAACACAATTCACCATTTAATTTAAAACCACACCATAATCAATGAAGATCATTAAATGAACTTTAAAAGTAAATGAAAAACACATTTTTAATCATTGATGGTGCCACAATTTCAAATTAAATAATGATATGCCTTCATTAAATTATGGAATAGAATAAATAGGAGAGGGATGAAAATAAGGAAATAGAAAGTAAGAAAATGCTAAAAGCATTTGATTGAAGCTTTAGAATAAAAAACTTAACTCCGTCTCCCTCAAACACTCTGACATTGTCGACATTCTCAGAGGAGTAGAAAGTTTGTCGGCTTCATTTTTCGGTACCGGAGCACCAACCAATAAGGACTGCAAAATATAATTTTCTGAACAACTTGTACTAATCTCCGTAATCCAAATCTATGTGAAAACCCCCTCTTGATTCCCCCAAATCTATGTTAAAACGCCCGGCTGGAACATTCCAAGTGTTATTTTTCATGTTTCGATGTTCGCTTTCATGCTTCATTTATTATCATATCTTTTTCT
The DNA here is from genome assembly GCA_027704785.1 of Solanum chmielewskii. NCBI lineage: Eukaryota > Viridiplantae > Streptophyta > Magnoliopsida > Solanales > Solanaceae > Solanum > Solanum chmielewskii. The sequence goes on from JAKWIX010000327.1 coordinate 4,480,357, forward strand.
ATCGATTCCTTGGGAATGATTTTGTATAATTTCAAATCTTCATTATGGTGCTTTGAGGGTTTTAATGACACAATTACACACTTGTTACTTGAGAGAGTTTAAATGTAATTGGATAAACATAAAATTAATAAAGATGGAAAATGATGTCATCGACTGTCGAATTTAGCTATTGTTGAGAAAATTAGGAGGAAAAAGAGGTTTAATTTCATGTACCCTATTTTAATCTTAATGGTGTAAGTTATCTCATCTGGGATTGAGCTGTTTCATTATGAATTCAAACATAATTTTTAAAAATGAATATGGAAACTTTATATATATAATTAGCAAGTAGAAAATGTTGTAACTAATGTGTAGCAAATAAACTATAGACGTCATCTTACTTCTACCATCCCACTTCCAGTGAATAGTGGAACATGGCCCCCTTAATTTTATTGTGGTACACATTTGGTACTATCGCTGCATTCTACATATATTTTGGGAAGTGTTTCACTATAACTCAAGAGTTTATTTGTCTCTCAAATGCACCTGCATCTCTTGGGTCTTGTACCACAAAACTTGCTTAATACCATATTTTCAGTTAAATATAATTCTTTTTTACTTCTCAAAACTAATTCCACAGACGTAAGTCCAAAAATAAGATCCAAATAGTATCAAATTAATGCAACTCTACATTTGTTTGATAAATCATTGGAGGAGAATTGAAATTTTATTTATATATGAAGAAATTATACACTTGGGTTTTCTTTTCCTCATAATTCACGAACTATCAAGTAATAGTGACTGTTCATCCCTGATAGTCAGTGATGACCATAAAGAGGAAGAAAGGAAGATAACATGTTTGTGACCTTAAGTTCATAAGGCGCTGACAGGTGCAACAAAAGAATGTTGTCTTAAATAATTATATTCATGAAAAATTCTTTTTAACCTTGAAAAACTTGGAAGTTATCATTCATAAGAAAAAAGGACCAAATAATCAATGATGTGTTCTCCTGGATAGACTTTAGTGTGACGATAAGCGCAATTGTGATCCATCATAGTTGTGATATTTGGTTTCCCTATAATAAATCTTTTGGATAGTTTTCTACTTTAAATAATATAATTCTTTGTATTTCTATCTCGTTGTTAATACAACAAACAAGTCAACACCTTTCCAATATTTGAAGCTTACAAACTTAGGTGTCATTGGTGATCCCGTGATGGAAATATGTCTGGAAATACAGTAGACATATGACCTTCTTGAGGGCACCAAAGACTCAAATATTCAAAAGGTGTTAGACGTGATTGTTGTATTAAGAAAGGGGGACAAATACAAAGGAATCTTCACTGCAACGTAGAAGACTGTCAGAACTATTCAAGGAAAACCAACTATCACAACTATGAAGGATCATAATTACAACTATCATCACACAAAAGTGTATCCAGATCTCGAGAACTCATCCGATTCAGAAGTTTATATATCTTCTTTTTTTTTTAGAGAAGATGTTTTTAAAAGTTTTTGTAGGTCAAAAAGTATTTTTACATGAATAATATGGACTGGAATATTTATCTAAGACAACATTCTTATGTTGCATGCATCGGCTAGCTCTTCATTTCTTACTCTGTATGGCCATCAGTGACTACCATGGAAGGATTTTATTTATAACTTGATATTTTGTGAACTCTAAGGAAAAGACAACCCAAGTATAATATTTCTTTTACAAGTAATAGATAAGGTTATAAATCCAAGTATATAGCCTTCATATGTAAATCAAATTCCAATTCTGTTTCGATAAGAATTCCATATGAGCCTTAATCACTTTGGACTGAATAGAGATCAATCATCGCCACCTTAAACACATGCTCTATTTTATCTCCATTATGATGCACTCCACAAACACATTTCATTTGATTTTTCTGTTGCTTCTAATCCTCAATGCCATAATTCGTTTATTGATGCTATATTTTGGTAACTACTGCCTTAGCAACTAAAGAGGGTGGATCTATGTCAAATTCACTACTTCAACTTTTCATAGAATCTGTCAATAAGATATAATGATAACAAAATTTGTTATTCTGTTGCTTATTTGATATTTTGTTCCCAAGTTATTAAAGAGGTCATTATTAATTTGTAAAAGACTATGCCCTATGGTTGAGTTGTTTTGTTGTTTCTCAATAGTAATGTTTTGGTTAATATGTTATGAGGCATAAATAATAGTTTTCTAGTGATTTGATTCATTTGAAAGAGGCTTGCATGAACAGAGTGAAACACGACTTATCTTTGAGGCTGGTTCCACGACACAACTGTCATATGATGATAGATATGGATAAATATGGCAGAAGGAAGAAAAAAATATGGCAGAAGGTGTGAATAAAGGTAAAATTTATGGACTTGGAGTACAACCTTCCTCAATTTATTCATTGCCATTGTTGTTTGGTGCTTCAACTTGTCACTCTCCGGAAGAAATTTATTTAGTATTTTTGAACATTTTCTATGAGATTTAGACTTGTTTTAAACTATTTACTTCTGTTTTGAATAACAGTTTAATACTTATTAGACTTTCTTCGGGTGATGCTTGAACTTTTAAATTTAGTTATATTAAATAAAAATTTTAATGATTAGGAATGTATTTGATGTTTGATTTTATTGTTAAACTTTTATGAATGGATGGTAGTATAATTTAACAGGTGGTTCATCAAGTAAAAAAATTCTATATAAAAATGCATTTTTTTTACCACAGTAATCAGCAAAATGACCTGACTTCTTCAAAAAAAATTAATATTGCCTACTACATCAATCGGAGAATACCTAGTTATTTATTTAATAAATTACTTATTCTGACTAATCTACTCAGAAAAATACTTAAATGATTATACTGTAGTGGGAAGATATATTAATTAAATAAATATATTAATTAAATAATTAATTACTTAAATTCTATGGCAACTGTAGTTGGAATTTTTTTAATTAATAAACTATTATTTTAATATTATTTTGACTACTGTAGTCGTCCATTTAGATAGTTAATGGTCAGGACTAGTTTTATATTTTCCGACTACGGTAATCGGCAAATTCTGACTACTGTAGCCGCTAAATATTTTACGACGTTCAATATGTCGACTACCCAAAATTAGTCCAAAAGTCATCAAAAAATTCCATTTTCCGACTACATTCAAACTATTTTTGCGGTCGGCAAACGACGAATTTCTAGTAGTTCAATAAAGAATCAAAGTTATTCGAACGTAATAGGTCTCTTGAGACATTACTAATATCTTGTCTTTTTTCACTGTCATGAAAATTTTCATTCACACCCTATTCAATTACATGGAGAATTAGTTTGACTAGTCAGGGAAATGCTTCAATAACTAGTTGAATTTTTGTGTGCAGTTTGCGTCCAATTTTTAGTTACATCTTCGTTTCAACTTGCAAAACATGCTTCCCAGAATTTTCAGCATCTTCAATATCGTCAGGTGTATCCATTAGTTTGTGTCCTGACTCCAATAATTTTTGGCCTGAACTAAATCGCGGCGCACATCAACCCCAAGTCTTGACATTTTCCCTTTATATTCAATTATTGTTTGGACATCAATATTACTTGTAACAACATCAATTGAGTGTGTGTACGATTTTGCTCACAATTTGAAACAACCAATTGTTCATCAACCATTCTTTTTTTATTTAATATATCTCTCGCATCACCTTGATACTTTTCACTATTGATAGTACCTTTCGAAGAAAAATTAATTGTAACATTAATTTGTTTGTTATTTTAATTTCTTTTAAAGATCAAACGACAATTACCTGATCTCGGTGCTTACAATCTTATACGATTTGGAACTTTTTCCATTAGATCAAGTATAACCTTAAACCTTGTTGTGCTTGTCTTGGCTTATTTGAGTAGCTTTATCTATAACTATTGGCTTTTCAACTGCCGAGCTATAGACAACAAAAATTTCTTTGCAAACAAATCTGGAGAGACAAGTTCAATAAAAAGCATCAAAACCACAACTAACATCGTTGTCTCCTTAGGATTATATCCAATGGACTCTGGAAAAATCCTAATTGGTTCTCCTGTCCATGGAAAAGTTCTCTACAATGGAAACCGTCGAATTTTTAATATTCACCATCCACTTCTCTCGATACATATAACGCAAACCCAAACATATCGACTTTTCTTCTCAAATCTAGCTTACGAGATTATATTAGATATGCAATTATTGTTGGATTAACTTAGAATATAAATATGAAAAATCAAAGGAAAGGTATGGCAATTTCAACCAGTCATTATTTTATACTATTATAATCCTTGCGTTATTCTTCAAATGTGATGATATATTAGTAGGTTATATAGTTGATTTAAGGGTGTAATCTAGTGATCAATCAAATTAATTCTATCATAAAGGTTTAATAAAATAAAATAAAAATATACTCCACCTCATCTAACTCTCTGCTCTTAACATATTTTTATTTTATTGTTATATTTTTCTAAATTTTTTTAATATGTAAATATAGTTTTAGAATTTTTTTCCTACTTAAGTATAGATCATATAAAAGAGATAAAAATGTTATTTAAAAGTTTTGCTGCAAGTAAAGTTAACTTTTCTAAAAACGCACAATATGTGTACATTATTTCTTATTTTTCAGCAAATAATCCGTCGTCGACTAAGTAACCTTTACTTGACTACTTTTTTTTATTTCTACTCTCTTCTAGGTCTTTCATAAAACTATTTCTTGTTTTCAACAAATCACATGTCCTCGACTAAATCACCTGTCGTTGACTCCTTTTTTTTCTACTCTTTTCTAGGTCTTTTCGTTTCTCCATTCTCATTCTTCCATGTCCCTGTTATCTTCACTTTGTTGGAATTGTGACTCCCACATTTGCCTAAAGAACATGTATATTCTAAATGTTCCTTTGCATATTAGAGCAGCTACGTTTTGTAAAGCAAATAAAATAATGACAGAATATATTATCGCAAAAAACTCCAACTCATAAAGGGTAAAAATCACGACCTACACCTCTATAGGATTCAACTCCACTTTATAAACTCTGAGCCTCAACAAAAGATTACAAACCTATGTAACCTAAGAATTATAAACTCTAATTCCTAGCTAAGACTCACCTAGGTAAGACAAAAAGAGACTGCTCATAAAACCTCTTCAATACCCACCTGAGTGATCTTTAAGACTACTAAATATAAGCATATTTTATTTCATTTAACAAGTCAAAATTTATTACTAAAGATACTAGAGGAAACATACATACATTCTAGAGCTTCACATGAAGACCATCCTCCAAGACAACCCCCCAAATTACACTTTGTGCAATGTGAAAGTAGCATCCCATACTACTAATTCCACTTAAAGCCCCTTAGGAATCACCCTAGACTAGACACATCACATTCATCATTTACATAACTTCATCAAACTTAGACATAACAATATGCTTCAATAACATTAGACATAAAGTCAAATTACTTCATTAACATCATGTAGTAACCCATCATACATTTTCATATAAGGACACACCAAGACTTCTTCCAAATGTCTACTTGTGCAATGGATAGATAGCGTATCATTCCACTACATACCCTAAGTAGTACACCATTAAGAGACTTAGTTCATTTACATTCATTTGAGGGGGCTAGATTTAACCAACATAGACCATGAGAGCTAGGCATGGAATCTCAGTATTAACCCCTACCAAAGAAACATCCCCATTTTCCTTAGGTAGGGTCATTCTCTTATCCTTTACATGGATCTCTAATAGCTAAACCTATTTGGGCGCATAGTTAGGGAATAAGGAGATTGCTTATAAGTAATCCATGAAGAGTACTCTTTTGAAAGGGTACATTGTATACAACATCTCTACTCACGAGGAGGATCCACCCCTTCTTCAAATCCTCTCGGTGCTAAACATAAGGCCCCACAGAGTTCTAGACGTTCATTACATCCAGTAGCTATAGGTTAAGGGATTACAAAGTACTGCATAACAACTCACCAAATGTACTAATCTCTAGAGGTTACTTATACTACATCTCAAGTCATGAAGAGTATCCAACCTCCAACATTTCTTTGGAAAACTCTTGGGAATAGGGAGGTTGCTATTGAACACTTCATCTCAACTCACAAAGAGTGTCCACCCCAAAATCCCCCTTCTTCATTCACTAGATTTCTTAGGAATAATAGGGTTGGTGTTAGACACTTCATCTCTACTCTTGAATGATGTCTACCCTAGAATCCCCCATTTTTATTAATTAACTTCATTCATTCATTCGAAGTATGTGTGAGAGTATATGTGAGAACACTCTTCACATAACCACCATATTCAGAATTTGACTTCTACACATAATCATGCTACAATAATAAAAATTCACACACTATCATGCTTCAAATTCATATTATACCTCAGTTAGACAACACATCTTCAAGACACACATTGACAACTTCACGATACAACTTGTTGACACCCAATTTTGCACCTCCATTACATGAATTAATCATCGAGTTTCTTAATTCTAAACAATTTGAAATAATTAGATTTTATAAAGTTTAAATTGTTTGTAACTTATTTTAGATTAATCCCATCACTTTTATAATTTTAAGATAATATATATGATTTACATAATTATATATATGATTAGTATATTTTATGATTACTCGAAAATCGTCTCGAAAGATTTTACTTTGTTTAAATATTTTACTAGCTAGTTTAGTTATATATATTTTGCATTTCATTCTATTTTTATTATTTTCTCTATTTTTATTTTATAATCAAGTCGATCATGTTATTTCGTTAAAATTTAGAAGCTTATTGATTAATTTATTTAAAACCAAATATCACAACCAAATCTATTTTGGGCCTTTTCTTAATATAAAAAAACCCACCCCAATTTCCTTTACTTCCAGCAACCCCCATCCAATATTCCCCCCATTATTTTCCGAAAAAACCCAGCCTAACCCCATTCTAGCAAACACAACACAAACTATGCGCACAACAATCCCAAATGTATTCAACCCACCCAACACCTGCACGTGTTTGTCCTCCAAAAAATCGACCGAGACTACGGGAAATCGGGAAGTCCAGCAGCGACTCAACCCAATCGCGCTTCGTCATCTTCTCCCGCTCGTACACGAATCCAGGTGTCTTTATGTTGTAGCTCTTCATCCTTTGCTCATAAAATCGGACGGATACCATTCTCATTCCGTTGAGAAAGGTACAAATTAGCTGTTAGCAATCTCATCTCTGAAGAAGGGAATTGAAAAAATTTTGAATTTTGGAATTGGTCCAGATTTCCTCTATTTTCCCAAAAAATCTCCTCTATTTGTGCCTTTGTCTGACTTTTGTTTTTTTTCTTTTGGAAAAAAGATTTAGGGAAAAAGGGGCCAAAATATTTTTGGGAGAACAGAGAAAAAAGGTTGGAAGAAAATTTTTGAGAAGAGGCGATAAAAATGAATGATTAAGTTTTCTTTCAACTAATACTAAGGAAAAAGCTTGAAAAATAGATAAAAGATATGTTTAAAGAATGATAACAGGGAATCAGTCCTAGTCTAGTTCGATTCCTCTGTTATCATTCGCATATGACTCTATTGGTGAAATAGTATCTCTCCCCCCAAAAGCATGTTTTTTTTACCGACACACAAAGAAAATATTTTGTTGCAAATGAACAAGATATTGAGAATTTGTCCATACGTAAAATCCTAATTATTGATACGGGCCTTTTCCACAGAAAAGGGGAATCTTGTGTTCCAATAGAAGCAAAAGTGATGTGGATTATTCAAGAATCGAAGTCGATTTATAAAAAAAGATATCAATGAACTTCTATGAAATGGTTTCACGGGATTCACCCAATTGCCTTGATCGTGGAATATGATTGAGAAATAGGAATCCGGGTTATCAAAGGATTTACTGCGATTATTTCTACATAAGCTCGCTTAGAGATCTAGGTTGTTGTTTGAATCCAAGTCGCGTGGTGGTAGAAGCTCAGCTCATCTTTCTCTGTTCGCTGCCCCAACAAAGGTAAGCATCTCTTCTTATCATTGTTTTTTGTTGGATTTGTAGTTGTTCTATACTATCTGTTTAGTTGTTCTTAGTGATATTTTAGTTATTCTATATTATGGTCATTAAGTATCCACTTCATCTTGCCTAACATTTTGGTTACTGTCTCTGTTCTTAGTGATAGTTTAATTCATGTTTAGTTTTTGTGCTAGATGATTAGTTTTAGCTATGTCCTCTTCTTCTTCTTGCATTCAAGGGAGGTGTTAATGTTATTGGATAGATTTTGACTAGTTTTATAGTTGGTACAAGTCCTATGGGATGATTAAGCATACTGAAGTTTTAGCCCAAAAAGATCTAGAAATTAGCTATTTATATTCTTTTCCCGAGTTACCGTTTGGTAGGCTTCTTGAGTATTGTATTTAAATACGAGAATTTGTAGTTGTTGTGATTTTAGTTCTTGTTAATGTCAGTCAAATTTCTTTAACAGTGAATCCATTTCTATTTGAATTAGTTCTTTCTCTTACTTTATATGTGCTGAATATGAGATCTAACTAATATATGGGAAGTCTCTTTCTTTATTTTGTCTAATTGATAGATAATTATAGTTAAATATTTTGTATAATTTCAACAGCTTGTCGCATGTCACTTAGAGTTTTGAGTTACTTTGTTTGCTTAGTTAGATCTCTCGTGTGTTAATCGATTGTATCGTGTTTAAGTTAACTATCATCCTAGTACTGTTGTTAATCTTTTTTTTTTCTTGTACATGAGCGCTCTCTTGTCTCAATCCTGTTTTAAATAAGCAGTTTTTTTAGATTCTTGTTCAAAGTCTAAGGTCATTCATGTGCATGCGTTAGCGACTTAAATATGAGTTTATTGCTGAAAAATCGCCCTTTATTCAAGTGCTCTCTTAGTGCTAAATTTATTAGTGTTGAATTATATTATTTTTATTTTATTTTTTAAAAAAGAAGTAGTATGTAATACTTGCCTATCATGTTTATTTTTTTAGCTTGTTACTTTTCCTCCCCAGCTTATGCATATGCTAGTAATATCTGTAGGTTTCTTGTTGGCTCACCTTTTACTTAATTCTCATAAAAAATATTGTTCATTATAATATTTTATGCAGTTAAGTGAAGTTTGATTTTGATCACTTTAGCGCATATAGCTAACTACCATGTTAATTAATTTAGTTGGAACAATCACATGTTCTTTAGTCATTTATTTTTAGTTTTCTGTTTGGTCTTATATGATTTCCTTTAATTATGTTATAAGTATATATGTCTCATTTCTTCCCTTTGCATAATTTAGTATGTTCTTTTTTACTGTCCGTTTTTGTTAGGTCGTATGCTAATGTTCCTTTACCTTTTATGCATGTAAAAACCGTCCGAGTTTGCCATGAACTCTTGCCTCCCCTATTGCGTTTTGAGAGATCCATAAATTCTCCATCGAATCTCCCAACCTTAAAATTGACAAACAGATCCCCCAAAAGTAAAGGATATGAAGTCAATTGAAGAGTTGAAGTCGTGTGGCCAAAAGCAATTCTTCTTTTGTTTAGTGTTGTATTTTGTAAAAATTGGGCCTAATCCCTTGTCATCTTTGAATTGTTTTGCTAGAACTTAGGACAGGTGCGAAATTTAAATGGGTCAAAAATCCAAAGTGAAATGGGTCCAAATACCGGTCCAGGCGGACATAAATCGGATTTGGACCCAACTCTCTCCCTCTCTCTCTCTCTCTCTCTCTTACTTTATCATTTACTTGCTGATTGATATTAATTAGTAGTTTTAGGGCTAGAAAAATTCAAATCTCCCATAAGACGTCACTTTGTTTTAACGACTCGATTAAATCAAATAAGTTAATATGCTTAAAATAAATTTTACAAATTAAAATTCACTTAGATAGTAAAATTAATACTTCCTTTTTTCAAACAACATCAAATAATTTTTATCTCAAAAATTAAGTTAGAATATTTTTAGCCAAATAAGTTAGTTGTTGAATAATCGCGATTTAGCGAATATTTTAGGTGCCGTAAAAACCTTCCTAAAATATAAATAAGAATCCCCGAACCCCCTTTTAAGTTTTCAAAATGATTTTCTGTTTAAGTCTTTTGAAAACAAAAGTTTTCTTGATTTTCCTTTAAAAATTAAGTGGCGACTCTGAAAAAGTCAAAAACCTATAAAAAAACTTATTTTCCAAAAACGATTTAAACCACAACTCATGCTTATACATTATAACATCTCAATGTCTTCAAGGACATAATGACAATACACATACATAAGATAAATTCATTAAGAACTAAGCAAGATAGATCAAACTTATTATTCATGCAAGCCTTTGCTACCTTTTCACAATTCTCAAAAAAATCATCATAATAAAGCATAAAGGTAGTAGGTAATTCACAATACGACATAAGAAACACTTCTCTAGCATTTTTTTAATCATATACATTAAAACCACTTCATAATTTAAAATTGAGGATTTGCATATTCATGGGTTTATTGAGTTTTTGACCGTAAAATCATTAACTAACATTGAAAAATTTCATATTTCTTTCATTAAAACATTTTTATGCAAGAACCCATACTTAAATTCAAAATAGAAGAATTTAGGAATTTGAAACCCTTTTTGAAAATTCTTTGGATTGGCTCCTTGCATGAGAGAAGAATCAAGGATGAACTATCATACCTTCTATGAAGTAACCCATGAGATTTGGTGAAGAAATCACCCAAAACCTTCAATCTAAGTTCTACCTTGAGTTCAAGCTTCAACGGGGGTTTGAGATAGTTTTTCTTGGGTGGGAGGTTTTGATTTTTAAAAGTGAAGGCTAACTTGGGTTCTAGGAGTACAAACTAACTTAAAATACCTAAAAACCCCTAAAATTGTTGGGATTTAGAAAGTGTGAATGGAAAAAGAAAAGAGAGAACATGAAAAGTGAGGGAACTACTTTGGAGGGAAAATGAAAAGTCATTTGCAAAGTGCAAATGAAAAGTTATTTCTCCCATATCGGCAAAAGAAAGGGTAATTGTTGTCCTTATAGAACGAAACACTTTCATTACTTCTTAAAGAGCTAAGAAGAAGATGCCCCTCACGCCGTCGTCGTCGTCGCTCGCTCGGCCTCGGCTTCGGATTTGGATTTAGATTTGGCAAATGATGTGATTGATTGATAAATTTTTTGGACAAAATTTATTTAATCAGTTTTTGTTAAATCAAATAAATCCTGTTACAATTATCTCTTATAAATTTGCAGGTAACAGTAACATTCCGAAAATGTGTTACTCTTTCCGAAAAGTCGTTACTTTCTGAAAAGTCGTTATTTTCCTAACAGATACAATTTCCCGAAAAATTGTTATTTTTTTCAAAAGACACAACTTTCTGGATAAAATGGGTCTGAACAGATTTCACTGAACAGACATGTTCCTTGCTGAAAATGGCTATAAAAGGAAGTCAATTTTCGATTTTTTCAAATACTGAAAAATTTTCCTTCTCTGCATTTATTTTTCTCTCAAATAAAAATCAAAGTGTCGATCGACTGAGTCTGTGTGACTTGTTGTTGTTCTTAAGTTCGTTGAAGTTAAGGAAGTTTGAGATACCGCTATTTGTTTAACAGGTTTAATCCGTTTTATCTTGGGAGAAATTAATCCATAACCTTGGATACAGTGAGGGCATTAAATTTCTTAAGGACACACAGTAGTTTCTGTGGACTCGGATTAAATCTTGTATTTATGTATTTTCTGCTTCATCTTATTTCTGTATCTGTTCATTGGTTAACCTTTTTAATACAAGTTACTACATTAATAACAATCTTAAGAAATTTATCAGTTTCAGTATTTGAGGTTTCTGGAGATTAAAACCTTTATGGTTTTCTACTCTGCTTGAATTTTTAAAATTCACTCGATTAACGATTAAAAGAACATAAAAACTTTATCGTTAAATCAGAAAAAAGTTTGTGTAAAGATTTGTTCTTTACTGTTAGTATTTCAAATACTTAATTTATCTGCCATTTGTGACAGAAAAAAAAAAGACTAATTCAAGTCAAACAAATGCTGGAACAGTAAGTGCTGCAACAACAACTGTTGCACATAATCGTTCAAACATGCCTTAGCACCGGCTGAGAAACCTGCAAAGTCTTCTGGAGTCGACTTTAAGAGATGGTAGCAAAAGATGTTCTTCTATTTCACTACGTTGAGTTTGCAGAAGTTCATGTATGAGAATGTTCCTGTTATGTCAGATGAAAGTCCGGCTGATGAACGATTCTTCGTGACAAAAGCATGGACACACTCAGATTTTTTGTGTAAAAATTATATTTTGAGTGGTCTGCAAGATGATCTGTACAATATGTACAACGATTCCAAAACCTCAAAAGAACTCTGGATGGTTTAGAAAAGAAGTACAAAACAGAAGATGCCGGAATGAAGAAATTCATTGTGGCAAAATTTCAGGATTATAAGATGATAGACAGTAAGAGTGCCGACACCCAAGTTCAAGAATTGCAGGTCATAATCCATGATCTCCTTGCTGAAGGATTGATTGTGAATGATGCTTTTGAAGTGGCTGCAATTATTGTAAAGTTACCTCCATTGTGGAAGGACTTTAAAAACTACTTGAAACATAAACGCAAGGAGATGACTGTTGAAGATCTCATAGTACGGTTGATATTCAAAGAGGATAATAAGGCTGCAGAAAAGAGGTCACGTGGTAATTCAGCAATATCTGGAGTAAATTTTGTTGAAGAAGATTCCACAAAATTAAAGAAAAAAAAGAAACCATCTGGTCCAAAAAGTAATCCTCCTAAGAAGAAATTCATTGGAAACTGCTTTAATTGTGGTAAACATGGTCATAGGGCTAATGAATGCCGGGGTCCTAAGAAGGATCAAGCAAACATGGCTGAATCCAAAGGAGAAATGGACGATCTCTGTGCAATGCTTTCAGAATGTAACTTGGTTGGAAATCCAAGAGAATGGTGGATAGATTCTGGTGCCTCATGCCATGTTTGTGCCAGCAAAGAATTATTTTCATCATATACTCCAGCATTTACAGATGAAAAATTGTTTATGGCAAACTCCGTTGTTGCAAAGGTGGAAGGAACTGGCAAAGTCCTATTAAAGATGACATCAGGCAAGGTGGTGACTTTGAATAGGGTCTCATATGTTCCATAATTGAGAAAGAATTTAGTTTCAATTCCAGTTCTGACCAAGAATGGATTTAAATGTGTATTTGTTTATGATAAAGTAGTAGTAAGCAAAAATGATATGTATGTAGGAAAAGACTACCTTAGTGATGGCCTTTTGAAACTCAATGTAATTGCAGTTTATATGAATAAAGATTTTGCTTCTTCTTACTTTCTTGAGTCTAAATGCTTATGGCATGAACGTTTGAGACACGTTAATAACAAAACCTTGCGAAAACTGATTAACTTAAATATTTTGCCAAAATTTGAGTACAATAAATCAAAATGTCAAATTTGTGTTGAATCTAAGTATGCTAAGCATTCTTATAAATCTGCTGAAAGGAATTCAAATCCTTTAGAATAGATTCACACTGATATTTGTGACATGAAGTCAACACCATCACATGGTGGGAAAAAGTATTTCATAACTTTTATTGACGATTGCACTAGATATTGTTATGTCTTTTTGCTAAATAGTAAGGATGAAGCAATAGATGCATTTAGGCAATATAAAACTGAAGTCGAAAATCAGTCAGATAAAAAGATCAAAAGGATCAGAAGTGATAGAGTTGGAGAATATGAATCTCCATTTGCATAAATATGTTTAGAAAATGGAATAATCCATCAAACTACTGCTCCCTACACTCCTTAGTCTAATGAAATTGAAGAAACAAAAAACCGAACTTTAAAAGAAATGATGAATGCATTACTTATAAGTTCAGGTTTACCACAGAACTTGTGGGGGGAAGCTATCCTTACAGCAAATCAAATACTTAACAGAGTGCCTCACTCAAAGACAAATGTAATTCCATATGATAAATGGAAAGGTAGAAAACCCAATTTGAAATATTTCAAAGTGTGGGGGTGTCTAGCCAAAGTCCAAGTTCCTATACCTAAGAGGGTAAAAATAGGACCTAAGATTGTGGATTGTGTATTCATTGGATATGCCACAAACAGTAAGACATGTGGCTTTTTGGTTCATAAGTCCGAACATTAGGATATTCATGATAATACGGAAATGAAATCAGAAAGTGCTGAATTTTTTGAACATATCTATCCGTATAAAACTAGACTCTAGTCATCTAGTAGGGGATCTAAACAACCCAGAGAAGAACCAAAAGAGAATGAACGAAATGAAGAATGTCCAAGACGCAGTAAACGTCAAAAGACATCTACTTCATTTGGATCAGATTTTGTAACATTTCTTCTTAAAAGTGAGCCTCAAACATTCAAGGAAGCAATGTTGTCTAGCGACTCAACCTCTTGGAAGGAGGCTGTTAATAGTGAAATTGAATCAATCTTAAGCAATCATACTTGGGAGTTGGTTGATCTTCCTCCAGGGAACAAACCCTTGGGTTCAAAATGGATCTTTAAAAGGAAGATGAAAGACGATGGAACTATTGACAAATATACAGCAAGACTTGTTGTCAAAGGTTTTAGACAAAAATAAGGTCTTGATTATTTTGACACATACTCGTAAGTGACTAGGATTACATCAATTCGGATGTTAATTGCACTAGTTGCAGTATACGGTCTTGAAATTCATCAAATGGATGTGAAAACAGCCTTCTTAAATGGAGAGCTTGAAGAGGAAATTTACATAGAACAACCTGAGGGTTTTGTAGTTCCTGGTAAAGAAAAGAAAGTGTGCGAACTTATTAAGTCACTTTATGGGCTAAAACAAGCACCAAAACAATGACATGCAAAGTTTGATCAAACCATGTTGTCAAATGGATTTAAGATCAATGAATGTGATAAATGTGTTTACATTAAAGATACTCCAAATCAGGAAGTTATTTTATGCCTATATGTAGATGATATGCTTATGATGAGCAAAGACAATGTTAATATAAAAGCTACAAAGCGTATGCCTTCTAGTAAGTTTGATATGAAAGATTTAGGAGTTGCTGATGTGATATTAGGAATTAAAATTCCTAAAACTCCTAACGGTCTAGCATTGTCTCAAACTCATTATATTCAAAAGATACTTGAAAAATTCAAATTTTTGAATTTTAAAAGGCGAAAGACTCCAATTGATGTAAATCTTCATCTTGCAAAGAATAAAGGTGAAAGTCAATCTCAATTGGACTATGCTAGCGTATTGGGAAGCTTAATGTATGTCAGGAATTGTACACGACCAGACATAGCTTGCGCTATCAGTAAACTGAGTCGATACACAAGTAATCCTAATCATAATCATTAATTGGCAATGAAGAGAGTTTTGGGATACTTAGATGACACTCAAAACTATGCTTTACATAACAAAAAATATTCAGCCGTTCTTGAAGGATATAGTGATGCAAATTGGATTACTGGGTCAACTGAAACAAAATCCACAAGTGGATACGTTTTTACTATTGGTGGAGGAGCAATATCTTGGAAATCATCCAAACAAACATGTATAGCTCACTCTGAATGGCTCCGGAATTTCTTACCTTAGGCAAGGCAGGTGAAGAATCTGAATGGCTTCGGAATTTCTTAGAAGATATTCCATTTTGGCCCAAACCAATGGCCCATATATGCATACATTGTGATAGTCAAGCTGCAATAGGAAGGGCTGGAAGCATTATGTATAACGGCAAGTCTCGTCACATAAGACGAAGACATAACTCTGTGAGACAACTACTCTCAAGTGGAATTATCACAGTTTACGATGTGAAGTCAAAAGATAATGTGTCGGATCCACTTACAAAAGGCCTAAATAGAGAGGGAGTTGAGAAATCATCGACGGGAATGGGACGATGGCCGAGAACAAGTCATCGTGGCGGTAACTTTACCTAGAAGACTGGAGATCCCAAGATCTAGGTTCAAAGAGATAAAACAAATTCATTGATGACGGTTCAACATTGTCAAAGGAAAAGAAAAAATGATTATTATTTTATGGTCCATTCTCATGATGAGACAATGTTTAGTAACCAGGATAAAGAAATAAGGACTTTTTAATGGTTTCTAAGTTTAATATAGGGAATATCAAATTGTGTATCTATGAGATAACACATTTAGAAATCACCTATGTAAGTGTGAAGTGTAAGCCGCTTCAAGGAGAATCCAGTAAGGCCAGTTCTTTAAGCACTTACTATCCAAGATGTGTTCATGGCTGAACCCGAACAAAACAATGAGAACTAAGAACAGTTCAAGGGTTGATTGTGTGACATATGTTGTCTAGGTATACACCAAAGCTCGACGGTTCAAAGATATAAAATTTACCGATTGACCAAGTATATCAGATATATGTTCACTATGGAAATTTTAAAGAGAAACCTACTTATCCAGATACGATTAACCTTTACCTACAAAACACACAAGTTTTTTCATGCATATGTTTTAACAATAGTATTCCCCATTCATATGGGGGATTGTTGGGATTTAGCAAGTGTGAATGGGAAAAGAAAAGAGAGAATATGAAAAGTGAGGGAACTACTTTGGAGGGAAAATGAAAAGTCATTTGCAAAGTGCAAATAAAAAGTCATTTCTCCCATATCAGCAAAAGAAAGGGAAATTGTTGTCCTTATAGAACGAAACACTTTCATTACTTCTTAAAGAGCTAAGAAGAAGATGCCCCCTTGCGCCGTCATCGTCGTCGCTTGCTCGGCCTCGGTATCAGCTTCGGATTTGGATTTGGATGTGGATTTGGATTTGGCAAATGATGTGATTGATTGATAAATTTTTTGGACAAAATTTATTTAATCAAATTTTGTTAAATCAAATAAATCCTGTTAAAATTATCTCTTATAAATTTGCAGGTAACGGTAACATTCCGAAAAGTTGTTACTCTTTCCGAAAAGTCATTACTTTCCAAAAAGTCGTTACTTTCCGAAAAGTCATTATTTTTCTAACAGACACAATTTTCCGAAAAGTTGTTATTTTATCCAAAAGACACAACTTTCTGGATAAAATGGGTCTGAACAGATTTCACTGAACAGACATGTTCCTTGCTGAAAATGGCTATAAAAGGAAGTTAATTTTTGATTTTTTCAAATACTGGAAAATTTTCCTTCTCTGCATTTATTTTGCTCTCAAATAAAAATCAAAGTGTCGATCGACTGAGTCTGTGTGACTTGTTGTTGTTCTTAAGTTCGTTGAAGTTAAAGAAGTTTGAGGTACCACTATTTCTTTAACAGGTTAATCTGTTTTATCTTGGGAGAAATTAATCCATAACCTTGGGTACAGTGAGGGGATTAAATTTCTTAAGGACACACAGTAGTTTCTGTGGACTCGGATTAATTCTTGTATTTTATGTATTTTCTGCTTCATCTTATTTCTGTATCTGTTCATTGGTTAACCTTATAAATACAGGTTACTACATTAATAACAAAAACAACCGTCAATATCTTTTAAAAGACTTGGGATGAATTAACCAAAACACCCCAAGCATGGCCGAATCACAGACAACTTTTGCAGGCTTCCAAACGACGGATGGACCCATCTACTGGGCGTCATTTGAATGAAGATTGAAACAAACACAATAACAACCAACTAATCATTCTATTAATTACTGAACAAATTACAACGACTAAGATTACTGAGAACTGCAAGGAAAGAAGGAGAAACAGAGAAGAGATGAGAAGAGAATTACATAAGAAAATAGAGATGAAAATTAGGGATACGATGCAACAATGATAGTCTAAACTAACTACGCCTAGAGATAATAGATTTATATCTGACACTTTCTATTCCACTTGTCGCATATTTAGCGCACACTTTACCCCCACATTTTTTTTAGACAAAGTCAACAAATCTTTTAGATGGTATTTTCACACGATTACTCCTTCTAGGCTGAATAAAATTATCTTCCAATTTAGCCTCGTTGTCCTCCGCGTAACTACTCTGGCTTTCCGGCATCATTTAGTTCAGAGAGTCATTTCTTTGGGGCTTAGATCCCATAACTAAGTGTGGATCTATGCCCCCAAACGATGGGTGTCATTCAATCTTGCCCGTCGCCTACGGTCGCCATTTGGGCAGTGCTTGACAGCTTTCTTGTAAAGTCTTGGGTCCTCCTCAAGTACCTATAGGGTGTCCCATGGGGAGTCGTACCCGGACGTCAAACCCTAAGAATTCTCATCTAGGTCTTAGGATCCTCTCCTATCAATTAGAACCCCAAAAAATACATAAAACATGCAGAGACACACAAATACACACACAAGCACATAGACATCTAGTCGTCGAACATGTTCGTCGTCCCTTGATGTTTGACTTCCAAACTTATCAAAAAGACCTCATTACCTCTAATGCTAAAAGTTATTATTTTAATACATTATCGACTCATGAAACACATGTGAAGCTCTAGTTTGACCTATTTCACTTTGAGGGTCATTACAAATTTATTATGAAATTTTAGAATTTTGTGTTTATTTGATAATATTGAATAAAAAATTGGGTCTATTTTAATAGTTTTAGAACTTATAAGATTTTTATGTTTATAAGAAAATATACAACACCAAAATTTCATATCGCATATCCAAACGGATAGTGTAATATACCCCAAATACAATAAATTAAAGTTGAAATAAAACGAACCAAAATGTATAAACAAATCTTTAGGCTGAGGCACAAATATATCTCTCTCTTTAAGAAGATTTCATCCCACTGCGGCATAATATACACTGGTCTAGCAGTATAACTCTTGATTTTTCCCCTTCAGGATACAACAACCCAACAACAATGTATAACTCCAACAACTCTAGATTAGTTGAAGAGTCCAAAGCTCCACAAAAGAACACCTTCCTTCAACATATAACACTCCCTTTTGCAAAGTGAATATAATTGAATACTTAGAACATTTTCTATGTCTCAACTCTCTCGTTCGCTACACAAACCTCAATATAATACTACTCATCTTTTCACTCTATATTTTTTTGTATTTCTATTGTTTCTTCTTGTATCTCAATACAAATGAAGACTACACTATTTATAGGTGATGAATTCTTCCTTGAAATGAATAGGAGATAGTGGATGCTAAATTTGTCAAATGATGACTCAAATGTTACATAAGTTACAAGACATAAATATAGAATAATGGATGAAATGAACAGTTGGTGGTTACATAAGTTAGTAAAAACTAATGATCACTTTCTTCTACAATTGATGAGAGTAAAGAGGCACAAATATAATGTCTATCAATAGGCATAACATGATATATAATGTGACATATGATATATATTTTAATTAATATTAAAATGACACACCAACAATCCCGCACTCATTTTAATATTAAGATAAGAGAGTTTTTCACAACTTAGTAAAAGGTAGACTATTATGCATAATGAAGGTATGCTCTGCTTTGAACCTTTAGTTAGTAAAACAATGACCTTTACTCCAGAGTCAGTAGTGGTCTCAGATTTGAACTATGAATGCTTAACGATAATAAAAACTTACAGATTACACACAATAATGAATGTGTTGACATAATATTTAATATCTAACACGTTACGACCTTGTGTTATCGCGGATTCATTAGTGTTTTTGAGAATAAGCCCATCTCATAGAAAGTGACGTACTTTCATATTCACATAGGTGAAATCTGTAAAGTGTGCTCCTATGATTTTACACCCCACTCATACGAGATACAAACTTTCATTAAGAGTTTAAATTAGCAGTATTGCATCTCACAAAAAATAATCATATGATTTGTTGTTCTCATTGAACCTAGTTATAAGATCTATAGTTCCCAAGTTGGATTTCCTCATATATGACTAAGAATTTATGAGCTTCAAACTTCATCCCGCTCCATGTGCTTCAGACTCTTTATCTTTCTAAGGCCTTGGTTCATGAATCTACAAAATTATCACAAGTTTTAACACAATCAACATTGATGGTATACCAACGATCAATATGATCTAACAATATTATGTTTTTCTCCTCATGAGTCTAAATTTACCGTTATAATAACGATTTTGTATTCATCCACTATATTGGTGCTTCCACATTTGGTCAAAATTAGAAAAACTATTTTCTTAAAATAAAGCGTTTCAATTAATTTTTCACTAGTTGAAGTTTAATTTATTTATTGTTTTTACTTCAACCTTCATAATAGAAATGGCAAAAAGTAATTTGCATTTCTCATCCCACTTAATAACACCAAAAAAATTTTCTCATCTAGTTTGCTACTAACTTCAAAGCACTTGTACAACAAACACAATATCAAGACAAGATGTTAGTCACAACTCATATTTTTATAAGACTAGCAAACTCCATTTGTTTTTATTTATCACAACTTTCTTAAATAATTGAATCAAAAAGAGTTGCAAGACTCACACAACCAACAAAATTACATTTCATAATTATTTCCATATTATGTGACTTGACAAGGAAAATTTCATCACATGTTTTATGGTTCTTTTTTCATTTGAAGAATGAAATTTATCTCTACATAACATTTCATGTTAAATAACTACTTAAAATGGTTTTCATAATTTATTTAAAACTCTCATGTTAGATCTAAAAATCATCATATTATAGCCGAATAATAACATGTGTTTTATTCCACAATTAATATATATGTACTTGTAACACTCTTTTAGAGCATTTTTTCGAAGATGCAAAAATCAAAATTTCAAAATGATTTTTTTTTATTTCATGAACCCCCACTATTTCAAGAATTCAAATATCATTTTTATCATGAAAAGTAGATTCACTTTATTCCTGAAAATAAAAGGTAAATTTTTTTCTTTACCTTTTCCCCACTTTTGATCAAGTAGAAAAATACTTACGGTACACATCTTCTCTTCCATCTCTTAAAGAGAGTGATTTTTGAGCAAAATGATGATGTAACACCCCGTATCCAAAATAGAAAAAAACAAGCTTTTCAGAAATATCTGCAAGTGCAGCCAATGGTGGCCATCAACGGAGCGTAGCCTGACTCACGGTCCGTCCTTCACATCCGTCAATGGGGTTAGAAACCCCAAAAATCTCAGCCCAAGAAAATTAGGTCAAGTCCTGATCGAGGGACGAACCTTTGGTCCGTAAGTCAGACTACGTTTCATAGTCTGTGACCGACGATCGACAACACATTCACCCACTCTCTGATACAAACCACGGTTGACCAGCAGGAACCGTCATTCTATCTATGGTCTGTAAGTATGACCGTAGATGGAAATTAGCAGACAATTTAGGGGGAACTGCAGTTGGGTCAACTTTAATCGATCATAACTCTTAGAAAAAAATTAATTATGTGTCCCATGACATACCCACATATAGATAATTGAATTATCTTTCCATATCCACCGACTTTGCTAAAATTAGATCTCCATGTAAAAATTTATGCCCATTTTACTATAGGCCTGTTGAACAGAACCAAACGACGGACCGTCGATGGAATGACGGACCGTCTGTCTAGGTCATTGTTTGGTCCGACAACAATTAACTCAGGGGTCTTTTGGTCTTTTTCTACTTTGTTTAAACCGCAAGACACATCGTTTTGACCCTAAATCATAAGATTTTAGTCATTTTAAGCCTAGAAGCATAACTAAAACACACCTAAGTCAAATCATTAATTAAAAGCTTAGAAAATTAGAAGCAAGAAAGGAGAAAAGGCGAAGAACCCTAGTCAAGAATAGCCCCGAAATCTAAACATTTCTTCGTGAATTTCATCACCAGGTATGTGGGATATCATTAGTGGATTTCTTTCACCCATTGGGTCCCTAATTTTCAATCAGTTCTTGGTTCTCTTATCATGATTAAACCTAGGGTTTCTAGAACTTCGATAGAATTTCATGTAGATGTGTTCACTGACCATAAGAGCCTTCATTATGTGTTCACCCAGAAAGATTTGAATCTTCGCCAGAGGAGATGCTTGAGTTCCTTAAGTATTATGATATGAGTGTGTATTATCATCCTTGTAAGGCGAATGTAGTAGCAGATGCTCTTAGCATATTATCTATGGGTAGTGTAGCCCATGTTGAGGAAGAACGGAAGGAGCTAGTGAAGGATGTTCATAGGCTTGCTCACTTCGAAGTTCGCCTTTAGAGCATATCAGACAATGGTGTAATAGTTCAGAATAGGGCAGAATCTTCTTTGGTAGTGGAGGTTAAGGAAAAGCAAGACAGTGATCCAATCTTGCTTGAACTTAAGGGTGCAGTCCACAATCAGAAAGTTAAGGTTTTCTCCCAATGGGGAGATGGTGTACTTCTCTACCAAGGTAGATTGTGTGTTCCTTATGTGGGCGAGTTAAGATAGCACATTCTTACAGAAGCCCATAACTCCAGGTATTCTATTCTTCCAGGTGCCACTAAGATGTACCGTGATCTGCGGGGAGTTTATTGGTGGAACGACATGAAGATGGATATAGAAGACTTTCCGAGTAAGTTCCCCAATTGCTAGTAATTCAAGGTAGAACATCCGAAACCAGGAGGTATGACTCAATAGATCGATATTCCTACTTGGAAGTGGGAAGTTATCAATATGGATTTCATCCCAGGGTTACCTCGTACTCGCAGACAATATGACTCCATTTGGGTGATTGTTGACAAAATGACTATGTCTTCTCGCTTCTTAGCGATCAAGACTAAAGTTTCGAAAAAGGACTATGCCAAGATTTACATTAACAAAATTCTGAGGTTGAATGGGTTTACTTTATTTATAATCTCAGATAGAGGTCCTCGGTTTACCTCTCATTTCTGGAAGTCATTTCAGAAAAGTCTTGTTACTTAGGTTAACCTTAGTACAACATTCCATCCATACACAAATGGACAGACAGAGCGTACCATTCACACCCTAGAGGATATATTGAGAGCATGTGTTATAGATTTGAAAGGTTGTTGGGATGATCAGCTTCTTCTTATTGAGTTTGCCTACAACAATAGCTACCATTCCAACATTCAGGTGGCCCCTTGTGAGGCTTTGTATGGGCGTAGATGTAGATCTCCTGTTGGTTGGTTTGAAGTATGTGAAGCAGCTTTGATATGGCCAGATTCAGTCATTTATGATATGTAAAAAGTCCAACTCATTAGAGATATGCTCAAGACAGCCTAGAGTCTTCAGAAATCTTATGCAGATGTAAGTAGGAGGGAACTAGAGTTCCAAGTTGATGATTGGGGTTTTTTGAATGTCTCACCTATGAAAGGGGTGATGAGGTTTGACAATAAAGGGAAGCTCATTCCTAGGTATGTAGTCCCTTACAAGATCTTGAAAAGGATTGACAAGGTGGTATATGAGTTAGAGTTGCCAGCAGAATTAGCAGCAGTGCATCCGATCTTCCATATCTAACTCTTGAAGAAGTTTTTGGGTCATCCAGCCTCTGTAGTTCCATTAGAAAGTGTGGTGGTGAAAGATAGTCTTTCTTATAAGGATGTACCAGTTGAGATTCTTGCCCGTCAGGTTAGAAGGTTGAGAAAAAAAGAAGTTTTTTCAGTAAATATTTTGTAGAGGAGTCAGTCCGTAGAGGGAGCTACTTGGGAAGCAAACGCAGCCATGAAGCCAAGTATCCTTACCTTTTTCCTTCTGATTCCACTCCAGCTTGAGGCAATAGTTCCTCTTCAATTTTCTAGTCAATCATGCATTAATTAAGTCTTAGAATCATGTTCCCTCAGTTATGCTTGCATTTTTAGCGTATTTGCATGTTCTCGGAACTCAATTCATTCAGAAACTCAGCACTCTGTGTTTAGTAGTAGGGATTGCAACTCTCTCCCTCTAATCCAACTATTCTAGTCTTCATTTGAGGAAAAATGGTCCTAAGGGGGAGATAATGTAACACCCCGTATCCAAAACTCACCAAAAATCATCTTTAAGAAAAATCTGCAGGTTCAACAAATGGTGGACATCGACAGACCGTAGCCTGACCAACCATCTATCCTGCAAATCTGTTAATATTGTGAGAAACCCCCAAAATCTCAGCCCAGGAAAATTTGGTTAGGTCCTGATTGATGGACGGAGCTACGGTCTGTAGGTCAGACTTTGATCTGTAGTATGTGATCATAGTCGACATCCCATTCACCCACTCTCAGATACGAACCACGTTGACCATCGCAGAGTGTCATTTGATCTATTGTTCGTAGGTTTGACCATAGATGGAAATTAGCAGACAGTCAGGGGGAAATATAGTTCGGTCAACTTCAATTGATCATAACTCTTACCACAAAATTAATTAGGTGTCCTATGGCATACCTACTGATAAATAATTGAATTAGCTTTCCACAGCCACCAACCTGTCTAAGATCAGATCTTCGAGTAAAAAGTTATGCCCGTTTTAGTAAAGGACTATCGAATAGACCCAAACGACGGACCACCGATGGAACGATGGACCGTCTGTCCAGGTCATCGTTTGGTCCGACAACAATTAACTCAAGGGTCTTTTGGTCTTCTCCCACTTCATTTAAACCCCAAGATACGTCATTTTGATCCTAAATCATAAGATTTTAGTCAGTTTAAGCCTAGAAACATAACTAAAACTAACCTAAGTCAAATAATTAATCAAAAACTTAGAAAATTAGAAGCAAGAAAGGAGAAAAAGGTCAAAAACCATAGTCAAAAAGTCAGCAAGGTTCCCACAGTTCCTGCCCCCAAAATATGAATATTTCTCCGTGAATTTCGTCACCAGGCATGTGGGATTTCACTAGTGGGTTCCTTTCACCAATTGGGTTCCTAGTTTTCAATCAGTTCTTGATTCTATTATCATGATTAAACCTAGGGTTTCTTAACTTTGATAGAACTTGATGAATTTATTAAATATATGTTCCAAATCACATTGTAAAGTTATTGTTCAAATTATCGCATGAATTTCAGAACCCTAGCTATGTATTTCTTCAATTCTTTAATTACACATGCTAGGTCAGATATATAAGTTATTCAATTATACATGCCTCATTTCTTAATGCATAATTATCAGATTAAATGTTTCATTCTCAGTTTGCATGTTCATTCATGAGCTATCCAGCATTTATAGGAACTCAATCATAATCATTTAAACATTATTCATTGGGATTAGCAAAATAGCTAGCTGGACTAGGGTTCTGCGTACCTAATTAGTCCCAGAACTACTAGCCAAGTAGGTTGTAAGTCCCCTCTGTGGGAAATCAGTTTAGTGATCACGTCAGCATGTCTTTATACCTCTAACAGGGTATATGGGGTCCTCTCGATGGGGTATATATATCGGACTCCACATTTAGATCATGTTACTTTATTATCAGTTATTAGTAGGCGCCACAGTTCACTCAGACTCTTTTGCATTGACCATTATTAGTATATTTAGTATTCAGTTTCAGCATGATATAAATTGGTCATTGCATTCAATTAGTATATCATGTTCATATTATTATACTTGCTTTTTTGTACTTGTTCAGTTATGTTTTATTTCAGCTTTATTCCATCATACATTCTCAGTGCCTTCCAAGTACTAACACATACGTGCGCTACATGTTCTCGTGATGCAGGTTAAGGTTCTCCGAATCCAGATCACGCTTAGATCAATTCCCTATTTTCAGTTCAGCAGATTCAGTGGTGAGTCCTGATTCGCCGATGTAACGACCTGTTTCGTCATTTTGAGTTGTAGAGTTTATTTCTGGTAATAACTGTCTGAGTCGACGGATCCCACGATGGACCGTCATGAGCACGACGGATCGTCGAGGGTGTCTCGTTCCAAAACACTTAGAATTCTGAAAAATTGGGTACTCAGAACAACTCTCTGATCTTCGCGATGGAAGAGCAGGGCGGACCGTCGTGGGCACGACGGACCGTCATAGGCCCTTTAGTGAAAAATTGTCTCTGAACTCTGTGACGACTCAGCAGGACGGACCGTCGCAGGCACGACGGCCCATCACAGACTGCGTAACCCTGACTGGGTCGGAATTCTGTTAAAAGTTTTAAGGGGCGTTTTGGACTATTCCTGCTTATAATTATAAAGTTAGTGGTTAAATGTTAATAATTCAATTACTTAGGGGTTAAAGGAGACAACCTTGGAATAAATAGTGGGTTACTTTTACCATCTTTATACTTAATTATATGACAAGTAGGGTAAAAGACAAAAGGATTTGAATAAGAAAAAAAGAAAGAACAGAGAGTAAAGAGAGTAAAGAGAGAAACGATCGAGAGAAGAGGAGAACGCAAGGAAATCAAAGGTTTGGGAAAGTAGATTTCTTGATCACGATTCTTCGGTGGAGGTAGGTTATGGTTTATGCTTTTCATAGTAAACTCTTGATAGCGAATGATATGTATTGGGTAGTTTTGTAAAGTCTCCTATATGCTTAATTGTATGCTTGCATGATGTGATTATATAATTGCGATAAATAAGCATGATGAGGCTATTGAATCCTAAACCTTGAAACCTCTTTGTTAATGATGATGCCTTGGTATAAAAGCAGGCTTGATGAACTAAAAGAATGAGGTTAGTGGATCGGGTGTCACGTTCCGGCACCAGGATAGTATGAATGGGATCGGGTGTCACGTTCCGGCACCAGGATAGTATGAATGGGATCGGGTGTCACGTTCCGACACCAGGATAGTATTAATGGATTGGGTGTCACGTTCCGACACCAGGATAGTAATACTGGATCGGGTGTCACGTTCCGACACCAGGATAGTAATAGTGGATCGGGTGTCACGTTCCGACACCAGGATAGTATGATGAGGATCGGAGTGTCACGTTCCGACACCAGGATAGTAAAGAGAATGAAACTTGAAATATGTTAATATACTCAATTTAATGAACCTATTTCCCAAATGAGTATGGTATGGAGGCTTGAGTCCTCATGGGTGTACTTGGCATTATTTATCAATGATTCTTGTACTTGTGTTGCTACCTGTTGAGTATTGTAGTTGATTTTATGATATTATCTGATATATACTGTTTTCTATTTTGAGTTGGCCGATGATACCTACTCAGTACCTGTGTTTTGTACTGACCCCTACTTGTATGTTTTCTTTTTATTATTTGTGGAGTGCAGCAAACATACCGTCGTCTTCAACTCAACCGCAACTCTAGCCAGTCTTCGTCACATCAGATTTCAGGGTGAGCTAAAGCTTCTAGCTTGGACTGGATCTTCTTCTTCATGTCTAGATGCCTTGAAGTTCTCGCATAGACTAGCTGTTATTTATGTTTAGTTTCTTAGATACTCTTAGCTTTAGGAATTTGAGAATAGATGTTCTTGTGATGATGACTTCCAGATTTTGGGGATAATGATAAGTTTGAGTTTTAGAAGTTGATTATTGATTTCGTTAATGAGTTTTAAGTCTTCCGCATTATTTTTATGTTTATTATGTTTGAAATGTTGGGGTTAGATTGGTTGGTTCGCTCACATAGTAGGATAAGTGTGGGTGCCACTCGCGGCTCGTTTTGGGTCGTGACAGCCGAGGACAATAGTCATGAGTTACTTTTCAGTATTTAGTCCTTTAGTTTCAATTTTCGCCAGGCTTAGTTGGGGCTTGTCCCATTATTCTTAGCCATTTAGAGGCTTATTTCAGACATATATACTTTCAGCTTATTGTTGAGTTAGTAACTTCTTTGTATGAAACTCATCAGTATTTCATTTATCTCAGTTATGGTATATGGGTATTCCCCATCTTTTCAGTTTAAATTATGATTTAGCTTCCGCATTAAGTTTATTATCTTAAGTATACTCATGATCATGTCAGCAAGGTTAGCTTGGGATCACTTGTGGTCCTAGGTTCCGTGTCCACGTATCAGGGGTAGCTTTGAGCGTGACAGATGTTGTGATCCCTATCTTGATATCCACATTTTTTCAAACATTAACAAAACATGAATCTCCTTAAAATTGTTGGTGTAATATACAACAAATACAATAAACTACAATTGAAATAAAATTAACAAAAATGTATAAACAAATCTTTAGGCCGAAATACGAATATATCGCTCTCTTTAAGGAGATTCAAGCCCACTGTGGCATAATAACACTGGTCCAGCAATATAACTCTTGACTTTTCCCCTCCACGATACAACAGCTCAACAATAGTGTATAACTCAAATAACTCTAGATTAGTTGAAGAGTCCAAAGCTCCACAAAAGAAAACATTCCTTCAACAAATAAAACTCTCTTTTGTATAGTTAATATAGTTGAAGACTTAGAACATTTTCTGTGTCTCAACTCTCTCTTTCACTACACAAATCTCAATATTATACTACTCATCTTTCACACTATATTTTCTCGTACTTCTCTTGTTTCTTCTTGTATCCAAACACAAATGAAGACTACAAAATTTATGGGTGATGAATTCTTTCTTGCAATGAATAGGAGATAGTGGATCGTAAATTTTCCAAATGAATGGCTCAAATCTTACGTAAGTTACAAGACATAGATATAGAATAATGGATGAAATGAAGAGTTGGTGGTTATATAAGTTACTAAAAACTAACAATCACTATCTTCCACAATTGATGAGAGTAAAGAGGCACAAATGTAATGTTCATCAATACACATAACATGATATATAATGTGACATACAATATATATTTTTATTAATTTTAAAATGTCACACCAACGCAAACAAAACTTCAATTTCATCTCATGATTCCATATCATTATAGCATTTCATAATTCCATATCATGATACCATATCGCATACCAAACGGGAAGCAAGTTCTGATGTATAATTAGAGCATTCTTATATTTTCTGCTTATGTCGCTTCAACCAGTAATATGAGTGTGAATACTTTTTATTCTCCATTTTTGTTTTTGTCATTGTGTTCTCGTTTTTTGTAGCACGTCATGCCAAAGAAATATATACAATGTAATGTTTTTTGCGAAGGGGTGTAGCTTGACACTCTTGCCCCTTGGGTAGCTTCGCCATTGGAGGTCCACTGTAATTGAATCATATCTTGAGGAGGTCTCCAAAATTATCCCTAAATTTAGTAGAGAGAAAATGAAAAATGTACATATACTCATTAACATTAAGAAGATAATATCTCACATGATCCCTCAACTAAGAGTTTTTCTTAGAAAGTCACTCAACTCTTTTTCACAACCTCAAAGTCACCAAATTATAAATATTTTACCTAAACAATTGTCAAACCTATTTAATTGATTTTTCATTTAAATTTTCTGACATGATTTTTTAAAAAAATTAAAATTGTAAGAAACAAAAAGGATATCCCTTTAAATTATTTAATAATTTTACCTACAAAAAGTATATTTTTACTCATTTCTCTCCTAAAAATATACTTATGCGGCCCACTTTTAATTATTATGTTATATTTATCAAAAGGTAATTTTACTAATTTTTAAAGTTAAACTAGAATACATTGTTTCGTTATTTTAAATAAAAAATGTCAAAGCTATACGAAAAAGTACATCATAAAGTCTTAGTCAAAGTTATTACTCCATCCGTCTATTTTTATTTGTCATGTTGCACTTCTAGAAAGTCAATTCGACTAATTTCAAAGTAAAATTAGATTAAATTAATTTGATATTTTAAGCATAATTTAAATATTAAAAAACTATAACAAAATTACTATAAATTACTATTTTTTTGCATACCAAAATGATGAAAAAATACACTTAAAATATAGTCAAAATTTCTAAAATTTGACTCTAAAAAATAAATCACGACAATTAAAAGTGAACTAGTGTAGTAAAAGAAAACTATGACAATTAAAAAATGAATGAAAATAGTAATATAAAAAGAACAATGACTAGTCTTTTAATGTCCCTCCACTAAATGGCAGCTTAAGTGGAGGGATAAGTCCATATGGCTAGCCACGTCATTAAAATTTTTGGGTGTTAACACTTGAGAGGTATTTGTGATCTCTTGTAATAATGACAGAGTGTTTTTAATCCTAAAATATAACAAAAGACAGAAGTAATCTATATCGCATAGTTCAAAAATATTTTTGACCCTTTTCCAAGTTTCAGGGAAAAATTAGTTTATTTTAGCGGTGACTATCATATATCTACACATGGCCTCGGTGTACGCAAATATTACATTGTTGCATAAGTTATGCATCATGCATATCTGTAACGATAAATATTATTCCTTCTATCTCAATTTTTATCGTCATTTTCAAATTTTAAATGTGAATTCACACTATAGATATTGAAACAAAAATTATGAATTTGTAAGTTCCGAAAAGGTATTATAGCCACAACATTTCACAATTTTTAAACTATATAAGAGAATTATGGTGAAGTAACAATTTATTTAACCTGCTAAATTATTTATATGCATCATGCATATCTGTAACGATAAATATTATTCCTTCTATCTCAATTTTTATCGTCATTTTCAAATTTTAAATGTGAATTCACACTATAGATATTGAAACAAAAATTATGAATTTGTAAGTTCCGAAAAGGTATTATAGCCACAACATTTCACAATTTTTAAACTATATAAGAGAATTATGGTGAAGTAACAATTTATTTAACCTGCTAAATTATTTAATCTTAATTATATTAGGTTTCTCACTCTCTTTAAGAGAGTGCACACTCTCTGTATGTGAAATGGACAAAAGATGATGTTATAATATCAGTTCAAGATTGTCAAGGGTGTTCAAAATTGGAAGAGTAAATTTTTTTAGCTACTGGGTGTGCAATATATTTATTATCAGTAAGTGGGTTTGAAATAAAATGACATATTCATTTCCCCTTTTTTTTCTTTAAACTTAAAAATGGTTGTTCTACATTTGCCTCAGCAAGAATCAAACTGCAGACATTTGGCACTGAACTGAACACACTTACCACTGGACTATCAACCTCCACTGATATTTAATGTTTGCATTTATTTATATAACGAAATAACAAAGAGTATATTGCATATGCATACAATTTCATTTTCCGGTGAAAGGTGGTAAGCTGACCACCCTTCACGGGCTGTAGCTCTGCCCTGAGTATCACGCCTGCATAGTTAAGATATCTTTTGAAAATTCGATTAAATTTAGGTGTCACTTGATGTATTTTTTAAAAAGTATATATATTGTTTCTGAATGACATGTCTTTAGCTACAAATTTCTTTCTGAATGACATGTCTATAGCTACCTTATAGATTTAAAAAGAGAAAAGACATAAAGTGACACTTGGAGTTATCCCGAATTTTCAAAAAGACACCTAAACTACGCAAGTGTCCTATTACCCCCTGAAACAATCCTGAACTGATATTATTTCATCATTTTTTGTCCACCTGGCATGGAGAGTGTATAGACTCTCTTAAAGAGCGTGAACAAACTAAAAAACGAATATAATTTTATTTTTACAAGAATTTTACTATATAATATATAGTTTTATTTTTTTATTATTTTAACTTTTTCTCCTTGTTATTTTTTTTATTTTTCTTCCTTCTTCTTCGATAATTCATTGTCGTCTTCATTCACTTTTCACTTTAAATTTCAATTTTTTACCACAACTCCATCTCTCTTTTATTCTACTATTAGTTTAACTCTCTTTAATTTTAAAATTATATCTAGATATTTTAATACATTTTGAAAAATGTGATAAACTTATTAGATTTAAGATGATTAGTAGACATTATTTAGTTTTTAATCCAAATTCTAATTAAACTTTTAAATTTTTCGGAGAATTCTTATGCTTTCAAAATTATCATTTCTAGTTTTGAATTTATATGGAAATGAGATAAATTAAATGATCATACCTTCAAAATTTTGATCTTTCTTAGAAAAATAATTATTTTTGTTATTAATAACTCAACTAAGTCTAAAAAATAGTATAATTTTGGAAAATATGAAACTTGACCAAATAAGAAGAAGAAAAGAGAAAGAAAATGGAGGGGCTCAACTTGATATGGGTGTGGGGTTAGGTGAAGATAAGAGGTGAAGAAGGAGAAATAAAGAAAGAAAATGAAGGGAGCTTGATAGTTGGGATGGAAGATAAATTAAAAATTGAAATGAAATTAAAAAAAAATAATATAAAACTAAAATAAGTGAAAAAGTAAGACAAAGAAATAAAGAAAAACTTAAAATGTTAAAAAAATAATATTTCAAATTGAATTAACACGTGTCACACAATGATTTTTGGTGTGTGATTACACTTGCCAATTCAGATTTGGAATTGATCCAAAAATGATGTAATAATATATGTTCTGAATAGTTTAGGGGGTAATAGGACATCTACATAGTTAACATGTCTTATTAAAAATTCGGGACAACTTCAGATGTCATTTTATGTCTTTTTTCCTTCAAAAAAGCAAAACTACTATATTGATTTTATGGTACAAGGTGAATAACAAAATCATAAATTAAGTATGTCAATTCTATATCAAACACCTTAGATTTTGAATCATAAACCCAACATTTTTAAAGTTAATCTTATGACATGTATTTACTTTTTTATAAAAAGGAAAAAATAAAGGACAAACATAACATCAATAGTTTTGTATTTAGTTTTTCTCATGTATATTTCAATAATTTGTCATTTTTCATAAAAAGAAAATTATACTAAAGGTACACCAACTTTAATTTATGAATTAATCATATGTAATGTAGAAATAAAAGTACGTTTATTATGTTATATTCTTATATGTATGATTTTATCCTTGAATCCTGTGTTTATAAGCATGTTTTTTTATATAAAAAAATCAATTAACTTTCTGATTGATCTGTTTTTGTTTTATGAAGTTGTTTTCATAAGCCAACTGCTAATGTCTGCGATAATTTCCTTTTCTGATTGACATGCATAACAACAAGCAAGTGGTATATTTAATCTTAACTAATAATAGATGTGTCTAGACAGTTATAGTGACATAATAAGAAATGTAATGAAGGATGTCAAATATTGAATAACAAAACTAAAAAAAAAGTAACTCTAGATTCAATCTTAAATCCCTTGTATACTTTTACATTCAATTGTCACCAAACTTCTGCTCAATTAGTTTATGTCAAATTTAGGCATTTGAAAGAATTTCTAGCAATGAATTGAATCTTATAGCTAGTAAGTCTCATATTATATATATATATATATATATATATATATATATATATATATATATATATATATATACACACACACACACACACCATTTTCATTGTGTTGTAGGTCTCCATTTGTTTTGCTGGTGTTTAAGATATTTTATATATAAGATTTGACCTATATATAATGTAATTTTCGAAAGAAAGGTGTTCTTCCGACTATAGTTGCGCCACTGATCATCAAGATACTTCAATTTAATATAAGTGTGTTTACGAATAATTTCTAAAATGCACATCTACGTACTCATTTAAGAGGGTCTATTCCAGATGTGCATTTTCGAGGATAAATTGTTTAATGAAGTCAACTTAAACCAAATGAAGATGTTTAAATGTATATTTTGAAGTTGAAAGTTTAGTTCAATTGAGATCAATCAAGATTTTTCTTTGTATACAATGTGATGAAGTTAGCATTATTATTTAAAATTTATGTATCAACACTTATAATTAACGTTTTTTACATAGAAAGTTTTCCATTTTGAATGAATTTAATTTTCAAAGAGATTTAACACAACTATTAGGGAACAAATCTACATAAGTTTATTTATTTAGTTAGTGTATTGAATTTGTATTAAATTTTAATTAGTAGAGAAACATATCTATGATATTTCGAATTATATAATTTAATATCTTTTTGAATAATTTTTGCTATAATAGTCAAATTATATTATTTAACTGGACTAATATTGTTATAGGTGTAAAACAACCAATCGTTATAAAATTCAAAAAAGTGTTGAAACAAACATGATTGTTACAGTGAAGTCTGATTATTGTAGTTTCGTTATGTAGGGGTATTTTAGTTTTTGATGGCTAATTTTTTTTTTGGAGAAGTTTGAAGATAAGATCTTGATTGATACTACATTCAGATTTTAACAGGTGTTGTCTTGTTTATGTTTAGGAATTCATTTATAAGGTATCACTATTGAATATTAAGAGAATAGAGGCAAAGCTGTAGGAAACAATTCTTAAGGTGTTACAAAGGACAATTAGAAACTTATTTGGAATTTAGCCTCGATCATAGTGAAGGGTTTTAGAATAATCATGTACAGAGAAAGATCATAATTTTTACTCTCTTAGAAAAAGAGTTTTTCACACAATTACTTATGGAAATGAAAAGAGCTTTTTGGTATTGAAAGAAAAAAATATCAGTAATAAAATGAAAAGAGCTTTTGTTATTGAATGGAAAATAACCATTAATTATATTTCAACAACAATATATCTTAGCATTTTGATACTTGAATGAAAAATTACCATTAATTATATTAATATATCTAGTTAAAGATCAAAGAAGGGTCTAACGTGCATATTATTAGTCAAAGATAAAAGTGTAGAATGTACGAAGTCATTTGTCGTATTATCATAACAATACAACAATACATCTAGTCAAAGGCCAAAAAAGAATCAAATATCTATTTATTCTAATAAAAAATAAGAACGTAAAATATATACAAGATTTGACTATATATATCCGGTCATAGGCAGAAGTATAGAATGTACAGAGCAAGGTACTATGTGTGAAGAAGAAACTCAATACACATAGTAGTCTTGAAAACAAAGGAACAAAATCCCCCATTCTTCCTCGAAATTTTATTTTCTAGGCTTCATTGTTAGTATAATAAAAAAAATTACAATTGTCCCAATTCGTCATTCCTGCCTTCCTGGACTCCCCTCCATTTCACCCATGATTATAGGTAAATCGACAACAAATTATTTGCTCAATTTTGTCCTCTAGTTTTCCCCTTGTGTTCTTGTCCATTTGATTTATACTATTGTTCTTTCTATAACTGTTTTTTGTGAATTCTAACATCAGTTTTAAGTTTATCTTTTTGTCTATTCAGGAACATTCTAAGAGAAAATGATCTGGCTAGTTTGTGATCCTTGACGAATGTTTTACAAATTGTGATATACCTGTATAGAACCTATTTTCTTTTCTTAAAAGTATAAAATCATATTCTAAATTCCTCTAAATAGTTAAAGGCTAGATTGCTTATTCTTGATTAAGGTTAAAGACTTGAAAGAGTCCAAAAAGTGCCTTATAATTAAAACTCTATTAAAATTTATTCAAAATTTACTTTTCTATTTTTTAAAAAAAATATTACTTTTTCTTTTTTGATTGGCATTATATTACATAGTTTTTTTTAGGATTTTTGAATTTTAATACTAGTAAAATTGTTTATTTGATGTTCTAAATCTAAAAATTGAAACAACTTCTTATGTTTATTTATTTTATTAATAAATATAAAAAGATTTTAGTAATTGCAAACTTGAACTAGATGAAAATATTCATTAATTTTCTTTGTAGGTTGAAATCTATAAAACAAAGAGAAATCTGAAACAAAAGGTAGGAATAAAATGTCATATCCGAGAAACTTTGGAAATCAAATGATTCTTCAGTATCACTATCAACTTCATACAAAATCTAAGAAACATAACAAGAAGTCGACTCTCAAATTTTGAGGATCCCAAAAGAGAGATAAATAATCAATAATTATGGAGAAAAAGAGTCAAAATACTACAAACCTACATTTCGAGATATTCCAAATATAGGAAACTTCGTATCAAGAAAAGAGCATATGAAAGCTTATATGATTCCACCAACAAAATATCGAAAAGATAAAATCGTTCGACATTGTTAGGATTAAAGGGAAACCTTGTTGGTGCTTCATATTCTTCTTCAAAGTTGAAGAAGAATATGAAGCACCAACAAAGCTTCCTTTCAATCCTGATAACATCAAATAATTTTACCTACTTAAAATTTTGTAAGTGAAATCAGAAGAGGGTTCGTGTGTTCTTTCCTTGATAGGAAGCTTCCCAAACTTGAAGTATTTTTATATGAATGTTTGTAGTGCTTTAGCTCTCATTTTTTTTCTTATAGGCGTTGTTTTTCGTACTTTTTTTGTTTTTCAATGATCTGAGAGTTGACTTTGTGTTATATTTTTTTAGGTTTTCGATGAAGATGGTGTATAGTGATACTGAAGAATCACTTGAACTCGAATGTTTATAGGACAAGACATTTGATCACCTCGAGTAAGCTAAGCAAGAAAATTTTATATGAAGAATGTCTGAGATGGAGTATATCTTTGTTAGCCAACTCTTCGGTGTTGGAGAGAATGCTAATAGATCGACAGTTTCTTGATCAAGAACTTCTTGACACAAAATTATAGTTTTTCATTGAGATCTCAATTTTTTTTTGTGTGCATCACCTAAAGGAAAAATTGTCTATATAGATTTAAGATGATCTCAATCTTTTGCTTAGAAGTTTAAACTCAAAGGGGAGAAAGAAATGTTGATTTAGTATTATTTATGTATGTAATCACCCGGACCCGGAAGGTCATTTTTTGAAATTTATATAATATTACCGTTTTACCCATCTCGG
Organism: Solanum chmielewskii; assembly: GCA_027704785.1. Lineage (NCBI taxonomy): Eukaryota > Viridiplantae > Streptophyta > Magnoliopsida > Solanales > Solanaceae > Solanum > Solanum chmielewskii. The sequence continues at coordinate 4,516,725 of JAKWIX010000327.1, forward strand.
TATTGGCCGGAGTCACTTTGATCAATTTGTGAAGTTGGGTCGGAAATTTTTGAGCTATTTGTTAATTAGGATTGTTTAATTACGGGTGTTTTAAAATATTTAATTTACTTAGTAGCTAACGGCTAAGCGCATACTTTATTTAAAAATCCAATAGTATTTGGCACAAATATATTAAAATAAATAAATAGGGTTAAACAATTATATGCAAAACTAATTAAGAAGCGAGAAGAGTATAGTGAGAAAAATATTTGTGTGACACTGACATGAAGAAAACGACCTCCCAGTAAGCAAATCTTCACGATTTATGCCTTCCTATCTTATCTCCGCAAATCAATAACATTGTATACGTGTGGAAATAAGATAAGAAGGCAGAATCGTGAAGATTTTCTTACTAGGAGGTCATTTACCTCTTGTTAGTGCCACACAAATTTTTTCTCAGTATAATCCTCTCGCTTCTTAAGTAATTTTGTACATAATTGTTTAACTGTATTTAGTTATTTTAATATATTTGTTCCAAATAGTATTGGATTTTTTAATAAAGTGTGCACTTAGCCATTAGCTACTAACTAAAATTAATTATTTTAAAACACCCGTTAATTAAACAATTGTAATTAACAAATATCTCAAAAATTTCAAATCCAACTTCACAAATTGATCAAAAGGGAGTCTGGGAAACTACCTAGATGTATAAAACGGTAATTTTTTAAAAATTTCCAAAAATGAGCTTCTGGGTCATTACACTATCCACCACTAACATCCATGTTCATCCTCGAACATAAGAAAGAAAAAGGAAAATAAAACAATGATATCAAAGCTTAGTTATGACCTAACAGTCGGTGTTCGTCTTTCCAAGTGAGTTCCTCATTAAGACTATTTCATCAAGATTACATACTAAGAACTGAACTTTCGATTAAAACTTTTATAAACCCACAGAATAACCCCTGATTTCAATCACTATGGACTATAACATAATCACCATGACAATTTTTTTTTCATATAACCACAATCAAATTCTAAATCAATACCACCTAGCACGAGAAGTGAAATTGAAGTATCCACCACACACTCATAACGCACAAATCATGATAGATTTTATCAAGATTCCCTTATACAATACAATCTTTTCACAAATTTTAGTTATAAAAATTTGATCTTTAGATATTGAGTACTCGTTAAGGGAGAATAAAACTTATCTTACCCATAGAAGGAAATGATCAAGTAAACTTCCCACAAGCGATACACTTAAAATGTAGAACCTCTAAAACACTCTTAGACAATGACATCTCTTCATAGATCTTATATAAGTTCTCATAAGCAAGGCCGTTTATGTAGATCACTAGTATACTTTAACCATCTTAAACAACACCAAATCTTCCATAAATGAAATGAACAAGTCTAACCAAGGATGCCACCCTACGAGAAAAATCACAAGATCAGTACACCCGATTAACCACTAGGCATTCACCCATAGAAGCAAAAATATAAACGAACGTAGAAAGTGAATCATACTCTAAACCATGTCAAGAATGAAGTAGTTGGTCACATAAGAATATACAGAAGTAAGGTCGAATAACAAACGATACTCCTTCCATAGGGCCCATATAAATAAAATTTCATTCATCTGACTCCATCTCTCAATTTTTAGCCACCCATAATCAACTAGTCTGATCTCCATCACAACATTACAAGCACTCGATTCATCAAACCCCACATACTCCTCCCAATACTCCATTGAATATAACATTCTTGATACCGACAAACATCATAACTGCACCAACCATTTACCTTACTCTCAAACTGTCACTAGTATCAAAGTCTCCTTAGAGAACACATTGTAGCCTTAAAAAATAAAAAAATATGGCTCTCTCTTTCCATTTTAGCATTACATAACATATATGAGTCACACCTAATATTTACAGAACTACTTTATAAATCTTAAGTACTTTACCATCGAGATAAAACAAATAAATCACACTCAATATCAACTCCACGTAATTTTTCAGATACCAAATTTCAAGCAATATTCAAAACCATCATATACTCCATACAAACACTTAAGAAATTCTTGGTCACTCCAAAAATTTTGTTATACTAAAAGCTCATAACCTCTACTCACTATCAAAAGCCTCTATAACACATCATAACAGCCTGGAAAGTAGTTTCAATTCCTTTGAAATCCTCATTAATCATGTAAAACAATAGATCCACACAATCAATCCTAAGTTATCTATCATAATTCGAACAATCTAGCTTGAAATAACGACATAGAATCTTTCACACATCTTTCGTTGTCACCCAAACAAAAACTCGATCTTTAGAAAAGTAGATAAAAATCTTGCAAGTTGTACCGAACTAGTTCACATACCACAGTCATATCTAAACTCATAAGCAAAAATTCAATAAATCCTTCAACTAAAAACCAAGAGATCATAGGAGAGGTTTTATTCCGTCATCTTTTTAAAATTCTTTTCGTAATACAATTTCAAATACCTTGAACCCTTCGATATACTAAACTCTTGTTTCTTTCATTGACTCACTAACCAATCTTATCATTTGATGGATAAAAGCAGAAATTGGAGAAACAACATTTTTTATAAGTTACCCTATGAGGACATTATAAAAAAGGCACCAATCTTAACAAAGAGTCCATCCAGGGCCGACTTAACCACTGGACCATTAAAGTCGTCGCTTGGGGCCTCATATTTTTGGGTCCCCTCAATTTTTAAAAGAAGTACTTACACATTTTACTTAAATTAAAGGTATATTTTTTAAAAACACATGTAATAACTATAACAAAAAAATAAAAATAGCTATTAGTTTTTCCCACTTTTCTAAGGAAATGAAATATTTTATGAAAATAATTTTCTCAAGTGGGAAATTCTGCTTTCTTATTCATCTCCGAATTTTTTTACCTTATATTATTATTTACCTTATACTCATCTTTTTTTACCCTCTATTATATTATTTTTATTTTCAATGTTGAATTCTCTCCTAAAAAATTTATTTATTGTTGCTTACAAGTCAAAAAAGAACAAAATTTGCTTTTGAGTGTCTTCTTCAAAATATTAAGAAGTGCAACAAACAATCATTATATTGAAGGAATGCAAGAGTATTTCAATATTATTATATCAATTTATCATAGTCGTGAGTCAGGTTTTATTATTCTAACTTAATTTTATAATTTTTCTTGAACTTTTGTTATTATTGATATTCCTAATTAGTAAATATATATATATTCTCCTTTAAGTTATTATCAAGAGAAATAATACATGTAAAACATAGTAATTTAATGAAAATACTCAATTAAATAAAAATACTTGATTTTTTCATAATGCTTATATTTCTTATAGAATAATGTTGACAATTCCGGTAACTATTGCCTCGGATGAAAGAAGTTTTTCGAAACTAAAATTGATAAAATCTAATCTAAGATCAACAAATGTGAGATTGAATGTATTAGCTATATCATCAATTTAAAAGGATTTACTAAAACAATTATTAAAAAACAGTAATTAATGACTTCATATCTAAAAAGACAAGAAAATAGCTTTAAGTAAAAGCCGAACTCATAAAGAAATCCCTAAACTTGTTGGGTTTTTTCCTTCAGGTACCTCAACTATGCCATTTTCCATTTGAATCATTAAACCACCCATGATTTGTTCATTTTAGACTCTATTGGATGATTTTGATCGGCTTTTTTAATTGTAAATGTCTTCAATTGTGTTCGTATTGTAATGATTTTGATTGAAGGAATGAAAATTATCTTTGTGTTAGTCTCATTTGTTTTATAATGTGTTCAAATAACTTTAAGTAAAACAAAATTATTCCCGAACAGTTTCACAATCAGTTGAACTAATGAGTTCTTGAAAAACATGTGTATCTCCTACCAATACCCCTAACAAAATCTGATTTCACTATCAGCCAAGAGTGTTTAAAAGGAACAAATTATGGATGATTTAATGATTCACTGGGGAAATAGCATAGTTGTGGTACCTGAGGGGAAAAATCCAAAAAGTTTAGGGATTTGTTATGTGTTTGACCTTAAATATATATATATATATATATATATATATATATATATATATATATATATATATATATATATATATATATATATATATATATATATATATATATATATATATATATATATATAGTACATCATTATTATTTTTTTGAAAATAAAATAAAAGAATAATAGGGCCCTTATTTAAGGTTTGAATTTTAGGCCCCCAATTTTGTTGAGTCGGCCCTGAGTCCATCTACTAAACCAACAATCGTCATATCTACGTCTAGGATGTGATACCACATAATATATCATTCTCTCCCTTGACCACATGTTAGCCGGAGAAAGCGTCACAACATGCATTAGTTGATATTAAATCAAGAAATATTTAATTATTTTTTTGTTAGTGCGTTTTTGATGATTTACTTCATGTTAACTTCTTATAATTATTTTTTCTATTCTTATGAATCTTCATGATTAATTAATTTGTATTTTTACTCCTCTCATAGTCAACAAAACCTTTACTCTTCTCATTGTCAACTTCCCAAAGTGGCTAAAGGCTTAATTTGACTGGATAAATGGCAATTTCCGTCCATAAATTGCCATTTATATTAGTTACTGATAAATATGATTTTAAATTTTTTTTAAATATCACATTTTGCATAATAATATTCCATTATTCATCAATTGGACTATTATTGACATTATGCTTCCTTTTTTTAATTACTATGTTTCTTTTTCATTTTATTTTGAAATGTTTTATTTGAGTTGAGGATTTAATAGGAATAATCTCTCTAGCTTATAGGATAAGAGTAAATTTACCTATACATGATTCTTTTCAAATACCACACACACACTTTATTGTAATCAAAACTCTTAATTACAATCTTACAACTTTTTCCTCCCAAACTCGCAACACTCCCCGATAAATCTCAAACTCTTGATCTTGTTTTGATCTTCTCTCTATGTAAGTGCGTAATATTCTTCCATGAACTATTGCAATATTTATAGGCTTTAAAACTCTTTTAAGTATTGTTCAACAAAACTTAGTTTTCGTCGCTTTAAATAAACTTCTTTAAACCGAACTTGACTCGAACTCCTTCTTGCATTATGCTTTGAAAGGAAAAACTTTGACGCAGTTTACCTTAACAGAGTAAGAAAACTGTATAAATCACTAACTCCTTATTCTACTTGATTTAAACTTCCTTTTCTACTTCGATTTTTTAGGTTCACATGGCAAGTTTCGACTTTTCTACTTCTTTCATGCTCTTGTCTCCTTGTTTACTTCACCTTCCTTGTTTGTCTAGTTTTCCTATTTGATTAAGAAAACTATGTTGTTTGCGTACTACTTTATAAAAGGAAACTTTATGTTCTAGTTTCTTGTCAAAAAAATAATACTTCCACAACTTTATAACATCTAATTCAGTGGTTGATTTTCTCCTTATCCCACTCGGATTCGGTCTAAAAGGTACATGTTGGAGCAACCAATTCCTTTCATCTATTTCCCTATTTGTCAATTATCAAAATCTTTATCGTTCAAATATACTCAAAATCAGAGGGGGCGAGGAAGTATTCAGAAAGGAGTTATTCTTTAGACGAGGTGTGTAAGTTTAATTATCACTATAACTTTCTGAGCTTTTTCTCCAATTGTTGATGCAATTTTCAGGCATATACATCATGGTTAATTGTTTTGATTTGCATTCAATTTTTTCTTTTACCCTTTTCGGTATTTAAAACATTTGATTAAGAGTTATATATATAGACGGGGATGATTTTTTAAGTTTTGATCTTTGATTGGGTTTGTGCAATGTAGTGACCAAAGGGGTAAAAAGAAGATAGTTGATTTTTTCTGACGTTGAAGTGGACTGATTTAAATATCTAAAATTAATTTATTTTTTTTATTTTTAGTTTTATGTGTGAATATATGTAAATGAATCTGCTACAACTAAAATCAAATAAAGGGTTAGCACTAAGTTGATGATATGCCTAAAACAATAATTTTATTACATTATTGTCATATCATGTTAAGACAATTCAGAATATTGTACCGGTAGTCTTTTTGTTAGGTGGATATATGAGTTCATTTGTCCTTTTCATTTCATCATCTTTGTTCTTTTTGTCATAAAATTATTGAAGAGCTCGATTTCTTAATGGGTAAATTAAGAATAGTAGAAGGAGACTATTAGAGATTTCAATTTATTTAGGCTTTTTGTTGAAGTAGACTTAATATATGTTATAGTGATGATGCCTGTTGACACCCAATTTTGACCCTCCATGATTTGATTAATTATTAATCTTCTTTAATAATGAACAATAGGAAATAATTGTTTTTGAAAATAAAAAATACTATCAAGACTATCATTCAAACACTTTTTGCCACTTTTTCATATGGATTATATGTCTTTTACTTAAAATATATAGATTGATATAATTTTTCAATTTGAAGGAATAGTTAGTAAATTGATTTACCAAAAAACAGAGGTTTAATTAAGTATGCAACTTATTTTTTTTAAACTGACAATTTAATAAGATCTTTCCTTTTGAAATAATTATTTTGATGTTGTTAAAGTTAAGAAGCTTGATTAATTAGTTGACTTTATAATCCATCTCATTTCCTTTGAAACTCTCTCCAGGGATTTTATTTAGTCCATATTTGGACCATCAGATAACCTTTAACCCAAAATTTTGGCCCAAATTCTTTAAACCCATTTCACATCAAGAGACCCAAGACCCAATTAAGAATTTGAAAATTTCCAAGAGTCCCACATCGTTTTCCCCATTTATTTCGACCTAAAGTTTGTCCTATATAAACCCCCTCACCCTTACTGTTCAGGGCAGGAGTTTTTGGAGCCGAGAAAAAGAACACCCCACTAAGTTTTTGGGAGTTCTTATTTTCTTCGTTGAAATTTCTTTGATTTGCGACTATTTTGAGTCGGAGTGGGATTGGAATTCGTCACGTCCAGGATTGAGTTCTAGTCGCTGCCCAGAACCTGGTAACACTCATATTCCTTCCTCTTTTTATGTGAAGTGTTGGGTTTAATTTTTTAGCGATTATGTATACCTATTGTAGTTTAATAAATAAAGGTGTTTAGATTTAACTTCGTTGTTTAGCACTCTTTGTTAGTTTTAGATCAATGCTCAAGAATGGAGGTTTATTTTAGCTTAGCATTTTGTGAATTATGCGGTGTTTAACTAATTACATCAAGTTGTGTTGTTTAGTCGTTTCACTCACTTTTTCATTTTAAAGATAGTTGTTGATAATCATTGTTTAAATTTGTTTGAAATCCTTGATAGTATCTTGATTAATTACCTTATTCAAATTGTGATCTTGACTATTGGCCCGTATTTCTTCCTTGATTTTACCTTGATTTAATTATCTTGTCCTTCTTGTTTTACTTGAGAGATTTCATTGTGTGTCTTCCTTTAATTTGTGCAAGCTGTGAAATATATTCCTTGTGTCTCTTCCTTTAATTCTTGCAAACTGTGAAATTTGATCTGATTGATCAAATATTCACTTTCCTTTTCTTTACTAGATTTGCTCATGATTCGTTTGATTCCTGCAATCAGGTTGATTGAGAGTCCGCGATTTGGTGATATATCTCGTTCCTTTCCTGCATCAAGTGACTAGTCAGTATATTCATTTGTCATTATTAACACCTTCGATTATGAGGTTAACACAATGTTGTGTGCACCTCTTTATGAGATTTCGTATATGTGCTGAACATTGTCTTTTCCTCTATTTTATGACTTTTCTTAGTTATGAAGTCTCAATTTCCACTTTGTTTTTTGGGTCTTTTTACTACTGTGTTGTTTCTGCTGAATAATTGTTTTTGCTTTTTACACTTTGCATTGTGTTGTTTTTGCTTATTAAAATCAGTTATACTTTCATCAACATTTGTTCAATTTCTCATACATATCATCCTAAGACTACAAGATGAAATGAATAAAAACTAGGACTCTACAAGACCTTTTTAAATTTAACAATTTGAATTACTTAGTAACCCTAATTGATATGTCATGAAGATTTTTCCTTAATAGCTTGCCGTAAAAGGTAGAAATGTTTCCTTATATTCCTAGCTTTTAATGATGCAGTGTGAAGCAAGGGTAATCAATAATCACTGAAGAAATGCGTGTTTGAACAGATATAAGAAATATTGGGGTTGCAGCATGGAGTGATACCTTAGGAATCATGCGCATCTGAAGAACAAAATAAACTCTAGAATAATAAGGGTGCTAATTCCTCAAAAATTTCCCTCCTCTTGAAAAGAAGGAAACAAAGTCAAATATCTTATTACCTTTATTTTCCTTTTCCAGAAGAGGGAATTTTTTGAAGATTTGACACCCTTATGTTGGTACCTCATTTGATATTATCACTTAGTGCCTACAGGTATTTAGAAAAGTTTTCCATTACAATTTTAGATTTTATTCCTCTCAATTACAAATCAATCGGAAGTTGACAATGATGTTTTAGAATCTAACTACAAGGGGGCTATCAGAAGGTATTCCATTCCTCTCATTCTTTTTTCTCATGCTATAAAGTTCAAACATGCTTGATAAACACATTTATTGTACACTAATGTGCAGGTAGCAAAAACGCTTTAACGTAAAACCATTCGTCTAAGGGAACTCTCTCAATTCTTTATTTTTACATTAACTTTCCAAGCTTCTTGTCCAATTGTTCCTGCAATTATCAGGTATGTGTTGGTTAAATGTTTTGATTTGCATTTAATTTTCTTTTACCCTTTCGGGTTTGCACAAATATCTATTTTGCATAGGTATTTAAAGCTTTTGATTATGATTTTGTTTTATTTTTTTCTATTTTTTAAGATGTGATGTCTTATGCAAAGAAACTTCGTGGTGCTGGTTAGCTAATACATGTTATAACTTTTTGTAGTACTTCTCATTGTATTTTGCACTCACTTGCCTAGGGAAGTATCTGGTACTCTTTTTAGAGCTTTGTTTTGTAAACTCAACAGTTGATTGGCAAATTCTTATGTTGCATTCACTTGCCTACAAAGTTTCTTGTACTCTTTTGTTTGATTGGCAAAAAAAATTTGGACCATTTCTCGATTTGTGTGTATCATCCTTGCGCAGGGGCCATATTAATCTTCCCTGTATCGTTCCAATTTTATCGGATGATTATATTTAAATAATTTAAATAGTACTTTATGCTAAATTTTCATATGACTGGACTCGTAATATTGGATCAAACAAAGATAATTGTACATGCAATTAGATTTTTATATATCAATTAGAATTTCTACTGTCACTAATTATTAACTATCTCTACCACAAATAAACACTATTTTACAAGTGTATTCCATGAAAATGACAATGAGATTTTATCCACCTTAAAGAAACATATGTTGATCAAAATTTCTACAACACGAAAGACAATTTTATTCGAAAACGACTTCTTGATATGCACGTGTTATAAAAATGATGATGTTACAATTTCTTAAACAAGATACAAACTTTAAGATAAGTAAAACACTTGAAAAAATAATCAATGTTATATACGTATGTCACATATAAACTATTTGTTGTTGAATTATTAGAAAAATAAATAAGGTAAGTATTGTACTAAATATAAGATATATTAGAACTGTATAAGAACAATATCGCATATAGCAATTGAATTGATTGAGTGTAACTACAAACAATTATATAAAATTTGTTTACTCAAGATTACTTGCAAGTTTTAATAACATTTATATCACTTAAATTTTTTGTATTAATTATACAACATACGAGTGCAATACACGTGCCTAGAGACTAGCTTGTATTACTAAAAGTGGGAAGAAAAAAGGTTCAAGATTGAAATACTATTTTATCCTATACTAAATAAAAATATTATGTAATAGCTCATCAATTAAAATTAAATAAATATAATAACAATAATAAAAATATTATTATTATTATTATTATTATTATTATTATTATTATTATTTTTATTTTTATTGTTATTGTTATTGTTATTGTTATTGTTATTATTATTATTCTAAAACTGGAAAGGTGTTGAGTCAAAAATTCAAAGAAAATTGTTGGACATTTTATCCTTTTAAAAAATAAATTAGTTCCATTTTTTTAAAAAAATTGTTTTTATTTTTACTTTTCTCCTTCAATTTACTTAAAATAATCTATATATAATATGATTTCTTAATTTATTAATATTAATATTTTAATTACATAATGATATATATATATATATATATATATATATATGAAGCCCAACAAGTATACTTTAATTCTTATGCTATCACATTGCAATTATAATTTATTAGATTAATTAATATAATTAAAGTAGAAGAAAAAAAATGTATATAACTCTTTCAATTCACCGACTCTTTGAATTTTGAAATCACAAATAAATTTATGTGTCATGATTCAATTTTGTGTGTTGAAATTTTTCCAATTCGATGAATCTTTGAATTTTATAATCAAAAATAAAATTTATTTGTCATGATTCAATGTATCTCGTTACTGAATTTTTGAAGGTGAAAAGAAAGTTAAATATCACTGTGAATACCAGTAAATTAATAATCACTAACTCCTTCTTCTAGTTGATTTCGAATTTCTCGTCTACTTCGAATTTGCAAGTTCACGTGGCAAGTTTCTGCTTTTCTACTTCTTTCAGGCTTTTGTCTCCTTCTTTACTTCAGCTTCCTAGTTTGTCTAGTTTTCCTATTTAATTAAGAAAACTATATTTCCTAAGTACTCCTTTATAAAAGAAACATTTATATATAGGTTGCTTGACGAAAAAGTAATACTTCCACAACTTTATAACTTCTAATTCGTGTGGTTGACGTTATCCTTATCTCAATCGTATTCGTTCTAAAAGTACATCTTGGCGCAACTGGTTCCTTTCATTTGTTCCTCTATTTATCAATTATCAAAATCTTTCTCGTTCTAAGACACTCAAAATCAGAGGGGGCGAGGAAGTATTCAGAAAGGAACAATTCTTTAGACGAGGAGTGAAACTTGAATTATCACTCTAATTTTCGAAGAATTTTCTCCAATTGTTGATACAATTTTTCGGGCATATATATGTTTGTTAATTGTTTTGATTTTCATTCAACTTTTTCTTTTACCCTTTTCGGTATTTAAAATTTTTGATTAATATTTGAATATGGAGTTATGGATGATTTTCAAAGTTCTTATCTTTGATTGGATTTTTGAATTGCAGTGACCAAAGAGGTAATAAGAAGATAGTATATTTTTTCCTCTTTTTGTGAAACTCTCTCTCGATTTCTCATGTTGAAGTGGAGTGATTTAAATTTCTAAAATCAATCTTTTTATTTTTTATTTTTTAGTTGTATGTGTGAATATGTAAATCAATATGCTACAACTAAAATAAAATAAGGGGGTAACACTAAGAAGATGATATACCTAAAACATTATTTGTTTTACTCTATTGTCATATCATGTTAAAACAATTTTAAATCTTGTACCGGTAGTCTTTTTGTTAGGTGGATATATGGTTAATTTTGTCATTTTCATTTCATTATCTTTGTTCTTTTTGTCATAAAATTATTGAAGACCTTGATTTCTAAATGGTAAATTAAGAATAGTTGAAGCAGGACTGACTCTATGCTATGTAAAACAAGGCCATAGCCTCAGGGCCCAAATTTTGGGGGGCCCAAATTTTTGTCAAGAATAAATTTATGTGTTAAAAATTTATAGAAAAAATGATTATTTATGATAAAAGTATATTTTTTAAATATATTATTTTATTTGTAACATCTTTTTTAGTTTGTAAAAAATAATAATTAATAGTGAAAAGTGTTCAACAAAGTGAATTACAATTTTTTTAATTTCTTTTTAAATTTTAGTTTCAAGCATTACTTCAAACATATTAAAATGATGTATACCAAGTCATCAACTTCTTGTATCAAATTCTATGGTTCCAACTCTTATCTTTATTTAATATTGTCAAGTTATTACATATAGCATTATGTTAACAATACATATAATAATTGCCCAAGTGAAATGATGTTTTTCAACATTGAGTTGATAAAATCTTACTTAAAACTAATCAGTGAAAAAACAATATTAGTACTAGCAATTTTCATTGAAATACTGTAAGAAAATAAATTTTGACTAAATATGTATATGAAGTTTATTTATATTTTAGGCCGCGAATTAAAATTTTGCCTTAGGCCCCCAGTTACGTTGAGTCGCCCGTGAGTAGAAGGAGACTATAAGACAGTTCGATTTATTTAGGTTTTCTGTTTAAGTAGCGCCAATATATGTTATTTTGATGATACATGTTGACACCCAATTTTTATCCTTCATCATTTGATTAATTTGTAAGCTTCTTAAATATTGAAAAATTGGAAATAATTATTTTTGAAAATAAAAAATACTTTCAAGATTATCTTCCAAACATTTTCTTTCCACCTTTTCATATGGATTATATATATTTATACTTAAAATATATATATTTATATAATATTTCAATTTGAATAAATAGTTAGTAAGTCGTTTTGTCAAAAACAGACTTTCAATTATGAACACAATTTTTTTTTTATAACTGACAATTTAATTAAGATCTTTCATTTTGAAATAATTATTTTTATGTTGCTAAATTTAAGAAGCTTGAGTAATTAGCTGACTTTATAATCCATGTCATTTCCCTTTGAAACTCTTTTAACGGACTTTATTTAGTCCATATTTGGACTATCAAATAACCTTTAACCCAAAAATTTTGGCCCAAATTCTTTAAACTCATTTCACATTAAGAGATCCAAGACCCAAGATTTGAAAATCTCCAGAGTCCCACATCGTTTTCCCCTTTATATATACCAAGAGTTAGTCCTATATAAACCCCCTCACTCTTATTGTTCAGGGGTTGAGTTTTTGGAGGCGAGAAAAAGAACACCCCGCTAAGTTTTTCGGAGTTCTTATTTTCGCCACTAGAATTTTTTTGATTCGCGACTATTTTGGAATTCTTCATGTCTAGGCTTGAGTTCTAGTCACTGCCCAGTACCAGGTAACACTCATAATCCGTCCTCATTTTATGTGAAGTGTTGGGTTTAGCTTCTTTTTTTTTTTGCGATTATGTTACCTACTTTAGTTAACTAAATAAAGGTCTTTAGATTCAACTTCGTTGTTTAACACACTTTGTTAGTTTTATATCTTGTCTCTTGTTTTGATCCCAATGATCAAGAATAGAGGTTTATTTTAGCTTAACATTTTGTGAATTAGGTGGTCATGTTCAACTAATTACATCAAGTTGTGTGGTTTAGTCCTTTTACTCCCTTTTTTGTTTTAAAGATGGCTATCAATAATCAGTATTTAAATTTGTTTGAAATCCTTGATAGTATTCATATTTAAGTACCTTATTCGAAAATGATGCAAATTTGTTCTTCTCTTGAGTATTTCATTTTCTATGTGAAGATAGTTAGATTTATGTTTGGTATTCTTGCCTCTCTAAGAGTGTTAGCTTAACCTTTGCGAAAGTTGTTTATATCTTGGTATATCTATTGATGTTTGACCAAATGTCCCATATGTTAACTACATTATGTTTCCCATCACCATTCTAATCTTTCTTTACCTCTGTAACTCTTAAGTGCAACTTTTAGGATTTTGACGAAATATTTGTTGTCTTTCCTTACTTATTTTTCTAATTTTCTATCGATGAGTGAATTTAATTATTGTTTTGGTTTGTCTAAATTTGAATATAAATGATAGGTTTTAGGATAAATTTTTGTCATGTTTAAGTCATTTAAGTTACTGATTTTGTTCAAGTTACACATGTTGCAAGATCCCCTGTAACTTTCATCTTAGAGCATATTTTATAACTTAGAAAGGTTTTTTTAAAAAATTTTTACTGTTGTCTAGATCGGCTCAAAACATTTTATTATGAGGTTAACACATGGTTATGTGCACCTCTTTATTTCTCTAGGGTGGAAGTCAGTAGCGGTTTCTATAAGTTTGTAAGTGTTAGTCATTTCACATTTGTATGAGATGGTTTATATCTACTAAACCTGAATCCTACACAATCTAACAGAGATTGTAATGTACTAGCACTTATTCAGGAATATTTACTTTTTAATTTCCTTGTATACTTTTTCTTAGCGATTTTTTGATTCTGCTTCTGTTATTCATTCTTGTAATGAGTTATAAAGAGAGGATCATGTTGTCCATATAGAGGAAGAAATGAAGATAACATACATGTTTGTGACCTTAGGTTCATAGGTGCAAGAATGTTGTCTTAGATAACTATCCTAGCCCCATATTATATATGTAAATAGCTTTGTAACCTTCAAAAACTTGTAAGTACATCTTTCATAAAAAAAAGAAACAAATAAATCGACTTGATAGTAAATGATGTAAAGAAAACAATAATCACTGATGTGTTCTCCTTGATAGACTTTTGTATGATGATAATTGTAATAGTGATTTACCATAGTTGTGATATTTAGTTTTCCTGGGATAAATATTTTTGACAACTTTCTACTTTGCAGAATATATTTCATTGTATTTGTACCCCTTTCTTAATACAACAAACAAGTCAACACCTCTCGAATATTTTATGAGGCTTACAAGCTTAGGTATTATTGGTGCCTTCGTGAAGGCAATATGCCTGAAAATATAGTAGACATATTACCTTCACGAGGGTACCAAAGACACCGACGCTTTTAGTCTCAAATATTCACAAGGTGTATGCTTTCTTGTTGTATTAAGAGGGGGGACAAATAAAAGGAGTTTTTGTTGCAAAGTAGAAAACTATCATAAGGATCAATTCAAGGGAAACCAAGTATTACAACTATCGTCCCAAAAAAGTCTATCCAGATCTCGAGGACAGATCATGATTATGAAATTCAGATATCTTATTCCTTTTTTAAAAAGACATGTACTTATAAGTTTTTGAAGGCCACAAAGCATTTTACATGAATAATATGTGATTGGGATAGTTGTCTACGATAACATTCTTATATTGCATCGGCCACTCTTCAATGAACCTAAGACAACAAACATGTAATCTTCATTTCTTACTCTTTATGGACATTACTTCAAAATAACCAACAAAAATGAATAATAGAAACAATATCAAGAATCACTGAGAAAAAGTCCACAAGGAAAATAAGTTAATATACTTGAGGAAGTGCTAGTGCATTACAAACTGGATCGGATTGGGCAGGAGTAAAGTTTGGCGGCAACAAAATAGTGTAGATAGAAATATCTCCTGCAAATGTGAAATTAACAATTACAAACTTATAGAAAGAGATATTTTGACTGAACCAGTAATAAATATTGGTTCCATTAAAGAATACAACCACCTACATATAGTAACTTTTGTATTCCATCTAAGTTAGGCCAAGACGCAAAAATAGTTAAATTGGGATAAGATTTAAATGATAGAATAGTTTTTCCTCATAGTGTGATATTTACAATGTAACTTGTTGTCCTGCTTTGATTAAGAACTCATTTTCCTCATTTTTAGAAGCTAGATTGATTTCTTAGAGAACATATATTTTCAAAAATATTGAGCAACAAAACATGAAAAAAATTGCAAAGTATTTTTCAGACCAGAAAAACTTGGGCCTTTAACAAACTTTTCTGAGGTAGATATTAATGCAATCCTCATAATTTATTTAAACTATGAATATTTTGTAGAGGCAAAGAGGTTGTTCTCAAAAGGTCTTCGACGCTCATGTGCAACAAGTTTAGGTACTATAAAGAAGAAGAAAACTTAACAACTAATAAGAGAAGCATTGCAAAGTCTACAAGAAAGGACTAACAACCACAACAAAATAATGTGGTAACTCAAATACAATAAATAGATTATGAATGTTATAAAAAGCCAAAAGCACAAGAAAACAGCTTGTACAACGACATACTCTAACAAACCTGAATTCTCAAAAATCAATATAATACTCAGCTATCTAATAACCTTCTACCCTAATATGTGACATACCCTCCTATCTAAGACCATGTCATCGATAATATGAAGTTGCATCATGCACTACTAAAAAAAACGTTTAGCGATGGATATTAGTGACGAACAATATTCCGTCACTATATAATAATGGATTTGCGACATAATAATCATTTTGTTACAAAATTAACAAATAATTTCTTTGTTAATAATATAGCAACGAATTTGCAATGGAATATTTAATCTGTCGCTAAATATAAGCGCGAAAATTGGCGCATATTTTTGTTACGGATTTAGTGACAAAATAGTGGTGACAAATTTAATTAATATTGGATGACGGAATCAGTGATGGAAAGAAGATCACTAAACTACTAAATATATTTTTATAATAATTATATTATATAGTGACGAAAATATCCATCAATGTAATTTTTTTCAAATATATATATTTATTTATATGCGACGGATGTTGGAACCCGTCACTATTTCCGTTGCAATTCACTCAAATTTAAGATTACCCTATCTTTTGATCATGACCGTTGATCTCATCCTTTCAATCTTAGCTTCTCATTACAAAATAATTCTATGGTCAAGATCTAATTCTCTACCTTTTCCTATTTTAATCTACCAAAAGACCCAAAACTAAATTCCTCGTTCTTTTTTTCTATAGATTCGCCGCACCCCACCCTCTTCTCTTCCTCATTGTCTCTTCGCTGTCCGCCATCTCCGTCAAGAACAACTGAAGACTGACGTCTTCTCTCCTCTCCTCCCCTCTTCCGCCTCTCTTCCATCGTCCTTCTCTGTTCTCTCTCCACCAGTAGCAGCATTTGCTCTTCCTCTACTCTTTAGCGCTGCTACTCCGGTGGACAGCAGCTCCTCCCGGCAAGACACCATGAAGAAGCAACTCTGAACAGTGACACCAAACGCTGCTCCGAAAAGTGAAGCAGCACACTTTGATCAATGGCTGCGACAACAACAACAACCATGGCTACCAACACACTAATCAGAATTCTCAAAATAAAATAGTTCTTATTCAATTTTTTCAAAGGCTTCGATCCAGGTATCTCATCCTATTACTTATTTGCTATCTATTAAATTTTTTGGTTTTTTTTAGAACAAACTCTTAGATTTGAAGTGTGGTTGTTGTATGCTTATACTATGTGTGAATGTTTCAATTCAAATTTCAGCTGCTCCTGTCTTCGTTATTTTTCGTTTTCAACTATTATTGTTTCAGCTATGGCGATTTCTTACAAATTGGTTTTTACGCTTTTTATGTTTTAAGGTTATTAAGAAAAGTTTATTTTTCAGCTACTCATGCCGGCTATCGGCCTGATTATTATCACTATGGATGTGCTTTCTTTCATGTTAGTACTGTATAATACATTTTTCATCTCTATGCATTTTATTTTTCATGTATTTACATGTTACTGGAGTAACTATTGGTTCTTTGTCTCCTATACTGTGACATTTTGACATATCAGAAAAGGTTTGTTATTTTTTTACTACCATTTGCTCATTTCATTGGCTTAATAAATTATGTTGGAGGCTGCATGTTTCGACCTTTACCTTATAATGGGCTCATAAATAGAGTTGTATGACAATAACGTTCTTATTACTCATAACTTCTGCTAAACAAGAATTTCATATAGGTTAAGAATTGATTCCCATGACTGCCTATAGTTTAAGAAAGACCAATTTATAAAATTGTTGTGGAGAATTGCATTTGGTGAATTGGTATTAGCTCTTAACCGAACAATCCACTGAATACCATGTTAGATTATTTTAACTTACCTTTAGTTTAAACTAGTTGCAATGAATTTACATGTGAATAGCTAAGAACTATGAGCTCTCTTTTCATTTTGCGAGAAATAATAGCAAAGCAAACAATATTTGGGACATCAAATCCCAATCAACTTATTTTTTCTAATTTACTTCTAGCGTTTTACATCCACACATTAATATACCACTCATTCATTACCACAAAATGTCATATAATATCATATCTTTTATACTTTATTACTCACATGCTATACTTTATTACTCACAATTAACAAAGAACTACATAAGGTGGGCTTCTAATAGGAGAGGCGCCAGTAATATCTTCTCACATCAAGGTCGTCTCTTTCAAGTCGGTAAGAATTTTCATATTTTTTTAGTTTTTTTCTAATTTTTCTTTTAACTTGATTTGAATTTTGGAACTAATAAGTGAATTATCTCCAGTTGAATTTTTTTTGTTCGATGTTGTGTCATTTGTGAAAAGTTTATGGTTTTTTGTTACTTTTTTTTTGTATGAACATAATATGTGTTTAAGGGTGTGCAGGCAACTGAAATTACATCAACTGGTGTCTGTGCAAAGTCCTCTGTTTGTGTTGTTACTCAGAAGAAAGTCCATGTAAGTTTCTATAGTTGGTGCATTTTGTAAATCATTTGTGTTATCGTTCTGTTTGAGAGGGTTGTAGGTCATTAAAGAAAAGTGAGAGGTTTAGGGAACCTCTATGGTGTTGTTCAATTCCTGATTTTGCGATCTGTGACAAGATTTTTGGTATTCTAGTGAAATTAGCTTGAATAAAGTAGAATAAATAGAGGAGCCTTAAATTGATAGAATTTTATATGTTTGATTCTATTCCTACTGTTACTCAGAAGGAAGTCCTAGTAAATTTAAAATTTTGGTGCAATTTATAAATCATAAGTTGTTTTGTTTTGTTAAGAAACTTGAACCTCGGTGTAAGGGAAAATGAGAGATTCATGGAACCTCTTGTTTTCTAGTGCTCGTAATTTGCAATCAAAAGAGTTGTTCCAATGAATTGGGATCGAATAAAGAAGAATAGTTGTGGAGGATTCGAGAAATCAGCCCCATCTAATATGATGTTGAAGCGTAGTTGATCAATAATATAATAAAAATTTTCACCTGATATAGGATTACTCATATATCAAAAGTTGGGGGAAGTGTGAGAAAAAGGACACAATTGTTTTGCATATATTGATCAGATAGTGTTGTAGTTTTGTTCTAGTATATACTATTTATTTTGACTCGATGTTCCTAAAAGTAGACCCGTAGTATTGGAATTTCTGAGTTGTATGGAGTTTGAAATTGTGTATTTTGGCTAAGCATGACAAGCTATTGGATAAGACTAAGACGATCATTCCTACCTGATCGGGAATATCATTCCTAATTTTATCGCTTCAACTATACCCACACATCCATCTCATCATCATCATTACTGCAATATGCATATCTGATCTTCTTGATTGGTCAGCACTCCGACTATACAATGACGGAAGTCTAATTTCCACTCCATAAAAATCATCTTTTAAGTTTTGGTGATCCTATCCTATCACAAATAAGACTCAAAAGGAAAACTTTCCCTGTAATTTGTCCACGTTGCACCAAGACGATGTGTAACATCATTGATGACGTCCCCACTTTCCTAAATTACAAATATAAGATACTTGAAATTATCTTTCTTGGGATAATTTCATGTGTCAATCCCCACTTCCACGCCTTTCTCATTCAATTCATCAATGAATTTGTACTCAAAGTGGTTTAGTCCTACTCAACTTGAACTCATTGTACTCCAGAGTTTTCCTCCACACCTCTACCCTAGAATTAATTCTTCTTGTGGATCTAATTAATTAGTATTATGTCATCCACATAATTAGTATTATGTCATCCATAAATATAATACACCAAAAAATCTTGTCTTAAATATGCAATCTCAATTCATCCATCACTATTGAAAACAAGAATGAACTAGGAATCGACCCCAAGTGAAACCTTATCTCAAATATGAAGTGATTTGAGTCTCCTCCTATTGTTCTAATCGAGTTGTAAGATCCATCATACGTGTCATTTATCTCCCTAACTTAAGTGATAGGTACACCTCTAGCATTCAGGCTTGAGAACTTATATCGAGACTTTGTTGTAATTTTTTTCAAGATCAATGAACATCATATATGTAAATTCCTATTCTTTGTTGATATTTCTCTACCTTTGTTTTGACAAGATGGATGCTTTTGTAGTCAGGCATCCAACATTAATGTAAACTGATTGTCATTTTAATGACAATAAATTCTAGAAAAATGACTGAATTTATTGTGTCCATCTTCCCAGTTTCATGAATTCCTTCATGTTATGATGACTCTAAAATTTATATTAGTTACTTATAAATATTATTTTTTTTAAATCTTAAATATCACATCTTTCAAGATAATATTTGGTTATTCAATTTGACTATTTATTGACATTATGATTCTTTTTGTTTTTAACCACGACGTTTCTTATTAATTTTATTTTGAAATGTTTTATTTGAGTTGAAGATTTATTAGGAATAATCTCTCTAGCTTAATAAGATAAGAGTAAATTTACCTATGATTCTTCTCAAATCTAGCTTATGAGATTATGTGAGATAAGCAATTATTGTTGGATCATCTTCACATATAAATGTAAGAAATCAAAGGAAAGCTATGGTAATTTAAACCTGTCATTATTTTATTATATTATAATTTTTGCATTATTTTTCAGCTTTAATGATACATTAGTAGTTTATATAATTGGTTCGTAAATCACACGGGTCATAAATAATTTTTATGAAATGGCACATGTAATATCATTATATAATTATCCATTAAATGTCGATAAAGAAGAAGAGTAAGTCTAGATTTAAGGGAGTAATCTAGTGAATAATAAAATAAATTAAATCATGAAGGTTTCGTAAAATAAATTAAAAATATACTCCATCTCCTAACTATCTTGTCATAATTTATTTTTATTTTAATTTTATTTTTTTCTCATTTTGTGTTAAATATGTATATATGTTTTTAGAATTTCTTTTTCTACTTAAATATGATCATATATCATATCATATATCATAATATCATGTCATCATCTATCATCTATATTATTAAAAGTGTGAACGACCTAAGTGCAAATTTGGATTACCATTTTGTCCCTACACTAAATTAAAATGTTGAAGAGTATTTACATTAAGTAATTATTAACTACTAGTCCAATACAAAAGTTAATTTTTTATTCATTAATTTTGAGTTTCACCTCCTCCAATATGAATTTTAAGCATTTTCAGTTTTCTAAGTGTAACAACCTGTTTAGTCGTTTTGAGCTGTAGAGTTTATTTCTGGTAATAATTGTCTGAGTCGACGGATCCCACGACGGACCGTCATGGGCACGACGGACCGTCGAAGGGGTCTCGTTCCAAAACACTTAGATTCTGAAAATTTGGGTACTGAGAACAACTCTCTGAGCTTCGCGACGACATGGCAGGACGGACCGTCGTGGACACGGCGGACCGTCACAGACCCTTTAGGGAAATTTAGTCTCTGAACTTTGTGACGGAAGCAGCAGGACGGACCGTCGCAGGCATGACGGGCCGTCACAGGCTGCGTAACCCCGACTGGGTCGGATTTCCGTTAAATGTTTTAAGGGGCATTTTGGACTATTCCTGCTTATAATTATAAAGTTAGTGGTTTAATGTTAATAATTCAATTACTTGGGGGTTAAAGGAGATAACCTTGAATTAATTAGTGGGTTACTTTGGTCACCTTTTATACTTAATTATATGGTAATTAGGGTAAAAGAAAAAGAGTTTGAATAAGGAAAAATCAGAAAAAGAGAAAGAGAGGGAGAACGATCGAGAGAAGAGAGAAACGAAGAGGAAACCAAAGGTTTTGGGGGATAGCTTGCTTGATCGCGAATTCTTCGGAGGAGGTAGGTTATGGTTTTTATGCTATTTCATAGTAAACTCTTAATAGCGAATGATATGTGTTGGGTAGTATTGTAAAGTCTTCTATATGCTTAATTGTGTGCTTGCATGACGTGATTTCATAATTGTGATAAATTAAGCATGATGAGGCTGTTGAATCTTAAACCTTAAAACCTCTTTGTTAATGATGATGCCTTGGTATAAAAGAAGGCTTGATGAACTAAAGAATGAGGTTAGTGGATCGGGTGTCACGAACCGACACGTAGTATTAGGGGATCGGGTGTCACGAACTGACACGTAGTATTAATGGATCGGGTGTCATGAACCAACACGTAGTATTAGGGGATCGGGTGTCACGAACCGACACGTAGTATTAATGGATCGGGTGTCACGAACCGACATGTAGTATTAGGGGATCGGAGTGTCACGTTCCGACACCAGGATAGTAAAAATAATGAATCTTGAATGTTGTTAATATACTCAATTTAGTGAACCTATTTCCCAAATGAGTACGGTAAGGAGGCTTGTGTCCTCACGGGTGTACTTAGCGTTATTACCAATGATTCTTGTACTTGTTGTTGCTACCTGTTGAGTATTGTAGTTGATTTTATGATATTATCTGATATATATTGCTCTCTATTTTGAGTTGGCCGATGATATCTACTCAGTACTCGTGTTTTGTACTGACCCCTACTTGTATGTTTCTCCCTTTGTTATTTGTGGAGTGGAGAAAACGTACCGTCGTCTTCAACTCAACCGCAACTCTAGCATGTCTTCATCACGTCAGATTTCAGGGTGAGCTATTATTCCTAGCTCGGACTGGATTCTCTCTCATTTATTCTTGATGTCCTTGATGTTCGGACATGGACCATCTGTTTTCTTATTTTAGCTTCCTAGACACTCTTAGATTTAGTAATTTGAGGATAGAATGTTCTTGTGGTGATGACTTCCAGATTTTGGGATAATAATAAGTTTTGAATTTTAGAAGTTATTAATTGATTTCGTTAATGAGTTTTAAGTCTTCCGCATTATTTTCTGTTTATTATGATTGAAATTGTTGGGGTTTAGATTGGTTGGTTCGCTCACATAGTAGGATAAGTGTGGGTGCCACTCGCGGCTCGTTTTGGGTCGTGTCAAACTTGGTATCAGAGCATTAGGTTCGTTGGTCTCATCACACAAGAACGAGTCTAGTAGAGTCTTGAGGAACGGTAGGGGGACGCCTTTACTTTTCTTTGAGAGGCTATAGGACTTTAGGAAAATTCCATTCTTTCTTTCTTTCGTGCTATTACTTGGGTCCAATTGGTATCTAGGTGATACAAATTGATATCTGACCATCGTCACTCTATTTCGCAGATGGTTAGAAGTAGAGCAACAACCGTGCCAACACTAACACCGGCAAGACAAGATGCGTCTGAGCCAGCCATTGGGGCTGTAGCTCAAAGAGGAGCAGTGGCAAGAGGCCGTGGTAGAGGTCGCGGGAGAACGTCCTCTAGAGGAAGAGGACAAGCACCTGGCCCATCTGGTACTAGGGCGGTGACTCCTCCACCGACTGAGGAAGTATTAAGAGAGGGTGAGGAAGGGGGAAATGAACAAGTGCAGAATGAGGAATTACCACCCCAACCTACCCCAGAGATGATTAATCAGGTCCTTGTTTATCTTAGCGGGTTATCTGATCAGTGCCAGACACCTCCAGTGTTTTCTGCACCAGCACCTCAGGTTCCGGGAGTACAACATGCAACTGTTGGGGCTCCCCGCATGGATGCCTCATTGGAAATAGGCACGTTTCCTCGGTTGACTACAGGGCCTATAATGACAAGTGATCAGCACGAACTTTTCAGTAAGTTCTTGAAATTGAAACCTCCAGTCTTCAAGGGTGCTGAATCTGAGGATGCCTATGATTTTCTGGTAGATTGTCATGAGCTACTACATAAGATGGGTATAGTAGAACGATTTGGCGTCGAGTTTGTGACCTATCAATTTCAAGGGAACGCCAAAATGTGGTGGCGATCGTATGTTGAGTGTCAACCAGCACAAGCACCACCTATGACTTGGGCATCATTCTCTAGCTTGTTTATGGAGAAGTATATACCCCGAACTTTGAGGGATAGGAAGAGAGATGAGTTCCTGAGCCTAGAGCAAGGCAGGATGTCGGTTATTGCGTATGAGGCTAAGTTTCGTGCATTATCTAGGTATGCCACCCAGCTTTGCTTCAGTCCACAAGAACGGATTCGCCGTTTTGTGAAGGGATTGAGGTCAGATTTGCAGATTCCAGCCTTACAGGTATCTACTGCAGCAAAATCCTTTCAGGAAGTGGTAGACTTCGTGATAGAGGTGGAGGGAGTGAAGCCAGATGACTTCACCATGGCATCAGCAACTAAGAAGTTTCGTAAGGGAGGTGAATTTGGTGGGTCTTACTCTAGAGGGCAGAGTTCATGAGGTTATCCAGCCCGACCTATTCAGTCTTCACTACAGACTGTAGCTGGAGGTCCATCGCAGACCGGTCAATATTTCTCTGAGTTTGGAGGTTATCCCCAGACTCCGTCGTTCTCACAGAGACCTCTGCTTGAATCCAGAGAATGTTATGGATGTGGAGAGACTCTACATATTAGGAGAAATTGTTCAAAATCGAGTTACAGACCCCCAATAATCAGAGGTAGAGGTGGTCATGGAAGAGGCCGTTATTCTGGAGGACGTGGTGGCCGAGGTAATGGTGGTCATCAAAACGGCCGGGGCGACGGGCAAACTGGAACTTCTGCAGCGCAACATGGTAGGGGTAACGGGCAGACAGGTGATAGGGCCCATGTTATGCTTTTCCTGGAAGATTTGAAGCGGAGAAATCTGATGTTGTCATCACAGGTAATCTTTTGGTTTGTGATTGCATGGCTTCTGTATTATTTGATCCTGGATCCATATTTTCGTATGTATCTTCCTCATTTGCTACTGGTTTTGATTTACATTGTGAATTGCTTGACATGCCTATTCGTGTTTCTACTCCGATGGGTGAGTCGGTGATAGTTGAAAAGGTGTATAGGTCTTGTTTTGTAACTTTTGTGGGGAGCAATACTCATGTAGACTTGGTTATCTTAGAAATGGTAGATTTCGATGTAATTCTTGGTATGACTTGGCTTTCTCCAAACTTTGCAATCTTAGATTGTAATGCCAAAACTGTGACATTGGCCAAGCCTGGGACAGATCCATTAGTGTGGGAGGGTGACTACACTTCCACTCCAGTTCGTACTATCTCCTTTCTTCGTGCTAAGAGAATGGTTAGTAAGGGTTGTGTAGCTTTCTTGGCACACCTCAAGGATGATACTACCCAAGTACCTTCTATTGAGTCGGCTTCGATAGTCCGTGAGTTTCTGGATGTGTTTCCTGCAGACCTTCCTGGTATGCCACCGGATAGGGATATCGATTTCTGTATTGATCTGGAGCCGGGTACTCGCCCCATTTCCATACCCCCTTATAGAATGGCTCCCGCTGAGTTAAGAGAGTTAAAGGCCCAACTTCAAGAGTTGTTAAGCAAAGGCTTTATTAGACCAAGTGCATCCCCTTGGGGTGCTCCTATTTTGTTTGTGAAGAAGAAGGATGGAAGTTTTCGGATGTGCATAGACTATAGACAACTGAATAAGGTAACTGTTAAGAACAAGTATCCTCTTCCTCGCATCGATGATTTGTTCGATCAGTTACAAGGTGCTTGTACCTTCTCAAAAATCGATTTGAGATTTGGTTATCATCAACTGAAAATACGGGCAACGGATGTGCCAAAGACTGCTTTTCGGACCAAGTATGGACATTATGAGTTCTTAGTAATGTCTTTTGGGCTTACTAATGCCCCTGCTGCTTTCATGAGTTTGATGAACGGGATTTTTAAGTAATATCTGGATCTCTTTGTCATCGTATTCATTGACGATATACTGGTATACTCAAAGAGCATGAAAGAACATGAGGAACACTTGAGAATTGTATTGGAAATGTTGAGGGAGAAAAAGCTTTATGCCAAATTCTCTAAGTGTGAGTTTTGGCTAGATTCAGTGTCCTTCTTGCGGCATGTGGTTTCTAAGGATGGAGTGATGGTGATTCCTACCAAGATTGAAACAGTGAAGAATTGGGTAAGACCTACTAATGTTACAGAGGTAAGGAGCTTCGTTGGTTTAGCTAGCTACTACCGTCGATTTGTCAAGGAATTTTCTTCTGTTGCTTCCCAACTGACAAACTTGACTAAGCAGAGTGTTCCATTTGTATGGTCGGACGAGTGTGAAGAAAGCTTTCAGAAGCTCAAGATTTTGTTGACTACTGCACCAATTCTCACCTTGCCAGTGGAAGGAAAGAACTTCATTGTTTATTGTGATGCATCCTATTCTAGTTTGGGTGCAGTGCTAATGCAAGAGAAGAATGTAATTACTTATGCTTCGAGGCAATTAAAGGTGCATGAACGTAATTATCCGACCCATGATTTGGAGTTAGCGGCAGTAGTGTTTGCATTAAAGCAATGGAGGCATTATCTATATGGGGTTAAGTGTGAAGTCTATACAGATCATCGCAGTTTACAGTATGTCTTTACTCAGAAAGATTTGAATTTGAGACAGAGGAGGTGGATGGAACTACTGAAGGACTATGATATCACTATCTTGTATCATCCGGGAAAAGCTAATGTTGTGGCAGATGCTTTAAGTAGAAAGGCAGGGAGCATGGGGAGTCTAGCCCACTTGCAGGTTTCTAGACGCCCATTGGCTAGAGAGGTTCAGACTCTGGCAAATGACCTCATGAGGCTAGAAGTAAATGAGAAGGGAGGATTTTTGGCCTGTGTGGAGGCAAGATCTTCCTTTCTTGACAAGATTAAGGGAAAACAGTTTACTGATGAGAAACTGATCCGGATTCGAGATAAGGTATTGCAAGGAGAGGCTAAAGAAGCAAAAATCGATGAGGAAGGTGTGATGAGGATTAAGGGAAGGGTATGTGTACCCCGCGTCGCTGATTTGATTCACACTATTATTACAGAGGCTCATAGTACAAGGTATTCTATACATCCTGGTGCAACCAAGATGTATCGTGACCTAAAGAAACATTTTTGGTGGAGTAGGATGAAGCGTGACATTGTTGATTTCGTTGCTCAATGCCCGAATTGTCAGCAGGTAAAACATGAACACCAGAGGCCTGGAGGGACACTTCAGAGAATGCTCATTCCTGAATGGAAGTGGGAGAGAATTGCAATGGACTTCGTGGTTGGTCTTCCAAAGACAATGGGTAAGTATGACTCCATTTTGGTAATTGTTGACAGATTAACTAAGTCTGCTCATTTCATTCCGGTCAAGGTGACTTATAATGCAGAGAAGTTAGCCAAACTTTACATCTCAGAAATTGTTCGATTGCATGGAGTTCCTCTTTCCATCATATCAGATAGAGGTACGCAGTTTACTTCTATGTTTTGGAGAACATTGCATGCCGAGTTAGGTACTAGGTTGGATCTTAGTACTGCATTTCACCCTCAGAGCGATGGTCAGTCTGAGCGAACGATTCAGGTTTTGGAGGATATGCTTCGTGCATGTGTGATAGAGTTTGGTGGTCATTGGGATAACTTCTTACCCTTAGTAGAGTTTTCATACAACAATAGCTATCACTCAAGTATTGATATGGCCCCATTTGAGGCACTGTATGGGAGAAGATGTAGGTCTCCCATTGGGTGGTTTTATGCATTTGAGGTTAGACCTTGGGGTACTGACCTTCTGAGGGAATCGTTAGATAAAGTGAAATGCATTCAAGAAAAGCTTTTAGCGGCTCAAAGTAGACAGAAGGAATATGCAGATCGAAAGGTTAGAGACTTGGAGTTTATGGAGGGTGAGCAAGTTTTGCTGAAGGTTTCGCCCATGAAAGGGGTGATGCGGTTTGGTAAGCGAGGTAAGCTTAGTCCGAGGTATATTGGTCCATTTGAAGTTTTGAAGCGCGTGGGGGAGGTAGCTTATGAATTAGCCTTGCCCCCAGGGCTGTCAGGAGTGCACCCGGTATTTCATGTGTCTACGTTGAAAAGATACCATGGTGATGGAAACTACATTATTCGTTGGGATTCAGTTCTTCTTGACGAGAATTTGTCTTATGAGGAGGAGACTGTTGCCATTTTAGATAGAGAAGTTCGCAAGTTGAGATCAAGGGAGATTGCATCCATCAAATTTCAATGGAAGAATCGACCAGTTGAGGAGTCCACTTGGGAGAAGAAGGCTGATATGCAAGACAGATACCCACACCTGTTTACAGATTCAGGTACTCCTTTTCGTCCTTGTTTTTCTTCTTGTGATCGTTCGGGGACGAACGATGGGTAAATTGGTATCTATTGTAACGACCTGTTTAGTCGTTTTGAGCTGTAGAGTTTATTTCTGGTAATAACTGTCTGAGTCGACGAATCCCACGATGGACCGTCATGGGCACGATGGACCGTCGAGGGGGTCTCGTTCCAAAACACTTAGATTCTGAAAATTTGGGTACTGAGAACAACTCTCTGAACTTCGCGACGACATGGCAGGACGGACCGTCGTGGGCACGACGGACCGTCACAGACCCTTTAGTGAAATTTAGTCTCTGAACTTTGTGACGGAAGCAGCAGGACGGACCGTTGCAGGCACGACGGGCCGTCACAGGCTGCGTAACCCCGACTGGGTCGGACATCTGTTAAATGTTTTAAGGGGCGTTGTGGACTATTCCTGCTTATAATTATAAAGTTAGTGATTTAATGTTAATAATTCAATTACTTGGGGGTTAAAGGAGATAACCTTGAATTAATTAGTGGGTTACTTTGGTCACCTTTTATACTTTATTATATGCTAATTAGGGTAAAAGAAAAAGAGTTTGAATAAGGAAAAATCAGAAAAACAGAAAGAGAAGGAGAACGATCGAGAGAAGAGAGAAACGGAGAGGAAAGCAAAGGTTTTGGGGGATAGCTTGCTTGATCGGGAATTCTTCGGTGGAGGTAGGTTATGATTTTTATGCTTTTTCATAGTAAACTCTTAATAGCGAATGATATGTGTTGGGTAGTATTGTAAAGTCTTCTATATGCTTAATTGTGTGCTTGCATGACGTGATTTCATAATTGTGATAAATTAAGCATGATGAGGTTGTTGAATCTTAAACCTTAAAACCTCTTTGTTAGTGATGATGCCTTGGTATAAAAGAAGGCTTGATGAACTAAAGAATGAGGTTAGTGGATCGGGTGTCACGAACCGACACGTAGTATTAGGGGATCGGGTGTCACGAACCGACACGTAGTATTAATGGATCAAGAGTCACGAACCGACACGTAGTATTAGGATCGGGTGTCACGAACCGACACGTAGTATTAATGGATCGGGTGTCACGAACCGACACGTAGTATCAGGGGATCAGAGTGTCACGTTCCGACACCAGGATAGTAAAAAGAATGAATCTTGAATGATGTTAATATACTCAATTTAATGAACCTATTTCCCAAATGAGTGCGGTATGGAGGCTTGTGTCCTCACGGGTGTACTTGGCGTTATTTCCAATGATTCTTGTACTTGTTGTTGCTACCTGTTTAGTATTGTAGTTGATTTTATGATATTATCTGATATATATTGCTCTCTATTTTGAGTTGGCCGATGATATCTACTCAGTACTCGTGTTTTGTACTGACCCCTACTGGTATGTTTCTCACTTTGTTATTTGTGGAGTGCAGCAAACGTACCGTCTTCTTCAACTCAACCGCAACTCTAGCCAGTCTTCATCACGTCATATTTCAGGGTGAGCTATTGTTCCTAGCTCGGACTGGATTCTCTCTCATTTATGTCTTGATGTCCTTGAAGTTCGGACATGGACCATCTGTTTTCTTATTTTAGCTTCCTAGACACTCTTAGATTTAGTAATTTGAGGATAGAATGTTCTTGTGGTGATGACTTCCAGATTTTGGGATAATAATAAGTTTTGAATTTTAGAAGTTATTAATTGATTTCGTTAATGAGTTTTAAGTCTTCCGCATTATTTTCTGTTTATTATGATTGAAATTGTTGGGGTTTAGATTGGTTGGTTCGCTCACATAGTAGGATAAGTGTGGGTGTCACTCGCGGCTCGTTTTGGTTCGTGACACTAAGCATCAAGATAGTTTCAATTTTCTATGTCGTATATTAAAATAAATAAAATTATATTTGAGTGATACTACATATGCATGAAATCTATTTGATTAGGAATATTAATAATTAACTTTATTAAATCTATATATATTGTAATCTATTATTATTTTTCTTTACTTTTTATTCACTCTATATGGTTCTCAATATTTCTTGTATTTGTTTTTATTAAATATATATCTTTTCTTGATCTTTTTTTTTAGCAGTATAAACGTTAGATTCAAACAAAATTAGTATTTCTTTGGGTGGATACTTTTTAGAAGATGTACATCCAGTATCTTTATATAAAATATTTTTAATATTTCAGCCATTTAAATCAAGTTCCTTATTCAAGAGTATAGATCGATTATATAATATTATTATATTTAAATAATTTAATTGTATTTTCTGCTAAATTTACATATGAATGGAGTCATAATATTGGATCAAACAAAGACAATTGTACGCGCAATTGGATTTTTATATATCGATTAAAATTTCTAATGTTACTAATTATTAACTATCTCTATCACAAATTAACACTATTTTACAAGTGTATTCCATGAAATTGACAATGATGATTTATCCACCTTAAAGAAATATGAGTTGACCAAAATTTCTACAGCACGGAAGACAATTTTATTCGGCAACAACTTCTTGATATGCACATGTTATAAAAATTATGATGTTACAATTTCTTACACAAGATAGAAACTTTAAGATAAGTAAAACACTTGCAAACATAATCAATGTTATATATGTATGTCACATATAAACTATTTGTTGTTTAAATATTAAAAAAATAAAAAAGGTAGGTGTTGTATTTAATATATAAGGTATATTAGAAATGTATAAGAACGATATCACATATAACAATTGAATTGATTGAGTGTAACTAAAACAATTATATAAAATTTGGTTACTCAATATTACTTGCAAGTTTTAATAGCATCTATATCATTTAGTTTTTTTGTACTAATTAACACAAGAGACACGTGTCTAGAGACTTGCTAGTATTACTAAAAGTGAGAAGAAAAAAGGTTCAAGGTTGAATACCATTTTTTCCCTGTACTAAAAAAAATATTATGAAATAGCTCATCGATTTAAAAATAAATAATAATTATATGATATTTTTCTTATTATTATTATTATTATTGTTATATTATTATTATTATTATTATTATTATTATTATTATTATTATTATTATTATTATTATTATTATTATTATTATTATTATACTACACTAGATTCTAAGACTGGTAAGGTGTTGTGTCAAAAATTAATAGAAAATTGTTGGACATTTTATCATTTTAAAAAATAAATTAGTTCCATTTATTAAAAATAAAACTGTTTTTATTTTTATATTTCTCCTTCAATTTACTTAAAATAATCTATATATCATATGATTACTTAATTTATTAAATATTAATATTTTAATTACATAATGATATATATAATGATATATATGAAGCCCAATAAGAATACTTTAATTCTTATTTTATCACATTGTAATTATAATTTATTATATTAATTAATTTAATAAAAGTAGAAGACAAAAAAATGTGTATAACTCTTTCAATTCACCAACTCTTTGAAATTTGAAATGAGAAATAAATTTACGTGTCATGATTCAATGTGTTGAAATTCTTTCAATTCGGTGACTCTTTGAATTTTGTAATCAAAAATAAAATCTATGTATCATAATTCAATGTGTCTCATTATTAAATTTTTGTAGGTGAAAATACAGTTAAATATCACTGTACATACCAGTAAATTGTTAATCACTAACTCCTTCTTCTACTTGGTTTCGACTTCCTCGTCTACATCAAATTTACAAATTCGCGTGGCAAGATTCTGCTTTTCTACTTCTTTTAGGCTTTTGTCTCCTTCTTTACTTCAGCTTCCTAGTTTGTCTAGTTTTCCTATTTGATTTAGAAAACTATATTGTTTGCGTACTCCTTTATAAAAGAAAACTTTTTATTCTGGTTGCTTGTCGAAAATGCAATACTTCCACAACTTTATGACAAGTAATTCGTGTGGTTGACGTTGTCCTTATCCATGTTGGATTCGATCTGAAAAGTACATGTTGGCACAACTGATTCCTTTCATCTGTTCCTCTATTTATCAATTATCAAAATCTTTTTCGTTCTAACACACTCAAAATTAGAGGAAGCGAGGAAGTATTCAGAAATGAACAATTCTTTAGACGAGGTGTTCAACTTTAATTATTACTCTAATTTTTGAAGCATTTTCTGCAATTGGTTCTACAATTTTCCGGCATATATATGTTTGTTAATTGTTTTGATTTTCATTCAATTTTTTGTTTTACTCTTTTCGGTATTTAAAACTTTTTATTAAGATTTGTATTTAGATATGTGGATGATTTTTTAAAATTTTGATCTTTGATTAGGTTTTTGAATTGCAGTGACCAAAGGGGTAAAAAGAAGATAGTTGATTTCTTTTCCTTTTTTTGTGAAACTCGTTCTCAATTTCTAATGTTGAAGTGGACCGATTTAAATTTCTACAATCAATCTTCTTCTTTTTTTAATTTTTTTAGTTATATGTGTGAATATGTAAATTAATTTGCTACAATTAAAATCAAATAAGGGGATAACACTAAGAAAATGATATACTTAAACATTATTTTTATTACTTTATTGTCATATCATGTTAAGACAATTCTAAATCTTGTACCGATAGTCTTTTTGTTAGGTGGATATATGAGTTCATTTTGTCATTTTCATTTCATCATCTTTGGTCTTTTGTCATAAGATTATTGAAGACCTTGATTTCTTAATGGGTAAATTAAGAATAGTAGAAGCGGGGCCGACTCTATGCTATGTAAAACAAGGCCTTATAGCCTTAGGCCCCAAATTTTGGGGGACCCAAATTTTTGTCAAGAATAAATTATGTGTTCAAAATTTATTGAAAAAAATGATTATTTATGATTAAAAGTACAATTTTTGTAAATATATTATTTTATTCTTAACATCTTCTGTACTTTGTAAAAATTAAGAATTAACATTGAAAAGTGTTTGAACAAAGTGAATTACAAATTTTTTTTTATTTCTTTTTGAATTTTAGTTCAAGCATTACTACAAACATATTAAAATGAGCTATACCAAGTCATTAACTTCTTGGATCAAATTCTATGGTTCCAACTTCTATCTTTATTTAATATTTGTCTAGTTATTACTTATAGCATTATGTTAACAATACATAATAAATTGCCTTACTGAAATGATGTTTTTCAATGTTGAGTTGATAAATCTTACCTAAAACTAATAACTGAAAAAACAATATTAAATACTAGCAATTTTCATCTAAATAGTGTAAGAAAATAAATTTTGACTAAATATGTATATGAAGTTTATTTATAGTTTAGACCGCCAATTGAAATTTCCCTTTAGACCCCCAATTATGTTGAGCCGCCCCTGAGTATAAGGAGACTATTAGAGAGTTCGATTTATTTAGGTTTTCTGTTGAAGTAGCGTCAATATATGTTATAGTGATGATACCTATTGACACCCAATTTTGATCCTTCACGATTTGAATAATTTTTAAGCTTCTTAAATATTTAAAAACTGGAAATAATTATTTTTTGAAAATAAAAAATACTTTCAAGATTATCTTCCAAAAACTTTTTCCATTTTTTCATATGTATTATATATCTTTACACTTAAATATTAATTTATATAATATTTCAATTTGAATAAATAGTAAGTAAGTCGTTTTGTCAAAAACACACTTTCAATTAAGAACACAATTTATTTTCTTTAAAACTGATAATTTAATTAAGATCTTTCATGTTGAAGAATAATTTTTATGTTTTTAAAGTTAAGAAGCCTGAGTAATTAGTTGATTTTATAATCCATGTGAATTCCCTTTGAAACTCTTTTAACAGACTTTATTTAGTCCATATTTGGACCATCAGATAACTTTAAACCCAAAATTTTGGCCCAAATTCTTTTATCCCATTTCATCATTAAGAGATCCAAGACCCAAGACTTAAAAATTTCCAGAGTCCCACATCGATTTACCCTTTGTTTAGACCCAGAGTTTGTCCTATATAAACCCCCTCACTCTTACTATTTAGGGGAGGAGATTTTGGAGGCAAGAAAAAGAACACCCCGCTAAGTTTTTGGGAGTTCTTATTTTCATCACTAGAATTTTGTTGATTCGCGACTATTTTGGAATTATTCATGTCTAGGCTTGAGTTCCAATTGCTACCCAGAACCAGGTAACACTCGTATTACATCTTCGTTTGATGTAAAGTGTTGGATTTAGTTTTTTTTAGCGATTATGTATACATATTTTAGTAAACTAAATAAAGGTGTTTAGATTTAACTTCGTTATTTAGCATTGTTTGTTGATTTTAGATCGTGTTTCTTGTTTTGATCTAAATGCTCAAGAATGGAGATTTATTTTAGCTGAACTTTTTGTGAATTAAATGGTCATGTTTAACTAATTACATCAAGTTGTTTGTTTAGTCTTTTTACTCCTTTTTTTTGCTTTAAAGATGGTTATCGATAATCAGTATGTAAATTTGTTTGAAATCCTTGATAGTATTCATATTTAAGTACCTTATTGAAATATGATGCAAATTTAATCTTCCTTTTCAGTTGTCTTGATTATTCCATTTTCTATGTGAAGATAGCTAGATTTATGTTTGGTATTCTTGCCTCTCTGAGTGTTAGCTTAACTCTTTCTGAAGTTGTTTATATCTTGGTATATCTATTGATGTTTGACCAAATGTCCCATATGTTAACTACATTATGTTTCCCATAATCATTCTAATCTTTCTTTACCTCTGTAACTCTTAAGTGCAACTTTTAGGATTTTGACAAAATATTTGTTGTCTTTCCGCACTTATTTTTCTAATTTTCCATCGATGAGTGAAATTAATTATTGTTTTGGTTTTTCTTAATTTGAATATAAATTAAAGGTTTTAGGATCAAATTTTGTCATGTTTAAGTCATTTATGTTGTTGATTATGTTCAAGTTACACATGTTGCAAGAGCCCTGTAACATTCATCTTAGAGCATATTTTATAACTTAGAAATATTTCTTAAATTTTTTTTATTGTTGTCTAGATCTGCTCAAAACATTTGATTATGAGGTTAATACAATGTTATGTGCACCTCTTTATTTCTCTAGCTTGGAAGTCAGTAGCGATTTCGAAAAGTTTGTAAATGTTAGTCATTTCACATTTGTATGAGATGGTTTCTATCTATTAAACCTGAATCCTACACAATCTAACAGAGATTGTAATGTACTAGCACTTATTCAGGAATATTTACTTTTTAATTTCCTTGTATACTTTTTCTTAGCGATTTTTTATTCTGCTTCTGTTATTCATTCTTGTTGTAATGAGTTATCAAGAGAGGATTATGTTGTCCATATAGAGGAAGAAATGAAGATAACATACATGTTTGTGACCTTAGGTTCATAGGTGAAACCCAAGAATGTTGTCTTAGATGACTATCCTAGTCCCATATTATACATGTAAATAGCTTTGTAACCTTCAAAAACCTCTAAGTACATCTTTTATAAAATAAAAAAAAAAAGAACCAAATAAATCGACTTGATAATTAATGATGTAAAGAAAACAATAATCACTGATGTGTTCTCCTTGATAGACTTTTGTGTGATGATAATTGTAATTGTGATTTACTATAGTTGTGATATTTGGTTTCCCTGGAATAAATATTTTCGACAACTTTCTACTTTGCAGAATATATTTCATTGTATTTGTACCCCTTTTTTAATACAACAAACAAGTCAGCACCTCTCAAATATTTGATGAGTCTTACAAGCTTAGGTATTATTGGTGCCTTCGTGAAGGCAATATGCCTGAAAATATAGTAGACATATTACCTTCACGAGGGTACCAAAGACACCTACGCTTTTAGTCTCAAATATTCAAAAGATGTCTGCTTTCTTGTTGTATTAAGAGGGGGGACAAATACAAAGGAGTTTTTGTTGCAAAGTAGAAAACTATCATAAGGATCAAGTCAAGGGAAACCAAGTATTACAACTATCATCCCAAAAAAGTCTATCTAGATCTCGAGGACAGATCATGATTATGAAATCCAGATATCTTATTCCTTTTTTGTTAAGAGATGTACTTATAAGTTTTTGAAGGCCACAAAGCATTTTACATGAATAATATGTGATTGGGATATTTATCTACGATAACATTCTTATGTTGCATCGTCCAACTCTTCAATGAACCTAAGACAATAAACATGTAATCTTCAATTCTTACTCTTTATGGAGTAAGATCACCAACAAAAATGAATAATAGAAAGAATATCAAGAATCACTGAGAAAAAGTCTACAAGGAAAATAAGTTAATATACTTGAAGAAGTGCTAGTGCATTACAAACTCAATCGAATTGGGCAGGAGTAAAGTTTGGCGGCAACAAAACAGTGTAGATAGAAATATCTCCTGCAAATGTGAAATTAACAATTACAAACTTATAGAAAGAGTTATTTTGACTGAACCAGTAATAAATATTGGTTCCATTAAAGAATACAACCACCTACATATAGTAACTTTTGTATTCCATCTAAGTTAGGGCAAGACGTAAAAATAGTTAAATTGGGATAAGATTTAAATGATAGAATATTTTTTCCTCTTAGTACGATATTTGCAACGTGACTTGTTGTCCTGCTATGATTAAGGGACTCATTTTCGACATTTTCAAGAAGCTTCATTGATTTCTTATAGAACGTATTTTTCAAAAATATTGACCAACCAAACATGAAAAAATTGTAAAACATTTTTCATACCAAACAAATTTGGGCCTTTAACAAACTTTTCTGAGGTAGATATTAATGCAATCCTCAATATTTATTTAAATTGTAAATATTTTGTGGAGGCAAAGAGATTGTTCTCAAAAGGTCTTCGACGCTATTGTGCAGCAAGTTTAGGTACTATAAAGAAAAAGAAAACATAACAACTAATAAGAGAAGCATTGCAAAGTCAACAAGAAAGAACTAACAACCACAACAAAATAATGTGGTAACTCAAACACAATAAATAGATTATGATTGATATCAAAAGCAAAAATCACAAGAAAACAACTTGTACAAGGAGATACTCTAACAAACCTGAATTCTCAAAAATCAATACAATAATCCACTATCTAATAACCTTCTACCCTAATATGTGACATACCCTCCTATCTAATACCATGTCATCTATAATATGAAGTTACATCATGTCTTGACTTATCATCTCTCTCTAATGCATTTTCGGACTGCCTCTATCTCTTTATATGCCTCTAATATCCAACCTCTTGCGAGAATCTACGCATCTCCTCTTTGCATGTCCAAACTATTTTAGTCTTGTTTTTTTTATCTTGTCCATCATGATGGCCACCTACCTTATAGGTAATATCATTCCTAATTTTATTGCTTCAACTATACCCACACATCCATCTCATCATCATCATTACTGCAATATGCATATTATGATCTTCTGGATTGGTCAGCACTCCGACTATACAACGACAGAAGTCTAACTGCCACTCCATAGAAATCATCTTTTAAGTTTTGGTGATACTATCCTATCACATAAGACTCAAAAGGAAAGCTTTTACTTTAATTTTTCCACGTCGCACCAATACGATGTGTAAAATCATTGTCGACGTTCCCACTTCCCTAAATTACAAATATAAGATAGTTGAAATTATCTTTCTTGGGATAGGTTCATGTCTCAATCCTCACTTCCATTCCTTTCTCATTCATTGCATCAATGAATTGTACTCCAAGTGGTATAGTCCTACTCAACTTGAACCCTTTGTACTCAAGAGTTTTCCTCCACACCTTTACCCTAGCATTAATTCTTCTTGTGGATCTCATTAATTAGTACTATGTCATCCACAAATATATACACCAAAAAGTCTTGTCCTAAATATGCAATGTCAATTCATCCATCATCATTGAAAACAAGAATTGACTAGGAATCGACCCCTTGTGAAACCTTATCTCTAGTATGAAGTGATTTGAGTCTCCTCCTACTGTTCTAATCGATGTTTAAGATCCATCATACATTTCATTTATCTCCCTAACATAAGTGATAGGTACACCTCTAGCCTTAAGGCTTCTTTAGAGAACTTACATCGAGACTTTGTTGTAATTTTTATCATGGTCAATGAATATCATATGTGTAAGTCCCTATTCATTGTTGATATTTCTCTACCTTTTTTTTGACAAGATGGATGACTTTTGTAGTCGGTCATCCATATTAATGTAAACTGATTCTGTTTATAATGGCAACAAATTCTAGAAAGATGACTGAATTTATTGTGTCAATCTTCCCAGTTCAATGAAGTCCTTCATGTTATGATGGCTCTCAAATTTCTATTAGTTACTAATAAATATGATTTATTAAAAAATCCTAAATATCACATCTTGCATGATAATATTTAGTTATTAAATTGGACTATTTATTGACATTATGATTCTTTTTGTTTTTAATTACGACGTTTTTTATTAATTTTATTTTGAAATGTTTTATTTGAGTTGAAGATTTATTAGTAATAATTTCTCTAGCTTAATAAGATAAGAGTAAATTTACCTATGATTCTTCTCAAAATCTAGCTTATGAGATTATGATAGATACGCAATTATTGTTGGATCATCTTCACATATAAATGTAAGAAATCAAAGGAAATCTATGGTAATTTTGACTTGTCATTATTTTATTATGTTATAATCTTTGCATTATTCTACAGGCTTAATGATAAATTAGTAGTTTATATAGTTGATTGTAAATCACACGAGTCATAAATTATTTTGTGAAATGACACATGTAATATGATTATATAATTATCCATTAAATGTTGATAAAGAAGAAGAATGATTCTAGATTTAAGGGTGTAATCTAGTGATTAATACAATAAATTAAATCATGAAGGTTTAGTAAAATAAAATAAAAATACACTCCATCTCATCTAACTCTCTGGTCATAAGTTATTTTTATTTTATTTTGTATTTTCTCATTTTGTGGTAAATATGTACATATGTTTTTAGAATTTTTTTCCTACTTACATATAATCATATATAATATTATCATATCATCATCATATATATTATTAAAAGTGGGAACGACCTAAGTGCAAATTTGGATTAACAATTTTTTCCTACAATAAATTAAATTGTTGAAGAGTATTTATATTAATTAATTATTAACTACTAGTCCAATACAAAAGTTAATTTTTTATTCATTAGTTTTGAGTTTCACCTCCTCCAATATGAATTTTAAGTATTTTCAGTTTTCTAAGCATCAAGATAGTTTTAGTTTTCTATGTCGTATATTAAAATAAATCAAATTATATTTGAGTGATACTACAGATGCATGAAATCTATTTGATTAGGAATATTAACAATTAACTTCATTAAATCTATATATATTGTAATCTATTATTATTTTTCTTTACTCTTTATTCAGTCTATATAGTTCTCGATATTTCTTGTATTTGTTTTTATTAAATATATATCTTTTTCTTGATCTGTTTTTAGCAGTATACGTTAGATTCATACAAAATTAGTATTTCTTTGGGTGGATAATTTTTAGAAAATATACATCCAGTATCTTTATATAAGATATTTTAAATATTTCAGCCATTTAAATCAAGTTCTTTATTCGTGAGTATAGATCGATTATATAATAGTATTATATTTAAATAATTTAAATTGTATTTTCTGCTAAATTTACATATGAATGGAGTCATAATATTGGATCAAACAAAGACAATTGTGCGTGCAATTGATTTTTTATATATTGATTAAAATTTTTAATGTTACTAATTATTAACTATCTCTATCACAAATAAACACTATTTTACAAGTGTATTTCGTAAAATTGACAATGATACTTTAGCCCCCTTAAAGAAATATAAGTTGATCAAAATTTCTACAGCACGAAAGACAATTTTATTCGGCAACAACTTCTTGATATGCACGTGTCAATAATATGACGATGTTACAATTTCTTACACAAGATACAAACTTTAAGATAAGTAAAACACTTTCAAACATAATCACGTTATATACGCATGTCAGATATAAACTATTTGTTGTTTAAATATCAAGAAAATAAATAAGGTAAGTGTTGTACTAAATATAAGGTATATTAGAATTGTATAAGAACAATATCAAATATTCCAATTGAATTGATTGAGTGTAACTACAAACAATTATATAAAATTTGATTACTCAATATTACTTGCAAGTTTTAATAGCATTTATATCATTAATTTTCTTGTACTAATTAACACAAGACACATGTGCAACACAAGTGACTAGAGAGTAGCTAGTATTACTAAAAGTGAGAACAAAAAAGGTTCAAGATTGAAATACCATTTTATCCCTATACTAAATAAAAATATTATGAAATAGCTCATCAATTAAATATTAAATAATAATTATATAATATTTTTTTTTTTTTTATTATTATTATTATTATTATTATTATTATTATTATTATTATTATTATTATTATTATTATTATTATTATTATATTACACTAGATTCTAAAACTGGAAAGGTTTTGAGTCCAAAATTCAAAGAAAATTGTTGGACATTTCATCCTTTTAAAAAAATAAATAAGTTCCAAATTTTTTTTAAAAAAATTGTTTTTATATTTATTTTCTCCTTCAATTTACTTAAAATAATCTATATATCATATGATTTCCTAATTTATTAAATTTTAATATTTTAATTGCATAATTATATATATGAAGCACAACAAGTATACTTTAATTATTATGTTATGACATTGTAATTATAATTTTTAAGATTAATTAATTTAATTAAAGTAGAAGACAAAAAAGTGTATATAACTCTTTCAATTCACCGACTCTTTGAATTTTGTAATCAGAAATAAATTTATGTTCTATGATTCAATGTGTTGAAACTCTTCTTATTCGGTGATTATTGGAATTTTGTAATATAAAATTTATAGGTCATGATTCAATGTGTCTCATTACTGAATTTTGTAGGTGAAAAGACAATAAAATATCACTGTAAATATCAGTAAATTGTGAATCACTAACTCCTTCTTCTACTTGGTTTCGACTTCCTCGTGTACTTCAAATTGGCAAGTTCACGTGGCAAGATTCTGCTTTTCTACTTCTTTCAAGCCTTTGTATCTTTCTTTACTTCAGCTTCCTAGTTTGTCTAGTTTTCCTATTTGATTAAGAAAGGCAAAAGTATTCATTACCCCCCTGAACTTGATGTTTTTTATTTGATGTACACTTAAACTTTATTTTGTTTGAATTACCCCTCCGAACTTGTTTATTCTTCCAACGCGTGCACCTTTTCTGTCCACCTGGCGTAGAAATTGAAATCACACTCTACTAGGAGCGTGAGGGAGTGATTTATTGCCACGTCATAAAGCTACAACAGTAAAAAAAATTATAAAATCTCTATTTTTTTTAATATTGACCGGCCGCAGACGACATCACCGTTGTCGTCATCATCATTATCGAAACCCAAGGGTCAATTCTTTGTGTAGCAGAGTTGTTTCTCATCGTTAAAAATGGATAAGGATTCCGATTCAGCTGATTGAGCAAGGTGAGAGGAGATGGATTGTTATGTGAGCTGGAAAAAACAGTGTTGTTTTGCAGCGGAAAGGAGGTTAGAGTGAAGAATTGATTTTGCATTGGAAAGAGAGATGATAAGAGGAGATACGGTGGTTGGTGGTGGAGATTGACGGCGACCGGGAAAGGAGTTGGAATATGATATTTATTTTTTGCCATTTTAATTTATCTAGGTGACTATTATTTATCTAGGTGGAAAACCATATCATCACTATTTTTGCCAACTAACGTGCGTGTGCAGTCACACTAGGAGCAGCAGACAAAAAGGTGTACGTGATAGTGGAATAAACAAGTTTGAGGTGGTAATTAAAACAAAATATAGTTTAAATGTAC
Organism: Solanum chmielewskii; assembly: GCA_027704785.1. Classification (NCBI taxonomy): domain Eukaryota; kingdom Viridiplantae; phylum Streptophyta; class Magnoliopsida; order Solanales; family Solanaceae; genus Solanum; species Solanum chmielewskii. The sequence continues at coordinate 4,558,386 of JAKWIX010000327.1, forward strand.
ACCAAATAAAAAGCTTCAAGTTCAGGGAGTGATGAATACTTTAGCCATTAAGAAAACTATATTGTTTGCGTACTCCTTTATAAAAGAAAACTTTTTGTACTGGTTGCTTGTCGAAAATGCAATACTTCCACAACTTTATAACTTCTAATTCGCATGGTTGACGTTGTCATTATCCCTGTTGGATTCGATCTGAAAAGTACATGTTGGCGCAACCAGTTCCTTTCATTTGTTCCTCTATTTGTCAATTATCGAAATCTTTCACGTTCTACTACATTCAAAATCAGAGGGGGCGAGGAAGTATTCAGAAAGGAAAAATTCTTTTGTAATGACCCGAAAGGTCATTTATTGAAATTTTCGTAAAATTATCTTTTTACCCATCTTAATAGTTGCCCCAAGTCAATTAAGATTAGTCGATAAAGTTACGTTGGAAAACTTTAAACTATTTATTTAACTATGGATATTTAGTTTGTGGGTATTTTATAAAATTAATTTAATTAATGATTAATGGGTCAAGCCCATGAGTTATTTATTATCATTTAAGATTATTATAATAGAGTTTATTAATTTTGCAGTTATAACATAACCCATAGATCACTTGACACAAAAAATTTCGGAAAAAAATTAAATAAACAAAGGCATGAACCGTTCTTCTTCAGGTAAATTTAAATCTAAATTTAAACTTTCATTTTATAAGAATTGATAGTGGATGTAATTATTATTATTTTATGATGTATTGTTGTTTGGAAGATAAAGAACATATAGAATATGTACATAAGCAAATTAAAGAAAGTTACTGCATATGAATTTGATTTGGCAAAAAATTATTACCGATTAATAACAGATAGTATTAAATAATATTAGTATTTACTGTGTACTAATCCTAGTCCTATTAGGATTAGTACTCCTTAATCCTAGTCCTATTAGAATTAGTACTCCTTCCTATATCTCCTATATATATATATCTCCCATGTATTCCCTTATTAGGTTAACACTTCAATACAATCAATATTCCTTCATGGTATCAGAGCCAGGTTAACGGGCGTTGGAATGATGCGAACCGCTGTAAGAACGGTGATTTTCCATGTAGGGTAATTTATGTCTGATAATTTTTTGGGAATCAGGGCATGAAGATGCCTGAGAAGGAGTTTAACGCCAGAAGGAAGTGAATCGAGAGGATCCACCTCGGTTGTCATGGCTGCCGCTGCCCAAGAGAAGAGAGGGAATGATCGGTGCCCTAAAGAGAGAAAAAAAAAACCTATAGAAAAGAAGATCTAGGTTTTCTGGCTCTTGCTAAGTGTATGGAATGTGTTAACCTAATAATGGCTCTTTCTGCCGCCGCCCAGGCGAGAGGATTTCTAAGCTCTTGCTAAGTGTATGGAATGTGTATTTCCTTGTGGTATGTTTTTGGGAGTAATGGGATTTGGAAGGGTTGGTTTGTCCACCTTGATTAATTTCAATAATAAAAAGGGGTAATAAAAGACAATGTGATTAATTATTTGTACATGATGTGTTGAGAATGATACGAGTACTAGTGTTATAATGGAAAGATTTATTACTATAGAATGTGTATTGTGATCCGAGAATGTCAAAGCATATGGGCATTAACTGATATATTATTGATTTGATTTATTATGTCTGATTGTGTTCTTTATTGAACCCGTATAATTGTGATAATTTAGGTGATTAAAGTGGACCGATTTAGATTTCTAAAATCAATCCTTTTTTTTTTTATTTTTTTGTTTTTTAGTTGTATGTGTGAATATGTAAATCAATCTGCTTCAACTAAAATCAAATAAGGGGGTAACACTAACATTAATTTTATTACTTTATTGTCATGTCATGTTAAGAAAATTCTAAATCTTGTACCGGTAGTCTTTTTGTTAGGTGGATATATGAGTTCGTTTTGTCATTTTCATTTCATCATCTTTGTTCTTATTGTCATAAAATTATTGAAGACCTCAATATCTTAATGGGTAAATTAAGAATAGTAGATGCAGGGCCGACTTTATGCTATGTAAAACAAGGCCTTAGCCTTAGGCCTCAAATTTTGGGGCCCCAAAGTTTTGTCAAGAATAAATTATGGATTAATTTATAGAAAAAATTGATTATTTATGATAAAAAGTATAATTTTTTAAAATATATTATTTTATTCTTAACATCTTTTGTACTTTGTATAAAATAAGAATTAGTAGTGAAAAGTGTTGAACAAAGTGAATTACAAATTTTTTTTTATTTCTTTTTAAATTTAATTTCAAGGATTGTTACAAGCATATTTAAATGAGGTATACCATGTCATCAACTTCTTGGATCAAATTCTATGGTTTCAAATCTTATCTTTATTTAATATTTGTCAATTTATTACTTATAACATTATGTTAACAATACATATAATAATTGTCTCACTAAAATAATTTTTTTTAATGTGGAATTGATAAAAATCTTACTTAAACTAATAACTGAGAAAACAACATTAAATACTAGCAATTTTCATCTAAATGGTGTAAGAAAATAAATTTTGACTAAATACGCATATAAAGTTTATATTTATTTTAGGCCGCGAATTGAAATTCCGCTTTAGACCCCCAATTATGTTGAGCCGCCCCCGAGTAGAAGGACACTATTAGAGAGTTTGATTTATTTAGGTTTTCTATTGAAGTAGCGTCAATATATGTTGTAGAGATGATACCTTTTGACACCAAATTTTGATCCTCCGCGAGTTGATTAATTTTTAAGCTTCTTAAATATTGAACAATCATATATATATATATATATATATATATATATATATATATAAGAATAAAGTGGTAGGACGATCAAGGGTAAAAATGTAATTTCTGCTAACAAAAATCTACCAAGAATGATAACAAGAAATCAAATAGTTCTAGAAACATCTTTAGTTATTGTTATTATAATTAATTTGTTTTGTTTACTTCATTTTTTTGTGAGTCATTGTAATATCTATTTATTACTCTATTTTACTATTACTTTGATTTAACTCTTAATATTTTTTTAATTCATTATGCTTATAAAAAAAAAAGGCCTACTTTAATATAAAAATATATTATGAATTAATTATTTTCACCTTTATTTTGACTCTAATGAATATACTTGAAAATAAATTTGTATGATAAAATTAATAATATATATTAGATTTTTTTTTTCCAAATAACGATCCTTGAGGTGGGTCAGGGGCTAAGCAACACCCCCAGGCGTTATCAATTATAGAAAAAAAGAGAACAAGAAGGAGGCATACACCTTACCTTCTATCATTTGGTAGGTATATATTTGACATACCTATAAAGGTTAGTCAATATAACCTAATACAGTGAGATGCATCTAAAGAAAACTAAGTATCTAAGGAGAAACTTCCCCTAATACACTTTTTCTAAGAAAACATAAATAAGGAGACTCTCCCTTTTACAAGTAAATGAAAAGAGAAAATCTATAAGAATCTAATGATTATGCTAATCTATCAATTTAGCTAATCTTCCACTTTGTTGTATTTCCTCTGTTGTATTTGGTGTACTAATTTGTATATGTAATACTTTGCCTGCTTCTTGCTAATATTGGTTTCCTTTTACCTGCAACAACAATTATACCATATGTAGACATAATATATGTTATAGGTTCACTTCTGTTTTGCTTGTTCCCTTGCTGCTTCTGATCAGCTTCTTCCTGCATCTTTGAACTCCCATTTTTTCTAAAATATAACTTCCTTTTGATTCTTGTGGAAGTTGATTATAAGTATAATAATGTTGTATAACATCTTGACTATGACTATGTTTTGATAATATGTCTGCTGTACAATTGGCTTCCCTGTAAATATGTACACATGAAAAGTAATTACATTGGTTAGTAAGTTTTTGTATTTCTAATACAAACCTTTGCAGCTTCCAAGGAGGTTGATCTCTACATAATAGCCATTTATTCAATAATTGTGAATCCACTTCAAGGATGATATTTCTATAACCACGCTCTATACACCAATGCAGTCCATATATAGCATCTTGTATCTCTGCTTGATTATTAGTACCTTCCCAAGAGGTATAGCAAAAGCATAGATGATATTTACATATTCATTTCTAAGTATTCCTGTCACGACCCAAAACAAGCCGCGAGTGGCACCCACACTTAACCTCCTATGTGAGCGAACCAACCAATCTAAACCCCAACATTTCAACCATAATAAACAGAAAATAATGCGGAAGGCTTAAAACTCATTAACGAAATCAATTAATAACTTCTAAAATTTATCAATTTCTATCCCCAAAATCTGGAAGTCATCACTACAAGAACATCTATCCTCAAATTTCTAAATCTAAGAGTATCTAAGAAGCTAAAATAAGTAAAAGAGATGGTCCATGTCCGAACTTCAAGGACATCAAGACGCGAAGGAAAGAATCCAGTCCGAGCTAGGAACAATAGCTCACCCTGAAATCTGATTATGCTGAAGTCTGGCTAGAGTTGCGGTTGAGTTGAAGACGACGGTACGTTTGTTACACTCCACAAATAACAAAGGGAAAACATACGAGTAGGGGTCAGTACAAAACACAAGTACTGAGTAGGTATCATCGGCCAACTCAGAATAGAGAGCAATATATATCAAATAATAAAATAAAATCAACCATAACACTTAACAGGTGACAACAACAAGTACCATAACCATTGGGCACAACCCAAGCACATCTATGAGGACTCAAGCCTCCACATCATACTCATTTGGGAAATAGGTTCTTTAAATCTGAGTATATTAACATAATTCAAGATTCATTCTCTTTACTATCCTGGTGTCGGAACGTGACACCCGATCCACTACTACTATCCTGGTGTCGGAACGTGACACCCGATCCATTAATACTATCCTGGTGTCGGAACGTGACACCTGATCCACTACTACTATCCTGGTGTCGGAACGTGACACCCGATCCATTAATACTATCCTAGTGTCGGAATGTGACACCCGATCCATTAATACTATCCTGGTGTCGAAACGTGACACCCGATCCACTAACCTCATTCTCTTAGTTCATCAAGCCTTCTTTTATACCAAGGCATCATCATTAACAAATAGGTTTTAAGGTTTAAGATTCAACAGCCTCATCATGCTTATTTTATCACAATTATATAATCATATCATGCAAGCACACAATTAAACATATAGAAGACTTTACGAAATTACCAATACATATCAATCACTATTTAGAGTTTACTATGAGATAGCATAAACCATAACCTACCTCCACCGAAGAATCGTGATCAAGCAATCTACTTCCCCAATGCCCTTGCTTTCTCTTCGTTCTTCTTTCTCTCTCTCTCTCGTTCGTCCCTCTCTTTTGTTCTTTCTATTTTTCCTTATTCAAACTCTTTTTCTTTTACCCTAATTACCATAAAATTAAGTATAAAAGATGGTAAAAGTAACCCACTATTTATTCCAAGGTTGTCTCCTTTAACCCCCAAGTAATTGAATTATTAACATTAAACCACTAACTTTATAATCATAAGCAGGAATAGTCCAAAACGCCCCTTAAAACATTTAACAGAAATCCGACCAGTCAGGGTTACGCAGCCTGTGACGGCCCGTCGTGCCTGCGACGGTCCGTCCTGCTGCTTCCGTCACAAAGTTCAAAGACTAAATTTCACTAAATGGTCTGTGACGGTCCGTCGTGCCCATGACAGTTCGTCCTGCCATGTCGTCGCAAAGTTCAGAGAGTTGTTCTCAGTACCCAAATTTTTAGAATCTAAGTGTTTTGGAACGAGACCCCTCGACGGTCCGTCGCGCCCATGACGGTCCGTCGTGGGATCCGTCGACTCCGACAGTTATTACCAGAAATAAACTCTACTGCTCAAAACGACTAAACAGGTCGTTACAATAGATACCAATTTACCCATCGTTCGTCCCCGAACGATCACAAGAAGAAAAACAATGACGAAAAGGAGTACCTAAATCTTTAAATAGGTGTGGGTATCTTTCTTGCACATCAGCCTCCTTCTCCCAAGTGGACTCTTCAACTGGTCGATTCTTCCATTGAACTTTGATGGATGCAATCTCCCTTGATCTCAACTTGCGGACTTCTCTATCTAAAATAGCAACAGGCTTCTCCTCATAAGATAAATTTTCATCAAGAAGAACTTAATCCAAACGAATGATGTAGTTTCCATCCCCATGGTATCTTTTCAACATAGACACATGAAATATTGGATGCACTCCTGAGAGTCCTGGGGGCAAAGCTAATTCGTAAGCTACCTCCCCCACGCGCTTCAGAACTTCAAATGGACCAATGTATCTCGGACTAAGCTTACCTCGCTTACCAAACCGCATCACCCCTTTCATGGGTGAAACCTTCAGTAAGACTTGCTCGCCCTCCATAAACTCCAAGTCCCTAACCTTTCGATCTGCATATTCTTTCTGCCTACTTTGAGCCGCTAAGAGCTTTTCTTGAATGCATTTCACTTTATCTAACGATTCTCTCAGAAGGTCAGTACCCCAAGGTCTAACTTCAAATACATCAAACCACCCAATGGGAGACCTACATCTTCTCCCATACAGTGCCTCAAATGGGGCTATATCAATACTTGAGTGATAGCTATTGTTGTATGAGAACTCTGCTAAGGGTAAGAAGTTATCCCAATGACCACCAAACTCTATCACGCATGCACGAAGCATATCTTCCAAAACCTAAATCGTTCGCTCAGACTGAGCATCGGTCTGAGGGTGAAATGCAGTACTAAGGTCCAACCTAGTACCTAATTCAGCATGCAATGTTTTCCAAAACTTAGAAGTAAACTGCATACCTCTATCTGATATGATGGAGAGTGGAACCCCATGCAATCGAATAATTTCTGAGATGTAGAGTTTGGCTAACTTCTCTGCATTGTAGGTCACCTTAACCGGAATGAAGTGAGCAGACTTAGTTAATCTGTCAACAATCACCCAAATAGAGTCATACTTACCCATTGTCTTTGGAAGACCAACCACGAAGTCCATTGCAATTCTCTCCCACTTCCATTCAGGAATTGGCATTCTCTGAAGTATCCCTCCAGGACTTTGGTGCTCATACTTTACCTGCTGACAATTAGGGCATTGAGCAACTAAATCAACAATGTCCCGCTTCATTCTACTCCACCAAAAATGTTGCTTTAGGTCACGATACATCTTGGTTGCACCAGGATGTATAGAATACCTTGAACTATGAACCTCTATAAGAATAGTGTGTATCAAATCATCGACGCGGGGTACACATACCCTTCCCTTAATTCTCAAAACACCTTCCTCATCGATTTTTGCTTCTTTAGCCTCTCCCCGCAATACCTTATCTCGAATCCGAATCAGTTTCTCATCAGTAAACTGCTTTTCCTTAATCTTGTAAAGAAAGGAAGATCTTGCCTCCACACAGGCCAAAAATCCTCCCTTCTCATTTACTTCTAGCCTCATAAAGTCATTAGCCAGAGTCTGAACCTCTCTAGACAATGGGCGTCTAGAATCCTGCAAGTGAGCTAGACTTCCCATGCTCCCTGCTTTTCTACTTAACGCATCTGCCACAACGTTAGCTTTTCCTGGGTGATACAAAATAGTGATATCGTAGTCCTTAAGTAGTTCCATCCATATCCTCTGTCTCAGATTCAAATCTTTCTGAGTAAAGACATACTGTAGGCTACGATGATCCGTATAGACTTCACACTTAACCCCATATAGATAGTGCCTCCATTGCTTTAATGCAAACACCACCGCAGCCAACTCCAAATTGTGGGTCGGATAATTTCGTTCATGCACCTTTAATTGCCTCAAAGCATAAGCAATTACATTCTTCTCTTGCATTAGCACTGCACCCAAACCAGAATAGGATGCATCACAATAAACAATGAAATTCTTATCTTCCACTGGCAGGGTAAGAATTGGTGCAGTAGTCAACAAGGTTTTGAGCTTCTGAAAGCTTTCTTCACACTCGTCCGACCATACAAATGGAACACTCTACTTAGTCAAGTTTGCCAATTGGGAAGCAACATAAGAAAATCCCTTGACAAATCGACGGTAGTAGCTAGCTAAACCGACAAAGCTCCTTACCTCTGTAACATTAGTAGGTCTTGCCCAACTCTTCACTACTTCAATCTTAGAAGGATCCACGATCACTCCATCCTTAGAAACCACATGCCCCAAGAAGGACACTGAATCTAGCCAAAACTCACACTTGGAGAATTTGGCATAAAGCTTTTTCTCCCTCAACATTTCCAATACAATTCTCAAGTGTTCCTCATGTTCTTTCTTGCTCTTTGAGTATACCAGTATATCGTCAATGAATACGATGACAAAGATATCCAGATATGGCTTAAAAATCCCGTTCATCAAACTCATGAAAGCAGTAGGGGCATTAGTAAGACCAAAAGACATTACTAAGAACTCATAATGTCCATAACTGGTCCGAAAAGCAGTCTTTGGCACATCCGTTGCCCGTATTTTCAATTGATGATAACCAGATCTCAAATCAATTTTTGAGAAGGTACAAGCACCTTGTAACTGATCGAATAAATCATCGAAGCGAGGAAGAAGATACTTGTTCTTAACAGTTACCTTATTCAGTTGCTTGTAGTCTATGCACATCCGAAAACTTCCATCCTTCTTCTTCACAAATAAAACAGGAGCACCCCAAGGGGATGCACTTGGTCTAATAAAGCCTTTGCTTAACAATTCTTGAAGTTGGGCCTTTAACTCTCTTAACTCAGCGGGAGCCATTCTATAAGGGGGTATGGAAATGGGGCGAGTACCCGGCTCCAGACCAATACAGAAATCAATATCCCTATCCGGTGGCATACCAGGAAGGTCTGCAGGAAACACACCCAGAAACTCACGGACTATCGAAACCGAATCAATAGAAGGTACTTGGGTAGTATCATCCCTGAGGTGTGCCAAGAAAGCTAAACACCCTTTACTAACCATTCTCTTAGCACGAAGAAAGGAGATGATACGAACTGGAGTGGGAGTGTAGTCACCCTCCCACACTAACGGATCTGTCCCAGGCTTGGCCAGTGTCATAGTTTTAGCATTACAATCTAAGATTGCAAAATTTGGAGACAGCCAAGTCATACCCAGAATTACATCGAAGTCAACCATTTCTAAGATAACCAAGTCTACATGAGTATTGCTCCCCACAAAAGTCACAAGACAAGACCTATACACCTTTTCAACTATCACAGACTCACCCACCGGAGTAGAAACACGAATAGGTATGTCAAGCAAATCACAATGTAAATCAAAACCAGTAGCAAATGAGAAAGATACATATGAAAATGTGGATCCAGGATCAAATAATACAGAAGCCATGCAATCGCAAACCAAAAGATTACCTGTGATAACAGCATCAGATGTCTCCGTTTCAGACCTCCCAGGGAAAGCATAACAATGGGCCCTATCACCTGTCTGTCCGTTGCCCCTACAATGTTGTGCTGCAGTCGCTCCGGCTTTCCCGCCACCCCGGTTGGTTTGGTGACCACCATTACCTTGACCGCCACGTCCTCCAGAATGGCAGCCTCTTCCATGACCACCTATACCTCTGACTATTGGGGGTCTGTAACTCTGTTTTGGATAATATCTCTTAATATGTCCAATTTACCCACATCCATAACACTCTCTGGGTTCAAGCATAGGTCTCTGTGAGAACGACGGAGTCTGGGGATAAACTCCAAACTCAGAGAAATATTGACCGGTCTGCGGTGGAACCCCAGTTACAGCCTGTAGTGAAGACTGAATAGGTCTGGCTAGATAAACTCCTGAACTCTGCCCTCTAGATTAAGAACCACTAAACTCACCTCCCTTACGAAACTTCTTAGTTGCTGATGCCATGGTGAAGTCATTTGGCTTCACTCCCTCCACCTCTATCACAATGTCTACCACTTCCTGAAAGGATTTTGCTGCAGTAGATACCTGTAAGGCTGGAATCTGCAAATCTTACCTCAATCCCTTCACAAAATGGTGAATCCGCTCTTGTGGACTGAAGCAAAGCTGGGTGGCATACCTGAATAATGCACGAAACTTAGCCTCATACGCAGTAACCGACATCCTGCCTTGCTCTAGGCTCAGGAACTCATCTCTCCTCCTATCCCTCAAAGTTCGGGGTATATACTTCTCCATAAACAAGCTAGAGAATGATGCCCAAGTCATAGGTGGTGATTGTGCTGGTTGACACTCAACATATGACCGCCACCACATTTTGGCGTTCCCCAGAAACTTATAGGTCACAAACTCAACGCCAAATCGTTCCACTAAGCCCATCTTATGTAGCAACTCATGACAATCAACCAGAAAGTCATAGGCATCCTCAGATTCAGCACCCTTGAAAACTGGAGGTTTCAATTTCAAGAACTTACTGAAAAGTTCATGCTGATCACTTGTCATTATAGGCCATGTAGTCAACCGAGGAAACATGCCTATTTCCAATGAGGCATCCATGCGGGGAGCCACAGCAGCTGCATGTTGTACTCCCGGAACCTGAGGTGCTGGTGTAGAAAACACTGGAGGTGTCTGGCCCTGATTAGATAACCCGCTAAGATAAGCAAGAACCTGGTTAATAATCTCTAGGTAGGTTGGGTTTGTAAGTCTTCATTCTGCACTTGCTCATTCTCCCCTTCCTCACCCTCTCTTAATACTTCCTCAGTCGGTGGAAGAGTCACCGCCCTAGTACTAGCTGGGCCAGGTGCTTGTCCTCTTCCTCTAGAGGACGTCCTCCCCCGACCTCTACCACGGCCTCTTGCCACTACTCCTCTTCGAGCTACAACCTCAGTGGCTGGTTCAGACGCATCTTGTCTTGCCGGTGTTGGTGCTGGCGCAGTTGTTGCTCTAGTTCTAACCATCTGCGAAATAGAGTGAAGATGGTTAGATACCAATTTGTATCACCTAGATACCAATTGGATCCAAGTAATAGCACGAAAGAAAGAAAGAATGGAATTTTCCTAAAGTCTTATAGCCTCTCAAAGAAAAGTAAAGGCGTCCCCCTACCGTTCCTTAAGACTCTACTAGACTCGTTCTTGTGTGATGAGACCAACGAACCTAATGCTCTGATACCAAGTTTGTCACGACCCAAAACGAGCCGCGAGTGGCACCCACACTTAACCTCCTATGTGAGCGAACCAACCAATCTAAACCCCAACATTTCAACCATAATAAACAGAAAATAATGCGGAAGACTTAAAACTCATTAACGAAATCAATTAATAACTTCTAAAATTTATCAATTTCTATCCCCAAAATCTGGAAGTCATCACCACAAGAACATTGATCCTCAAATTTCTAAATCTAAGAGTATCTAAGAAGCTAAAATAAGTAAAAGAGATGGTCCATGTCCGAACTTCAAGGACATCAAGACGCGAAGGAAAGAATCCAGTCCGAGCTAGGAACAATAGCTCACCCTGAAATCTGATTATGCTGAAGTCTGACTAGAGTTGCGGTTGAGTTGAAGACGATGGTACGTTTGCTGCACTCCACAAATAACAACGGGAAAACATACAAGTAGGGGTCAGTACAAAACACAAGTACTGAGTAGGTATCATCGGCCAACTCAGAATAGAGAGCAATATATATCAAATAATAATATAAAATCAACCATAACACTTAACAGGTGACAACAACAAGTACCATAACCATTGGGCACAACCCAAGCACATCTATGAGGACTCAAGCCTCCACACCATACTCATTTGGGAAATAGGTTCTTTAAATTTGAGTATATTAACATAATTCAAGATTCATTCTCTTTACTATCCTGGTGTCGGAACGTGACACCCGATCCACTACTACTATCCTGGTGTCGGAACGTGACACCCGATCCATTAATACTATCCTGGTGTCGGAACGTGACACCCGATGCACTACTACTATCCTAGTGTCGGAACGTGACACCCGATCCATTAATACTATCCTGGTGTCGGAACGTGACACCCGCTCCATTAATACTATCCTTGTGTCGGAACGTGACACCCGATCCACTAACCTCATTCTCTTAGTTCATCAAGCCTTCTTTTATACCAAGGCATCATCATTAACAAAGAGGTTTTAAGGTTTAAGATTCAACAGCCTCATCATGCTTATTTTATCACAATTATATAATCACATCATACAAGCACACAATTAAGCTTATAGAAGACTTTACAAAATTACCAATACATATCAATCGCTATTTAGAGTTTACTATGAGATAGCATAAACCATAACCTACCTCCACCGAAGAATCGTGATCAAGCAATCTACTTCCCCAATGCCCTTGCTTTCTCTTCGTTCTTCTTTCTCTCTCGCTCGTTCGTCCCTCTCTTCTGTTCTTTCTATTTTTCCTTATTCAAACTCTTTTTCTTTTACCCTAATTACCATAAAATTAAGTATAAAAGATGGTAAAAGTAACCCACTATTTATTCCAAGGTTGTCTCCTTTAACCCCCAAGTAATTGATTTATTAACATTAAACCACTAATTTTATAATCATAAGCAGGAATAGTCCAAAACGCCCCTTAAAACATTTAACAGAAATCCGACCAGTCAGGGTTACGCAGCCTGTGACGGCCCGTCGTGCCTGCGACGGTCCGTCCTGCTGCTTCCGTCACAGAGTTCAGAGACTAAATTTCACTAAAGGGTTTGTGACAGTCCGTCGTGCCCACGACGGTCCGTCCTGCCATGTCGTTGCGAAGTTCAGGGAGTTGTTCTCAGTACCCAAATTTTTAGAATCTAAGTGTTTTGGAACGAGACCCCCTCGACGGTCCGTCGTGCCCATGACGGTCCGTCATGGGATCCGTCGACTCAGACAGTTATTACCAGAAATAAACTCTACTGCTCAGAACGACTAAACAGGTCGTTATAATTCCACCCCCTCCTATCTTTCCTGGATTAGACAAAGCACTACGATCTGTATTTAGCTTATATCTAGTAATAGGGGGTGGTTTCCAAGTAACTACAACAACCTTTACCTCATGTGTGCATTTCTCCAATAGATCAATTAAATCTGTCCAATTTCCAGGCCACTGAATATAAAGAAATATGGTGTAAAGGATAAATAATATATCCTTACGAATAAGATATTTGACTTTGAATATGCTGGAAACCTATCCACCATATTTAGCTGCACACCTATTTTTTCAAAGATTCCAGCATATCACAATAGGTAAAACATTAATTATTGTTTTATGAGCCCCATTTATTCATTTATTATCACACCACTGAACTATACAGTTACTTAAAGATGTTTCTTAAAAGTGATGCCTATGAAACAAGAGAAGAATTTCCATATATGTGTTGCAAAGTTACCTTGAAAGAATATATGATCAATATCATCCCAACCTTTATTCTTACAGCAGTAACATCTCACTGGTTCCACCCTAAAAATTGCCAATTTTTCATTGGTTGGTAATTTAAACCTTAAGGCTCTCCATAACAGAAAAGACATTTTGAAAGGTACATTTTTATGCCAAATGAGATAGTTAATCTGATCAATATTTCCTCTAGCTCTGCAAACTAATATATATTAGATTGAAATAAAGAAAGAGATGTTAAAAATAATTTTACATATAAAATGAATAGGATGATATATTTTCATTTAAGACGTCCACGAATAAAAATATAATTTCATTCTAACAACAAATTCTTTAAGAAAAATAGCAAAAATAATGAACAATTCTAGAAACATCTTTCTATGAAGCGAATGATGATCAAGGGTAAAAAATATAACTTAACGCGAACAAAAATCTATCAAGAATGATAACAAAAAAACTAAATAGTTTTCAAAATATTTTTATTTATTATGATTACCATTATCTCATTTTGTTATTACTTCATTTTTTAATTACTTATTGTGATATTTACTCATTACTCTATTTAACTATCACTTTAATTTAATTATTGATATTTTTTCTATTCATTATACTTACTACAAATGCCAGTTTTAATATAAAATTTTATTATTTAAAATATATGGTTAATTACATGTAATTTTATTTTTGCTCTAATTAATATACCTAAAAAATGAAATTAAAGAAATAATCAAATGTAATAATATATATTAGATTGAAATTAAAGAATAAACAAAATTATATGTGATATTAAAGAAAATAATATTTTAAAAAGTGTTAAAAAGTAACTTTACAAATAAAATGAATAGGATGGTATATTTGTTTTTAAAGTAAAATAAAAATGTTTACTAGATTATAAATGAGTAGTTCTTCATTAAAATATATAATCAAATTTTTACTTTTATTTGACTTCATACATATTAACCTGAAGAGTGAACTAACGTAAGGTTGATATAAAATTAAAGTTGACGGATCAAAATTTGAAATTTTCCTATTATATAAAAATATGAAGTTGAGGACAATCAAGGATAATATGGTCATTTCATTTTAAAAGTCTATAAAGTCTATTTTTAAACTTTTCAAAATACTTTTTCAAGTGCCTAAATTTTCTGCATAAGTTATATGATTATTTTAAAAACGATAATTTATAATATCTTTCAAGTAAATAGACACTAACACATTCTTCATTTCATGCATTCCTCAATTCTCTCCCCTCTTATGTCATAAACCAATAAAGTTGTCACCCTTAATTTGTAATTTGCATCCTAAATAATACATGTTTCGGAATAGATCCCTTATTAGGAAGATCAATAATGTAGTGTTTTTTCAACATTAAGAACTTCATTTTTAATTAATTCTCTATATGATGACCCTACTTTTTGTAAAACAATTATAAGAAAAAAGTAAAATTTACTATTTCTTAGTGTGAACACGTCATTTTTGAGACTTGTCCATATAACAAATTTTGAACAAAATTTAATTGATCCACATTTTTCAAACATTGTTATGAATATGATATGGACCAATTAACATGTTAAATCCAATATCAATCACAATTGCAATCCTCAAAACTCCTAAGTCATAAGAAATGGATCCAGTGAGCAAGCTCGTCAAGAATAAAATTTTTTAAAAATTCAGAGCATGTTATGACAATTCAATTTGTTTTCTTTAGACTTTTAAACTTCATGTCATTGCTTTTGTTTTTGGATTGTAAAACTAATTTTTAAAGTATCTAATTTACTTGATTTCTGTTTTATGTATTATCCCAAAATATATATGTCATTATCTAATTAATTGAGAAACATAAATTTATTATTATTATTATTATTTTATCATCAGTTAAAATCATTTTAAGCAAGTTATGTAAATTATTATTTTCATTACCTTATGTTAAATTACTGCAATATATATGATATTAACTTTTGTAAAATATTTTTAAATTCTCATTATTTGAGATAAAACATTCATCCATCAATTATATAAATTAGTTTTGAAAAATTTATTTCCTTACAATACTAAATTATTCTCCTAATTTTAATGAATATAAAAGCAAAATGTAAAGTCATAATTTTTTTTTATCCTTTTATTATTTTGTAAAGAATGAGATTATTCATTCTAATTTTTATCAAGTAGGTCATTGTTTTCGTTTATTAATCACCTATAAAACAAATTATTAAGTGGACTCAAAATTAATCTATAGATGGATCAGTACGAAAATTTTTAATATATCGAGACTCATAATTTAATCTATTTTCTTGAATGATTTTCAAATAAAATAGAAAAAGAATATCATTAAATTAGTTATTTAATTTGAATATATAGGTTTGACATGATGTTAAAATAATCGCGGGGACATCTAATATTTTATTATTATTACTTATCATATTTATTTGAAAAAGTAAAAAATAATTTTTTATATTTGAATTTTTGAGAAAAAATAATTTTTTGATGTATTCTTATATTGTAGAAACAGTTTTTGGCCTTTATTAACTTTGTGCCCTCCTCGACCCCTCTCTAAAGGAGTATAATTTGAAATCTAAACTATTGGGTATAGTACTCATAAGTAGTTTGTTCTCACTTCCATGATTTGATAGAATACGTTGTCTTGCTTTCTCTCACGCACACGTTCTCCATAGTAATAAACTCTGTTACAGACAATCAACTATCACGGTTTACAGATGTCTAAAACAATGAAAAATCAACATTACTTTATGACAACTTTTCGAAATGTTTAATATCTTTTTTCTTTTTGAAATAGGAAGCAACTCTTTGAAAAGCACAAAGCAATGAAATATTCTGGCCATGGACAACATTTTTAATATCCTATGTGATTTATGTGTTCATGGTGAAATTTTGAAGTACAAACACTGGTAGAAAAGTGATACGTTGTGTTATTTATATAGCATATGATGATAGATAGTGTAATGAGCCAATGACACATACGCTTGGGTTTGATTTTTCAAGTGTACTAAAGGAAGTAATATAATTAATTTGTTAAATAAATATTTAATAAAATTGTGGATTATTGTTTAAGTGTATACCGTGCCAAACAAGTAGGATGACTTTTTCATTTTGTAAATGAAAATATAAAAGTTTCATTTTGTAAAACAAAGCCAAACAGTTATATTTTATTTTATTTTTTCTAACATTTTTCAAATATAAATACAACTTAGGTCCTAGATCTCTGGTGACAATTCAGATTAAACACAAAAAATGACATCATATTTTACGTTGTTGGGCCCGTGCATAGCATGGGCAATACTCATCTAGTATATATATATATATATATATATATAAGAGAACCCTAGGCCGCCACCACAAACAAGCATTCCCTTTTAATTTATTTATTTTCAAAATTACCCTTTCTCTTTTATGAAAAGTTCTGACTTTTATTGAAAAGTTGTGACTTTTCTAATGAGTTATGACCTTTCCAGTAAAGCATAATTATAATTTGTTCACACTATCTTTTGTTGTCTATAAATAGAGGGGTTCTCTCATTTTAATATAACGAAAATTTTGAACTTCTTCTTCTTTTTCAACACAGTTAAGTTAAATATTTGATTTAGAACTTCTTCTTCTTCTGCACAATTAAATATTTCTGTACTTTACTCCTTTTGAATGGGTCACTGACAAGGAGACACTCTGCATTTAGTGGGCTCGATTTTCCTTTTTGTTTCATTCTACTGTCACAATTCCTCATATGCTTTTTTTACAATCGCTAATTTATGTTTATGATATTAATTGTTGTTTTTCACTACATTGTTTAAACTTTGTTGTTTATGTTTGTGTAAAATTATTGTTATAAGTATTTGTTAGTATACACTGTATGTAAATCTAATTATGCAGATTCACAAATAACACTTTACAGAATACATTTATTTACAACATTCTCTAATAAAATATTTTCTTTTCCAAGAGATCAAGACTAAAAATTAATATGATTTTTTGTTATTGTAATAATAATTTCAATATTAAAAGGAGCAAAAAAAAAAAGTCAAATGATAGAATTAAAACTAGCAATTAATTATAATTATATTATATTCAATAATGACTATTCTTTAACACCGAAGTACTTCTTTTAAACTTTTTTTTCATTTTCCCTTACTTCTCTTTCATCCTTTTCAAGGATCCTTAATGTTTTGTTTGTTCACAACTTTAGTTACAAAGAGAAATCATAACTATATTACATATCGAATTTGGATTTTGAAAGTTTGCATTTTAATTTTAAAATACATAATGACTACATATTACTTATTCGTATATCATATGATTATGCAACCTTTGTTCTTGATAAAAACATTAGTTATATATATTTTTTAAAAAAAATATTTAATATTTTGAAAGTAGTTGATAGTGTTATACCAACAAAATTTGCAAAGAAGAAAATTGAAAAAATATTTATTTTGACTCTCTAATAAAAGACACTATTTAAACATTGGTAAAATAAAATTATGTAAACTAGGACAAAATATTGTTACGATTTGTAATTTCGCCTTTTCTTTTAATATAACAAATGGTAAACTAGAATTGAATAATCTTCCATGAAAAGTTGTTACTTTTATGGAAAGTTGTGATTATCATTTAAAAGTTGTGACTTTTATGAAGAATTGTGACTTTAATGAAAAATTGTAACATCTATGAAATGTTGTGACCTTTTCGAAAAGTTGTGACTTTTTCGAAGATTGGTGACCTTTTGTTGGAAAAGTAATTTAGTGTTATAATAACGAAATTTGCAAAGAAGAAAATTGAGAAAATATTTATTTGACTCTCTAATTAAAGACACTATGTAACCATGGTAAAAATAAAATTATGTAAACTCGGAGAAAATAGTGTTATGATTTGCAATTTTGCCTTTTCTTTTAATATAACAAATGGTAAACTAGAATTGAATAGCCTCTATACTCTTAAAAACTGATTTATATTATAAAAATACTATAACATCAAAATACAATAAAAGTTTTATTTGAATAAATTTTAAAGAAGAATATTCCAACCGAGCGAAGCGCGAGCCCATTTACTAGTTGGAAATAATTGTTTTTGATAATGAAAAATACTTTTTTAAAAATTATCTTCCGAACTTTTTTGCCATTTATTCTTATGGATTATATGTCTTTATACTTAATATATATATATATATATATATATATATATATATATATATATATATATATATATATATATATATATATAACTTTTCAATTTGAATAAATAGTTAGTAAATCGTTTTCTCAAAAACAGAGTTTCAATTAAGAACACAATTTATTTTCTTTAAAACTGACAATTTAATTAAGATCCTTCATTTTGAAATAATTAGTCTTATGTAGTTAAAGTTAAGAAGCTCGAGTAATTAGTTGACTTTATAATCCATGGCATTTCCCTTTGAAACTCTCTTAACGGACTTTAATTAGTCCATATTTGGACTACCAGATAACCTTTAACCCAAAATTTTGGCCCAAATTCTTTAAACCCATTTCACATTAACAGACCCAAGACCTAAGATTTGAAAATTTCCAGAGTCCCACATCGTTTTTCCCTTTATTTTGACCCAGAGTTTATCCTATATAAACCCCCCTCACTCTTACTGTTCACGGGAGGAGTTTCCGGAGGCGAGAAAAAGAACACCTCGCTATGTTTTTGGGAGTTCTTATTTTCGTCACTAGAATTTTGTTGATTCGCGACTATTTTTGAATTTTTAATGTCCATGCTTGAGTTCAAGTCGCTGCCCAGAATCAGGTAATACTCATATTCCGTCCTCATTTTATGTAAAGTGATGGTTTAGTTTTTTTTAGCGATTACGTATACCTATTTTAGTTAACTAGATAAAGTTGTTTAGATTTAACTTCGTTGTTTAGCACTATTTGTTAGTTTTAGATCTTGTCTCTTGTTTTGATCTCAATGCTAAAAAATGGAGGTTTATTTCAGCTTAATATTTTGTGAATTGGGTGGTCATGTTTAACTAATTACATCAACTTGTGTTGTTTAGTCTCTTCACTACCTTTTTCATTTTAAAGATGGTTATCGATAATCAGTGTTTAAATTTGTTTGAAATCCTTGATAGTATTCATATTTAAGTACCTTATTCAAATATGATTTAAATTTATTCTTCCTTTCAGTTGTCTTGAGTATTTCATTTTCTATGTGAAGATAGCTAGATATATGTTTGGTATTCTTGCCACTCTTAGAGTGTTAGCTTAACTCTTTCTAAAGTTGTTAATATCTTGGTATATATATTGTTGTTTGACCAAATGTTCCATAAGTTAACTAGATTATGTTTCCCATCACCATTCTAATATCTCTTTACCTCTATAACTCATAAGTGCAACTTTTAGGATTTTGATAAAATATTTATTGTCTTTCCTCATTTATTTTTCTGATTTTCTCTCTATGAGTAAAACTAATTATTGTTTTGGTTTTTCTTAATTTGAATTTAGATGAAAGTTTTAGGATCAAATTTTGTCATGTTTAAGTCATTTAAGTAGTTGATTCTTCAAAAAAAAACATTTGATTATGAAGTTAACACAATGTTATGTGCACCTCTTTATGAGATTTCCTATATGAGCTATTACATTATCTTTTTCTCTCTTTTATGGCTTTTCTTAGTTATGACGTCACAATTCCTGCTTTGTTTTTTGGGTCTTTCAACTACACTGTTGATTCTACTGACTAATTATTTTTGCTTTCAACACTTTGTATTGTGTTGTTTTTGCTTATTAAAATCAATAATTGATTCATCAACATTTGTTGAATTTCACATAAATATCATCCTAAGACTCTACAAGATGAAATGGAAAAAAACTAGGACTCGACCGGACATTTTCAGTTTAACAATTTGAATTCCTTACTAACCCTAATTAATGTGTCATTAAGATGCTTCTTTAATAGCTTATCGTAAAGGGTAGAAATGTTTCTTTATATTCCTAGCTTATAATGGTGCAGTGTGAAACAATGGTAATCAATAATCACTTAAGAAATGTGTGTTTAAACAAATAAAAGAAATATTAGAATTACAGCGTGGAGTGATACCTTAGCAATTATGTGCATCATAGAGACAAATAAACTCTAGAATATTGTTGAAACACTTCTCAAAATATCTGTATGAATGCAGTGGTAGTACCAAATGAGTGTCATAATAAGGGAGCTAATTCCTTATTATGAGAATCTAACTACAAGGGGCCTATGAGAAGGTATTCCATTCCTCTCACTCTTTATTCTCATGCTATGAATTTCAGACAAATTTGATAAACACGTTTATTGTAAACTAATGTGCAGGTGAAGAAATTTTTTCTGAAAGCCCCACCCATTTATGGCAGCAAAAACGCTTTAACGCCATTAATCTAAAGGATCTCTCTCAATGCTTTCTTTTCACATTAACTTTCCAAGCTTCATCTCAAACTCTTCCTGCAATTTTCAGGTATACGTTGGTTAATTATTATGAACGCGTTCAATTTTCCTTTACTCTTTTGGGTTTGAAACGATATCTGTTTTGCATTTATCTTTTGAGGTATTTAATGTTTTTGATTAAGTTTTATATATTTTTGGATGATTGTCAAAATTTTGGTCTTTGATTGGGTTTGCGAATGCAGTGACCAAAGGGGTCAAAGAAAATAGTTGTTTTTCTCCATTTCTTTGTGAAACTCAATTCTGGTTTCCTATGTTAAAGCGGATGGACTTAAATTTCTTAAATCAATATTTTCTTTTATTTTTTAGTCTTACATGTGAACATTCAAATCAATCTTCTAATACACCATTAAAATCAAATAAGGGGGTAGTACCGAGAAGATGATATACCTAAACTATTAATTTATTACTTTGTTGGCATATCACCTCTCTCAAATCTATTTTCAGACGCCTCTATGTCTCTTAATATGCCTACTATATCCCACCTCTTGCACCTCTTCATTGGGCATCTACGCATCTCTTCTTCGTATTCTCTAAACATTTCAGTCCTTTTTTTTCATTTTATCCATCCCGATGGCTACTCTTATGGATAATATCATTCCAAATTCTATTGCTCCTACTATTTCCACACATCCATCTCAACAACATCATTACCGCAATATGCATATTCTGAACATGGAAGTTCTTGATTGGTCGACTCTCCAACTACAAAACAATGTAAGTCTAATTATCACTCCATAGAACTCATCTTTTAAGTTTGGTGATACTATTTTATCGCAAGACTCAAAATGCAAGCTTTCACTTTGACCACGTTGCACCAATACGAAGTGTAATATCATTGTCCACGTCCCTACTTCCCTAAATTACAAAGATGAGATATTTGGAATTATCTTTCTTAGGGATAGGTTCATGAGTCAATCCTCACTTCCACGTCTTTCTCATTCATTGCATCACTAAATTTGCACTCCAAGTGGTTTAGTCCTACTTAACTTGATCCTTTTGAACTCCGGGGTTTTTCTCCACACCTCCAGCCTAACATTAATTCTTCTTGTGTGTCTCATTAATTAGTATTACGTCATCTACAAATAAAATACACTGAGAGATCTCATCTTAAATATGCAATGTAAATTCATCCATCACCATGGAAAACAAGAATGGGCGAGGAACCAACCCCTTGTGCAACCTTATCTCAACTATGAAGTGATTTGGATATCCTCTCATTGTTCTAAGCAAGGTTTGGATCCATCATACATGACATTTGTCTCCCAAATGTAAGTGATAGATACACCTCTAGCCTTCAGGCATCTTTAGAGAACTTCCTTTGAGACTTTGTTGTAATATTTTTCAAGGTCATCCAACATGAATGTGAACTCATTATCATTTTAATGGCAATAAAGTCTAGAAAGATGACTAAATTTATTTAGTCCATCTTCCTGGTTTAACGAAGTCCTTCATGTATCAGGTCTCAAATTTATATTAGTTTCTAATAAATATGATTTTCTTAATTTTAAATATCACATCTTGTATAATAATATTCAGTTATTCAATTGGACTATTATTTACATTATAATTTTTTTTAATAATACTATGTTTCTTTGTCATTTTGTTTTGAAATGTTTTATTTGAGTCAAAGATTTACTAGGAATAATCTCTCTAGCTTAATAAGATAGAGCAAATTTACGTATGATTCTTCCCAAATATAGCTTATGAAACTATATTAGATATGAAATTATTGTTGGATCATCTTCACATATAAATGTGAGAAATCAAGGAAACATATGGTAATTTCAACTGAATTAAATCAAGAAGGTTTAATAAAATAAAATAAATCTATTCCATCTCAGCTAATTCTCTGCTCATAATTTATTTTTATTTTATTTTTATTTCTTATTTTGTGTTAAATATGTAAATATATTTTTAGAATTCTTTTTCTACTTGCGTATAGAATATAAAAGAAATAAAACTATTATTTAAAAAAGTTTTGCTGCAAGTAAATGACTTGTCCTTGACTAGTTTTTTTCTTTCTACTCTCTTCTAGATTTTTCCATTTCTCCATTATCATTCCCCCATGTCCCAGTAAACTTCACTCAAAATCAGAGAGGGTGAGGAAATATTGAGAAAGGGGCAATTTGTGTATGAACAAACATAAGAAATGTTGGCATTACAGTGTAGAGTGGTATTTTAACATTCATGAGCATTTGAGGGATGAATAAACTCTAAAATCATACCAAAACACTTCTCAAAATACATGTAGGAATGCAGGGATAGTACCAAATGAGAATCACAATAAAGGAGTAAATCTTGAAAAAGTTTCCTCTTCTCAAGAAGTAAAAAAAAACAACAATAAGTGGTTTCAGGAAAATTTTAATACAATTTAATTGAACATCAAAATGATACCCAACCCAAAATGCTAAATTAGTTTGTGTTTCACATAAACACAAATAGGACCACATTCCCGAGGGAGATGCCAGAGTTCAAAAGTTTCATTAGTTCAGTTTTATCAACTAGAATACTGATGTTGTGTTAGTTAATCAGTTATGCAACCTTAGATAGAATGCTGGATCGAAAATCAAGAACTAATGTAGTCCGATAGGATTCATCAACACATAAGAGTTGCAAAGAAAGAGTTGTGTTTGTTAGCACGCGTGTGTAACTATTAACTAGAAGTGGGATGTGAGAAGTAACATGACATTCATAGTATATTTACTATACAACGGTCATAAATTTTCCACTTTCTAATTATGAATCTATAGCTTCCACATTGATTTTTTCTCTTCATGAATCGAAGCTTCTTCATAATGAAATATATCAATTGTAGATAAGATAACTTGAACCATTCATATTATAATAGGCATATGGAATTGAACCTCTTAACTTCTTTTTTCTCCTACTATTCTCAACAAGCATCTGATAGGTGAATTACACATTCGACAAAATCATTTTTTGTCTCAATTTTAGGTGAGTCCAATTACAATTCAACTCTCTCAAGTGACTAGCATATATTCATCAAAACCCTCAATTTCACCTAACTTTACCATATTCCATAATTGAAATTGTAGAAAATTATGCCCCGACGAATCAAAAGATATCATAAAGTTATACGAAAGTAATCGAAACATGAAGGTAATGAGAAGAATAAACCTTCGAAAGTTCTAGAAAAGTGTTTTTATGAACATTAGGGTTGCGGGATCAAGTATAAGTTGTTCAGCAAATTGCATTTTGTGATCCTTATTAGCCGGTGCTCCAGGACTCGAAGACGACGACAATTTACCTCCTACTTACACCTATGGAGAGAGATTGAGGTAAGTTTGTCATTTTGAAATCTCAACCGAATGCTTTTATAGTTTTCTTTCTTTTACTTTCCCTAATTTATTTTCTCTCCTCTTTCTTCTATTTTCGAACTGAATAAAGACAAATTTCATCATTTAATTTAAACCTGCAACCTGATCAATGAAGATGATCATTAATGAAATATATTAATACGTGAAAGAAATATCTTTTCTTCATTGATGGTGCCACAATTGTAAATTAAAATGTGAATTTTGTCTTTTATCAGTTTTGGAATAGAAGAAAGAAGAGAAAAATAAACTAGGGAAAGAGAAAGGAAGAAAATGATAAAAACATTCTATTGAGTATTTAGAAAACAAACCTAGCTCGGTCTATCTCAATGGGTGTCGGCATTTTCATAAGAGTAGGATGTATGTAATCTTCTTCTACCAGTGTCGGAGCAACGACCAATAAGGATTGTGAAATTTGATTTACTGAATAATTTGTACTTGATCTCCATAACCCTACTCTTCGTGAGAACATCCTTCTTGAACTTTCCAAGTGTTATTCTTCCTGTTTAGCTACATATTTACTTTCATTTTTTGTTTAATGTCGTATTGTTTATGCTTTCTATCAATTCCTCGGGGATGATTTCAATTCTTCATTATAGTGTAGTTATGTTAACTTGAGGGTTTTGATGACTATTAAGCTTCTTATCATTTGATAGAATTGAAATGTAATTGGATTAACAAAAAATCAAGATGGAAAATGATTCTATCGACTGTCCAATTTACCTATTAGATGCTTGTTGAGAATAGTAGGAGGAAAAAGAGGTTCAAAGTATCATATTATAATCTGGATGGTTCATCTGGGATCGATCTGTTTCATTATGAAGAAGCTTTAATTCTTGGAGAGACAATATTTAAAACAATCAATGTGGAAACTATAGCAATATAATTATCAAGTAGAAAATGTTATAACTACTGTGTAGTAAATAAACTGTGAATGTCATCTTACTTCTACGATCCCACATCTAGTTAATAGTTTCACATATGTGCTAAGACAATACTATGATCTAGTTAATAGTTTCACATATGTGCTTACAAAGAAAATATTATATATTTACTATTTCTGTGTGTTTCCAGCATGTCCCTTGGCATGCTTAATTATAACTTCTTCTTGTTGACCATTGGTTGAACAATTGGCGTCTGCCTTAGTACTCTTATTTGCTATTACCCCCTCTTTATTAATGTGCTTATATTTGTGTTTATGTGAAACACCAAATATTGGTTGAGTATCATTTTGTTGTTTTGTTTAACAGTATTAAGATTTAGTGTACACACTTATTACCTTTGATTTTCTTTTCCAGAAGAGGAAACTTTTCTAGGAGTTGAACCCCTTATATTGTGTCACTCATTTTGTATTATCATTGCATTATTAAAAATACTTTGAGTAGTGTTGCACTATAATTCTAGAATTTATTTGTCTTTCAAATGCGCATGAATTTTATTCTCTCCAATATTTCTTGAACTTCTATTGTAAACAATTTCTGTCCAACTATTTCATTTTTATTTCTCTAGTGTGGAATTCAATAGTTGTTTCAATATGTTTGAAAATGTTAGTAATTTTCACATTGCATGTTATGGTTTCTATCTATTAAACAATCTAACAGAGATTGTAATGTACTAGCACTTCTTCAAGCATATTAACTTTTCAATTTCCTTGTAGACTTTTTCTTAGCGGTTTTTGATTCTGCTTCTATTATTCATTCTTGTTGTAATGAGTTATCAAGAGAGAATTATCATGTCCATAAATATGAAGAAATGACTATCATAACATGCATGTTTGTGACCTTAGGTTCATTGGTGCAACACAATAATGTTGCCTTAGATAACTATCTCAGCCCCATATTATATATGAAAATAGCTTTGTAACCTTCAGAAACTTATAAATACATCTTTCATAAAATAAAATAAAAAGAACCAAATAAATGGAATTAACAATCAATGATGTAAAAAAACAATAATCATTTATTTGTTCTCAGGGATAGACTTTTGTGTGATGATAATTGTAATTGTGATTCATCATTGTTGTGATATTTGGTTTCCCTTGAATAAATCTTTTTGACAGATTTCTACTTTGCAGAATATATTCCATTGTATTTGTACCCATTTCTTAATACAGCAAATTAAACAAGTCGGCACCTTTTGATTATTTAAGGCTTACAAGCTTAGGTATCATTGGTGCCCTCGTGAAGGTAATATGCCTGAAAAATATATATTAGATATATTACCTTCATGAGGGTACCAAAGACACCTACGCTTGTAAGTCTCAAATATTCAAAAGGTGTTGACTTGCTTATTGTATTAAGAAAGTGGGACAAATATAAAGGAATTTTTGCTACAAAGTAGAAAATTGTCATAAAGATCGATTCAAGGGAAGCCAAGTATCACAACTATGATGGATCACAATTACAACTATCATCCCAAAAAAGTCTATCCAGATTTCGAGAACAGATCATGATTATGAAGTCCAGATATCTTATTGCTTCTTTGTTATGAGATGTACTTATAAGTTTTTGAAAGCCACACAGCATTTTACATGAAAAATATGTGACTGGGATAGTTATATACAACAATATTCTTACGTTGCACCGGCCAACTCTTCAATGAACCTAAGGCAACAAATATCTAATCTTCATTTCTTACTCTTTAAGATCATTACTTTAATATCACCAACAAAAATGAATAATAGAAACAATATCAAAATTCACTGAGAAAAAGTCCACAAGGAAAATTTGTTAATATACTTGAAGAAGTGCTAGTGCATTACAAACTCTATTGGATTGGGCACTACACCTTTGTAATTTTATTCGATCCCTATGAGAGTTCTTTCGCTTTATTTTATCTTGGGATCCAACGACGAGGAGGTGGCTGGAGCAATTGCTCCATAACATTAATGGGAATTGGGTGGCTCTGGAGACTGGAGATTCAATCATATTTTGTGAACTAAATTCTTACAAACCTTTAATCTTTTTTTGGTGCATATTTTGGAACACATTTCTGCTCTCTGCATATTTTGGAACACATTTCTGCTCTCTACTCATATTTATTTATGAAGTGCATTATGTGAATCATTATGAAGATTATTATTGAAAGATTATGAATATTATTGGACCTTTAGTAAGCCTTTTTTTATTGGTTTCCACTTGTTCGGTATCCATATCGACCTCGACCGAATTAGAATCGTTTTATAGATCCTCTTTATCAAACATCAAAAATAACATATTCAGTAAAATTTCACAAGTATTGTTTGGAGTGGATAACTTGTACGTAGGCCTTACCACTATTTTGTATAGGCAAAGAGGTTGTTCTCGAAAGGTCTTCGACACTCATGTGCAGCAAGTACAGGTATTATAAAGAAGAAGAAAACATAATAACTAATATGAGAAGCATTGCAAAGTCTATAAGAAAGGACTAACAATCACAACAAAATAATGTGGTAACTCAAACACAATAAATATATTATGATTGATATCAAAAGCAAAAGGCACAAGAAAACAACTTGTACAATGACATAATCTAACAAATCTGTGTTGGAATTAATACATTCACACCTAAATGTTTAGTATTTCAATATTGTCTCTTAGTTATTCAAGAAGTCTTTTAGAATTTCGTAATAAATGTATCTAGTAATTTGTGATACATGTACCTAGTTAATTATGTGAGACTTTTTTTTCTATTTTGAATAGTATAATTAGTAATGTAGTTGATGATTGTAATCATCTCAAGTGGACTTAAGTAACCTATATAAAACTTGCGCATTCTCTAAATATAGTATTCTCCTTCTACATATTTCCTACAAATTGATATCAGAGCAGGTTTTGTTCTTAATCTGGGTTAGGTGAAGAAAAAAAATATATCATCCAAAATAAATGAAGGTGTTGATTCTTCAATTGTTCTTCCTTCATTTTTTATTGGATGGATTTTGAATACTGGAAGATAAGAATGAAACACATCTAAATGTTGAAGGTTTGTAAACTATTGTTGTAAATGTCTTTGAAGAAACAGAGATGAAAAATCTTGAGGCTAAGTATCGTCAAGATGCAAAAGCCTTGAGCAAAATCTAAATGGGAGTCTCAAGAATATATTTTTAAAAAAATTTGTACTTGTGAGACTGCAAAGGAAGCTTGGGATTCTCTGAAACTGAGGTGTATGCCGACGAAAAAATACGCACTATAAATCTTCAAACTCTTAGAAGAGAGTTTCAAAATTTAAAGATGATAGAATCTGAAAAATAGATGAATATTGCACAAGAGTCATGAATATTGTTAATGAAATGAGAAATCACGGTGATAAAATTTCTGACCAACAAGTTATGGAAAAGATATTAATTAGTGTTACAGAAAAATATGAATACATAGTTGCTATCTCTGAGAAGACGAAAGATCTTTCAAAGCTTTCCATCAAAGAAATAGTTGGATCTTTTCGTGCACATAAGAAACAAAGATTTTATTGGTGAAGATCAATTTAAAGAGATGACTTTCAAGTCTAGAACAAATAAGAGTTTTCAAAATTTCTCAAAGAACCAACAAAAGAAGATTTACAATCCAAAAAAGAGGCAAGATCATAATAATTCTTCTAAGAAGGTTGAAGAAAAAGGTGGGAAAATTACTATCTTTTTTGTAAAATTTTCAAAAGGACTAATCACAATGTATATAAAATATTGGCACAAAGGCAAGCCCTAATATAATTGTTGTAAAAAATTTGGCCACAATGAGAATGATTGTTGGCACAAGCAAAACGAGCGAACAACTTTCTGTGAAGAACAGGAGGAAGAAATGGAAGAAAATGTTTTCTTTGCTTCTCAATGTGATCTTTCAGCAAAAAGCAATAAATGGTATATTGATAGTGGTTGTAGCAATCACATGACTGGAGATGAGAAAGTTTTCCAAGCAATTAATAATAAAATCACTACTAAAGTGAGAATGGGGAATGGATGCTTAGTTGATGCAAAGGGTAAAGGTACCATTTCAATCAACATAAAAGGGAGCGGTAAGAAAATTCATGATGTGTTTTATGTTCCTGAATTTGAAGAAAATTTGTTTACTATTGGTCAATTCATGGAATATGGTTATTCTCTTATGTTTAGAGATAATTATTGAAAATTTATTATAAAATTGAGTCAAATCAAGACATTGTTGAAGTAGAAATGATAAAACGAAAATTTCCATTACAATGCATTAAAAAATGAAGCAGTACATAACTCATGGTTTGGACACGAAAGATTTTTTCATTTGAATTTTCATGGTTTGAAGCTTCTCAAACAAAACGACATGGTGCAAGACCTTTTCTGAGATACATACTAAGAATAAGGTAGATAATATTTCTAACATATCTTTAGATGAGTCAAATTAAGAAGAGGACGAGGAAGAAGAAGATGTCCCTCAAGGAGGATGATAGAATATATGCCTTCACTTAACAGGATAATGGACCAGGTCCCTTACTACACTAATGAATAAAACCAGAAAGTTAAATGCAGTAAAATCAACACAATGATTTTACATGGAAACCTCCTTGCTTAAGGGAGTAAAACCACGACCTGTCTCACAGGATTTTCAATCGTTTTCACTAATCTTCAAAAGCAAAAGTAAAAAACGATTACAAAATGTGAAGAAGTTTTTAATCTCACGTTTAAGCAATAGTCACTATTGCTCAACAAGCCTAAGTAGAAAACAATCTACCCACTAAGCTATCCCACTTGGACAACCTAGACTTTTAACACTACCCACTGATTCCTTTATAGTTTCAGGAATAGTTTACAATATAAGAACAAGAGAATATATTCCTATACGGTTACACTAAAAGCTCCAGAGATTTCTGTTGTTCTTGGAATAATTCTGCCTTTGCAAGAGTTCTTGAAAAATTTTTATCAAGTTGCAAAAACTACCAAAGATGTTTAGGAAAGTGCCTTTTATATGGACAA
This sequence comes from Solanum chmielewskii, assembly GCA_027704785.1. Lineage (NCBI taxonomy): Eukaryota > Viridiplantae > Streptophyta > Magnoliopsida > Solanales > Solanaceae > Solanum > Solanum chmielewskii. Next base: position 4,588,355 of record JAKWIX010000327.1, read on the forward strand.
GTCACTTTCCCTAAACTCTTTGCCATTGGTTGGAGAAGTCTCACTTTCTGACGCCATCGGGAAGTGTGCACCTACTTTCTGTACCGTCTCCAGCTGGCAGTCAACAGGCTCGTCACCATGAGAGCCTTGTACCTCTACTAGGTCCCTGGGTTTGTTTCATCTGCAACACTCAAGTAAGAAACCTGGTACCTTTACAACGTCCCTAAGTTTGTCAAATCATCAAAACTACAAATAACATTTTCCCCCTTTTTGATGATGACAAACAATGATCTCAGATCTTCTCCAACTTTGTTCCCCCTTGTTGTATTCCCCCTCACTGTATCTTCCGCCTCACTGTATTTTCCCCCTCATTGTATTTCCCCACATGAATAATCATTTAGCTACTTACAGTGTTACTTCTCCCTTTTGGCATCATAAAAAAGATATGCAGTAAACCAATAATGTCAACAGAAATACTGAACAAGATCAAAGCTAATAAGCAATCAATCAGTAAGGGAAAAGCATGCACAAAAGAAGATAATCAAAACAGCAAAGAAATAGGTTAACCAGCATGCCATCATAACATTAATACATTAAAATCAAACTGAATATCCATCAACACAATGATAAGCCACACAAAAAAAAAGACGACATAGGGGATAATTGTTTAACAGGCTAGGAAGAGGGGGGAGGATGAGACAGGGACTGGATGACAAGAGTGAGTCGTGCATTGGTAGCATCATTGTCTTTGATAGCCTTTTCCTGCAGGGCAGTGATCTTTGCCTTCAACTCTTCGTTCTCTCTAGAGAGCTTGTACCACTGAAGAACCAGGTCCCTCACTCTGTGCAGTAAGCAGTTCTGCTTTGAGTATAGCAATCTCTGCCTCTTTACCACTCAATCGCACAGTGAGCTCCTCAACCTCGTGCTTAACTTATCTTGATCTTCGATAAGTTGAGCCATCTTGCTCTTTGGATAGCCTCTCCCTTCAATGCATTTGCACTCAACCAAGGTACTCTCGGAGATAGTCTGTTTAACCGTCCCAACCTTTCCAACACTGAGAGGAATTCGAAAATGTTTGAATACTTCGGTGAGGAAGTATCCGTAGCCCATTCCATGAACACCTTTCCTCTCAATGACGGTTTTGTAGATATGCTCAAGCATTAGACCTGGGAGATTCAAGGCTTCAAAGCTACACAACATCTCCATTACAAATAATTCAGCAGCAGTTGCTACTATCATCTTTTCAGTGCGAGGAATGAGAACTTTGTTGATGAACTGAAAGACCAACTGGTACTCACTCTTCATGATTTTCTTATAAATCCCAGCAACCTTGGTTGTGGGTGTCTTAGAAATCACAGAAGAAAACTCAGAAGAGCAAGTTCTGCCCAGTACAGACCGGGTCCCCTCTCTAGGCACCCTGAGAATTTTTCTCAACACACCCTCATCTAGATGTATAGCAATGTCATTAACCCGTGTGAGGATGCTCCCATCTTCCTTGAATTGAGCATTATAGTAAAATTCACGAAATTCTTCTTCATGGAGGATGGGGGATTTTCTGTTGAACAAGTATAGCCAAGATTGGATCTCTACCATATCGTGAAGAGAGTCCATGCCGGGAAGAGTTATGATTCCCATATCAAAAACTCTTCCTGCCAAGACGGCTTGCTTTCTCAGGCTGTGGACAACTTCCTGCATGTTGACACTCTCATCTCTCCTAGATTGGGTACCAGGTCCCTGTGACCTCTTTTTTTTTCCCTCAGAACTCTTCTTTTTCGACTTTGTGTTTTCAACCTTCTTTGAAACCTTTCCTTTTTTCTTCTTAGACCTTTTTTTCTTAGTTTTATTTTCCTCTTCCTCACAATACAACTCAACCACATTAGTCTCAGGCATTTTGAAATTTGACACCTTGAATGTTCTGGCACTTCTAACTGCAACAGTAGAACGTGCATTGGCCTTCAAGGCATCAGCCATCAACTTTTGAGCAGCAGACCTAGTAGTATGTCTTCTTCTAGGGGCCTCTTCTACTACCTTCTCCTTCCCTTTTCTGGATATTTCCCGTTCTCTTCGCTCAACCTTCCATTTTAAAAGTTCCTCCTCACTTTCAGAGTAAGAGGAGGAAGAAGAAGGGTACCTTTCTATATCAGGAGTTTTATCAAAGATGGGTTGAGTGTTTCTTACCTCTTCCCTCTATAAGACCTCAGTTTGCTCCGCCATTGCATCTTCCCTCATCATAGCTAAACTCTCAATCACCAACTCTTCACTTGCTGTCAATATATTGGACTCAGATGCCTTATGCTTGGGTAGATCTCCTTCAAAGAGATTGTCAGGCAGCATATCTTGAAACAGACCAGGTCCAGTAGGCAAGCATGAACTGTTTAGATCTATGGCATAGAAAGGGTTGTCGGGGGTGTCTTGTTGAGAACTATAAGGGGGATTGGGTCTAGCCTGTACAGGAGACGGAGAATAGAAGGCAAGAGGCTCTATTTCGCTAAGAGCATCTAGCACCTGTTTGGAGGAAGAGGAGGGAGAAGACATGGTTGACACAATATAAAAAGGCTTTTCGAGCAGAGAGAGGAAGAAGAAGAAACAAAGTTTGCCTTTTTAAATTTTGCTTAAATCCTTTGTGAAATAAGAAGAATGTTAGAGGACAATGTGGATTTCAAAGAGAAATAAATAGTGTTTTTAAAAGGCGTGAAAAGGTGACAGGTCCGTGATTGGATGTGTCGTTTGAGAGAGAAATGATGGGACTAACGGTCAGAGTGACCGATGACTGACACGTGGCATTATTAACGGTCATATTTTTCAGTTTCAAATTAATGTATAAATGCTAACCTGGACAGGCACCAGGTACCATAGCACAGTTAAACCTCATTCCTAAGTTGTTCTAGTCGCTTCCCTTGCTAAGAAAGTCCTTCCTGAGAGTATACCTATAAAAGGTACAAAGAGGATCTTTATTCAGATATTTAATATTCACACAAAGGATACCTGCACTACAGTTTTAGCCATCAAGGGAATTCAACTGTTTGAAGCTAAGAACATCATTTAGAGATCAACATGCCCAACTTCAACCTATTTCTCTCAAATTGATCGTTACTGAGAGCCTTGGTGAAGATATCTGCAATTCGCTCCTCCGTTGGGCAGTATGTGAGCACAATATTTCCCTTCTCAACATTATCTCTCAAAAAGTGATGTCTTACATCAATATGCTTTGTTCTCTTATGATGGACTGGATTATTTCCCATACTCGCAGCACTAGTATTGTCACACATAAGAGGAATTGCTTTGATGTGAATCCCAAAATCTTCCAAGTGTTGCCTGATCCACAGCAACTGAGAACAACAAGCTGCAGCAGCTGCATACTCAGCCTCATCAGTTGAAAGAGCCACAGAATTCTGCTTTTTGGTTCCCCAATAGATAAGTGATGATCCAAGGAAATGAGTCATTCCAGAGGTACTCTTCCTGTCAACTTGATAACCAGCAAAATCAGCATCTTCAAAACCAACCAGATCAAAAGTATCACCTGCAGGATAGAAGAGAACCAGGTCCCCTATTTTCTTCAAGTATCTGAGAATACGTTTTGCAGCCTTCAAGTGTGAATCACGAGGACATGCTTGAAACCTGGCACACATTCTAACACTATACACAATATCAGGCCTGCTAGCAGTCAGATATAACAAGGATCCAATGATTCCACTGTACATTGTCTGATTCACAAGAGGATCAGATTCCTCTACTATCATCTTGGAATTTGTTCCCATAAGAGTATCAATAGGTTTAGAATCAAACATATTGAATTTCTTCAGCAGCTCCTTAATGTACTTCTCCTGACATATTGAGATCTCATTTGATGATTGCTTGATTTGCAAACCTAGGAAGAATGTCAATTCACTCATTATGCTCATTTCAAACTCCTTTCCCATTAATGATGAGAATTCTTCACACAAATGTTCTGAAGTAGCTCCAAAAATTATGTCATCCACATAAACTTGAATGATAAGCAATTCTTGTTCTCTTTTTAATAAGAACAAAGTATTGTCTATCTTGCCTCGTTTGAAACCATTCTTCAGCAGAAACTTTGACAGCCTTTCATACCATGCTCTTGGAGCTTGCTTCAGACCATATAGTGCCTTATTCAATCTGAACACATGATCTGGTAGCTCTGCATCTTCAAAACCAGGAGGTTGCTTGACAAACACCTCCTCTTTGAGATCTCCATTCAGAAATGCACTCTTCACATCCATTTGATACAGCTTGAACCCCATGAATGCAGCAAAAGCTATTAAAATTCTAATAGCCTTCATTCTGGCAACAGGTGAAAAAGTCTCATCATAGTCTATTCCCTCTTCTTGATTGTATCCTTGAACCACCAACCTGGATTTATTTCTAGTAATCACTCCATTTTCATCAAGCTTGTTTCTGAAAACCCATCTGGTTCCTATTACTGTTTTGCCTTCAGGTCGAGGAACCAGGTACCATACCTTGCTTCTTTCAAACTGATGAAGTTCTTCTTGCATACTCAATACTTCCTTTTATTCCTACCTTTTAATGTGCACGAGTAATAAGTAATCACTGAAGAAATGAGTGTATGAAGAAATGTTGGAATTACAATGTGGAGTGCTACTTTAACATTCATTTGCATTTGAGAGACTAATTAACTCTAGAATTATGAAGAATCTACGATTCTTAGAGAGAGAGAAACAATCAATGTCGAAATTATATAAGTTAATTTGCACATCTGACTCCTACAATATATTTGTGGTTGTATTATATGTGTGAAGAGAGGTGGATGGTGATTGAAATAAGCTGGAAGGTATTCAATTTTTTATTTTTTATTTTTTTGTTTTCCTTGTAAAAAGTACCCGTTAGTAGTGCAATAGTTTTAGTTTTTAGGTTTTATTTCTTTCTTAGAGCATGTCAAGTATTACTTTGAAATATTTTTTGTTACCATAGTATAAGTGCTTTAAGATGTAATTGTATTTCTACTATACCTTTGTGTTTTTGTCTTTTTGTTGTTCAAGGTGAAATCTTCTAGCCTTTCTAAAGTAATAGCTTTCATTGCTTTCTAGGAAGGATAGAAAAATAACCTTTACCAACAAAAAACTAAATAACAAAGGCATAGTAAGAATACAGTTACATCTTAAAAAGATTTATACTATGATAACAACAAATATTTGGAAGTGATTCTTATCATTCTCCAAGAAATAAATAAAATATAATACTACTTCACTACTATCAAGTACATCTTTTCAAGAAAAATAAAAATTTAACACCTTCCGATCTGTTGCATTCCTATAACACAACCATAAAGATATCGAATTTTCCATACCTCGTGACAATAACTCATTACTTTAAGATCACTAACAAGAATCAATAATAGAAATAGTATAAAAATCACTTAGAAAAAATCCACTAGAAAAAGAAGTTAATATACTTGAAGAAGTGCTAGCTCATTATAAATTCTATTGGATTTTTTTAGATGTAGGAAATATAAAAGGAGAATACTATTTTTAGAGAATACTCAAGTTTTATATAGGTTAATTAAGGTCATTTGAGATGATTAGAATCATCAACTACATCTATTTTTATAATAGTAAAATGTAAAACCAAACGCCTTGCACAAATAACTAAATACATGTATTACGACTATTTAGATACATAGATATTACAAACTCCTAAAGGACTTCTTGAAAAATTAATAGACGATTTTGGAAGACTAAACATTAATTTGGATGCATTAATTCCAACATTCCCCATTAATGCATTTGCTTGACAACTCCAATGTGTTCTCGAAGATAGCAAAAATTTTCTCCAGGATGTGCTTTGCTGAAGATGTCAGCAAGTTGTTCTCCTTTTTGGAAATAATATAATTGAAATTCACCTTTCTCTTGAGCTACTCGGATAAAATGATACTTGATGAAAATATGCTTTGATTTTTAATGGTTGAATGGATTCTTGGCAATAGCAATTGCCAATTTGTTATTATAATACAAAACAGTCCCTCTTTTTTGTTTTTCACCAATGTCTTCAAATATTCTCCTAAGCCAAATAGCTTGAGAAGTAGCCTTAGATGTTGAGATATATTCTGCTTCGGGATTGAGCAACAACACTTTGCTTTTTTTATAACCAAGAAGAAATACAAATCCAAATAAGAAATCATAACCAAAAGTACTCTTCATGTCATCTACTGTAACACCCCGTAGCCAAAACAGACAAAAAAATAGCTTTACAGAAAAAAATCTACAGGTGCAACTAACGATGGCATCGACAGACCGTAGCCTGACCTACAGTCCACCCTACACAACCGTCAATAGGATCAGAAACTCCAAAAAGTTTCAGCTCAAAAAAATTGGATAAGTCTTGAACGACGGACGGACTTACGGTCTGTAGTTCAGATGACGGTCCGTAGTCCATGACTGTCGATCAATACTCCCTTCACCCACTCTCTGACAAGAGCTACGGATGACCAGCACGGTTCGTAGGTCAGACGATGGTCTATAGTCCATGACCATCGATCAATACTCCCTTCACCCACTCTCTGACAAGATCTACGGATGACCACCACTGTCCGTAGGTGGACCTACGGTCCGTAGGTCTGACCATAGGTAGAAAAGTTGCAGACTGTTAAGGGAAAATGCAGTTCGGTCAACTTCAAATTTTCATAACTCTTAGCTTAAAATGAATTAGGTGTCTCATTACCTACCTACATATATATAATTGAATTATCTTACTATGGTCACCGACTTTGCTGTAATCAGACCTTTGAGTAAAAAGTTATGCCCATTTTAGTAAAGGTCTGTCAAACAGGCCCAGTCGACGGATCCAACGACAGGGCGTCAGTCAGACGAAGGACCGTTAGTCCTAGCCGTCGTTTGGTCCGACATCAACTTACCCAGGGGTCTTTCGGTTTTTTTCCACTTCGTTTAAACCTTAAGTTACGTCGTTTTGACCCTAAATAATTAGATTTTAGTCAGTTTAAGCCTAGACACATAATTAAAACATATTTAAGTCAAATAATTCAATCAGAAGTTATAAAAATTAGAAGCAAGAAAGGAGAAAAAAACGCAACAAGCTCCAGCAGTTCTAGCCCCGACACCTAAGTATTATTGTGTGGATTTCATCATCGATATGTGGGATTTCACTAGTGGGTTCCTTTCACCCATTGGGTCCCTCATTTTCAGTCAGATTCTTGATTCTCTTATCATGAATAAACCTAGGGTTTCTAAAACTTTGTTAGAACTTCATGAATTTACTAAATATATGTTCCAAATTAGATTATCATGTTATCACTCAGATTATCGCATGAATTTCAGAATCCTAGCTTTGTATGTCTTTAGTTCTTGAATTACACATGCTAGGTCAGATATTTCAGATAATTCAAATATATATGCCTCAGTCATAAATGCATAATTACCAGATTAATTGTTGCATTGTCAGCTTGCATGTTCAGTTTTGAGCTATCCAATATTTACAGAAAACTAAGTCATAATCAGTAAATTTATAGAATTCATAAGGAGTATCATAATACCGAGTTGGACTAGGATTTAGCGTACCAAATTAGTCCCATAACTACTTGCCAAGTAGGTTATAAGTCCCCTCTGTGGGCAATCAGTTTAGTGATCACGCCAGCATGTCTTATATACCTTTGGCAGGGTATATTGGGTCCTCTTAATGGGGCATATACATCAGACTCCACATTTAGCTCATGTGGTTTTATTATCAGTTATTAGTAGCTCTCACAGATCAGTCAGACTCTCTTTATTGACCATTTATCAGTATATTCAGTTTCAGCATGTTATAAATTGGTCATTGCATCCAGTTAGCTCAGAATTCAATTTATTATGTCAAATAGTTATACTTGCTTTTATGTTTGTTCAGTTATGTTTTATTTCAGCTTTACTTTATCCTACATGCTCAATACATTTCAAATACTGATGCATATGTGCGTTACATCTTCTCGTTATGTAGGTTCAGGTTCTCAACATCCAGATCACACATAGATCGATTTCCGATCTCCAAATCAGCAGATTCAGTGGTGAGTCCTTATTTTTCGAAGACAACAGTCATGAGTGTCATTTCAGTCTTTAGTCATTTAGTTTTAGTTTTTTCTAGATTTAGTTGGGGGCTTGTCCCAGTATATCTAGTCCAGTTTAGAGGCTATTTTTAGACATAGTTAGATTCAGCTTAGTATTGAGTTAATATTGTGTTTGTATTAACTCATTGATTTCATTTATCTCAATTATAGAATATGGGTATTCCCTATCTTTTAAATACAAATTATGATTTTATTCTGCAACAGTTTATATTCTTTAGTATGCTCATGCACATGCCAGCAGAGTTAGCTTGGGATCACTTGTGGTCCTAGGTTCCGTGTCCGTGTCTCGGGGGTAGCTCAAGGCGTGACAAAACTTGGTATCAGTGCACTAGGTTTAAGTGTCATAGGATGTCTAAAAAGTTGCACTAAGTAGCGTCCTTTTCATGGGTGTGAAGTGAACCACATATAATGAGAGGGCGACTATGAAGTGTTTTAGGAAAAACTTCACCTTCTTGTTACTCTTATCGTGCATAAGGTATGATCTAATTCCATTCTAACTCGACGTTGAGCACTTAAGATCATGCATTCTCGTAGAGCTTGTGCATGGAATGCTAAAGCACGCAATGCTAACGTAGTTCCTCTAGTACCAGATAAAAAAGTTCAAATGCAGAGTTTTCAGAACCCAATTCATCTTTCGACTCAGAGTATGACCAACCAGAACAATCAGCATGTTCTAGTTCCTACTAAAAGAAATGACCGATTAGTGGCAGCCAGAGTTTATGATTTTTTTTGGATCCGCCTAAGTTTTTAGGATCACAAGTTGGTAAGGACCCACAAAAGTTCATTGATAAAGTCAAGAAAATATTTGGTGTGATGTCCGTAACTCGTAGTAATAGGTGAGATTGGCATTCTACAAACTCAAGGATGTGACTCACATATCGTTCACTCAGTGGAAAGACAACAGACATGACTGTCTTTTGTAACTCAGTTTAGCAGTCCAATTCAGTGTCAGTCCAGAAACTCTCTCAGAACCTTTCTCAGTCTCTACTCCAGTTGGTGACCCAGTTATAGCTAGACGGGTATACAGAAATTGCCCTGTCACGGTCTCTCAGAAAAGTCACCTCAGCAGATCTAGTAGAGTTAGAAATGGTAGACTTCGATGTCATTCTAGACATGTATTGGTTACACTCATGTTATGCCTCAGTCGATTGTAGAACTAGGGTTGTTCGTTTTCAGTTTTCTGACGAACCAATCTTAGAATGGAAGGGTAGTAGCTTAGAGCCTATGGGTCAATTTATTTCTTACCTTAAGGCCAGAAAGATGATGTCTAAGGGTTATCTCTATCATCTAGTTTGGGTTAAGGATTCTAGCCTTGAAACCCCAACTCTTGAGTCAGTTCCAATATTCTGTGAGTTTCCAGAAGTATTTCCAAAAGATCTTCTTGGAGTCCCTCCCGAAAGGGGAATCGACTTTGGAATTGATCTCATTCAAGATACCCAGCCTATTTCTATTCCTCCTTACAGAATGGCTCCAGAAGGAATTGAAAGATCAGTCTAAAGACCTTCTAGATAAGGGCTTTATCAAATCTAGTATTTCACCATGGGTGCACAAGTGTTATTCGTAAGGAAGAAAGATGGTTCACTCAGAATGTGCATTGAATAAGGTCAAAATCACAAATAAGTATCCCATCCCCAGGATTGATGACTTGTTTAACCAAATTCAGGGTGCTAGCCATTTCTCAAAGATAGACCTCAGATCGGGTTATTATCAACTCAGAGTCAGAGATAGTGACATTCCAAAAACAGCCTTCAGAACTCGGTATGGTCATTATGAATTTGTAGTTATATCTTTTGTACTAACTAATGCCCCTGCATCTTTCATGGATTTGATAAATATATTTTTAAAACATTTGTTATTGTCTTTATTGATGATATCCTCATTTACTCTAGGACTGAGGAAGCACATGCAAGTCATTTGAGATTTGTTCTGCAGACTTTCAAGGATCGCCAGTTATTCGCTAAGTTTAGTAAATGTGAGTTCTGGTTGCAATCTTTTGCTTTTCTTGGTCACATTGTATCTAGCGAAGGGATCCGAGTGGATTCGTAGAAGATAGAAGCAGTGAAACAGTGGCCCAGACCTACCTCTGCTACAGATATAAGAATTTTCTTAGGTCTAGCAGGTTATTATAGAAGGTTTGTGGAAGGATTTTCATCCATAGCATCGCCATTTACTAGGTTGACTCAGAAGATGGTCAAGTTTCAATGGTTAGATGCTTGTGAGAAAAGCTTCACATAATTGAAAACACTATTGACTACAACTCCTGTCTTGACTCTACCAGAGGGTTCAGATGGTTATGTGATCTATTGTGATGCATCCAGAGTTGGTTTAGGTTGTGTTTTGATGCAGCGAGGTAAGGTGATAGCTTATGCCTTTAGACAACTTAAGGTTCATGAGAAGAACTATCCAACTCATGACCTCGAGCTTGCAGCAGTGATGTTTGCACTCAAGATCTAGAGACACTACTTGTATGGTGTTCACATAGATGTGTTCACTGACCACAAGAGCCTTCAAGTATGTGTTCACCCAAAAAGAGTTGAATCTTCGCTAGAGGAGATGGCTTGAATTCCTTAAGGATTATGATATGAGTGTGCATTATCATCCGGGTAAGGCGAATATAGTAGCAGATGCTCTTAGTAGATTATCTATAGGTAGTCTAGCCCATGTTGAGGAAGAAAGGAAGGAGCTAGTGAAGGATGTTCACAGGCTTGCTTGCTTGGGAGTTCACTTTATGAGCATATCAGATAGTGGTGTAATAGTTCAGAATGGGGCAGAATATTCTTTGGTACTGGAGGTTAAGGAAAATCAAGACAGTGACCTAATTTTGCTTGAACTGAAGAATGCAGTCCACAATCAGAGAGTGGAGGTTTTCTCCCAAGAGGGTGTGTGTTCCTGATGTGGGTGAGTCGAATCAACATATTCTTGCAGAAGCCCATAACTCTTGAAACTTCATTCATCCAGGTGCCACTAAGATGTACCGCGGTCTGTGGGAAGTCTATTGGTGGAATGGCATGAAGAGAGATATAGCAGACTTTGTAAGTAAGTGCATCAATTGGCAGCAAGTCAAGGTAGAACATCAAAAATTGGGGTTATGACTCAAGAGATCGATATTCCTACTTGGAAGTGGGATGTGATAAATATGGACTTCATCAGAGGATTACCGCGTACTCGCAGACAACATGACTCAATTTGGGTGATAGTTGATAGGATGACTAAGTCTTCTCACTTTTTGGCGGTCAAGACTACATATTTGGCAGAATACTATGCAAGGCTTTACATTAATGATATTGTGAGGTTACATGGGATTCCTTTGTCTATCATCTCAGATAGAGGTCCTCAGTTTACCTCTCATTTCTGGAAGTCATTTTAGAAAGGTCTTGGTTCTCAAGTTAACCTTAGTGCAGCATTTCATCCACAGGCGGATGGGCAGGCAGAGCATACCATTCAGACCTTATAGGATATGTTGAGAGCTTGTGTGATCGATTTTAAAGGTAATTGGGATGATCACCTTCCTCTTATTGAGTTTTCCTACAATAATAGCTACCATTCCAGCATTTAGATGGCCTCTTATGAGGCTTTATATGGGCGTAGATGTAGATCTCCTGTTGTTTGATTTGAAGTAGGTGAAGCAGCTTTGATAAGGCCAGATTCACTCCTTTATGCTATGGAGAAAGTGTAACTCATAAGAGATAGACTTAAGACAGCCAAAAGTCGTCAGAAATCTTATTCAGATGTAAGGAGAAGGGAACTAGAGTTAAAAGTTTATGATTGGGTTTTTCATAAAGTCTCACCTATGAAAGGGGTTATGAGATTTGGAAATAAAGAAAAGCTCAGTCCTAGATATGCAGGCCCTTACAAGATCTTGAAAAGGGTTGGCAATGTGGCATATGAGTTACAGTTGCTAGCAGAATTAGCAGCAGTGCGTCCGGCCTTCCACATCTCATCACTCTTAAATAAATGCATGGGTAATCCAGCCTCTATAATGTCATTAGATAGTATGGCGGTGAAACACAATCTTTGTTATGAGGATGTACCAGTTGAGATTCTTGACCATCATGTTAGAAGGTTGAGAAACAAAAAAGTCGCTTCAGTCAAGGTTTTGTGGAGGAGTCAGTCCGTAGAGGGAGCTACTTGGGAAGCAGAAGCAGCCATGAAAGCCAAGTATCCTCACCTCTTTCCTTCCGATTCCACTCCAGCTTGAGGTAATAGTTCCTCTTCAATTTTTCAGTCATTCATGCGTGAATTCAGTCTTAGAATAATGTTCCCTCAGTTTGTACTTGCATTTAAGCATATTTGCAGGTTATCGAAACTTAATTCAGTCATAAACACAGTTCTCATTGTTTAGTAGTAGGGTTTGCAGCTCTCTCCCTCTAGTCCACCTAGTTTAGTCTTCATTCGAGGATGAATGTTCCCAGGGGGAGATAATGTAACACCCTGTAGCAAAAACAGACTAAAAATCACCTTAACAGATTAAAATTTGTAGGTGCAACCAACGATGGCATCAATGGATTGTAGCCTGACCCACGGTCCGTCCTACACAACCGTCGATAGAATCAGAAACTCCCAAAAGTTTCAGCTCAAAAAAATTAAGTCTTGGACGACGGACAGACTTGCGGTCCGTAGGTCAGACGACAGTCCGTAGTTCATGACCGTCGATCAATACTCCCTTCACCCACTCTTTGACAAGAGCTACGAATGACCAGCATTGTCCGTAGGTCAGACGACAGTCTGTAGTCCATGACAATCGATCAATACTCCCTTCACCCACTCTCTGACAAAAGCTACGGATGACCATCACGGTCCGTAGGTGGACCTACGATCGGTAGGTCTGACCGAAGGTGGAAAATTTGAAGACAGTTAAGGGAAAATGTAGTTCGGTCAACTTCAAATGGTCATAACTCTTAGAACAAAATGAATTAGGTGTCTCATGACCTACCCACAGATAGATAATTGAATTATCTTTCCATAGCCACTGGACCTTGCTAAAATCATACCCCCAAGTAAAAAGTTATGCCCATTTTAGTAAAGGTATTTCGAACAAGCCCAGTCGACAGACCCAACGATGGGGCGTCAGTCAAACGACGGACCGTCAGTCCTGGCCGTCGTTTGGTCTGACAGCAACTTATCCATGGGTCTTTTAGTCTTTTTCCACTTCGCTTAAATCTTAAGTTACATCGTTTCGACCCTAAATAATCAGATTTTAGTCAGTTTAAGCCTAGAAACATAATTAAAACATATTTAAGTCAAATCATTAAATCAAAAGTTAAAAAAATTAGAAGCAAAAAAAGAGAAAAAAAGTTCAACAACCCTAGTTAAAGAACGCAACAATCTCAGCAGTTCCAGCCCCGAAACCTAAGTTTTTTTTGGCATGGATTTCATCACCAGGTATGTGGGATTTCACTGGTGGGTTCTTTTCACCCATTGGGTCCCTAGTTTTCAGTCAGATTCTTAATTCTCTTATCATGATTAAGCCTAGGGTTTCTAGAACTTTGTTAGAAGTTCATGAATTTATTAAATATATGTTCCTGATCAGATTATCATGTTATTACTCAGATTATCGCATGAATTTCAGAACCCTAGATTTGTATTTCTAAGTTCTTGAATTACACAAGCTAGGTCAGATATTTCAGATACTTCAGATATACATGCCTCACTCATAAATGCATAATTACCAGATTAATTGTTGCATTCTCAGTTTGCATGTTCGTTTGTAGCTATCCAATATTTACAGAAAACTCAGTCATAATCTGTAAATTTATAGAATTCATTGAGAGTAGTATAATACCGAGTTGGACTAGGGTTTAGCGTACCCAATTAGTCCCAAAACTACTAGCCAAGTAGGTTGTAAGTCCCCTCTGTGGGCAATCAGTTTAGTGATCACGTCAGCATGTCTTTATACCTTTGGCAGGGTATATTGGGTCCTCTCGATAGGGCGTATACATCGGACTCCACATTTAGCTCATGTGTTTTTATTATTAGTTATTAGTATCTCCCACAGATCAGTCAGACTCTCTGCATAGACCATTTATCAGTATATTCAATATTCAGTTTCAGCATGTTATAAATTGGTCATTGCATCCAGTTAGCTCAGAATTCAATTTATCATGTCAGATTATTATACTTGCTTCTATGTTTGTTCAGTTATGTTTTATTTCAGCTTTACTCTATCCTACATGCTCAGTACCTTTCAAGTACTGACGCATACGTGCACTAAATCTTCTCATGATGTAGGTTCAGGTTCTCAGCATTCAGATCACGCATAGATTAATTTTCGATCTCCAGTTCAACAGATTCAGTGGTGAGTCTTTATTCTTCGAGGACAACAGTCATGAGTGTCATTTCAGTGTTTAGTCATTTAGTTTCAGTTTTTGCTAGATTTATCTGGGGCTTGTCCCAGTATATATAGTCCTGTTTAGAGGCTATTTTCAGACATAGTTAGATTCAGCTTAGTATTGAGTTAATATTTTCTTTGTATTAACTTATTGATTTCATTTATCTCAGTTATAGAATATGGGTATTCCCCATCTTTTCATAATAAATTATGATTTAGCTTCCGCATCAGTTTATATTCTTTAGTATGCTCATGCACATGCCAACAGGGTTAACTTGGGCTCACTTGTGGTCCTAGGTTCCGTGTCCGCGTCTCGAGGGCAGCTCGAGGCGTGACGTATACTCCCGGACCAATCACTATCAGAATAACCAATCAAGTTCAAATCTGCACCAAATTAATTTGTACATTATCCCATAATCCATTATTCCTTGCGGGTAGGGTAGAACACGCTTTGCAACTCCAAAATGCACTTGACTTGGTTCTTACATGAATCTGGATGATAAACTAACAGCAAACGTAATGTATATAATATATAACAAACTTCCAATCAAGATCCTATAAAGTGAGCTATTAGCTTTCTGTTCTCCATCATCTTTTCTGAACTTCTCATTTGCCCATAATGGTATGGTCACTAACCTGCAATCTATAATTTTAACTTTTTGAAGAATACTTTTAGTATACCTTTTTTGAGAAATGAAAATTTCTTCTTTCACTTGAGAAACTTTGATGCCCAAGAAATAATTTAGCAACCCAAGATCATTTAGTTCATAGGCTTGCATCATATCTTGCTTGAATTTTTACATCATCTTCACATCACTTTCTATAAAGAGCAAATCATTCAAATAAAGACTAATAATGATAATGTTGTCATGTTCTTTCTTCACATACAAAATGACTTTGCTTTGACTTCTCTGAAAACTATTTATCAGAAAATATGTATCAATTTCATCGTACCAGGCTCTTAGAAGAATAAATTTAAAATGTCACCTACGTAACTTGTATTCCTTGCTTTGACTAAGAGATTCATTTTCAAGAAGCTTGTTTTCTTAGACAATGTATTTTTCAAAAATATTAACCGACCAAACATAAAAAAAAAAAAAATTAAGGGTAAACTATATAAATTCCAATACTTTAGATCCTAATTACTAGGATTCATGATAATTTGAAATATTACTTTCTATACCATTATGGCCTTGAGATACATGTATCGATTTTAAAAATCGAGATAAATGACTTATTACTTTGGATTAAAAGAGTGTAAATTATTTCCTTAATTAAAGGATTAATTGGTGAATAATTAATAACCTAAATGGATTCACATGATCCTTGTGTATCAACTTTAATAAGTTTTTCTAAAAATAACGAAATCATAAATTATAGTAATTTTGTAATTATAAACTTCATCTTCTTCATCAATTCCTTCATTTGTATCTTGAAGTTTCAAATATTTCGGTCTTGAAATACATGTAGCATTATTCGTCAAATACATGTATCCATCAATTTTAAAAGTTGAGATACACAATTTCTTATTTTGAATTAAATGGGTGTAATTTATTCCCGTAATTAAATAATTAATTGATAAATAATAAACAACCCAAAAGGATTTATAGAATCATTTTCATATCTAACTCTATCAAGTTCTCCTAAAATAATGAAATTATAAACCATAGTAATTTTGTATCTGTAAGCTCCGTCTTCTTCATCATTCATTTCTTTGTATTTTAAAGTTTCAAATATTTCGGTTGTGAGATACACGCATGCATCGTTACTCGCGAGATACATGTATTGGTCGATTTTAAAAATCAAAATACACAATTTATTATTTTGAATTAAATAGGTGTAACTTATTTCCTTAATTAAAGAATTAATTGATGAATAAATTAACAAACCACACGAATTTTACAGATCAATCCTTGTGTATCAACTCTATAACAAGTTTTACAGGATCGTCGCATGTCAACTCTAACAAGTTTTCCTAAAATAACGAAATCATAAATCACAATAGTTCAATAATTGTAAACTTCATCTTCTTGATCAATTTCTTTCTTTGTATCTTAAAGTTTCGGCTCATAATTAGACTGATCTTTCTCAAAGTAATGTATCAATAATTTAGAAGTTCAAAATTTTAACATAATTATTTAATATCATATTTAAGTGAGTATATGTGATTAAATCTTTTAAAACATATGGTGTAAATATTAAAAGTGATATTCTATGTAACTTTTGTAAAACTAAAGGTAAAATAATAATGGGCAACTTTCACATATAGCAAACAAAAAATAAATATTTGTATGCTATAGCAAACTTTGCATAATTGCGCTCCATAGCAACCATAAAACTGTATAATTTGCTATACATATACAATTGTATAATTCCCTGGCCTAAATTGTATAGTTCGCTGGCCTAAATTGTATAATTCGCTAGCCTATTTCGTTGCAATTGTATGATTTGTTTTGCATACAGTTGAATCGAATTAAAATGTATGTATATTGCATAATTATAAGTGTGTAGCAAAAAGATATATGTTTTTCTCGCTTTATACAAAAACAGAAACACAATATATACACTTCTGTTGTATAAAGCTAGAGAAAATTGTATTTCACTACAATTGTATAATTCGCAATTGTATAATTCGTTGGCATTTTTCTCTGCAATATTTGAAGTAAAATGTTTGTAAATTGTATAATTAAGTGTATAACACGAAGATATACATTTTTGTATGCGTATATACAATTTTCTCTCGCTTTATACAAAACAGAATCAGAATTATACACTTCTGTGTATAAAGCGAGAGAGGCGAGTGAGAATGGAGAGTGGCGAGCGAGAATGGAGAGTGGCGAGCGAGATTTTTGGGAGAGAGACGCTGGCAAATTTTAGCTAAGGTTTACTATGGAGCACAATTAAATCAAACCCTAGCTATTCCATTTAATTTACATTATTAGTTTGCTATTATATATAATTTTCCCAATAATTATATATGATAGTGAAGTAGGTTTAGTTAGGTAGTTTTTTTCATATGAAAAAACATTTTTTACCTTCGTAACAAACACGCTTGGGCCCGTTAAAAACTATTCTAAGGTAGACATTGATGATGTGAACGACATCGTTTTAACGTTAAAACGTTATTATCAGTAATGTTTTTAGTTTGTTTATGCTATCAATTGTTTGTTCTTTTGTCATTTATTTTTTTAATTAAAATAATGCCTTTTATATTACTGTCAAGTACGTTTATACTAATTTTATAAAGAAAATCAAAAAGTATATTTTAGTGAATTGATTTAATGAATTGATTTAAATAATGACTTATTTCGTAAACAATTTGTTAATATGCAACTACATAATTAGTGAAAAACTATGAGAGAAGTGAACAATATAGCACACATTGTATACTCACGAATTTACTGCAGGAAAGCTCCTTGTTCTTATATCACATTAATAAATTCAACTTTACTATGATCTCTTACATACATCAAATATAAAGACATGTGAACCTCATTTATACCTTATTATTTTATTTTTGTGTTTTGAATTTATGATTTGGGCAGTCTGCTTTAATAACTATTGTGAATTTGTAACTAATATAAGTATGAAAATAATGAATTTACAAATAATTGGAGATCCAAAAGGGAATTTGTCCCTTTAGTCCCTTAGCATATTGAATTGTTTGTAAATTTATGTTATATTCAATCTTATTTTGATAGTATATTTAGCAACATAAAAAAAAAAACTCCAAATAAAATGAGTTGGTTGCCACAAGCACCATGCTGACACCTAACTAAACCATGTCAAGAATATGAAGGAAATCATTTTTATCTAAACATTATTATAAATTTAAGAAAAAGAAATAACTCTAATTTGGCTTATTTTTGTCAATAATATTATTAGCATTCTCACAAGGAAAGAAGCTTCTCCATGTGTTTGGCCAGAGATTAATAATTTTGCTATATATAATTTGCCCAATTCCATTTTCATTTTCCTTTGGAGCATTTTTTTCCCCCACTGTTTGTACAACTTTCTGCAAAAAAAAAAAAGGAATTAAACCATTTTATAAACTAGGGGAAAGTAAATAATATATATAGCAATAAAAGTAATTATTCTCCAATTTATGTGACACATTTTAAATCTCGAGAGTTAAATAACTTTTTTCATTGATCATAATTTCTCATGTCTTTAAAGTATTTTGAATTGTCAATACTGTGATTTATATAACCTTCGTAATTTTCAAATATGTAATTTTTGTGAAATTTTAATAGTTGCGGTTGATTAAATACATGAACATTCACCTTGATGGTTAGCAGGGTTTGATCTTCCACTTGTAATTTCCTCGCCCCTTTTTCTTACCTCAACTTTTTTAAAAGAATATATATATATAATTTATTTCAAAAACTTAAAGATTTTATATTGAAATTTATGATAAAAATTAAAAAAAAAACTGAAATTTGAAATTGAATTGTGGCACATAATTTGAGGCAAGAATAGTAGTATACCAAATTTAATTAAATATACATACATTGCTAGGAGTGAATCTGAGTCCAACTTTTATTTGGCCTTTGTATGTGTCATCTTCAAGTACCACATTATAAGCAACTGGTATCACTTCAATAAATCTCTTTTCATTCCCCTCCATAATTATTCCTTTCAGATTAATTCTGAAAAAAAAAATCAATGAATTTCTTTATTTATCTAATTTTAACTTGACGTTGAATTTAAGAAATCAAACAAAACTTTTGAATTTCGTTATCTTAACTAAAAATAGATAAAGTATGTCGAAATATTCTGGAAATTTGTGATTTTAAAACTATTATCTAAAAGTTCAAAAATTAAAAAATTAATCTAAAATAATACTATTAATTTTGTGAAACAGACTAAAACAAATTACTTACATGGTTTCACCAGCAAATCCACCAGCAGTGAAGAATTGTTCATCCATAATTTTTAATTTAAGGTGCTCACATTCTTCTATTTTGTTAGTTGCCAATTCAAACTTAAATTTTTCATTCCACAAAATTTCCTTATGATTACCTGCTGCATTATTACAATTAAATCATATTACAATTAAATCATATCACCAATTGTACAAAGATTATTTAATTTCCCTAAGTTTGTACCCAAATCCCCTTTGTATATACACTTTTTGATCACATAAAACTTTCTAGACACCAAACTTTTTAATGTCATGAGTATATTTGTAATTTAGATACTTATTTTCTTAATTTTTTTTACTAATGTTAATTTTTTATGTATGACATAAATTGTTTTTTCCTCAAGTGGTAAAACACAAAAAAATAGCGGATAAAAGCTTACACTTAAAACAAATTCTAAGTGTGTAACATGTTTTTTAAATAATATAAGTGGGGAAGTAATCTATGTATTAAGCTTTGTAAGTATCAAAGGTTGGCAAATTTGTTTGATATCACATGAATAAATTTGATATTTCCAAGTTTTAAAAGTTCATAAAAATTGCCAAAACATTTTGTAAATCATCCAAAAGAGAAAAGATGCAATACATGTTGAAATAGAGGAAAAGATGCAATACATGTTGAAATAGAGGAAAACTAATTTACTCGAACTCAATTTATTTAAAATATATCCCTCGTATATTTTCCGGCAGCACAACAGTACTATTATCAAAAGATGTGGTGCAGTGAATGGGGTTGTTTCTCTCTCAATTAAAGGTTTCACGTTTGAACTTTGAATATGAAAAGTCTTTGGCAAGGAGTTGGTACTAGCCCAAATAACCCCTATCCAACGAGAATTTGAATTAATCGAACTCTAATATGAATACCAGATATTATAGGAAAAATAATAGAATGGGAGTATTCAGACAAAAAACAAACCTGAGGAAACTTTTGTTGTGTAGGACTGAGATCCACATTCAACAATCACATAGTACGATGGATTTCCTGTACAAATATAAGTAAGAAACGTAAAGGCGTAAACGTAAAACATTACTTCAAAATAGTTTTTGAGCATTCAATTTTAATTTTAAAATAGTGAGTTAGATTGATCTAATTCAATTTAAATTATTAATTTATTACAAAAGAAAATGGTCAAAAGTCCTCCCCAATCTATAGTCGGATTCTCAACTATATATTCATACTTTATGGGGTCCTATCACCCCCTGAATTTTATAAAACTGAAATTATTACCTCACTGAACGCTTAGGTGGCAAAGTGAGTGTATCTCACTCTCTTTGAGAGAGTGAGCACAAAAATTTAATATTAAAACTTTATTTTTAAGAATATGTGTTCTTTTAATTTATTTATTGTCTTCTTCTATAGCAATAAAGATCAAATTCTTCCACCCTTCATCTCTAAACCATCATTGTCACCACCATCTTCACCGGATTCACCATGGTTGATTTCACATAAGTTTTTAAAATTTCATTTAAGAAATTTTTATAAACCATTTAAATCAATTAAAAGTAAAATGAGATCTATTTATATCACCTAAAAGTGGGATTTGGATCATATTTGGAAAAAAAATCAATTTAGGTTTACATCAAACCCAATTGAACTCTCAAATAAGATTTTTTTTTTTTATCAATCTCAAATCTCAAGCAACCAATTACAAATTTCTTCCTCATTTTTCCGAAGAGAATTTGCACTTGTTCTTCCTCTCTATTTCGCTCCCCTCACATTTTTTAGTTTTCTTCTCTCCATTGCTACCAGCGAAAGGATACCATTGTTGCTTCCTTCGATGAAACATCACTATAGTGGCTGCCTCCGACGAAACACCACCATTGTCACTGTCTCTGACGAAACGCCATTGCTACCTCCGGAGAGAAATCACTGCTGCCTCCGGTGCAACGCCACCGTTGTTATCGCCTCCAGCGAAACTCAAAACACTAGAAAAAACCCTCCCACACCTCCTCTCATCTCTCATTTGTTCCTCATAATTCAATTTTAATGGACTTTGATGTTCAAAGTAATGGTGAAGTTACTTTAGAAATTTGAAGAAATTGAGATAGAAATTGCTTTAGGATTTGAAGAAATTGGAAGAGTATAGGAGAAAGAGAGGAATTATAAGAAAATTGAAAGAGTATAGATATGGTTATGACTTTTCAGAGAGGTAATAATTTCAATTTTATAAAATTCGATGACCGTCAAAAATGAGTGTGTAGTTAGGGGCTTTTGGCCATTTTTTCTTAATCAAATTAACTCAAAAAAAAAAAAAAAAGGAACACCTTTGAGATGAAAGTAATACAAGTAAAAGTTTGGCTACTATAACATATTACTCCATGTCTAACCTGTCATATCACTTAAAAACAATTTTTAAGAAAATGTACTTTAATTATAACTTAATGAGTTATTTAAATATTAAAAAATGAATAGTACTTAAGTGAAGATAAAATAAACAAAAAAACATATATTTCAAATATAATAAAAAAGTAAAAATAAATAGATCAAAGAAATAGAATATACTCAATATAACAAAAAATAATCTTTTGAATTATCGATATATATGAATAAAATACTTACCAATAATGTTGGAGTGGCTAATGCCTCGAGCACTTACAACATAAACTTCAAGGAGTCCTCCCTTCATTATATCACAAGAATTTATTTTATTTTTGTCATCTCTAATTCCCTTTTTATAAATTTAAGGATTATGAAAGTTTTTAATCTTCTAAATAGTTAATGCAATTACAGAAACATCTATTAAATAATACGTTACTAGTGCATGTATACGTATACATTATATACATATACACTATAAATAAATGACAATAGACATTTATCAAGAATTAAATTATGCACTTAATTAACTTCTTTAAATTAAAGCGGGAACAATTAATAATGAACAAGTTATGTTACTCTATTGTGTTTTACTTATGGAAATCCAAATCTAAACTCTTCCAATAATATCAAATTTATCGAAAAAAATATTTATTGAAAATTTAAGAAAATATTAATTATCCACAAATGAAAAGGGAAAGAAAAAAATATTTGAGAATTTTATGCTAATTATTTACTAGAACCTCTGATTTGTCAAATAACTTGATTTAAGGGCAACTATTACAACAATACTAAAATTCAAAATGATGACTACAAGTGAACTGACCAAAGATTTATTTTGTTTGAAGAGGTAAATTTAGAATTTTGAGATTTTAAGTTCAATAGAGTGTCTGTTTAATTTTTATTTATTTTTTAGATAAATTAATTGTCACACTATTTTGAATTTCAGTTTAATTTATTTTGAGTTTCGATTCAAGTTATTCATCTTTCAATTAATATTGACAAACTGATTGCCACGATATTTTGAGCTTTGACTTAATTTATTTTGAGTTCCGATCAAATTATTTATTTTTTCAATTTATATAAGACAAATCGCTTAAAGAAGATAGTTCAATAATTATGATATTCTGAATAAAGAATAAAACAATTCAAATATTATTTCTAATATCAAAATAAATATATCATTTAACTATAACTATCCTCAATGAGTTTCATATTCTTTTGTTATTTTTTAACATAAAAATAGTCAACTAGAACCAACTCTCACTGTAAACGAATATTCAGATATTTAAAACAAAAATTTAATGAACACCATGAACTTTAAAGTATAAAGCATAAGCAAGGATTGATAATAATTTAAAAGCCAATAATAATTCATAAGGAAAACAAATAACAAAGATGAGTTTGAAATGGAACTTTTGTATGGCCAAGAAATTGAAATGAAAATAGAATTGAGTTGAGTTACTTTATGGGATTAATGTGTTGAAATAATTATTAATTTGGGGTTGGTGTTGCACACTTGCACATTATGCATTGTATTTTATTGGTATAGTAGTTGCATACCTGTACACTATATATTATATCATCTATGGATCGAAGTTACACGTATGCACAATATTATATATGATTGGAGAGTTACACGCGTTACAATAAAAATGATCATTAGCGGTAATTAATTTTTAATTATTGTTAAATATATTTTTTTAGCGGCAATTGTCACTTTTTATATATGTCTAAAGTCTTTAGCGACATTGGTTCTAATGACACTTAACTAATGCCGATAAAGATTTTAGCACTTTTTATTAATATTAATATTTAACGTCGTTAAAAGTCGTTTTTGTTGTAATGATACAATTGTTACTCAAGTTTTTGTAGAATTTCGATTTCTCTCATCTTAATGGTTGATCATTGAGTTCACCAAAATGATAGGTGGCCTCGCGGCCTAGAATTTTTTTTTATCATATGATAAAATAGATTAAAAAATTGCTATAAAAAGATTAACTATAGTTATATTTCGTAGGTATTTTAAAATTATAGCTATATATAATAAGCTAGATTATTTTATTTGCTTTTATAATGCTATACGACCTAAAAATATTAATGGTGATTTGTTCATTTCTTTTTCTTTGAGGATCTTACAAAATCAGTTTTTTTTTTATTTGATATTCAATATTTATATCGAAATCTTACTAACTTGGATGATCACGTAAAAGACACTTCTACTTAAAATCAAGACCTCTAATTAGAAAAAAAAAACAACTCACATCCTTTGATAGTAGTTGTCCTAATTACTATGCCATATCCCTTTAATATATAAAGCAAATCTGTAATATTAGAACGGGAAAGGTAACTGGTATAAGCTTGTTAACTGGGTCAAATAAATACTTATTCATACATTAGATCAAGCCGGATCTGGTTCCCCAATAATGGACCGTACTCGACGAAAGTTTTCTACGGAGCGCGGTTGGTCGGACCGTATCAACCTCTATTTAAAAAAAGAAAAATCATCGTTTATTAATTATCAATTTATAATGTAGACTAGATATACTACGTTATATCATATATGTATATATACACTTATATATACCAAGTATACTACTTATATAATAGAATACTTATATATATATATATACATACATATATATATATACATACATATATATATATATACATATATATATATATATATATATATATATATATATATATATATATATATATATACACTTCTAATATACACTAAATATACACTATAACTTTACATGTAGCAAATATAAAAATCATATTTGTATGTTATACCTATAGTTTGCATAATTGTGCTACATAATATATATATATATATATATATATATATATATATATATATATATATATATATATATATATATATATATGTACATATAAAAAAGCAGATGTATAAACGCTATACAAAGAGAACAGTTTTATAGTTCGCTATACATATACAAAAGAAAACAGTTGTATACAAAAGATCAATTGTATAATATATGTATGTATAAAATGAGAAAGAGAGAAAGACAAAAGAAAATTAGATGGGGCAATATTTGTATTGTATAATTATAAGTGTATATGACGAAGATATATGCATTTACATGCGGATATATAATTTTCTATCTCTTTATACAAACAGAAATGCAATTTATACATTTCGTTTCTGTTTGTATAAACAAGAGAGGCGAGGGTGGCGAGCGAGAAATGGTAGAGTGACGAGCGAAATCTGGGAGAGGAGAGAGAGTCAAACGAAAAAAATAATATATACATATATATATATATATATATATATATATAAAATTTCTCTCACTTTATACAAACACAAACATGTTTTATACATTTGTGTTTGTATAAAAGCGAGAGGCGAGCGAAACTGCCACCAAACGAGAGTGGCGAGCGAAATTCCACCACGAAGAGAGACAAAAATAGCAATAGTTTGCTATAAGGTACAATTAAATCAAAATATATTCATAACATTTAATTTAAATTAATAGTTTGCTATTATATACAAATTCTTTTCTATTATCTATTATAGTAAAATACTTACGTTATATTATAGTAGGATACTTACATTATTATATATATACTTACACTATATACTTTGGAAAAAATTATATAAATTAGTACATCTTAATAAATAATTGCTGATTTTAACAATATTTTTTATTTATTATCATTTATAGCAAAACTGTGCTAATGCAATATGAATTAAAAGTGAATTATGTATAGATAAATTATAATTATTTTTTGAAATATATTATGTTTGTTTGGTAAAAAATTGACACATTGTATTATAAATGTATTAAAATGTGTGATAAATGTATTATCCATCATTAAAACATGTATTATATATGAACAATAAATTATTTTTTGTAATATATATTAAACTTGTATTATAAATAAATTAAAAGTGATCAAGTGAAAAAAGATATTATTACTATAAGTAATAAATATTTTACTATTTTAATTTATTTATGGATGTTTCCCTAATACTTTCTTACTAGACCGTAACGGCCTTACAATAGGGAGGTCGAAAATAAATCTGAACCGACTCGATATATGTTCAAGGCTTACCTAATGCGGGTCCTTAGTGGACCGAAATCGGATGGAGAGACATATAGCGCCAAAAGAGAAAATTTTAAATTTCTTCTTGTTTGCAGGGGGTATTAATAGTGGACATAGTAAGACAATGAGTGCTTTACAGGAATCAAACAGTTGTGTAACAGGGCATTACGACAAACACCTTATGCCCAAAATCAAAGAATTCCAAAACCATTTGCGTGACGAAGAACACTATGTATCCATTAATTTTTCCCTGGTCATCTCCGTCTTCGATGATGACCTTGTTCCCAAAATTAACTGCATCATCGTCACCATGAAATCTCTATATAAGCTCCTCTGTTTCCTTTCCACACTTCTCAGCTACTTTGAAACAATTTTTTTATTTAATTTCTGATTCTAGGGTTCTTCACCCATGGACGATAACGAGCTTCATTTGTCTCCTCCCGCTGTAAGTAATGTATTTTGGACTGCAGATGTATCTTTTAACTAAACGCAGAACATTTTTTATTTTTCTATTTTGATAAGGTGCAAGTTAAAAATTAGACAAACAAATTGAAACAGTGCGAGTAATTTTTTTTTTCAGTTTTGGCTTGGGATTGTTGTGAGATTTTGTTTTATGTTTTGATTGTTTTGTTCTGTTTTGATTGGATTACAATCTCTATCATTGTAATGCAAAGATTTTACATGGGTATCAAAACCTGGTTCATCCCCGTTTGGGCTCCCGGTCCACGCTTTAGTTAAACTTAGGCATGAATGTAAAAGTCCCACATTGGTTGGGATATTGACTGACGGTCTGCTTAGATAGACTTGGACAATCCTCCCCACTTGAACTAGCTTTTGGGGTTGAGTTTAAGGCTCATATGTCATCTTTACAATGCAAATAGAACCATTTTTTACGGAACACTTGTCTAGGGGCACACACAAGAATTTCTGAGTAGTATGAACTTATTGTCACAATTAGTCTTGTTCCAAGGCTTTACTTTCAATTCATATTGTTATTGACTTGCGTTATTTTTTTAAAATAGTGTAATGTACATATGATTCTAACAAAAAATATATTTAACCTTATATATTTAATTAAATTTCTTGGTGAAGTCATCCAGTATGTTTCCCGCTGCTTGCCATACCAGGATGTTGTCTCCATGTCGCGTTTTGATTCTTTTCGATTATCTAGTGAAGTTTTTTCTGATACTACAGACTAACTTTGGTTAGTGGTACGTTTTGAGCAGCAGATGCTACCTCAAAGAATGGAATCAGGAGGTCCTTATCGTCTTCTGCACTGTTCAGGTCTTGGTGACAAAGAGGGAGTGATGCAAGAGCTTGAGAAAGGAGTGGAACCCAATCTGGTTGACTATGATAAGAGAACAGCACTTCATTTAGCTGCCTCTGAAGGTTGTGAAGAGATTGTTGTTCTACTTCTTGAGAAAGGAGCTGATGTGAACTCCACAGATCGTTGGGGTCGAACTGTAAGTTGCACTTATTGATGTATAAAATGAATTACGTACCTTTACTGCCTGATTGGATTATTCTTTCTAGCGTTTTTATTGTACTGTACTTTATAGTTGAAATGATATTTATGTAAACTATATTGCTTTTTGCTATTCAAAAACATTTTTCATATTTGATTCGACTCTATTATACTTCTATACAACAATTAATGAGCTGTAGATATTGGTTTTATCAGCAATTCAAAACTTGAAAAAAAGATGATTACATATGAGATAGTATGGTGGCTAGAAGGAGGAGTACCTGAATCTAGTGGCATGGAGTAGTAGTATTGATTGCCTCCATGCTATAACTAAAATTTACTTGAAGACATATGGTTCCCTTTTGCTTCTCTTTAATTCCAACGATCTTATTAAGGTTATAGTGTAGGACACTATAGCTTGTTCTCAACAAATTGATTAGTGTATGCTTTGATCGAAATCTGTGCAGCCACTCTCCGATGCCCGTAACTTTGGTCACGAGAATGTCTGCAAGATTCTAGAGGCCCATGATGGTTATGATCCGGTATATGTCTTAACCTTTTTCTCATTTATATGATCGCGGCTGTAGTATACTCTGAATGGTAATATTGTCGCACAACATTACTCTGAAACATAATGGTAGTTTGCATTTCTTGCTATACACGATTCAAAAAGAAACTATCGTATTAAGATTGACTTGAAAGCTGATGCAAGAGTAACATATTTATATTTTAAAACTTTTAGATTGGACAGTCACTCAGAGTCTAAGCATCTTCGGTCTTTTTCAGGACAGAATACTTTTTAGTAGTGACTTTACTGGTTTAAGTAAACAAGAATATGTAGAATTTCCTTATAGTCCTATTGCAAGTATAAGAGGGTTTTTGTTTTCATAAGTCAAGGTATTATTGATAATAAACTCAGCACCAAGAAAGTACTGGGAGAAAGTACAACAAAACTAGATAAGATTCCCCCAAGGATGTAGGAATCCATAAAATCTAGCATTACTTCAAGATCATTCGAGAATAACATTACACCAGCTATTGAAACTATGAATGCATCTATACTTCAACAGCGAAGAATTCCTCTTCTTTCTCCTCAAAACATCTTTTGTTTCCCCTCGAGCCAAACATTCCAGATATGCATACTGGAGTGCTCCTCCAAATCTTTTCTTCACTTGATTTGTGGCATTGTGTAGCACTGCCTAATTATTGCAACAGAGTTTTGCTGGTTACTAGGGCTTCAAAACCAATTTCAGCTAAAATGTGATGTGTCCATACTATATCACATGTGAACTGAACCATAGATACTCTGCGCAGAATTGAAATACAATACTTTGTCCACCTACAAAGACACAATAGCCTTTGGCGAATCTTCTGTCAATTCTAGGTCCAATGCCAAACAACATCTACAAAACACTTGACACGAGTATGCCTATGGTTGTTATATAATATGCCAAGGCCAAGAGCTCCTTTAATGAAACACGAGATATGTTTCAAGGTTGCCTTAGTGTTTGAATCTAGGTGATTTTATGTATTATTCTGAGCCATGCCATTCTATGACCATCCTTTGTCTGTGAGAATGATTGTAGTTTGGATTCCAACTCATTTAAACTAATTCACGTGACATAATCTTGTGATCAGCTAGCTTGTTAGTTTGAGCAAAAAATAAAGGAAGCTAAGTAACAATAATCCCCAGCAGGGAAAGAGGATAGGCTAAGTCATAAGTATGCTTTCTGGATGAGTTGATGTAGATAGGATCCTTGTCAGAACTGCATGTTCTTTACCACAATATTATCTTTATTTTGGTGGCAGTGTTATATAATATGAATTTCGGCGAATTGTTGTATCATATGAACATTTCTTTTTACCTTCAATTCCTTTTGCTTGACGTAGATGGGTGACTCTGATACACCATGTTTTATGATTGGTCACGGAGAAGTGGACATGAAGGATGCAACTCTTATTGGAGAAGTAATTTTTCTTACCCAGAAGCCAAGGCAAATATCAACTTGACTATGTTCTTTTAATGTTTCAATTCACTTTATATTTGTTTTGGCTAATAATGACTGTGAGTACAATTCGCAGGGTGCATATGGTGAAGTTTATTTGGTAAAGTGGCGCGGTACAGAAGTTGCCGCAAAAACCATTCGTGCTTCCATTGCATCAAACCCAATGGTGAAGTAAGTTAACTGATTTTTTGCAGAGCTGTAATTTTAAAATCACATAAGCAATACTTTTTTCTTTTCCAGATTTTGGATTAATATGATGTAGAGTAACAATAACGTAACTCGGTCAACTTCTATTTTTTTAAAAAAAGGAAACATAACTTGGTCAACTTGCTTTAATATTTGGACTCATAAAATCCATAATTGAGAGCTTCACAGGAATGCTTTTATGAAGGAATTAGCATTGTGGCAAAAGTTGCGCCATCCCAATATTGTGCAGTTTTTCGGCGTTCTAAAGCAATCTGATCGATTGATATTTCTCACCGAGTATCTTCGAAATGTAAGTCTATGTTCAGGAGCACTCTGATGCTGTGACATCCTCCTCAGCTTTGAGATATAGGTGTTATTATATGAGTACCTGAGCTTTATTTAGTCACGGTTGCACTGATATTTCTACAAATTGGAAATCTAGGGAAGCTTGTATGACCAATTGAGAAAGAAAGGAAGACTTGATCCACTGACAGCAGTTGCTTATGCACTAGATATTGCAAGGTATAAGGTTCAATGATAAGTTAGCCTCCAATTCAAGTGTTACATACACTTTTTGGCACAATTTACCAGCATTTCTGTTTCTTTATTTTTCACTCAACTTTGCACCTTTTTTCAGTTTATTATTTTGTAATTTCTTTTCCATTAATGCAAAACATTAAGTTTCCATCTACTATGTGCAATTATTAAGCTGGAAAAGCACTCTTTCATGCATTAATGTGCTTTTAACCTTACTATGCATCTTATGTCAAGATATGTTTGATATGGATCAGATTTTTTATAGTCCGAGTTCTAAATTGATAATTGTAATATGTGCTTATTATAGAGTTTGTACTATATCTGAGCAGAACCAAGCAACGACCAAATTTAAATTATTCGGCCATGACCATAGTTAGAAAGTTGCTCTGATGTT
Source organism: Solanum chmielewskii (assembly GCA_027704785.1). Taxonomy (NCBI): domain Eukaryota; kingdom Viridiplantae; phylum Streptophyta; class Magnoliopsida; order Solanales; family Solanaceae; genus Solanum; species Solanum chmielewskii. The sequence goes on from JAKWIX010000327.1 coordinate 4,618,654, forward strand.
GAATTGTGTAGACAACTAAGTTCAATCCTCAAAGTTCTCAATGCTAGTGTCAACTGCCAAAAAGATGGATAGAAGGATGAAAATTTGTAGACATCCTTGCTGATTTATTTACTTAATGGAGGAAGTAATTCTTGGTGATTTATTTTCAGATTGTGGCTTTTCACTATGAAAATATCTCTCTTAAAAATTGAAAGCAGCAATTTGTGGTTATGTCATAATATATATACTCTTTAAAGCAGCTATATCCTAAGTTCTTTGTTTGCATTTGCAGAGGAATGAATTATCTACATCAGCACAAACCTCATTCTATCATCCATAGGGATTTGACTCCTAGGTACTGCCAGTTTCACTAGCTACATTTAACTCAGCTCATTCGCATCAAACCAATCGGTACTTGTCAATCCAGGGAGTACAAAATACCTATGTTGCTCGGACTCTTCAAAAATGTCGACGGTTGCGTGCCGAATCCTCAAAAACAGTGTATATTTGAAGGATCCAATATGGGTGCGGCAACATTTTTGGAGAGTCCAAGCAACTTAACAAATTACTTGTATCATTCAGATTTAGTATTTCTGTGTAGCTATCATATCAACTTTCTACTCCTGCAGAAATGTATTGCAGGATGAAGCAGGGCATCTTAAAGTCACAGACTTTGGACTCAGTAAAATTGCACAACAGAAGGATTCTTATGGTTACAAAATGACTGGAGGGACTGGATCATGTACAGAGTATTACTAAGCTAATCTGTATTTTCCTTTTCCTCCGTCAGTCGACTCCTGAAACGTAATTATATCCATGTTTATTTAGATCGATATATGGCTCCAGAAGTTTACCGTCGAGAATCATATGGGAAGAGTGTTGATGTTTTTTCATTCGCTCTAATCGTCCATGAGGTGAGTTGAACTTACGTGCTTACATTTACTCAAATACAGGACTACACAGCTTTCCCCTACCTATCATCATAGTTTATTTTGAAAAAATTCCCTTGCACTTATTAGATGCTGACATGGTACTGTGTTCTCAAATATTGCCGTGGAATTTAGGCCCTGAATCAAAAGAGTAATATAGCTAGGGAAACAATACACCCACATTTTGATCATATTTGATATTAGCATATTCTTGGTCTTACAACATTAATTTCTTTCAAGTATAAAGTAGGAATATGCTTCTGCACTGTAGATGTTCCTAGGAGGACCATCAAATAGGGAGGAAGCTGCAGAGAAAGTGGCAGATAAGACAGCATACGAAGATTATCGGCCACATCTCGCGTCATACATCTTTCCTGAGCAAATCAAGACGTACGTTATTCAATTATTGCTGTATTTCCAATCCTTATCGTTTTTCCTTTTCTGCTGACAAGAACTATGCCTATGTGGTGATCATCGAAGTCTTAACTGTTATAGTTTGTATTCCATGTGTGTCTAAATTATGCAGGGTAAATTTTGAGTTTGAAGGTTTGGGGAAAGTAAAAATATAGTATATTTTGTGTGGTTTTTACCGAAATTTGTGTGTGTTTTATTACTTGCTGCCAAAATGTGTGCTAATATTGAACTAGTTTGGATCGCAAAATCTTGGAAATGTTACCTGATTTTGAAAGGTGAAAGAGACCATTTTGTGAGCAGAATCAAATTTCACCTTCAGCATATCGAAAATTGTAGCTCAAGTTATATGCACTGACACAGGCTGAATCATCGAAAACTAGAAACATAGCGAAAACTGACAGTGACATTGTGTGCAGGTTGCTTCGTGAATGCTGGCACAAGAACCCTGATCGTAGACCCTCGTTTCAAGAAATAATTGATCGTCTTGAGAAAATCCATGTAACTTTGCAAGAAAAGATAGTCTTGGGAACTTGTTGTAGCTGTATGATATTATAAGTTGAATCATCTGAAGCTGATCTCATGTTATCACATATTTCATTTCATTTCATTTCTCTGGTTACAAAGGAGCTTTTTCATATAGCCCTTTCAGATTTGAAAAATACATAAATAAAGTGAGTTTTGCAGCAAATTTTGTTAAGAGTTTAACTTGTATACACCGGCATTGCTACAAAAATTACACTAATATAATTTTAACTTTAAGATAACTTATTTACCATGTTTTGCCGGTTACCAACCCATGCTTGATATGAAAAGTTACATGTAAATTATTTTTAACTGATCTAGTAGTGTACAACTAAGATTATCTTGTTATGTCATAAGAGTATGAAATAGTTTAACTTCAAAATCTCCATTTTATCTTAAATGAAATTATTTACAATCATAAAAATATGTAAGAATTATTTTAGAACATAAATTTTAAAAGTTGTGACTTTGGTTTATCAGACTCTACTCCTCACTTTACGTTAGCGGACCTACAAGTCAGGTCGGGACTGTACGGTCTTTCTTTCAATATCAGGGAGAGAAGGAAATGTGTCAAGGAGGTGAGCAAGACAACTACGTATCTTGGCTTTTACCTTCACTAGGTGAGCCCAGTGCATTGTACCGATGGATAAGAAAACTGAAGTGGCCTAAAAAGAGTTTGGCCATGTCTTTTTTCTAAAAGTAGGTGCAACATAAAATTTGAAAAAATTGAATATTATATTTAAATAACATTTAATTGACAAGTAACTCTGGGTGGTGTAGTCGGTTATCACGCTAGTCTCACACACTAGAGGTCCCCGGTTCGAACCCGGGCTCAGACATTATTTTTCTATTTTCCATTTAAAATTGATTTTCTGCAAATTTTTTATACTTTGTTTTGGCCATCAACATATTCTTTAACACACAGTAAGATATTTTGTAGTATATTCATGTTTTTGCCACAAAATGTATTTGTTGATCAAATGAACATTTTGGTTTAAACACTGTATTTGTTTTAAGAACTCATTAGTTTTACATTTTGACTCCGTCTTTAAGCTTTAAACATCCCCACCCAAAGTTGGTCAAATTCGATTTTTGCATGAGTTTCAAAGCGTCGAAGAACAATGGAGAGGAAGTTGTAGTGAATTTGAGATTGTTATACGCATATTTGCTTCCCCAACTCCATGTTCAGACAAACTAACTTGAACTTAAGCCGTTTAGAATCCATATTTAAGGTTTAAACTTGAAGATAGATTCGTTAACTATCAACCCAAATAAAAATAACCTAATAGTGTAAGAATTATAAAGATACTAACTAGTTAAACTCTTTTTATATATTCTATCCGTTCCAATATATATGATGCAATTTATCTAAGTAGAGAGTTTAATAAATATGAGGAAGACTTTGTAATACTCTAATATTACCTTTAAAATGATGAGTTCATCTTTTTACATTTTTTGTCAGATATATTAGACTCAATATAAATTAAAATATTGATAATATGATTAAATATTTATCAAATAAAAAAAATATAATCGAAATAATAATTCAAAATTAAAGTAGGAATCATGACAAGTTATCTAGGAATTGTTATTTTGGTATTTATTTATTTTTTCCTAGTTCATATAGGAATAGATTTTCTAGTCCAAGATTAAATTGGTTTTTTCCTATTATATATAGTTATTTGAATAGAAAGATTAGAAAGAACGTGGATAGAGAAATAGAACATTCTAAGTTTATCAATAAACCATTTTCCTTTATTCGCCACTAAAATCATTGTTTTGTCTTTATTTGATTTTCCAAACATAAGCCATGGACTTATCAAAACAAAATCTCAATCAATAAAACCCTAGAAATTTTGAACCAACTTTATCTCACAAGCTCTTCTTACGACTTGTTCAAGGCACGAATAATCTTGTGGTTGAGCTTGATAATTAGGAGAAAAATGTCATATTCAAGTGCCAATGGGCGTTATGAACTTGATCGATCGATGATGGAAAAAATCCAGATAAATATACAAGAGATATGTTGAATAATTGTGTACAAAAGGAAAAAACAAATGCATTGAAGGATTTTACGAGCTCATCTCCTCGATGAGCTCGAACAGGCTTTTCCTAACAAGGTGAAAGTCTATAGGCTAGTAAAACGTTTGCTTTAGGCCTAAGATGTTTTAATAGTGAATTATGATTTTACTAGTCAATTTGTATGGAAAGAATAAAGATTATAGTGAATCTACTATGTTGTTATAAATTTAGTTCAGAACATAGATATATAAAATACAATATTTAGATATATAGTAATTTCTAAATCCTATTCGCCATTAATAACGTCAAAATTAAATAGTAATTTCTAAATCCTATTCTCACGTAAAAATTTGATACACATAAATACCATCTTGAAATGATATAAAATGGTCATTGATTAGATATAGCATTCAATTAGGTTAAAGTCAAATCCCACATAGAATACAATTAAAAATTTACTCAAAAGTGTAATGTTCAACTTAAAGTCTAAACATTAGATGCCAGTGTAAGAGTGGAACGAGTTTTGGACCAGCAAAATTAGAAATGGCTAATATAGCTTGAAGAAAAATTGAAGCATCAGTAATTACAATTGTAATAGACATTGTTGTGTAATAAAGAAAAGTAATAGAAATTGATATAAAAAGGTAAACTGTTTAGGGATTGCTTTAAAATAAAACAAATATTTAACGACCATTTGAAAGAGAAAAAAAACATAAATAAATTAAATAAACTTGTAATAATTTGTTTATTAAAAGAGATTAACCGATGTTATTTTTGATGAAAGAATAACTTGATCTCGATGATGATCGGAGATTTCATTTCAAAATAAAAAGTGGCTTGAGTAGCGATCTTAGGATTAGATTTGGGTTCCTTCGGGAATTAGAGGACACGCTAGGCTTGGGTTCCGCTAGGAGAAGATGAGGGAGATGGGAATAGAGGTCTACTACGATACTAGGTTTAGGTGGTTTAGACCGACTAAAGTCCAAAATGTTGTATAAATAGATAATTTGTATTTATATAGAGATATGTTATAACACCTGGGTCTTAGAAAGAGTTAAATCACGACTTCCAAATTTCAAATTCATCCATGAAATTTAGTATATTGAGTTCTTATTTGAGCTCTTAGAGCTTTGTGATAATGGGGTTTTTTTGAGTTTTTCAGGTGAGGATCTTGCGAATGAGGGTTGTTCTTGAGGGATATTTTTACTTAATTTTGGTGTACTTGTTGGGTTAATTAATCTAAGGGAGTTTGAAAGAAATCAATCGATTCGAGGCGAGTTAGGGCAAAAACTCAAAGCAGTAAATTAGTCAAATTCTGAGTTTGGGCTGGTGTAGCGTGCCCATATAGCGCCAGGGGTCCTAGCGCAACGCGCCATCCGTGTGCCCAATCAGACCCAACAAATGGGGTTTTGTTCCTGTCACGCCCCGAGCATACACCCTATGCGAGATTGACACTCGAGAACAATAGTTGACCCCTAAGCGAACCCTGGCTTGACTTAATTCCTACCAGAAGATTTACTTAACATAAAATGTACATAAAGACAATCTTAAATGAAATGTCTGAATTGTTAAATTGAGAATATCTTAAAATAACATTCAACTTAGCCAAAGTGTCAACTCAAGTCTCAACATAAAGGGATGAAAATGAAAAGACTAATGAACTAATAATATTTGACTTACTAGGAAGCCTCTAGAAGGATACCAGGAAAAGACCCTTGATCATCATAACAACAAAAATGACAAAACATGATAAAAGGGATCCTCTGAAAAGTAAGGAGGCTCACCAAATGACTCAAAATACTTAGTTGGATCAACGAAGCGCTGGATGTTGATCTTATTTACCTGTATCTGTATCATAAAATGATGCGGGCCAAATGATGTGAGTACTTTGAAAGTACGAGCATGCGAGGGAAATTATAAAACAAGACATAAGTTTGAAAATGAACTGAAAAAACTTACCTCGCCTCACCTCAGCTCTAGTCATTTCAATATAAAACAGAAATAAGGATACAATATAAAGAAAAGCTTCAAAACATGAAGATAATAGCTCAATGTAGAACGAAAATACAATAGTGTTTAGTTTTGTATATAAAAACACAAGTAACTCTGTGGGAGATTCTCTAACCGACAACCATCACTAAGAGCTATGTGATGATACAATTGCCTCACGCTGTTGGGGCTATCCTATACCTTGACGAGGGTATAAAACCTACTACTAATTGGATCCACTAGTCTATGCTAAAAGCATTAAGGAATCATCTTAAATGTATGACTTTTCTCCACCCATGTTGGCTACACATTTTATGAAGACTTTGAATTATCTAAATTCAAACTCGTCCCCATATTGGTGCTCAATAATACTCCCAAAAAATGTAACTAGATCATATGTTTAAAAAACATAACTATTTCTATGGTTTGATATTATTACTCAAAAACTAGCTTAAAAGCTTTGTTGGAACTCGGTGTTTCCTCTCTTGTTTAATGTGAAAATATTTACTCTTTGGGAATACTTAGTTCCAAAATCTTATAAAGAAAATGAACTTCACTCTTACTCTTACTTAACTCGATGCTCAAGACTTAAAACAAGTTTTAAACATTTGTAAAAGACTGTTCAAAAGACTAACAACTCTTTAGACTTGGCTCTTAAATTTCCTTGAATTTGAATTTATAGATTCAAGGTTATGTTTCATGTTTATGCACAATTTTTAGACGTATAGAAGTCATTTAGAGTAGTTAAAATCAATAGGAAGAGATAAACACTAAGAGAACTTAGACGGGCTAAACGACAAAAATCGGGAGGGGGCAAACGTCCTGGCCCATTGCTGGTGCGGGACACCAACCCCGAAGTTCAGGGACTCAATTATGGCGCACCTCTAGGGAGCCGCCCCAGCCATTCCCCAGGCAAATTTGACAAATTTTTCAACTCCTTTTTTGTCTTAATTCGATTAAATTCAATTTATTTTCTCAATTTCTCTTTAGATTCAGATACTTAAAACATGTACACAAGAATATAATCAAACACAACTCTAAAATTTATATGATTCCCTCTAAAACTCATCAATCACATCTTAACTCAAGAACGAAAGTCAATTTCAAGAACACATTTCATAACATCAAACCTTCAACTTTTGTAAAACCCCGAAAATTTAATGACCTAAGTTAGAGTCTAGCATATACTTTAGTAGCCTAATGGAGCTAACCGTAAAGATTAGAATTCTAAAATAACCTCCATAAGTTAGTACTAATGGTTTAGTCCCTAAACGTCAAGGCATAGCCCTCTCAAGGATCCCAGAAGGGTCCTTGAAGAGGACCAAGGGACTGCCCAAAAAGATGTCAAAGACAACATGACTCACGAAAGGGGCACTCACGCCTCTTCAGTTAGACCTCTCCCCGTCGGTGGGGTCTAGTGAGTGAGGCCTGAACCTTGACCAAGATTACCAGCCTCAGACCCAACCCACGAGTGAACAATATGGTCCGTGGGTCCATCCACGCCTCGTGGGTGGGGGTCGTGGATGGGGTTTTTCAAACTACCAAGATCTCGGCTAAAGGTGCAGTGTGGGGACGATTTATATTAGTTATTTATACATATATAAGTTATTATTAACTATTAACCACTTCTTTAACACCTCATAACTCACAAGAATCAAACTAGAAACTACTTCCTTTCTCAAAGTTTCTCTCTCTAAGACTCCATTGAAGAGCAAGGCCAAGGTCAATATAGGGGTTCAAGAAACAAAATTTCTTCTCCAGTTTCTCGTGTGAAATCAACCTAAAGTAATATTTTTCATCTTTGGTTGCTATCACCCAAAAAGCCCCTTTAAACTATGTTTTAAGACTTCCAACTCCCCAAAAAACCTAGGGTTTCAATCTATCATGGTGCTTCTTCCAAAACGATTTCAGTTGTTTAATTATGATTTATTATGGTCGATTATGATGATTTATGATTGGAATAATGACTATTGTTGGATTATGATGAAAATCTCTCTTGGACCCATGATTCCCCATCTTTTTAAATTGAGAACTATGGTGTGACTTGATTAACTATGGGAGGTTGAAAATTTGATTATGTTTACATTTATTATGTTGTTGAATCATGATATCCCTATGTCTAATTTGGTATTTCTAAAAGTTATGGTGTATCTTCACTCATATCCTTGAAGGGAAACTTATTAATTAGAGTTTATACACGATTGAAGAGGATTGCATATGAACTCATGATTCACTTAAATAGTGATGATCCTATGATTATTGTGTAGTTGTGGTATTAATTGCAAGATCCTTCTCCCCTTACCCTTACACATGACTATGTATGATATATTTAAGAGTATGATAGTATTGTTGTGTTGAATGAAAGGTTATTCTCCTGAACACACTATTAAAAAAAATAAAAGGTTTACTCACATGTTGATAATTCTAAGGTTGAGAGGACATTCTCACCTAATCAATCCATGAGCTATTAGGATACCGTGTTGGTTTAAGTGCCTAGTGTATTCTTACTTGAACATGAACTTAAGTAAAGACTTAATATGAATCTTAAAGGGAATTATGTTTAGACCCGAGTGGATATGAATATTCTATGGAAGTTATTACGTTAGAAAGCCCAACTTCCCAAAATAAGTTATCTCATGAGATGGAAACTTTTTACGTTAGAAAGTCCAGATTTCTAGGTTACTAGTAGCAATCTTCTTATCTCATAACTATGTGCCCACATATGTCTTTAGCTAGTGAATCCGCCTAAAAGTTAATTATGTTAGTTCTACCTTAGGCAAGTAGGACACCTCTTTTCGGTGTGGGGGTAAAACATCAGATTCCATGTAGCTCACATGGTCTATGTTGGTTAAGGCTAAATTTTCCTATATGATAAGAATATGAATTTTGTTAATTACATGGACTTTAACTATGACTTCTTAAGGGGTACCGTTGACACCCAATTTTGGTCGTTCACAATATCAATTAATCATCAAGCTTCTTCAATTTCAATTAATTTAAAATAATTAATTTTATAAGAATTTCAAGAAAATAATAATAAATAAATACAGTTTGCTAGTTATTTTGAATAGTTTCGTCACTTTTTATAATTTTTAAATAATATATATATTTTATATAATTATGTATATATCACTATTTTATAAATATTCGAAAACCATCACAAAGATTTTACATTTTATATTTCGCAAATTAGATTAAATTATGGTTATAATTTTAAATTATTTAATTTATAATGTGAATTAATTGCTTATAACTAAGTTGATTATTTTATTTCGTTGACATTAAGAAGCTCATTAATTAATTTATATTAATTCGTCTTATTTAGTTTTTAGCCGAATCACCAATTAAACTCAATTTGACTAACTTCTTAATTCCCATTGGCAATAATTGCAATCTATGTGGTCATTTTTCAATTACAATTTTAGCCATTTCTTTTGCCTCTTTTCAACCCCATTAAGATACCTTAGTATTGGGTCTTTTTTTCCATTTCCTTCAGCTGACCCAATTCCATCAGCCCAATTTACAATTCCCAACTCTTTTTTCCCATTCCAAAATTTGAGCCCAATTTCACTAAAACCCTTATCAGCCCATCAAAGACAAATTCAATACCAAAAGAAACCCAATTACTAGTAATCCCATTAGGCTTTCATATTACTTCATATACCTTTTTTTTCCCCCTAAGATACATGTGTAATAATCCTTAAGATACGTGACTCTATCAAAATTTAAAGGATGGATACTTATTTTAAGTGAAAGGATATATGTTTCTTAATTAATTTTAATTAATCGTGGGAGATAATTCCTTTATTGAAGGAGTAAGTTATAGGGCTGGGCATAAACACCGAAAAATCTAAACACCGTACGAATCGAATTTTTTTGGTATTTCGATTTCGGATTTTCGTTTTTCAGTTCGGTATTCGGTATATGTTTTTGTATTTTTCGGTATTTTGGTTCGATTTTCGGTATGTAATTTTGTGTAATTCGGTATTTCGGTTTACCGAAATATATTATATTATGATATATATTTGTTTATATTAATTATTAATATTAAATAATAAATATTATAATTTAAAATAAAAAATTAATAAGTAAAAGGATTTTTGATATAACTATTTTTAGCCCATTAAGCTGAAAATCAAACAAAAAAATTTGTAAATTTTTAAAAGCCCAACTAAGCAGGCCCATTAAAAAAACCGAAATAACAAAACCGAACCGAAATAATAAAAACCGAACCGAACCGAAATATTTCGGTGCGGTATTTGGTACACAATTTACAAAAACCAAACACCGAAAAAACCAAAAAAAAAAAACTGAAACCGAACCGAAATACTGAATGCCCACCCCTAGTAAGTTATGGGAGATATAACAACCATAACGTAATTCATGGCTCCATTTCTATCATCAATTATTTAATATCAAATTATTTTTTGAACTTCTACATCTTTTGCGTCAAATTAAGACTCTTTTCAATCTTTAAATTTTAGAATTTTCTTTTGATTATGGTGAATATCACAATTTTATTGAGGCATTCCGATTCACAAGTATCTGAAATTGAATATGAAAACTACAAAATTGATGGGATACTTTTGAGAGATAATGCAAACTACAATGATCTAGTTGATGGTATTTCAGCACAATTAGGAATCGATTGTACTCGAAAAAGAATGGAGATCATGTACACGATGGAAGGCAATATAACTCCAATTGAAATCCGAGACGATATGGGAATGAGGTCTTTTATAGAATTGAAAAGACGTCAAACAAATTGAGATACAACCAATAGTCATATCAATATATAATTAACAAACCCCAAATTCATATAAAAGATTCAAAAATACGATAGACACTTTGAAATATAACAGTACGATTCGGGTAATATTCATCATATGCAATTTCCCAAATTAGAAAATGTTAAAAATCACAATATACACTGAAAAATAAAACATTTTGCATGTCATATCCATGAATCTTTGTCATAAAATAACAATATATTAAAAAAACATGGACCAATACCTGTATCTGGTTAGCATCCATTGCGTACTCTTGTTGAACTAAAGAGTAATATCCTACAAACATTACAAAATGGTTAATGAAAAAAAACGAATAAAAAGATCTTTTATAAGAAATTTATTGTTAATTAACAATATCCATAACAATATTTATACTGAATTATGAGTCATTAAAATGGAACGGAGAAATAACAAACGCAAATAATATAAAAACTCTATAATAAAATTGGCTAGAAAAAATATGAAACAAGTATACAATAGAAAAAACTAAATAAAACCTTACTTTTCCACTTAACTAATGCTGAATAGGTAGAGTTTAATATGAATTTAGCACATGCAAAAGTGAATAAAAATTGTTATGGAAGAAAGGAAGGGGTACAAAGAAGAAAAAAGATCAATGGTGGGATATGTATCTGTTTTGGAATTGGGGGAGGAAAACGGCTGAAAAAAATTAATTTGAATTGTTAGTTTCCGATTAATTGAGATTAATTTTAAGATAATTATACATTATCATTTTTAAAAGGATGTGTATCTGATTTAATTTATGTTTAAAATATGGTATATTTTTTAAAATTGATATTCTATGTAATATTTTTAAAGCGGAGATAAAATATGTATAGGTGGTAGTTAAGTATGTGTAGCTAGGTAGTTTTTCCTTATAAAATATGACTAGTATTTGCTAACGTGGTTTGGCTGGTAGCTTGTATAAGTAATATGACAACTAATATTAGAATCGTTCGTCATTCATTGTTTTGGGATGGATGAGGGGAGAGCAGGGGTGACAATTGAGCGCGTTGAATTAATTTTAGGGGGGCTAAAATGGATCAAGACCCAATCTAACCTAATATGATCTAAATTTTTTTGGGTCAAAACGGATTGAGACAAAACAGGTTAAGTAACAGACCAAGATCCAACCTGTCCAATTTTTACTAAGTTTAATAGTTTTATTTGTTATTTTATAAGCTTTTAGTACCTAATAAAAAATTTCTTTATTATAACTATATATAATGTATAAACTCAAAAAAAGAAGTTTTTTAAAAAAGTATTTTGATTTTCTCAAAAATTTAGCTAACAAATAGGCGGGTCAATAGCCAATCGAAACTTAAATAATTAGATCAGGTCAAGTGGATTGGGTTTGGTTTTACCACCGCTATACATAGGGTGATAACATATATTTTATCTCAAGATAAAAGGGTGTGATTTCATGTGCGAACAAAAGTTTCCCATTAGAATTTAAAAAATAAAATAAAAAGAAGCTATGTAAGAATATTAAGAGAAAATTAACTATGTAGTCATAATACTTAACATAATTAGTCAAAACAACAACACTTTTAAATATTTATCTAAAATGTCAAGATGACAATATTTTCAAAAATAATTTATATTCAGATTTTATTATTTAAAATTAATTTTATTTATCAAAACAGTCCATCATTGGATAAATTCTAACAAATAACCTATTAAATAAACAAGAGATAATGTATAAGTACCAACTCAACCTATGCGCGAAATCTCAGAGACACACGTATACTATATTAAGGTTCTATCACCCCCTGAACTTATTTTATTAATAATTTTCTAGCCTTTTTCAGCCTACGTGTCACTATCTTGTGGGCCCAACGCTGGTTGACTTTTTTTTTCAAGCTAGTGCCACGTAGGCCAAAAAGGGGTAGAAAATTACTTATGATTTAAGTTCAAAGGGGTAACAGGACCTTAGTATATAATAAGTGTGTTTCTGAAATTTCGGATATAGATTGAGGGAGTACTTGTGTATTTTCCCAAAAAACAAATACAAAACTAACCATTAATATTCTTTCCATATCTTACATGTTTTCCACCTTTCTCGTATCTCAAGTAAGGATCTTATTTTTCCACCTTACACGTTTTCAACTTCTCTTTCTTCAATTTTTTTGCTCAATTAGAAGCACAAATTATTCAAAGTCCTGTTAGATTATTCAATGAAATCTCTATTTTGATTCAAGGAATTTCTTGGTTGGTAATTTCGTTTAATTTATGCAGATTTTTTTTGGGCTTTGATATTTTTACCTTGTTATAAGATGATATAAAGTAGTTGTGGCAACCTTGCTGTGTGTTTTATAGTCACTATTGCAACCTTGTTGTAATAAGGGAAAAGACATTTGGCCGGAAGAATGGTTTTCTAAAGTTATGAAGTTATAGTTTTATTACTTTAAAAGCTGTTTTTTTTCTCAAATCACATTGTTGAACTTTCTTTTCCCCACAATTTTAATGTTTTGTATTTTATTTTTTGTAAGACATTTTTGATATTTATGTATATATTCTCTCCAGTTTTAATCATAACAGTATTAGCAAGATAATTTTGATGAAAATATAATATATAAACTTGTGATAAATACATTATAGCAAACTAATTTGGTATACATTTGACGTTTGAAATATAAAATGATATTGAAATCCATGCGGAATTTAGTTTGAATACAACTTATTATATGTTTTATGTTTCACCAAAAATGTATTGTATTACTAATATATAAAATTGTGATTAATACATTATAAGAAGGGAAACACAAACTAATTTGATATTCATTTTTACAATATGATATTGATATACATGTCGAATTTAGTTTGAATATAACTTATTATATGTTTTATGTTTCACCAATAATGTATTTTACTACTAATATATAAAATTGTGATGAATACATTATAAGAAGGGAAATACAAACTAATTTGATATTCATTTGGCGTTTGGAATACAATATGATATTGAAATACATCCTGATGTTTGGGATACTAACTAAATTTGAAATACATTCACAATTTAGTTTGATTACATCTTATTATATGTTATGTTTTCACCAAAATTGTATTTTGCTACTAATATATAACATTGTGATGAATACATTATAAGAAGAGAAATACAAACTAATTTGGTATTCATTTAGCGTTTGAAATACTAAACGATATTGAAATACATCCTGATGTTTGGAATAATAACTAATATTGAGGAGTCCGGAGCTAAAAAGGTAAAAAAAAATTATCAAAAATTTCAAAAGAGCATATCAACTTTTTTTTAACTAAAACGGCAAAATCGCTCACGAAGTAGCGATTTTGTCCGCCAGAAAAAGCAAAATCGTTATTGTAGCACCGATATCTTAAATTTGCTTTTTAAAAAAAAATTAAAACAAGTCGCTCCAGAAGGATCGATTTTCAAAATTAAAATTTTTGTTAATCATTTTTTTAATAAGTTGCTGCAAAGGCAGCGACTTACATTAATTTTTTCTTTTTTTTTTTTGCTTTATTTAAAAAAATAATTTAAAATCAAATCCCAAATCTCCCCATCTGAGAGATGATTACCTGCCTAATAGATTCTCATCAATAGGTTCCGCTAGGTATTATGATTAGTTTTAGCATTCATTAATTTCATTTTGTTCTTCAAGTATCTTTGATTTCAAAATTTATTATTCGTAGAGTTAAAGATTAATGTTACCAAACACCAGAAGATTAAATGCAGAGTCTAATGATCTTGTTATTTCTTACTCATATTTGAGAGGGAGGTAGAGCTTATACTATGGTTATTTGCAAAAAAAAAAATTAATGTAAGGCAGCGACTTATTAAAAAATGATTAAAAAAAATTAATTTTGAAAATCGCTCCATCTGAAGCGACTTGTTTTAATTTTTTTTTTAAAAAAAGCAAATTTAAGAAATCGCTGCTACAACAGCAATTTTGCTTTTTCTGGCAGATAAAATAGCTACTTCGTGAACGTTTTTGCCGTTTTGGTTAAAAAAAATTGATATGTCCTTCTGAAATTTTTGATAATTTCTTTTTACTCTTTTAGCTCCGAACTCTAATATTGAGATACATCCTTAATTTAGTTTGAATACAACTTATTATATGTTTTATGTTTTCACCAAAAATGTATTTTATTACTAATATATAAAATTGTGATTAATACATTATAACAAGGGAAACACAAACTAATTTGGTATTCATTTTTACAATATGATATTGAAATACATGTCGAATTTAGTTTAAATATAACTTATTATATGTTTTATGTTTCACCAATAATGTATTTTACTACTAATATATAAATTTGTGATGAATACATTATAGGAAAGGAAATACAAACTAATTTGATATTCATTTGGCGTTTGGAATACAATATGATATTGAAATACATCCTGATGTTTGGGATACTAACTAAAATTGAAATACATTCAAAATTTAGTTTGATTACATCTTATTATATGTTTTATGTTTTCACAAAAATTGTATTTTGCTACTAATATATAACATTGTGATGAATACATTATAAGAAGAGAAATACAAACTAATTTGGTATTCATTTAGCGTTTGAAATACTAAACGATATTGAAATACATCCTAATGTTTGGAATACTAACTAATATTGAGGAGTCCGGAGATAAAAAGGTAAAAAAAAAATTATCAAAAAATCCAAAAGGGCATATCAATTTTTTTTACCAAAACGGCAAAATCGCTCACGAAGTAGCGATTTTGTCCGCCGAAAAAAGCAAAATCGCTGTTGTAGCACCGACTTCTTAAATTTGCTTTTTTTTTTTTAAAAAAAAAAAGAAATTTAAAACAAGTCGCTCCAGATGGAGCGATTTTCAAAATTAAATTTTTTGTTAATAATTTTTTTAATAAGTCGCTGCAAAGGCAGCGACTTACATTAATTATTTTTTTTTGCTTTATTCAAAAAAAAATAATTTAAAATCAAATCCCAAATCTCCCCATCTGAGAGCTGATTCCCTGTCTAATAGATTCTCATCAATAGGTTTCGCTAGGTATTATGATTAGTTTTAGCATCCATTAATTTCATTTTGTTCTTCAAGTATCTTTGATTTCAAAATTTATCATTCGTAGAGTTAAAGATTAATGTAACCAAACACAAGAAGATTAAATGCGAGTCTAATGATCTTGTTATTTATTACTCATATCTAAGAGGGAGGCAGAGCTTATACTATGGTTATTTGCAAAAAAAAATAATAATAATGTAAGTCGCTGCCTTTGCAGCGACTTATTAAAAAAATAATTAAAAAAAAATTAATTTTGAAAATCCCTCCATCTGGAGCGACTTGTTTTAAATTATTTTTTTTAAACAAAAAAAGCAAATTTAAAAAATCACTGCTACAGCAGCAATTTTGTTTTTTCTACAGACAAAATCGCTACTTTGTGAGCGATTTTGCCGTTTTGATTAAAAAAGAAACCGATATGCTCTTTTGGAATTTTTGATAATTTTTTTTTACTCTTTTGACTCCGAACTCTAATATTGAGATACATTCTGAATTTAGTTTGAATACAACTTATTATATGTTTTATGCTTTCACCAAAAATATATTTTTAGTATCAAGAAATAATGATCTGTATTAACATAAAACTATTTCAAACTTTTAGCTCAACTACAACAACTAAATTAAATCCAATATTGTATCCAAAATTTACTACAAGGCAACATATATTTAGCATACAATTCTATATTTAAAAAGAAAGAACAACTGCCAAACTTAAAAAAATATACACTTTCAATGAGGAACTGATTGGACACGAATATCTCATGTTGTTACCATTTACATTAAACTTATGTGATATAAAATATTGTATGCATTGAAAAAAAAAAAAAACTACGAAACTATAGATAATCAAACAATTTTTAATCGTTCTGCATCAAAGATTTCACTGGTTTAAACATCCAAAAAAAACTAAAATATAAAATCATATAAAGATTTCACTGATTCAAAATAATTAACAAAAACACAACGACATGATATACGAATATATTATCGAAACAAATAAAATAATTAACAAAAATAAAAAAATACTTGATGTCAAAATTTCTTGAATTCAATTGAACTGATGAAATTATAGTCGTGAATTTGAAAACATTGGTTTCAAGAATATGCCGAATTCAACTTGTTGAAGTTATGAAGATTATCAATTGAATTATTCGGAAGACAAAATTATTTTTTGCAATTCTTTTTTCTGGAATTCTTAAGAATATAGGGTAAAAAAATACTCTGAAAGAAAAAAGGAGAAAAAATGACAACATTTGCTCTCTAAAACGTAACTGATTTTTAATTCAAATCGTTTTTCCATTTATTATTTGTATTCTTTCTACCATCAATCTAAGTCAAATTATATTCACTTTGACAAACAACATAATTGCCAGAGCAACATTTGATAGAAAACTCGAGAATCAAAATGAATTTATCGGTACCTTGAGGAAAATAGTTGATCTTGCAGGTGGATTTGACTTGCCAGACACATTCCCTTCACTCAAATTTCTCCATCCTCTAACTGGTGCAAAGGCTGCAATGGAGAAAATACATCACCAAATCGACAAGATTTTAGAAAGCGTTCTCCAAGAGCATAAAGCTGCAAGGAAAGTAACAATCAATCATAAGGACAAGATGCACAAGGAAGATCTTGTAGATGTACTATTGAGAGTTCAAGAAAGTAGTGACCTTGATGTTCCTATCACAACTGACACAATCAAAGCTGTCATTCTGGTATGTTTTAGAAAGTTCAGAAAAATGGTGATATTGATATACAATAAATTTGTTTGAGTGATAATCCAGCAGATTTATTCATCAAATTTTTACCAGTCTCAACTCTTGAGAAGATGGTGCAAAATATTGGAATGTGCAGACTTAAGCATCTGAATCGTGGTCTTAATTAGGGGGAGTTAAATCCGTACTGCACTCTTTTTTCCCATAATCTAGGTTTTGTCACACTTGGTTTTCCTAGAAAGATTTTTAGTGAGGCAGCAAACAATGCGTATTTTAAATATCTATGTAAATTCTTGTTTTTTTAACTTTTCTTTAACATGGACATCCAAGTTGGAGTATTGTAAAACTAAATGGATGTCACGTGGGTCACCCTTTAAGTGTCATCACTTACCATACTAAAATGATGTATGTGGATCCACTAACTTTTGAGGTGTCATCACTTGGCCGAGTAGATAACTTTTCAATGGCCAAATGTTAGTTTATATATTTCTCATTTAGCTATAAATAACCATTGTTTTCATTCACAAAGCAAGAGGTAAGAAAATTTTAGTATATATTATGCTCTCTCTTTATTTATTCTTCTTATAATTAATATTAGTTTGTTCAGCTAGTTACTCCCTCCGTTTCACAAAGAATGACCTGATTAGACTTGGCACGAAGTTTAAGAGTATAAAGAAGATTTTTGTATCTTGTGGTCCTAAATTAAAGTTATGTTAAATGTACAAAATTGTCCTTTGATCTTGTGACCTTAAACATGCCACGTGGAAAGCTTATTTTATAATGTTACAAAAAAAAAGTTATTCTTTTTAAAGTAGACTAAAAAAGAAAAGAGGTCATTCTTTTTGAAACGGAAGTGATATTTTATAACAGTGCACATATATTATGATTTAGAAAACAAATTAGTCTTAAAATAATTCTTTTAAGCGTAAATTATTTTAATGAATTCTTTTATCTTCTATCAGTAATTTGTCACATATTTTATGACATTAAATAGTGTTATGTTGTAAATAATGAAATGTGAATGTCATGTAGCAAATCCACACTTTATGACTTTTACAGATTTAAGCACGACTTTGAAAGATTTCTTTCATGACTTTGAAAGATTACAAACACACTCCTACCTTATACATATTCTACTTATCGTATGAAGTTGTATACATGCATTGAAAGATTGGAAGAAAAACATTACTGCTCTTTCTTTACATTTCTTTGTTATTTAATTTCATATACTGTATTTGTAACACACAATCAACATGAAGACTCTTATAAGGTATATTTCAACAATATAACTATTTTTATTTTCATATTCTAAGCACAAATATCCATTAATAATTTTTTTCTTACATCACCTCATCCTCTACCTAGGTACCCCAAACCTACCACCCACCCCTACCCAGTCACACCTCAAGTTTTTAGAAAAGTTTTCTTTTTCAAAAGAAATTTTATACAATACCATCGTGTATCCCAACACCCTCCCTAAAAAGTTACTTTTAAAATAAAATATTTTTTTTCTTTATCTCACTCCTCTTTACGTCCAAAAAAAGGTTTAATAATTTTTTTTACTGAGTGAGTAGTGAGGTGTGAGGCTCTAGGGGTACAAAATAGAGGATAAAGTAGGGTGATAAGAAAAAATATGTATTTTAAAAAGGAAAAATAAAGTTCTTTTATCTTCTTAAATTGCTAAATTCTAAACATTTAATTATTTTAATGTTCTTAAAAAAAAACTCTATTACATATATCTATGTGTACGCACCACGACAATATAAAATTCTACATAAAAAAAAAGAGTTTTTAAATTCACTTAATTAAGTAGAGGAGTGTTTTTAAGGTTATTAATAGTTGGAGGACTAAATTAATAATTTATTACAAGCTCAAGAGTGTTTTCAATATTTATCTCATTTATATACATATACAAGTGACTAAAGTTGAACTTCTATATGTAGTGTATTATTATGAATACAAGATATATGAGACTGTGCCTACACATATCCAAATATATGTTATTTTCGTGTCCTAATTTATGTAATATCGATAAAATTTGAAAAGCCAACCAATTTTTTACAATTGTTATTTATTGTTACTTATAATATTTTCATAATTTTAAATAATATACTATTTCCTTTGTCTCAGTGTATGTGACACACATAAAGATTGGAAAGTTAATCAAGTTTTATATGACTTTCAAATATTTAAATTGTTGTTTATAGTATCTTATGTATTTTTTAGAAAAGATTTTCATATTTATTACTCAATCCATTTGATTAATAATACATTATATCAATAATTATTTATTACTTCTCAAATAATATGGCAAGTTAATACTCCATTTGTCCAACAATACTTGTCCACTATTGACTTTGTATATTTCTTAAGAATCTATAAACAGAAGGGTAATTTTACTATATCATCCTTTGAATATAATAAATATAATGTATTGAAAAATGTAATATAGAAATTACTATAATTTTGATAAGGGTAAATTAGGAAATAGGTATAAAATTATCCATTAATTTCATTAAGTGGACGAATATTATTGGACATAACAAAATAGTATAATTGACAGACAGAGGGAGTACAAATAGCTGAAATATATTAGAAGTTTGACCGAAATTGTTGTAACAATCCCAAACTTCGGGCAAGACCTATTACCCCTCATGCAGTATTTAATAGTCTATTTTAAAGACATATAAGTGTCCAATTGGACAAGTTACTATTTGTAATCAATATTTATGATGTCCACATGACACCTATATATCTTTAAAATACACTATTAAATAAAGTTTGAGATTGTTCAACAATTTCGATCAAAGTTTGGATATATTTTGAACCCTTTTCTCTTTTGTTATTTGTTTATTTGTTTCTTCGTATAAGCTTTTTATAACTCATATCTTGTTTTATTTCGTCTTTCTAGTGCTAAAGTATTAAGAATCATTAAGAAATTGACTTATCAGTTTGATCGTTAAGATTTGACACAAAAATAAATGATTGAAAATCACTTAGAAACATGGTGACCACCATGCACATGAGTTGATATATTGTATCTTGCTAATAAACAACATTAAACATTGTAGAATAATCGAAAGTTTGAGACTGACATAAATAAAAATATGAAATTAATCCTAAGTCAAAAAATTTATATACCGAATGATATAAATTTATTAATTACTATTGGGTTATCAGTTAACCTTAAAAACTTAAAGCGTTAAGAAAAAATAATTCGATTATAAAAAAATCAAAACCATTATCAAAATTATCAAACCAATAATTAATTACCGACGAACCAATAATTTTTTTCCAATTTAAATTATTTATTTTAATTCAATTTTGAATAGTCCCAATTTATTTCAAAATAGCATAAAAATTATAACCCCAACAAATTATTAAAATCAAATATAATTTTGTTACTTTATTATTTTTGTCTTTATCTTTACAATATGACAATGTTTAATTATTTTATTTTAGTAGAAAGGGGCCTCCATTATAATTATTGCTACAGACACTGATGGAACATATGTTTTTTTTTTATTTTGAGAACGCAATTCGAACATACTCTAAATGTGATATAACCAATATTAGAATCTTTCATCATTCATTGCTTTGGGAAGGATGAGGGGAAGAGCATATTACCCATCATCATGTTTGATAACATTGTTAGAAATGTATAAATAAGGGTGACAATTCAGCGGGTTGAGTTAAATTTAGGCGGGTTAAAATAGATCGAGATTCAATCCAAATTAATATAATCCAAATCTATTTGGATTAAAATAAGTTGAGTCAGTCAAAACGGGTTAGATAACGACCATGTTCAATTTTTACTAAGTTTCAATAATTTTATTTGTTATTTTGTAAGCTTTTAGTACTTAATAAAACAATTTCTTTATTATAACTATATATAACATATAAACTGAAAAAAAAAAAGTTATTTTCAAAAATATTTTAAATATTTGATAGAATCAATTGACAGAATACAAATATAAAAATACAGTTGTAGAAACTATGGTTATGTATGTTACAAGACTCATCCAGAGTTTGATCCTGTCTATAGAGGCATGACTAAGATTATATGTGATTGATATAAAGAGAAATAATGTTACATGAAGATATATATTTTTTAAGATTTAAGAAGGTAAAGTCCAAAATTGTATGATTGATCAATTTGATACTATCATCAAGATAAAGGAATAGAGATCTGCACTAACAATTTCAATGATGATAACAATAACAACTTGCACACTAGAGAACAAGAAATTGAGATATTATTTAATTCTTGAAACTTTTCTATAAAGCTTAAACATTGTAAAAGTTGCAATTCACATAACTAAATGGAGCTTCTATTCTCCCAATTCTCTATATTTGTTAGCTTTCTACTCATAGCTATTAAGCTTATGAGTGAATCCAAGAGAGGAAAAGGGTCGAATTTACCCCCCGGTCCGCGAAAACTTCCTCTTATTGGGAACTTGCATCAGTTAATGGGATCACTCCCTCATCATACTTTGAGAGACATGGCTAATGAATACGGACCGATTATGCACCTAAGATTTGGTGAAGTTCCTACTGTTATTGTATCCTCAGCTGAAGCAGCGAAAGAAGTTATGAAAACACATGATCTTGTTTTTGCAGATAGGCCGAAAATACTTGTTGCAGATATAATTGGATACAATAGCACTCAGATTACATTTTCTCCTTATGGTGATCATTGGAGACAACTTAGAAAAATATGTGTTGCAGAGCTGCTAAATGTCAAACGCGTACAGTCATTTGAGTCGATAAGACAAGAGGAAGTCGAGGATCTCATCAAGACGATTTCCTCGAATCCTTCTGGTACTACCATCAATCTAAGTCAAATGATATTTACTTTGACAAACAACATAATTGCCAGAGCGGCATTTGGTAGGAAACTCGAGAATCAAGATGAATTTATCGGTACCTTGAGGAAAATAGTTGATCTTGCAGGTGGATTTGACTTGCCAGACACATTCCCTTCACTCAAATTTCTCCATCCTCTAACTGGTGCAAAGGCTGCAATGGAGAAAATACATCACCAAATCGACAAGATTTTAGAAAGCGTTCTCCAAGAGCATAAAGCTGCAAGGAAAGTAACAATCAATCATAAGGACAAGATGCACAAGGAAGATCTTGTAGATGTACTATTGAGAGTTCAAGAAAGTAGTGACCTTGATGTTCCTATCACAACTGACACAATCAAAGCTGTCATTCTGGTATGTTTTAGAAAGCTTAGGACTTGAGTTTAACTTTTATATACAAAAGAACTGTGTACCGATCAACTAATCTAACTATAACTGCATTGTCAGGAAACATTTATTGCGGGGACTGACACATCATCGACAGCCTTAGAGTGGGCAATGGCAGAACTGATGAAGAATCCACATGTAATGGAGCAAGCGCAGGCCGAAGTGAGAAAAGCATTCAAAGGAAAAAGTATGATGACAGAGTCTGAAGTGCAGCAACTGGACTACTTGAAATTAGTTATCAAAGAAACATTGAGATTGCACGCGCCTGTGCCTTTGTTAGTACCAAGAGTAGCTAGAGAAAGATGTGAACTTGGCGGATATGAGATACAGGCCAATACAAGGTTAATGGTTAATGCATGGGCAATATGCAGGGATCCGAAATACTGGGAAAATGCTGAATGCTTTGAACCAGAAAGACATCGGAATTCAACACTCGATTTCAAAGGGAATAACTTTGAGTTCATACCATTTGGTGCTGGAAGGAGAGCATGTCCTGGTATTTTGTTTGGAATTTCAAATCTTGAACTTCCACTTGCTCAGCTTTTGTTGCATTTTGATTGGAAACTACCAAATGGAATTGAACCAAATAACCTTGACATGACAGAGGCTTTTGGTGAAACAGTAAGGAAGAAGACCAACTTGCATGTAATTGGAATTCCTTGTGGGAATACGAGTGATTATCAGAATATGAATTGAATCATTTTCTAGTCTAGGAAAACAAGGAACTGCTATAATAACTTGTACGTGCGTTATAATTTCTTCGATCTTCTATTTGATTGCTCTTTGTATCCGTCGTTGGACTTAGGGGCTTATCTCATTTGGAAAATTTTACTAATAAAGGGGTGATCACTACCTACTGTTTCTCCCTAATGTTCTTTGCCAAATACCTCTAGTTTTTGTTTAATTGTTAGTGTATCATATATTCAAATGGTGAAAATTGATCTAATTAATATCTATGTGGAGGATATATTTCAAAATCTTGATTTATTTCATAAAAATGAGAAAATATTACCCCAAATGTTACTCATGAAAGTTGCTAGGTTGGACGAGCCAGGAAGTCAAGGTAAGGTTTCATATTGGTAACTTTTCAATCTTAAGTTACGATTTTTCGGTTATTTAATTCAGTTAAGTCATACAGGCTCATTATTTGTTAGAAAAATGACATATAGTCCTCTTTTTAATTATTTTTTTAACGAAAGGATAGAGAATTACCAAGTTTGAACTAACCTAGCTAACTACCTAAAATGGATTAAATTACAATGTTGTAACAAAGGGAAAGATTCAAAGAAAGGTCCTAATTTCACTCAAATTCAAGAGAATGAGAGGTAAATTGTATCTCCTAATATTTTGATCTCCCAATCACGTGTCCGAAAATTATCGGTTGATATAGCAAAATTCAACTAATTATTTTCCATTGGAAAAGTTAATGAATTTCTCTATTACACAAGCTTTTCTTTCTTGTTTGTTTAATCTCAATAACCAAAAAACATTGTGCAGAAGAGCATTTTTTGTGGAATTTATTTTTCCCTCTGCCATTTCTAACTCTGAAAAGAAAAAAAGTTATTGAGATTGAAACAAAAGCAAAGAAGACAATAAAAGAAAAATTAAAAAAAAAATGTCATTCACAGGAACATTGGATAAATGCAAAGCTTGTGATAAGACTGTTTACTTTGTTGATTTGTTGTCTGCTGATGGAATAACTTATCATAAATCTTGCTTCAAATGTACACATTGCAAAGGAACTCTTGTGGTTGGTTCATCTTTTGTTGTCCTTTCTTTTAATATATATGTAATTGTTGCAACATGAAGGTGAGAATTCATTAAAATAAGTCGTAATTTATTTGAAATTGAGGCGTGGTTACTGTTACAACATGCCACATCCACTTTTCAAGTAAAAGAAGTTTGTCCTTTTCATCTCAAAATACCACAAAATGATTAACCAGATATCGTTCTTCCTCATATCAAATCAACAATAACGAATTCCACGCCTCAATTTCATACAACTAAATATCAGAATTAATTATACGAATCTTTACTATCTACGTCACTCCATTTATGCATGTCATACTTATGAGTAGTTTTATATTAGGGGTCAATGTACCTCAATCCTCCTTGTCTATTCATACTTTCGTTAGATAATTCAAATTGTTGTTTAATAGATCATGAGATTATCAATTTTTTTTTTTTAATTTTATATTATGATCATGGGATAATAATATAACATTTAATATAATATGATGTAGATGAGCAACTACTCCTCCATGGATGGAGTCCTCTATTGCAAGACACATTTTGAACAACTTTTTAAGGAATGTGGAAATTTTAGCAAGAACTTTCAGACTTGTGAGACATACTTTTCATAGTACAACTTATATAATACATACCAATTAATTTTTTAAATTCATTTTTACTAATTATTTTGTCCTTTTAATTAACATTTCAGCACCTAAGCCTGACAAGGAAAATGCATTGGTACGTTATGCTTGTAATTAAGTACATTTTCATCAAGTTTTATATATTCTTTAGTGAAATTTGAAAATTCAAAAAATTATATTTTATGTTTCTTTAGTCCATCCTAATTAGTCTGTAAAATTTTGTGCAGGCAAGGACTCCAAGCAAACTCTCTGCCATGTTTTCTGGAACCCAAGACAAATGTGCAGCATGCACCAAAACTGTCTATCCACTTGAAAAGGTTAGATTAATTATTTTTTTAAAAAAATAAAATAATAAGCCCCTTCACTAGTTATCCATGTGTTTGGTATGACGAAAATCATTTTATGTGAAGACGTTTTTTTGTAAAATATATTTTGGTGTTTTGTTGGTGAGTAAAGAATATTATCCGTCATTAAAAGTCGATGATAGTATAAATTGAAGAATGTTTTTATGAAACTTTTGAGTAACTAAGATTAATAAAAATGTCTAAGTGTTAGTTTGGATAGATAGTATAAAGTTAAGTGTTAAACAATTGTAGGAAAAATAATTCTTTCTAT
This sequence comes from Solanum chmielewskii, assembly GCA_027704785.1. Lineage (NCBI taxonomy): Eukaryota > Viridiplantae > Streptophyta > Magnoliopsida > Solanales > Solanaceae > Solanum > Solanum chmielewskii. The sequence continues at coordinate 4,644,271 of JAKWIX010000327.1, forward strand.
AAATAAGGGCAAGAGATTAAGAATTTAAATTTTATAGATTGTGAATTTATAGGATAGTAATCTCATGTATTAATTTTGAATTTTATTTTTGTATATACACTTGGTTGATTTTTAAGCTACATATATTGGAATAGGGCAAAAGCTATTGAGTCCTATTAAGCCCATATTATAAAGCTTGTATTTAACGTCAGAAAAGTCATTTTTCCCATTTTGATGAAAATTGTTTTCCTTCAAAAATATGTTTTGGTGACTAGACAGCAGAAAAATGACCTCAACATAAAAAACAGTTTTTTGACTTTCGTCATACCAGACACCAATGGTCAAAGATTATGGAGGGGAGGGGGGGGGGGGGTTGTATAGTGTGATAAGATGGATATTGAAATTTATGTTATAGGTGACAATGGAGGGAGAATCATTCCACAAGTCATGTTTCAAATGTGCTCATGGAGGATGTCCACTTACACATGCAACATATGCATCACTTGATGGAATCCTCTATTGCAAACATCATTTTGCACAACTTTTCATGGAGAAAGGCACTTATCAACATGTTCTTGAAGCTGCAAATAATAAGAAGAATGCTGATCAAGCAGCAGCTATTGAAGTAGTTGAAGATGAGGCTACAACAACAGATGAGCAACCAGAAAAGGAACCTCATGAGGAAGAGTCACAAGAATAGCCCTAAGATATTGGATTAATGATCAATTAATTTTTTTATTATAATTAAAAATAATCCAAATTTGTTTGTATGTTTCTGGTCAGTAAATAAAGCTTTTCCTTTTCTTTTTGTGAGTAATAGATAAACCCTCTTAATTGTAATCAAATTACTTTCCTGGATCTTTTATTCTTCACTTTACCTTTCTTTTAATTTCGAGCTTGTAAACACGTTAAAGAGAAATATGCACTATAAAAATTTGATCATATTAGATAATACCAATTTCAACTTATGTATATACATCCTTCTATCTTTGAGTTTAACTTTTATATATTGATAGTACAAAAAGTCGATTACACTGCTAAAAATTGATAGATAAAGAGTGTAAAAGGATGGCTGCAATAAAAAGGCAAGTAAAAAAACTATGTGCAAGTTAGATTATATATTACATATTGACACTTCTTAGCTTCTACACGATATTACTTCTTTATATTGTGACACCCCTTAGATAAAACTCTAGCTCCGCCACTGACTATGAAGGCATGAGAGAGAGTGGTGCAGAAGATGGAGCAATTTAGATTTATGCCGGTACTCTTAACTATAAAGGTCATTCATTTTGTAAGGAGATTAACACAGCAAAATAGAGAGAGGAATAGAGACTTACATATGATATTCATTGACCTAGAAAAGGTTTATGACAAAGGAGCTAGGTTTTATGGAAGTGTTTGAAGGTTGTAGGTAAACCTGTGGCATACTTGGTCAATTAAAGACATGTACAATGAAGTCAAAGCCCAATTAAAGATAGTGATAGAATACTTAGAGAACTTATCGGGTTGATAGAGTTGTCCTTTTTATTTTCTTGATGATGAATGTATTGACACAAAAAATTCAAGGTGAGATTCCATGGTGTATGTTATTTGCAGATGACATAATTTTGATAGATGAAACTCGCAACGAATAAAATGCTAAGTTTGGAAGTTTGGAGATAAACTATGGAGTCCAAAGGGTTCAGGTTGAGTATGAAAAGAGTTTTGAAGTGCAAATTTAGTGATATGATGCATGAGACTAACATGGAAGTAAGACTTAATACACATGTCATCCAAAAGATGGGTTGTTTTAAGTATTTGGGTCTTATTATATCAAGGGAAATAGGAAAATTGATGAGGATGTTACTCACCATATATAGGTGCATGATGGATAAAATGGAGGCTCGTATCCAGAATTTCGTGTGATAAAAAAGTGCCCTTAAGCTTACAATCAAGTTCTACAAATTGATGATTAGACCAACTATGTTGTATGAAAAAAAATATTGGTCAGCCAAGAATTCTCACATTCAGAAAATGAAAGCGGTGGATATGAGAATATCACAATGTATGTGTGGATATATTAGAAAAGATATGATTAAAATGAGCATATTTGAGACAAAGTGAGAGTGACTTCGGTGAAAGACAAAATGCGAAAAGCGCGACATGGTTCAAGCATATGATGTGATGAATGAACTTTTGGGACCTCAGACACATTTTGAAATGCTTAAGGGAGCATTCAGTAATATACCCAAATACTTTTTACACACTTCGAATCGCTTTCATTACTTTTTTCTTCTTGTTCTTCATTTCTACCCTCAACAGTTTCACTCAGAATTTGCGAAGAAGAATAGACCCGAGAATCGTAAACTGGTGAGAAGGACAACCATGGTGGCTACTGTTACTGCTTCTTATTTCCTTCTAACTGCAGATTATGGCACTGAACCAAGTGTTCTCAATCCGGTAAATATCTAGTTATTCATTTTGTGTTTGAGTGGTTGATCGTGAAATGTAATATTTGGTTTTTGAATGTATAAAATTAGGTACGCTGGTGTGTAAGGTTTAGTAATCAAAAACTTTTAACAAATAATGGATTAATTTGGTTTGATACTGCAACAAAACTACATACCCAGCGTAATCTTACGAGTGGGACCTGGGGAGGTATGGTGTACACAAACCTAATCTCTACCTAGCAGAGATACAAATGATGTTTTTCATAGGACGTCCATTTGAATAAAACATTTCAAAGTAGTTTGAAAAAGATAATACTAAAATGAAAACAGTAATAATAATGAAATAAAGTTAATTGGAGAGTGGTAGAGAACAATACTGACAACCAAATAATGTGATAACCGAAGCACAAAACACACTGGTGATAACCAAAATTGAAGAACGAGAAACTATGAGAATAGTGTTAATGGTACTGGTAAGTAAGTAGGTACAAGTATGACCATTGAACCTATCAATTTGGCTCGATAAATAAAAAAGGCATAATACATAAATAGATACTTATACTTGTCCTCGCAAGTTAGCACTCCAACTTTGAGTATGCATATCTAGAAACCTCACCTCGTCTCCATTATGTTAGTTGAATACTCCAACTTATATAATGATTAATCTAGACACCCCAAAATTTATGTGTCACTTCAGCATCGGGTTTCAACAAGACATAGTAGGGACGAGTTGAAGGGTTTAGTTGTCAGTTGAGACCAAGTTGAGATGACTCGATGTGTACTTCCAAAGTTGAAGTGCTTACTTTCTAGTAGAGGCTAAGTTTGAGTGTTTATTTGTATATTATGCGGGAAAAAAAATACATTTTGTGAAAATTGGAATCATCAAGTGTTAATAATCATATGTCTCCCAATAAGGTGCCTCCGCATAGACCTACTTTCATGCTGGTGAAGACTTTAGCCTTACTGGTTTCATTTGATCTTTGCCAATTTTGGTGTTTTAAAGAATTATTTTCCTGCTCTTGCCCTCTAAATCCACTTTTCTTCTTTAGCTCTTAAAGAATGTTGCCAATTGTAGTGGAGTGAGCCTGTTATTGCCCTTTAAATTCCCTTTTCTTCTTAAAGCATGTTACAACAGAAAATTGTAGTGGAGTGAGCAAATTAGTTGGTTTACTCTGGAACATACTGTAGGAAATAGATAATTAGAATATAGTACTAGTACTACAACAACTACGTTTCAATCCTAAGCAATTCAGGGTGGATATATGAATCCTCACTGGTCATGTCATTCCATTTAGGCTTATATCAATCCTACAATATAGAAAATAAAAGTTACTGCAAGTAATCTATATTTTTTAGTACCAGGTAAATTTCTAACACGGCTAAAGAACTCCTAGAAAGCATAAAGAAAACATACTAACGCGACTAAAACTTAATTCCAACTAATTAATACTACAAGTCAGGGAAAAGAGGCTTCTTAAACAAATATGATCTTAGGATGTAAGAGGACTTGCCCACGTAACCTGGAAGGGTATTTTACCCGAGGTCAGTATAAGTAGACTGAGAAATGCATCGAAAGCTTGACAATTGCACTTGAGAAAAGACAGTACTATATGCATCTTACGACTTACTTTAACCAAACAATTATAGGTGTTTTAATGGATTTTCTAATTCAGAAAATTGAATTATACTTTTTACGAAACTGAACCAGCAATTTCTCAAAATCTTTATAGGATATGCCTTATAACTTCGTCCTCTCTCATTCGATATTATCTGAACCTTCATTTTTGTTTCGATGGAGTTGACCCCTATCAATCTTCAACAACTATATGCACCTTTGCACTTGTATCCACTACTCGGGTTATGCGGAGATGCATGAAATCCTGTTGGGAGAAGTGGAGCTTTACAGTTGGAAGTCTATTTTGTATAAAGTGATTTTTAGTCCGTGCTAGGTAGTAGCTCTTGGTGTACTAACATGCCCTGTGGAAATTGTATGGACGAATTAGTTAATTCTTAAGGACAACTAATTTCTTTCCTTTTGTGCCTTGTTTGTAAAAAATTAGCGTAGCCTCTTCTTTTTTAATAAAGGAATGTAAAATCTTTACATAATATATATAAAAAGAAAGAGTTAAGCTTACGGTCAACTCCACCAAGACGCTCAACAGCATACACAAAGCGGCGATGAAGATCATGAGTCCATCGGAGTCTTGGCATTGTGGATTTAACATATGTTCTTATACAAAACTCTGATGATTTATTGTTACTTCTATATCCTAGCTCCATGGATAAAAGAAGGAGAATTTTCGGTGAATTCCAGCCCTTTCATCATTTTGTTAAAAAGATGAGAAATTAGGAAGATAGCTAAGTTTAGATGAAGAGAGAAATGAGTTATAAGTTATGTTTATAAGTATACAAAAAAAACTAAAAAGGGAGTAAGTAATAAATATTCTGAATTTCAGATTACTTAAAAGGATTTTCTTTGTTTGAAGTCAATATGAAATATTCTTGTATGCCCTTACATGAGATTTCTTCTATAAGGGCCACCTCAACCTTAACAACCACCCACCACCCTCCGTAAAGTCACCTTTTAAGTTTTTTAACCTTAAAAAATGGTTTAAAGATATCATCAATAGTGTTTGAACATAGATGTCATCGGTAATGTGAAGATTACCTAAAATACAAGCTAGTGTGTGAAAACCTCTTTTGGCATTTCTGAAGTCGGTTACAAATAATAACACAACAAGCGTGTACTGTTTGACTTATACAAGTCTTTTCACTAGTAGTTATGAACTTTATTAAATGAAGGGGTAAATATTATGAAAAATGCTCAATAATTTTTTTAAACTTTGAATTTTAATTTATTTTTTAAACAATGAAAAAAGATTCATATCAATTAATCTTAGTTTCAAACCTCAAAATCTTGAACCAAGGTTGAAAGATAGAGTTACAATTACTATTTACTAAAGAAATACAAGAATATAGTTATAGAAATACAAATCCTTCTACAAGCACTCAATCACATCAGGCAACAACTAAATTAATGACATTCAAATTAGATGTTAGAGTTTTTCTTTAGTTCTAACTTAATAATTTATTGTATTTGTTAGTTATCACGAAATCACACAATTTACTAAGGGTTTTTTTATAATAAAGGATTAACACGTGAAGAGAATAGAGATCAAGAAAATTCAAACGCACGCACGCGTGCGCAAATATCTATAATTTTTCGATGAAGAAGTTTTGAATAAATCTCTTACGATAGTCTGGCTCCGTCCATGTTCAGCTTATTGACACGATATTAATTAAGTTGTGTGATATCTAATTAAAACATAAGTTATTGAAAAAAGACTTTACAGATTTACTTACTTAATTTATTCTTTAACAACTTTTGAGATTTAAGATGTTATTCGCAACTCTTTTTGAAATATAATTGAATGTACGTTGAAATTTTCAAATGGTTTACTTTTGGAAGATTTGATATTAGCATGACAATATATTTTAAATGTATGTGCAAAAACAAAGTTTGAAATTTTTATTAGGGCTGGGCATAAACACCTGAAAACCGAAACACCGTACCGAACCAAATTTTTTTTGTATTTCAGTTTCGGTTTTTCGGTTTTCGATTCGATATTCGGTACATGTTTTTGTATTTTTCGTTATTTCGGTTCGGTTTTCGGTATGTGATTTTGTGTAATTTGGTATTTCGGTTTATCGAAATATATTATATTATTATATATATTTATATTATATTAATTATTAATATTAAATAATAAATATTATAATTAAAAAGTAAAAGACTTTTTCATATTGTGACACTTCTTAGCTTCTACACGATTTTACTTCTTTATATTGTGACACCCCTTAGATAAAACTCTAGCTCCGCCACTGACTATGAAGGCATGAGAGAGAGTGGTGCAGAAGATGGAGCAATTTAAATTTATGCCGGTACTCTTAACTATAAAGGTCATTCATTTTGTAAGGAGATTAACACAGCAAAATAGAGAGAGGAATAGAGACTTACATATGATATTCATTGACCTAGAAAAGGTTTATGACAAAGGAGCTAGGTTTTATGGAAGTGTTTGAAGGTTGTAGGTAAACCTGTGGCATACTTGGTAAATTAAAGACATGTACAATGAAGTCAAAGCCCAATTAAAGATAGTGATAGAATACTTAGAGAACTTATCGGGTTGATAGAGTTGTCCTTTTTATTTTCTTGATGATGAATGTATTGACACAAAAAATTCAAGGTGAGATTCCATGGTGTATGTTATTTGCAGATGACATAATTTTGATAGATGAAACTCGCAACGAATAAAATGCTAAGTTTGGAAGTTTGGAGATAAACTATGGAGTCCAAAGGGTTCAGGTTGAGTATGAAAAGAGTTTTGAAGTGCAAATTCAGTGATATGATGCATGAGACTAACACGGAAGTAAGACTTAATACACATGTCATCCAAAAGATGGGTTGTTTTAAGTATTTGGGTCTTATTATATCAAGGGAAATAGGAAAATTGATGAGGATGTTACTCACCATATATAGGTGCATGATGGATGAAATGGAGGCTCGTATCCAGAATTTCGTGTGATAAAAAAGTGCCCTTAAGCTTACAATCAAGTTCTACAAATTGATGATTAGACCAACTATGTTGTATGAAACAAAATATTGGTCAATCAAGAATTCTCACATTCAGAAATTTGAAAGCGGTGGATATGAGAATATCACAATGTATATGTGGATATATTAGAAAAGATATGATTAAAATGAGCATATTTGAGACAAAGTGAGAGTGACTTCGGTGAAAGACAAAATGCGAAAAGCGCGACATGGTTCAAGCATGTGATGTGATGAATGAACTTTTGGGACCTCAGACACATTTCGAAAAGCTAAAGGGAGCATTCAGTAATATACCCAAATACTTTTTACACACTTCGAATCGCTTTCATTACTTTTTTCCTCTTGTTCTTCAATTCTACCCTCAACAGTTTCACTCAGAATCTGCGAAGAAGAATGGACCCGAGAATCGATAAACTGGTGAGAAGGACAACCATGGTGGCTACTATTACTGCTTCTTATTTCCTTCTAACTGCAGATTATGGCACTGAACCAAGTGTTCTCGAACCGGTAAATCTCTAGTTATTCATTTTGTGTCTGAGTGGTTGATCGTGAAATGTAATATTTGGTTTTTGAATGTATAAAATTAGGTACGCTGGTGTGTAAGGTTTAGTAATCAAAAACTTTTAACAAATAATGGATTAATTTGGTTTGATACTGCAACAAAACTACATACCCAGCGTAATCTTACAAGTGGAATCTGGGGAGGTATGGTGTACACAAACCTAATCTCTACCTAGCAGAGATACAAAGGATGTTTTTCATAGGACGTCCATTTGAATAAAACATTTCAAAGTAGTTTGAAAAAGATAATACTAAAATGAAAACAGTAATAATAATGAAATAAAGTTAATTGGAGAGTGGTAGAGAACAATACTGACAACCAAATAATGTGATAACCGAAGCACAAAACACACGGGTGATAACCAAAATTGAAGAATGAGAAACTATGAGAATAGTTTTAATGGTACTGGTAAGTAAGTAGGTACAAGTATGACAATTGAACCTATCAATTTGGCTCGATAAATAAAAAAGGCATAATACATAAATAGATACTTATACTTGTCCTCGCAAGTTAGCACTCCAACTTTGAGTATGCATATCTAGAAACCTAACCTCGTCTCCATTATGTTAGTTGAATACTCCAACTTATATAATGATTAATCTAGACACCCCAAAATTTATGTGTTACTTCAGCATCGGGTTTCAACATGACATAGTAGGGACGAGTTGGAGGGTTTAGTTGTCAGTTGAGACCAAGTTGAGATGACTCGATGTGTACTTCCAAAGTTGAAGTGCTTACTTTCTAGTAGAGGCTAAGTTTGAGTGTTTATTTGTATATTATGCGGAAAAAAAATACATTTTTTGAAAATTGGAATCATCAAGTGTTAATAATCATATGTCTCCCAATAAGGTGCCTCCGCATAGACCTACTTTCCTGCTGGTGAAGACTTTAGCCTTACTGGTTTCATTTGATCTTCACCAATTTTGGTGTTTTAAAGAATTATTTTCCTGCTCTTGCCCTCTAAATCCACTTTTCTTCTTTGGCTCTTAAAGAATGTTGCCAATTGTAGTGGAGTGAGCCTGCTATTGCCCTTTAAATTCCCTTTTCTTCTTTAAGCATGTTAGAACAGAAAATTGTAGTGGAGTGAGCAAATTAGTTGGTTTACTCTGGAACATACTGTAGGAAATAGATAATTAGAATATAGTACTAGTACTACAACAACTACGTTTCAATCCTAAGCAAGTCAGGGTGGATATATGAATCCTCACTGGTCATGTCATTCAATTTAGGCTTATATCAGTCCTATAATATAGAAAATAAAAGTTACTGCAAGTAATCTATATTTTTTAGAACCAGGTAAATTTCTAACACGGCTAAAGAACTCCTAGAAAGCATAAAGAAAACATACTAACACGACTAAAACTTAATTCCAACTAATTAATACTACAAGTCAGGGAAAAGAGGCTTCTTAAACAAATATGATCATAGGATGTAAGAGGACTTGCCCACGTAACCTGGAAGGGGATTTTACCCGAGGTCAGTATAAGTAGACTGAGAAATGCATCGAAAGCTTGACAATTGCACTTGAGAAAAGACAGTACTATATGCATCTTACGACTTACTTTAACCAAACAATTATAGGTGTTTTAATGGATTTTCTAATTCAGAAAATTGAATTATACTTTTTACAAAACTGAACCAGCAATTTCTCAAAATCTTTATAGGATATGCCTTATAACTTCGTCCTCTCTCATTCGATATTATCTGAACCTTCATTTTTGTTTCGATGGAGTTGACCCCTATCAATCTTCAAAAACCATATGCACCTTTGCACTTGTATCCACTACTCGGGTTATGCGGAGATGCATGAAATCCTGTTGGGAGAAGTGGAGCTTTACAGTTGGAAGTCTATTTTATATAAAGTGATTTTTAGTCCGTTCTAGGTAGTAGCTCTTGGTGTACTAACATGCCCTGTGGAAATTGTATGGACGAATTAGTTAATTCTTAAGGACAACTAATTTCTTTCCTTTTGTGCCTTGTTTGTAAAAAATTAGCGTAGCATCTTCTTTTTTAATAAAGGAATGTAAAATCTTTACATAATATATATAAAAAGAGAGAGTTAAGCTTACGGTCAACTCCACCAAGACGCTCAACAGCATATACAAAGCGGCGATGAAGATCATGAGTCCATCGAAGTCTTGGCATTGTGGATTTAACATATGCTCTTATACAAAACTCTGATGATTTATCGTTACTTCTATATCCTAGCTCCATGGATAAAAGAAGGAGAATTTTTGGAGAATTCCAGCCCTTTCATCATTTTGTTAAAAAGATGAGAAATTAGGAAGATAGCTAAGTTTAGATGAAGAGAGAAATGAGTTATAAGTTATGTTTATAAGTATACAAAAAATAACGAAAAAGGGAGTAAGTAATAAATATTATGAATTTCTGATTACTTAAAAGGATTTTCTCAATATGAAAAATTCTTGTATGCCCTTACATGAAATCTCTTCTATAAGGGCCACCTCAACCTCAACAACCACCCACCACCCTCCGTAAAGTCACCTTTTAAGTTTTTTTAACCTTAAAAAATGGTTTAAAGATATCATCAATAGTGTTTGAACATAGATGTCATCGGTAATGTGAAGATTACCTAAAATACAAGCTAGTGTGTAAAAACATCTTTTGGCATTTCTGAAGTCAGTTACAAATAATAATACAACAAGCGCGTACTGTTTGACTTATACAAGTCTTTTCACTAGTAGTTATGAACTTTATTAAATGAAGGGGTAAATTGTCACGACCCAAAAATGGGTGTGATGGCACTCGTCTTATCCCACCAAGACAAGTCAGCCTTAAACTCAACCATTACAATAAAGTGCGGAAACAAAATATAAGTAACTTAATAAAACCCCCAAAACCTGGTAGTTACGTGTACAAGCCTCTAAAGTATTACAATTGATTCAAAAGAAAAACTCAAGTCTCTAATGAACTTGTTTCTAGAATAGAACAAGATCATAATTAAGGAGAAGAAAGTCTGCTGCGATGGAAACAGCTACCTGACCAATCTCCAAGAAGCCTCGAAAAAGAAGAGAATGACAAGTACAACAAAAATCCAGGCTCATAACCTACAAAAATTTGTAGAATCAAGGGGTGAGTACCAAACCACACGGTACTCAGCAAGTAAACGGCTAAACACAAGCTAAGGGGATGAAATACGGGTACTCCTACCACCCCCAACCAAACCTCCACAACTACAACCTGCATTAAAATCAACCCAACCTAACAGCTCACAGTTTACATAGCACGTAGCTCAACAACAATACTTAGACAAATTACATATCCTCAACAACAACACTTCAACAAATTACATATCCTCAACAACAACACTTCAACAAATTACATATCCTCAACAAGAATACTTCAACAAATTACATATCCGCAATAACAAGCTCAATATTAATCAATCACAAGTTCCGCAGAAAGGCAATCAGAAGATCAGCAAAATACGATATCAACTTCACTAATGAGAAGTATGTGTAATGCAATGGAATGCAATGTCAAGTATAATGATGCATGTCTAACCTAGTGATACACACCCGCTGTCTCTCAGTCCGGGACCCATGGGGGACATATCTGTCCATGCATCTGTCGCGGCGCACGACACGACCCTCGATAATAGTAACCATCGCGGCGCGCGATACGTCCTTCGAAATATAGTATCCATCGCGGCGTGCGATACGTCCCTCGAAATGGTACATCCTCTTAAGTACCCATTATTTCTCAATGCACATAACACTTGCTACAACCAATGCCTCAGAATAATGCAGATGACAAGTTCACACATATAATGAGGAGATGACCATTTTCATAACATCGCACAGTTCACAACCACACAAACATAAAGTTACATCAACAATGATTCAACAAGCCTTCAACCCTTTCTCAACACAACACACATAAACAATTAATCACATTGCCTTTTGTTATCCCCATTCTTTTCATCATTAGAATTAATCAATGTGGACAAGTCAACCCATCACCAATCCCGTTACTCCCAACATATACCACAAGGACATACACGCATTTCATACACTTAACAAGAGTTTAGAAATCCACTTGCCTCAAATAGTCGAACAATCGCTCTGAAACTTGAGCCTTTTCCTTTCGTTGTACTTCCAAACCAATACAATCTATTCCTATTAACGATCACAATAAGATTTTAAACCTAACAACATCCATATCACTATGTGTCTAACATAGACCAAAAATCATAGAGCACAAATTTATAATCAAGTTCTTAACTTTTGATGTCATTTGACATGTCAACTCTTTTAACTTTTCTCCGATATTCAAGTTTAGGGTTAAGTCTTAATTCCTCAAATATCACAAGTCTAATTCTATTCACAAAATACATTACATTTTATATTTATTTACCTATCTCAATATATCAAAACTTAAATTATATGTGACAATTAAAACAAGGAATTAAAGAAACACTAAAAATCCAAATTATGGACATAATATTTTAGTTTACAAGAAAACCCAAAACTTTTCAGAACTCAAATTGACACGGGTTATATTCTTAGAAACTATCCCTCAACAATTAATTATCCAATTACTGATCGATAATTACCCTCAAAATTTGATCGTCATTGATATTACCACTAGTGATAAATATATTTATATATATATATATATATATAGAAATCACGTTCAAGTTGGCACAATTTCAATTCTAATCCACTGTAACTTACAAATAATAATATAATTAATAAAGTTAGCAATTTGATTCCTTACTCATTCTCACACATTATTATAATGATTATTATACTTGTACTACATTTGACCTCAATATTTTCAATTGCATAATGAATGAAAAATTCATGAATATTACCTGATCGTGAATTGCAGTTCCACGCCAATCATCGCTATACGCAGGTATGTCTCCTTTTCTTTTCTTAAAGTTTTTAAACTAAAAACTCTCTAACCCTAATAATTTATTTCCTATAAGGGTAATTGGTATATGGTAAAAAAATAAATTATAAACTTAACCATAATTATTAATTACAATTAGTTATTTTTTAATTAATCATCAATTGATTTATTCTTAATTAAATAAATATTCAAAATTTCCAAAAATGACCTTTCGGGTCATTACATAAATATTATGAAAATTGCTCAATAATTTTTTTAAACTTTGAATTTTAATTTATTTTAAACTATGAAAAAAGATTCATATCAATTAATCTTCGTTTCAAACCTCAAAATCTTGAACCAAGGTTGAAAGATAGAGTTACAATTACTATTTACTAAAGAAATACAAGAATAAAGTTATTGAAATACAAATCCTTCTACAAGCACTCAATCACATCAGGCAACAACTAAATTAATGACATTCAAATTAGATGTTAGAGTTTCTCTTTAGTTCTAACTTAATATTTTATTGTATTTGTTAGATATCACGAAATCACAAAATTTACTAAGGGTTTTTTTATAATAAAGGATTAACACGTGAAGAAAATAGAGATCAAGAAAATTCAAACGCACGCACGCGTGCGCAAATATATATAATTTTTCGATGAAGAAGTTTTGAATAAATCTCTTACGATAGTCTGGCTCCGTCCATGTTCAGCTTATTGACACGATATTAATTAAGTTGTGTGATATCTAATTAAAACTTAAGTTATTGAAAAAAGTCTTTACAGATTTACTTACTTGATTTATTCTTTAACAACTTTTGAGATTTAAGATGCTATTCGCAACTCTTTTTTAAATATAATTGAATGTACGTTGAAATTTTCAAATGGTTTAATTTTGGAAGATTTGATATTAGCATGACAATATATTTTAAAAGTATGTGCAAAAACAAAGTTTGAAATTTTTATTAGGGCTGGGCATAAACACCTGAAAATCGAAACACCGTACCGAACCAAATTTTTTTTGTATTTCAGTTTCGGTTTTTCGATTTTCGATTGGATATTCGGTACATGTTTTTGTATTTTTCGGTATTTCGGTTCAGTTTTCGGTATGTGATTTTGTGTAATTTGGTATTTCGGTTTACCGAAATATATTATATTATTATATATATTTATATTATATTAATTATTAATATTAAATAATAAATATTATAATTAAAAAGTAAAAGACTTTTTCATATTGTGACACTTCTTAGCTTCTACACGATTTTACTTCTTTATATTGTGACACCCCTTAGATAAAACTCTAGCTCCGCCACTGACTATGAAGGCATGAGAGAGAGTGGTGCAGAAGATGGAGCAATTTAGATTTATGCCGGTACTCTTAACTATAAAGGTCATTCATTTTGTAAGGAGATTAACACAGCAAAATAGAGAGAGGAATAGAGACTTACATATGATATTCATTGACCTAGAAAAGGTTTATGACAAAGGAGCTAGGTTTTATGGAAGTGTTTGAAGGTTGTAGGTAAACTTGTGGCATACTTGGTCAATTAAAGACATGTACAATGAAGTCAACGCCCAATTAAAGATAGTGATGGAATACTTAGAGAACTTATCGGGTTGATAGAGTTGTCCTTTTTATTTTCTTGATGATGAATAAATTGACACAAAAAAATCAAGGTGAGATTCCATGGTGTATGTTATTTGCAAACGACATAATTTTAATAGATGAAACTCGCAACGAATAAAATGCTAAGTTTGGAGGTTTGGAGATAAACGATGGAGTCCAAAGGGTTCACGTTGAGTATGGAAACAGTTTTGAAGTGCAAATTCAGTGATATGATGCATGAGACTAACACAGAAGTAAGACTTAATACACATGTCATCCAAAAGATGGGTTGTTTTAAGTATTTGGGTCTTATTATATCAAGGGAAATAGGAAAATTGATGAGGATGTTACTCACCATATATAGGTGCATGATGGATGAAATGGAGGCTCGTATCCAGAATTTCGTGTGATAAAAAAGTGCCCTTAAGCTTACAATCAAGTTCTACAAATTGATGATTAGACCAACTATGTTGTATGAAACAAAATATTGGTCAGTCAAGAATTCTCACATTCAGAAATTTGAAAGCGGTGGATATGAGAATATCACAATGTATATGTGGATATATTAAAAAATATATGATTAAAATGAGCATATTTGAGACAAAGTGAGAGTGACTTCGGTGAAAGACAAAATGCGAAAAGCGCGACATGGTTCAAGCATGTGATGTGATGATTGAACTTTTGGGACCTCAGACACATTTTGAAAAGCTTAAGGGAGCATTCAGTAATATACCCAAATACTTTTTACACACTTCGAATCGCTTTCATTACTTTTTTCTTCTTGTTCTTCATTTCTACCCTCAACAGTTTCACTCAGAATCTGCGAAGAAGAATGGACCCGAGAATCGATAAACTGGTGAGAAGGACAACCATGGTGGCTACTGTTACTGCTTCTTATTTCCTTCTAACTGCAGATTATGGCACTGAACCAAGTGTTCTCGAACCAGTAAATCTCTAGTTATTCATTTTGTGTCTGATTGGTTGATCGTGAAATGTAATATTTGGTTTTTGAATGTATAAAATTAGGTACGCTGGTGTGTAAGGTTTAGTAATCAAAAACTTTTAACAAATAATGGATTAATTTGGTTTGATACTGCAACAAAACTACATACCCAGCGTAATCTTATGAGTGGGATCTGGGGAGGTATGGTGTACACAAACCTAATCTCTACCTAGCAGAGATACAAAGGATGTTTTTCATAGGACGTCCATTTGAATAAAACATTTCAAAGTAGTTTGAAAAAGATAATACTAAAATGAAAAGAGTAATAATAATGAAATAAAGTTAATCGGAGAGTGGTAGAGAACAATACTGACCAAATAATGTGATAACCGAAGCACTAAACACACTTATGAGAATAGTGTTAATGGTACTAGTAAGTAAGTAGGGACAAGTATGACCATTGAACCTATCAATTTGGCTCGATAAATAAAAAAGGCATAATACATAAATAGATACTTATACTTGTCCTCGCAAGTTAGCACTCCAACTTTGAGTATGCATATCTAGAAACCTCACCTCGTCTCCATTATGTTAGTTGAATAATCCAACTTATATAATGATTAATCCAGACACCCCAAAATTTATGTGTTACTTCAGCATCGGGTTTCTACAAGACATAGTAGGAACGAGTTGGAGGGTTTAGTTGTCAGTTGAGACCAAGTTGAGATGACTCGATGTGTACTTCCAAAGTTGAAGTGCTTACTTTCTAGTAGAGGCTAAGTTTGAGTGTTTATTTGTATATTATGCGGAAAAAAAATACATTTTGTGAAAATTGGAATCATCAAGTGTTAATGATCATATGTCTCCCAATAAGGTGCCTCCGCATAGACCTACTTTCCTGCTGGTGAAGACTTTAGCTTTACTGGTTTCATTTGATCTTCGCCAATTTTGGTGTTTTAAAGAATTATTTTCCTGCTCTTGCCCTCTAAATCCTCTTTTCTTCTTTAGCTCTTAAAGAATGTTGCCAATTGTAGTGGAGTGAGCCTGCTATTGCCCTTTAAATTCCCTTTTCTTCTTTAAGCATGTTAGAACAGAAAATTGTAGTGGAGTGAGCAAATTAGTTGGTTTACTCTGGAACATACTGTAGGAAATAGATAATTAGAATATAGTACTAGTACTACAACAACTACGTTTCAATCCTAAGCAAGTCAGGGTGGATATATGAATCCTCACTGGTCATGTCATTCCATTTAGGCTTATATCAGTCCTATAATATAGAAAATAAAAGTTACTGCAAGTAATCTATATTTTTTAGTACCAGGTAAATTTCTAACACGGCTAAAGAACTCCTAGAAAGCATAAAGAAAACATACTAACGCGACTAAAACTTAATTCCAACTAATTAATACTACAAGTTAGGGAAAAGAGGCTTCTTAAACAAATATGATCTTAGGATGTAAGAGGACTTGCCCACGTAACCTGGAAGGGTATTTTACCCGAGGTCAGTATAAGTAGACTGAGAAATGCATCGAAAGCTTGACAATTGCACTTGAGAAAAGACAATACTATATGCATCTTACGACTTACTTTAACCAAACAATTATAGGTGTTTTAATGGATTTTCTAATTCAGAAAATTGAATTATACTTTTTACAAAACTGAACCAGCAATTTCTCAAAATCTTTATAGGATATGCTTTATAACTTCGTCCTCTCTCATTCGATATTATTTGAACCTTCATTTTTGTTTCGATGGAGTTGTCCCATATCAATCTTCAACAACCATATGCACCTTTGCACTTGTATCCACTACTCGGGTTATGTGGAGATGCATGAAACCCTATTGGGAGAAGTGGAGCTTTACAGTTGGAAGTCTATTTTGTATAAAGTGATTTTTAGTCCGTGCTAGGTAGTAGCTCTTGGTGTACTAACATGCCCTGTGGAAATTGTATGAACGAATTAGTTAATTCTTAAGGCTAACTAATTTCTTTCCTTTTGTGCCTTGTTTGTAAAAAATTAGCGTAGCCTCTTATTTTTTAATAAAGGAATGTAAAATCTTTACATAATATATATAAAAAGAGAGAGTTAAGCTTACGGTCAACTCCACCAAGACGCTCACAGCATACACAAAGCGGCGATGAAGATCATGAGTCCATCGGAGTCTTGGCATTGTGGATTTAACATATGCTCCTATACAAAACTCTGATGATTTATCGTTACTTCTATATCCTAGCTCCATGGATAAAAAAAGGAGAATTTTCGGAGAATTCCAGCCCTTTCATCATTTTGTTAAAAAGATGAGAAATTAGGAAGATAGCTAAGTTTTGATGAAGAGAGAAATGAGTTATAAGTTATGTTTATAAGTATACAAAAAAAAAACTAAAAAGGGAGTAAGTAATAAATATTCTGAATTTCTGATTACTTAAAAGGATTTTCTTTGTTTGAAGTCAATATGAAATATTCTTGTATGCCCATACATGAGATCTCTTCTATAAGGGCCACCTTAACCTCAACAACCACCCACCACTGTCCGTAAAGTCACCTTTTAAGTTTTTTTAACCTTAAAAAAATGGTTTAAAGATATCATCAATAGTGTTTGAACATAGATGTCATCGGTAATGTGAAGATTACCTTAAATACAAGCTAGTGTGTGAAAACCTCTTTTGGCATTTCTGAAGTCAGTTACAAATAATAACACAACAAGCGTGTACTGTTTGACTTATACAAGTCTTTTCACTAGTAGTTATGAACTTTATTATTAGCCACATAAACGTTCTATTATCTTCTCGCTAGACAAAATGACCATTAATCTAATTCTATATATATATTTTTATTCGTTTCATTTTATATGATACATAGGTATTTTAATTGTTATTATAAAAAGGAAGGGGTAAATATTATGAAAAATGCTCAATAATTTTTTTAAACTTTGAATTTTAATTTATTTTAAACTATGAAAAAAGATTCATATCAATTAATCTTAGTTTCAAACCTCAAAATCTTGAACCAAGGTTGAAAGATAGAGTTACAATTACTATTTACTAAAGAAATACAAGAATATAGTTATAGAAATACAAATCCTTCTACAAGCACTTAATCACATCAGACAACAACTAAATTAATGACATTCAAATTAGATGTTAGAGTTTTTCTTTAGTTCTAACTTAATATTTTATTGTATTTGTTAGTTATCACGAAATCACAAAATTTACTAAGGGTTTTTTATAATAAAGGATTAACAAGTGAAGAGAATAGAGATCAAGAAAATTCAAACGCACGCACGCGTGCACAGATATATATAATTTTTCGATGAAGAAGTTTTGAATAAATCTTTTACGATAGTCTGGCTCCGTCCATGTTCAGTTTATTGACACGATATTAATTAAGTTGTGTGATATCTAATTAAAACTTAAGTTATTGAAAAAAGTCTTTACAGATTTACTTACTTGATTTATTCTTTAACAACTTTTGAGTTTAAGAAGCTATTCGCAACTCTTTTTGAAATATAATTGAATGTACGTTGAAATTTTCAAATGGTTTAATTTTGGAAGATTTGATATTAGCATGACAATATATTTTAAATGTATGTGCAAAAACAAAGTTTGAAATTTTTATTAGGGCTGCGCATAAACACCGGAAAACCGAAACACCGTACCGAACCAAATTTTTTTTGTATTTTGGTTTCGGTTTTTCGTTTTTCGATTCGATATTCGGTATATGTTATTGTATTTTTTGATATTTTAATTTGCTTTTCGGTATGTGATTTTGTGTAATTCGATATTTCGATTTACCGAAATATATTATATTATTATATATATTTATATTATATTAATTATTAATATTTAATAATAAATATTATAATTAAAAATTAAAAATTAAAAAGTAAAAGACTTTTTGATATAACTATTTTTAGCCCATTAAGCTGAAAATCAAACAAAAAAGATTTGTAAATTTTTAAAAGCCCAACTAAGAAGGTCCATTAATAAAATCGAAATAACAAAACCGAATCGAAATAATAAAAAACGAACGGAACAGAAATATTTCGGTTCGGTATTTGGTACACAGTTTACAAAAACCGAAAACCGAAAAAATCGGAAAAAAAACCAAAATCGAACCGAAATACCGAATGCCCACCCCTAATTTTTATATTCTACTGGAAGCCAAACTCGTGTATAGACAATTAGCGGGAAACTTAAGTAAACGTTTGGAAATATGTCTTTTTTATTATATTATATAGTATAATACCAATAGATTTGAGATTTGAAGTTCATAGTTTTCATGACATATATATCATCAAAACGACAATAAAAATTTTAAAATACCTTTTCAACTATTAGATCAATAATATATTCTATTAATGAGTTTCTAATATATACTCTTTTTTAAAATATAAATATGAGATTCGCATAAAAATTATTGAATTATCAGAAATATATATTATACGAGATAAATTTGTTTTTATAGTAAAATAATTGAGATCTTCAATTTCAATTAAAAGTTTTGAATATAAATTTCTAAAATTTAAATTTAAATTTTGTATTGGAATCTTAAATATCAAATGACTTTAAAAAAAGAAAAAGAACACTCTTTTGAATAATTTTTTTTTTAAAAAAAAAGCAAACTAATTGTAGGGCTTGGATAAGAAAGCAATTTGGATAAATATTTATTATTTAACTATTAATTATATGCATTAATAAGATCAAGATTTCTACCTGGGGATTGATGGCTTGGACAGAAAAAGATGTTATATGTTGAAGCATTGGGAGAAAGTTATGAAGGATTAGAAGATGTTCACATAGATATTTCAATGCTAGAGTATGATGACGATGATGATGATAATCAATGTGACAATAGAAGCAATGAAGTAAATCATGGCAATGTTGCTGCTGCTACTACTCCTACTACTCTTAGAGAGTTGTTCTCGTCTTCATTGAATCGTCGCAATTTTCAAAGAAGAGCATCTCTCCTCTCTTAACATGCGTAGAATTAATGTTTGTGGCAGACTTGCTACCAAACTTTGTGTTTGGCCTTTGGAGCTATAAAACTTCTGGGTGATTATAGTTGACTAAACATGATGTAGTCTGCATAATATCTCAATTTTATGTTGTTCTCGACACTCATTTCCAAGGTTTGAGATTTTTCTTGTTGTTTCTTATAGAACCCACAAAAAGTTTCATATTTCTTTTTTGCTTGAACTACTTGGCTGTTTAATTTGTAGAAATGAAGAGCCTTTGAGTCTTTTAACAGACTTCTCAATTATATAGCTCATTTCATACGAAATTGATGGTTATGTTTAACATGCCTTGTTGGAATATCTGTATCCTTTCCAATAGTCCCATCCCATGCTTTACGGTTTTGGGTAATTAATTTAGTAGTGTGGAGTCCTGTTCCCTACCCTAGTGAAGTCATTGTTAGACATCAGGGAGATCCCTTTAGTTGTAATGTGATTGATTGGTTTGTTAGGTTTCGAGGAAGCCTTTTATGCATCCTTATAAGAAATTGAAAAAGACCATTGGAACCTCACTGAAAAGCAAAAGAATAAGCAATGAATGTTGTGCAGCACTCTGAGTTGCTGCTACTTTCGGAAATTTCTAGTACTTTTTTAGAAAAATAGAGAAGGGCCAAGATTACCCCTGAACTATCTGAAATGGAGCAAAAATGCCCTGTTTAAAAGTACCCTCCATTTGTTTTTGTTTTGGCTCACAAATACCCTCAGTTTAATGGAGTGCCACTAAGCACGCTGCGTGGAAAAATGCCACGTGGCCAGTCCACATCAGCATCTACCATGGAAAATCACCCAATTTAATACCCATCAGTCTGCCCAGTTTAACACCCGCACCAACCTTTTATCAAATGTTAAACTAAGACCAGACCCCCTGTTCTACCAATCCTAACAGAGGGAATACACAACACCGAAGGCACACAATACAACAAATGCTGGAGGCACTCTTGATTTTTAGGGAGAGAATTTCACTGGTAAACCACCAACAAGAACCAGTCCATTTTACAATTCCACAAGAACATAACAAGAATAACCTAGCAACAACAACAAACTCAGACCTTCACCCATTTTCCTTTTCCAGTGATCAACAACAAGATCATCCTCTCCATTTTTTTCCAACACCAACAACAACACTCTCACCCTTCATTCTAATTTCTCCATACACTTAAAAATACAAAGTTCCACCAAATTTACATATCCCAACAACTTCCATGAACATTCCTCACATACACAATTTTCTCACCTAAAACCACACACGACCTCAATACACTCAACGCACATAGTGAAATCCAAGGGAATTGGGGATTCGCGGGGTATGTTTTAAACGGGGCGGGCTGATGGGTATTGAATTGGATGATTTTCGATGGTGGGTGCTGATATGGACTGGCCATGTGGCAATTTCATTTCCACATGGCATGCTTGGTGGTACTCTATTAAAGTGAGGGACCTGGGACATTGGTAAGCATATGACCAAGAATGGCTAGCATTGTTAAATTGATGTTCAAGTATTTGGTGGAGAAACACTATAAAACAGCTCTTCTTCATGGTAATGGCGTCAATGAGCTCTCAGTTTGATCGATCTTCATCAGCTCCTATCGCTCATTCCTTGGGACACATGAATCTGGATATTTATAATACTAGTCTCATGTATTAGAAATTGTCATTTCCTATAGTAAGAGTGAAGTGCTATCTTTTTTCTGTCTTAGTGTTGGTATCAAGTAACCTTTCAAGAATTTTCTTCATTAAATGCATATTTGGTAGCTTTAGAATAAGCACCACTGATGGCGTCATTTCTTCTTTTAAAATGTCAGATTAAAAATGCAATACTTGTCAGCAGAGCATTCTCTCAAAGAGTCAATCTTTGGACCAAAGAAGGGTGTTCAAGAACACGAGGCTGAGAAACCGCCCCTAGCTCTTTGGAGAAACATCAAAATTCTGGTGGCTAACTGGTTTTCTTCGTCCAATTATGCAGTTTGTAGGACTACAACTTAATCCAACATATGGAACTTTGATTTACTTCATTTTCTGAATGCTTTTTCTTCTAAAGGTGAATGTGAATGTTCTAAATGTTATCTGGTACCAGAGATGGTTTAAACTGAAAGTTTTGAAAACCACATAGCAAGATTGGAAATATTAGTTGAACTACGCCTTTCATGAAGTTTCTGTACAAAAACAAGAGGCATTTGGCAAAGAACATTAGGGAGAAACAGTAGGTAGTGATCACCCATTTATTAGTAAAATTTCCCAAATGAGATAAGCCCCTAAGTCCAACAACGGATACAAAGATCAATCAAAGAGAAGATCGAAGAAAATATAACACACGTACAAGTTATTATAGCAGTTCCTTCTTTTTCTAGACTAGAAAACGACTCAAATTCATGTTCTAATAATCTCTCGTATTCCTTCAAGGAATTCCAATTACATGCATGTTGGTCTTCTTCCTTACTGTTTCACCAAAAGCCTCTGTCATGTCAAGGTTATTTGGTTCAATTCCATTTGGTAGTTTCCAATCAAAATGCAACAAAAGTTGAGCAAGTGGAAGTTCAAGATTTGCAATTCCAAACAAAATACCAGGACATGCTCTCCTTCCAGCTCCAAATGGTATGAACTCAAAGTTATTCCCTTTGAAATCGAGTGTTGAATTCCGATGTCCCAGTATTTCGGATCCCTGCATATTGCCCATGCATCAACCATTAACCTTGTATTGGCCTGTATCTCATATCCGCCAAGTTCATATCTTTCTCTAGCTACTCTTGATACTAACAAAGGCACAGGCGCGTGCAATCTCAATGTTTCATTGATAACTAATTTCAAGTAGTCCAGTTGCTGCACTTGTCATGAAAGATAAGTGTTGGAATGTAAAGTCATTAATGGAAGGAGTTGTGTTGTAAAAAGGGTCTTTTGGGATGTTGAGTTGGAGATACCTTATCAAGCCTGTTATGTCAGAATATGTTTTGTCATATGTTGCTCAAATCTCTACAGAGGGGTATGTCTCAATAGCGATAAAACCGAAGTTTTATGCAAAAACAACCCTAAAACTCCTATTTTTGGTTCTTTGAGTTCTTAAATGCACTTGTTTTTTCACAAACTTGGCCGATAAGGGTAAGAATTGGACTCCCCACCATTGTAAATGAATTTTTAAGCCTTAGAATCTTGGTTCTTCCTATTGGGGAAGGATTTTGATAATGACTCCACGAGGGAAAATCATTAAGTTGGAGAAGTTGATCATATATTATTTGGGGGTTAAGATTGATTTGTAATACGATGGTTATAAGCCCATTATTTGTTTGAATGTTGTGTTATATTTGTTATTTTATATCAATAACAAGCTAAAGCTTCAAAAAAAATTCAAGGTTCACGATTAGACTTCTGCAGTAGTTGCTTGACGCTTAGGTATACTAAATTTTCGTAATTGAGTAGTTAAATTTATTTTTTAGTACATGGTATATCGTAAATTAATGGAAAATTTTCTTGCATATGCCTTCATTTACAAAAACTGGATGGTTAAATGTTGTTGTTTATGGTTGTTATGATGGGAAAAGATAAGGACTATTGACAGTTTTCTAATTTTAGATTGTTAATCACGAGTTTCCTTATCAGAGTGATTTGGTATTAATTGCAAAGTTATGTATTTATGAAATTGTTAGGTTATAGTCATATATGAAATTTGTGGTAATTAAGGGAACTAAATAAATATGAAGAGTATCAATTCATGTGATTAGGGAGATATCTCCTGGGAATAATGTGTGCACATAATAAAGTCCAATATTTTTGGCTATTAATATATGAGTGTATATATGTAAGTCATAGTTGTATGTTTCTAATTTGTATATATATGCATGTCTATTGCTTTATAGTATCCTTTTTGCAATGTATAATAGTGAGACATGAAATGACATCATGTAGATAATATCATGCAATGAACTTGTGATACTGACTTGTGGCGTTCAAATGGTCTTGCTCATTTTGATATGTGGTTGTGCATGATTGTTTGTGATTGGTATATGATATATGGTTGGCTCGGATATTACGTCTAATATAGTTATATATGGTTGACTCTGATACCACCACTGATATGATTATATACGATTGGATCAGATATCACACCTGGTATGACACTAATATCTTGGGTTTGAATTTCATGAGAGGACTAAGTATGCGATTATGATTTTGTGAGAGGATCCATATTTGCATTGTGATCATGTGGGACATGTAGTTATGCATCTTTTGACACTAGTGTCGTTGTTTCATGATAGTGTGACTTATATGTGGTTGGCATGTGGTTATGGTGTTATAAGTTGTGCAATAAATCTAAGGTGAGGACTGAAGTTCGGGATATGTGTTACTTGTGATGGTTGAGGTATAGTAAGTGTTTATTGACAACTAAATTCTTAAGGGCTATTCTGCATAATTGTTTTAATTATTAAGTTGAATTTATGGGGACTCGATGCTTTAGTTGTTTCTAAATTGTGTTTATATTTATCATGTTGTGATTGATTTATTGGATAAGTGATAGTTAAGTAGACAAATGATCAGGGGTATGGTGCATAGTTTAAGTGTTGAGGCTGGTTATAGTTGTTTAGTGTGTAAAACATGTTAAATAAGAAAAATTGAGTTAAGATAACCTAGTTGACCTAAAACACCATTTTACGCACTAATAATGAAGAGCATGGGCAATAGATTTGTTAATTGAATTAAGAATGGTTTTGTATTTATGAATTTTAACGTGATAGAAAGGTTATGCTATGATTTGATATTACAGTGGTTTTATATTCATGAATATTAATATGATAATAAGGTTAAGTTGATATAGTATTAAGGTGATATCACAGGTAGGCTTGGGAAGTCGTAAGGTGATATCACGGGTAGGCTTAAGAAACCTTAGGGTGATATAAAATATAAGCTACAAAAGCATCAAAATTAACAACAAAATGAGGTGGAAAGCTATACTATCTTGTTGATGAGACTTGAGGTGGTGTAGCTTTCATATTACATATTTTATTCTGAATGTCTACTTTATATTGTGTGGTAGGTATGAGTCAATCAATGATGTCTAACAATAGATGTTATTTGTATCGATACTATTCTTGTTATGCCACTTGATATAGTCTGGTTGCAGGGATTCAATTAAATGTCAAGATCATAATGATCTCC
Organism: Solanum chmielewskii; assembly: GCA_027704785.1. Taxonomy (NCBI): domain Eukaryota; kingdom Viridiplantae; phylum Streptophyta; class Magnoliopsida; order Solanales; family Solanaceae; genus Solanum; species Solanum chmielewskii. The sequence continues at coordinate 4,669,428 of JAKWIX010000327.1, forward strand.
AACAACTTCTATTACTCTTTTTTTAAGGTGGAAGTTGTACCTTAGTCTTTTATAAATTATACTCTTAGAAGCCCTTGTACTTGTTTAGACTAGTTCCTTGAGGGTAATGCTAGTAGTCTTTTGTAAGTAGTTTGGAGGTTTTAAAACAATTAAATAAGTTTTCCTATTTATATAGGATATTAGGTTATGTTGTATTTATTTTCTCCATGACCCAAATTAAGTTTGTGTTGAGGGTTCTGCTATCTAGGTGTTAGAGTAAGTGTAGGCACAGTCCTATGAATTAGATCGTGATACAATTCAAGTGATTAACAACATGATTGCTAATAAATTTATAATCCCGATATGTCATATCCTGTTGATTTATATACTCGAATCTCAGTAGTAGTTTAAATAATCTAGAGGTAGTAATTAATTTATTTTTCTTTAGTAGTTTATAAGCAGAAATTTAAAACTTGAGGGAGGGGAGGGGGGCATTCGTGTTATTAATTGATAATAGTTGAATTAGATACATTATAACTCCAAGTCCATGTGAGATTGATATCTGCTTAGTCAGTCTATTATGTGTGACCACGTGCACTTGTTTGTACATTTGGAATAAATAGGTTTTTAGTGTTATTGCACAGGACTTGAAATTAACGGTATATATTATTTTTGAATATTTTTTGTTCAAGTGTTAATAATTTAATCTTACTTATCAAGTGTTAACTTAAAAGTAATCACATATCTATCTCAGTATCTAAGACAACTCCCAAAAATATGTTTTATTATAAAAGAGAAAAGTGATTAAAACATCCTTAAACTTGCTGCAAATTACTAGTTTCGTCTCCAAACTATTGACACCTTAAAAACACTCTACTTGATTAACTAAACTTAGATATACCTCTGATATGCAACAAGGCATAACAAGTGGTTTCAAACTCTTGTAGGACATATACTCTTACTAAAAAGCTGGGAGGAATGTTGAAGATGCTATAAACTTAGCGATAATTTAAGGGTCTATTTTTCTCATGTTGTAAGGTCAATGGTGTATTTAAGTTTATTTATTCAAGTACAAGAATGTTTTCAAGATCGTCAATAATTCAAAGATAAAACTAATAATTCACGCCCAATTTAAAAATATTCTCGATACTTCTCTCATTATAAAATAAAAGGAAATAATAAATGCAAAGAGATTAAGATAATAACTTTCTTATTCTTTCAGGTACATTTACTTATACATAGTTGCATGTTTAAATAAAAACTTCTAATTTCAAATCGTAATTGTATGTCGTATATTCAAACGAGTCCTTAATTCATAATATCAAAGATGAGTAGATAATTTATTTTTAAAATGAGTCCTTAATTGATAATATTAAAGATGAGTAGATATTTTATTTTTAAAGCAATGACCATCCACACTAGCCAATTGTTTCACAACATAGTTCAATATATCCTCCTCTTTCTTTTGGAATTTCATGCAATCAGTCCATTCCTAAAAATGTTAAGCAGTGCAATTATAATAGGTGGGGTATTGTTATTGATACATATCATTTTTATTTGATTTATTATAAGTTGCCATTATAATTATATTTTATCTAATTAAAGTGTACTTAATATGCTCAACTAGCTATCAAACACTGGTAATAATTTAGTAGTAGTTCAACCATAATCTTTTATTTTAAATAAAAATTAGCCACTATATGTTCTCTCTACTACAACCTTCCCCATCTTAGCAAAAACTAAAAATAAAAAGATTATATTATTTTATAGGGATAATGATGCTCAAGTATTCTCTTAACATATGTCCAAAATTTCAGAGCCACACTTATATTATAGTACAGTCTTATTATCCTCTTAAACTTATTTTATTAATAATTTTCTACCCCTTTTCGACCTATGTGACACTATCTTGTGTGTCTAACGCTGATTGACTTTTTCCTATAAGCTAGTCCCATGTAGGCCCAAAGGGGTAGAAAATTACTTAGAAAATAAGTTCCGGGGTAATAGGACCTAAATATTATATAAGTATGTCTCTGAAATTTCTGGCATAGATTAAGGGATACTTGTGCATTTTTTCTATTTTATAAATAATAAGGGTCGATTTGTTTTTACTTTTAATAGGAAGGATTATTTTGCAATATAAAAAGTATAGATCCTACACGAAACACCCAAATATTCAGCCCGTTCCATAAAATGGTATAAGTTAAAGTGACCTCTCTGCAATTTAAACAAATTTGTTTTGCGCCCTAAGGCCCACCGTTTCTGCAATCATTTCTCACATTTTCTTCACAACATCTTCAAAATTCTCTAAAATTTCTACCAAAAATTCTAAACAATTTCTTCAAATTTGGTAGAACTTTTTTGTTTGTACATTTTTTTGTTAGATCGAATTTTAAGCTTCAGATAATACTTTTGTGGACGGTTTTTGTTGCTCCAATTAGTATTATTCTTTAGGGTTTTTGTTTTGAGATCCGGTTTATTTATTGGTTATGAATCCCAGAGGGAGATATCCACCGCCGGGAATGGGAAGCGGCGGCGGACGCGGGGGCGGAAACATGTACCCTAACGCTAACCCTAATTTTCAACCGAGAAATCCACAGCAGTATGTGCAGAGAGGTCCGGTGAACCAGCAGCAGCAGTTTCAGAACCAACAGGCACAGCAATGGCTCAGAAGGAACCAGTTGGCATCTGATTCTACGGTTGATGAGGTTGAAAAGACGGTACAATCTGAAGCAGTTGATCAAAGGTAGTTTTTTTTTTTTTTGCTATAGTTCGGATTCATTCGAGATGTTTAAGCCTGTCAGTGCAGAGTACTACAGCTCTTACCCATTATACTTATGTGAAGGGTGTGGAGTTAGTAAAAAGATGTGGAGCAACTGGTACAGTTCAAGCCGTGAAACAGCCTCTTGCAGGAATGTAGGTTAAGGCTATGTACCATAGATCCTTGTGGTTCAGCCCTTCTCCGGACCTGCGCATAGCCATGCTGGAGCTTTGGTTCACCAAGCTGTCCTTTTTTATGAATAAAGTTAGGAAGCATACCTGCTCCGCTTACCACATATGGATGATATCTGTTAGGAGTAGTTTAAATTTAGGTTGAATTTGACTTCTCTTTGAAACACGTGGATGTTATCGTCAAGTGTAGGTAGATTAGTTTGTGTAAGATTGATATCTTTCTACCAAATTAAGTTAAGAGAAGTTGTTCATACCAAAACAGTATATGAATTTGAATTTTTAAATTGTTGATAATAGCGGGAAGTTAGTTGAACTAATGATTTAGTGGCTGTCGTCATTAAAATTAGTCGTGCTTAATTATTTTTTTTTTAGATTAGTTCGAGTCATTTATAAGGCTGCATTGTTGGAAATTCATAACTGCATGCTTGGAGATATTTCTGTGTTTCTATAGTTAGATAAGTGAGAACAAGTAAAGCCCAAACATGTCTTTGGAGAAGTCAAGGTGATCTATATATAATAGTGGACATGGATACTGACGTATTGAGTGTTTTGATTGACTTATTTTAAGTAGCGTTTGAATTTTAAGCTCTTTTTTTTATATTTGGAGCTGTTTCGGCAAGGCAAAAAGTGCCGCTGTAAAAGTATAAAACTAAGCAAAAAGCCAAAAGTTGGGTATTCCCAGTTTATGACTTTTAGCTTTAAGCTACTCAAAAAAACCCCAATCCAAACACACCCATAGTATTTATGTGTGATGCATAAAACCTTGTTTTTGGGCTTGAGCTTAGTAAATGGGTTTACGATGAACGTAAGAGCATTCTATATCTTGGTTAAGATAAGCTTGGTCCATGAGTACATACATTTACCAAGATCAATGTTGATTGAGTTAATGTTTGATGGCTTCATTCAAGTTAGCCAGTTCTTAAGTGTTAATACATTTCTTGCCTTAAAGACTACTTCATTAGTTGACACTTTTGGATGCAAATGTGATGAGACAGGGCGGTATAAGACTAGAAATATATAAAAGTCAGTTTTTGTTTTCATGGACAAAATGCTTTAGCTATTCAAATGGTGTTGGAACTGCTTTTTCGTGAATGTTGTTTCATAAAATTTTATTTAAATGCAACAAATTAAAGCTTGGTAATACAAGAGATTTCAATGTTCAGATCCTCCTTAACTCCCTAATTTTAAGGCCAATATGACTATGTATCTTGTGAATTCTGGGACAATCGAGGAACGTATGGTCACTATATTACAACAATATAGAGAGATGGTCATGAATCTTGATATGATGCCTGCAAAAAACAAGGGTGATTGGGGGGGGGGGAGTCTTGTGCGGTCCGCTCATATGATACAAGTTATTAATGCTGAGCCTTAAGGGGCAAAGGGGTAGCCTTACACCAAGGGACTTCATTTTTGAGGGAACTTAGCTTCCGTACGCTGTATAGTTCTGATTATTAGCTTCAACTAGAATATCTTAAGAAAGATCTTCCCTCAAAGTTTAACTATATAATACTTTAGGTTTATAGTGTTTGGAAGGTCACTTGGGGTTATATGTCTTTCATAAGTCTTGTTTATCTTATAAATTATGTTGTTGAAAATATTTAAAACGTAATTGAGAGAGCTAAATCATCTCGTTTTCCTCTTCTTTAGTTCACAAGACTGGAAGGCGAGGTTGAAGATACCACCAGCGGATACTAGATACAGGACAGAGGTAAAACTTGCCTTTGTCAACTCTTTATGCAATTAGTTGAATTTGTCTTGATTTATTCTCTTGATGATGGCATGTCAAGGCGAAAGTCTTTATTGTTCTTCTTAGACATCATGTTTTTTTTATTTTTTCTCTTTTATTACTCAAACTGAATGTACTTTACTTTTTTTTGTAAACTAGTTTAGTGCACATGCTATGCACATGTGACTTGTGTCAACCAATAAGGTTACATACGCAAGAAGAACAAGATTCTTAAAAAGTAGCAATTAACATGAAAATTACTATTATATTTTCTTGAATGGTTTAAAAAAATATTGTATATCAAAAATAGATATAACTATGTGCATTGTACTTTTACCCAATCTCATAAACAAAATCTTAAAAAGTTACTACATTAATATTGTATTACTCTTTTGGAGTCGTAAAATAAAAGTTATACAAAGAAATAAGAAATTACATGATATATTTTTAAAATTATTTATTTGATATTTTGACTTAAATATAATGTGTTCATGTAAGATTTTTTTTTGTAAGGATAGTATTCAAAACAGTTTTTTTTTTTTTAAAAGGATAGTAATTCAAATCATTGGATCTTTGATAATTCAATAGTGGATTATATTTTTTTTTTAAAAAATTTATTAGATATTTTGACTTAAATATAATGTGTTCATTTAAGAATGTTTTTGTAACTAAGGATATTAATTCAAATCATTGGATCTTGATAATTAAATAGTGTATTGTAAAATTTTCAAATTTTCTTTCGGTGAAAGTTGTATTGTGTCTTGATAACTTTAGAGTTGCTCCACAACATGTGTTCAACCCAAGTTAAGAAGAATTGCCTCGAAAGTCCAACTAACTATAGAACCAAAAAGAAAAGAGAAGAAGCATAATCTTAATCAATATACAAAGAAGTAGAAAATAACTGATGTTGGATTAACCCTCATTTGATTGCACTTAATAAATGTCTTAGTTGTAATCATTCAAATCTCAATCATTAAGTCTATTTGTTTTCAAGGTTTGAATCATAATCATTAAGTGCATTGTTTTTCTTATTTTACAATCACAAAATGAATCTGCATAATTAAGATCTATAACAAAGTCTTAATAATATTAAGATGTCTATTTAAGATTTTGTACAAAGATGACAATTCACCGCTGCTCCATCTACTTTCACCCATCACCCACAACCACCACAACCACCACCACCATCAATCACCAAAATCATTTGATATCACCACTAGCCATCATTTGCATTCATCACCGCCAATCATTATTACATCCACTAATCACTATTGATAATTACCATAATTAGTCAACATTATATATTGCTAACTGCCATTAGTTATTAGTATCATTCCACTGCTAGTTATTCAAAATCAATGCATATATCATTAAAAAAAACATATATAATCAAATGAATCTGAAATGTTAACATGATATACTTGCAAGAGGATGCATATAAGAAAAGGGGCGACCTCAAGTCATAATTGCTCTCCAAAATATTATATAGTTTGTCATTAAAATGGCTTAAGATTAGGGAAAATCTGTTCATTTTTGCTGCTGCACCCGCGTCAACACAAGACGGGTCCGGGGTCCGTGTGGGATTCGGTCAGCCCACATTGGATACTTTAACCCGAGTCCATGGACAAATTTTGGGGAAATTGAGATTTTGATTGAAGATAAGATAGATTTAAGACATGAGATATGGCATACCTAAATTTATAGTCCCTTTGTCTACTTTTTTAGCTTTTCTTGTTGGTCAATATTTATTTTTTCAAGCCAAACTCAGAGAAACTAAGAATTCAAGCGGTTGTGATCCGACTTTTGGTAGGTAGTAGGAGCAATCTGTAAGGGGAATTGGTGGATGACCTTGAATGACTTCCTTTTTCTTTTTTGAGGGGGAGAACTAGAGAGCGTGAAAGAAGAAGTTGGTGGTCTTTCAACATTTAGAATATCGCTATATTTTTATTTTATAATTTTGGATTGTTTAGCCGAATTCCAACACCTGTATCCATACCTGGATCTGTACCCCCAGATCTTAAAATTTAGATTTTACCGAATTCAACCCTTGGATTCGCGTCCGCGACAGGCACCATCACCCGAGTCCAAGCAACTTAGATTTTAGTAGTAACTAACACATTCTTTGAATGAAGAAAAAGAATATATAAAGCATCAATCAATGATGTTGTTCTAGTATATAAAGTAAAATATATTAAGATTTCTTCTTCTCCAAAAAAAAATATATCAGTTCTTTTCCGAGAGAACAAAAAGGTTTTGAATTTTTGGTTAGAGATAAAACTTGAAAGTATCCGGGTTGAGTTTGCATAATTAATTTGAGACCTCCCAAAAAGTCATCAATTTTGATTCTATTTAGTTGGACAATTAATGTTGAGCTTACTGGAATTCTTTCTTTGTATGATATTTGACTATTTGTGATTAATTCCCCTTATCATACATTTTAGGAGTCTTTTTTAGTTATCCTTTTCATATATTAATTCTGACTTCCCACATCTCTAAACTTCAAACTTCAAACTTCTAATACCTTTTCTTTACTTAATTATGTGTTCCACACTACCACTCATGTGCAGGTTTGGTTCTTTTTTTTCTCTCTGCGTCAAGCATGTGAAATTTCCTTGTGGTGATGGGGGTGGTGAGACTTGAACCTAAGACCTCTCCCTGCTCTAATACCATGAGTTATGTGACGATCTAATCTAAAAATTAGTTTTAAATGAGATAGTCACACTTCAATAATTTACTTATGAGTTTTTTCCTTCCTTTCTGCCGTCTTATTTTTTCTGCGTGGTGTCTTTGAACTAAACTATCTCCATCTTTCCACATTGTAATAGTGTTCCCGAAAAACTGTTAGTGCCCTGTGCGAAGAGGCGGGACATTGATTAAGAGTGGAAATGGGAACTTTTAAGTGGAATAGCAATAACAAGTTGCTTCTGTAGAGTTGTGGGAAGTCAGAAATTTGCTTTTTCGAATGTCATGCAATTTTTGCTCTTTATTGAGGTCTTATGCAAGGATTATTCATGTCATGTAATATGTAGCAGTTAATATTTTGGGGATTAAGATTCTGCAATATCAATTTTCTATGTTCTTTTAACTCTAAGGGGCCGTTTGATTCCAAGACACAAGTTATACATGAATTAGTAGTTTAAAGATTAACAACGAGAGTATTAATTTATTAGTAAAGGAAAGATACAAATTTGAAGTGACTAGGATATTTTTGTTATTCTAATCCATGCATTATTAGTGCTCGTATTCTTATTTCACATTCAATCCCACATAAATATAGCTTATTCAAGTTCTATTAAAGAAGTATAATGCTAACGAACACTGTAATATGCAGCAACCAAACCATGTCTACACAATGGTGGTTGTTATGACAAGGTTGATTATTTTTTAACACAGTCAAGTGGTCATTATGTTAATGTGAATCAGTACTACCTAACCTAGGTCTGCATGTCTTGCTTTAAATATCATGTTCATTAGGTTGGTTTGTTTGTCAATTTTGGTTTCATTCTATGATGATGATAGTAAAAATATTTGTAGGAAAACATTTTTCATTGTTCTGCATGCATGTGCTGCTTTTGTACCTTTGCTTCCTTGCCTCCTTTGGACTTAACTTGGATACTGTCTATTTTCCTGGTAGGATGTGACAGCGACCAAGGGAAATGAATTTGAAGACTATTTTCTTAAGCGTGAATTGCTTATGGGAATTTATGAAAAGGGTTTTGAAAGACCATCTCCAATCCAGGAAGAGAGTATCCCAATTGCTCTTACTGGGAGTGATATTTTGGCGAGGGCCAAAAATGGAACAGGGAAAACTGCTGCCTTCTGCATTCCGGCATTGGAAAAAATTGACCAGGACGTCAATGCCATTCAAGGTTCTGACAAGCAATTCATAGTCATATTTTGAAGCCTTTATTTGTTCTAGTACATGTCATATTGCTTACTATGAATTCAGCCAGCAATCAGCTCTTTTTGGCCCCTAATTTCTTTTCTTTATAATGAAATTGCAATATAGCTGTGTGTAAACCTTGTGTGCATCGTCTAAAAAATAAATTTAGTACATTGTGGCACAATAAATGACTTTGTAAAGGAACTTGCAGAGCTTGTAACAATAAACATGCAGAAGTTCTCTTTTTATACGATTGTTTTTAACATAATTACATAAATGCCAACATCTGAATTAATCATGAAAAATACTTCTACGTTATGAAGAGTTTGAGTTAAACCTAGTTAAGCTCGACTCGCTGTTGAGGTCAGCATTTATTGACTTCAGGCTGGTTTGTTTGATGATGAAGCTGAAGTTCACAAATTGGCTTGGCATGACTTTAGAGTTTTAGATAAAATTTAGATGGCAATTTGAAATTGCAGTTGGTTGCACATTGAATTGGCTCATGAAAGTTGTTATTTATACTGGTGTGTATACCGAAAGAAATCCACTTTATTGTTTTCCATAGAAATGAGATTTGGTTCACTCTGTTTTAGCTTGTGTTTTACTGTTGTCTGTTGTCTCTTTATGCAGTTGTTATCCTTGTTCCTACGCGAGAATTGGCTCTTCAAACATCTCAAGTTTGCAAAGAACTTGGGAAGCACTTAAAAATTGAAGTCATGGTTACCACTGGGGGGACCAGCTTGAAGGATGATATAATGCGACTCTATCAACCGGTTCATTTACTAGTTGGAACCCCTGGAAGAATACTCGACCTTGCGAGAAAGGGAATATGTGTTTTGAAAGATTGTTCCATGCTTGTCATGGATGAGGTAATCCATCTCACCCATTTATTTAATCGGATCTGTATGCACTGTGTTTTCTTTAGAGAATACAGAGAAGACTAAAATAATGACGTGCTTATAAAATGATTGTTTGTGTGCTTTACTCAGTATAGAGTACTTTTCATGCGCGGCTACTAATATTTTAGAGAAAGGTCTTTTCAACATAAGATCTCTAGCATAAAAAGTTTTCTTCCTAATTAATGTGGGAGAATGTAGCATAAGCTGGTTCAATATGTCTTTATCCAAAAATTAAAGAACTCATACGGCTATGATATATGCTTCAAATGTACAAGTTATTACCTTTTCAAAATGAACACACCTAAGGACTGTTCCCCATATGGTATCTTTCTATATATCACCTGTTCAAAAGAAAATGTAATCTTTATGTTTCGAGTGAAAACACTTTACGTGACTACTAATTCTATCTGTGTGCATACTTATGTCCTTCAGGCTGATAAGCTTCTTTCTCCGGAGTTTCAACCTTCCATCGTGCAGCTGATTCGTTTCTTGCCAGCAAATCGTCAAGTTTTAATGTTCTCAGCTACATTCCCTGTCACAGTCAAGGACTTTAAAGAAAGATACTTGCAGAAGCCATATGTTATCAACCTTATGGATGAACTTACTCTCAAGGGTATAACTCAATTTTATGCCTTCGTAGAGGAAAGGCAGAAGCTTCATTGCCTTAACACTTTATTCTCAAAGGTTAGTACCTAACTCAAGTAAGCTTGGATGTTTTGAAGTTTGCTGCAATTCATAAATTCAAAAAACTCTTTTGACAGCTTCAAATCAACCAATCAATTATCTTTTGCAACTCTGTAAACCGTGTGGAACTGCTTGCCAAGAAGATCACAGAATTAGGCTATTCATGCTTCTACATCCATGCAAAGATGCTTCAAGATCATAGGAACAGAGTATTTCATGACTTCCGTAATGGTGCCTGCAGGAACCTTGTTTGTACTGGTATGATACGTGTCATCTGCTTGAAACTACTAGTACTCATACTTGCTATTCCTTTCTGTTGTTATTGCTGGTTTTTGAGGGGCAGATTGTCATCTAAGTTGGAATTTGCTCATTGTTAATTATGGTCGTTGTATAATGTGTGGGTGCCTCTGTATAATGGGTTACATGTGTGGGTTCCAGGGAAGTTAACTGAGAATGTTTGTGCGAGGAACTTCCATTTTTAGCTTCGCAGTTGCGTTCGTATCTTCATCATGCTTGGTGTTTTTCAATTCACTGTAATATTGTTGTCTATGTACATGTGGAATTTCTGCAATCTACCCTGACCTGTTTGGTGAAATATTCTGATTTGACTATTGTATGATGATTTAGTCCTTCTGCCTGTTCTTAGATGATGATTCTGGCTCGGTAACAAATTATTCACACTCGATTTCCTTTGGGTCATCTCAGGGTTATCAAAGGCGCGCTTTAAGCGCGCTTAAGCCCTGAAGCGAAGCTCAAAACATGTTAAGCGCTTCGCCTTCATTTATGTGCGCTTCATATTGTCATCAAGGTTCTTAGACAAACGTTTCCTTGCCAATGAGCCTCTTATGAAGAAGTGAAACTAGTTAATTGACATTTCACTTTATCATAATTGTTTTTCAATTTCTTTGGTCATATATTTGTCATTTATGTTTATAATTGTTAGACTTGGACTAAAATATATATTTGATGTTCTTTTCTACCTTTACGCCTTTTTTCATTGAAGCACACACTTTATTTGCGCTTTGAGCTTAAAGCCCCCCCGGACCTTAGAGCTTTTCTGCGCTTTTAGCCTTTGATAACACTGGGTCATCTTTTTCCCATATAGATAACTAAGTGAACTTCTTGTAATGATATTGTCTGATGTTTAGTTCATTTTCTTGGTCGATTGTGCAACCTTTTATTCTTTTATGTTGGGTGCAGATCTGTTTACTAGAGGGATAGATATTCAAGCAGTCAATGTTGTTATAAATTTTGATTTCCCGAAGAACTCAGAGACATATTTACACAGGGTATACATTACAAATCTTTGCCCAGTGAATCATCTCTCTATATCTATATGTGCTTTTTTCTTATTACATATATTTTTGCAGGTTGGGCGATCAGGGAGATTTGGGCATCTTGGTTTAGCTGTGAACCTGATTACTTATGAGGATCGCTTCAACCTGTATGCATATAATATCTTTCTTTTGCCATAGAAGTTCATTTAGTTTATGTACTTGGTAATAATATGGGATCTTATCTAACAGGTACAGAATTGAACAAGAACTAGGAACAGAGATCAAGCAAATTCCTCCGCACATAGATCAGGCTATATATTGCCTTTGATCAGTTAGCTGCTTGGTTATGGTGCACCAATGGTGAGTCTTTTGTACAGGTATGCAGTTAGCGTTCTGAGATGAGCTACCTGAGAATCTTATTTTTTTGTATGCAGATTTAACTGCAGTCCTATAAATTGATATCTTCTCAATGTGTCAATTACTGATTTTCCACTTTATTTTTACTTGCATCTTGCCTGGGGGTTTATTATTTATTTCATCACCCCACCTCGTGGGTGTGAGGGAGTATGAGCAAGGGTTCCGACATTATGGACAATGTGGGTAAAAAGTTGTAATCCTGCCACATTAGCCCCTTGTGGTGTAAAATATGGAAAGGTTTCCACATCTGATGGTTATGGGTAACAAAGCTAGCTCTGCCATATCTGTGCCTGGATGTGGTGCAAAATAAGAAAGGGTTCCTGCATAATGGACAAATTTGGTAAAAAGGTTTGTTCAAGAGGGTCAAATTGAGGCCATTAATTGGAACATAGGCTCTTTGACAGGAAACTCGAATTAATTAAAGGATAGATATAGGAGAAGAGTTGATATTGCATGCTTTGTGGAAACTAAATGGAAAGGGCAAAAAGGCTTAAGGAGATTGGTAACACGAGTGATAAATTATGGTATTGTTAGATAAGATAAAATTAAGAATAGAGGTATTGTGAACTAATACTTGAGCCTTGAGGATAAAGTTGTAGAAGTAAAGCGAGTTGGAGATATGATTATTGTGTTAGTCTTTCTTGGGGAGGGAGACAATCAATACCATTAGTTCCTATGCTCCCTAAAAGGGATTAGATGCAGAAGCGAAAACTAAATTTTGGGAGGGATATGAACACACCGTTCAAGGGATTTCAGTATACCAGCAAATCTTTATTGGGGGAGATCTAAATGGACTTGTAGGTAAAGATAGCGATTGTTTTGCCCGAGTATATGGGGATATGTTTATGATCAATGCCATTAGTTCCTATGCTCCCCAAAAGGGATTAGATGCAGAAGCTAGAACTAAATTTTGGGAGGCATATGAACACACTGTTCAAGGGATTCCAGGATACCAGCAAATCTTTATTGGGGGAGATCTAAATGGAATTTGAGGGTATAGATGGCGATCGTTTTGGCCAAGTATATGAGGAAATGGTTATGATATTAGAAATGATGAATGTAAGGCTGTTCTAGAGTTCATTTTAGCTTATGATTTAGCTGTAATTTTCACATCATTTGTTTATCTTTATTTGTATTTATACTATATATAGAAGTGAGAGGAACCCTAGAAGTTGAAGACCAAAATTCTTTACTAATATTTATTTTGTATTTTAATAATTAAATGGAAACCGAAAAATTGTACTTGTTCCGATCCAATTTATGTAACATTCTTTCCTTTTTAGTTGGTCCCAAAGAGAACATCACCTTTTTATAGTTAGTAATATTTCAAAAGTCTTCCTTTCCTTTTTAAACTCCATGCCCCGTCAAACACCTTCACATAAATTGGGATCGGACGAGTATTATATTACGTCTTTCTGAATAGTTGTCTCCTTTATTGGCGACAATTTTTTGTATAAAACAATTTGTCTGCTAGAAAAGAACTTCCAAACCTTTTATTGAAAGGACACATCTCTTTGCTTTAGTATTTTGTAAATACGTTTTTTCAGTGTGGTTTTTATGGTTGGGATTATGAACTAACAAGTTAGTGCTAATTTTTGAAGGAATAATTCATTTGTGTCCACCAATTGGATTCAACATTTAAAATTAAACATAATGGAGAAAATAACCAGAACAAGTTTTTGATAAGAAATGGACAAAATAGTCAATAGGCTTATTAAGTCATGTTTATTTATTTTCATAAGATGAGCATATTCAATTTCATATTGCAAAAGCCACATATTCATACTCTTGAAAATTGTGACTTTTGTAATCTGCAACTTTTGCGACCCTTTGTTATTTATATGCAAGGTATTAAAAGTGTTTGTATGTTACGACTCAACGTAAACTCTTGATAATGGATTTGAGAGACTAAGAGAAAGTGGAAGAGAACTAAAGAGGGTTTTGTATGACCTTCCGAGGATCAAATGGGGTAGCTTGACTCTTGTCAAAGCTCAGGAGATTGGAGAGAAGTTGTTGGCCATGAGGGCTTGGGGGGGGGGGGGATTAGTAGGGATGCAAGCAGTATGCAGGATAGGCCAGTGAATTGCATTATGGAGGTAGCTAGAGAGGTGTTGGGATTTCAAGGGGATTGATAGTCGACTGGAGTGGCACAATTATTTACTATGTATGTAATCCAATTTGATATCCAAGATTAATCTCCCCCCCCCCCCCCCTCTTAAAGACACATTAGTTTAGCTAATGTGTATCATTATGTAGCTGCTTCTGATTTCCTATATTATTTAATATTTTGTTTTGACTGTTGATAATGTCTCCCTACAAATACTCTGTTTGACTTTTATCATATAATCTTTGAATAAATAATTTAGAAAATAGTGGTAAGGTCTGCATACACTCTTCCCTCCATAAACCCCACATAGTTGGATTTCGCTGGAGTATGTCGTATGGAATTTCCATATTAATTTTTTTTATTTTGATTTTTGATTTGGGATTGGAGCATCATAAGAATAAGAATATATTATTTCAAATGGTGCAAAGTTTATTGACCTGTAATATTTATGGGTCCTTGCTCTACAATTACTCTTTTTTACACTGCCTTTTCTTTGTTTTACTACCAATTTATTTTCAACAACATAAATTTAAAAAGAAAAAATAATCCACAAAATGTGTTAATAAGTTGTTCCAACTGAACGATCACAATATTTGCTATTTTTCAGGACAAGATTTGAGAGAATTCTTTATAATATAAATGGTGAAGGGCCAAACCTATCCCTGACCTAAGGGATTTGTTTCAAGAATGTCATAAACATTTTTTTGTTTTTTGAGTATCAGTCCCCAATCACCCACTGTTCTCTTTGGGCTTAAACATGACGCTAAAAACTAACAGACCTCTCTACACTCAAATATAGTGGCTTACATGGCAGTGTGTGAATGGTTCAGATGTAACCCATGAATAAATTTTATTACCCGACCTATATATTATATATTGGTCTGATTAAAACTCATATAGCTTCCATATTAGTTTCTTCTGATTAGAGCGCTTCAATTCTTTCTTCTCAAAGTCCATGTTCATCCCTCTTCTTAGCCCAATTCTTCTATAAGTTCAAAACTAGATTCAAGTGCATGATTTTGCAAGTAAATAGGTTCATTAGGCTCTTGGCTTTAAGGACATATAGGAGTTGTGATACCATCAGAACATCTTTTATTCCTCTAATTCCAGATACACCAAAAAATACAAGCCGGCATCATCTGTCTAGATATTCATGATGGATTTTTAACTCTCATTTTCCAACTCTCCATGAACACCAACACTCATATGCTTCCTTTGCATTACTAGGCATGATCCATGCCACTCCAAAAAGTGAAAAGAACATGCTCTAGGTATCAGTTGTAGCTTCCCAAAGAAGTAAGGAGATTTCTGACACACACACTCTCTCAATCCATCTGATTTAGAAAGATATTTTTTGTTAAACATGCTCTTCGATATTCTTGATATGGTGTTTTACTAGGACAAGACAATCAGGATTAAGCTGGCAAATGCCTTCTTTTTTGAGGTGGCAACAGACTATATAGCACCAATAGATGCAGTAAACCATTTATACAAGAGGAGATCAAAAACTTCTAAAAAGGCTAAAATATACTACGCAATCTTACAAAGACTCCAAAATCTTACGCAATCTTACAAAGACTCCAAAATCTCCAAAATAGATTCAGTGTCTGAAGAAAATTATTCTTTACATATAAATAGAACAACAAAAGTGATTTCACCTTTACTTTTCTAGATTGAGCTACTGATCTCTTCAAAGCATCTCAGATTTCTCTGTCTCGACAGTCCACCAAATACAGGTAGGTATCATTTTCCATCTGCTTTTTTGCCTAGGCTAACCTTCTCCGCTGTTCCAACTTCTGTAAATCCGGAGAGTGATTTGGCATTAACCATGAAATCTCTTTCATACGTAGATATTCTGAATTTTGTACAGTCACATTACAGTGTAGGAGTAGTGACAATTAGTTTCAGGTTCCTTGCCACAATGATGGCATGTGGAACACTCTTTATTAGATTTTCTTGTGTTAAATATACTTATTTCACCATCAACCAAACAAAACAAGCCACTTTGTATATGACTCTTGACTTTTAAGATATTCTTCTATGGCCATACCTCTATCATATTGGGAGCTCCTTTCATCAACACATTACAATCTTCAACTTTGTTAGATCCCTTTCTCATTTCCCAGCCACCACATTTCCTCACTTTGCTCCGAACCCGTTCACTTCTGCATAAACTAACGTAAATTCCCGCTTAACTTATGTTGGTATTAGTATGCGGAAAAGAACATTGGAACCGAATATTGTATGAAACAATGCTATGATTTATTTGGAGGGGATAGGTAAAAACCAAATATTTTGACATTATTGAATTTTATTTGGTATTATTCTTTCCACTAGTCCCAATAGGGATGGCAATGGGGCGAGGCAGTTGCAGGGCGGGGTAGGTCTAAGTCTATGCGGGGGGCGGGTTGGAATAATTTTTTTAAGAAATTAAGCGGTGCGGAGCGGGTGGCGGGTTGAATTTTTTGTCATTTTTTCTTAATCTCCCAGCTTTAACTGTTAGTCTAGTACCATCTTCGCTCTTTCTTTATAGTTTTCAAAGAAGTACTCAAATTATGTAATGGGTTTTAGTTCATAAAATTTAATTGAAATGATTGGTAAAGAAAATAGAATTTATGTACTGTTTTAACAAAATTGTGTGTTTTAACAAAACAAGAACTAAGAAAATAATTGAACTAGATCTTCACAGTTAAGAAAATATAATAAAAAGTTAAATTTGTGTACTGTTCTAGCAAATAACATAATAAAGAAAAGAAAAAAAATTGACAGAAAATAAGCGGGGCGGGTTAGGAATAGAAAAAATGTTAATCAGGGCAGGGTGGGGCGTATTGAAATTTTACCCGCCACATTGCAATCCCTAAGTCCCAACCTAACGACACCTCACATTTTCTTCTCAAATGCCCATAAATTGGAAAAGCCTGAAATAAAGGCATCATCCAATGTGCAATAAAATGTTTATGCTGTGTCATGAAAAAAACAATTTTATTGTGCTGCCAGCCCCTTTCTTTCACCCAGAATAAGGGTAGGGCAAACAAGGCAAACACGTGGAATATTTATTTGAGCCATTTTTTTCCTTGCAGAAATCTCATGTTGAAGTTGTGCGATGCCTGTGATGCTGAGATAATGGATGACTTGGCTGTTTCATGGTTGCCGAGATAACTGAGTTCATCTTTAGTTCTAGTGATGAGTTTTAAGTTAATCCTAAAAGACTTTAGCAGTACATACTGACAATGGATAGGTCCAGTCAGAGACTGACCGTTGGTGAGTCCCCTGGTTAATGTAGTATTTGGCATTTGTCGCTGTTTCCTTTTCGGTTTATGTCTGTTGGATAAGATGTACAAGGTTTTGCTCTATGATATTCATCTGCGGCATATGGTGATGTGGGAGAATTGGTCATGGAGAAGTGATACCTAAAGATGTTAAGTGACGGAGTAGTCATTTTCGTGCACTCAGAGAGATTAATATCAGACGTTCAACCAGTGTCTCAGTATGTGTAACTCCTTTCAGCTCTTATAGCTTTTTTCCTGTTATGTTAGTGTTTGAAATGATGAAGCAGGTTGTGTCTGCATGAATGTAGTCAATTTGGCTGAATGTGAAGAGTATGGTTTTAATTTTATCTATTCTGGATTTGAATAATTGAATCTCTCTCTGCCTTGTCTCTATTTAAGTTGTAGGGTGTGTTTGGCCTGAAAATGTTTTCCAATTTTTTTATGTTTGGTTGGATAAAACGTTTTCCAAATTACAACTCAATTTCCTCAAACTTAAAGAAAAATGACTTTTCTTAAATCTAAGTAAGGCCTATTTTGAAAAATATTTTGCTGACTTCAATTTTTTATTTTTTTATGCACCTGACCCACTAACTTCCTATCACTCCCCCCTCCGCCCTCCAAATAAAAATTTAAGTTTGTTTTTTAGAAAACAATGTGTGTGTGTGTGTTAGATATATATAATAATTTAATTTTATCAAGTCGTAATGCTTCGTTCATGTGGTAAGATTTTATTAAGTGAACGAGATTCTATTGCATAAATTATTGAGATATGTTTTTCAAACTAACTAGTGCATTTTACATATGAAATCCACAATCTCAGTAGTTTATGTTCAACACTCAAAACACAGAAGATTGTTTAGATGTATATATAATATTCTACCTTAAAGATAATTATAGAGATTGTTTAGATGTATTTATAATATTCTACCCTAAAGATAATTATAGACTCACACATTTGAAATAGCTAATAATAATAGGTTGACAGATTTATTTGACAAGTTCATTATTATGATGTTTGAACCGACTAAAATAATAATTATCAAGTTAAATAATTAACGAAAGATAATATCGATGATTAAATATTGTAACATGTTTAAACTTAATCTAAGCTAATGTACAATCGTACATTTTCAAATACTTTTGTCGAGTCTTTTTGTGTAATGCATTCGGCCACAGAATTTGGAAAAATATTCATTTTTTTTAAAGAAATATAATTTGTACCCATAGGTTCTAAAACTACAGAAATATTCATAAGTTTGTTTACATTTAATGAAAATGTTATGTGAAAGTCGTAACAATGAGCACAACAGTTAAGATTGTGAAAACAGAAAGAAAACAAAAGAAAAATAAAATTAATTTCGACCAAAAAAAAAACTACTATTATTACTTGTAAAAACAATATAAATATGTGTATCATTTCATAAATTTTTTATAACGAATTAGGAACAAAATTTAACCTAAAATTATAGATGACGAGTGTTTCTAATAAATATTAAAACTCGGGGTAATTTCTAAAAATTTTAAAAGTTTCCAATTAATGAATTTGGCCAAAAGTTTTCCTAAAATTCTGTCCATATACACATTTATATGGTGCACTATTAAAAGTTATAAGTCTATTAACCATAAGCATCATTAAGCTTAAACCATTATTAAAACTTATATAATGCACTAAATTAGTGCTCTCTATATTGCGCAGTTTTGAAATTTACGTCTCTTGGCCTGATTGATTGTTTGTAAAAGTCTCTCCACATTGTGAGGGACTTATTTTGGATAGCTAATCCTTAAAAAACCAAATTTCTCTTCTTTAGTTGAAGTTGCATTAGAAAGAGGTGCCTTGAACTAACGAGTAAAGTTACTGCCATGTGACCATGAGGTCACGGAGCTAGAATTTGATCTAAGAAGTGTCAAAATATAAAGAAATAAAATCGTATAAAAGCCAAGAAGTGTCAGCATCTAATATAGATATACATAAAAAATATTTTTATTCTAGCTGTACAATATAATTTTCCGACGAAGAAGTGTCGACCGGTATGGCTCTGCCACTGAGATCAGAGATCACGAATTTAAGCTGTGAAAGTAACATTTTATAGAAATGCAATATAAAATTGAGATTTGACACTTCATTCAACATGAGTAGTTTTCATATGCAGAGTAGAAAACATGGAGAACCAAATTGCACACTTATTATAGAATAGAACACACATTAAAAAAAAACAGCAACATGAAATTTACTATAATCAAAGTTATTTTTTCACAATCTTCATACCATGATTAACAACTACAGCATCCAAGAAGCTTCTTCTTAGGGGTTTGCCCCGTAGCGCGATACGTTGCTGCTCTCTCCTCTGCTTTCAGTAATTCTTCCCCCCGTCTCGCTTCAACCTCAGCTCTCTTCTCATCTCCCTCCTTACGAATCAACGCTACTTCATTTTTTATCTTCTCCGCGTATTCTACTTTCTTATGCTCTAGTTGATCCTATCAAAACACAGAAAATGTTCAAAAAGTATTTTAATGCACGTATAGTATAGTCGGACTCTAAGTATAGTTACCTCAAGTTGTTTCAGTTTAGCTTCAAGCTTTGCTGTATGAGTTTTCTCCCATGTTGCAACTGCAGAGAGCTTCTTTTGTGCCCTACTCAATAATTAAAAAAACGATTACGCGTTGATTATTTATGCTACACATATATTGAAAGTTTTGAAAATCCTACTTGTTGTTCACTTTGCTTTTTTTACTTTCTTCCCATGCCTTGATGAAAGATGACCTTTTCTCATTTTCAAGCTGTGAAAGAGCAATATCTGAATAAAAACCTTATGTTAAAACACATTTGAGATTACTATCATTATACGCGTTGTATGTAAAACGTACCTCTGTCAAGAGATCCTTTTGGACTTTTCTTTGATGAAACATCGGTATCTGTTAAAATCAGGAAAAACAATAACATCATACATCATGATATCAGAGAATCACAACGAGCATCCAGAGAGCGGATAGTCTCCTCGAGATATATCATATATGCAATGCTAATGTGGTGACTTAGTAATTCAAAAATCGCGTTGCTGTTCAGAAAAAAACGACAACTATACAGAGAGGCTGAGTTTACTAGCTGTGAAGTTATTTATCAGGCAATGAATTAGGGCAAAGTTCATTTTGGATTCTGAGGAAAACTATGCAGTAATTAGAGAAAACGAAGAGCCAAGAAATTAGTACTCAGTACAAACAACTATTACGGCTCAGTTCCAAACAAATTAGTACTTCTATCATTTCAAAGAAATTGAATGGATTCGTTGTACACCCTCAAATTAGTACTCATACAAACAATTACTACGGCTCAGTTCCAAACAAATTAGTACTTCTATCATTTCAAAGAAATTGAATGGATTCTGTGTACACCCTCAAATTAGTACTCGTACAAACAATTACTACGGCTCAGTTTCAAACAAATTAGTACTTCTATCATTTCAAAGAAATTGAATGGATTCGGTGTACACCCTCAAATTTGTACTCGTACCAACAACAACTACGGCTCAGTTCCAAGCTAATTAGTACATCTAACATTTCAAAGAAATTGAAGGGATTCAGTGTACACACTCAAATTTGCTAACTTTTGGTCTCAATTAAGCCTTTGATGTATCTTAAAAATCTTCTGGAATAAAATTTACATATTTAGAAATTGCTACTATAGTACCACCATCGCGATGTTCTTTTAATCGAGTTTCATATCTAACTTATTCGATTCAAGTTGAAGAACAAGCGAAATCGCTATTAAGTATGTGCAAACTATATAATCTAGTTTGCACATCAAAGGGCGGAGCTAGTGTAAATCGAGCTTGCAGGTTCCATCAAACTTAATAACTTTAGTTTGAAAACATTGTATTTTTCTTAAAAGATCTATTAAAATGTGCAAATTATCTAATTTAGAATCCAATAACTTAAAATAACTACAATATCAAACTCATAAGCTTCAAATCTTAAATCTAGCTCCATGCGTCATATTTAAACGATGGCATAAAAACTCAAGATATCAATATAATAACAAAATCAGCTGTAATATTATATAGCCCAATAATTTTAACTGAGAATTCACCATCTAAGATTAAAGATTCCATGAAAAAGAACACATTCACAAATAACTCATTTTTCATTTGTATAAATCAAAAAAATAGTTAAAACATATATTGACGGTGTAAATAATACCATATTTGTTATTTTACCCTCTTTACTTTGTAGGTATCATACCATATTTACCATCCATAATTACACTAAATTGGTAGCCCTAAATAATATAAAAAGAAGCCGAAGTCTAAAGAGATTACCGGTTGGATTGACTTATTTTAGGTGCTTTAAAGTCAAAATAATTGTTAAGCAATTTTGAAGTGTTTGAGTAAGTTAAAAAAATGCTTATAAGCACTTATTTTAAAGCCAAAATAACAAAAATAAACCAAAAATCAATCCAAACAGACTCGTATCCTATGATGCAAGGGAAAAGAATTAAACCAAAATAAATACATAATTATTTATTCCGCATTTGAAGCATTAGCAAGTTCCAAAATTATTCATCCACAATTTGTACCACATTAGTAATAAAATAAGTTATCTGATACGTATAATGAAATAATTAATTGAACTCGTAAAGTCCATAAGATACTTTTGCTTATCTCATCCCTTAAATACTACTTCTTCATATCAAACTTTTGTGACACTTTTCAGATTTTAAAATTCAAATAAATCTATCTTTGACAGTAAATTTTTTTATATATCTTTTAATTATTTTGAATTGTAAATTAATGTGACATATAATACTTTTTTACGTAGTTTACAAGCATGTAAATTTCATTTATAAAAATTTGAAGATTCCACATACTATTTTTTTGTTAAACTTAAACTGTTTGACTCTAAAAAAAAATAAAAAATGTCACATAAATTAAGACATTGGAGTTTGTAAAACTAGAAAAGGAACCATAGTAATGTTATAACTCTCTCTGTTTCTTTTTATATGTCATCTTTATTATAAATAATTGATTTATTTATTTGTCATTTCATAAAATCAATGCATAAATTACAATACTCTTTCTATTTTATCATTGTGAGTTATCAACCTTGAAACTATAAATTTGACAAACATAATTCATGTTCATTGATCAAATTAATTAATCAAAATAAATAATTACTTATTCATTGATTGAAAAGCTGATTTTTTTTTTTTAAAAATAAGAGTAAAATAATAAATTTACTTAATTTCTTAGTGCACATGAAATAAAAAATAAAAACATATAAATAAAAACGAAGGAAATATTACTAACAATAATTATGTGTGAAATTCTAAAAATAGTCCTAATAGAGTCGTTGGGAGAACAGAGTATATGTAGATCTTGTTAAGACCTTGTAAAAGTAAATTTAAGTAGAAACAAGGAAAAAAAATTACAACAACGTAACTACACTAAACAACTAGTACAATAATAAAACACCAAGAAGCCTAAATAAGTTTAAAAAACTCAAAAAATGAAAATAGTAATGAGCACCTAAATATTAAAAAAAAAACACAAAAAAATTATAAACGTATAGAGGAGAATATAATTAAGACGCAACACATAAATATATTTTTTAATCTGGTATCGTCTCACATTCATACCTTTTAACTTTTGGTTCAAGACACATAGACACTTAAATATATATAAAATTAACTAAGTAGATCCTACTGAAATTTATTTTATCCTAAGTAATTTCTTACGTATATTATATCTCATAAAATTCATGTATCTAGTTATTCAGCTTTGTACAGACTAAAGTATACACATATAAAATTGAAATAAATAAATTTAAATTAAACTAAATTAAAGCACACATTTATATATTATGCGTATAAATATTATACCTTGAGGTGTGAGAGGTTGATGAGGTAGAGTAGTAGTAGTAGTATGATGAGGTGGTGGTGGTGTGGGAGTAACGACGTCGTTTGGAGTAGCTATGGATGCAAGTGGTGGTTCTTGCTGTATTTGCGGTGCCACTTCTGCTTCCATTTCTTGATATTTAGTTTTTCATCAAACTCTCTGTTACTTAATTTCTAACAACCATGTTTAATGTTTTTCTTAAAAATAAATAAATAAATAGTATATATGTATATAAGTAATATTTTATTAGCAAATTGATAATATTTTAACAATATTTTTTGAAGGATAGTCCCAAAATTCCCACCGCTTATTATTTCATCACCATCTATTTATAGGGTATCATTTTGATTATGAAAATATTTTTAAAAAAAGCCCTTTTTTAAAAAAAATAAAATATTTCATTTAATTTTAAATCTATAATTTATAATATTTTATTATTTTTATTTTTAAATATATATAATATTTGATTTTGCTGTTAAAGTCAATATACCTTTTCGAACTAGGGGCGTTCATATACAGAGTAGTTTAATTTGATTGTTGGTTAAATCAAAGTATAACCAATTTAATCGATTTTAAAATTATTAAAATTAAATTAAATTAAATATAGTATATATTTATTGATTTGATCATTATTAATTTTTATTTGGTTGGTTTAATTATACGGTTATTAATTATAGATAAAAATAAATTCATTCAAAATAAAAATAGTTAGAATGAGTAACATTACATAACTTTCAATCATTAATTTACTATGAATAATGCTCCAAAATTCATTATTTGATCTAAAAGGAAGAGATAATGATATCTTTAATCACATAAAAAATCGTCATAAACATTCATATACATGATGTAATAAGATAGATATTCTCACCTTGCTCATTTTTGCTTTCATCAATAAATTATATTAAATTTTGATAAAGATACACATAAAATATTTAAAATTATTTATAAAAATAATATATCATGCATGTATCATAGTAAAATATATGTATACGATTTGTCAATTTCTGATTTTTTTAAAAGCAAAATTATAACTAATTCAAATACTATTAATTTTTAAAAATCTAAAATCAAATTACACCTAAAATAACTAAAATAATTTAATTTAAATCAATTTTTATCCGACCCACGAAAAATCCAGAGCAAGGGAGTATTTATTTAATATCTAAACTCAGCGAAACAACAAAAATGTTATGTGGCTGATTTTTGATATTTGGATTAATTAAATGTTTTTTCGAGGGTGGAAAACGTGGCTTTTGTATATTATGCCACCGATATGTAAACATGGATATCAGCTATCAACTATAAAGTATATTACAGAAGCACTCATAATAATATATTTAATATAATTTTATAAATAAAATATTACAAGATTGAATATACGTTAATTATATTTTTATATTTAGCAAAATTGTTTCTAAGCCTTTGATTGAAAAAATATATACTTACAAGCTATCTTAAAAAAGAAAAAAAACCGAAGAAGAAAGATATGTTGGAAAAAAAAATTACTCATTTTATTCAAACAAAAGAAAAAGAAATAATAATGATGAAATATGCTATAATCCAAATGAAGAAATATTAATGATCTTTTCGTAAAAGTAAGAAAGCAATAATTTGTGAATATCATATATGTGAATTTATGATGCTTTTATATTTTATGTCTTTAATTTTTATCATTTTGTAATATATTATTTGAAAAAACTCATGCTTTAAGAAGGTTCGAATAATGTTTTGACCGAATGTTAAATTTTTTTTTGGAGAAATAAAAAAAAATTTACTACTATTATATTTTTTTATTTATTTTTTAATATTACACTCTTCTTTCTTTTTTTCCTTTTTCTTAATAGTACACTCTTCTTTTAGAAATCCTAGAACCATCCCTAGCCAAGAAGGTAAAAAGTATATTTATGGACTAATTATAAAATTGATAATATTATATGATAGTGAATATTGAATTATTGAACTCAAAATATATATAAGATAAGTGTCGCAGAGATAAGAATGCATGCTATGATGAATATACGGTCATGCGAAATTAAAAATGATTATATTTATCAAAGCTTCAACTAACACAAGTTGGAGGAAAAAATAGAAGAAAGCCGCTTGAGATTGTTTGGACATATGTTTCGGTGAATATATTAAGGGGTCGTTTCGTAGAGTGTATTAAAATAGATAATATTTAGATTTGCTTAATGTATTATTTATATCATATTTAGTATACTTTTTTGATCTATGCATATTTAATGCTTGTATTAGTAATACACTCCATTGTATATTGAAGAGTTTATTATTAATATCATCTATTTCTATACATTAGTAATGTAATGGATTCTAATGCATGCATTAACAATATTAAAGACATAATTACCCTCAAAAACTTTTTTACATCCTTTACCCTATACTTAGGGAGTGTATTTTTGTAAAAAAGTATTTTTCTAAAAAAATTATGTAATACATAATATTTTAGTACATCAAATCAAATATTGCATAAAAGAATGTCATAACTAATAAATATAAACATTACTAATACACTATATTTTATATTATTTTTATACACTACCAAACGATCCCTTAAAGTAAATGGAACAAACTTAAGATCACACGGAAGGAACTAAAAATATTTGATATCAATTTAGATTTAGCTGAAGATAAAGCTCAGTTCGTGTATATATATATATATATATATATTGGTTTTATTATTTCCGTACAACAAGCTAAGGATGTGAAATGATCTTTTAATGAAAAAATGGAGAGTCAAAAATCAAAAGTTCAAGGAAAGAAGGAATAAAACTCAACTAAATAATATAATAATATAAAAGGAAAATGGAGAGTCAAAAATCAAAAGTTCAAGGAAAGAAAGAATAAAACTCAACTAAATAATATAATAATATAAAAGGATTTCATCACATTGTCACATGGCCATGTTAATTAATAGTCTACAAATAAAAAATTTCAAAAGACAACTGAAAAAATTTTAGTTAAAGAAATCACAACACAATTCCTTAAAAACTAGTAGTAACAAAGAAAGGTCCAAAAGGCAAATTAAATAAGATTTTTTTTATAGTTGCCCACCAAAATAATACAGTAAAATGTATATTTTCTGTATATTACCTATAATATACAAAAAAAAAATATACATATTTTATACATAGTTTTATGTATATATTTTTTTTGTATATTGGTGAGGGAGTCTAATTATTTTTAGGCCAGCGACTAAACATGTTAAAAAAGCCCTTAATATAGTAATGAATAGAGGCCCAAAAAGTATGTAAAATTGAAAGAGATTAATGGATTCTTCCAACAAAGGTATCCAAACTCATCTCACTTGGATCAGTAGCTTGAAGTTCAACTTGGACACCATCTAATTCTCTCCTGAATCTGTCTTTTGAACTTGCATACAACATCTTACTTCTCACCCTTGCTGTCTCTGGTGACCTATATATATACACACACAATCCAACATTGTCAAATCACACATAAAAAAATTGTGAGCTTTTTAAGACATGTCTTGTTACATATCAAAATGAAGTTGCGATATGGTAAGATGAGTTGTTGACATGACTATATTTAGTATTGCTTTACAATTTTGTACATGTGGCGGCCTAAAATGTGTGACCTAAATTGTGCGGGATCTTCACTTTCAATATTGCATTTGTGTCAGATTCTTCAAAAATATATTGCTTTTGAAGAAACGGACATGCAAATATGTTTGAAAAGTCTGAGCAACATAGGAATCCGCTTTCAATACTGCATTTATGTCAGATTCATCAAAAATACACTACTTTTGAAGAATCGGACATGCAAAATTTTTTGAAGAGTGTGAGCAACAACGTTTGAGACAAGATTTGAATAATACTATCTCCGTTTCACAAACACTTGTCTAGTTTGACTTGACACGAAGTTTAAGAAAATAAAGAAGATTTTTGATCATGTGATTCTAAATTAAATTTATGTCAAATGTACAAAATTACCCCTTAATCTTGTGGCCTTAACCATGCCACGTGGAACGTAGCTACCAAAAAAAGAAAATCATTCTTTTTGAAACGAAGAAAATGGTATATAGGCATAATATCTCATCAAGATTTGACTCTATTAAATATCAAGACTATATGTTCTAAATATCAAGACTATATGTTCTTTGACAAGGTTTAGAGACTCACAATTCAAGAAGTAATACATATTAAATGATAGATAATTGGTAGTTATGTTGTTCAGATACTTCAAAAATGTCAGTGCACCCGTGTTAGATCTTTTAAAAATGAAAAACTTTTGAAAGATGTGACGTATAACTAACAACAATTTTGAAGGATTCGAGCAGCGAAGTTAAATAGGTTGTGAAAAAAATGATTTACCAAGCAACAAAGAAGATCCTGCTCTTCTGGACATTTTCATCAGTAGTCCAATCATAGTCAAAAACAGCATAACGACATTCACTTGGAGGCATGCTATTAGCAAAATCATCATGTGTTTCTGTCTGTCCACCAACTTTCTCTATCACAACTTGCTGAACAGATTCATCAATCTTGAAAACTAGGTACCTATGGTTCCTCTTTGCTTTCAACTCCAAGAACCTCAGCTTGCATTCATCACTCACTGCTATTCCTGATGCCGAATTCGCCTATCCAACAAAAAACAAAGAAAGATAGAAGACATACATGGATAATAAACAAACCATGTCACGGACTGTGTTATTTCTTGATAGTGGCGGAGCCAGAAATTCTCATAAAGGAATGTAAGAATGTCACACTTTTGATTTGAACTTACCACCTAAACAAATTTTGAGCCACCTTTTCTACTACACTAAAAGATCCCCTTGTGTCAAAAGGGATTTAACCAAGAAAAAGGTATGCAGGAGCATGAAACATCTCAGATTTATATAGGAATCCAGGGAAGGGCCACACTCAAAAGTAATATTGTGATCTATAGGTTACACAATATTAGACAGTGGCGGATCCAGAAATTCTCATAAGGGAATTCAAGAAAATGTAAGAATGTCACACTTTCTATTTGAGCCTACCACCTAAAACAAACATTGAGCCACTTTTTCTACTAAACTAAAATATTCCCTTGTGTCAAAAAGATTTATTCAAAACAAAGTTAGCCAGGAGTATGAAGCATCTCATGTTTATGTAGGATTCCAAGGAAGCACACCTAAAAGTAATGTTGTGATCTATAGGTCACACGACATTAGACAGTGGCTAAGCTAGAAATTCTGATAAGGGAATTCAAGAAATGTAAGAATGTCACACTTTCTATTTGAATCTACCACCTAAAACAAATTTTGAGCCATTGCTACTACACTAAAAGATACCCTTGTGTCAAAAAGGATTTAACCAAAAATAGGTATCCAGGAGCATGAAGCATCTCGTGTTTATGTAGGATTCCAAGGAAGGGCCTTATCCAATGACCCAAAAGTAATGTTGTGATCTATAGGTCACCTAACATTAGAAAGTGGTTGAGCCAGAAATTTCCGTAAGGGAATTCAAGAAAATGTAAGAATATCACGCTTTCTATTTGAACCTACCACTTAAAACAAATTTTGAGCCACCTTTGCTACTACACTAAAAGATTCCCTCATGTCAAAAGGGATTTAACAAAAAAAAGGGTATCTAGGAGCACGAAGCATCTCACGTTTACGTAGGACTCAGGGAAGGTCCATAAGTCACACGGAGATCATTTTACCATTACTTCAAGACTCCATCAAGGGAATTTAACAATATATGATAAATGTTGTTTTTAAACTTATTTGCATAGTCAAAATTTACCAATGAATAGGATTCAATTGAATTCCCTTCAAACCATATAGCTTGGCCCTTAAAGTTAGGGCAATTGAATATTTGAACATAAACTCCTTGAAATCATTGTCTCTTTTTAGGAATTCTACTATAGTTTCACTCCCCTTTGATAGTTTTTGATGATATATTATTCATTTTTCAATAATATTATCATACTTAGACATATCACGTAATAGAATACACCAATACATTACAACTTATGTACCATATAGTAAAGAAAAACACTCAAGATCTAGCTATGTTAAAACATAATATGATTTATGAAAGTGAAAGGAAAAAAGTACATAAAACATACCATTTGAGTATCTAGCAATACAATTTTGGTGTTTTTCTGAAAGAAATGAAATAGAAAGTTTTTTCTTTTGGCAAAAAAGAAAGAAAAGGAAAGAGTAGAAAGAAAAAGATCCTTAATTTTGGGTAAAAGAACAGAACAAATGTTCAATATAGAGGTTGTTTAGGACTTTTTTGGGACAAAATTAACATGGTCCATAATTTCATAATTATTATGTAACGACTAACGACCATTTTGTTATATCAGTATTGTCACCCACATATTATGGTTATTCATTATTTCTCCTATTATTGTGGATTACTTTTTGGGAGAATTAAGGCCAATCAATGTAATGGAAAATACATTAACATTCAGTTTAGTGGTATTGATGAGAGTTTTTGACATGATTCTTAAATGTAATTTGTAAATCATCGAGATATTTTTAATTCCCTTTCAATTTATAAATTATTCAACATAGTTATAGCTAGTAGACATGAAAACACAAACATTTTTGGACAATTCTCATAACTTTACATTTATGGAAATTCAACTTATTTGTAAAACTCTTGAGAAATACTTAAGTGGTTTAATTAGGGGAGAATGCATATTAATTAACTGTGAGTAACTGCTAAGGATTTATGTGTAAGAATATGTCATGAATCGATAAGCTTGGTGTAAATCGGGTGTGGGTATATTTTTATCCAATTTTATGTTATTTTTATTGAAATAACTGTCACATATAGCAAACAGAAAATTCATATTTGTATGCTGTAACTATAGTTTGCATAATTGCGCTCCATAATAAATGACTATTTCACTATAACATAAATCGTTGACAGCTTCTCAATTCAATTTTATGTGTTTGTATATATGTATTAAATTTGAATTTGTATATAATTGAATCGAAATAAAACGTTTGTATATCAAATATCGGTCTCTCTCTCTCACACTTTATACAAACATAAATATTTTGTATAATCTATGTTTGTATAAAGCGAGAAAGAGAGAAAGGCAAAAAAGAATGGACAAGAGAATATTTGTATTGTATAATTATAAGTGTATAGGACGAAGATATATGCATTTGTATATATACAATTTTCTCTCGCTTTATACAAATAGAAACGCAAGTATAAAGCAAGAGAGGTGAGCGATAGTGGGAGCGAGCGACAGAGGGAGAGTGGCGAGCGAGTGTTTGAGGAAGAGAGGCGACTGGCAAACAGTTTGTTACGGGGCACAATTAAATCAAAGTGTGATTGTAGCATTTAATTTGAATTAATAGTTTGCCATCATATATAATTTTCCCTTTTGATTGAGGTACAATACATGAATGTGTTGCTTTACTTGACTTCTGCTAATAATGACATCTATTCTCTTCGACTTTGGTTGTACACAAAAGATACATAGGCACATATAAGATTGAACAAATAAATATTTGTCCTATCTTTGTTACAAATAAAATAGAAGATAGACTTCTATTAGCCTATTAAAATCTAATAAATAATTTAGAATTAGCCTGACGCCTCATTTGTTTTCATCAAGATTAAGACGTTTGAATCTGAATGCACATCTAGATGATTATAATAATCTTTTCAACATCTGAATATACATAGTCTATTTATATGTACACAATAAATATACAATTCAATTTTTTAAAATTATATATCTAAAAATAATTAATAAAATGAAATCATTATTTGACCAAAATAGGCTTAAGTCATTTGCGGCCCCTTAAAGTTGTCCACATAATTCACACAAACACTTGAACTAGGACTTATACCTATTGAACACCTAAATTGTTCAAGACACGTGCCTATTAAACACAAAATGTTGATGTGGCAAAATAAGTGTATCTCACCGTTGCTGAGCGCGTGAATACATTTTTTAATTTTTTTTAAAAATATTTATACTTACTTTGTTGACACTTGGCATACATCGACTAAATAGAAAAAAAAATTAATTTAATCAAACATTAATCTTTTAAATCATTAAAAAAAACACCCCCACACTCATCTTCTTCTTCAACCCACCATTTTGAAAACATCAAATTTCTCTGCCTTTTGTTATGATTCTTTTTTTTTTCATTTTCTGTAAACAAAGTACCGGTTGAATTTTCAAGAAGAAGAAAAAAATGGACCATTTGGAGTTAAAAAATTGATTGATCAATATTTGTGCATTTTTATTTTCAATAACTCCGATTGAGAAACTATCACCATTCATAAACTTATTAAAAATGCTATTAAAATTTGATATAATTTTAATTTCTCTTCGTTGTAGATTTTGAAACAATTTATCAAGATCAATTATATTTACAAAATCGGAATAGTTGTCGGATGAATAGAATATAACAAAGAAAAATAAAGAGGAAAAGATTTGGTGGGTGAATTCGGGATGAGATGGGGTTAGACATTTTCTTTTTTGTTATCGCTGAGGAATCAATGGTGAATGGCGATTGGGGAACAACAGAGAAGAAGATGAAGAAGAAAGGGGCAATACATTAGATGGGCTGGGGGTTAGGTGGGGGTGGGGGAAAGATTATTTTTATCAATTTAATTTTTTTCTATATTATTAAAGGCTAAAAGATATATTTTATTTTTCAAAATTAAAATTATGGGCCCATGTGCCACGTGTCGTAATTGTATTAGTAATTTTGTCAAGATAATGCGTGTTCATTACACGCACTATATTTGTAAAGCTAGTTATCATTTTGTGTTCAATAGATAAATATTCGTTAATATTAAAGTGTCTTTTAGGTAAGAATCTCAGTTAAGGTGTCTAAATGAATTATGCGGACAACTTTAAGGGGCTATCGATGACTCAAGTCATTAAAATATGAAATAATTATACTTCTAGTTGCTAGTGATGGTGGAGATAGTTTGTATTGATAGTGGTGATGATAATTGTTGTTGTTAGTGACAAGTAATGATGGTGGTGATAGTTGAGACGATGGAGAACTTTAGTGTTGAGGCAATTGATAGTGGTGTTGGTGGTCGTAATGATAAGGTTAGTTGATGTTAATCTATAGTTGGTGGTGGTGGAAGAATGTGTGATAGTTGGTGATGTATTTGTGATAGGTGGCGGTGGAGCTAGTTATGATGATTGAGGTGACTGGTGGTAAAGATTGACTCTATGGTCAATAATAGTAGCAAAAGATCAGAAGGAAGGAAGATAGGTCTGAGCTCGACGGATAGTTAAGATAATGACTAGTGAAGTAGTGGTGGAGGAGGTGGTGAAGGTGGTGGTAACTGAAGAAATATGGTGGTGGTTGACGTCGATGTTAGTTGTGATGGTAGATTTTGTCAGTAGTAGGAATTGACTATAGTGGTGAAAGTGATGGTGAAAGTGGCGACGACTACATAGGCGGTGGTGATGGTGGTGGCAGTAGCTGCCACGACGACTACAAAGATAATAGTTGTAGTGGCAATGAATATAATCATAATGATGAAAGAGGTAAGCCTGGTAGCATTTGATAGTAGAAGTTAGCAATGATGGTGGTTTTGATGACAAGTGTGGTTGATGGTAAACAATGGTAATAATTATTGACAATGGTGATGGTTATGGTGATTGTCATAAGCTAGTGATTGTAGATAGAGTGATGCTGAATATTTCACACAATAATACCTCTTACTGAAAATAAGACTTTGTTCTAGATCTTAATTATTAAGACCTATTAAGTGCTTAATTTTTTTAAAAAAACCAAATACACTTTATGATCTTTTTAGTGCTTAAAATTTTAAAGAAAACAAATACACTTTATGATCTTTTTAATGACAAGTTTAGACATTCATTAGGTGAAAACGAATGAGATCAAGTCTACAACACTACCATATAGTTCATTTCCTTGAAAGTAAATGATCGTTTATAAATAGTAAGACTTTTTCTTATACCTTTGGTGAATGAGAAACACATTTGCACTATCAATTACTTTTTTGACCCACATTATTTGATATTTTTTTATTATTAGTATACATCCCAAAAAAATATACATTGCTATTTTATATTTTCTCATCGAGAAATTTTTATAATTACAGAAATACTATGAATATTTAAAACTAGAACTTTTAAAAAGTTTGCTATACATAAATATGGTGACATATTTAAAATAAAAAAAATTATGTCTTTCCTGTTTTATTCATCCAAAAAAAATAAAATTAAGTCTTCTAGACTTTGCAATATATGAATACTAAAGCTTAATATATAGTCTCTCGTTCATCAACGAGAATTAACAAAAACAATGACAAAAATGATTGGGAGATTTTGAGCCTATAATTTTACAGTGGCCTCCCATACCCATACAATTTTGCTTACATAAATTATCACATCTTGTATCATCATTAGAGCCTGGATCACAACTTCCAATATGAGTATCACCACAACATTTCAATCCATCAACTTGGACCAAACCTGAAAATTAAATTTATTATAAATTTTCTAGTATCAATCTACAAACTTGAGTAACATAGGGTCACATAATAAAATAAAAAGAAAAAAAAATATATCAGTAAATTATTTGGTTTTATCCTACAATTAAGAAATATTCATTGGAATTATTTTATAACTTTAAACAATAACTTCGGTATTTCAATTTTCAGTAGAATATATAAATGTTTAGTGATAAAAAAAATGTTACCATATTAAAGAAATCAATGATTCAATTTTGGTCTAATTTTTTTTTTCTCCAAAGGACAACCAAAACCAATGAAGATGGTTGAAATTAAACTAATTAAATTGATTTTTCGTTGTCTTTGATTTTGTCAATTTTATTTGTTTATTTTGCCAATTATTTTTAAAATATATAATAATATACAGTCAAATACATATTAAATGTTTATATATATATATATATATATATATATATATATATATATATATATATATAAGAATTTAACCATTTTCAAGGAATATTCTTTACAAAAATTACAATGAATAGAAAATTAAGAATCTAACTACGACATATTAAGAATCTTGGCCATGAGTTAAATTAAATAATAGTAAATAAATATAGAACTCCACAAGTTATTTATAACATGAAATAGATTCTAATTTGATTTGATTTTTAGGTAATCAATAATAAATAAATAAGCACAAATAAAAAGTTAAATACCTGAAATAAGAAACGCAATGAAAAGAACACTACAAAGAAATTTTGAGATGCTAAATGCCATGTTTAATATTTTGAAGTTATAAAATATGAATCTAATTAACAAAGGTTTAACTTAATTTATAAGAGAAGAATTGAAAATATTTATGGAAAATTATGTTAGTTCTTTATTTATTTCATGACTTTTTCCTTACACCCTCTTGTAATATGTTAGTATCAATTAAATTATCATAGCACTTTTGGTGCTTTAGTTTTGGTAAATTTTATTTTGGTTATTTAAATATTCTTAAATAAGGATAACATATATTTAGAGATAAATAATGTACAAAATATGGGCTATAATATTACGAATCGTTTAAAAATGGTAGCATATTATATTTGGAGCCTCACAATTATACTGCACCACCTAGAAAACAAAATAAGGTAGTATCTACTTAGAAATATGAATATTACATAACTTAATTTAGAATATATAATATTTCATATCTTCATTTAGAATTCACATTAATGATAGAATACTTTATTTTTTAAAATTTAGTTTTCTTATGCGTAATGTTGCGTCACGCCTTGAGCCTATATTTTTTACATGGCCGGCACTTGAGAATCATTATTGTCCCCGAGCTAACCACTGGCCTGACTCAACAAAAATAAATTCAAATATAAAGTTTTAATTCAAATGTCTCAAATGCTTAACTTAGAACATTTTAAAATAGGGCAAATTACAGAAGTAAAACTACAATTTATCCCCTAAAAGTTTATAAGTAGAAAAATCTCTCAAAATAGATATAATAATATAAGCGATGATACATTAATCTAATGTGTGAGATATATTGATCGTTAAGTAATATACTTTACATTTATACATGATACATTAATTTGATGTACATTTTATACATGATAAAATAATTTGATGCGTGAGATACACTAATCTCATGCACGAGATACATTAATCTAATGTTCGAGGTATATTTTATACATGATACACTAATCTAATGCGCGAGATATACACTATGTGATGTGCGAGATGCATTAATTTGATGCGCGAAATACATTAATATGATACGCGAAAATGAGGAATTTTGAAAATTTGTAGAACTTATTGGGAATTAATGGTAATAAGTAAATTAAAAGGTGGGATTTCTATAATTAATCCATAAAAGTATTCAAACTAGCCACAAGGGAAACTCAAATCTAGAACACTAATAATAGAAAATAAAATAAACTCTACTATCTATGAAGCCTCTAATACTATGGGGGATATTGTAACCAAACCCAAAATCATCCTAACAAAACTGAAATAAATGAGGGATCCTCCAAAAGCAAGGAGACTCATCAAAGCTAACTCAAATTGCTATGGTATCAACGAAGTGCCTGTTCACCTTGATTTTCAGTATTTGCATCATAAAACAATGCATGCCAAATGACATTAGTACATTGAATGTACGAGCATGTAAGTAGAACACTGAACATGACATAAAAGCTTGAACGTGGAAGTAAAGAAACATACTCACCACAACTCTACTCAACTCATGGATACTCAACTCTATGCAGTATAAAAACAACAACAAAAATACAGTTTATATAGAACATTTAAAACAGTACATAACAACTCAATGTATTTAAAAATACAATAAATACTCACTTTGTATGTGAAGATACAAAATAACTCAATTTTAGAGATTCTCGAATCGATAACCAATCACTATAAGCTATGTGATGATACAACATCTTGCCTATGCTGTCAGAACTGTCCTATACCTTGCTAGTGTATAAGACATCCTCAATTAAGTGGATCACTAAGTATGCTTGAAAAGCAATAAGGAATCATCTAAAAAGTATGATCCTTTCTACCCACGTTGGCTACACGGCTTATGATAACTCTGAGTTATATAAAATCGTTCCCGTATCGATACTCAATACTACTCTCAAAATATAACTCAACTCGTATGTTTAAAAACATTTTCTCATCCTCAAGTTTTGAGATTATTACTCAAAAGATTCTCTTAAAAGAGATTATCTCAAAAACTCCTCATAAACTCACTCGAAAATCAGTGTTTCCTCTCATTTTAAATGTGAAAATATTAACTCTTGGGAATGCTTAGTTCCCACATATTCATTTTTGAAAATGAAACTCAGATCTCCTCGTCCTCATACTCAAGTACTCAAGTTTTAAAACAAGTTTTAAGCAATCTTCGCATAAGCGAAAGCCTTTTTGCTTAAGCAAGTTCCACAAAAATGAAGGGGATTTCACTTTGGAGAAGGAAACCTTTTGCGACATCAGAGGGAGGCTTTGACCCGCCATTTTTGGGGTATAAGCCATATTTTACATATATGATTTTGGGGGATCATTGGTGGCGATTTTCAAAAGGATTTCTTGTGCTAAGTCATTTGTATAAGCTTTCATGATCCTAAGCATTCATTTTTATTTGGTCATTTGAGAATTATAACATTAAAAATCAAAATTTTGATTGGTAAATGACAAGGTTTTAAAAGAACTCAACTTCTTAACTAAAATGGTGATTATGAATCGATTTTGAATCCTTTTTCGAAATGATTTTTCTCAATTGAGTTCCAAAAGTCTTGAGTAAATTAACTTTCATATTCAAACCTTATTTACGTAATTATATTTTGAGTTGATTGACCCATTTTCCAAAGTAACTGATGCATGTATTGTCATTTCTGGAAAGTGATTGTTGAATACTTTTGCCACACCCATAGCTATCCCCGAGACACGGACACGAACCTAGGACCACAAGTGATTCCAAGCTAATCATGCTGGCATGATCATGAGCATACTAAAGAATAATAAACTGTTGCCGAAGCTAAATCATTCATAAAATTAAAAGATGGGGAATACCCATATGCTGAATCTGAGATATATGAAAAATAATGAGTTTAATACAAAGAAAATATCAACTCAACGCTAAACTGAAACTAACTATGTCTGAAATAAGCCTCTAAACTGGACTAGAAATACCGGGACAAGCCCTACCTAAATCTAGCAAAAACTGAAACTAAATGACCGAAGACTAAAATTAAACTCATGATTGTTTTTCTCGGAGAATGAGGACTCACCACTGAATATGATGAACTGGAGATCGGAAATCGATCTATGCGTGATCTGGATGCTGAGAACCTGAACTTACATCACAAGAAGATGTAGTGCACGTATGTGTCAGTACTTGAAAAGTACTGAGCATGTAGGATAGATTAAAACTAAAATAAAACATAACTAAACAAGCACAAAAGCAAGTATAATAATTATGACATGATAAACTGAATTCTGAGCTAACTGGATGCAATGACCAATTTATAACATGCTGTAATTGAATACTGAATATATTGATGAATGATCAATGTAGAGAGTTTGACTGAACTGTGGGAGCTGCTAATAACCGATAATAAAACCACATAAGCTAAATGTGGAGTCCGATGTATAAGCCCCATTGAGAGGACCTAATATACCCTGCCAAAAGGTATAAAGGCATGCTGGCGTGATCACTAAACTGATTGCCCATAGAGGGGACTTACAACCTACTTGGCTAGTAGTTTTGGGACTAATTTGGGTAAGCTGAACCCTAGTTCAACTCGGTATTATGCTACTCCCATTGATTTATGTAGTTAACTAATTATGTCTGAATTTCTATAAAATACTGGGCAGCTCAAAACTGAACATGCAAACTGAGAATGCAACATTTAATCTGATAATGATGCATTAATAACTGAGGCATGGATATCTGAAATAACTGAAATATCTGACCTAGCATGTATAATTCAAGAACTAATGAAATACAAAGCTAGGGTTCTGAAATTCATGGGATAATTCGAATAATAACTTTATAATCTCATTTGGAACATATATTTACTAAATTCATGAAGTTCTATCAAAGTTCTATAAACCCTAGGTTTAATCATGATAAGAGAATCAAGAACTAACTGAAAACTAGGGACCCAATGGGTGAAAGGAACCCACTAGTGAAATCCTACATACCTGGTGATGAACTTTACGGAAAACTACTTAGATTTCGTGGCTGGAACTGTTGAAAACTTGATGCTTTCTTGAACTAGGGTTCTTGAGCTTTTTTCTCCTTTCTTGTTATTAATTTTCAAACTTTTGATTAATGATTTTGACTTATGTAAGTGTTCGTTATGTTTCTAGGCTTAAACTGACTAAAATCTGATGATTTAGGGTCAAAACGACATATCATAAGGTTTAAACGAAGTGGAAAAAGATCAAAAGACCCCTGGATAAGTTGTTGTCAGACCAAACGACGGCTTGGACAGACTGTCCGTCGTTCAATCGACGGTCCGTCGTTTGGGTCCGTAGGTTGGGCCTGTTCAACATGCCTTTACTAAAATGGGCATAACTTTTTACTCGGATATTAGAATTTAGCAAGGTCGGTGGCTATGGAAAGATAATTCAATTATCTATACGTAGGTAGGTCATGGGACACCTAATTCATTTTGTGTTAAGAGTTATTACCATTTGAAGTTGACACTACTGTATTTCTCCCTTAACTGTCTGCAAATTCCCACTTACGGTCAGACCTACGGTGAATATATTTTCTAACCTACAAGCATGAATATCCACTTTGAAACTCAGCCACGAAGAAAAGTATGAAACCCTAGCCGCAAAATGAGGGAGAACGGGTGAATATATCATTTCTGAAATAATGAAATGAGGGGGAAAGTAATTAAGATTTAGAGATTTAGTCTATGTGGCAGTGGAACCTTCTTTGCGTGCGATGTGACATCCACATGGCATTTAACAACTTCTATTGATAAGAATGGTACTTTTGATCCAATAGTTTGACGGGAAGAGTAGTTTTGAGCCGAAATATAGTTTAAGGGTAAATATGAGCTATTTAGATAGTTTAATGGTATTTTTGACCCTTTCTATTTAGTCTACGTGGCAGTGGAATCCTATTGGCATGCAATGTGGCATCCATATGGCATCCACGTGGCATTTAACAACTTCCGTTAATAAGAATGGTACTTTTGACCCAATAGTATGATGAGAAGGATAGTATTGAACCGAAATAAAGTTTCAAGGTATATATAAGCTATTTCGAGTAGTTTAAGGATATTTTTGACCATTTTCCCTTTAAATATTCATATTCAAAAATAATATTTCTTATAACAAGATCCAAGAAACGTATTGCAAACACACTAACATCTTATTAACTTGAATAGACCCTAACCAATATACATAATAAATTACTATCAAGTGTTTACCGTAAACTTAAAGATATTTTATGTTGTAAAAATATTTCATTATAAATAATAAGTATAAGAAAGATATGATTAATATTTTGGATTATATAACTTCTATTTAAAAAGTTACATTCGTTATTAAAGGTTGACTTTTAAGTCATTAATTTAATCAAGTTAAGTAATTAATTTAATCAAGTTATCTTTATTTTTATATCTTTCACAACTTTAATATCAAGTTATAATTACGATAAACTTTCATTCTAAAATATCAATAATAATAATAAAATGATAAGTCAACCACTTCAATTTTAGGAAGAACTTTTCATCTTAAAATCTCGAAAATAAAATATCTCATTCAGATGAATTTTCATAAAATGAAAAGTATTTTATAAATATCTAAATTGAGTATGTAGTAGAAAGAGCACCTATTACTATCTCGTCAATCACCCAATCATCTATATTAACAGAAGTAACAGTAAGATTATAAATTATAATAAAAAATTTATCATTACAATTAAGAATAACCTTCCTCATTCATAATTCGATATGATTCTAAAGAGTTAAAAATATGTTTAGGAAATAAGTTTACCTTAGAAAATAGAAAAAAACATTAAGAATTTTATGTTATGTCGCTATAAGAAAACAACTTTATTTTATTATTTTATCTCAAATTATTAATAATAAACTTTTGTAATTTTTAAAATGAAAACCACACGGCAATTTGAGACAATGTTGACAATTTTATTTTTATTCTTGCAAGGAACAATGAAAAAAAAAGGAGGAAAAAAGTAACAACCACAACAGCAAAACTAAAAGAAAAATACAATTAATGAAAAAAAATCACGAGTTAGACTTATTTTTTAGTGACTAGATTCAATGGGCACAAAAGAAATTTTTTTTAATAAAATAGAGAAAATAAAAATGTACAAATATATAATAAAGGAGAATTTCTTTTTGGGAAAATGTTTACAAAATTATATTTTTTTTGGGTCTTTTTTCTTCTCTTTAACTAGTAGTGTGTAGTGAACTTTTTCTGTCATTAGGCCTTATTAGAATAACATATTAACATTTCTTAGTAACTACTAATGGAGAATGTTTTTTTTTAGTCTATTTTATTTTTAGATCAGCAAAAATATTTTTCCCTTCAAAATGAGCATTTTGACCCATAAAATGATATTGTCAATGTGATGAAGCAAAATGTTTTTGAGCAGAATCATTGCATATGTTGTTTTTTTTAATGTTGTTTGGGCGATATAGTCAAATGATTTTTTTTTATAAAAAACAAACTTTGTTGCATTTATAAAGACATTTTTTTCTATAAATTACTCTTTTTGTGATTTTTAGTTGTCATGTTGCGCTTTTCGAAATTCAATTTGACTAATTTTTAAAGTTAGGTTAGATTTTATTAATTTGATTTTTTTTTGAAAAAAATAGATAATCAAAAATTGTACGAAAAGTACTATAAATTATAATTTTTTCCATATCAATATGATGAAAAAATACATCATAAAATATTAGTCAAAGTTCTTATCATTTTACTCTAAAAAAGAGTAGAGAAATCATGACAATTACGAGTAAACAAATATTTCATTGTACATGTTGATCTAAAATTAATGGTTGGTAAATTTAAATGATTTGGTGCCCGTTTGGATTGACTTATTTTAGGGGTTTTAAGCTAAAATAACTTCTAAACAGTTTTGAAGTATTTGGATAAAGTTAAAAAGCGTTTATAAGCACATATTTAAATCAAAAGTCATAAGTTAGAAATCCTAAATTATAGTTTTTTGTCTTATAAGTCATAAGCCAAAAGTCAATCCAAACGGACCCATCTGTGATTACATATCAACAAAAGACATCCAAGCAATATATTCATATTATGAATTTCATACTCAACACATATTTTCAAATTCTAAGAAATACAAGAGAGAATTATTATTAATGTGAGATAGTGGTAAAATCTATTTTGAAATTTTAAAATAGAATATTACAAGTCCATGCCATGTAACTTTGACAACACATCTCTTCCATTTTCGTAAATGGAAGATTCGATGAATCAATTCAATTAAATACCGCTTATCTAGATACGATGGCTTGTCTGTTGAAGTGAAAGTAAAGACCAAGACATTGGGGATTATGAATCCGATCAAATTGCGCTTTTCTTGCTTGTCAGAATGATATGGGAATGTTCTTCCTGTAAAAGAACTGTCCAGAAGGCCCACCATTAGGCAAAAGGGCCAGACCTATTGGGCCTTTAGCAGCTTCTTCTGGAGTCATAAGCCCAGTATTACAAGTAATATCAGTTTTAGCAAAGCCTGGACAAATGCAGTTGACACATATAGAAGAATATTTTTGGGCCACAATTCTTGTGTGTGCATTCATGGCCACTTTTGACACTTTATAAGCTGCAAGATCAATGGGCCAACCTTTTTCTTCTAATACACCCTCTTTGAAGGCCCAAAGAAACTCATTCACTATTTCATCCACCTTTTCTGTTGTAAGACTTTTCTCATCACTTAAAGCCTTTATGGCCCATTCATTTGATACTAGCTGAAAATGTATATTTCAAATAAAAAAAGTGAGAAAACAAAAGGATGATGAAGAGACAAGACAAGAAAATAGTATTGTGAGCTGAAATCGTATGACGGAGCCAAGATTATCATTAAGGTGTCCAAAATATGAAGAAGTTAAAGAAGGGTTAACATCTATTATACAATAACAACAACAACATAGTGAGTGTTATCCTACAAAGTGAGGTATAGAGAGCGTAGTGACCTTACCACTACCATAGAGGTAAAGAGGTTGTTTCCGATAGAACCTCAATTTTAAAAAAAAACAATACAAAGCAATATAAATGAAGAAATAACTTAAATAGAGAAAGTAATGATAGTATACTATAGACAACATGACAACCCATACTAAACAATAGTTATTACATATAATATGATATCAAATTGTAAAAGAAAAATCATAGATAATAAACGAGCTCAAATGATAAACAACTACAAGAGTAATACTATGACCAATAGTATGAAAGAATAAGATGGACAATACTCAACTATTTAAATAACCTTCTATCCTAATTTGTGTCATCAACAACTTCATATCTAAGGTCATATCCTCGATAAAGTTCTTCAACCTACATCTACCTCTATTAAAAACATTTATTGCCAACCTCTTGCTCTTTCTCACTGACGTTCATGCATATATTTTACGCATGCTCAATCCATCTGAATCTTGTTTCTCGCATGTTGTTCTCTATTGAGGCCTATCTTGTCCCGGATATGTTCATTCCTAATATTGTGTCTCCTTGTGTGTGTGACATCTCATCATTCTCAACTCCACATCTTTCATTTTCTAGATATGAAAACTTTTTACTAACCAACACATTTTTATAGAATCAAAATAGAAATGATTTTCTAATTTGATCATTTCTTAGATTCTGGTGAATTGTATCGTTCCATGTAAAGGAATCGGTCTAACCACCGCTCTATATTACTAACTTTTAAGTTCGATAGACACCTTCTTATCACACGGGAATCTAGCTGTGAGCCTATATTTTATCTACCCTGTACTTATATGT
Organism: Solanum chmielewskii; assembly: GCA_027704785.1. Lineage (NCBI taxonomy): Eukaryota > Viridiplantae > Streptophyta > Magnoliopsida > Solanales > Solanaceae > Solanum > Solanum chmielewskii. Next base: position 4,712,470 of record JAKWIX010000327.1, read on the forward strand.
GTTGAGATATATACTATTAACCATGTGTTAAGAAATAATATTTATTAGAGATTAAACTCAGCTCAAATTCAATAGATCATATATTCGTTTATGGTATCTATTTACTTATATAATAGATGATTTAGTGTGTAGAGTTTTAGCTTATACACAGAGGATTAAATCATCGATTCTTATAAGTATAAAGTTTTTGGTTCACAATCTAGGTGGAAATTGGACATGCCATCGGGTACGATTGTAGCACAAGATTATATGTAATTTATCTTGATTATGAAAACGGTATAGTTTCAACTTCTTGTGCTAGTACATTTTATATGTATTGAACGAGACCGAGTAGAGATAGTTGTTTTAGACTGACTGACAAAAAATATATTCTCTAAACTATTAAATGTACTTATATTCTTAATCTTGATATAACTATTATGATCTATATATATTAATTATCGTTTTGATTTATTAAAAGGTGAGATTCTGAGATGGGTCTATATGCATGGTAAGTTGGATCATAATAATATATGTTAGTGAATTAATAAGTTAGTTGATGGAATCCATGTTTGTTATAGAGATTGATTGGTATGCCATTGAGAAACTTATAAGTTTTCATCGTGTCAAATCTTGCAAGTGGATTTATGAATCCGACACATGAAATAAGTTAAGTAGTGCTCTAAAGGAAATTAATCATTAAGTTAAATTCATCAATAATTTAATTTATTGATTACTATCTGAAATCTTAACATAGGGAATTACATAAGTGTTTAATGGGGAATTACGAAATAGATGAGTGCAATTACAAATCTCTAGTGGAATGATTTGTAATTTATTATGTTAAGAATAATTCAAATTAATTATTTGAAATTATTTCCATAATAGGAAGTCTCGGTAATTTATTATGTGGTCCCCATGGTGCTCATATTTAACTAGAACTTAGAATTCTATTTATATGGAAAAAGGAAGAATAATATGAGTTTTTCCAGTCTTCTAGAAAAACTAGGTTTTCTAGTCCTTTTTGGATTAGGAATAAATCTCCATAAATAGGGATTCTCCTAACAAAAAAAAAAGAGATTAGTTTTCTATTCGATACTTGCCCATCCAAGTATTTAGAGAGTTCAGAATTGACTTGGGATCACTATAGAAAACCATAGTTACTTGTAGATTCGCTTGAAGGTTTGTCTATCTTGGAGATTCGCTTGAAAGTCACCCACACTTCAAGAGGTAATTCGTGAATTTAATCTCAGCATGATATATATTTTAGCATAAACGATTTGGTTATCTATTATTCACAAGTAATAAAGATCTTGTGATATGCTTCCGTTGTGCATATAGTTTTTCCAACAATATGGTGTGTCAGATCATTGTCAATCTCCCCATTTCATTAGATAATAGACCCAAGATAGTTGAAACTTCTTCTCTTTTGAATGACTTGTGTATCAAACCTCACTTCAAGGCTAACTACATACATTACATCACTTAACTTGCACTCCAAGTATTTTTTTTCTTCATCGTTCAACATCTAGTTATATAAAATAAATAAGTTTAACCATGTACAACACATGATTTTCCTTCGAAGAGGATTCAAATGAACTCCCTCAGTTTTACTACATAGCTCTGACCCTGACTTTTATAGAGAGAATTTTGATTAATGTGGTGTTTTAAATTGGGGGTGGGGGGTGGGGGGGTACGAAAAGAGGCAAGACAAGGTGAAGCAAGGTGATGGGAAAAGTTTTATACATTATGAAGCAAGGGATAAGAATGAAACATAGGGCGTAAGTCCTATGAATTTACAGGATGTAAATCTCATATATTTTTATTTTTATAATTTTATTACTAATAAGTCTCATATATCTTCAATTTACAAACTCTCATGTATCTTTTAATTTTATAATTTTATTCCTTATAAAATTGAAGCTATATGAGAATTTCTTAGAAAGAAAATTAAAGAAAGACTAGAGAACTTTTAAACAAACTATCGATATTAGCAAGTGGTTATAAGTAAATGAGACAAAATTAACATGGTACCTTTATCTTTCCAAGCAAAGAAGAAACATTAACAATCCTTGGTAAAGGAGAAAGGAGTAGTAGTGGAATAAAGGCATCAACCATTGTTTTTGCTCCATAATAATTAGTTCTTATACAGTCTTCTGCCCTTTCAAAATTCTCAATCAATTTTCCATTTGACTTTATTGGTGGAAGTTCATTCTCCTGCAATATAATGATATATTTCACAATTAATCAAAAACGAAATATATATTAATACAAAAATTCATGAGTATATTTTTTCTCACAATTGTATTGTTTTTGGGATTGTATAATTTTGACACAAATAGATCATTTATTACTTTTTTATGGAGACGTAAATAACACTTTTGATTCCTCAATTTATGGATAAATTTTAGTTTTAATCCTTAAAATTATTGATTATGCACAATTAACCTTCAAGGTCTCGAAACTTAACATTTTTTTTATCTCTCTGCTAGTAAATATTTATCAAAGAACTATATAACATTATTGGCCAATCTTAAAACGTGACATAATTTTATTCATCGATTCGATATATAATAAATGTTGAGTCGGCAGATATTGAGATTAAGTGTGTAGAAACTTAGAATTAGCAACTTAATTTACTGTTCATTATTCTGTTAATTACTATTTTGTTCTGTTAGCTATTAGTTAGTTAGATATTTTTAGTTAGTTAGAATCTAGATTCTTCTATTCAACAAAATGTACAAATACTACAGTGTACTGCCATTGTATAGCATCAAAATCAGAATCATGAAATGAGAAACGGTTTCTTTCTGTCAGATCTTCTTCCTTCTCAATTAAGCATGTAAAATCATCTTGAATGGAGGCATCATCATTTCTAGGTTATTGATCTTAACATGGTATCAGAGCGAGGGCGATCGACTCATTCCACCTATCGTCAATGGGTAAGATGCGACGATATGGTTACATCCTTAATTCTCAATTCTCTAAGTCGAGAAATTGCAGATAGTGTTGAATATGTCAATGATGATCTGGAGCAATGGATAGACTTGGAGGATCGCTACGATCAGACAAATGGAGCAAAATTGTGTCGGACTCAGAAACGAATTAACGATCTCAGTCAAGGTATTCTCTATATCACCACATACTACACTCGTATGAAGAAACTTTGGGAAGAATTGAACGATCTATGTGCTGCTAGCCAATGTAATTATGTTTGTATATGTGGAGCTAAGGCAAATATCTACAGGGCAGAAAAAGGCAGACGCTTAATCCAATTCCTCATGAGTTTGAATGTGGTGTATACCACTATTAGGGGAAGTATTCTGATGATGAGTCTGTTGCCCTCTATGGCACAAGCTTTTGCACTGTTGGTACAGGAAGAAAAACAAAGAGAGTTTAAGCCTAACAACCAAATGTTTGCTAAAAGTAGTTCACTCATTGCGAGTTCATCAGGTTCCTCCAATGTACCAGGTGGAAGAAACTTCCAAACTAACTACTCTCCTTCCAACACTACACCTAGAGGCAAACCTTTCTGTACTGTTGGTACAAGAAGAAAAACAAAGAGAGTTTAAGCCTAACAACCAAATGTTTGCTGAAAGTAGTTCATTCATTGCGAGTTCATCAGGTTCCTCCAATGTACCAGGTGGAAGAAACTTCCAAACTAACTACTCTCCTTCTAATACTACACCTAGAGGCAGACCTTTCTGTGATTTTTGCAGAAAACCAGGTCACATTAGGGCGAAATGCTACAAGTTACATGCTCTATCCAACTAGCCAACCTCAAAATAATTCAACTGGTCCAAATCCCTCAAATAACACCAACCAATATCACAATTTGAGACAGAACTATAATAATCATTCAAATCACACATATAATAACAAGGAAAAGGATGTAGCAGCCAATTCAGTGAGACTCTCATATGATGGATTTGTTGTTGGTCAGGAAGGAGAATCAAAATTACAAGATGAAGCTTAAGGAAATAACAACATAAGTATCACCAAGGAACAATATGATCAAGTTGCTCGTTTGTTGAACCAATTCCAGGGTGCAAATACTGTGGCAGATCAAAGCAATTTACAGATGACATGTGGAGCTTTGAACTTTGCAGGTATCTTTTCCTGTTCTTCCTCTACTGATTTTGTTAAACTTTCATGTGAATGTTTCAAAACAAGGACTAATCTGTGGATTTTAGACTCAGGAGCCTTTCACCATATGACCTTTGACAAAAACCATCTTGTGAATATAATTACTCTCTACTACCAAATTGATATAGAGTCAAGATTACAGAAGTAGGTAGTGTGCATCTTACCTCCAAGATCACTCTGTCCGGAGTACTCTTTGCTTCCTCTTTTAAATACAATTTAATTTCCATTAATTCTCTAGTGAAACATCTCAAGTGCACTGTTTCTTGTTCTAACACTTCATGTCTACTGCAGGCTCCTACAATGAAGAGGCCTCTGGAGATTGGTAAAGTGCATGATGGTCTCTATTTCCTTTGATCAAATTATTTGCAGAAGACTAGCTCAACTACTCAACAAAAACATCCTACATCCTATTCCTTTACCTAAAAATAATGTACACTGTCAGTGTGTTTCTCATTCATGTTTCTCTCATTCAAATGTAATGAACTCTTCTATTGTTAGTAATAAAGAAAATGTTGCTAGCAAATCTTTCAACTCTTTTCCTACTGATAGTATAGATCTATTATTGCATGACAGACTTGATCATGCACCCTTTGTAAAAAATAAAAGGATATCTTCAATACCTGTAACTTTTTCACCTAAGCAACCCTTCTTTTGCCCTATATATCCTATGGCTAGACAATCCAGATTACCCTTCTCACCAAAATCCCATAACAACACAACTATTTTTGAAATCCTACATGTTGATCTTTGGGCCCCCTACCAAACATCGACACATGACAATTTTAAATATTTTCTCACCATGGTAGATGATTTCAACAAATCCACCTGGACACATTTGCTTAGTACTAAGAGCAATGCCCTACTCAAAGCTTTTGTCCTCATGGTTGAAAATAAGTTTAAAACCACAATTAAGATGATCCGATCAGATGATAGGCTGGAATACACCAACAATGAGTCCATTTTGTTTTTCCAAAGCAAAGGAATTATCCACCAAAAGTCATGTCCCTATACCCCCAACAAAATGGGGTGGTAGAAAGAAAACACAAATATATTCTTAAAACAGCAAGAGCCCTACTTTTTCAATCAAAACTTCTAGTTAAATATTGGGGTGAATGCATATTAACCTCTACATATCTTATCAATAGACTCCCTTCATTTCCTCTCCAAAATAAGTGCCCATATGAAATATTGTACAATACTAAACACATATACTCACATTTAAAGAGCTTGGGATGTCTTTGTTATTTTACAATTCCCAAAACCCACCAAATTTCAACCAAAAGCTACCCTACATGTATTTGTTGGATATCCCTATGCCACAAAAGGTTACAAAGTACTAAATTTGGACACTCAGAAAATTCATATCTCAAGGGATGTTATATTTCATGAAACTATATTTCCCTTTGCCATGACCAACGATGCAACTCATTTTCCTTCTTCTCCATTACATTCTGTCACATTCACTGATTATCTAGTGTCCATCAATATTAATGATGATTCTTTTCCCTCCAGACAACATGATCAAGGACAAGTAAATGATAGTGACCACCCTTTGTCTTCACATTCCTTACCTGTTAGTTCTTATCCAAGCGATAGTGACCAACCTTTGTCTTCACATTCCTTACCTGTCAGTTCTTGTCCAAGCTCTTCACATGGTAGTGAAATTACTGGTAACACATCCTCTCAGCCTGTTCCTTGTATCATATCTCAACATCCTGATGCACTTGTACCTCCTCTGACATCTCTTTTAAAATCTCAAAGGCCACACAAGCTACCTTCGTATCTGTCTAACTATGTGCACACATTACCATCTCCACCTACGTCATCCCTCAATGCCCTTTTCTTTCTTAGAAACCATATTTCACCTGATATTTTATCTCTGGACAGTCAATGTTTTGTTATGAATATGTATCATGATTGTGAACCAAATACATTTGAGGAGGCAGCCATTGATCCCGCATGGCAAAAGGCTATGACACGAGAGTTTAATGCATTACATGACAACAATAACAGGACTCTTACAACCCTACCACATGGTAAGAAACCTATTGTATGCAAGTGGGTTTATAAAATCAAACACAAGGCAGATGAGAGTGTGGAAAGGTATAAAGCCCGACTTGTGGTGAAGGGGTATACTCAACATCATGGCATAGACTATACATAAACTTTTTCTCTTGTTGTCAAGATGACAACTGTAAGAAAATTCATTGCTATAGCTGACAAAAAACAGTGGAACATATAACAACATGATGTCAATAATGCCTTCGAGAACCTTCTCTCATAGATTCCCTTCACCAAGTCATCGCCAGCAATCAGCTCTTATCCCTTGGTGTCAAAGGGCGAGTTCCTTTCTACATGAGGAAGTGTACATGGTTGTGCCACCTGGTCTGGTCACTCCTCATAAAGGTTTAGTTTGCAAACTTAACAAGTCACTCTATGGGTTAAAACAAGCTAGTAGGCAGTGGTATGAAAAACTAACTGCAACACTTCAGGCTATGTTCACTCCTTCTGACTCTTTGTTTTATAGAAAAAGAGGTACCTCTACTGTGTTCCCAGGTGTCTGTGTTGATGATATTTTGCTCACAGGAACAGACTGCTGAAATCACTGAGCTCAAACACTTCCTCGACAATCAGTTTAAAATCAAGGATCTTGGTCAACTGCACTATTTCTTGGATTTGGAAGTTCTATACAAAGATGATGGGATCATGATCACTCAAAGGAAATTTGTTTTGGATCTTCTCAAGGAATTTAATGGTGATCATCTCAATCCAGTGTCTTCTCCCCTCGATCCCAATGTTAAGCTACGATCACATGAAGGAACAACATTGGCAAATCCCACTTATTATCGAAAACTAGTTGGTAAACTGAATTTTCTTACGAATACTAGACTTGATCTTGCATATGGTGTGCAACTTTTTAGTCAATTTATGCAAGATCCCAAGGAACCTCACTTACATGCTGCATTTCATATGCTCAGATATCTTAAGAAGGATCCCACTCTAGGTATTTTTATGTCCTGATCTGCAAGCTTTGAGGTGCAAGCCTATTGTGATTCTGACTAGGCCGGGTACCCTGACTCAAGGAAGTCTGAAACTAGTTGCATTGTTCTGTTGGGTGCTAGTCCTTTTAGTTGGAAGTCAAAGAAACAAGAAACTATTTACTTTTCCTCAGCTGAAGCAGAGTAAAGATCTTTGAGAAAGGTGGTAGGAGAATTGACTTAGTTACAAAGGTTGTTTACGGAGTTAACTGTTCCTCAATATGGGCCTTTCCCTGTGTATTGTGATAGACAGGCAGCTATTCACATTGCAAAGAACCCTGTTTTTCACGAACGTACGAAGCACATTGAAGTCGACTGCCATTTTGTGAGGACCAAGCTTCAAGAAAGGCTTATATCTTTGCATCATATAGATACCACTGCTCCGTTAGCAGACATCCTCACCAAAGCACTTACGGGTATCAAGCATTCTGCTCTTTTGGACAAGTTGGCTTCAATTACCTCTCCTCCAACTTGAAGGGGGGGGGGGGTATTGAGATTAAGTGTGTATAAACTTAGAATTAGCAATTTAATTTACTGTTCATTATTCTGTTAATTACTATCTTGTTCTGTTATCTATTAGTTAGTTAGATATTTTTAGTTAGTTAGATTCTAGATTCTTCTATTCAACAAACTATAAATACTACAGTGTGCTTTCATTGTATAGCATCAAAATCAGAATCATGAAATGAGAAACGGTTTCTTTCTCTCAGATCTTCTTCCTTCTCGATTAAGCTTGTAAAATCATCTTCAATAGAGGCATCATCGGTTATTGATCTTAACAGCAGATAAGATTATGATATATGTATGTTCGCCAGAATAAAGGGCGTACATGCGCTAATTTTTGGACGCAGGAACATCAATATCCAAAAGTATAACATATGATATTTGCATATTATTTATGATAGTTCGGAGGCATATTTATCTTTTTTTCTCTAAAATATATAATTAAAAAAATAGTAACCTCAATTGTGTCACTGACACCTCGAAAGGCTTCTCGTTCTATCATCTCAGGAAGGATTGAAACATCTCCCTCTACCATTAATCCATTAACTCCTGCGTTATTTACCTGCAAATTATCAATTTTAACAATTTTTCATTATGGAAAAATAAAAATAAACTGAGTATTAAGTAATAAATATGCAAATCAAGATGAATACAAATAATTTTGTTTTTAGTTCCTATAATTAATTAACCAACACATAGGAGTAACTCTTTCATTTACTTAGGGGTTATAGGTTGTCAGCGTTACATATGTATTAGTAGTATAAAGATTGATTATTAAAAAATTGTGTACTTTTTATGCAGTATTTAGTTTAACATATATTAGTTATGTCATCTTTTTTATTCTACATAAAAAAATAAATCAATTTTCTCATAATTTTATATTAATTATGCAGGTTTAATATATTAGGAAATTTCTTAGTTTGTAGACTAAATTATCTCGAGAACATAATCTTGAGAGTAATTTTCTTGCACCGGGGAGGTGGATAATATAATTTCAAATTGGAGGGGATCGATATGGTGAGAAATCCAAAATTAAGTTTACGATTAAATTTATATTGTATTAGGGATAAACTTGTACTGTTAAATAAACATAATATATAAATTTATTTTTAAATATAATCATTAGATATCTCATCTTATCATATATATCAAATGACTCCGAATAACTTATCTTCAAATCAATTACAGACTACCCTAATGTTATCAAATATGAGAGTTAAATTAAACTTGTCTTGCGTGTAAAAAATAGCAAACCACTATTCTATATTTTTTTTTAGAGATGAACTTTCAAAAATATATGTGGTCATAAAATTTTTATTTTTTCAAAAGTTTTAATAACAACACAACGTTATTTTCGCTTTAAATTACTCGAAAATAACTTTAATCTTTTTTATGGTCAAACACAACTTGGTAATTTTCACCTAAAAATAAATTATTCTTTAAAATTTTCATGATAAAACATGTTGAATGCCCCATACAATACATTTGATATTGGTTATATGGTTTTTTTTTTCATCACAAAAAAGTTAATTCAACAAATAGAGGATGATTAATTTTGGACGTAGCTTCTTTCTCTCTCTAAAAATCTCTCTCTTCCCAAACGCTCCCTCCAATGGATACTGTACAGTCACCCACGCGCGCCACTGCGCAGGCGCGTACGCAGCCGGTGGAAAGCCAAACGCCGCCGGACGAAAGCCACCTTGAGCGCCTGGATGAGGGCAACAAACCCCATAGCAACAAGCTTCATAATCTACCTCTGAACTCTTCGAAATCGCAGTGCAAAGATTCGATGAACACTGCGCAGAAAGAGGAGTTTGACAGAGAAATTGAAAATATTTCCCAAGGAATTTATGGGAGGAATCGAGATGAAAAGATGATGGCAATGAATACACCACACCACGACCTACCATATATCCAAGAATCAGGAAATTCTACCGCCGCAATCGACCGGAATAGAGAGGCGACTCTTGAAGACTCTGCGAGTCCGTCGCTCGAGTCGCAAACTGGATTTCGATCGACTTCAGGCCAATTTCATAACGAATTGACAACTGGGGTTTGTTCCCCTGGCGATGGCGCCCCTCCCACTGAAATCTCAGAAGAAATGGACGCCAGAATCGCTGGCGAGGAGAACTCCGGTGAAAATGGAGTTCGAAACGTCAGAAAAAATGAAACTTCGTCGAATAACACTGATTCTCAGGCTAAAACCAATCATCATACAAGCTACTTCAGCCACCTAAAAAGAGGAACCAATGTCAATAACGTTCCCACACCTTCCTCCAATTCGATGATCGAAATTCTGCAGAAAAATCGTGATAGTAATGAAGGAGTCTCTGCTTCTGATTGTAATGCTGAACAAGGCACCACTCCAGCAGCCCCTCAATCATCTAAAACAACAACAATGGGGGAAGGAAGCAATGAAAGAAAACTTAAATGCATAACAAGGTAATACACAGGGTACAACAAGCAAAAAGGACAATGGTGAGAAAGCTGGAAATGATCAACTACAAAGCCAAAGAATTCCTGATCATAAACTACAGCAAGCAGACAGTGAAGTGCAAATTGAGAAAAAGGGTAAAAAAAGGATGAAGCAACCAAACAGGCCACTGAACAGGCTCAAGGAAAGGAAGGAAGACAAATCAACCAAGCACAATTGGAATACCAAACAAATTTCCCCAAGATATCTAGCAACTACACAAGGTATGAACCTAACACTCAAATTGACAAAAATACTAAACATGGCAATAATGAAAATCAGGTCACTGCTAGAAACAATCAACAGCATGGTCAAAACTCTAGCAATAATTCTAAGCTTGATAAAGCTTCTGAGCCGGCTCCGTATACTGTGGTCCAATCTTTTGCTGCGAGATTAAGGTATAACTAAGCTAAGAATGAAATTCCTATAGTTTTGAATGAACCTGTTCACACAACTAGGCAAGGTTTCCCTGTTGTGCTTCTTGAGGAGGATGATTACTATGTGAAGTTGGCTGAAGTGTGTAAGTATACTCAAGTGGGAAAATTTACTAATACAATGCCTAAATAGAGTTAGTTAGGAAAAGTTTCATTCTCCAAACTCAACTTACAGGGAGTGTGAAAATTCACACACTTCAATGCTAGACATGTTTACATCGACTTGGATAATGAGTTTGATTACCAAACTGTTTGGACTAAACTTAGAATGAACATTGAAGGCCAAGCAATGAGGATACAAACATGGACTCCTGACTTCACCTCTGAAGAGGAGACTCTTACTAATTTGGGTGGCTATCCCTGGTTTGCCATGGAATTGCTATAACAAAGTGTTGTTAACAACCATTCTTAGTTCTATTGGGAAAGTGCTATTCTTAGTAGAGTTAAAGTGCAGGTGGATCTCATTAAGACTAGACCTTCCTATGTGTGGCTGGGATTCAAAAACTCTGATCCAAATAAAGGAAGATGGTTGAAAGTTGAATATGAAGGCATCCCAAATTACTGCTTGTACTGCAAGCATCAAGGACATATGAATAGTGAGTGCACAATTAAGAGAAGGGATGAAGGCACCAGGAAAAAGAAAGGAGGGGATCTGAGCGGAAATCCAAGGAAGAACAGTAACAGGGGGCTCATTTAAAAACTTAAGGACAAGACAAAAGTAACCTTGAAACCACAGCAAGAACTCAAAATCAACAAAATAGAAAGTAAAAGGAAGTGATCAATCAAAATGATATGGTCAGTCAACCAAAGAATCAGCAGGTAAACCAACAACAAAAAAACACCACCCTCAATCCAAAGGAACAAAACCAGCAGGTGGATCTTCAAGAAGAACAGTGGCAGATTCTAAAAAGGAGGCAACAAAAACATCAAGATCAAACTAACTCCAAGGCGGTTTGGAGACCTGTCTCACCCTCAATGCAAAGAAACAGAAGCACCAACCAGCAAGAGCCAAAAACAGCAGGTATAACTAACATTCAAACTCAAAATACTTTTGCTAACCTTGAAATGCAGGAACAACAAGAGGATACTCAAACAGGAAAAGGGAGCTCCAGCCAAGCAACAAAGGAAGCAGACCAGTCCAAAAATGGGATTGTTACTGCAAGGAAGAGTTCCAGCAATCACAACTTACAAAACCAACAAGCTAATCCAACCAACAAATACAAGACCCCAGGTATTGACTCAATGCTCCCACACCCCAGAATCCCCAATATTATTAATGTTGTTGCTGGTCTTTCTGAAGAAGTTTCTAGAGGTATGGATGGGGGGTGTTAGGATATAGCGTCTAACTTGCAGGATGGGGTTACCAAAGGGGGGAAATTGACTCATGTTATGCATGAGGGGTTGGAATCTGACCTTAGTACAGACCATATAGCCTCTAATAATGCTGATAACAGACTGCAACAAAGGAAACAACAACAACTTCAACAGCAGGTACAAAATAGAGACAACAACAAACAATCTGCCAAAGGAAATAATGAGAAACAGCAACCTGAAAAAATGAATGAAAAAGATCAAGGGAAAAAAAGTGATACTATTGCTACTGAAAGCACTCCTAAGAGTAAGAATAAGCCAAGTAAACAAAAAAAGAGATGCGGCAAAAAGGAGGCAAAACGGACTGCAAGAAAGGGATAAGGAACATGAGCAGGATGGAAGGGAAGAATCTTGTAACAATTTTATCATGGTTGAAGATAACCATGGATTAGATATTCTTCCCCTACAAGATCAATATATGACCCCTCCTAAAACTGACCCCCCGAATTTAAATAAACAAAAGGGTAAACTTAACAATGTGCCTATTTTAGATGAATATGTTGTGGATAATTCAGAGGATGAAATGGATGGGGATAACCATTCCATAAAAGAGGTTGATGAAGATGATGAGACTAGTGAGACCCTCATTAGGGCCTTTAGTCCACATAATGATCAGACCTTGGAGAAGAAATCCAACAGGTAACACAGAGCCAATGTCTATCTCCAAGGGATTTCAATCATGAAAAATTTCACTTCAAGAAGCAAGATGTAAATACTGTCACTGCAGGCAGACCAAACACTAGGCTCTTCTCCTCTAGATTATCCCACTGATTAGTACAATCATATGGAATGTGAGAGGGATCAACACTCAGGGGTGTTGGAGAGACTCAAAATGCTCAGGAAACTACACCATTTATCTGTTATAACCATTTTGGAACCCTTCTCTGATAGTGTTCATATTCAGAACTTCAAAGTGCAGCTAAGCATGGATAATGCTATTAGAAATTGTAATAGTAAGATTTGGGTTTTTTGGAGCAGTGATATTGACTGTAATATTCTTGATGAAGATGAACAACAAATCACATGCAACATGAAACACAGTGAATTACCATATCAATTTGTTAATACCTTTGTCTATGCTAAATGCAAAAATCATCTCAGAAGACCTCTGTGGGACATAATGATACAACACTCTACCTTAAATGATAATCCTTGGTGTGTTGTGGGTGATTTCAACGTTATAACTTCTGTCGAGGAAAAACTGGGAGGGTTACCTTATAACATGAGAAAAAGTATTGAGTTTATTAATGTCATTGAAGCTTGTGGACTCTTGGATATAGGTTTTAGTGGACAAAAATTTACTTGGTGCAACAAGAGGGTTATTAACCGCATAATTTGGAAGAGACTTGATAGGGCATGGTTAATGATGCTTGATTGGATAAGATGCCTCAAACCACCATTACTCACTTGTCATCTACGGGATCGGATCACTGCCCGCTTCTTATGGAAACGAATTCCCAAATTACTGATCACATCAAATACTTCAGGTTCCTCAACTGTTGGGTAGACAACCCTCAATTCTTGGAAACTGTCAAAACCTGTTGGGAGAAGGAGGTGGAGGGTAATGGTATGTGGAGATTCCACCAAAAAATGAAAAGATTGTCAAACACTCTTAGTGGTTGGTCAAAGATGGAATTTGGTGATATTTTCTATAATGTTAGGATATATGAGGAACAAGTGCACAAGGCTGAAGAAACTACATCTCTAACCAAAATGACTCAAATAGAAGTTTTCTCCATAAGATTAATGCCAAGTACATCAAGTTCCTCAAGTTGGAAGACACTATTTTGAAACAAAAAACTCAGCTTCAATGGTTTAAGGAGGGTGATAATAACTCTAAATACTTCCATTCTGTGATAAGGGGAAGAAGAAAGAAGTTATTTATTCATAAAGTTGTTAATGAAAATGGAGTCTGGGTTCAAGGTGATGACAACATTACTCAAGTAGCTTGTGAACATTTCAAAGAAATATTTAATGGAGAAGAAAAGCGTATTAATGAGCATACTTTGGAATGTATTCCTAGGATGATTAGTCAAGACCAAAATACTAAGCTTACCAATATGCCTAGTATGGATGAACTTAAAGAGGTGGTCTTTTCTATTAATCCTAATTCGGAAACTAGGCCAGACAGTATGAATGGGTATTTCTATCAAAAGTGTTGGTACATCATCAAGAATGATTTAATGGGGGTTGTATAAGCTTTCTTCAGTGGACAGATGATTCCCAAGTACTTCTCCCATTCTTGTATTGTGTTGCTCCCTAAAGTCAATAATCCAAACAAAATGACTGAATTTGGGCCTATAAGTCTGAGCAACTTCACTAGCAAAATCATATCTAAGCTAGTGAGTAACAAACTTAGTCCTATCCTCCCTGATCTAATCTCTCCTAACCAATCCGGGTTTGTTAAAGGTAGAAGTATCTCTGAGAACATTATGCTTGCTCAGGAAATCATTCATCACATCAAAAAAACCAACATTGGTAGCAATGTTATCATTAAACTAGACATGGCAAAAGCCTATGACAGGGTGTCATGGTCTTATATCTGTCTGGTTTTAAGGAAAATGGGATTTGATGAGGTGTTTATTGATATGGTGTGGAAAATCATGGCTAACAACTGGTACTTAATCATTGTCAATGGTAAGAGATATAATTTTCTTCACTCCACTAGAGGCCTCACACAAGGTGACCCCCTTTCTCCAGCCCTATTTATTTTAGGTGCGGAGGTGTTATCAAGATCTCTTAACAGGCTCCATAATCATCCGGACTACCATGGTTTTATCATGGAAAGGAGGGGGCCACAGGTGAACCATTTGAGCTTTTCTGATGATATCATTTTGTTCACTTCGGGGAGATGCAGAACCTTGAAGATTCTTATGAATACCTTAAAGGAGTATGAGAATACTTCTGGACAGCTCATCAATGGTGATAAGAGTCACTTTTTGCTACACTAATGCTTTCACTAGCACTAGAGATAGAATAAAAAGACTTACAAGTTTTAAACAAAAACATGGTCCAATTACCTACTTAGGCTACCCTTTATTTGTCGGTAGGCCTAGGAACATTTATTTTTCTAACCTTGTTAATAAAGTTGTTGGCAGGATCAGGGGGTGGCAAACCAAACAATTGAGTTACGGGGGAAAGGCAATTCTTACAAACCATGTGCTACTAGCTCTCCCTATCCATCTACTTTCTGCAGTAACTCCCCCAAAGACTATTCTTAAGCAAATTCAAATGCTTATGGCTAATTTTTTCTGGGGGTGGAATAGTGACAGGAAGAAATATCATTGGGCTTCTTGGAGGAACCTAAGCTTCCCTTATGATGAGAGAGGAATAGGCATGAGGAACTTAAAAGATATTTGCAAGGCTTTCCAATTCAAACAATGGTGGAATTTCAGAACCAAGCAAACTCTGTGGGGTGCTTTCTTGAAGGCAAAGTTTTGCCAAAGGTCTAATCCAATTAGCAAAAAATGGAAATCTGGGAATCCTTAACTTGGAAATATATGTTGATGAATAGACCACAAATTGAGCAACACATCCAATGGAAGTTACAAGCTGAAAATTGCTCATTTTGGTGGGATAATTGGTTAGGCAGTGGACCGTTAGCACAATTCACCACCACCAACACAGATTCAATAACTCCAAAGTGGCAGAATTTTGGGAGGTAGGGAAGTGGATCTGGAGCAGATTGTTGGAGCAGGCACCAGCCAACCATCTCTCCAAAATCCTAACTACAGAGATTTCCTACCATCAACACCTACCAGATCAGGCTGTGTGGAATCTTAACAACCATGGTGGCTTCACCTGCTCATCAGCTTCGGAAGAAATAAGAGAAAAAAAGGCTAAGAAGCACTTTAATTCACAATTATGGCATAAAAACATTCCTTTTAAATCTTCTTTCTTATTATGGAGAACCCTTAGGGGTAAACTCCCTACTAATGATAAACTAATTAATTTTGGCATTGAGCCATCCAATTGTGTTTGCTGTTTTGACAGATCAGGTACGGACTACATTGAACATATTTTCAACTCTGGGAATTTTGCAGCCAAAGTCTGGAGCAGTTTTGCAGCCATTGCAGACATGCTGCCAGACTTTTCTTCTCTGCAGGTACTGCTGCAGCAATGGTGGACTGCCACACCAAAAAATGCAGCCCACAAATTGCTCATGCAAGCCACCTTAATATTCATTTGTTGGAACCTTTGGAAGAATTGGTGTGCAGCTAAATACGGAGGCAAAACAACCAACATAAGCAGGGTCAAATATGTCATATACAAGGACACCTACAGGATGCTTAACACTGCTTTTTCTCAAGTTAAATGGCCAGCAAATTGGACAGATTTAATCCAAATGAGTGAGAGGTGTGTGCACGACATCAAGGTGAACATGGTGACTTGGATAAGTCCTCAAGATCAATGGCTCAAAGTAAACACGGATGGCAGTGCCATCACCAACCCAGGCAGGTTAGAGGCTGGTGGTATCTTGAGGGATAAAAATGGTAGGTTGGTGATGGCTTTCACAACACCACTTGGAGAGGGTACTAACAACAAGGCGGAAATTGAGGCAGCAATTTTTGGTTTGACTTGGGCAATTGAACTTGGATATAGGAACATAATATTGGAACTAGACTCCCGATTGGTTGTGCATTGGCTCTTAAAGAAGTCTCTCCCTCAATGGAGCATTATCACACAGTTGGGAAGGCTACAAAACCTCATCTCTCAAACCCAGAACTTCAAATGCCTACATGTTTTCAGGGAAACTAATTGGGTGGCCGATGCACTATCAAAACACAGCAACAGGATAACTTCTTCACAGGTTTACTTCAACAGCCAGCAAATGCCTAAGGAAGCAAAATTATACTACTATCTTGATCTTTTGCAAATTCCTAGTTTTAGAAAGAAAAAGACCAAAATGATTAAGGAACCTCCTTGATTATCCTTGTACTTTTTCAACTTTGCTATAATTAGAATTAAATCTACTTTGAATAGGTTAGGTTAGATTATAGGCTTTCTTGTAAAGGGAGAGTCTCCCTGGTTTATGTCTTCTAGATGCTTTGTATTAAGAGGAGTCTTCTCACTAGGTAATTAGTATTTTGATTTCATCTTTGATGTAAGAGGAAGAGTTAACTTCCTTCGGGAAGTCAACTCTAAACCATCTTAGGTAGGAGGTAAGGTTTATGCCCCCTCCTTGTATTTTGTTTTTGTTATTAATGATAAAGCCTAGGGGTGTTGCTCAGCCCCTACCCCTCCAAGGGTTATTCAACTAAAAAAATAAAAAAATAAAAAATAATAGAGAACATTTGTTTACATATTATTCTTCACTAAGTTCACTTTTGGAATTATACCATATGTTATTATTAATTTTTTTTATTATTATTTTTTTAAAATGGATTTACAATTTTTGATTCAGCACGAAACTGAAGAAAGGAATAAAAAATTTTGAAGTTTATAATTTAAATGAATAATAAAAATTTATATAATTATACATTATTTCATAAAAAATAAAATAAATATTTTTAAACTAAATTATTACTTAAAATAAAAATATATCATCCTTTTTAGACGGATCAAAAACAAAAATATAGAACGAGGGGTAATTTGTTTTTGTGCTTGTGGGATAAGAAAAGTGTGAGACAATGAGTTCCAAAAGGTAGGATAGTCCAACTTGACAAGCTACTAAAATTGGTCCACTAATAAGATCACAAATATTCTCTCCTCTATTCTTTTTTGACTTATTTTATTATTTCTTATTTTTAAAAAGAATATATTTTTTAACATATTTTATTGATGACATTAGTTATTTGTTTTTTGAAATCTAATATTTACTTGTAATCGATAAGGATAGTATGAGAAAATAATCATGTCAATCATTATTGTTAAGCGAATTGATTTGATAAACTCTTATATTTGTATGTGTGTGTATTTTGAATCTTTTTATTTTATATTTTATTAGTTGAACCCTTAAACTTATTGAAGTATAATATTTAAAACATCTATGACCATTAGTAAAATCTTTATGGCATAATTATTGTTGAGTTAAAAAAAATTTGTGTAGATGCACTCGCATCCAAACACGTTAAGAAACTATTTCTATTTCAAAACATTTTTTTCTTGGAAACAATATTGTTTTTACTTTTAAAAAAAATTCATTAACATTCGCTCAATTCAACTGTAACGACCCATTTGATCGTTTTGAGTACTAAAACTTTTTATTTCATAAAAGAATCTTTTGATAAATTCTAAATGTATATTTTGGACTATTCTTAACAATAATTATATAGTAAGGGTAATTTTTATAATTTATTTAGTTGGTGGTTAAGGAAAATAACATTTGAATTAATGATGGACCTCTTTCATTACTTTTATAATTAATCTTTTAATAACTAGGATAGTAAATAATATGTAGAAGAAAATAGTAAATAATCTGTAGAAGAAAAGAAAATAGATAAAAATCAGAACGAGAGAAAGCAGCGTGAAACGAAACCAATTTGAAGCGACTGTGCATAAGACTGATCAACAGAACCGGACGTACCGGTACCGTTCCGGTTCGTCCCGGTTCATCCCGTTTCGGTTGCCTACGGGACGGGACGGGATAGTTTGAACCGGTACACGGAACGGGACGGAACCGTAATTTCGTACCGGTGTACCGGTACCGGTTCATCCCGGTTCATTCCGGTTCCGTTCCGGTCCGGTTCCGGTCCGGTTTATTTAATATATATTAATTTTTTTATATTTTATATTTTATATAATTTATATTTAATTTAATTTTTTTAAAATTACAAATTTTATTTATTTAATATTTATAAGATATAAGTTATAAATATAACTTATAAAATAAATATTAATGAATATAAGTAATAACATATAAAGTATAACTTCAAAAGATTTAAATTTTGAAAACTTTATTAGACTTTACTTGCAAACTTAACAACAACAAAAATATTAATAAAATATCTTTAAAATAAACTTAAGTAAAAATTATAGTATAAATTTAAAAACTATTAATTTATACTTAAAAAATAAAAAATAATAATTATATTTTCGTAATTCCAAAAAATATCGTCCCGGTCCGTTCCGGTTCATTCCGGTTCCATCCCGGTATATAGTGGAACGGGACGGAACCGATGAATCATCCCGGTAATTCCGGTCCGGTTCATCCCGGTACCGGTCAACATACCGGTCAACGGGTTTCGGTCCGGTCCGGTACCGGTTCATTCCGGTCCGATGAACCGGTTCCGGTCCGTTGACCAGTCTTAACTGTGCATAAGGTAAACGTCACCAATTCCACAGTTAATTTCATGAACTTTGATTTTAGGCGAGAATTTATATTGTTGTTATTTTGTTAAATATAAGATTGAAGAGGTGTGCGCGTATTATTACTGTTGGATAATTAAAGAATGAATCTAAGTAATATAATATTATAAATGTATTGTTGAAATTGAGAAAGAAATAGGCTAGTTCTATAATGCATTACGTGGTATGCTACTGATTTTGCAAACCAGTGATTTTTGATTTCGAATAGTTCTTATTATTATAATTATTGTTGTTATTATATGTGGGTATAGGAGGGACGTGGCATATATACTTATTTACCTATTAAAAAATTTAATACGAAAACAAATTCAAAAATTAATAACTACCGATGATTGCCTATGATTACTAAATAAATCTTGTGTTAATGTAGTGAAAAATTAGGATACATTAAGTTCTGCATATTTCTTGTATGCGTGTATTATAGTTCATGTGTAGTTTGGGTTGCTTGGGTCGTTGTTCGTTTGTATGTCATTAGTTTTGTGATCAGTGGCTTCTAATTTTATATATTAATATTTTGTTCTCACATTATAAACTATATTTTAATATATTGAAATAGGTAGTTAAGTATTAGGTGTACCGAATTATTATATTCCATTAAAATTATGCTAATTGGAGGAATTTAGACTTATCCTTAGGTTTGAACGTTATGAAATTGATTATAAAATTAGGTGAGTTTTTGGGACTAGGCTAGACATAGAATAATATGAGTGTTTATAGGCTTGCTAACTTACAAGTTATGCACACATAATTGATAGATTGGAAAGGTTCAGAGTCATGGAGGAAAGGAAAAGCATTGGAGAAGTAGTTGCTTGACTTCGGTTCTTCGGTGGAGGTAGGTTATGATAGTAAACTCTTAATAGTGATTGATATGCGTTGAATGGTATTGTGAAGTTTTGTATGTACTTGATTCTGTGTTTGTGTGGCTTGGTTGTGTGTTTTGTGATTGGTCTGAAATCCTGAGACCGTGAAATTTATATTCTTGAACACTCTTTATGGAAGTGATGCCTTGAATAAAGAAGGCTTGATGAAATATTATCAATGAATTGAAAGTGCTGATAATAAGTGATAAACTTATGGTATAATTGGATCGGAGTGTCACGTTCTGACACGGTATTCTTGGATCGGAGTGTCACGTTCCGACACGATATTCTTGGATCGGAGTGCACGTTCCGACACAGTAACATTAAAGGAAATGGATATTGAATTAATTTAATGTACTCAATATCAAAGAACCCATTTCTCAACGAACGTGGTGTGGAGGCATGAGTCCTCGTGTGTGCTTGATATTGTGATTGATTACGTATTTGCTTCAGTTGTCACTTGTTCATGTTGTTTATTGCTTATCACCTATTAAGTAATATAGTTGATTTATACTATTATTCTTTATATATCAGTTACTATTTTGGGTTGGCCGATAATACTTACTCAGTACATGTTGCCTCGTACTGAGCTCTACTTGTATTTTTTTTTTGTTTTTCTTATATGGAGTGCAACAAGTGTGCCGACGAATTTGAATCGCCCTTAACTCTATCAAGACTCGGTATATCAGGCTCAAGGGTGAGCTATTCATTCGAGCTTGGGTTGGATTCTCTCAGTCATTACCCGATGTCTTTAATTTCGAACACGAATTACTTTATTTCATTTATTTTGGTGTCTTTGATACTCTTAGACTTATTAATTGGAGATTAGATGTCCTTGTTGTGATGACTTTTAGATTTTGAAAAATGATAGTTAATAAGTTTTGAAGCTTCCACGTTATTTTGTTATTTATAATTGAATTAATGGTATATGTTGGGATTTGGATTCCTTGGTTCACCCACCTAGGAGGTTAAGTGTGGATGTCAATCACGATTCGATTTGGATCGTGACATCAACCCACTGCATCTCTATCCCAATTTCTCTTCTTCTCCGCCGCTCTATTCACTCATAACTCTAAATTTTCTTCTCTTCTTCTTCAATAAAATCACCGACCATATTCATTTTCTATTTTTTCTTCAAAATCACATGTCATATATTTTTTTCTTCTTCAATCCATTCTCCTCTGCAACAAATCAAACCCCATCCCTAGTTTATTTTTCAACGCCTTTATCTAAAATTTTAGTGTTTTTAATTTTTAAAAATTGAAATTATTATTTGTAATGAACTTTAAAAAATGATATGGATTAAACGTAAAGAGTAGTTGTGTGTATTGAAAGTTGAATACTCCAATGATAAGTTTGAAAATATTGAAAACTAACAAATGAGCCTTATGAATTTGTAAAATTTGTGTTTATGAACTAGTAGAAATTTCAAAACAATTAAAGAAAATTTTCATTTGTTTGACATGAATTTGGTGCTCAAATTGTGAGCAAATATGGAGATTGAAAAATAGGTAAATATTTATTTAATTTCTTATGTGTTATTAGAAAATGACATGAAATTATAATGATATATTGAGAAAAGGTTTTAAATTATTATGTTTTCACGAGTTTAAGAGTTTAATTGACAAAATATTAAGTAGAAGAATTCAGAATACAAACACATACAAGTATAAAGGCCCATCAGACCATTTCGCCTTATTAATAAGAAAAAAATATTAAAAACACTTCAAATTTGATGGGAATTGTTAGTTTCATCCCTAAACTATTATTTAAGAATATCCACTATTTATAAAATATATCTATCTTATACCGCAATGTCAAACACATATTTGTTTGTTTTTTAAAAATTGGACAAAAAGGACCTAAACACAATCATTTTTTAGAAGACATACTGAGTAATAGATAATTTACCAGAATATCAAGTTTTCCATAATTAGATTTGATGAAGTTGACCAAAGAAGAAACACTTTTGAGGATCCACAACATCAACTTGATGAAACACAACAAGAGATGATTGCAATTTTTCAACAGCTTCTACTCCTCTTTTTTCATCTCTAGCTGTTAAAATAACCATAACTCCTTTTTCCATTAGTTGTTTACAGATCTCATATCCTATGCCTTTGTTACCACCAGTAACTACTGCAATTAAATTCCTAAAAAAAAAATTACATATTAATTAATTACTCAAAACAAGAGACATATTTAATTATTTGGAGAAAAATTAAAGAAGACTTACTTTCTTATTCCATCTTCTGCCATTTTTTTCTCTCTCTTGTTCTCCACAATTTTTTTGTTCTCTATGTGGAGCAGCAAGGTATGTATATATAGTACTCCTACTAGTTATATTGGAGTCTGTGTCACTGTCTGTTTTAATTTATGTGATATGTTACAATAAATTTTTGTTTGATTCAAAAAAAATTTAATAGTTTTTAGATTGTTCTGTATAATGATTTCTAATGTTATTTTACATAATTTGCTACTCTTTTATCTCTGTTTTTATTCATTGTTTTGTATGGTATGTTTATTAAGAAAATAAAAATTAATAATGTGAGTTTATCATTTTAGTTTGTTAATTGATAGAATTTTAAAATTAATTTATTTGTTAAAAGAGGTTTTACTTTTTTAAAAATATTTTATCTCTTAACAAATTGAGGATATAATTAAAAAAATAGTATTTTTTGACTTGTCAAAAATGACAAGTAAAAAGGGACAATATGTTTTTGTTTTTGTTTTTGTTCCTCTTTCAAAATTGACAGCATATTTTTCTTATAAAAAAGAATCTGTTCATTGTCTTTTTGATTTGATTTAAATTTACTTTCTATTCTTGTTTAGTAACGAAGAAAGAAGGGGTGTGAACCGGAGGCTGTGTACAGTGACGGATTCAGGATTTTCGTTCATGAGGTTCGAAAAATATAAATATAAACGTGTAAATAAGTCTTTCGAAATAGGCCTTTTTGATTTTTTTTGGGGTTTAAAATCACATTTTTGACACGTTTTTAAAATAAAAAATGCTTGAAAAACAGAACTGATTTTTTTAAACAAAAATAAACTGAAACTATAAAGGAAAATAATAAATGTTATTGTAGGGATTTGAACTTGCAGCATGCAACTTAATATTCAAGGGTCTTACCATTAAATCATCTATTTCTATATATTATTGAGAGGGTTCAAAATATATCTATCTACAGAAATACTGAAAATTTACTCCATATATATCGTGTATTTTTTTGTCGAGGGTGTTCGGGTGAACACCCTGGACCCAACATGGGTCCGCCCCTGGGGTGTGTGTGTGCCTCCATATTTTTCGGTAAAAATAAAAAAATGATGATCTCCATTTTTTCTAGCAAAAAAACTCAGATTATGCTCTTCATTTTTTCTAACAAAGGAAATGAGGGTAGTTAACTACATTTCTTATTAAATTTAAGCATAAGCTCAAAGAAGTAAATATTAAAAAAAATGTAAGATAGTAGATTTATTTTTATGAATAATTGGTGGCAGCAGGTCTACAATTTTGAAAGAGAAAGAAGAAAGAAGAAAGAAAAGATTGTTCTTTTTTTTAAAAAAAAAATATGGTGTTCAATAGGTATAAAATCCAATTAATGTGTTTAAGTGAATTATGCAGACAACATTAAGGGTTTATCGATGACTTAAGCAAAAAAAAATTACACAAGCTATATCAAAAGATTGATTTAAATTCACTTTTTTTCTTATTTTAAAGATTTCTTCAGCCTTTTTTCGTCAAATAATTTTTTTGGTGATCCCGTCGTGAGAAGTGTGACACAAAACTCAAATTATAACTAAACTTAACATTTTTTCTTAAAAAAGTCGTCCCACAATTTATCATAGAAAAACACTTATCTTGTTCTATACACGCAAAATAAAGAATCTAAGGAAAAAAAACTATTTCTTAAAAAAGGGTGTGATATAGAGAAAATTCTTAATAAATTATTAAACCAACTAACCAATACCCTCCATAATCATTTCTACATCTAGGTGTATATGCCAATTTAATAAATTATTATAATTAAAAATAATAATTAATGAAATAAAAAAAATAAAAATTAATCAATCATTAGTCTATTTTTGTCATCATGACCTCTTTGCCTTTTATTTTTTCTCAATTGCTTTAAATTATATTATTTCTTTGCTTCAGATATATTAAAAATATGTTTTCTATTTCATAATTATTATTTTTTTCAGAATCTCTCATTCTTCTTTTTTTGCTTTATTGGTAACTGAATTCATAAGGAATTTTTATCTTTTTATTTTTTGTTGAATTAAACTTATAATTTTAGAATTAAAAATAAGAAATGCTTATCGTATGAGCAATTGCTTTTTATATATATTTATGTCTTTCTCTTCAAATGCTTGTAAAATCAATGTAACTTCTCATTTCATGTGTTAAGCGTATGCTTCTATTTGAAACTTTTATTATTTTCACTCTATATTATACGGATATTTTTTATTTTATATGATAATTTAAAAATTATTAATAGATTAATCAATTTTACTATTTTGCTTTTTATTTATATTAATTAACTTTTGTGAAAAAAAATTTAATTCTATTACAATCTAATAAATAATCAAGTAATACGAGATAAATATTTTTAGTAAATTGACAGATAGGAATATTTTTATTGGTACAAAGTATTAGCAATTTGCTATATTCCTCCTAATTATTCGCATCTTCCCTTTGATCCTAAGCTCTTAAATCAAATCAATAATGTCTCTATTCCATCACAATTAATTTGTTTTCCTCTAAGAAAATTCCCTAACCAGCGACTTCTTCAACCTTGTTGTTGGAGAAAATTAGGTAAAACACGCTTCTAGATTCTTCTTTGGAAACCTTGTTGATGTTGTTGCATTAATAATCTTGTTTGTCGGCTGCGTTTTTGTTTTCTAATGTTCTATTTCATGTGCCCTTTCTTTTTATGTTTGTTCAAGTTTGAATTTTACTGGGTTTTTGTTTTCTTTATGTAATGGGGTTTTCTTTTTAATTTTTGGGTATTGTGACATATTTTTGATTGAAGTTTTGAGGTTTCATCAATTGTTTTGTGGTATGAATTCTGTTTTTCTTGTAAATGGGAAAAAGAAAGAGTCTTTAGTTTCTTTGTATGGGTGTTAGTGTATAGACACATTTCTATTTGAAAGTTCTAAACTTTCTTTAATTCTATTGTGCTAATCTCTCTATGTTTACTTTATTTTTTAGCTTGTTGATTCTAGTTTTTGAAATTGTGTGGTTGATGGAATGAGTATGAATCTTACTTTTCTTTGATATAGAAAGTACAAACAATGGGTGTTAGGATTCGAGATGTTTCTTCTGGAAGCGTATGAAAGCTCTCTAGACGTGCGGTGAACATCTTTACAGCCATTTTATAGTATATAATAAGGAAACTATACTAAGAAGGAAGGAATAAATGGACTTGGTAGTTTAGAGCTTGTAGTTTTCACTCTCTTAGTCAGAGGCGTATGGAGTGCTTATCCAATGGGTTCAACTGACTCATTAGTTTTATCACATACATGTGAAAAATGACTGTAGCTTCAACAAATATTAGTTTTGACCCATTATTTCAAAAGTTAAATGGCAACTAGGGATTTGGTCTAGTGATAAGGTGCAAAACATGGAATGGGGTTAGTTGCAAATCACGGTTCAGGCCTTGCTGCAAACAGAGCCTGGTATATCAATGGAGAAGGGTAAGGGGCGAACCTGTTCTCTAACTGAGCTTCGAGACCATGTGACTGTTCCTCAAGGATTTCTCGATTATGAAAATTTATAATTACAATGAGTTCAATGTTCAGAATATGAAGATTGAACATATCAAATTTAAATCATGGTTTTACCTTTGCTCTTCTTGTCACCTAAAGCATGCAGTAGTTTGAAAAACATAGACGAGACAAAATGTTTTCCTGAATCTCGACCACAATTTCTGTTTGCAAGTCAGTGGTGATAGAACAACTCTCCTTGGTACCTAACATATTTGACCCTTTGGCATTTGATGTAAGTTTTATAGTGTTTCTTCATTTAAATATCAAACTTTTCTTGAACTTCCCTGTTTTTGTTCATATTTTTCCACTTCTCCTTTATTGAAAACCTATTTTTAGTATTTATATATTTGGCAAAGTACTGATCAATAGCTTCAAGTTCAGCTGTGCAGGAAAGTTTGTGAAATTTCCCTCTCCTGACTCAAAGTGGCATGTGAAGAAGCCAGAAATAATCTGACTCTACCTCCATAAATGGACAAAAAACATCATATCGCTATATATACTACTGCAAGCATTCCTTGGCTAACTGGAACTTCCATTAATCCTCTCTTTCGTGCTGCCTATCTTGCAAAAGATGGTGAACAAAAGGTCACCTTGGTGATTCCTTGGCTTCCATTGAAAGATCAAGAACATGTTTTTCCCAGTGGTGTCAAATTTAATTCACATTTGGAGCAGGAAAAGTGTGTCCGCCAGTGGTTGGAAGAGAGAACTGGATTTGCATCAAATTTTAGCATACGTTTTTACCCTGGAAAGGTAAATCCAGATTTATTTCAACTTATCGGAAGAAATGCAAGATTCATCTCGTCTCTTTTCTAAAATCTAATATATGATTGAGTATGAATGTAGCTTATAATACCAAAAACACTGAGCTCTTAGAATTTGAAGGCTGATTGTCATTTGCATACTTCAGCTTGTGACATATAGTGATAAATTTGTGTGTCTATCTTACCATGTAGCACTAGGAGTTACTGCTTCAATCTATACAATGACGACTGCACTGATGTTTGATTAGGCATATTTTTACAAGTAAACCGAATTGTTAAACATGCCACTTTTTCTTTCTTTTGTTTATGGGCTGCTCTTTTTCTTCCCCTCATGCAGAAGATTTAAATTGGGAGGGAGGGAGGGAAGCTGCTCTAAAAGCGTTCAAAATGTTATATCTTCCCCTTCAGAAATTTTAAGTCTCTCAGAATTAAAATGTGCCCCAAGTTAGTTTTTAGAAAATATCCTAGTACTTCCTTTCCCTTTAAAGTTGCACACAAGCTCTCAGATCTTCGATTGTTTTTCTTTCCTGTACTTTGAGGAGTAGAGAAATTGAAGTTTGTAACTTAATGAAGTCTTTTCTTTTTTAATGTTGTTTTGTATTTATTTCATCTTTTTATCTTCTGTCAATTTTCGTGATTTAATGACATCATAGTATAAAACTACAAATTTAAACTGCTGCAAGAAAACTTAGGGACATCTATAGTAATTTCCCACATGTGCTTACATCTGGAATAGGTGAAGAGAGATTTTTTAGCTTTCAAATCATTTGGTTCTTGACAGCGACTAACAATTTTGTTATCTTCTTGCAACCTCCTATTTCATTTTCTTCTAGAACTAGTGCTATTTAATCAATGATAACATTTTGATATGAAGTTCAGGTAGATATACAAATTATCTTATTCTATTTGTATTTGTTTATCAGTGTTTGTAATTTTGCAATGAAATCATCTGGCAAACTCATTGAGGTAAAGTTGGGATTTCTGAATTGCAGTTCTCTCTGGATAAAAGGAGCATTCTTGCGTTAGGGGATATCACAGTAATCATCCCAGATGATGAAGCAGATGTTGCAGTCCTTGAGGAGCCTGAGCATCTTACATGGTTTCATCACGGAAAGAGATGGAAAAAGAAATTTCGTCTGGTTGTAGGAATTGTTCACACCAATTATTTGGAATATGTTAAGAGAGAAAGGAATGCTGTGGAGGCGTTTTTCTTAAAACAGATAAATAGTTGGGTTGTCGATCTTTATTGCCACAAGGTATGATGAAAGTTCATTTTAGTTATCTAATAATTTGTTGGGTATGATGATCTAGATTTTGTGCGGGGAAGGAGGAGGGAAGGTACTCGTACATGATTTTAGATTATTTAGGTGAAATATAGGTCTTTGAGATCAGTTTAATGTGGGACTGTTTATTTTCTTTCTCTTGTAACGATCTTGAGTTCAAATACTACAGTGGAGCTCTGAGAAAACTTCCATTATCTAGAAATAGAGTTCTAAAGGTTAAGCTGTGTATTTCTTTCTGGAGGTAAAGCTTTTAACATTTAAGGGATCAATCTAGTCCTCCTAAGGTTTCTTGTACCAGACAATGGCCAGACTTCCATGACTTAAGTGTTCCACGTAGACAGCTGCAGTGTATAAGCTAAAGAAAGAGTGGAATTTGGCTATTCAATTAAGATGTTTGAAGAAGCTAAGAAAGAGTGGAATTTGGTTATTCAACTAAGATGTTGGAAGAAGCTAAGAAAGAGTGGAATATGGTTATCCAACTAAATGTTGGAAGAAGCTAGACATGATTCAAAGGTCCTGCCTTTATTTGTCGTTTGCACATGCAACCCCCTTGGTTACACTTGAAATATGGTCTCATCCAGGAATAGGCCACTTGACTGTTAGAAGTGCTGGTTAAGCTGAATGCCACCAAAGTCTATCAGTACCTGTCATGCTTTAAAAGTTCCTCAAAAAGGCTACGAGAACAAACGAGAAGTTCAATTACGTGGTTCTTAATATTACTAATATATAAGGTTGACCATCATCATCTATTAGATGCATCATAGATTTTTTATCGTTATGCCGCCTAGATCTGATGGACTTGAGAAATGAATGCTCTTCCATCATAGATTTTTTCTTGTTATGCAGCCTAGATCTGATGGACTTGAGAAACGATGCTCTTCCACCAGTAAATGTTATAGAATAGTGGCAAAGACATTGGTTTTACCTTGATAAATTTAGACTCCTCTATGAATCTGAAATTAATTCGTGAGCCTCAATTGCCTTACTTGTGCTTACAACTTCGATCGTGATTTTCTCCTACTTGATATGAAATGTCTCAAATAGTTGCATTTTCTTGCTCTGGCAGGTCATCAGGTTATCTGCTGCCACCCAGGATCTCCCAAGATCCCTGGTCTGTAATGTGCACGGAGTCAATCCAAAGTTTCTTCAGATTGGGATGAAAGCAATAGAGAAACAGCAAAATGATAACCAAACTTTCAGCAAAGGTGTCTACTACATTGGTAAGATGTTGTGGAGTAAAGGCTACAAGGAGCTACTTAGACTCTTACGTGATCATCAAAAAGAACTTGCTGGATTGGAGATAGATTTATACGGTAGTGGTGAGGATTCTGCTCAAATTGAGGTGGCTTTTAAGAAGTTGGAATTGACGGTTAGGGTTCATCCTGCGCGTGATCATGCTGATCCTTTATTTCACAAGTAAGTTCCTTCGGAAGCTAACTACTACTGTCAAGTGTCAAACTTCTCCTTCACTCATGTTATATATCTATGAGGGGTTACTGGTGTATTTTTTCCATTGTGGGTGATGAGTATGCATCTACTGTATCTATTCAAATGCCTTTTTGGTGTAAGGGAGGATACCATTATGTATGGAGATAGGACGACTTGATTAAAAAATGTTGAGCCACTCATTCACCTAGTAAATACTTATAATGTCAATTATATATATATATATATATATATATATATATATATATATATATATATATATGTATATTTATGTATATGTATACATATATAAGGAGATAACAACATAATGCCATGAGTATCTTTCTATCTGGAGTTATGTACACAATTTAAGAGCTTTAGGCTTGGTGTGGTTATACTTTCCCATTATCCGACCATCCTAAATGTCTCTTCCCTACGTTTTCCACACTTAAGAAAATAATACAATTTATCTATACATGATATTTAAGATTATATGAGATGTGTATTTATCTTAGTACTTTTTATGCTTTGGCTACGTCTTCACTATAGCAATTGTAGAATTGGCAGTACTGTGATCCAATCTTGCCCCGTCCCATTCAACTCTTAGTTGTGGTATCAGACAGTGTTAACACTCAGGAATAGGTAAAAACAACTCAACTTCTGAATACCAGTGAAGTAGAACAAGTTTTCAAAACCTTTTTCTTTCTTTAAAGCTATTCTCCTTGTGTTCGATTAGACACACTTCCTTTGTTGCACAATTGGTGCATCTCTTTTTTACTTTTTAATAGAACAAATTTCTTTTTCTATGTTAAAACTCTACTTGTTTACGGGCCCCCGTATCTGTGCTGGTGGGAGGTATCAGGTTCCCTTTCAAAATTCTCAAAAAAAAAAAAAGAATTCAACTTGTCAGCCTCCGTGTCTCATCAGTTAACTAGAAGGAACACTTTTTGGATTCTCATCTTAATAATGGTGTCAACTCCAGACTGAGATGGACATTCAACTATGGGATGAAAATAGTGTATGATTGGAAAAATGCAGCAGCTGGTTGTACAGTTTGTAAGGAACACAATTTGACTGGTATAATGAATTTCAGGTCTGAATTGTCTTCTAAAGGTAGTGTATTAGTGTGGGATATAGATAGGTAGGATCTGCTTACTTCTCTTTCTGAATAAACCAACTTTGGGATGGGTTTGAAATCATTGAAAGAAGTAACTGTGTTCTCAGCTCAATGCCAGTTAAGTAATGAGAAACTCGCATTGATAGAATAGGAAATTTACTTCTTCCCTGGAGTCTGTGTTATCCGCATACAAAATGTGATGTTCCTAAGTACCCAGCATCTGGCACTAACCCCACCCTGCACACCAAAAGAAAGAAAGGAAAAATGGAGAATTGGTGAAGAAAAACAAAGCTCAAAGGTTGTGCATAAATCGGATTGTAACTGTATCCAAGCTCCTAGACTAGTTTCTCCTTGGACTGGTGAAACTTAGAAAATTGAAACATCTTAGTAACCAAAGATGCCAAGACACCGATACTATAGTCGAGTGAGAATGAATTTGGGCTTTTGAAAAATAAGTCAAAATAATTTAGGACATTTGGAAATATTATATAGATCTATTCTAGTTAGTTGATCAATCCCTCATTTCTACCCTTGCCTGGGACACCTTAGCTAGATTTGATTGGAACGAGGAAGAGGAGCGACCTCTTTGGTTTGACTGCTGGGATTCCAGTTGTCAATTGTCTTGTATAAGCGGATCAGAACTAGTTAATCACAGGTACTCTTGGTTGCTACTTGTGGTTGTACAGTGAGATGCTCCTTGTCCATTGTTGAAATGATAAGATCTCAATTCAGAAAGCTGGAGGCTCAAAAGTCTGAAGGTGACTGGACATCTCAGCTATTAGCAAAATTCACCCGCATCTGATCCCCGATGCTTGTCACTGCAGATAACTGCATTGGATGAATGGTGACCTCGTACGACCAAATATTGTATGATGCAACAGCCTCTTCGTCATGTTTCTTGCTTATGAGCTAATAGGTTGCCACTTAAGAAATAATAAAGAAGGAAGAAGATCAGGGAGTGGTTGGAGGGTTGATACGGAGTAGAGGAACTATGATGTTTTTTCCTCCTTTTTTGTCTTCTTTGGTGCTGTAGGGTTGATGGAATAACAAAGGTTGCATTCTTATATTGACAAAAGCATAACAGAAGACGCAACATTTATTGACTTGAAAACCTAGTAATTTAACCAAAGGAGAGAACTTGTGGGGAACTGGTAATCACTTCTAGAACCCATTTAAGCTATACAAGGTATAAAAGCTGGAAGCTGCAGAATAGCTAACACGAGTAGACACATGAAGGCTCCCAATTTGAATCACTTCCACTTTTCAGGATTCAGAGGATTATTGAAGTGCCTCTTACTATCCTCAGTGTACATATATAGTAGCATAGTAGCAAATAGGAACCTAACAAAGTAGTCGATGTGCATATGTTATGGATCCAAGAAGTTCTTTCATGAACCTAAGCGGGTTCTGAACTTTTACTGTTCTTGATTTGGATTTTGCTGCTATTGGTATTGATTCTATTTTAGGTTTTTTACCCACTTTATGGAGAGAGACACGTTTCTTGTCTATGCACATTTGAATTTGAATGAACATATATTAAGAGATTTGATGGGTTTCAAGAGGTCCTTTCATGAACATAACGGGTTTTGAATTTCTTCTTGATTTGGTTTTTGTTGTTATTATTAGCACTCTATATTTTGATTAAATGTGCAAAGTCCATTTTTATTGAGAGAGAGAGAGAGAGATGCGTCGTTGGTATATGCACATATTGAAATGAATATATGCCAAGAGATTTAGTGACTCCCAATTTTTGTGACAGTTTGAAACAGACTGAGAAGGCCATGTTTACTCTTTGTCATGATGAAGAATATAATTGGTCTTAAATGGCTTCATGTCTCACTGGATATTTCAAAGTTTAAATGAAAGAAATCCTGGATAATTGGTCTAAATGGCTTCATGTCTCACTGGATATTTCAAAGTTTAAATGAAAGGGATTCTCTTTTAAAACAAATATGTTCATGGGACAATTAATGCAGTGATAACAGATTGTTTATCTTGTTCTTTCTTTACATGTGCCAAGTACCTTAATTTGTGTTAGTTTTATGTTTTAACACACAAATCTGTTTGCTGACTGAAGCATTAGAGACGCTGAGTTAAAGTACTTGGATTGTAGGTGTTGGTTTTCATTCTCATATCGTTAACAAATATGACGTTTTGTGTTCATTGTTCTTTTTTGTTTGGTTTCAGCTATAAAGTGCTTCTGAATCCAAGTACCACGGATGTAGTTTGTACAACCACAGCTGAAGCACTAGCTATGGGCAAAATAGTTGTATGCGCCAACCATCCATCAAATGAGTTTTTCATGCAGTTCCAAAATTGCAGAACATATGATGATGGTAAAGGTTTTGTTAAAGCTACACTCGAGGCATTGTCTGACGAGCCTGCTCCACTGGCCGATAAACAGAGGCATGAACTTTCTTGGGAAGCAGCAACTGAGCGATTTCTGAAATCAGCACAGCTGGACGTCGTGCCAGTAAAGAAAACATCAAAGACTAGTTCAAAATCATTTCTCTCCACATCTTTTAGTTTGAATAGAAAACTTGAGGATGCATCAGCATCGGTACATTTCATGGGGACTGGATTTCTGGGTTCACAACCGGATGAAGAGCAATGTAAAGAGCTGGGATTAGCCATTCCTTCAAAGAAAATAGGATTTTCTTCTGGAAGATGGATATGATGCTTGATCATCTTGATTAGCATGGTGCAAATTATTGTTAATATCTCTCATTCTTCGGAAATCACCTCTCTGTCTTCACAAGGTAGGGGGGTACCTTGCATACATGTCACCCTCTCCGAACCTCACTTATGGGAATATCGTGTAATGTTGAGAGGTCACAATGTAGTCATTTCTGTTAGAGTGAAGGGCATGTACTACTTAGAATCAAACAATCATTCAATTTGTTGTTCTGTTACTAGCTGTTGCACAAACTCATTGGCTACCCTGATTGGTTTTGTTTTTGGGTAAAGGACAAACTCTTTGTATACATTTGTCAAGAAAGGAAAGAGGGTGTTTTTTTCTTCTTCTTTTGTCTAGTTTTTTAAAACCAAAATGTAAGGGAAGTGGATGTTACCTTTTGTTTTATTTTAATTTGGGATGTCCGGAGAGAAAGTTGTTTCATCTGTTTAAAAAAGAATATTTTTTTTTTAATTTGATAATTATTTAATTTCAATATTTTCACATGATATGTTTAGGATGTGGATGCAAGATTATATGATATTTTTGTACATTATACATATTTTGTTAATTGAAATAACATAAATGAGTCAATCTTTAAATGAATGGCATAGATAATTTTTTTTTTCTCAAAGTTCAACGACACATTTGAACTTTTTCCTTAAAAAGAATGATTTAATTACTAACGTAGACAAATCATAATTGATCACATGTAAAAAGAAAATTATTTTAGTTAACAAACAATGACATGAATAACTCTTTTTTCAAATTGAAATAACATAGATGAGTTTTTGATGATATATTTGAGCCTTTTCCAAAAAAAATTATAAATCCAAAACTTATACATTAAAAATTTCGACTCTGTCTCGAGTCGATAAAAGAGAAAAATGATACAAGAGCTTTTATTTTTAACAGAATTTCCAGCTCATCCAATTTTAAAACTTAACTGACAATTTTACCCCCCTAACTAACTAACTCCCTCAACCACCTTTCGAATTTTTGGCTCGTGTCTTCCATTTTCAGCTCCCAATCCAAAAAAAAAAAAAAAATTGATTTAGAATCACAACAGTTGAATTACTTTTTTTTTCTTGTTAATTTCTCTCTGATTTTTGCATTCTCTGATCTTTTGTATTTACGGAAAAATTTAATTTGTTATTTTTTTTATATATATAAAATGGGTTTGATTTCGGGGATTATGTTGGGGATGATCTTCGGGATCAGTATAATGGCAGGTTGGCAACATATGATGAGGTATCGAAGCCGCAAACGAGTCGCCAAGGTAAGAATTTCATCAATTTCTGTTGGTTTCCATTGGATTATCGTAATCTCAACTTTGTTTGTAATAGTTTAGTGTTGTCATGGCTCAATTTGAAATGATTTTCGGGGGGGTGTTTTTGAATTTGGAGTTCAAGTTTGGTAATTATGATGGGATAGTGCATTGCTTAAGCGAAAACATGGCTCAAAATAATTTTTTGATTTTGAGACTCTTTTTGGAATTAAATTCAAGTTGGTACTTCTGATGGACTAGTGCATTGCTAAAAGAAAATACACACACAAATATGAAGTCTCACGTGTAGTAGCGGAGCAGGATTTTCACAAAGTAACTCAAAATATGAACATAAGTATACACATAAAGAAGCTGAAAGGGGTACAACATCTCTATATATATATATATTATAAAATGATTTTAACCATGTATAAACCCCTCGATCCTACTTGGCTCCGCCCCTGTAGTCAGGAGTCTAGTAGAACATAAATTGACGAGGACAGCTGTGAAACAATTTCAGTTTTGAAGTTTGGATTGTCATCAATTAGTATACTGAGGATCTTTGGGAATCCATGTACAATCTAACAAGGATAGATTTCTCAGACTCAGCACATGTATATCGATCCGTTTTATCTCAAATTATTGTGATGTGGGTAGACTCCAGTGAAAATTTTCTTAATTGAACAGCTATTCTCTTCTGTTGCTGCTTGGACTTAGTGACTATTTTTCTGCTTGATTCTCTTGTTTACTCCATTGTATTGATAGTCCAGCTTCTAACTCCCTATCTGGTTTTGCTACAAGAACTGGCGACTGTGGTTACTTTGAAAGTAGACGTCGAAATTTATAAGATGATCCTCATCATGCTTGTTGAACAGAAAATTTAAATTGCAGATATGCATGTTGCTTTCCTTTCTGAAAGATTGGTATTTATCTCTTCATTGTATTTTAATCCTTTAACAGGCAGTGGATGTAAAACTAATGGCCTCCCTGAACAGGGATGATCTAAAGAAAATATGTGGAGATAAGTTCCCTGAATGGATATCATTCCCAGTCTTTGAACAGGTTGGATATTAGCCTTACTTTTTCCTGTTTCTCCTGCATATGATCTTTGAATTTCATAGCTCTGAAAATCTTTTAGTCTGTCATCTTTTGTTATGACTTTTACCAACAATACTGACTAATTTAACTCTAGAATGTCTCATTGAACATTTTGAGGCAATATTTAAGACAAGCAATCTGTTTCATTGTGAATGGATGTTTTTAACACCTTGACAGAAGAGCTTATTGTGTCATTAACCCAATCATATTTCAAAACCAGATCAGTGAAATCTTCCTATATCATAAAATTAGCAGATATAAGAGATCAACATGCACACTCCTGTTAATTATTCCAATGCAACTTGTAGGGATGTCTTTTCTCCTACCACACTTGATTAAGAGAGTCTTATCATCGTTGTCATGAATAGAAAGATTTGGTTAATCCTTTTCTCAGTTGCATAAATGTTTCATCTCTATTCTGTAGACACTAAAAATGTTTTCAGAGGGAAGTAAGATAACTTTAGTTCATGAACATAATGTTAGAACCCAAGAAAGACATTGCAGATGTTGTCTCCTGATCTTACACTGTCAGCAGTGGATCTTTCTCATATTTGTCTCACTGTGACAGGTCAAATGGTTGAACAAACAATTAAGCAAACTGTGGCCATTTGTTGCTGATGTAAGCTTTTACACCTAACTTTGGTATTCTATGCATTTATTTTTCTTTGTAACTTTATAGGTATGAAGTACTTAATTATATTGGAAGTTCACTTTGATTATCAGCATATTGAGTAAAAATGTCTCTTCTAATAAGTAATGATCCGTAATATTTTCTCCACTTTAGAGATCTTTCAATTTGTATTCTACTGATTCTTGAGTATTAGAGAACTTGTTCCTATAAGAACTGATAGCTTGCACAAGAAATTTATGACACTGATCTTTAACATATGTAGTCTGTTTGACCAGCAAAATATGTAGTCTCCTTGTTGTGGTAGCGAGTGTTCGTATTATTCAATCTCCATGTTGTGACACCATAAATCTGATCTCTGATGTATGTCATTGTGCAGGCAGGAGAAGCTATCATAAAAGACTCTGTTGAACCTATATTAGAAGATTATCGACCTCCTGGAATTTCGTCAATGAAGTTCAGCAAACTGTCCTTGGGAACTGTAGCTCCTAAGATTGAAGGTAGCAACATAAAACTATCGAATAAATTGTCATGTTCTTTTTTATTAGACCTTCTACCGGAGAATCTATAAGCAATACCTTAGTGATTTCTCCGATGCTAATTAATTCATACTCCTGAGCAATTAAATTAGTTTCTCTAGATGGGACATTTCTTTGGTAACGATGAAGTCTTGTTGTTTAAGGTTACCTCAAACATTAAACTTTAGTCATGTGTGATTCTCTCATTGGAAGCATGTATAATACCTAATTACTGCAGGTATTCGAGTTCAAAATCTTAAAAAGGGTCAAATTATTATGGATATTGACCTCAGATGGGGCGGTGATCCTAATATTGTTATAGAAGTTGATGCAGTGGTTGCCTCTATACCCATTCAGGTTGGGTGCCTCAACTCTTCACCTGTCTAATTTGCTGAGGACAATTTTACTCTGATTAGTGAGTTATCTAGGAAGCAGCTGCACTGACCTTTGCCAAATTGGTTGCAGTTGAAAGATCTACAAGTCTTCACTGTTATTCGTGTTATATTCCAACTAGCTGAGGAAATTCCCTGCATTTCTGCTGTTGTTGTTGCTTTACTTTCTGAGGTATACATAGATTATATGAGAAAAATATGTTTCTTACATTCTTCAATTTCTGTTGTTTCTAACTCTTCCTTTTGCTCTCCTTTTATTTTTAATTGTGGCTGCTATTTCGCATGATCTGTCGTAATTCAGCATTTAGAGTTCCTTTGCACTGTGTTTTGATAAAATAGTATCTTCAATGAGATGTTAGACTATAGATTTGAATGCCATAATGTCTAGGTTTTAGATGGAAAATCGTGTAACTTGACTTGTAACTAGGATATGCTATGATTGCCAGGGAGTAAAAGACCACCTTAAAGTAGGTCTAAGACATTCTCTTGGTTTAAGTGAACATGAAGTATTCTACTAACACAGAACATGACTACAGTATGAGAACAAGGATATACACTGCATGAATTGGTCTGACAGGTGTACTCAAATTGTTTTCAAGAACAAGGATAGAAGTGTGAACTTGCACTTAGTTATATTACTCTGGATGCTTAATCTTACTCAAACGTCTCAACTCTCAATTGGCTTACGATTCTGTTTTATATGTTCAATTGGACATTTGAATGACTGGTACCTTGTTTATCCAACCAGCCAAAGCCAAGAATTGATTATACTTTAAAAGCTGTTGGTGGAAGCTTAACAGCTCTTCCTGGACTTTCTGACATGATAGAAGTAAGTGCTACTAACAATGTGCCTCTAGCAGTATATTTTATATTTCAAACTTCCCCACCTCAATCTAACACTGGTGTGTTTCTCATTGAAAGGACACTGTAAATTCAATTGTAACAGATATGCTAGAATGGCCTCACAGAATCGTTGTACCAATTGGAGGCGTACCTGTGGATACAAGGTACCAATTGAATGGCCTCAAGGCCTTTCCAAATCTGTCATATTCTTCTGAATATGAAATGTAAAAGCTAGGTCTTCTAACGGAATACTTAACCGTTGTTTATGGTGTCATGCAGCGATTTGGAGCTTAAGCCACAGGGGAAACTAACTGTAACTGTAATGAGGGCTACAAACTTAAAGAACCAAGAAATGATTGGAAAATCTGACCCATATGTGGTCGTGTATATTCGTCCACTGTTTAAGTTTAAGACAAAAACCATTGACAACAACCTAAATCCTGTTTGGGATGAGACATTTGAGTTGATTGCAGAAGACAAGGAGACTCAGTCTCTTCTCCTAGAGGTTTAATTGCTACATCCATCTCTCATTTTTTATTTTTTATTTTATATTGAATCTACTCTATCTAGAACATATTTTCTCCATGGTTATACATTCTCTTGAGAAAATTAGTTTTGACAATCCAGCCTCTTTGATTGCATTCTTATTTTCTTGTCACAACCATGACTGTGAACAGGTTTTTGATGAAGACATTGGAGAAGATGATCGAATGGGTGTCACAAAGTTGTCTCTGAATGAGCTTGAATCCGACACTCCAAAAGAAATTGAATTAAGGTTGCTGCCAAAATATGATATGCTCAAAATCAAAGATAAAAAGGATAGAGGAACTATTACCATCAAGGTACACACCAAAAATCATAGTTTTTGTCATGAAGTCCCATTTTTGTTATGAAACTTTTTTTTTTTTTTTACTTTGGTATTCTCCCCTTTTAAGGCAGTCACTGATCTACAATGTAGACGTTATGAATCTGAGTTGCGGAAGTAGTTTTGAAATGTATATAGCTCCATCTATACTTGGTTTCCACCCCAAAGCACAGACGCAAATGATTGTGTTCAATTGAACCTAGTATTTTCGAGATGAGTCATAGATTGAACTGATTAAACTTCAAGGCAAGATGATTGTTACGTTGTCAAAAATGCAGATACTGTATCATGAATTCAACAAGAAAGAGCAATTAGCAGCTCTGGAGGAAGAGAAGAGGATCATAGAAGAAAGGAAGAAACTAAAAGCAGAAGGGATTATTGGAAGCTCAATGGAAGCCCTTGATGGTGCAGCAGCTTTAGCTGCTTCAGGTGTTGGCGCGGCAGGAAGTGGCATTGGTGCAGGATTAGGTGCTGGTGTAAGGGTAGTAAGAAGTGGACTAAGCAAAACCAAAAAGTTTATGGGAAGAACCTTCACAGGACAGTCAACCAATCACAAGAAAAGTGACTCTCACTCTCCTCCAAGTGTTGTTAATCAAGATTAATAATATCCTGTATATACAGCAGTCCCTATATAGATTTTCAATAATGATTAGTTGTTTCTTTTGATGAGTTAGATCTTAGTGTTTGGATACCATATGTTGATTGATTCAATGATGCTTATTTCTAAAGATGGAAATTAATCTGTTGATGCAAACTACAACTTCTCAATCTCAACTAGGCTCCTTACTTCGATACATATTTCTGTTTTATGTTAGCACATGTATGTATTTGTAAATGATCATAGGAGATCGTCTCATTTTATGTTGGTAACAATATTACAACTTGATAGAGTCAAATATTTGTCTTCTATTTTATGTTAGTACAATCTCATTTTGGACTTTGATAAATCACTTTCTTATTTTAACTTCTCAATCATTTTAGTACTTTAACATGTCATCCTATAAACCATAAATGAATTCAGAACGTCGGGGTACAAAGAGGATTGAACATGAACAACAATATTATTAGTAATATAAACGACATGCAAAAGCAACTTTAGAACCATGAACATTTATATGCACTTGTAACATGAAACTATCAAATTCAAAATGCTGAATCATTATCATAGATGTTAAAAAATGAAATTAAACGAATTGGTGGCAGTTAGACTGGCGACAAGCATCGCAACATAAGAGAAATTGTATTTCTTCAACTGCAGAATTCAAACAATAGATGCTAGTTATTGTTCAAAGAATATACTGTGATTCAGGACATTACAAGCTTCCCTTCACCCTAGTTATACATTTCCATGCTGAAAAAGGTCGGTTACTAGTGAAAAAGGCAGCAGATATCAGAATCGAACAATGAATATAAGAGTGAACACAGCAAAGAATAAGCGATTCAGGGGATGTTGCATACTGGAGACAAGAGAATAGCTGTATATGGGAGCTCTTCTGTCATTAGAAGATCATGGAAACGTGACTATGCGTGTGTAGAGCAGAAACCTTCATTCACCAAGTTTGCAGGTGCGAATGTATGGATGATCAAACTTAATGTATTTGGTCCAGTATGACTTGTACTTTGTCATAGCCAACTCTAGCCATGGTTTCATGTTCCCGTTGTAGTGTATCACAGCAGCCTTTTCAATTTCTGACCCATCAATGCTCGGGCTGTAACCCAAACCTAGAACATGCCACGACTTATCCAGTGGATGTGTAAGTCCATAAAATGTCATTAGCCCTGGAGGTAGTGTCCCTAGTTTCCAAAGGACCCTGTCTTCATTCTAATGATCAAGGCAAAAAGGAATGAAAATTAGTCAGTAAGATCCCATAGAAATTAAGGTTTTCTCTATGTATTTGGCATGGCATTGGGAGAAAAGCAGACTTCCAAATTTCAGTACATGTATTCAATCACTATATTGGTATAAAGAAACAAATGATATAATCCAAGTATTCTGAGTCGAAGTAAAAGACTTAAAAGTTAACTTCACTTGTGAAAATCAGCGTAGATAGACCAAAACAGTAAAGAAAAGCTATATATCAGAGATGGAAAGGCAGTAAATTCCTTACCATGTTTTGCCACTTGTGATATATACCAGTTATGTCTCTCTTCTTCCACTCCTTAAGATCAAAAATGTTCATCCCATATGCCCACCCACAAGCATTTGGGTCAAAGTTTTTGGCAATATGAGGATTTGAGAAATTTAGATACTTGTCAAAACGGTGAAAACTCTCACCACATGTTTCAACAGCACCATTCACTTTTTCATGAAGATTCACCGACCACAGTCCTGTCAAGTCTTTCTGAACAACAATATCGTCATCAAGAAAAAGGATTTTATCCAATTTGGGATAAATCTGAGGGAGATAAAATCTGAGGTGATTGAGCATTGAAAGGTATTTGGGGTTCCGATACTTCAAATTAGAAGAACCAGCTGATAGTGTGGTGGAATGTGAACCCTTGAAATAATATTCCTTCATAGCAGCAGACTCTAGCTGCCGCAGGACAGGGCAGTATGACGAATTAAGCCACTTGAACTCGTCAACATTTTCAACATGGATTGTAGCTTTTCCAGGAGGGTTCAACAAGAACCACATATTCATAGCTCCAAAGTTCAACTTATCAGTGACAAGATGAAATACATGTTTCGCTGGGTCCTGCAAGTAGACCAGTGGAATTTTTTTTTCAATAGCCCATCCAAAATTAGCTTCTAATATGTAGCCAACATGCTTTCTGGTGAAGTAGCTATCAGCACCATTCAAGACATTTAGATATATCAAAATTCAAAGTGTGTCATTTTTATCACGCATAAATATAAGGTTTGTGATTGTTATCAAGGATTAGGGACATCGTCAAGTGATACAGAAGAATATAGAAAGTCTCTCATGCATAGTAGGATGATGGCCTGAATAATGTCAGAAAGAATTCCTCACCTTAGCATTCTTGATAGTTGAGTTGACAACAACTGAAGCAGCCAAAACGTTGTCAGAGAACAGGGCATAATGGAAAAGACTGGGATTTTCCAGATTCTCACTTCTAGGGAACTTTCTTTTTTCAGGAGGGAGGAGGTAATAGTCAATAGCCAGACGCATGGATAAGCAGTGGATACCATTCGGAATGGTCTTT
The DNA here is from genome assembly GCA_027704785.1 of Solanum chmielewskii. NCBI lineage: Eukaryota > Viridiplantae > Streptophyta > Magnoliopsida > Solanales > Solanaceae > Solanum > Solanum chmielewskii. The sequence continues at coordinate 4,754,385 of JAKWIX010000327.1, forward strand.
GCAGCTAATTGGCTCAAAAATGTGCTCTGCCTCTTTAAACTTCTAACTTGCTCATCCGCAGACTGCAGTATTGCTCTCAGCTTCCCCGTGACAAGCTTACAGTCATAGAGTTGCTCTTTAGCTTTGGAAAGCACTTGGTCCATTGATTTAATCTTCTCATGCGCACTATTTGAACATAGGGGAATGAAATGATTTAATCTTTCCTATACGAAACAAGGACAACTGGACAATGTCAAGTATCCAAAAGTCAAAAAGAATTTGGTACCTGCGAGTTAGATCAGCATCATACATTGCTTCACCTAACGCATGTCGACTTTCTTTAAGCTGCTTCTGTAACTCTTGAGCCAAGCCGGGCTTCTTCTTCATCGTTGCAATGCTTATATAGACCCTTGCCATAATAATTTGGTCTCGCATCAAGTGTACCTTTGAATCAGTATTCTCATTTTCATTCTCTTTCCTCCATATGCTATACTTTCCCAGCACAGCAGAGTCAACTGATTTAGAGCGTTCAAGGGCAGCATTTTCAAGCTTCACAGTTACTTCATCGTCCTGTTTCACTAAAGCAGCAGCACGCTTTTCACGTCTCCTCTCTCTCAATTGCTGCACAGCACTTGAAAAACTATAATAACACAAATAGCTGAGGTAGACAAAGGTAGGGAAAAGGTAGAAGGGAGAGAGAGAGTGAGTGAATCTAAGCACTTCAAATCAATCAATCTCTCTCTCTTTGCTGATAGCAGAAGTGCAACAAAAGTAAATGCAATTATAAAGTGGCTAATAATTAGAGTACCCTTCTGGCCAAAATAGCAGGTGTATGAAACTGGGAATGATCATCTGCTTGGAAAAAAATATATCTAGTTATTCATACACTTGTGAGGCACTCAAAAAATACCATGATGCAAACAAACTATTTACCATCTACAAGATCATCTTGTTTGCCTCTGGAGATTTCAGTTCTGACAGATGCAGCTATCTGAGTCCACTTGTTTCCCTGTGATACATCCAACATGCTAACAATCAGTCAGCATCTATTTCAGCAATAACTAATGGATACAAACAATATCCAAGCTTGAGCTGAGTCTCATTCTTAACCTCTGCATTATTAGTATTGCTCTTGGCCAATATTTTTTCCTTAACAAAGCTGGACTCCTGTTTACTTGTAGTAGTTGAAAAATCATTATTATCTGTAAAAGGAACATAACCTTGGGTTATAACAAGCTATGCAAGCTTAGGGAGGATAGTATAAGCGAGACAATTAAATACAATTTATGCATATATTTTTGTGAATTAACAAATACATCATCAAGTGTCTAGGCATACAAAGATTCTATTCAATACCCACCTTAAACCACCACTAAAGTACTCACTGTTTTTCTCACTATAAGGAGCTCCAACATCAATCAAAATGGTGCCAATTACCTCAAAAACAATGTTAAATCTAAAAGCAAAAAACATTGACAAGGTCCCTAAGGCTTAAAGTGAAAAGCTCTAAATGAAGCATATGCTTTTTGAAGTGAAGTGCATAATTTGCGGGAAAAAAATAAAAGGGCTCAAACGTATATGAATTTAGTACTACAAATCTACAATCATCAAATTTTGATTAAAATAATTAACTCCAGCATCCTAAATACAATAACGCCGAATATAAATCCAACTCCTTAGGGGTCATTTGATTTGAAAGACTGATGGTATTAAGTTTTTTCCATGTTCGATTTGTATTTTCAATCATGTATAACTAATCCTGGAATAACTTAATACACCAATTGGTGAAATATTTTACACCACCAACATGGAATAACCAAGGATGGATATGTACGAGTTTGCCCGAACTAGTAGCTTTGGTCCAAACATTGTATTTGGCAATGTATTCTAAAAACTAAAAGCGCAAACCATTGACTAGATCCTATGGCTAAAATTAGAAAGTGCTAGATGAAGCATACACTTTTTTGAAGTGAAGTGCACAATTTATTAAAAAAATGAAAATGCCGAAACATGAACAAATTTAGCACTATAATAATCAAACTATGATTAAAATAACTAATTTCAGCACCCTATATACTATAATGCAGAATATAATCCAACTTCTCAAAGGTAGTTTGGTTTGAATGGCTTGAAGGACTGATAAAATAATCGTGGTATAAATTTTTTTAAAAGTTAGATTTGTATTTTGAATCATGTATAACTAATTCTCGTATAACTTAATACACCAATTGGAGAACTATTTTACGCCACTACCAACATGGAATAACCAAGGACGGACCTAAAGCATAGCTGCAAATTATGTCGAACACAGTAACTTTGGTCCAAACACTCTATTTGTTGTAAAAGATTTATTAAATAGGTACAAGTATTACTATTGTTTTTTTTTAATCGTGGTATTTGGACCAACTAGCATCACCTCAACTCATTTAATTCCAAGGAATTTTTGCTACCTCCCACCAACACAGGTGCCTGGTAATCTATCCACCAAAGCTGGGATAGATGAGAAGAACCACCTAGTATTTTTCGCCTCTGCTGAGAATTGAACATCAGAACTCATCATTCATTGACAAAATGGGTGCATGAACAAATATTAATTTAGAACCCAATAACTTAAAAAGACTAGAAACCAAACCCATAATCTTCAAATCTTGGCTCCACCTATGGGAATAACTTATCCATGTATTCCTTCTACATGGATAAAACACCAAAACTACATCGCCCATATTTCTCCAAAATACATCGCTTCAAGCGGTGAAGCATGACTTTTAATAATACTGATCAAGCATCCAACCTAGTCACTGGTTCCATTCCAAAACTACAGGTTGTCTAGTCTCTACTGAAGAACCTAATGAACTAATTTTATATATTCTTAGTATTTTGAGTGCATATGATATAGTTGAAAATGTTATTCCTCAAAAAATAGAATTCCCCATCACAAAAGTTCTCTTTAAAAAATCCAATATATCTAATTACAGCTGATTAATTGCATTTAAAAAAATCTTATGTATTGTCTATAGCTACTTGTTTACACCAAAAATAGTAAAGTGCTAAGTAGTTTGTCTTGATCTTCTGTATGTTGCTCAAAAAATAGAATCTTTCTTGAAAATAGTTTATCTTAGAAATCATTTTCTTGACATAAATTAATCGAACAAGGTGTAGCCAGTCTAAAACTACAATAACATAGTGTTGTGGTAAGGTGATGGCCATAGTCTAACTTGAGGAATCTACCAAATATTGATTGGGGGGATGTGCCTATGTAGACACACTACGCCAACAGACAGGTGCCTTGTTAAATGAGCAATGAGTTACGTAATTTCACAACCTAGGTGTGAGGGACTACTGATATGGGATTTAAATAAACTAAATAGATATATAAACTTTTTTAAAGATATCCCAACCAATTTGAGATTACGACAATTTATTATTTTGGTTGTTCTTGGGGTTGAAGGTATGTAGAAGAAGAGATGAGTATGCTGCCAATTCAATGTATTGAGAACGCAAAAAATAGGCCTTTTATTTGACATTTTTAAGCAAAGTGCGGCAGATAGTTAAAAGCGCATTTTGCATCTTTCTCTATTGTTCAAACCATTTGGATTTGTATTTAGATTTGGAGCCATGGAGATACCTCTAATCATAAAGAGAACAAAAGGAAAAACCCTTAAAAAGAAATCCTATTTTCACAACATTATTGTGATCCTTTAAGGAGCAGTCTCTAGTCAGTTCCCCTTATTATCAAACTATAGCATACAATTCCCTGTGTCCTAAAGTAATTTATTCTTCTCTTTTTATGATTTTCAATTTTGGATTTGTGCATAAGTTATTTCAGCTTTTAAAAAGGATAGCATTTCCCAACAAAGTTCAATATTTTTCCAATATAATACCATATAATTCAATAACTGACTCCAACTAGTTTGGAATTAAGACTTAATAGAGAGATCAACTGTGTGTTACTTGCACTTTCTAACAGATGTGATAATCCCTAATCTATTCTAATCTTATATGATTGCACATCCATCTTACGTTCTTATCTCTACGACGCTTGTCTTGTACAAAGGGACTTTGTCCCAACATATACTCTTGTATGATATTTATTGATCTCATCATCGTTCTATAGAATTTATCTTTCTTTGGCTAACTATCTTCCTATCACCTACAACTCTGGTATTGCTTACATACACACTATTCTATTTTAATTCTACATCTTATGGTTTCATCTATTATCCTATTCTTCTAAGAGATTAAAATTGTCTATATTTAAATATCACAATCCCATGTAATCTTACTTCAGTATCACTCTTCATATAGGGGTTAAACTTGTAAAGCAAACATTATTTCTAGTTCAACTTATCCAGAAACTAAATGAATTATACAGTCTTTTCCTATGAATTTAAATCTAAACTGAAAACTCTAAATAAGAACTGCTAAAGATTGCATATCAGCTAAACTGTAACTTCTGTAAGGGGTTGTAAGGGGTCGTTTGGTAGAGTGTATCAGAGAAAATAAGGCATGCATTAGCTTGATGTATTAATAGTACCTCGTTTGGTACACTTTTCTAACCTATGCATATCTAATGCTTGTATTAGTAATACATTATATTGTGTATTAAAGAGTGTATTACTAATACCATCTATTTCTATGCATTAGTAATGCAATGGGTTCTGATGCATGCATTAACATTATTAAAGACACATTGCTCTTAAAAACTTTTTTTATATCCTTTCCACTATATTTGTGGAGGATATTTTTGTAAACAAATATTTTTTCTAAAAATATTATGCAATGCATTATATTTAACACTTGCATTAGATTAAATAATTACAAAACTAACCTCAAAACTTTTTAAAAACATTTCCTAACATTTTCTTTTAATTTTAATTTTCTTTGTTGTCATATGTTTTTATTTTCATTTACTTTTCTATGTCTTTTAATTTGTTGGTGTTCTAATAGACTTTATGGCCTCTTAAATACATTTTTGTAAAAAAATAATAATCTAATTTCAACATAATTTAATAAAAAAAATTACTATTATGGGGATAAATTTGATAAAAAAATTCTTTTCCAGCTTTTCACAAAAATATTTTGACTCAAATAGTATAACTATTTAATATTATTTTTGAAAAAAAAGAAGAAGAAGAAGAGGGGTTAATGATGTTTTACCAAATAACTTTGTTGCAAGGAAGTGTAAAAACAAATAAAGCGTGAAGGGTATTTTTGTAACCACATATTTTTAAATAAAAATTATGCAAGATTTGTTATTTTTAATACATCAAACCAAACAATGTATAAGAAATAATATTTGCATAACTAATGCAAGCACTACTAATGCCCCCTATTTTGCATTATTCTTATACACTCTACCAAACGACCTCTAACGGTACAGTCTTTGTATTTCAATAAATATTCAATTATCCCCCCCCCCCAACCACCCACCAAAAAATACATCAACTAAATCCATATGGAGAAGTCAAGAAATTTTTTGATACACACATGCAAGTTTCTTCAATTTTGTTTTCTCCTAAACCTTTGCATAAGCTAGTATCCGGTAGTAATACTATCAGACTGATGTCAAGAGACCAGACAGGCAATATAATTAGCAAAATCAAATTCTCCGGTGCATCCATCAGCCGTAAAAAAGAAGGTGCTAAGAGAAAATAGTATTGTTACATAGTTACTTCCACATTTTTAACATCTTACATAAAATATAGGAAAATGTACAGATAATTTCCATACTTAAGCAACAGTGCTCTTTTAGTATATATAACATTCTTCAATTAATAAATCAAGGAGTGTGTCAGTCTGAAGAATTACATAGACTCGTTTCCACATTTAGCTCTACTCCATACATTATCCGAAAAGTAAAGAAATTTAGTTAGCCACACCAAATTTGAATCAATACATTCCACGAAATGAGTTCTAAAACAAATTTAAGCCTCGAAGAAAATCACAAATTTGAATCAAAACAATGTTGAGTACTAAGAGCCTGTTTTGATGGGCTTATAAGCATAAACTTATAGATTTTAGCTTACCTTCGCCTAAAAGCACTTCTATTTTTTTTTTACCCAAACAATACTAAAGTGATTTAGAACTATTTTAGCTTAAAATCATCTAAATTAAGACAATCCAACAGTACAAAAACTGAAGATAAACAACTCCACAAGTTTAAATTTAACTCTTCAAACCACAAATCAGCAATGCGAAAAAATTTACACTAACCAATTGAAGTAGAGGTGTTCACACCACGGCCCACGAAGAAAATCAATGGAGCAAGGAATGAACAGAAAACAAGAACCAATATTGAGTAACAAGATACATTTCCACTGTTCCTAATAGATAATCCCCTCTTCAATGCCATTTCCTGTTCAACCAAAAAAAAATCAACAACAAAAAATTAAAAATCTCCCTAATGAAACATGAACTAGATTAAATTATACACAAATAAAGTGAAATATAGAGAGATTATACATAGGAATATATTCCAGAGAGTTCTCCTGCTACAAGAAGTTCATAACCCAAAAAAAATCGAAAAAAATTCAAAAAAATTGGGAATCTGAATTGATAATCGAAATTGTGTGGGTGAAAACGATAATGTAATTATACAATTTTGATTATGGAGAAAAACGGAGAAGATGAAAGTGAATCTGAGAATTTGAGCGATATAGATAGAGATCCTTTTCAATTTTCTTCCATCTTTGCATATTTGTTTTTCTGGTTATGTATGGAGTACTGCAAAAGCGAAACGACGCCGTTTCGACCTTGTAGATAGATTCCTATACCAAATTTATTAATTTTTCGATATAAATTTAAATTAAATATAATAATATGAATATTAATATCACCTTAAAAAAGACAAAAGTAATTAAAAACTATGGTAAAATATTTATATGATCAAACGTAGAGCTAATGTGGCCACTTACAAAAAATTACTGCCAATGTGATAAATCTTTATTTTTTAATTTTACAAAGTGCACTATATTTTGATAAAATCATATCTTCTATTTATATATAAAAGGAGAAGAAAAATGTCTACGCGTTATTAACAAAAAAATAATAATTAAGAATTACAAAATTAATTCAAAATATAAAAATAAAGTAATTATTAAATTAATTTAAAATATAAAAATAAAAAATAAAAATTTCAAATAGTACAAAAAAAATTAAAAATTCAACAAGCAGTTTTTACAGCTTTTTAAAAAAAAATCAAAAAATTAAAGTTACCTTAACTTTTTAGTATTTTTCAATTTTCAAAACATATTTTTTGATTTTGAATAAAAAAAAATATGAGAAAATAAAATAATATTATAATAATTATTAGGGCAACTTTCACCTATGCAAACAAAAAATTCATATTTGAATGCTACAGCAAACTTTACATAATTGCGCTCTATAGCAAACATAAAACTGTATAATTTGCTATACATATACAATTGTATAATTTCCTGGCGTAAATTGTATAATTCGCTGGCCCATTTCGCTGCAATTGCATAATTTGTTTTGCATACAGTTGAATCGAATTAAAATGTATGTATATTGCATAATTATAAGTGTATAGCAAGAAAATATATGTTTTTCTCGCTTTATACAAAAACAGAAACACAATATATACACTTCTGTTGTATAAAGCTAGAGAAAATTATATTTCACTGCAATTGTATAATTTGCAATTGTATAATTCGTTGGCCTTTTTCTCTGCAATTTTTGAAATAAAATGTTTGTAAATTGTATAATTAAGTGTATAACACGAAGATATACATTTTTACATGTGTATATACAATTTTCTCTCGCTTTATACAAAATAGAAACAAAATTATACACTTCTGTGAATAAAGTGAGAGAGGCGAGCGAGATTTTTGGGAGAGAGACGCTGGCAAATTTTAGCTAATGTTTGCTATGGAGCACAATTAAATCAAACCCTAGCTATTCCATTTAATTTAGGTTATTAGTTTGCTATTATATACAATTTTCCCTAATTAGTATTGTCTTTCATAAAATTTTAAAGAATTAAATTAACTAAATCTTCTATAGCAAAAAGAAAAAATCTAACAAATTCCTTGTTTATCTAACTTTCCATTTAAATCTAAATTTACTTAATAGGTAATCAAATACGATTAAATTTAAATCTGAAAAAAATAAATATGTCAAAATACAATTTGTTTCAAATATGTAACCACATTTTGTTTTTGAATTCCTATATAATAGGAATATATAAGTATATATTATTTTATTTTAAAAATGATTGTAAAATAGTTGTTAATTAAATAGAAATAATCTTAAAACACTTCTAAAAATAGGATAATATAAATGTAAATATATATTTATTAATACACAAAATTTAATTACATTACAAAAATTTAAATTAAACTAACGTGAATTTAAAATAATCCATTACATATGTTTTATACACATTTTTTCGGGAAATATTATTTTATAGGTTTTTTGACTTTTTAGAGTCGCCACTTAATTTTTTTGAGAAAAATCAAGAAAACTATACTTTAAAAAATCAATTTGAAAGATTTTTAAAGGGTTCGGGGATTCTTATTGACGTCTTAGGAAGGTTTGAAAGCAGCTAAGATGTCCGCTTACTTGAGGTTATTCGACAACTAGCTTATTTGACTAAAACGTCTGATTTAAACTTAAAAACCACGTAGAGTTCGTTTGGAAAAAAAGTTTCATTTTCACTATCTAAGAAAGAATTGGTTGACAAACTTATTCCTTTTAGAATTCATCTAGATTTGGATTTCAATTTTTAATCGATAAAACATTACGGTGTTTTTGCAGGGGACTTGGATTTCTTTAACTTTAAAACTAAATGGCAAATAAGAGCAGATAAGTAAACAAAAACAAGAGAGGCAGAGAGAGAGAGAGAGGGAGAGAGAGTTGGTTCCAAATTTGAATTTTCTGTCCGCCTGGATCGGTATTTGGATTCATTTGTCTTGAATTTTTGACCCATGTCAATTGTACCTGTCCTAGACTAAAAAAAATAATAACAATACAAAACGGCAAGGTCTTAGGCCCAAAACAACAAAATACAACATTTTGAAAGGAAAAAAACAAATATAAACGCAGATTTTTGTCCCAACTTCTTCAATTCATCCACTCGCTTCGAATTTTGACTCCAAGATCTGTTCGCCTCTTTTATGGACTGATTCGAAAGGGAGAAATTAAGTCTTTACGGCTTTCTCGAAATGCAAAAGGAAAGTCAAGACTTCGTGGAGAACCCCGAGAGTTTTCACATGCAAAAATAAAGAAAGAAATTACGGAGGAGATAAATATCCAATGACCACATGATTACTTAAACAAATAACTAAGGAAAATGAAGGTAATTTATATGGATCATTCAAAGGGATATGCATGAGTTTAAAATCGACACACTTCCAAACACAACATGTAAAGAATTATATTCCAAGGAGAAGACAATCGTAGACAGCCATCACGATTAGGATATATCATTCATAAAAAAAATAAAAAGAACTCTTAACTAGACAAAAATGATATCAATGAAGCATATAAAGGTAAAAAGACGAAGAAGGGAAATCATCATCTGAACACATCTAACTAAGACTCTTTAAACCTATGACTTAACATTGAATGAACAAAGGGTGCAATTTTTTGAACTGATAAATTTCACAGAAACTAGACATTTGCATTTTTTATTTTTTTCTGGGGAAAGGGTCTGATATACCCCTCAACTTTGTCATTTGGAGCTAATATGCCCCCATTATAAAAGTGGCTCATATATGCCCTTACCGTTATACAAACGGCTCACATATACCCCTTCCGTTACAAAATGACTCATATATACCTTTCATTTAACGGAAGTTAAAAAATTAGTTTTAAATTGATATTTATTACTTGTAATTTTTTTAAAAAAAAATATTTAGGGATATATATGATTCTTCTATCAAAGTTCAAGGTATATTTTAATTTTTTTTCATATATAAATTATTTTTTGACTTTTTTTATTATAATTATTTGAGTTTCTTATTCTTATGTTTTTTCTTTCACTCCTTAGTTTAAAGAGAAAAAATTTAAACTTTTTTTTTGTGTGTATTGTAATTTAATTTCGTATTCGAAGAAAAAATTTGGTCATCTACAATAAGTTTTACAAGAATATTAGTGAAACATAAATAAATTTGATTATCAAAATAATAATTATAAATTAGTCATTGAAACAAAAAAAGGTCAAAAAAATATGTTTGACGAGGATTAAATTTACTCATATGGAATTATATTTTTTAGACAAAAAAATAATAAAAATTTAGATTAAAATTATTATTTTTTCTATTTCCGTTAGAGGAAAAGGGTATATGTGAGCCATTTATTTACAAGTAGGGATATATATGAGCCACTTTCATAACAAGGGGTATATCAGCTCTATATGACAAAGTTGAGGGGTATATCAGACCCATTTCCCTTTTTTCTATTATTTTTTTAAGGGAAAAGGGTCTGATATACCCCTCAACTATGTCATTTAGAGCTGATATACCCCTCGTTATAAAAGTGGCTCATATATGTCCTTACCGTTATACAAACGGCTCACATATACCCTTGCCATTACAAAATGGCTCACATATACCCTTTAAATTTATATTTGTTACTTCTAATTTTTTTAAAAAAATTATTTAGGGGTATATATGATTCTTTTATCAAAGTTCAAGGTATATTTTAATTTTTTTCATACATAAATTATTTTTTGACTTCTTTTATTATAATTATTTGAGTTTCTTATTCTTATTTTGTTTTTTCTTTCATTCCTTAGTTTAAAGAAAAAAAAATTAAACTATTTTTTTTTGTGTATTGTAATTTAATTTCCTATTCGAAGAAAAAATTTGGTCATCTATAATAAGTTTTACAAGAATATTAGTGAAACATAAATAAATTTGATTATCAAAATAATTATTATAAATTAGTCATTAAAACAAAAAAAAAGTCAAAAAAAATATGTTTGACAAGGATCAAATTTACTCATATGGGATTATATTTTTTAGAAAAAAATAATAAACATTTAGATTAAAATTATTATTTTTTTCATTTTCGTTAGAGGAAAAGGATATATGTGGGTCATTTATTTACAAGTAGGGGTATATATGAGCCACTTTTATAACGAGGGGTATATCAACTCTAAGTGACAATGTTGAAGGACCCTTTTCCCATTTTTTAATGAAAGGCAGTAGCAAACAAAAGGCGTCACATTACTCCACTATAATATAACAAAGAGATTCACTATCATTTTTTTTTTTATTTCCATGCTCTTGTAGATAAGAAAAGAAAAAAAACAATCACAATTTGTAATAATTAACAAGGTCCAATATAAGTGTCTAAAATATATATAATTTTTTTTGGTGTTAACAAGAATCATTTTAATTAGTTTTAAACAATATTATGCTTTTATTTAGTACTAGTAAACGGACGTGATTGTTCGCAATATCATCACATTAACATTAAAATTACTTGCAAACTTCAGATATCGTTTTTTTTTTTTTTTTTCTATTTTACTTATACCCTCTTACACTACCTTAATAACTTTAAAGTATCAAGCGATTAATAGATATTTACATGATCCCCAATCGATTTCTATTTTAAGCATGACAAAGACCGTTCAAAACGCTTATAGAGTTAACCGAACATGCTTGCTGAACAAATTAAACCAAACCAACAGAACAGGTATATAAATGTCCATATTTAACTAAATTGAAAAGGGATTAACATGGACATCAGGGAGAATTAAACAAAGCAACCAGTTTACTCAAAATACATCAACACCCAAGCTAATTTTGGCGAAGGAAACAAAACTCAGCCAGCTTCAAAAAATCAGCAGTTTCAAAAGCCAAAACATGACCACCAAGCAATGACTCTTGACTTCTATTTACTGTCAAGACTCAAAAGAAGACGAACCAAAGAAAAAGGCGCAGACCAACACACAACGCCAAATCTCATCTCGACAAATGAAAAGAATAAGCAGTCATGAAAGAGAAATTTACCTTTTTGAATGCGGCAATTTCGGGACAGACGAGCGAAGAAATAGCGAGCTGAGTTTTGGTTTCGTATCTAACCAAACTAGGAAGAAAGCAACTTTTCTGATTTCAAATCAAACAAAAGTGTCTGGGACTTTGCACTGCAACGATCATTCCCATAAAATCCGACTGTTTTTGGGTTATCAAGCGGGAGAATTGTTTGCTAAGATTGGGGTAAAAATTGAACATTCACTTCAATTCCAATATTTGAAAATTTTCTGACAGTTGCTTTAGGACGAGAAATTCACCCAAATTACGCGAAATCCGGACGACATGGGTAGTGGACGACTCGAAGTTATTCCCAACGTCCTTGTACTCGACGTGGCGCTCATCCGCGCGAATCAAGGACGCTTGACATTGCTGCAAGGATAGAGGTGCAGGCGGTTCTGTCCTGCTGCACGAGCAAAAGGAGAAACAATTGCTGGCGTCGCTTGGAGATGTTGCTCACATTGTGAAGGAGGGTTTTTGGATTATCATCATACGACGCGCCAAATTTTTCCCTTCCCCTCTTTTAGCTTTTGTCGTTTCGATCCCTTTGTGAAGAGAAAATTTTGAGGCTAAAGGAATTGGGATGAGGGTAATTAAGAGCTAAGGACGTTGAGCTTATGTATGTAGTGAATTGGAATTGATTTGGTGAACGGGAAATTAATCTTGAATGGATCAATAGGCCCAAACTTGGCTTGGGAAAAGATTAGATTTGAAATGGGGGTTCAGCCAATTAAACGCAATTTTGGCTAAACAAATTTAAAAAGTAACCAAATTGATATAATTAGAAAATTGGTCTAAAATTTAAATAAATTGAATTGAAGTAAATTAATTGACGAGATTCTTAATTTAAACAAGATAAAATAGTTAACTCAAGTAAAACTAAAAAGACTCAAAAATATAAATTATTAATTTCGCCGATTTTTTTTAACCAAACGTGAAGTAAGATTAAAAACTAAAAATCTCCTTTACACGATTTTCAAATATTTTATAAAATAAACTAATGATATACAGGGTTTGCAAAACATATAAAACACATATACACATAGATGTATATTTTATAAGTAATATACATAAATATATATTTCTTATACAACTAAGAAAATCGACTAAAGTAATTTTAAAATGACTAAAAGGTTTTGAATTTTATAACATTAATTATTTTAACTCGTTTGGAAATCAAGAAGCTCAATAATTAATTTCCATCGGGATCGGGGGGGGTCAAAATTGGGTGTCAACAATTGTCCCTCATTTTACTTGGACTGATGCATGAAATGCGAGGAAAATAAAATTGACTAATCCATTTTTGACCAACCACATATTCATCTTTGGGAAAGGGATTTGGTACAGATTCTAGGAATTGTGGCCAAGCCTCGGAAAGTGGATTTCCCACATATCTCAGGCTATATGAGAAGTCAGACCATTTGTAGTTCGATATGCTTGACTTAACGCATAATTTTGAAAGAATTTAAAAGCCATACCGATACCAAATTATGAGGGGATCAGAATGCCCGAGAATAAGATTCAAGAGCGAATGTTAGAGTACAACCGAGTTTTGGACATTGAGTCCGCCTACATATCCTTAAACTTAGGAAGCAGGCTGTTTGTAGTTCGACTCGATCAGTTGAACAAGAAATCTATTACGCTAGATAACCTTTGGTTTTGGACAAGTTATAAACAAAGTCAAGTATGAAAAGAAGGCTTGTAACCTCTTAGCCATGAAGGTGAAACTCTTCAAATCCATAGGTAAGAATTTACACATACATAGTTTCCAAGACTCTTGGAGCGTTGTCACTCGGATTGGAAACTTGCTTTCGAAAAATACCAAAAAATTCCGGACGCGAGACCAAAATTGACGAAACCCGAAGAAAAACCATCATGCCTTCTGATAGGGGTGTAGTTTGATTGTGGTGGAAGTCGCTCCTCTGCTCGCGTCCTAAGAGTTTGACACTCCTCTTTGGACTATGTTTCATTTCGCTGCTAAGAAAAAGTTTCACGTTGTGCTGCATCATTTTTGATGTCGTCCGCACCTGTGGTTTTTTGAAGAATTCATCCTTTCGGATGCTATCGACAAAGACTGAGATAAAAATCATCCGCATAAAAATGCAATTCAAATGGGAGAAAGTGTCTTTTACCGCATTGACACTTAGTCGCTCTCTTTCAACATTTGACGTCAACTCGATCAGTTTGATGTAAAAAAATAAAGCTGTAATCCTTCAACATTTGACGTCAACTCGATCAGTTTGATGTAAAACAAATAAAGCTTATGTATTATGATTGAAATATAATCTTCAATGTACTCTTCATTTGATGTTAAAATAAATAAAAGTTGATGCAGTGTGCTGATATTAATTTTGATGTCGTCTTCAATGAATTCTCTTGGCGTCCATTCTTGCCGAATAAAAGATGCAGTTGATGTTGATGGATAAATATTTCTCTTCAGGTGCACGATTTCCTTCTCTAGCAGTGCAAAAATTCTCTTTCGGAATGCATGACTTATGCATGCATTTTCTCTTGCAAGGCATGACTTCTACATTAGCCAAAACGATAGAATAAGCATCAAAACGTTATTTTAAATAACTCGTAATGTAAAGATTTATTTATTACTATTATTTTATTTTTATTATATATCTTAATTTATGAAGTTAATTATTTTAAATTGTTTAAACTCGAGAAGCTCGCTAATTAATTACTATCGAGGAGGGGCAAAATTGGATGTCAACACACTTCAAAAGTCATCTAATTAATAGATACATAGTTATATTGGAAGTTCTTATCACTTTGGAAGCACCTAAACATGAATCCATTTAATAGTGGATAAATCTAATGGATAATCTACATATACTATACAATTGATTCACTAACACTTTCGGCATAAAATATAAAATTTATCTTAAGAGAGGAATAGCATATTCCTCTAGTTTCTTATTTATTTAATTATAGCTAATAATATTTTCTCGACATTTCTGTAAGATTTATCTTAACTGTATCTTCCTCTAGTTTCTTATTTAATTAGTTATAGCTAATAATATTCTCTCAGCATAAAATGTAAGATTTATCTTAACAAAGTCTTACTTTAATTTCTTATTTGATTAATTATAACTAATAAAATTCTCTGGACATAAAATATAAGATTTATCTTCCTTTAGTTTCTCACTTAATTACAATTATAGCTAATATTATTCTCTCGGCATAAAATGTAAGATTTATCTTAACAAAGTCTTCCTTTAATTTATTATTTAATTAATTATAACTAATAAAATTCTCTCGACATAAAATATAAGATTTATCTTCCTTTAGTTTCTTACTTAATTACAATTATAGCGAATATTATTCTCTCGGCATAAAATGTAAGATTTACCTTAACAATATCTTCTCCTAATTTCTTATTTAGTTAATTATATAGCTAATAATATTCTCTCGGCATAAAATTACTAGATTTTAAAATGTAAATAGAATTTGCTTTAAAAGTTTAAATCATTAACACTCCTATTTTTTGGTGATGAAATTTCAAAACAACTAAGTGTCACGGACCTAGAGAATCTATTAAGACTCCGTGTGGCACTTGACAACTTACTCACGATTCTTTCACGATCTTGTAAGCTCAAGTAAACCTTTACGACTCGGAACACTAAGAGAATGCAAAGAAAGACTTAGAAAGGGCAAAGAGAACTTTAGAAGAAGGAACCTTGTATTACTACTTTACTTGGTTGGATTCTTGGATTGGATGAGTTACAAATGAATGTCCCTCCTATTTATACTACATCCTAAGGGCCTTAGTGTAAATAAAATTTACTATACAAGTCCTTCTACTAACTACGCTTTAATCCATATTCTAGAGAATTCTACATTGTCTAGAATATGCTAAAGTCTTCTACAAAGCTCTAAAGTATTCTAGAGAATTCTAGGGAATTCTAGGGAATTCTCTAGTCTTCTTCACAAAACTAGAAGGTTCTAGAGCTCTCCGGAAACCTCTTCAAGACTCTAGCTCCTCCTCCCCCATTCGGACGTAAAATCTGGCTGGAATTGTGGCGGGACGTCACATAAGACTAGAAATATAATCAGATTCTTTAGTTATTGTTTGCTTAAGTACGATTGATATCTATATGTTAGAAGGAGCAAAGAGGCAAGCGAGATTGAACATGAAGGAAAGAGGCTAGCGATATTTGGAGTAGAGAAACATTAACATGTTATGGTTAATAAATATTAATACGTTATATAGTTAAAAACGTGTATTAGGTCTAAAATATTAACACATTATGGCTATACTTCCTTTCAGTTGCTTTATATTATCCTTTTTTCTCTCTTCAACGATAGCAAACACTAACTCGCTATCTCTTTTTTTCCTTACCATTTCTTTTCGCGATTTTCACTTCGTTCACTTAGATGCAAAAATATTTATCCTCTCAGGATAGTTTTCGATTAAAATACGATGGTGGTTAATATTTATTTCGATTGTTCATTTCTCAGATATGATTTTGCATATATTTTCTTGGAAGAATTTTACGAGAAGATGAAAGATGGTGAAAGCAATGATCACCGTTGAATATGATATTCTGTTTTTAGTACTTCACTTATACATTGTGTAATTAGTGTAATGATTGTATAATTACAACATATACACCATGTATACACTTGGGAATGAAGGATTATAGAGGATATAATTGGTACTGAAATATTTTTTTCAAAAAAGGCATGATATAATTTCTCTACTTCGTGATTTAGAGTTGATATGCATATTTTTATATATATATATATATATAAAAAAAAAAGATTGCATATACGAGTATGCCCCTAATGTTATACCTTTTTCAGTTGACGAATAGAGTAAAAAAAATAACCTTAAATTTACTTTTTACTAAAAAGTATGTTTGATCCTTTAAAAGTTTAGGAATATATTCACTAGTGATCTTTTATAGTTTGACAAACTTAACTAGAGATCTATAGTTATATTTTGCTTGATTACGCTTGATTACGAATTATAGCTATATGTTTTGGGAGGCGGTCCAACTTATAACATCCAAATATATATGGATATAAAAAAAATAATAGAAAAATTAGGACAGTAATGGCAAGTGTTAGGCTCATAAAAATATAATCCGTCCAATCGAACCGGTCATTTTGTTTTGTAGAATAAATATTTGTGGTAAAAATTTGAAAAACCACTAGATATCCTAAGTAGTAGGGTTAAATTTTGATTATATATAGAATGAATAACATAAAAATCAAATTTTCATAGCTTGCTTTTCTTATACTTTTATATGTAAAAAATAAAAATGGATCGGTCAAGTAAAAAAGAGTCGAAAATGGCCTGTTGTTTCCCTGTTATTCTTGACCGATCCATGAGAAGCAGCTTCAAGCTATCTAAGAGCTCCTCTTCTAATAAACTCGATAAAAGCAAGAGCTCTATATGTAAGGACTCCTTTATTTCTTTCGAATTTATCGACAATTCCTAGCTGATTGAATTTTCTTATAATTCGTTGCTAATTCGTAGCAACATCGAATTTACATGAAATTTTCGTTGTTTAGCTATAAAATTTTGTCTGTCACTAATTCCTCAGTTTTTTAGGAGATATGAAAATCTCATTTTCTTTTAATTCTTGAACCCATATAATAAAGGGAAAAATAACAAATATATCCCCGAACTATTATAAATGGTGTGCAGATATCCTCTGTCATACTTTTGGGACATTGGTGCACATGTTAGTCCAAAAACTAGAGCATATATACCCTTTATACTAACGGACATACACATGTCATAATCTTATCTACCGACCCGACACTTATCAAATATCGGATCGATGGATAAGTTTATGTCACGTGTCCCTATTTAGTCTTCTGTTAGAGTGAAAAACATATATGCTCTAGTTTTTTAACGGCAGGCACACCAATATCCTAGAAGTATGACAGAAGGTATCTGCATACCATTTACATCAGTTTGGGATATATTTCTACTTTTTCCCTGTAATAAAAGGTGTTTTTGCATTAATTCCCATGTATGATCACGATGACAGAGCCAGCAATTCTAACAAAAATAAACAAATGATCAAATGCCACAATTGAGAATTTACATGTAATTGAGTTCATTTGAATTCAATATTTTTGATTACGAATTATGAAGTGAATATTGTGGATGTTTTGATGAATCGTTCTGTGATGAAATTGTGTCGTGCCTGTAGGTTCACCAACATCCTTATCGACGAAGAAGAAGTCGATCCAGGAAAATGATAACCTGGTTGTATGTTTTGGGGAGCTGTTGATAGATTTTGTGCCTACAGTATCTGGAGTTTCACTTGCAGAAGCACCTGGTTTTAAAAAGGCTCCTGGTGGGGCTCCAGCTAATGTTGCAGTTGGTATTGCAAGATTAGGTGGATCTTCCGCTTTTATTGGCAAGGTATCGTTTAATTTAATTTAATTATTCACAATTAACGATCAAAAACAGATCTGATCGAGTCCTGAACTATATATCTTTCTGTAGGTGGGTGCAGATGAATTTGGTTACATGTTAGCTGATATATTAAAACAGAACAATGTCGACAATTCTGGTATGCGTTTTGATACTCATGCTAGAACAGCGTTGGCGTTTGTTACATTGAAATCAGACGGTGAGAGAGAATTCATGTTTTTCCGCAATCCAAGTGCTGATATGCTTCTAACTGAGGCAGAGCTCGACAAGAATCTCATTCAAAAGGTAAATTTTAATTTACACGATATGCATGCATAGATAATGTTTTTGTTAAATAATGACAAAAGTTCCACATCGGTGGTTAATGAGATGGGTAGACTCCTTATAAGGCTTGGACAATCCTCCTCCCTTTGAGCTAGCTTTTGGGGTGTGAATTAGGCCTAAAACCTAATTTCACATGGTATCAGAGCAGGCTCCGTCTCACCTGATGTTGGGGTGTTAAAGTACGAAAAAAGTCCCACATCGGTGGTTAATGAGATGGGTAGACTCTTTATATAAGGCTTGAACAATCCTCCTCCCTTTGAGCTAGCTTTTGCGGTGTGAGTTAGGCCTAAGACCTAATTTCACAGTTTTATATGTATAATTTTTCATTTCATTTTTACAGGCAAGAATCTTTCACTATGGTTCAATCTCTTTGATTGCTGAACCATGTAGGTCAGCTCATCTTGCTGCCATGGAAACTGCTAAAAATGCAGGCTGCATTCTTTCTTATGACCCAAATCTAAGGTTGCCTTTATGGCCATCCGAAGAGGCTGCTCGTGAAGGAATTTTAAGCATTTGGGACCAAGCTGACATTATTAAGGCAAGTAAACTCTCTATATATTACGATATGAACGGTTACTTACTTTATTATAATTAGAGCTGTCAAAATGGGTTTGATCCGCTAAGTCAATTCAACCGAACCCTTGATTTGAATAGGATTGAGCTTAATTTTTTTGGCACATTTAAGAACGAGACTTTTTGTACCAGCCTCATTTGGTCTGCTAGCTTCGTAGGCCGAACCCTCAAGCCTTAGAGGCCAGCCAGTGGGCTATGAATATTTAAAAATATTTTTTATATATATACACATTTAGTATTGATTTTTTTTGTAAAAGTTTTATCAATATATATTTAAAAAAATAAAAAAATCAAGTATTTTAAACTAACTGATTTTTTTGTGAGAGGAATGATGGAATGATCAACATTTTGCCGTTAAATCTTACGTTGACTATTATGTATTTTTGTAAATATTCACTGAAGTTTGTGATTCATAAATGTATTTTTGTAAGTATTCACCAAAGTTTGTAATTTATAAATAAAAATATTGTATGTATTGATGTCGTGTTCATAAACGTTGATACTCTTAGATACTCTTTCTAAGAGAGTAATATTGTTCATTTTTTATTGAAAGGTCAATCCGTCCCAACCCGTGGCCGACTTAGGATTGAGTTGAGGTGCTATTTTATAGGCTCTTTAATTAAAAGAGTCAGCCCGTCCCAACCCATTTAATTCGCTAACCCGTTAGGATTGAATTGGGTTGAGTCAGTCCATTTTGACAGCTCTCATTACAATTCTTAAATTAGCATATCGAGTTTGACATGAAAGAGTTACTAATTTCAGGTAAGTGAAGATGAAATCACATTTTTGACAAATGGTGAAGATGCTTATGATGACAATGTCGTCATGACTAAGCTTTTCCACTCCAACCTTAAACTTTTGCTCGTAACTGAAGGCGGAGACGGTTGCAGATACTATACTAATGTTAGTCGTTACGTTTACTGATTTAATTCTATAAACATCTTTTTATCGCGCATAAAAAAAATACTAATAATTACTTAATTATTTCAGAATTTTCATGGAAGAGTGAGTGGCGTTAAAGTTGCAGCAGTTGACACCACAGGAGCAGGTGATGCATTTGTTGGTGGACTTCTCAACAGTATGGCCTCAGATCCAGACATTTACATGGTACTATATATCATATCGTCATTTACATCGTCAGTCAGTCAGTGTATATAAGTTAAATAATCTCGATTATTAATTTTTTTTGGGTTGCGGTGCACAGGATGAGAAGAAATTAAGGGATGCACTCCTATTTGCTAATGGATGTGGAGCAATTACTGTAACAGAAAAAGGAGCAATACCTGCATTGCCTACAAAAGAAGCAGTACTTAAAATATTGGATGGTGCCACAGCTAATTGATCAAATTATACATGCCCTCATAAAAATATGTTACATTGCACCACTTGTGTAAAATAAATTTTGTGGAATATTTTAGTCTATTATATATTGCTATCCCTGTAACAAAATCATGTGGATATAATTCCTTTTTAAACATTATATTATATATAATATATAATATACAAGGTGCATCTACCAATTTCAAAACATTCGTCCATTTTTAGCTTGTTATTTCTAATGATGTGGTAGCATATAAATATGTCATTTAACTTGACTTCAACTTATATTTTATGTTCTAGAATATTAGTTGTGTACATGCAATGAATTTTTGACCAAAATAATTTATTATTTAAATCAATTTACGACAGTAATATATTTTTTAAAAATTTTACAAAACTAGTATAAACGTTGTTGATAGTAACGTATTAGGTCATGTTTTAATTCTGCCAAGAAACGGATCAAAACTAACGGGAGACGGCGTTAAAGTTAGAATACGTTACTGCAAGTAACGTTTTAGAGTTTAAGTCGAAATACGTTACA
The DNA here is from genome assembly GCA_027704785.1 of Solanum chmielewskii. NCBI lineage: Eukaryota > Viridiplantae > Streptophyta > Magnoliopsida > Solanales > Solanaceae > Solanum > Solanum chmielewskii. The sequence goes on from JAKWIX010000327.1 coordinate 4,775,524, forward strand.
ACTGGTAACGTTTTAGAATTATTATACTAGATCCTTCTATCTTAAATCCAATTTATCCATTAGCCGTACTTCCCTCACCTTATACCCTAAACCCAATTTCATATTTCTTCCCTTTCTTTCCCTCGCTAAGAGAGCATATGCACGCTGCTGGTTCGATTCTCATTGTAAGTGTTGCCGGAAAAGAAGAGCCATAAGTATTTCGAGAGGTAATTTCTTTGCTTAAGGTTTGTTTTTCTTAACAATTCTCTGCAAATTTCGAATCTCAACATATATCAAGAAAAAGATTATGCTCGAGTTCTATTGTTGCTTAGTGTCTTCTAAGATGGTTTGTCTTATATCAACACACCTCTAAATTAAAGAGAATGACCTTAAAACTTTTAGATGTGATTTCATAACTTTATATCACTTTTGAAGTGTGTCGCCAAGAAAAAATTACATAATAATTCGGGCTAACATTTAGGTTTACTTTCATGTGTATTTCATAGGTATTTTTTATGGCTAATGATAGTGAATACAAGTTGGATCCCGGTCCATTGGAATCGAATGTATTAACGGGACAACTTACTCATAGATCACAAGGTATATGGGAAGGAAATGTTAATATGATTCTTAATACAAGGAGAAAAGATGGAAATTTTTGGAAGCTCATAGAGAAATATCCCATCCATCCACGAGTTCTTGAAGTAATTAGATTATCTGGATTATATGGTGTTTACAAATCTAATTGGCCTGCTATTGACGGTAGTTTGATCACTGCACTAGTTTAGCGGTGGCGTCCCGAAACTCATATTTTTCACTATAGAACAGGCGAAGCAACAATTACCTTGCAGGACGCAGAGGTGTTGTATGGATTACCTGTGAATAATGATCCAATACTTGGTAATGAAATGATAAGGACCATAGAGGATTGGCAAAACATTTGTCAAAGATTATTAGGTTTTGTTCCTTCTCGTGAAGACTTCAAAACAAATTCCATCAAGGTCGCCACATTTTGCCATGATCGTCGGGGAAGACCAAATACAAATTGGGAGTTGGAACATGCACATTGCTTATCATTTTGGAATCAACGTCTCCAATATAGTTGTGATGCACCGGTTAATAATGAACCACTTCGATATCATGTCATACGTGACGCCACATACTCTACAAATATCAAGTCATCCATGTCTTTCATCACTTGAGAATGTCATTGGTAATTTTGAGAATGTCCCAAATTTTACCTCATCGCCTGTGCCTCTGATCATTGAGACACCTGATGCCACTAATAATTTAGAGGACCCGAATCACGATGTGGACGATAATGATCCAAAGGATGCAATGAAGGCGGTGATATGACTATTCAAAATAGTGAACCATCAAGGAGGGAGAAGCATAAAATTAAACTTAAGCCTTGTTGAACTGGTACTTTAAGACATTTTTTATTTGGTTTTACTCTCTTATAGAATAATAGAACATTTATATTTTCTTTATAGGCGGTCACTATGCTATCCAACATGTCAAAAAAAGAGAGCAAAGAATAAATAATGAAAATTGACGTTGCTGAAATCCTTTGGTGCTGCTGAAAATTGCAGCCAGTACTGCTAAAAATTGGTGCCAGTATTGCTGAAAATTGGTGTTGCTGAAATTTTTTAGTGCTGCTGAAAATTGTAGCTAGTACTGCTGAAATTGGTGCGGCTGAATTTTTTTGTGCTGCTGAAACCTTTTGTTGTTGCTTAAAAATTTTGGTGCTACTGAACCTAACATTATAATCACTACACTTTTTGGTATGGTATTTAATTTTACTTTGTGAATAGATTACTGTAATTTCAAAAGTATAAAGGTTTTAGAATGGTGATGTAAGTTTTCATTGCCTATTTGAAAAGGTGTTGCCATTTTATTTAACTTATGAGGGCAGGTTAGTTGAACAAATATGGGCGAAGTAATTGTTGAGTGAAACACACAAAAATATAAACTTGGTCATGAAAATACAAATTAAAATGAAGCAAAACACATAATTAGAGCTGTTTGAAAGTTAAAAAAAAATACATAATTAGAGCTGTTTGAAAGTAAAAGAAATACATAATTAGACTACCCACTTAAATTTGATTTCGAGTTGGACATCGACGCCTGTCATGCCCGGTCTGTTTACACAATCCACAAGCATGCCCATATGCTGCAGGATCACGATCCATCTCATTATGAATTCTAGTGGTCCTTGATTGATTGGGACGTCGATAGAATTCATTACTTCTCATTATAAAGCTTGGCGATGGCCAATATGCCTCGTGTCCAATCGGTGAGAATGACCCAGAATATGTTGTAACATAATTCTCTATTGTGAAATGCTCGCTGACAAAATTTTTAGCTAATGCTCTCATTCTTTCAGTAACCTTCATGACATGTGAACACAGGAAGTGCAAATTAGCCCATTTTTCACAATCACATTTTTTTTCACTTAATGAAGTACAATGAGGATTACCTCCAATAACATCAATTTGAATTGATCTAACCTCATATACCCCTGTGGATATATTCCAATCATAAACAAAGTGTCTTTTTGAATTTTCATAATTTTTCTCCCACTTCTTTTTGAAACTGCTTGTCCATAATTCCTTTTGCTCAACAAGTTGGTGAGTTTTTTGACATCTACGAGTATATCGTTCAACGGTGTGCTCCAATGAAAGTGTAACCATAGCAGTGACGGGCAAGCCTCGAGCTTTCTTTAGAAGTCCGTTGAAAGACTCTGAAAGATTTGTTGTCAGTACTCCCCATCTTTTTCCATTATCATGACTAACAGTCCATTTGTCCAATTGAATTCGCATGAGGTATTCATATGCTTCTCTATTTTCTTCTTGAATTTCCCACATCAAAGCTTCAAACTTCCTTACTTGATGAGTTGTAGCAGCCCTCCACATAAGCTTACTGAGGTCCCTATTTGGAAATTGAGATTGAAAATTACTTTTAAGATGTCTCAGACAAAGTCGGTGAAAGGCCCGAGGTTCCTGCAATCGCCCCAACTTCGATAAACTAGTCAAGATTCATTTTGCCCTATCAGAGATAATACAAATATCTTCTCTATCTTTTATCACATGTGCACTCAATTTCCTAAAAAACCATTTCCATGCCTCTTTCGACTCTTTTTCAACAATACCAAACGCAAGAGGAAGAATGTTATCATTTCCATCAACTCCAACAGCAATTAACAATTTTATCTCATATTTACCATACATATGAGTTCCATCTACTGAAATAACAGGACGACAAGTTTGGAACCCATCAATGCATGGCTTGAAAGCCCAAAATACAAACTTAAAAGTTTTTACCATCGTGTTTCCATTCCACAACTGTTCCAGGATTGAAGTATTGAAAAGTTGCAAAAAACTTAGGAAGCTCACTAAATGATTTCTGAAAATCACCATATACCAATGTAAATGCGCGTTGACGCCCAAGCCACGCTTTTCTATATGTTACTTGATGACCAAATTTTTCATGAACCTTAGACATGACATCCACTACCAACAATTTTGGATTTTTACTTATTTGATTTAAAAATAGAGATGCAATTAAATTTGTATCTAAGTTAGTGTGACCTGTTGTAAGCCCTTCAGTCTCACATCTATGATTATTTAAAATACTTTCCTATCTTCCAAAGGCTACCTCCAACCTTATGACTTCGAAGAAATCATGGACAACCCAAAGAATCATAAAATCTGCATCTCACAGTCCATACGCTCTTACTTGATATTACAATCTTAAATTCTTTATTTTTGCGCAAACTCCAAATTGTCACAGCCCGTTTTAACTTAGCTTTACTACTAAAATACATATTTTTTTCTAAATCTTTTTTTGCTTCCTCAATCCAAAGAGAACAATATTTCATTTCGAATTCACGAGTATAGATAAAAATATCTTCCTCAGTCTCCAATGTTGTAAAGTAAGGTATATCATTATTTTGCATTTCATCAAATTGATTTTAAAAATTTACCGCACTTTCATTTTGAGGTAAATTTTCAATATCTTCATCGGATTCACTTTCAATGACTTTACTCTCTCCATCATCTTCTGAAGGTTCATCCTTCTCCGAATTTTCATCACTTCTTTGAGCATGTGCATCATTACACAAATCAAAGGTAGCTTCATCTTCTCTGTAGAAAAAAAAAATAATTTCATGAAATACAAAAAAATGAAAATAATTAATTATTCATGCTATTAAATAAAATTAGTTGAAAAGATTATTCTACCTGATTTCATATTGATTGTGGCTACTCTCAATATGTCTTTGACTATCTGAGCCTTCATCAAATGATTGATGAATACCATGTGTTGCAGTGTATGTAAAATGAGGCTGACTGAATGTGGCAAATACATAATTTTGAGCCAATAAATTCATATGATAACCATGTTGATCATTCATTCGGAACAAATTATCTTGATTTATTGGTCTAATCTTTATATACATCTCCAAAAGATTTATATCAATCTTGTTCAAAAATTTTTGAGGGGCAAAAAATTGTACCAAAGATTGGTCATTCTCAATTTTGAACTCAATAAATCTTATAATGTTACCTTGAAATGAGCATGGATATTTTCCAGAAATATCCAATTGAATATATTCTCCATCAGTCCCCATTTTTTCATGCAACAATTTAATTAATTCAACGTAGTTGGTCGAAATAGACATGCTAACAATCATTCTGGCACATTCGTTATATCAAAATCTGTTCATTTCAGTGATTATTTCACCGCCCCAATACAAAGCAATCATCACGTTATCTTCAAAATTAGCCATCAAAAAATCCTACACACAAAAATAAGATGCATTATAGTTATTAAAAATATGTTATAAGTACATTACAATATATTGACAAGCCATACCTATTGAATTTTTGTGAGTATTGATTCAACAATAGGGCATATAAGCTGAAGCTTTGTAGAACATTATTTGAATGTGCTAAACATTCTACACAACCATTTCTTATAATGTTTTGTGGCCAACACTTTAAGAATTTATTTTAAAGTTAAAACGTAACATACGGTAACGTTTTATTGGAAGATCAAATCAACAAGAAATCTTCAAAGACCTGTGACATGATAGAATCGTTACTCATGGTAACATTTTAGTCTTAAAACGTGACTCAGAATAACGATTTAACGTCACATTTTGTACAAAGATTCTCAAGTGGCAGACCTGTGATTTGATTTGATATAATTGTTACTCCAAGTAACGTTTTATATGTAAAACGTGACTTCCAGTAACGTCTTCGACGTCAAATTTCGTACAGAGATTCTAAGGTGGCAGACTTGTGATTTTGTTTGACAGAATCGTCACTAAGAGTAACGTTTTCCCTTTAAAATTTACAAAGATTCGAAAGTGGCAGATTTACAAAGACGCGTTACTGACGGTAACGTCTTAAGCTTAAAATGTTACTGTCAGTAACGTAATGCTTCTTAACGCCGTCAACCAAATATTTTTAGTCTGTTTATTTTTAATAAATGAAATATAGCCTAATATGTAACTACCAACAACGTTTATACTAGTTTTGTACAATTTTTAAGTTTCATATTATTTTGGTGAATTGAATGAAATAATAGATTATTTTGGTCAAAGTCCCACATGCAATCACGCACTTAAATTTGCACAAGTAGACAGTCCAGTGTCGGAGTCAAAAAATTCATAAATGCTGTCAAAAAATAGTAGTTTGTTATGTTAAGGGTGTCTAAAATATCTTATTTAATAATTTCGAATATCCGACGAAGGGTGGCTACGTTACTAGTAGACATACACATCCTACAAGTGCATAAGTGAAAGTTGATTTGTATTATGTCATATAAACCGTGTCTACTTATACAAACAAAAAGTTATAGAACATAGATACTAAAGATATGTTTATGTATTATGCCTTTAACTTATACCTCGTATTGACCAACCATCATTTGTCCACAAAGAGAAAAAACACTAAGTTGTAGCTAGCTCAAGTGCAAAACAATTTAAGTGGAATGTTATTTCACAACTCATTATATATGTATACATAATTACATTATGTATAAGGACAAAAGTGGTTCGGATCAGCCAAAGGGGAAGCAAACAACGTTTTATTTCCGGGTTTATGAATAGGATTCAGTCAGCTTCACGACATAACCAATGTGAGGCATTGGTTTTAGTCAGCTTCACGACATAATAAAAATTAGGCATTGGTTAATTTGAGGAAATCAATTTAGGGACATTGGTAATCCAATAAGTAATTCCGTCTCTACATCCGATTTTTTTCTACTGATCACTGTAGAAACGTCTTCACCACCTGATGTTTGTTGCATTTCAAAACCTCCACACTAAAAGCAAAAAGGACAAGCAAATTAGTTCAACTTGGAAGACGGGAACAATTCTAGTTGGCGATCTGAACTTTCACTTAGTGATGAGGGTTTGATTCTTCGTCTTATAATCCTCAGGCCACTATTTGGATCCGCTAGCCTATTTTCTTTTTTAAGAAATAGTACTAAAACATTAAATGTTGAGATGGAGAGAAAGAAAAATTACCTTCTCTAACAACATAACATTTTCAGATGCAAGGTCTTTCACCTGGAAATAGCAATAAGATCTGTTGAGCAAAACCAGAGATGTAAACTTGATAATAATTTTTACACGAATAGGCCACAAGTATCCCCTAGACTATGACCAAAATCTTAGAAGCACATCTTAATCAAACTAAGGTCTTTTACCATGAACCCATTTTTTTTAAATTTTGTACATCTAAAACATCTCCCACGCACCTCAACTATATGGAGTCACGGAGTGTGTCAAGTAAGCCAAAAGGTGTGTAAAATTACCAAAACAAAAATGAGTTTGAAGATAATATAGGAACTAATTAGTTAAGTTAAGGTATTTTTTTTTTCCAGATTTCGATCATACTCAACATGTAACTTTAAAGACCTATGGTAATCTAAAAAATAGATTATAAATGGTTAAATTGTATTAATAATATGTGAATAAAAATTACACTGTAACTAATTGTAATTGTATACGACAATCCTTTACCTCATGTGCTAGTTTTTAAATTAAAGTTGAGTTAACTAGGTCATGATTCATTTCTTATCATGATATCAGAGTCAAACTCGTCATAATTCTTAGTTTACATGATATTATTCATGCTCCAATTATGATATATGCATAAGGCTCCATTTTATATACAAGAAATTGTCCATGCATGTTCATAGGAATTACAGCTTATAATAATTAAATGAGTCATGAGTATGGCCTTACATTTTCTTTCAATCTCTCAATTTGTTCCCTAAAGACTTCCATCTGATCAATACAAACAAGGAATGATGTTGTCAATTTATGCTAATCTTCGTATATATAGATATAGATATAGATATTGCGCGATGTTTCTTTTAAAAGAAATTTAACCTTTCTTGCGCGGATGATGTTGATACTCCATTCCAACTGATGTTCCATTTGTTGAAGTTCTTCAAGACTACAAGATTCTAAACTTTCTCCCAAGAGCTTCCTAATGCAAATGGAATATAATTTACATAATTAATTACTTACATTTTATATCAAAGAAATTACAATATTAGGTTGTAAAGTAGGATTAAAAGTTGAACCTTTTAGATTTTTCAAGAAGTTCAATCTTCTTCATCAAACTTGATGTATCATGCTTCAAATTCTGCATATTATTCTGTTCCATGGCTGGATTTTCACACTGAATATCTTTAGTATGCCTCTGATAACGCTCGATAATCTCCTGCATGCTGCATTTCTCCATAACAACACTCAACATTATTGGCTAATTTTTTAATCATGTATGAAATCTGTGATCATGATCAATCATGAGTGTATGACTATGTCATATGAGCATATGGAGTATTTGTCTATGAGCATACTAACTTTTGTAGACTTGTCATTGAATCGCTGCCTTAGAGGAAGGGTTCTTAAAACAAAGGCATGAAGCTTGAGAATGTGCTAAAGTGAAAACACAATGATCCATGTGGAAGACTACTCAAAGTAGGGAGAAATTAAAGAGGCTGTTAATGAAAATGTCTATTCTTGAAATGCAAGCCTAAGAAGACCCTTTGTTCATTAAGAGTATTTTTGTAATAGATAATAGCTTTTTTAGACTTTAGATTATTTTGATATGATAAATTCTCAAGAATTGAGTGCAACTCTTGAGAGAGTTTTAGGCTAGGGTCATAGTTGTTAGGAAATGTTGAAGAGATTGTTTGTTTGAGGATCATTCCCCTTGAGGGTTATCTAGTGATAGGTTTGTGCTTGACAATTTATTTCTCTTGTGTGGATCTTATACATTAGGTGCTTAATGAGATTCTCAATTGGAGGTTTTAGCTTTGATATAGCTATTGTTGCCAATTAGTTCTATACTTGTTTTGCTCATAGATGTCATGTGATTGAAACTTCCTTGAACAATGACATTTGTCCTTTTGAGAATGACACTACATGTAATTCTTCATCTTTGATTATTCTTTTTGGTACAAAAAGATATATATTATATATTGATTGATTAATCTCTTTTAAGTATTATGTCTTGTTTGATGATGATGAGATCACTCTAGTATAGTGCCTAGTGGTGTGATTGTGATGGTGATGTAACTCTTTTTGTGGACTACAAATTGTTTGATAACCCACTATGAATTTGATGACACCTTTCCCAATGATGGACACCTCTTGGATGATGATTATGATGATAAGCTTGTTGGGAAGGATTTTTTTGAAAATGAGTCTTGTTGAGTTATTTTTTTTATCCGAAGTTCGAAACTCACAATGGAGCCTCAATTAAGTTCAGATTGTGCATAGCAGTGTCCATTCAAAAATAATGTTTTCAACAAAAACTTTTTTCGAAAATCTCTTATTAAAAGTGAAGTAGCCTCACCACTAAATCACAACACATAGGGGAGTCTTATTGTTCCTTGCTAATATTTGACATTTTTGGACTTTATTTTTTATTGCTTATTAAATGAATCTATTTTTTGATGACATATCAAAGAAGAGAAAATATATATATGGAAGTGTGAAATACTTTTGGTTTCCTCATTTGTTCCCGTGTTTGTAGCCATGCCTTTTGAGGGATATCTTTACATTGTCAAAGTGGATTCTTTAACATTGTTTATAGTTACTACACTAAGTGGGGTGAACATGGTATACTCACCCCTAAGAACATTAATTGTACTATAATATAAAATAATATAAATTTTTTATGTCTCAATTTATATGATGTTATTTGATTTGATACGAAGTTCATTAGAGAAATTAAAGCTAGATTTTTCAAATTTATGATTTAAAATAAATCGTGCATATTATTGTGTGACTATAAATCTTAATATTAAAGGTGAAAAAGAAGCGTGTGCATAACTAGGGACAAAGAGAATATTATTTTTGAGATTTGGATTCTTTTACTATTGAGTAGAAGTGAAACATGAATTTAATTTATACACGCTAACATCTATCATAAACGGATTTACGATTTGAATTTTATTAGTTCTGAATGGTAAGACAACGAGTTCAAACTTTAGACTAGATAAATTTATCCGTATGATAAATTTTCAAATTTACATATATGGTTTAATAAAAAATAATTGATTTTGTCGAAAATATAATCTAAAGCTTATAAATACACTATCAATGTAATTTTACCTCTTGTTAGAATGGGTTATAGTCGTCTTCATGAATAAACTTTTCAACTTAGAAATTTGACTCAAGTCTCATATCTTTATATAATATTAAAATTAGATTTATTTTCGTTTGAACTTTCGCCCCACGCTCCAAATAGGTTGAGAAAAAAGAGGCGTGTCAAATGCTATACAGTCTTATTAAATTTATTAAATATGTATAAAAAACTCGTAAACTTTAAATTTTGACCGGAAGTGAAAGAGTAATAAATATATTGATGAGTCACATAGTGATTAGGGATCAGCAAACCGTACAAAGATTCTTAAGGTGTGCTATCAAGGAAACAACATAAGAGTGTGGCCTTTCCCAAAGGAACACATAAAATTAAACTACTAATTTGCCAACTGGCTCTTATACATTTGCCTTTAATTTGACACAGTAATATTCTTTATACTTTTGTCAGTTTCTTTTTTTTTTAAATCAAGTTTTAATAAGGTAATTAAAGAAAGACATTGGTTATCACACTTGTTAACCCTAAATGAGAAATGTTTAAACTTTAAACAACACATAAGATTTAGGTCTTTTTTTTACAAGGATCTACTCCTACTAACCGTTCTAATTTATATGACTCATTCTTTTTTAGTTATTCACAAAATAATGATACATTTTTATATTTAGTACTCTAGTTTTACCTTAAAACATTCATTTTATCATTGATAAAATAATTTATAGTTATATAAATATTCATGATTTATTTTAGACTACAAATTTCAATAATCTCTCTTTCTTTCTTAAGCTCAAAGTTTAATCATATTACACTACAGAGATTGAGAAGAAGAGAGTAGTATTTTTCTATAGTTTATCTCTCAATTTATGTGAAGGTCTTTGACCCGCAACAAAATACAAGAGGAAAAGAGATATTTTTAAAAACCTGTGATCTAAAACAAGTAATAAAAAAGTAAATTATGTGGTTATAAATAATTACATTAAGGATAAAAAAAAATAAGAAAGAGAAGTTAAAAGTTAAACTATAATTATATATTGTAAAATGTCCCTCTTTTTTAGATTAATTGAAAAAGAAAGAGTGTCACATAAATAGGACAGAAAAAATTATTCGCAGAGAGCCAGAGACTTATTCAAGATTCGATTAATGAGTTTTGAAGCTCTTTGAATTTTGGATTTAAAAATTTATAAATAATAAATATTAAAATTTATTTTTAAAGATAAATACATAATTTCAATCGATTCTTCTCTATCTCACTCATACCAGATATTATAAAATTATTCTTAGCTAGTAGATCTGCTTGCTACAGTAAAAATAACTTTTAGCGGCATTAAATATTGAAATTAATAAAGAAGACTAAAATTTATACCGGCAGTAGTTAAGTGCCATTAAAATCAATATCGCTAAAGGCTTTAGAGACATATACAAAGAGTGCTAATTACCGCTAAAAATCTTTACCGGCATTAGTTTATGTGTCTTGTTGTTTTAATCGGCCTCAATAATAAAGTTTAAGATCATAAGATTTATACTCACACATATCTTTAATTAATTTAAGATTATAAAATTTAAAAGTTTTTTTTAATCTTTTAAACTTCGTATTTAGTCAAATTAAAACACATAAATTGAAAGCGTAACTAGGATTGCTTCACATACAAATAGAAACACCAAAATCCACCTTTATGATACACTGTCAAAATGAACAAAACTTAAAACTATTCATAAATGATACTATTACTATATATATCTTCATTATTAAGTGAAGACATAATATAGAATGTTGGTCAAGTCATAAAATATATGTTTTATTTCATCAAGTCATAAGATATTCTTTCAATAATTTCTAGGTGTTTTTTAACTCACCAAAATAACTAGTTAATATATATTAGAACTGATATAATCTAAAACAATAAAAACATAAAATAAAAAAAAAACAAGGAAAAAAGATGTAAAATTAATTACCTTGAGGTTGAAAATTCATAAAGTTTGTCTCTAGGAGAAAAAATAACTAATCCAAGTTGAGCATCACAAAGAACAGAAAGCTCAAAGGCTTTTTTTAACAATCCATTTCTTCTCTTTGAGAAAGTGACTTGCCTGCTTGTCGCGTTTTCGATACGCCTCATCTCAGTTTTCCCTCTCACCATTATATATCTGAAAAAATTAATCACAATGATGAACAAGCTAGAGAGTTAATTTCTTGTTTTTGGCAAGAAGAAATATAATAAAAGGTTTGTTAGAATTTTATTGGAAAAAAAGGTATAGTTAGTGTTGATGGTGGAGGAATAATAAGTACTTACAAAATTGGCAAAAAAAACCTAGAGAATCTTTTGCTTGTAAGTGAGTGGAAAATTGCCTAAAAAGATGACAGTCACAAATCTAATGAATACAAATGTGTGTTTTAAGGAAGGGGGGGGGGGGGGGGGGGGGGGGGGGAAAAATAAAAATCCCTCAAAAAGGTTAGGTGCCAATTTTGATTTATTTTAGAAATTTCCAGCACATTTTTACACCATTACATTAAGGTTAAACTTACAATAACACTCATCCGGTATATTCTGTACGAAGAAAAATATTTAAAAAAAATATTTTCTATAAAATAAGTTAATTGTTTACTTTTTGTGTGTGTTTGAAAGATAGATAAAAATTGTTATTTTAAATATATTTATATGTAAATTAGATAAATATTATGGAATGTCGAGATGGAAAGAAGAGTGTTGAATGTTGTGGGGGTGGGGGGTGGAGGGGGGGGGGACGAGTCATAAAAATCCCTCAAAAAAGGTTAGGTGCTAATTTTGATTTATTTTATAAATTTCCAGCAAAATGTTACACCATTACATTAGGTTAAACTTACAATAACACATCACTCATTCGATATATTCTGTACGAAAAATATATTTTTAAAAAATATTTATTATAAATAAGTTGGTTGATTATTTTTTTTGTGTGTGTGTTTGGAAGATAAGTAAAAATTGTTATTTTAAATATATTTATATGTAAATTAGATAAATATTATGGAAAGTCGAGATGAAGAGAGGAGTGTTGAATGGTGGGGATGAGGGTTATGAGGGGTGAGAGTGAAGATAAGGTGGGTTCGAGGAGTGAAAGACATAGTCGATATGAAATGTCACTAGTAGAACTTTTTTTTTTTACTTCCGTTAAAAATTTATTTCCTAATCATTTTTAAGAAACTTGTTTCTTTGAGGAAGTTAACCATGAGAAAATTACCAAACACACCCTTCATTATCTTGTGTCCTAGTTTGTGTGGCACCATTGATTGGGCACACATTTTAAGAAATAAAGATTACTTTGATATTTATAGACTAAAATAAATCTCGGACATTATTTGCTTACAAGTCATTTATTAAGAAAAAATTGAGAATTTTAAAATTAAGTTATTCTAATTATATTCAAAAAGTAATAAGTAAATTTATCATTTTATAATTACTTATTTTTCATTGAAATGCCAAGTCAAATTTTAACAAATAAAAATAGATTGAAGAGATTAAGCGATTGGTCGTTAATATTTATAGATTCTTTAATTAGAAAAAAGGGTTATACCAAGTTCTTCAAAAAGGCCAATTTCAAGTTCTTTACTTTTTTATCGATAAGTGATCATGATAGAGCAATGATATCTTTTTTAATCTTTAACTAGAAATTTCAAATTTAAACTAAATATGATGAGGGATTTTACCTTCTTATTAAAGGATTTCAAATTTAAATTCAATCAATCGAATTTCAATGCTATTTTCAAATATCAAATGAGAAAATCAAAACAAATACTTCACTTTTTTTTCTTACACATTTCATGTTCTAGCTCCATACTCCACAATACACCAAAAAAAATACAAAAGATAGAAAGAAATAAAAAGACTAATACTGCTAGTTTTGGCAAACCCGGAAAGCTACTTAAAATAGAAAATTAGATATAAATGGAAAACAAAGCAGGTATAAAATCTGGGAAATGTAGAAATAGTAACTGTAAAATATTAATCAATTCTGTTTTATTTTATTTGACTCTTTTATTATATGTATAAAACGTGAATATTTCATTTTCATTACATCAAATAATCTTTGACGATAATAAATTAATTATCATTGAATATGTTATTTTTAAAAGTAATTATTGGTAACAATTATATTTTAAAAAATATTCTTTATAAATAAGGCTTAACCTATAAGGACAATCAACTAATGTCAATAAAGATTCTAACACTTTTTTTCAGTATGAAAATTAATTGCTGCTAGCTAAAACCCATTTTTTGATTTCGAGTTTACTTGTCCATTATATTTTAGTAAATCGGAAGAGTTTTATTGAACTTTTTTTTAATATCATCCTTAATCAATAGCAAATAACTATATAAAGTAGTACACTAGTAGTAATAGTTACATTTTAGAGCTTCATGACATTATTAATAAAATTAGTTTAGTAAAATACAATTCTAATTCAAATCTTTCTTAAGCGGTATGACCGGTCAACTCTTTTGGTCCTCTTTATGTGATACACTTAACTTTTCAATTAATCTAAAAAATTATTCATTTGAAAAATATTTCATGATTATCAATTTTTTTGACATAATGAATTTAATTTATTTGGCAAAAAATTTATAAAAATGTGTTTTTCTATTTATTTATTTATTTATTTAAAAATAATTATGAATGTTGTAAAGTTGTTCTAAAATTTTTATTGCATCTGATTATATCACATGAATTGAAACGAAGAACCAACAATATAAATGAAAGAGGAATGCTAGTGATCAATCCACCAAGAATAAAATTACTTAATAATTATAATTATAATAGGGTGTTCGTACAATGTTTGGAACACGTCAATGAGTTCTTCCAATGATAAGTTTAGGATTAAAAAAACCCAAATAAATATATTTTGCTATGGGAAAACAAGATAAAAAAATATTTGAAATTTGGAAATTGTTAGTTATGATATTAAATTTTATGAAAGACCTTTTATCATCTGTACTATTTAATACTGTATTTTAAAGATATATATGTGTCTACATTACTATTTATAATGATGCAATATTTATGATGTCCACGTGAACACACACACGCGCACACACACGCACACACACGCACGCGCGCACACACACACGCACGCGCACGCGCACACACAGATATATATATATATATATATATATCTGTGTGCGCGCGTATATATATATATATATATATATATATATATATATATATATATATATATATATATATATATATATATAATACACTATTAAATAGTGCAGGTGATAAAATGTCATTCAAAAAGTTTGATATCGTAACAACAATTTCAATCAAAATTAAAATATTTTTTAGATCATTTTTCCTTTAATATATATTAAAGATTATTTCAATCATATAAAATATATTTAGGATTAAAATGAATATATTTACTATTCATCAAAGCAATTTCAATCAAATAAAATCTATTAAATATCATAATAAAACATTGGTCCTACTTCATATATTAAGTACCATTTTGGTCATTTTTGGGACCATCTTTTCTTTTTGGTTAAATTAGCTGTTTTTGTGATTTAAAATTTCTGACATTTTTTCCTTTATTTAGGCTTAACCATATGTGTTGGTCGTGGAAACAACGTTCGTATTAATATTTAGAAGAAAAATTATGTCTTCTATTGGGTCCGTTTCAACAAGATTCAGGGTTTAAAATTATATTTTTTTAGAAAAAAACATTACTTTTTTTTTCTAGTGGCTTTTATAAAGTACTTAATGTAATTTAACAAGTGAGATTTGAAAATGATAGGATGCATACAAATTTTATAAAATTAAAATGAAACAATGTAAAAATATAATTTAAAATATAATTTCGATCAAAATTGAAATATTTTCAGAAGAATTTGAGAACTTTATATACTAATGTCAATATAGTGCTTAATTCAATAAGTTGATATAATAATATTGAAATCCTATGTACTTGTTGTTGGTGTAATATACCACAATTACAATAAATTACAGTTAAAAATAAAATGACAAAAATGAATTAAAAATATATTTAGGTTGGGGCACAGATACCTCGATCTCTTTAAGAAGATTCAAATCCATTGTGGTATAATTTACACCGATTTAGTATCTCTCTCTTGATCACTTGTTCCCTCCAGGATACAACCCAACAACGTCGTACAATTCAAGCAATTCCAGATTAGTTGAAGATTTCAAACCTCCACAAAAAGAACACTTGCCTATATATATATATATATATATATATATATATATATATATATATATATATATATGCGCGCGCGCACACACACACACACACACACCTTCTTTTATATAGTGATTGTAGTTGAAGACGTAGAATATTTTCTTTGTCTCAACTCTTTCTTTCCTAAAATATTTTTTCACACTAAACATATTTCATCTCCTACACAAGGAAAATGCATCATTATTTATACGTGAATAAGTCTTCCATGTAATCAATGGGTAGATGAGGGTAAATGAATGTGATAGATGTTACATAAGTAATATGAAACTAATGATCATGAGAGTTACAAGAACTCATCTATATATAAATATAAATGAGGATCATAGAGGAGGTGATGTGGCACCTCTCTATGACCTCCATTCATTTTTTCTTATTTTTCTTCTTTTACTTGATATTTTTTCTTTATTTTTTTAATTATTTTTTTTAATAAATTTATACCTCTTTAATTATATAAATTCTATTCTTAAATTAGTATTAATAATATTCATAACCCTCAAACCTTTCATATTCATAACCTCTTAAACCTTTCATATTCATAACTTCTAATTATTTAATGTGAAAGGTTACATTAACACTATAAAATTACACTAAAATTGTGTGTTATTTGTAGTCATCTTTGGGTAGAGAATTAGTGGAAGGAATGTTACAATATTTGTAAGCTTTGAGGTGCATTGTTTTTTTAAATATTTTTTCATATATTACTTTTAATAAGCAAGTAAGGCTAATATGTCATCATATTTTTATTTGTTCTAGATAAATTATTTTGTTTTGTTATCTTTGAGATTTATTTTATGACTAATAATGTATTTGTTATTATTTTTCTTGACTCTTGTATATAGGATGAAATGATAACATCAAGCAATGAAGATTAATGGATTTTGAGTTATATATATTGATTATTTGTCCAAAATGATTATGTAGCAGAATTTATGATTAAATGTAATTTTTTCTTATCCTTTATGAGATGTAATATTTTAATTTGTTAACTTTGAGATTCATTTTAGGACTAATTTATTTGTTATTATTTTTTTTGACTCTTATATATAGGATGAAATGAAAACATTAAGAGATGGAGATTAATGGATTTTGAGCTATATAGTGATTATTCTTTATTTTTTAGGTCCTTAAGAAGTAATGTATCTATTATATTATTTCTTTTTGAATTATTTATGTTTTGTTAAAAATGATTATATGTGTTTAAATGTAATTTTCTCCTTATTCTTTATCTTTTTTTTTTATTTTGGTAGATAATTTTTTAACTTATTTAATCAGATTTGCCGATTATAGAAGATATATCTATAATGAAAATGGTTAGACATTCTTGCATAATTTGAGTTTACAAGGAAAAATAATTTGATATGTCTAATATAATTACAACTCTTTCTTTGTTGAATCATATATTAATATTATTTGTTTGTGTTCATGAAGATAGAAATCTGAGTTTTTTTAAAAAAAAAAACATCTAATTTATTCTCCTTAGACCTCTATATGATTTATAGATAATTTAACTATATATAATGATACACTCTTCAAAATAATTATTTGTTTAGGTAAATTCATCTCTCACTTTTTTTATTGATGATATTAGTTTATTGTGTTTGTGACTTATAATATTTTAAAACATAGAAGTAGAAATCGATATGCTACTTAAAAAAATATGTGAACATATACTTTCATAATCCGGTGAAACAATTTTTATTAACAAAAATGACAAATCATAAAAATGTAAAGTTAATTTATTATTTTTAAAATACACATGGTTTTATCAAATAAATTATTTATTAATATGTAAAATTACAATTCTTAAATTTTTCATTTTTGTTGTTTTTCTTAGAATATTTCAAGTTGTTTATTAATAAGTCTTTATATTTTCATGTTTGTTATTTTTCCGGAGTTCTAAAGTTATTTCAAAATTATGATTAATTTATAATTTTAAAAAAATTTAGTTGCTTTCCTACCTATCTATTTACTTATAATAAAATATTTGTCTCAATAACTCTAATTTGTTTGTTTTTCATTTTCTATAATTAATGTACTTTATTAGTGTAATAATGTACAAATATTACTCTTATTATGTTACAAAAGTTCAAAGTCATATTACCTCTTAATTAATGTGACTTTTTATTTTTAGGAATTTATTATGTTAAATGTAATATTTATTTAAAATGTGAAAAATATTTTTTAATATTTTGTGTTTAGGCCAAATAAAATTAAAAGAAATAGGAATTGTGTATGTGTCATTTTTTTGAATCTTTTTTTCGTAGTTAATTCTCTCTTTTGTTCTCTTTTATGTTATTTTTAAATTTTATATTTCTTTCCAATATAAGTTGTCCCAAAAATAATTGGATATCTAAACCTAAGTATAATGATGATGATAATAATAATAATAATAATAATAATAATAATAATAATAATAATAATAATAATAATAATAATAATAATAATAATAATAAGTATGAAATTTAACTAATTAAGATTTTTAAACTTTTCTTTATTTAAAATTTAATTATTAAAAAGTCATTAATACAAATATTAAATTAATCTAATATTGTACAATAATCCATATAGTCATGAATACTATCTATTAATAGTAATCCAAGTTATACATTGCCGAAAAATTATATTAAGAATATAATTTATAAAATTACAAATAAGCATAAAAGAACGATTAGATGTAAAGTTTACATACATATATATAAATTATACCAAGAAAATCTCAAATAAAAAAGAAAAAAATGATCACAAGTTTACATTTAAGTAATTCTAATATCACCCAATTCTTATTACCTTCCCTTTTTCTCTATAAAATTTATTTTTAATATTTAACTTTTCGAAGTTCACATATATTGATTTCTTAATAAATTTCATATTTAATCTAAATATTTTTCATAGTTTCTCTTCTATAAAATTATGTGATTAAAAAAAATTCTTTTTATTAAAGTAATTATTGATATTTATATGTAATTTTATTTTAATCTTTTTCATAACCGCGCGAAGCGCAGCTAAGTACACTAGTGGTCATATAAGTTACAAGAAGTAACAGTCACATTTTGCAACAATTTATACCACTAACATCTGCACTTAATATTTCATTTTATTATTTCATTTTGTACTTGTTTTGACTTTTTCTATTTTTGATTAGTTTATGTAGCCTAACTTTTCTTTTTATTTTTAACTTTTCTTATGCTTTAAAATTTTTTTCATTGTCCACTTTTATGAGATTATTTCTTTTAACAAAACACGAAATCATTCATTCATTCTTCTTCTTGTTTCAAAGAGAAAGCCGTCAGCCCAACAGCCCAACAACAAACTTCAACCTATTTTCTTTTCAAAATCAAAATACAAAAGCGAGGTAATAAGATTTGATGTTTGATTAAAGTTAGATAATGTAAAAAAAGGGTTTGGGGAATTAGGTTTTGAGATTGTACTCTTAAGTCTTAATTCCTAAAATAGATTCCACATAAAATTTTTGTTACTTGGTAAATAAGTTTAGACTTTAGGATATCATATATTTAGTGTTTTGTGATTAAAAATATATATATTTTTGAATACTTATGAAATAAATATTTTTCTTACCAACTTACTTGATTCAAAAATTAAATTTTAGAATGTATACAAATTGTGCAATTATATTGAATATTTTGTGCTCATTGACTCATATATTGCTAATTATTGCTCGTGGTGTTGAAAAATCAAATAGATATATTAATTGTTGATTGTTGTTTGGGTTAGTGATAGAAAATTTCAATAAAAATTAAATGAATTATGTGAATTAATTCTGTGGTAAAATTGTTTCTTTTTGCAGGAATTTATTTTTATAAATTAAGATGGATAAGTATGTCACAAGATCTAAAATTGGGCATCCAAGTTCTAGCTCTACACATCCATCTACAACTTCAAGCATCGCTCCGAAAATTTAAAGGAAAACATTTATTTAAGATATTGATTTAGAATCTCTTGAAGCTGATTCGGAAATTAGAATGCCCATTGCATAATATAATCCTAATATACGTGATGATATTAGGAGATATTATATTTTTAAAAAGCCTTGCCAATCTAAGGATCATAAATTTCCAAAATCTAAGTTTGGAAAGGAAATGCGACAACTTTTTTCTAATTGGTTTAATGATCGTAAGTGGTTGGAGTATAGCACAACAAAAGATGTTGCATTTTGTTTGTGTTGTTACTTGTTTAAAAATGAATGTGAAAGTCGTGGAGATGTGGTTGATTTTGCTTTTACAAAGAGCGGCTTTATATGTCACAACCCGAGCCTACTCCTTGGACGTGGCCGACACTCAAAGACCATTGCTGGTCCCCAAACGAACCCTCATCCTGGCTGACTACAAGCAGAAGACTTACTTAAGCATACAAAGCTTGAAAAATGAAATAAAATTTTAAACTCAACTTTTGAAACTTTAAACTCAAATAAACAACTGTGAATAAAGTAATATATTCAACTAGCCATAAAATAAGCAACTTTAGCCATCAAAACATTTAACAGAATAAATGATAATACAGACTCCTCAACTATATAGACTATCTATCTATGAAGCCTCTAACTGATAAAGATGGAAGTCGGGACAAGACCCATGACATCCTGACTAAACTGAAAAGTAAATGGGATCCTCCGGAAATAAGGAGGCTCACCATGGCTAACTCGAACTCTGAGATGTATCAACGAAGCCCCTGTTGATGATCCTGAATACTTGTGTCTGCATCATCAAAAGATGCAGACCAAATGACTCAGTACGTGGAATATATGAGTATGTAAGGGAAATTCTAAAGCATAACATAAGCTTCATATTGAATAAAAAGATGGAAACATACTTACCTCTTTTTAACTCAACTCAAAGATTATATACTGAATTCAGAGATTATACATTCAACTCAATTATTAGATACTCAACTTCAAAGGTATGATACGTGACTCAATGAAACACAAGCTAACTCAATATACTTAACTAAAGATACTCAACTGAACTCATGTCAATATAAAGCAATTTAACACAAGTGCAATATAAATAAAAGTTGTTTAAAAGATGTTTACTCAAGATAATAATATCATAAGAATATCATACTTCCTCTCAAAGTCTACTTATGCAATGCATGAATGAAGTCCCATACCCCCATTCATACCAAGCAGAACCCCTTGAGGAACCATGTAATTAATATTGTGGGAGTTTCTCTAACCTACAACCATCACTTAAGAGCTACAGTGATGATACAATGGTCTACCGCACACTGCCAGCACATCTTATACTCGGCCAAAGGTATAAGACCTGAACTACCTAATGGATCCAGTAGTAAACTCTGAAAAAAGAATCATCTAAAAAGTATGACCCTTGTCTACCATAATGGCTAACATGGTTTCTGGGAGCTGTGACTTATCTAAACTCTCCCCATATTGGTGCTCAATACTGCTTCCAAAAATATACTGGCTCTTATGTTTAAAAACATATTGATTCTGTGATTTGAGATTAGTACTCAAAACTTATCTTTTAAAAAATCTCTCTTGGAAATCATAGCTTCCTCTTTCTTTTACTGAAACTAGCCATAGGCTCTGTGGAAGATTAGCTTTCTTTCTTTCTCAAAAGTTTGAAAACATTTTGTTTAAACTCTTACAGATTACTTAGTTCCCTTATAACTCTTGAGAATTGAACTCAACTTGATACTCTTTGCTTACTTGAAAACATAACTCTTAGGGAATACTTAGTTCCCCTATAGTTTTTGAGAAATGAACTCAACTCTTTACTCTTGCTTGATTTGAACTTTAAGTCTTTTAAAACGAAGTGAAAACGTTTGTGAAAGACTCTAGAAAACTTTATAACTTTACTTGGACTTGCTTCTTAACTTCTAGACTTGGCTCTTTACTTTCCTTGACTTTGATCTTAACTTTCCTTGAATTGAAGTATGGATTCAAGGATCATGGTCTCATGTTTATGGATGATTTCATGATTTTTAACTTGGAGAGTTCATGCAGAATTATGAGCATGAACTACTCAACTCAAGAAATAGAAGGTACTTTTTAACTCAAGATAGGAATAAGGAGCTCAATACTCACGACTTAGAGATACTACTCCTCTCAATGATACTCAATTTATGAAACTCTTGCAGAAGTTACAGGCATGAACGACATGACTTGAAGGTCGACATAACTAGATGAAACTCATGTATACAACTCTTCTCATTCTCTCACTTCCTCAAATCTTAGCTCAATCTTAATAGGTTATCTTAAAAGATTCACAATTTGACTTAAAGCCTTTCTTGAACTCTAATCTTAACTCTCTCTTGAATGTGAATTATGAATTCAAGAGTTATGATTCATGATAAGAAGGATATATGTGATATTGTAGACTCATGAATACAGACTCTATACTCACTTGCATGAGTCTTGAAATAAATTACTAGAAGTTGTGGAAGACTCCGTAAAAGGACTTTCTTAGAACGTTCGAAAGAATTCTCAAAACTTAACTTTGAAATATACCCTGAATTTGAATTATGAATTCAAGGTTATGATCATGTTAGGACTGAATTTAGGTGGTTAGAAGTAGCTTAGATTAGTTAGAATAAAGAAGAAGTGAAGGTGCACTTTATACGAACTCAAACAGAGCTACCGGAGGCAAACTAAACTGGGAAGACGACCCTGGGGATATGGTTGGCGCAGAGCTCCAATACTTTACGGATTGAGATGTGTTTGGGGCACTCTGGTAGGCGCGCCGTGCCACGCCCCTAACCTAGAATTTCTACCGAGCACTTTTGCTCGTTTTGTCACCCTGAATCGCCTAAATTTGAATGGTTTCTTTCCCAATCACTTGGATTTGATTACTTAACTTAGTTATACTCTAATATACTGGAAACAACACTAGATTTACTCAATTTTATCTCAAAAAATCTTAAAAACTCCAACACAACAAGATTTAGAATGAACTTCAAGAATACCTATCAAAACTCATCAAGAAATCCAATCTTTAAACTTTAAGCATGAAATTTCGTTGAAAAAAGTACATGATTGGAGTGTGGGTGAAGTAACCTAAAACTATGGAAGATTACATACCTCTTAGGTATTAGACCCATGGCGAAAATCCATAACTAGACCCAAGAATGTCGACGAACGCGTTCATCCTTGCCTCTTTACTTCTCTTTTCTTTTCTTGCCTCTTCTTGAACTCTCAACTAAAACTCTAGGTGTTTATTAGGATTTAAAACTGAACCTAAAAGGATTAGACCCCTAAAATATGACTGAAAATGAGTTAAATCTGATTACGTAAGGAAAAGACCAAAATACCCTTCACTATTTTCGGCTAACTTTCGTTATCTGGACATCCTAACTTCAAAAGGTCATATCTCACTCATATAAACTCAAAACTTAGCAAACTTGGCAGCTATGAAAATATAATTCAAAGATCTTTCCAATGGTATTTTTTATAATACCTAAATCGTCATGTAATGACAGTTATGGTCGTTTTAAGTTGATCCAAAACTCATACTTATCTTAACTCTCAAAATTTCAGATTTGCTATTTCCAATTTAATTCTTTTCGGAACTCTTGGTGCTAAATCTAGAGAACTGACCTTAATTCTTAATAAATTTTTAATTTCTTGGTAGAATCTCACTCACTACGATGAACGGTTCGAGTGTTAGTTAGAAAAATTTTCTGGGGTGTTACAACATCTCCCCCTTGGGATTATTCGTCCTTGGACGACGACTGGACTTGGTACGTAATAGGTTACTCTTACTATGGTTTGTTTCTAATGGTACACTTTCAATATATTCAAGCTTAAACTAAATCCTTTGGTTCGGGTTCTATACCTTTTTATTGGAATCTCATCCCAACACTATTACTCTTTGCCACCACCTTGCTCATCTTAAGAATCCACCTAATGTTTAACAACACCACATTCAAGCTTAGTAATCTAACAAATTCATTACTAAAAGGTCCTCTATTTATATCCCCCAAACTCTTTGGAACTCATTACTATCTCATTCTCACCATTTGCCTTGCCTTCTAATCTCATCTCCCTCTTAGGTCAAATGCTAACACTTGAAAGCTATGGACTTATTCCACATCTCTATTTGGTGTACATTCTTTTAATGCTCTTTCTGCAATTATGATTAATCCACACTTCACTGCCCTTATCTCAAGGTTTGAGTGTGTCACTTCTACTAATCTCATTCATTGCAGCAACATATCAATTTATAACCTAATCTATGTCAAGCCCACTAGAACTAATATCTAGACTAATATCATCTCCCACATGATGCCATTCTTTTGGATTATGAAACTCATCTCCAATTCAAGATTGATGTTTATTACCAAACTTGAATATTAATATGTTTTCTTATCTACTATACCATACCTCATTACTACTATGACAATTTGGAAACACAGGTCCACTAGGACTTCATGACAATTAGTCAATCCTTACCTTTTAGTCTGAATACTGGAATTACCATCACCTTCCACTTCGCAACTGAAGTAGTACTTATTCAATTACTTCACATTATCTCTCAAGTAGCTTTATCATTCTCTAAATAAGAGGTTCTCCTTTCAAAATTCATAAGCCTAGAATAGATCTATCACTTTATAAATACTTTTGTTCTTCTATTCAACACTTACACTTGGTCATTATCTATCCAATGACACTTCATCACCAACTCCAGTCTAGTTAAGATACTCTAACTAATTTTGACTTGCAACACTTACTCTACCTCATATCCTGAACTATTTGCAACTCTTCACTGGGAAACTCTTCATTACTAACTTATTATGTTTGTGACTGATAGAAGCAAAGCTTGTCAAAACACCATCTTTCTTATTAGGATTACTAAACCTCTGTATACTTTACTCTAACTTAGGGATCTTTCACTATTACTGTTCATGTTCTCATAATTCAAGCTACCCCTTTCGCGTGAAAATCTTACCCAAGCTCTAAACATACTTCTTAAAAAGGATCTCAGCTGAAACAAGATTTAAGGAAAGAGAACAACTCACTTTTAGCTCAAACGCACGACTCAGATGAATATGGGTGTATTTCTCTGAAACTCAACACTTCACTTACTCTTGGGCTTTTCTCTCGCCTTTCTAGAGTCTCATGACTTCGTCAAAACTCTTTCTAAGAAAAACTCATCCATAAGGATCATTGAAATTCACTATTCAGCCACCTCTCATATGATGGGTAGTCAAATGAATAAGAGAACACACGAGTTAGAATAGATCTCTATGACTTATCTCTTTTGCACGATTAGAAGTATGATAGAAGGGAAACTTTTCTTAAATGCCTATAGTACCTCATTAATAGAAGTGGGGCCCTCACAATCATAAATAAGATCATATTGACACGACATCATAGACAACCTAGGACACTTAAACCTTTGCTCTGATACATAGTTTGTCACAACCCAAGCCTACATCCTGGACGTGGCCGACACTCAAAGACTATTGCTGGTCCCCAAGTGAACCCTCATCCTGTCTGACTAAAAGTGAAAGACTTACTTAAGAATACAAAGATTGAAAGTGAAATAAAATTTTAAACTCAACTTTCGTAACTTTTAACTCAAATAAACAAATCATAATAAATTAATATATTCTACTAGCCATAAAATAGGCAACTTAAGTCTTTAAAACATTTAATGAAATAAATGATAATATAGACTCCTCAACTATACTGACTATCTATCTATGAAGCCTCTAACTGATAAAGATGGAAGTCGGGACAAGACCCACGACATCCTGACTAAATTGAAAAGTAAATGGAATCCTCCAGAAATAAGGAGGCTCACCATGACTAACTCGAACTGTGGGATGTATCAACGAAACTCCTGTTGATGATCCTGAATACATGTGTCTGTATCATCAAAAGATGTAGGCCAAATGACTCAGTACGTGAAATGAACGAGTATGTAAGGGGAATTCTAAGTCATAACATAAAATTGATATTGAATAAAAAGATGGAAATATACTTACCTCTTTTCGACTCAACTCAAAGATTAAATACTGAATTCAGAGATTAGACATTCAACACAAAGAATAGATACTCAACTTCAAAGGTACGATACTTGAATCAATGAAGAATAAACTAACTCAAGATATCTCAACTTAAGATACTTAACTTAAGATACTCAACTGAGCTCATATCAATATAAAGCAGTTTAAAAGAAGTGCAATATAAAGAAAAGTTGTTTAAGCACAAGATGTTAAATCAAGATAATAATATCATAAAAATATCATACTTCCTCTCAAAGTCTACTTATGCACTGCATGATTGAAGTCCCATACCCCCATTCATACCAAGCAGAACCCCTTGAGAAACCATGTAATTAATATTGTGGGAGTTTCTATAACTGACAACCATCACTTAAGAGCTAGAGTGATGATAAAGTGGTCTACCGCACACTGCCAGTGCATCTTATACTCGACCAAAGGTATAAGACCCGAAATGCCTAATGGATCCACTAGTAAACTTTGAAAAAGAATCATCTAAAAAGTATGACCCTTGTCTACCCATGGTGGCTGTGAGTTTTTGAACTCTCCCCATGTTGGTGCTCAATACTACTTCCAAAAATATACTGTCTCTTTCGTTTAAAACATATTGATTCTGTGATTTGAGATTAGTGCTCAAAACTTAGCTTTTAAAATAGCTCTCTTAGAAATCATAGTTTCATCTTTCTTTTACTGAAACTAGGCATAGGCTCTGCGGAAGTCCATCTTTCTTTCTTTCTCAAAAGATTGAAAACATTTTGTTTAAACTCTTAGGATTACTTAGTTCCCTTATAACTCTTGAGAATTGAACTCAACTTGATACTCTTTGCTTACTTGAAAACATAATTCTTAGGGAATACATAGTTCCCCTATAGCTTTTGAGAATGAAGTCAACTCTTTACTCTTGCTTGATTTGAACTTTAAGTCTTTTAAAATGAAGTGAAAACGTTAGTGAAAGACTCTAGAAAACTTTATAGCTTTACTTTGACTTGCTTCTTAAGTTCTAGACTTCGCTCTTAGCTTTCTTGATTTTGATCTTAACTTTCTTTGAATTGAAGTATGGATTCACAGATCATGGTCTCATGTTTATGGATGATTTCATGATTTTTTAACTCTGAGAGTTCATGCGAAATTATGAGCATGAACTACTCAAATCAAGAACTAGAAGGTACTTTTTAACTCAAGATAGGAATTAGGAACTCAATACTCAAGACTTGGAACTTGGAGATACTACTCCTCTCAATGATACTCAATTTATGAAACTCATGCGGAAGTTATGCGCATTAAGGACATGACTCGAAGATCTAAGTAACTAGATGAAACTCATGTATATATCTTCTCATTCTCTCACTTACTTCCTCAAATCATAGCTCAATCTTAATAGTTGATCTCAAAGATTCACGATTTAACTTAAAGCCTTTCTTGAACTCTACTCTTAACTCTCTCTTGAATGTAAATTATGAATTCAAGAGTTATGATTCATGATAAGAAGGATATATGTGATATTATAGACTCATGAATACATACTCTTCACTCTTATACTCACTTGCTTGAGTCTTGAAACAAGTTACTAGAAGTTGTGGAAGACTTTTCAAAGGACTTTCTTTGAACGCTTGAAAGAATTCTTAAAACTGAAATCTCAACTATACCTTGAATTTGAATTATGAATTCAATTTTATTGTCATGTTAGGACTGAATTTAGGTGGTTAGAAGTATCTTAGAATTGTTAGAATCGAAAAGGAGTGAAGGTGCACTTTAAACGAACTCAAACGAAGCTACCTGAGGCAAATTGGTCTGGGCAGATGACCTTGGGGATATGGCTGGCGCAGAGCTCCAATCCTTTACATAAAGAGATGGGTTTGGGGTACTCTGGTAGGCGCTCTTCTCCAGGTCCCCAACTTAGAATTTCTGCCGAGCACTTTTGCTCGTTTTCTCACCCTAAATCGCCTAAATTTGAACGATTTCTTCCCCAATCACTTGGATTCGATTACTTTACTTAATTACAATCTAATATAATTGAAGCAACACTAGAATTACTCAATTTGATCTCAAGAAATCTTAAAAACTCCAACACAACAAGATTTGGAATGAACTTCAAGAACATCTTACAAAACTCACCTAGAACTCCAATCTTTAAACATTAAGCATGAATTTCGCTGAAAAAAAAATACATGATAGGCGTGTGGGTGAACTAACCTAAAACTATGGAAGCTTACATACCTCTTAGGGATTATACCCATGGCAAAAATCTGCAACTAGACCCAAGAACGTCGACGAACGCCTTCATCCTTGACTCTTTTCTTTTCTTGACTCTTCTTGAACTCTCAACTAAAACCCTAGGTGTTTATTAGGATTATAAAACTGAACCTAAAAGGATTAGAACCCTAAAATATGACTAAAAACGAGTTAAATTTGATTAGGCAAGAAAAGGACCAAAATACCCTTCACTATTTTAAGCTAACTTTCCTTATCTGGACAACCTAACTTCAAAAGTTCATATCTCACTCATCTGAACCTGAACTTAGCAAACTCAGCGGCTATGGAAAGATAATTCAAAGCTCTTTCCAATGGTATCTTGTAGCACAACTAACTCATCATGTAGTGGGAGTTATAGTCGTTTGAAGTTGACCTAAAACTCATACTTAGCTTAACTCCCAAAAATTCTGATTTTTCTATTTCCAATTTAATTCTTTTTGGAACTATTGGTGCTAAATCTAGAGAACTTACCTTAATGCTTGATAAATTTTTAATTTCTTGGTAAAATCTCACTCACTACGATGAACAGTTTGAGTCTTAGTTCAAATTTTTTTTTTGGGTGTTACATTAGAGTTTAGAACAAAGCTACTCAAAGATTTAGAGATCATGTTGGAGATATAAATAGCATCCACAACAAGTGTTTCAACAATATGCTTGATTTGATGAATCAATCACAGTCAATACGCACTTCATTTGATAAAAAGAACAAGAAAGAAAAAAGAGAGTTTAGATGTGTCTTGAGTGCTTCAGTTGATGTGACAAGGTTTTTCTTGAAATTAGGATTATCATTTCATGGATATGATGAGAGTCGATCTGCTTCAAATAGAGGTATTTTTCTTGAACTTTTTGCAATGGTATGAAGATATTAATAAAGATGTTGGAAGAAATATTTTAGAAAAAGCTCCAAAAAATGAAATGATATGTTCTCCAAGTATTCAAAAGGATATTGTTGATTTTTGTGCTAAGGAAACAATCAAATCTATTCTTGAAGGTTTAGATGGGGACTATTTTGGGATAATAGTCGATGAATCAAAAGATATATCACACAAGGGTCAAATACTTGTTCTGAGATATGTTAACAAAGAAGGAGAAGTGATAGAGCAATTTGTTGGTATTATTCATTTTAGTGATACATCTGCTTGTTCATTAAAGGAAGCAATCTACTCTTTTTCTTTCAGATCACTCATTAACTCCATCCCAAATACGTGGGCATGGTCATGATGGAGCTTGCAATATGCAATGGCATCTAAATGGTCTTAAAACTTTGATTTTGAATGAGACTCCATCGGCATATTGCATTCATTGTTTTGCCCACCAATTGCAGTTAACACTTGTGGCTCTTGAAAAGAAGGATTCAACTGTAGATGACTTTTTTTGCTTAGTTACTAATGTGTTAAATATTGTTGGAGTATCTTTTAAGTGCAGGATTCACTTCGAAATCACCAAGCTGAACAGTTAGAGTAGTTGCTCATATCAGGAGAAGTGCATACTGGGTGAGGATTAAATCTAAAACGTGGATTTTAACTGCCAGGTGATACTCGTTGGGGTTCTCAGTATAGAATATTAGATAATCTTATTGTTCTATTTCCATCGGTTATTCATGCGCTTGAATTTACTGGATGCGAGTGTCCAAACTATACTGATAGACTTCTTGCTAAAACTCTTGTGGATACGATTAAGCAATTTGATTTTGCCTTTATGCTGCACTTAATGTGGAAAGTTCTTATGATGACAAATGAATTGAGCTCCTCATTACAAAGGATGTATCAAGATATTATCAATGTTATGAGATCTCTTGCTCTTACAAAGCAACAATAAAAAAAATATGAGGGATAATGAATTCAAATCATTAATGGATGACGTCTCTTACTTTTGTGATAAACATGACATAGTCATTCCGGAGATGAATGTTAGATACTTTTCTTGAAAGTCAAAGCGTAAAAGCTCTTGATGTTCAATATTCTCATCATTTGCGTGTTGAAATATTTATTGATTTGCATCTTCAAGAGCTTAATAATCATTTTGATGCTATGAGTACGGACTTACTTCTCAGTATGGCTAGTTTGAGTCCACTTAATTCATTCGGTAGTTTTGATAAGGGCAAGATAATGAGGTTGGCTGAATATTATATGAATGAGTTTGATAGCAACAAGCTTCGGGATGTCAGCTTGATAGCTTTATAGTTTATGCTCGTGGTTCTGATAAGAGGTTCCTCAACTTGAAGGGAATTAGTGGTCTTGCTAAAGTATTGGTTAAGTAAGATCTACATCAAACTTGGCCACTTGTTTATTTGCTTATTAAGTTGACTCTCATTCTTCTCGTTGTTACTGCTTTTATGAAACGAGCTTTCTCATCCATAAGTACATTAAAAATGAACTTCGTAATAGTATTGGTGTGACTTTTTGAATGGTTGTTTAGTTTGCTATGTAGAGCGTAGGATATTCTTAAGTGTAAGTAATGATGCTAGTATTTATCATTTTCAACATATGAAAAGTCGTCGAGCACAATAATGACTTTAAGATTAGAAGTCTCTTTTTGTAATGATCATATTAGTAGTAGGTCATTGTGACTTATAACTAGAGGTTATTTTTTATGATGATAATATTGGTCGTTTTATTATTATTTTTACTTTTTTTTATTAAAGAGTTTGAGTTAGTATACGTTTACTGTATGTGATTGCTAACAGGTTTATATTAAAGGAAGTGAGCACCCACAATATTTAAATCCTGAATCCGCCTCTGTAAATGAGTTATAAAATAGGTAGACATGTAAGAAAGAATAGTACAATTATCAAAAGAGTTATAAAATAGGTAGACATGTAAAATAGTACAATTACCAAAAATACATCTTTAGAAAAAAATGGGTTTAAGTTATTACTTCAGTAGCCCTATGAGGCACAACCTCAAACCCCCCTCCGTATTTGTTTCTGTTTCTTACTTGGCAACTACTAAATTCATCACCATTCACCATTTTGAAATAACTGATATTACTATTCCAATTGATGCACCACAAATCGTAGATAACAATTCCATCTCCCATTTTCTACAATACGAACTATGAATCCAAAATCTTTCAAATCAAAACAAATTTAAACTTTAATTTAATGACACCGAATTGATTTTCTTCAATAAAATTTCAATACAAGAAAATATTTTAATCTTATGTTTAATACCCAACAGCTTACGATAATTCTTGTAATTACTAACTTTAATAGTGGTTTAAGTTGTGCTTCACAGTTTGAGCTTCAATTTTAAGCCACAAATGATACTTTAAACTGTCAACGAAAATCAGATGCTACCAATTCATGAATGTATTTAAAAAAAAAATCATATGGAAGCTCATCGATTTCCATGAATTTCGGTGTTTTTCAAATTCAAAAATTGCAATCATGAACACAATTAACCAAGTGTTTTTAGCTTCAAATAACTAGCAACCAACATTGTAATCAACAACTTCAAATATGAAGATCCGATACAAATCTACAAATTTTGACCTTTTACCTTCTAAAAAATAAATGATAATTCAAAAAGGAAAAGAATTAAAATTAAGTTTTAAATAAAATTTTCATTTGTCAAACACGTGCATATCACTGATCAATATAAATATAGTTGTGGCTTTTTTAGGGTGTAATAATTTTAATTTTAAACAGTTTATAGTTCTAGAATATTCCGGAGATGTAAAGAATTGGAGCAGGATCGCTAGAATGAATATTCTAGAGAGAATAGTCTAGAAATATTCTAGAAAAGATAGGTCTAAAAAAAGATAGCTAGAAATATTCTAAAATAAGGTAGTATGTGTCTCTTTAGATTCTTTCATCACCTCCTATATATAGAGGTGGTTCATTTGATATGTAACTAAGTAACCACCTAAGTAACAAACCTAGTAAGTAAGCAAGAGAACTAACAAGTGTGTGCTCAAGTAAAGACTGTTGCTGAAACAAGCAAGATCAAGAATGTAAGACCGACGTGAGTCCTTACTTTGATATATTAAAATTCAAGTTGTGAGAAGTCCATTGTGTCCGTCCTCTCAAACAATATATTCAATATATTGTCGGAGGCTACAAGCTGCGAGGCACTTATCAATGGCAAAATTTGCAAGAACTTTCTCAGTAGCGTTGAGAAGCTCAATGCAAGCAACTGCAGATCATGGAGCATGAGAATGCAATATTACTTTCTATGTCAGGAATTATGGGATATCATCTGTGGATCAGACACCACATCGCCAATGGATGCTGAAGCAACAAAAAGGTGGATGGTCAAAGCTGGAAAGGCCGTGTATGCTTTCATTGTAACCATCTTTGATCGGTTCCTACCACGGATTAAGAATGCCAGGACACCCAAAGAAGATTAGAATACCATGACAACGATTTTTGCAAAGAAGAATGATGCAGATTACAAAGGCTTAAAGATGAGATTTTGTTGATCTCTCAACGAAATATGACGATCAGTCAATATTCTCAAAGATATAATCTCTATCTAATGATATATCGAAGTTAGATCCATACAATGTTATTAGATAGACAAGAATGAGAAGAATCATTATTCATGGTCTAAGGAC
Source organism: Solanum chmielewskii (assembly GCA_027704785.1). Lineage (NCBI taxonomy): Eukaryota > Viridiplantae > Streptophyta > Magnoliopsida > Solanales > Solanaceae > Solanum > Solanum chmielewskii. The sequence continues at coordinate 4,808,146 of JAKWIX010000327.1, forward strand.
GGAATACAAAGGCATAATTATAGCCACACATAAATGAGCCACAGAACCAGCTTTCTTTGAATTGGAAAATTTGTTGGCAAATGAAAAAGATTTAGAGAAGCCATTATCAAGTCTCACTATAAAAGATGAAGATAAGTCCCTCTTTAGCAAAAGGAAAGACTATCAAAAAAGAGAAGCGGGGAGAAGCTCACGACCAGGAGAGACCAAAAGAATCAACATCAAAGAACTCAATGAAAAAACAAGCAGGCGAAAGGCAGCTTCAACAACCGACAAATGAAGAAGTGCTACAATTATGAAAAGAAAGGACACTATGCTAGAGATTGTTGGTACAAGAAAGTTGAAGGTAATGTAACTACTTCTACTCAAAACAAGAAGAAGTTTGGAATTTCGATACCTCTTATGCAGCTGAAAAAACTAATTAACAGGAGGAGCTTGTCACCTGCCACTCTAACAAAGAAGAGAAGATTGCACTTGCAACTGTAAGTGAGAAATTCACTACAAGAGCAGTGTGAATTAAATGGGAATTTTCCGAAGGATTAACATGAAAATTTTCAGGAAAATAAGTTTCCCACGAATTTTCATACTAATTCCAAAAAAAATCCCATATTGTAGGGGTTGATCGATTATGAACATGAATGAATCGTTGATTCAGGATATTCCAATCACATGACTGATGATAAGAATAAGCTCATTAACATGATTAAATATAAAGGCGGTCGAATAGTGATAACTGCAAATAATTCAAAAATTTCAATAACTCATATTGACAAGACGGTGTTTGTGCCTCATTACAACTCAAGACAAGTGGGACTTCAAAATGTCTATCATGTTCCAGGTATGAAAAAGAATTTGTTATCTGTATTCCAACTTTGTTTGAGTCAAATCACGTAAAAGTATATCCAAACTTAAAACTTACAAGCACACCAATCATGGAAGGGAGAATATATAACCAATCGACGTCATGTCAGAAGAGACAATTCATGTTGAGAAAATCCGAAGTAATGAAACAGTTGATATATGACATGCATGTTTTAAGCACGTGAGCTACAAGAAACTAAAAATCATAATGCAATAGTCAAAATTAAAGGTGTTCCCGAACTTGAGATTAGAGGAGACACTATATGTGCTGGAGTAAATATGGGAAATCACATCAACTTCCCTATAAAGAATCAAAGTGTCAAGTGAAAGAGCCATTGGAGCTAGTACATTCATCCTCCATCAGTGCTTACCGTTACATACTAACATTCATTGATGACTTCTCAAGGTATGTATAAATTTACTTCTCAAAAATCTGAAGTATTTGAGGAGTTCAAAAAGTTTCAGTGTACTGTGGAGAATAATATTAGAAGAAAAATCAAATGTCTCCTTATATACAATGGGATAGAATACATGTCAATAGAGTTCAATGATTATCTTAAAGAGAAGAAGATAAGACCACAATTAAATTGCCCAAATACGCCACAAAAAATGGAGTTGCTGAAAGAATAAATAGACAGTTGGTCAGGATATGTAAAAATATGCTCCATAGTATGAATGTACCAACAAGGTTTTGGGTAGAATGTATGCAGATTGTTTTCCACATAACCAGTGGCTGCCGCAAGTAAGATTGAGATTTATCTCACTATTTGAGAAAATTTAAAAAATGAATTCAATCGTAAGTCACTTTCAAGGTTTTTGTTGTGTGTGATATGTGTTTATTCCAGATCATCTCTGCATCAAATTTGATAAGAAAGTTGTTTGTTGCATCTTTATTGGATACGACGAACAAAGAAAAGGATCAAATTTTTGTGACTCTACCAAAAAGCAGACGCATGTGTCAAGAAATGTGGTGTTTGACGAAGCATCATCTTGGTGGTCCAAAGAAGTCTCCCTACCATATTCAATAGTTGTTGAGGAAAATTTGCAAGAAAAGCTCAGTGAGGTACAACAAGGAAACAAGATAAAATCTAACCGGGAGGTATCTCCACAAAAAGAAAAGAATAGCTTATGGCAATCTAGAGCTTATGAAATACCAAATGAGTTGCAAGAAGGATTCCAAGAAGCGTCACAATCACAACTATGGAGGTCTACATGACTAAAGCGTCCAAACACCAAGTATATAAATGCAACATTAGCTGAGATGGTTAATATCAAAGAGACTACTACCTTTGAAGAAGATTCAATGAGTAGGGATCTGAACAACCCGACGAAGGTTGAGATCCTCAAAGCGAATGGACGTCATGATGCTTGCAAAGTTTAAGGAATCTGTCACAATAGACACAAAGAAAAAAATTAAGTTGATGTTGAGGGGGAGTGTTAAGAATTCATTACGAACTTAATTGTTACTTATGATAAGTCAAGCAAAAATCTAGAATATTTTGGAGTTGTAGATAATTGAAGAAAGATCGATAGAATGAGTATCCCAGAGAAAATAGTCTAGAAAATATTCTAGAAAAGGTAGGTCTAGAAAAAGATAGTGTATTTTAGAAGAAGGTAGTAAATATCTGTAGATTCTTCCATCACCTCCTATAAATAGAAGTGGTTCATTTGATATGTATCTAAGTACCACGAAACCTAGTAAGTAAGTAAGAAAGCAAGAGAGCAAAGAAGTGTGTGCTCAAGAAAAGAGTGTTGTTGAAGCAAACAACACGTGTGATCAAGATTGTAAGTACGAAGCTGGTTCTTACTTTGATATAATAAAATTCAAGTTGTGAGAAGTTGATTTTGCCCGTGTCTCAAACACTATAATAAAAAATAGGACCCCGTAAAATTCAAGTGTGTGGTGATGAATCCGTATATAGGTTAAGAGAGCATTTGACTATTCTCTTTTTTTTTTTGTGTGTGGCACAAGCTTAATTTAAAATCGGGAGAGATTCATGTATGCGCTTGTGTTGTTAATTTTGAAATCCTAATTATTCTGAGATGTGGAGTCATTTTTTTAAGGAGCCTATATGAAATTATTTGATTTTTAAATAGGAATATCGAATATCATGTCTAAAAAATAATAATTTCAGTTCACTTATATGCAGAGGCGTATCCAGGATTTCAGAAGGATGGATGCACTCTGATGAAAAAATGCATCTAAGATATAAATTTGATCGATTTAACCTGTACGTTCTCAACATTGAACCGTCATATTTTAAAAATTACAATCCAACATATATAATACTACTAGTTTCAAATTTTAAAATACACACTTGATTTAACAATACAAAATTTTACTGTGCTATTTTCTTTTAGGAACTTCCACAACAGCACACTTGAAAATTTTGAAAAATTAAAGCAAAAAAACGAAACACAAAATGATTGAAACGCCAAAAGTGTTACCGATAACCACTTGGAGGAGTGTTACTATAAAAAAAGATAGATATTAGATTTAAAGTTCTACTTTGCTTAGAGAGGTGCACCCCAATCACCATCATGTTATTTATGTCATTTTTTACATGGGTTCACACATTTATATTTAAATATTTTTTGAAAAATATAACACTACTATATTTGATCTAGAGACGAAAGCATGAGTTTCCGTGAATCCACGGAACCCCCTCTAGATACGCCTCAGCTTATATGTATTTCTAGATGGGTATCTATTCATCAAGGTATATACCTTTAATTTGTTTAGGAGATTTCTTGTTGAAATTGGAAGAAATGAAGTGGTTTTCATAGGTTGAGGGAGAAATTGATTAACATGTTGCTTAAAATAATTTGAGTGATCGATAGGGACTGATCTAAAGTAATATATAGTTCATGCGAACTTATATATGGATTAAAATATCGATTAAATATTTACAAATATTTCATGGTGCCTAAATGATCATTTGGTAAGTTGAAATTTCAAACGGACAGTTAGAGCCAAATTTGAGTGTCTACCAATCTATTTTGCCTTTACATTTTGTACAAACTTTGAAGAAACTATTTTTTTTTTCATTCCATAAATTGTCCAAATCATAATTATTTGATTATTTTTTAATAATATAACTATGAATATTAGTAACTCTTCTTCTCCTTTTGTCTTACCAATCTCTCCAACCTCTCAGAAAATTCAAGACAATCTAACATCTTCCTTACATACCACATACAATTTTCACAACTATCTGATTTGTATCGAATTTGAAAACGAGTTAGAAGAAATGGTTGGAGTCTCTTATTTTGATTTCTTGAACCAAGAGATCCATGAATTGGGATCTTGATGCATATAGATACAGATCCAAATTTTTTCCAGCATTTCTCTTGGTAATAATGATTTTCCGGTTTCGTTTATGATTCAGGATTGAAGGATCCCTTTAACATCATCTGTATATATATATTTTTTTTCTTCTTTTTGCATGATCAATATGTTATTTCTTTGATCGTTTTGCATGTCATTAATCCTTTCTCTCCTTTTGTCGTAAGGCGTAGTCTGACTCTGAAACGAAAAGATGTTAATATGTTTAGATCCTCATTGAGAATTTTTGAATAGTTTTAAAGTTGAAATAGGAAAAGTGACAAGCACCACTAGGCCTGGTCATCGGTTGGACATTAGTGGTAAGGTCCGATATTCATTCTTTGCTCAAATAGGATGGTGAAAGTCTCTATCTAGTGACGTGAATAATGGATAATAATAATAATAATAATAAGTCGTCATCATCGCCAACATATCCATATAACACAGCTCCTCCTCCTCCTACAAATCAAGCATCATATAATAATCCCTCTAACAATTCTAGTCCATACCCTCCTCCTGGTTCTGTTCCATATCCATATCCTCCATACCTTCATTATCATCCGCCTCCTTATGCTGTTCAACAATCCGGTCACGTTAACTACAATAATTATCCACAAGTTCCACCAGCATCTCCATCAGAAACAACACCTAGTAGACCTCAACAGACTAATCCCCCTTTAGAGTATAGTAATTATCCTCCACCATCACATATCGTGCATTCTCCTTATTCATATCACGCGTATTACCCTCCTCCTCCTCCGCCTACAATATCGTCTTCTAGACCTGTACTTCAACAACAAGGGAGTTTTCAATATGGTTCATCTCAAGGTCTTTTAGAGAGGCAAACATCCAAAGGTCATGATCAATCTCCTAGTCTCCAACACCAAAATAGTTTGTCGTCTGTTACTAGTTCCGCTGCAAGTAGTTTATCAGATGTAAGTAGTTCATTGGCGAGCTCTGATCATGGTAAAAATGGACCTATAGATGATCACCTAGCAAATGTGCATTTGTATGAAAATCCTGCCCCTGCCACTGCCCCTGCATCATGTCACTCAGGACCGAGACCTCACGTAGCGAATAATTATAATGCCCGAGGAACAATATATGGACATCCCAACGCCTCGTTTTCTAAGGTGGAGGCATCTTCTGTGGTCCAATCCGAGCCGTGTCATAGACCAACTCATTCAAGAACATCAAGTGGTGAATTACAAAATAATTGGGGTATGCAAGTTATGCCATTTATCGCTTCTAAAAATGTTCTGCTATTACATGGAAATCTTGATATTTGGGCATTTGAAGCAAGAAACCTACCGAACTTGGATGTGTTCCACAAGACCATAGGGGATATGTTTAATAAAATGGGAAACAATGGGCAACTCGGTAATATGACAAGTGATCCATATGTGACTATTATACTAGCAGGCGCAGTTATTGGGCGTACTTATGTCATAAACAATAATGAAAATCCTGTGTGGATGCAACATTTTAATGTACCCGTTGCACATTATGCTTCTGATGTGCAATTCCTTGTGAAGGATAATGATATGGTAGGTTCTCAGCTTATAGGGACAGTAGCAGTCCCCGTGGAACATATATACGGAGGAGGAAAAGTCGAAGGATTCTTTCCAATCTTGAACAATGGAAAACCTTGCAAAGCTGGAGCTGTTTTAAGGATATCCGTTCAGTATTACCCGATGGATCAATTAAGCTTTTACCACCATGGAGTTGGAGCAGGTCCTGAGTATTATGGTGTTCCCGGGACTTATTTTCCACTGAGGATGGGTGGATCAGTCACTCTTTATCAAGATGCTCATGTGCCTGATGGATGTCTTCCAAATTTAAAGCTTGACTATGGGATGATGCAGCATGGGCATGGGAAATGTTGGCGCGACATCTTTGATGCAATATGTCAAGCCCGACGGTTGATATACATTACTGGATGGTCAGTGTGGCATAAAGTGAGACTCGTTCGAGATGATGCTTCTGTAGAAGATAGCTGTCTTGGGGATCTTTTGAAGTCAAAATCCCAAGAAGGAGTCCGAGTGCTGCTTCTTGTGTGGGATGATCCCACTTCAAGAAGCATCCTTGGCTATAAAACGGTAAGTTCAATGCATTTATGAAAAACTGCTTATTTATTTTAGGCATAATACATAAAACAAACACTAAAACTTGGCCCCAACTCATTCTCATTGTGTCTACTGGACACTTGACGATGACGTGACACATAAATATTGAAGGTGTTTAGCTGATCATTTCGTGAGTTGGAGCGTTCAACAGACACTAGATGTGCATACTCAAAGTTGAAGTATTTACTTGTAAGCTGATGCCAAGTTTGAGTGTCTGTTTATGTATTATGCCTTAATTATATGTGCACAATTGCTTACTTAAGAGTCTTCCAGGGACACACACTATTGATACTTCAGTTGTAATAAATTTGACGATTTACATTAAGCTACACCATGAGTGAGTTTATACCTCTAGACGATAAAAGTTATATTTCTATTTGATAATATGTGCCCCATGCATTTGTTCATATCATCAGTTCTAATCAGATTAATGTCTGAAGTACATCTATTTTAGGATTTCCTTAACTATGGTAATACTATATGTTATGACTCTTTAACCTTCTGTTCTTTTCATATTAGCTTTTCGGACTTTAGTTAATGTTCTTCAAGAGAAGGTGATGTCATTTTAGTTATTAAAGATCAAATTTGAAAGAAAAAAAAACATGCAGGATGGCCTCATGGCAACTCACGATGAAGAGACTCGTCGTTTTTTCAAGAATTCTTCTGTGCAAGTGTTGCTTTGTCCTCGTGTGGCTGGAAAGCGTCACAGCTGGGCCAAGCAGAGGGTATATTAGTTATAAATGATTTCTTTTGTTTCTCTTGATTGTCAGCTTAAAATTGCATGTCATTCCTAAATCTGCTATTCAGGAAGTTGGAGTAATTTATACACATCATCAGAAAACTGTGATAGTGGATGCTGATGCAGGAAACAATCGACGAAAGATCATATCTTTCGTTGGAGGACTTGACTTGTGTGATGGGCGTTACGATACTCCAGAGCATCCTATATTTAGAACACTGCAGACCGTGCACGCGGATGACTATCATAATCCAACTTATGCAGTAAATCAATATCCATGTTTGCTTGCATTTGTATAAACATGGTTCTTAGTGTTTCTTGTATAGTAATCCATCTAATGTACTTAACAGGGAAGTACTACTGGTTGTCCAAGAGAACCATGGCATGACTTGCACTGTAAAATTGATGGTCCGGCAGCATATGATATTCTGAAAAACTTTGAGGAACGCTGGTTGAAGGCATCGAAGCCCCAGGGCATCAGAAAGTTGAAGAAGACGTATGATGATTCTTTGCTCCGTATAGAAAGAATGCCTGAAATTCTTAGTATTGCTGAAACTTCATCTACGAGCAGCACCGATCCTGATAATTGGCATGTGCAGGTAAGTAATTAGCTTAATACTACTAGTATTGGAGGATAAGCATTGGTGTTACAGATACATTTTCTTTCCATTCATATACAGATTTTCCGCTCTATTGACTCGAATTCAGTCAAAGGCTTTCCAAAGGATCCGAAAGAAGCTACAATGAAGGTGAGAAAGACGTTTAAAAGGGATGTCATGGAGGGAAATGTGTTCCAATCTAATTTCTTTTTCTTGCAGAACTTGGTTTGCGGAAAAAATGTACTTATCGACATGAGTATTCACACAGCATATGTGAAAGCCATTCGTGCTGCACAACATTTTGTTTACATTGAGAATCAGTACTTCATTGGTTCCTCATACAATTGGAGTCAATATAACGACGTAGGTAAGAAATTATTCTTCTCTATGTCACTCTAGGATGAATAAGTAAACCTAAGATACATGTTAATCTTATAGTTTTAAGATTTCATTAATTGAGAAATATCTGCAACTAGGCCAGACACTTACCTGATTGTTGGCTTAGACTCAAATACCTGAGCATTCTGCTTTATGCAGGAGCCAATAATCTGATTCCTATGGAAATTGCACTTAAAATTTGTGAAAAGATTAGAGCACATCAAAGGTTTGCAGCATATATTGTCATCCCAATGTGGCCAGAGGGTAATCCAACTGGAGCTGCTACACAAAGAATTCTTTTTTGGCAGGTAGAGGACTACCTAAACATCAGAGTTGATAATGAAGAATCTAACTGTAGTGATCGTCATGATACATCTTCTTATATTAGTGTGATCAAAATATCGTGGATATAAAGTTTCCGTCTTAGCAAATTATTAACTTTTCTGCTAATTGTAGTGGTTTGTGCAAGTGAAACTTAAGACTGTATGTTGGTTGGCAGCATAAGACGATACAAATGATGTATGAGACTATTTACAAGACTTTAGTAGAGGTTGGCCTTGAGGATGCTTTCTCTCCACAAGATTATTTGAACTTTTTCTGTCTTGGTAACCGTGAGGTCCATGTAGAGGAAACTGAGAATTCTGGTGCTGCTAACACTCCTCAGGTACTTCCCTACAGCCTCCATTCTCCAACAAAAGAACCAAAAGAAATACTAATTCCAATGGACTTTTACAATTTTCTCTTTACTTTGCTCATCTTTTGTTGCCTTAATATCGTGTCATCGTAAGATGAATCTTTTGCTTATGCTGATAAGATTTCGTAATACACCGACTATTATAATCTTTGTTTTTATAGTTGTTGTAAAATTCTCTACCTAGACTCTAGCCTGCAAGGTTCATATTATTTATCATTTATGATGTTGCAGGCATTGTGTCGAAAATACAGAAGATTTATGATATATGTTCATTCTAAAGGCATGATTGTGGATGATGAATATGTCATATTGGGATCTGCAAACATCAATCAACGCTCACTTGAGGGTACCAGAGACACGGAGATAGCGATGGGAGCATATCAACCTCATCATACATGGGCAAGAAATCAGTCTAGTCCCAGTGGACAGGTGATCATTGTACCTTGTACCTCGATCATAGTATTGTTATGTGTTCTGTTACTATATGTTGTTTTTTGTACTTCCGCTCTACCTGTAACAGGTGTTTAAGATTGATTCCCCTAAGTTTGTAAAAAGTTAGGGTATGAGTACCAATGCTACTATCTAATCCTTTGCTTTTGTGTAGATATATAGGTATAGAATGTCTCTGTGGGCTGAGCATCTCGGAGTTGTCGATGACTACTTCATCCGACCTGAGTCTCTAGAATGTGTAAGACGCGTTAGATCAATGGGTGAAGCAAACTGGAGACAGTTTTCAGCTGATGAAGTTACTGAAATGAGAGGTCACCTCTTAAAGTACCCTGTTGAAGTTGATAGGAGAGGCAAGGTGAAGAATCTTCCTGGATTTGAAGAATTTCCAGATGTTGGTGGAAATATAATTGGATCATTCTTAGCTATTCAAGAAAATCTTACTATTTGAATTTTGCCCATTTCTTTCCCAACTTGTATTTTTGAGTTTACTAATAAGACACATTGGTGGAGCAGAGTCTATATTCACGACTTGAATTAGTAACTTCATAGTCACATGACAACAATGTTGCCGTTGTGCCAATGCTCCCTTTTATTTAGAGACTACTTGTACAATTTTATATTAGGTCTCAATAATAGAAATGTGTATTCTATTCATTGCTAAAGATTAACATATAGAAAGAGGTGGAGAGAGGATGCCAAAATGTTTGTTTGCAACAAATTTTAATTATGTGGAAAATAAATTAATCATAAATAAAATGTGAAGAAACAAGAATATTATTGATAAATGATATGTGTACAATTTTATTCTTGCCTTGATTCTTATCTCACTTAAAAATTTTCACGACCCAAAAATAGGTATGGTGACATTCGTCTTATTTCACCAAGACGAGACAACCTAAAACCCAAAATCATAGCAATAGAAATGTGGAAATAAAAATATCAACAACATAAATGCGGACAACTTAGTAAATTCATAAATACCTCAAAACATGATTGTCACGTGTACAATCCACTAATGTATTACAACTTAGCTGAACGAAATTACAATTCACAAATGCCTTCGTTTCTAGAGTTGAACAAGAACATAATAAGGAACAAGAGGGTCCGTTGAGATCATGAAAAGCATTTACCTCTCAAATCACCACAGAAAAGCCTCGGACGAAGTAGAGAAGAAGGATAATCATGCATATCAGGACTCGTAATCTACACAAATGTAGAAGCAAGGAGTGAGTACCAAACAACTCGATACTCAACAAGCAAATCACTAATCAGTAAGTAAAGCAAAGCTGAATACAAACACTCCTTTCATCCCAATTGAACCTCCACAAACTACAACCTACACAAAGTCAACCCAACTTAACAGTCCATAAATCACAGAACACATAGTTCAATAGTAACATCTCAACTAGTACAGATCAATCACAATCAAGTAGCAAGTACACCAATCAAAAGTCTCATAAACACAATCACACAACTTCACAATGCAATGATTTGTCAAGTAAAGTGATGCATTTCTGTCCTACGATACACATCCGTTAAATCTCAATTTGGAACCCATGGGGGATTTTCTTGTCCATGCATCTGTCATGGGCGGGTGACCCAATCCCAATTTCATCCCAATGAATCCACCACAGACATTGACCTGATCCCTCATTCCACTCGATGTTTCCGCAACAGCCGTGTGACGTGATCCCTATTTCCTTCCATCCTCATCAATATCATCACAAGTACAATAATCATGATCCCTATTTCCTTCCATCCTCATCAATATCATCACAACAAGTACAATAATCAAACATGAGGATAACAACTCAACACAAATATCGAACAGAAGTCAATTCAAACATATCATCATGTGATTTATCTCATTCAGTCAATTGCCCACAACATAATCAAGTAAGACAAATCAACAAAATTCTCATTTTAATCCAATTTGTTTAGAAAGTTCACATCATCAATTTACCATACACAGTTCATACATAAATCCCTTTTACCATTTCTCATTAATTACCAACACATACAATAAGAAAGTAAAAGATTGTACATGCTTAACAAAGGTCTAAAAGTTCATTTTCCTCAAACACTCTGACACTTGAGCTCTCCCCTTTCGAATGATATTCAAATCACACTATTTATTCAAGCAAGTAATCATAGTAAGATAACATAACTATCGACACCCATATCATTATTTTGGAGAATAGGGACAAGTTGGCTGTTGGGATTTATGAAGTTTTGATGATTGACAAAGAAAGAAGAATCATGTCAGTCAACATGGTCCAATGGTGCACTGTCACGAGCTGTTGAATTCTAAAAAGCTTCTAAAATGAATAAAGACAAGAGTGCATAAATAAAGGAATGAATAATGTTAACTTCGTGAGAAACCACACGGAAATAGACATATGATGAATTAAAGAGAAAGAATCAATGAGTTTGATTTGAAGAAGGAGTCTAAGGAGGCAAGTAGTTTTAATTGAAGAAGGAGACTCACTTAAAGAAAAACTCTTCATGTTACTGCTGAATTGAAGTGTTGGAGTTCGACTACAATACAAAAAAATCAATGAATGTAATTTGAAGAAGAAGTCCAAAGAAGCTAGGAGTTTGAATTGAAGAAGGAGCCTTACTTGAAGTAAAATTCTAAGTCAAAAGAGTTCAAGTCAATAAAGTAAACAATAACTCTATGAAAAAATTGTGCTTAAATAGAAGTGAAGTCATTTAGAGTACTTGTGCACTTAAAGAGCAAAAAGAGCAATCGAGAAATTGACTTCACAAGTGCTACCGACGAACTGAAGGAACACAAAGAAGGATCACATCGAAGAACCCATTCCTTTACAGAGTTTATGTGTTAGGAGTTTTTCTTTGTGAATGAGTCTTGATGTAATCTTAGTTCAGTGAGTTATAAACTGAATTATGAGTGTTGTCTTCAGGTTATGATAACTCGAAGAGTTGGGAACACATACCTTGGGAGGTTTGTGTTGAAGGTTAGGAATTGGAGTTAGTTCCTAGGATTACAAGCGTTGTAGTTCAAATCCATAACTTAATGTTAAGGTAGGTTGCAAAGTTTGTAATGTATATTTTGTGGATGCTCGTAGTTGATTTAGTGAAGTTGGAGTTAAATCTTGTAGGGTACAGGTCGTGGTTTTTACACCTTTTGAGCAGGGTATTTCCACATAAAAATATTATGTTTTTACTTACTGTCCTAACTGCTTTGTTGGAACACATTAGACAAACTGTTTCACACTTAGGCAAAAATATAAAATTAGTAAATTACTGGGTCGTGTAGAATATCATTGACCCAAACACTTGATCCAAAAATGAAGGTCAAATACGGAATTTAGTATAAATATGTGTTACAAAAACATGAAAACTACCGGTAAAAATCATTTTGAAAGTGGAGTTGTATTCCATCCATAATCACTATTTTGTCAAAACTTGAGTTCATGAAAATCTCCTTAGGTTTGAATCCAAAACAACAATTCTGGTGACAAAATCTTGCAATAATTAGAGAATAATAAAGAGGGAGTTGAAATTTCTTAGTCAATCGCAGGGCCGACTCAACAAGATTAGAGGCCTAAAGTCAAACTTTAAAAGGGCCCTAATATTTTTTGATTATTTTTTAAAAAAGAAGAAAAATCATCAAAAACAATTTTATTAAAAAAAATATTTTTCTAGTTTTTTTAGATGGAAGTCATTAAATACTGTTTATAATCAACATGTTTCAGTAAATTCTTTCAATTGATAATATAGTTAATCCATTCATTCTCTCTTGAGACATTGTTGATTTTAGATAAGATTTTATCACTTTTAGATTAAAAAAACATCATTCAACAAACAACAGTTACAAAAATTGTTGACATCATTCAATAAGCAATATATCCATTAGGAAAAAAATCAAGTATTTTTATTTGATTGAGTATTTTCATTCGGTCATTATCTTCTACTTGTATTATTCCTTTCAATATTTTAACACAAAACATAAATCTAAACCATTAATATCAGAATAATTATTATGGTTAATGAATGCTCAAGGTTAAGATAATGTTTTTTAAAATCGTCATCATCTAGTGATCTCAAATTTTTACCACTAAATAAGAAATTAAAAATATTTTCATATGCTTCAAAATGTTCAAAACAAGAATATATATACTTATGAACTATTAATATCCACAATAATAAGTTTTTCAAGAAAAACGTATAAAATAAAGTTAGAATAATAACATCTAGCTCACGAATTCGATAAGTTGATGTAACATTATCGAAATAGTATTGCATTTCTTCAATAAAATGATTGCTTGTTGTACTTTTTGAGATTTTGAAGAAGACACTCAAAAATAAATGTTGTTCTTTTTTAACTTGTAAGCAACAATAAATCAAAAGATTTTGTAGGAGAGAGTGTTCCAATTGAAATAAAAATAATAAATTATAAACTTAAAAAGATAAGTACAAGGTCAATATCAATACGTATAGGTACTTTTTTCAAAAATAAAATAAAATTGGAGGCCCCCAAAACTATGAGGACCCAATAATCTCTTTAGAGGTCTAGCGGTTAAGACAACCATGCTCAATCGATAAAACTCAAAAATCCCCTTTAAAATGGCCAAAGTCGAGCTCTCAAAGTTTAAAAATTGAAAAATGGATTTGAAACCCCAATTATGGAAAGTCTTACTGTCGGGGCTCATCTATGAACGCAGACCGACAACTCATTTAAGCCCGCAAACATCTCCCTTCCCTCCATTGCGAAGAGGAGCTGCTCCAACTCTCCGAGAACGTGGCAAGACTCCACGTGAACGTTGAGGTCAACACTTTGACCTCCCGTGATGTGGTCGAGCCTTCACGAACACGGGGGTCCCAAAATTCTACCTCCATGAACGCGGTCCCAATCTTAGTGAACACGTAGGATTCGCACCAGATACACATATCACAAAATTCGCCAACACCTAAGTCTCAAAATGGATCTTCGGGATCCATTCGTGACCTGTATGCACAAACCAAATATGTTACCAAGCTACTCGACTTTCCAAACTCAATGGAATCATTGAAATACGAATCCAAGTTCTTCTTGACCCAAATGCGTGAAAGTTGAATATACTAACATAACAATTAAAAGACCAAATCGAGCTCAAAACCTCTGAAAATTCAACAAAGACTTTCCTACGCCTAAAATCATGCCCCAAATCCAATGGAACTTTCAAGTATTCGAACTCTGAATTTTGACTAAAGTCAACTCAAAAGCCAAATTTTCATAAAGTTTCAACTTAAGACCTCAAATCCACTAAACAACTCAGAATCTTAAACTGACAACTCTCCTAGATCAATTTACACTTTTCGCAAATAAATGAAGTTTTATTTTCGAGACCCCAAATGTTGATTGAGACCAAAAACCACTTTGAACCTCCAAAACTCAAAACTTTCAAAAAATATGATACTCATAAGATTTTCAAAATCAACCCCAAAAATCGATCATAAATGACTCAGGGCAAATATCAAGAGGGGTAAAAGGGTAATTTTACCAAAAAAAAATTAAAAATGAGCTTCTCGATCATTGCATGATTTCTCCCTCCCTTGATTCTGTCACTTAGGATTTCTCCATGGTTCGAGGGGGTTAGAGGCATATCTCTTGAACATAGGAGCCCACATCTTGATCTCCTTATGGACATCCAAGATATTTATAGAATTTTCAAGATGTTGGGTATGTAGAAAGAATTGATGGGAAATAGAGGGAAAGAAAGACATTTGAAAAGTTGAGAACATGAAGAGTTGGGAACTTGAAAAGTCCTCTTATGATTTAATGAAAAGGCATTTGTCTCTCATCGGCGGTGGAAAGAAAAATAGGAGTGTTTAAATACAGAAACTCTCCTATTAATTGTTAAAAGGATTGGAAAGAGGGACCCCCTCACGTCGTCGTCGTCGTCTCGGCTTCGGCTTCGGCTTTGGATCGATCGAGAGATTATTTTTTGGTTAGAATTTGTTTTATTTATTTATTTAATTAATTAATTAAATGACCAAAAATATTTTCAATTAATTAGTTGATAACCGAAGTTGAAAATTAACAAAAAGGTTTCAACTTTTTAGTTGGCTAACCCGACCCGACTCGGATCCGCGCGCGACCCATTTTATTTAAATTTTCCACCATGATTGTTCTGAAAGGTTGCAACTTCAGGAACAGTCAGTACCATTTGAAAGGTTGCAAACTTTCATTAATGGTCGTGTGAATTCTGAAAGGGTTGCAACCTTTCGAAACCTGTTCTTCTTCCGTATAAATACCACTCATTGTTCAGAATATTTTCTTACGATTCTTCTGATCTTCTTCTTCTTCTTCTTCTTCTGCACACATTTTTCTTTGTGTACTTTCCTGTTGTGGATTGGTTCGCTGACAGTAGAGTTTTTGGTATCTACACTCTGCTGATTAAGATCATTTTACCCTGGGAGGTTATATTCCAAATCAAACCTAGGATACTAGAGGAGAATAATTTCCTTAAGGGGACACTGTGAGTTCAGTGGACTTGATTTTTTTTTGATTTAAAAGGTTTTCAGATTCTTGTACATTTTTACAAATTTTAGCTTTTTTAAATTAAATTTCTGTTCATCTCTATTACTTGGTTCTATAAATTTCAGTTTACTTTGTGTTTTTGAAAAATTTATTAGAATCAGATTTTTCTGGTTTTATAACACAGATTGACGAAAATCTTAAGGAAAATATTTTTAAAAAAAAATTTGTGTTTCTGGTGGAGACAAAAATCGTTGTGATTTTATACTCTTTTAAGTCTGCAATTATAATTTATTGCTTACTAAGACTGTATCAAATTTCGTTTATGAGAAATGGAAAACAATGGTGTTACAGTGGCTGTTGCTGCATCAACCCGAACTGTTGTACCACAAGCAGAGAAACCGGGTAAATTCATAGGTGTAAATTTCAAAGGATAGCAGCAACGAGTATTTTTCTGGCTTACCACTCTTGGTCTGCAAAAATTTACAAGTGAAGTTACTCCAGTGCCTGCTGATGATATGACAGATAGAGAAAAAATCATAATTATTGAAGAATGGATACAGACAGACTTCCTTGTAAAGGCTACATTTTGAGTGCTTTAGAGAATGACTTATGTAATTTCTATAGTGCAATAATAACTTCAAAAGAGTTGTGGGATGAACTTGAGAAGAAAAATAAGATAGAAGATGCATGTTTTAAAAAGTTTGTGGTTGCAATGTTTTTAGAGTATACAATGGTAGATAGTAAAACTGTTGGATCACAAGTGCAGGAACTTCAACTTATTTTCCATAATCTGATTGCTGAAGATATGGTAGTAAATGAATCTTTTCAAGTGGCTTCAATGATCGAGAAGTTGCCTCCTTCGTGGAACGATTTCAAAATTATCTAAAGCACAAGCGTAAAGAAATGAAGCTTGAAAATCTTGTGATTCGGTTCAAGATTGAGGAAGATAACAAAAACGCCAAAAAGAAGTCGCGTAAGAGTTCAACAATCATTGGAGTTAATATTGTTGAAGAAGCTCCTACCAAAGACAAAAAGAGAAAGAAGTCCAACAGACAGAAGTCAGAACAAGCCAAGAAGAAATTCAAAGGCAATCGTTACAATTGTGGCAAGACTGGTCATAGGTCTTCTGATTGTCGTGCTCCAAGAAAGGACAAAGACAAAGGCAAAGACAAAAATCAAGCAAACATCATGGAGAACATGGAAGATGCAGATGACTTGTGTGCAATGATCTCGGAGTGTAATTTAGTTGGAAATCCCAAGTAGTGGTTTCTCGACTCAGGTGCCACTAGACATATTTGCTCTGCGAAAGAAGCTTTTGCAATGTACACTCCTGCTGAGTACGATGAAGATTTGTTCATGGGAAACACAACAACATCAAGAATTGCAGGAACTGGGAAAGTAATGTTGAAAATGACATCCGACAAGGTGTTGACTTTGAATGATGTTCTGCATGTCCCAACTATTAGAAAGAATTTAGTTTCTGTTGCACTACTCGTTAAGAACGGGTTTAAGTGTAACCTAGTTAGTGATAAAGTTTTAATAAGTAAGAATGAAATGTTCATAGAAAAGGGCTACCTCAATGAGGGTCTTTTCAAACTGAACGTAATGGTTGTTGACAGTATTAATAAAAATTTTGGTTCTGTTTACTTTGTGGAGTTAAATGATTTATGGCATGTCCGTTTATAACATGTAAATTACAAAGCCTTGTAAAAATTGGTTAATCTAGAAGTATTTTCTGATTTTAAATGCGATAAATTGAAATACAAAATTTGTGAACTTTAGACTTAATTCACACATATATATGCGATATGAAGTCAACACCATCTCGTGGTGGGAAAAAGTATTTTATAACTTTTATTGATGGGTGCACTTGATTTTGTTATGTATATTTGCTTAATAGTAAGGATGAAGCAATTGATGCATTTAAGCAATACAAAAATAAAGTGGAAAACAAATTGAATCTAAATATAAAAATGATTCGGAGTGATAGGGGTGGAGAATATGAATCTCCTTTTGCATACTGCACCTTATACACCACAATCAAATGTTTGGCAGAACGAAAGAACAAAACATTAAAGAAAATGATGAATGCATTAATGATCAATTCTGGTTCAGCGTGAAACCTTTGGGGGGAAGCCATCCTTACCGCTTATAAAATACTCAATAGAGTACTCCATCAAAAAAACACAATCAATTCCATATGAGTTGTGCAAAGGAAGGAAACCCAACTTGAAATATTTTAAAGTGTGGGGGTGTTTAGCCAAGGTAGAGGTTCCTTTACCGAAAATGATTAAAATTGGACTCAAAACAGTAGATTGTGTCTTTATTGGGTATGCTGTGAACAGTAAAACCTGCCGGTTTTTGGGTTACAAATCTGATAATCTTGAGATTCATGTTAATACGATAATTGAATCAGATAATGCAGAGTTTTTTTGAAAATATTTATCCATATAAAATTGAAAGTGAGTCAACAAGTGAAAGACCTAAACGGCCACAAGACGAATCAATGGAAAATATTCTAACTAGTAAGGAACCTAGGCCTAGTACTCGCCAATGAAAATCTGCTTCTTTCGGAAAAAATTTTGTAGCGCTATTGCTTGAAAATGAGCCTCAAACATTTAAAGCAGTTATGTCTTCGTCTGATCAACTTATTGGAAAGAAGCAGTCAATAGTGAGATTGAATCAATTTTAAGCAATCACACTTGTGAATTGACTGATCTTCCTTTAGGAAATAAAACTTTAGGATAAAAGTGGATCTTTAAAAGGAAAATGAAACCTGATGGGACTATTGACAAATATAAAGCTAGACTGGTAGTCAAAGGGTACAGACAAAAGGAAGGTCTGGACTACTTTGACACGTACTCTCCAGTAGCAAGGATAACATCAATTAGGATATTAATAGCACTAGCAGCAGTGCATGATCTTAAAATCCACCAAATGGATGTAAAGACAACCTTCTTAAATGGAGAGTTGGAGGAAAAAATTTACATGGAACAACCTGAAGGGTTTATAGTTCGTTGTAAAGAAAAGAAAGTATGCAAACTTGTGAAGTCACTTTATGGACTCAAGCAAGCACCCAAACAATGACATGTTAAATTTGACCAAACAATGTTGGCAAATGGATTCAAGATTAACGAATGTGATAATTGTGTTTACATTATAAATGTTATAAATCATGAACTCATTGTTTTTTTTGTTGATGACATGTTAATAATGAGTAAAAACATTGACGATATAAATGTTACTAAGCGCATGCTGTCCAACAAGTTTGATATGAAGGACTTAGGAGTTGTTGATTTGATCTTAGGAGTCAGGATTATTAAAACTCCCCAGACTAGCATTATCTCAATCTCATTATATTGAAAAAGTATTAGATAAGTTCAAGTACTTGAATTTCAATGTTGTCAAAACTCTAATTAATTTAAGCTGTACATTTAAAAAGAATGAAGGTCAAAGTGACTCTCAATTGGAATATGCCAGAGTGTTGCGATGTTTGATGTATATTATGAATTGTTCACGACTAGATATAAAATGTGCTATTAGTAAACTGAGTCGGTTCACTTGTAATCCGAATTAAACTCACTAGATGGAAATGAATCGTGTGTGGTTATCTAAAATATACATAATATTATGCTTTGCATTATAATAAATTTCCTGCTGTGGTTGAAGGATATAGTGATGCAAATTAGATCACTGGATCAAATGATGTAAAATCCACGAGTGGTTATGTGTTCATACTTGGTGGAGGAGCAGTCTCTTGGAAATCGTCCAAACAGACATGTATTGCTCGCTCCACAATGGAATCTGAATTCATTGCTTTGGATAAGGCTGGTGAAGAAGCTGAATGGCTCCGAAATTTCCTAGAGGATATTCCATTTTGGCCCAAACCTGTTGGACCTATTTGCATAGATTGCGATAGTCAAGCAGAAATAGGTAGGGCAGGGAGCGTTATGTACAACGGGAAGTCTCGTCATATACGACGAAGACATAACACCATAAGACAACTGCTCTCTAGTGGAATTATCACAATTGACTATGTAAAGTCAAGCGATAATGTGTCAGATCCACTAACGAAAAGCCTAGTGAGAGAGGAAGTTGAAAGATCATCTAAGGGAATGGGTTTACGGCTAAAGACAAGTCAGCATGACGGTAACTCTATCTAGAAGACTGGAGATCCCAAGAGCTAGATTCAAGGAGAAAGACAAAGTTTTAGCTGACGGTTTGACATTGTCAATTAACTCAATCCATTCTCATGATGAAGACAATGTTCATGAACAACGTTAAGACTTTAAGGCTTGTTAATGAGGTAATAAAGCTTAAAGTTTTTAATAATTTGCTAAGTTTGGTAGATTTGACCAAATAGTGTATCTACGAGATGACACGGTTAGAAATCATCTACGTCAGTGTGAAGTGGAAGACGCTTCAAAGAGAATTTTATGTCAAAACCCTATTCTCTATACACTCATGAAACCAGGAGGTGTTCATGACTAAAACGAACATAACCGTAAGAACCATAAACGGTAAAGGGTTAATTGTGTGACATATGGTTATCTAGGTATACACCAAAGTTCGACGGTTCAAAGATATCACATCTACCGATTGATCGAGTATATCCGACATATGTTCACTATGAAAAGTCCAAGGAGAAACTCACTTATCCGGATGACATTCATCCTTGCCTGTAAAGTACACAATTGTCCGTGCATTTGTATCTTATAACCATTCCCCATCAATGTGAGGGATTGTTGGATATGTAGCAAGAATTGATAGGAAATAGAGGAAAAGAGCGGAATTTGAAATGTTGAGAATTTGAAGAGTTGGGAACTTGAAAAGTCCTTTTATGCTTTGATGAAAAGGCATTTGTCCCTCATCGGTGGTGGAAAGAAAAATAGGAGAGTTTAAATACACAAATACTCCTATTAATTGTAAAAAGGGTTGGAAATAGGGATCCTCTCGCGCCGTCGTCGCTCGTCTCGGCTTCGGCTACGGCTTTTGCTTTGGCTTTGGCTTGGGCAAATGATCGATCGAGAGATTATTTTTTGGACAAAGTTTGTTTTATTTATTTATTTATTTACTTAAATGGCCAAAGATGTTTTCAATTAATTAGTTAACAACAGAAGTTAAAAATTAACTGAAATGTTTCAACTTTTTAGTTGACTAACCCGATCCGACTCGGATCCGCACACGACCCATTTTATTTGAACTTTCTCGTTTTATTTAAATTTCCCGTCATGACTGTTTTGAAAGGTTGCAACTTTAAGGAACAGTCAGTACCATTTAAAAGGTTGCAAGCTTTCATTAATGGTCGTGTGAATTCTGAAAGGATCGCAACCTTTCAGAACATGTTCTTCTTGCCTATAAATATCATTCATTCTTCAGAATATTTTCTTACGAATTTTCTGATCTTCTTCTTCTTTTTCTGCCACATTTTTCTTCGTGTACTTTCTTGTTGTGGATTGGTTCGCTGACAATAGAGTTTTTGGTATCTACACTCTGCTGATTAAAATCATTTTACCCTAGGAGGTTATATTCCAAATCAAACCTTGTATACTAGAGGGAAATAATTTCCTTAAGGGAATACTGTGAGTTCAGTGGACTTGACTTTTTTTCTATTTAAAAGGTTTTCAGATTCTGGTACGTTTTTACATATTTTAGTTTTTCTTAATTAAATTTATGTTCATCTCTCTTATTGGTTCTATAAATTTCAGTTACTTTGTGTTTCTGAACAATTTATTAGAATCAGTAATTTCTAGTTTTATAATATAGATTGGCAACACAAGATACCTTTTGGGGAATATATTACTATTTATATATATATAAACTAAGCTTTAGAATAGAGTAGCCTCCGAAAATCTTAAGCAGAATCGAATATGTCTTGTAGAGTCTTACAAAATTTAATCTCTACGGTGTTCAAAATGATAAAAAGACAGTTCTTTGTTTTAATAACTCGGTGCTTCTACCTATTTTATTACGAAAGATGTGACATACCTGCCCAATTCTTTTTATAAAAGATCATTATATTTATACAAAAAAAAATAATCTAAAGAACTTTTTTTCTATATAATTTGTAGGAAAGCATAAATTTCATTTCCTCGAAAAAAATTCACTCATGATTTCTTGCCACCTTCAACATAATTCATATTTTTTCTTTTCTAAATCCATTTAATTTTCCTTTAGATACAATTCTCCGATTTAATTAGTTATCTTCTTCCCTTTTAAGTTAACATTATTTCTTCAGTTACAAATCTTTCCTTGGAAAGAGAAGTCAAGACGATGACGATATTAATCTTCATTGCATCTCGCTTACTGTCTCTCATATTTGCACAAGTTTCTTTATTTTTTCTAGTTTGATGTATTCCATTTTAAATTGAGTATCATATCAATTAATATAAGATATATGCACAAAATACGTGTCCAGAAACTAGTAAGGATAGAAAAAAATAAATGAGCATGCTAAAAATTTTAAAAATTGCTAACGTAAATTTTCTTTATCCTTTGATATTTGGGTAAAACAAATATAAACATTGAAAAATAATAAAAAACTATCATCAGTAATTCAGTATAGAAGTACATATAACTATAGAATATCTAAAATACGCTTGGCTACCACATTGTCAGTTCTTATATAAAATGTCTATTATGTAAGACTTTAGTTAAGTCATTCCTTTTATGAGTAATTTTCCTAGATAGTCACTCGTGTTTGGGAAATTATCTAAGAATATTATTTATGTTTGTTTTAGAATTACAATATCACCCAATTTTGTCTATTTTCTTCAAAATATACTTGACATAAAAAAGTACATTATTTCTTTTCTACTAAGGTGTCATGTCACATTTTATTTTTTTATTATTAAAAAATATATGCTTTAAACCTATTTAAACATTAGGTTGCAATATATATTTTTTTAAAAATATTATTTCTATTTATGTTTTTTAAAAATGTTTTGTTTTTTAGATATACAAAGATAAATTTTAAAAATGAATGAAAAAAAAAGTACCCTATTTCTACAAGTAACTAGTAATGGATTGTTTTAACTATTTTTTAAAAATAAGTTTTTTAACTTTTTGATGATAATTATTATTTTTTACTATAAGTTTTTTAAATTAATTTTTAAAATAATAATTATACTTTTTTTATGGTGCATTTTTTTCTTCTCCTATTTAGATAGATATTTCTATACTCCATTTTGTTGGAGCATGATAAATATAAATAGACATTACAATTTTTTTATAAAATAATTCAATTTTCAGGTTTCATTTTTTAACCTTAAAAATTGAAATTTGAAGCATTTAAAGATCTTTCATTTTTTCCCCGTAAGACCCATTACTTTTTTATAAAAAAAATAGTTCAATTTCATTTTTTCTTAAAAATTTAAATTAGAGACATTTGAAAATCATCCATTTTTGTCATTACACTTCTTTAACAAAAGAACTTCTATTTTCTATTTAAAATAGCTATATTAAAATTCCTTTTTTTAATTTTATTTTTTAGAGTGTATTTAATATTTTTTGAAAAATTAAATTTCTTGAATAGTGGTGCTGACATGTGATACTAATTACTTCTCCTATTATATATAGATAGATTTTTTTTAAAAAAACAGTCCATTGCTAGTTAGTTGTGTAAATGGAGTATTTTTGTTTCATTCATTTTTAAAATTTATCTTTGTATATCTAAAAAAGAAAAAAATTTCAAAAAACATAAATAGAAAACAATATTTAAAAAAAAAAAAACATATTGCAACCTAAAGTTTAACTAGGTTTAAAGAATATTTCTTTTAATAATAAAAAAATAAAAATATGACATGGCACCTTAGTAGGAGAGAAATAATGTATTTTTTTTGTGTCAAGTATATTTTGAGGAAAATAGGCAAAGTTGGGTGATATTGTAGTCCTAAAACAAACATAAGTGATATTCATAGGTAATTTTCCAAACATGAGTGGCTATCTAGGGAAATTATATATGCTCACAAGGTGATGATGAAATTTTGCTTAAGACGTTTTAGATGAGCTTTTCATTGTTTGTATAATTGAGATTAGGACTTTATTCGACTCGTGTGATGATTCAACATCAAAGTGCCTATACTGTCCATAAGAGCTCTTGTAAGTCATTAACATGTTATCCCACGTCTAAAAGAACATGTTCTTACTTCGTCTTTTCATTGGTAAGTCATCAAATTTGGTGGCGCCTTTCTTACTAAAAAAATAATAGTGATTCTTTCATCCAACTTGAGTTGGGTGCAGTCTATTGATTTCCCTCCCTTTTGTGTATAACTTACCAATTGAATTGTTGCAACTTGCAAAAGGTAGATTTCTAAAAAAAATGATTTTAATAAAGTAATTTATACTCACATAAATGTATGATATTTTTAGATTGTGATAAATTTTAAAAAATCTTCCTTTATATTTTAGATATTGTGTTAGTAAAACAGATCAGTCACATAAATTAAACGAGAATGCAATAATTCACGCAATACATTTTAGGGATTAAGGTGAGATATCCATGAATAAGTTATAAGATATTAAAAACTAAATAGAGATATCACCTAATTAAGTTTATGGTTAAAATTTATGTTATATTTAATTGAAGGCGTACAATATAAAATCTCCATTGAAACGTGGGTAATTTAGAACCGTTGGCAGCTGCAATGGCATCATGTGTTTGTGGCCTTCGGAGTTAGTTATGACTTTTAGTATAGCGGATGAGGTATTTGGGGAGATCATGTTGCCGGATGCTTTAGTTGGTGTAATTCCAACGAATTCATCGATTATGTTGTTTGAGAATCACTTGCTATTGTTAGATATCAGAGAGAGATAGATAGATTATACTTCATGTGATGATGAAACAATATGGAGTCTTGAAATCTTGGAGTAGGTTGTATCGTATAATTGGTTGCAGGTATGGAGAGAGTAGTTGGATTTAGGAACAACGGGGAAGTTTTGTTTTCAACTAGGAGGAATGATTTGATTTCTTATGATCCAAATAGAGGACACAATATGGGTCTTTGTATTCAAGGGAGCTATCACTTGTTTTATGTTCGGAATTACATGGAAGCACTTATTTTGCTTAAAGGGAACAATGTCGTTTTATCAAATGTGGTAGATTAGTTTAGAGAGGTAATTGATACGCTCAAACTTACTTCTCAAATAAGAAGTAAAGCGGTCGTGTCAAGTATATAACCCAACTAATGAGGTTGGGATCGTTCCCACGATGAAAATAGTTTAGACTTAACTTCAATCTATTATTACTATTGTTCAGTCAATTACTTCCTTGGAAAGCAAAAATGATAAAAAGGGGGGGTTTTCTATTTCTAAACAAATAAAAATAGCTAGCGAAATTGAAGGAGACAACTAACAGCTTCAAATGTTGGAGTTTAATCAATTAATAAAAGTAACTAGGGTTTACGTGTTCCCTACAGTTTCATAACTTGATAATTCTAACTATAACAATTCTTTCCTAGTATCTTGCATGCGAAGTGATAAGTTATGTATTTCTAAATCCTTGGTCCGGCATCTAGAAAATTTCACTCCGCACCTTGGTCCGGCTACGTGTGTTGCTATACTAACCCTTATCTTTACCTCATATTAAGCATCGTATTCGATATTTGACTAAGTTATTACCTCGTACCAATTAATACTAGCCTATTAAATAGTATACACTAAATCTATGTTGATAATTCTTTTCCTATTATCTACCTCCTTGCTCTGGCAAGTAGCATTAAGACGAGTTCTAACGTTGGTCATTCGTTAAAAAGACTTCTAAGCGAAAGAATTATCAATACATGCAAGACACTATTCTAGAATTGTTATTTTTGTTAGGTTTTACCTCATTATTCTCCTATGGTTCCCACAACCCTAGTTATGGAGTTTAGTTACCCATAGTCATAATCACAATATTCAAATATATGAAATAAGAATTTCATGCACTTACTTCAATGAGAAAGAGTAAAATCCAAAAGTTCGTTTGATTAATCAACAAAAATCACCAACAATCAATTACTGAAATTAATTGAAGAACAAAGATTCTCCAAAAGTGTAACAATAATCCTCAAGTCTAATCCACAAAAGAAGCTCAAAAATCAAGAGTCTAACAAAGAGTCTAAAAATAATCCAGGGTCTAACCTCAAAAACGAGGTTTTTCGAACTATTTATAAAAAATAAAAACCTAATTAAATAAGGACTCTATTTCCTGGAAATATGTCAAAACGCGGCTGGATCGACGGACCTCGCGATGGATCGTCGCGGTCACGATGGACCGTCATGGACTCTGTCATCCCATACTTGTGCAATTTCTTCTGCTGCTCTCTTTCTTACCCTCGACGACAGGTATGAAGGAGCATCACAGGCACAACGGTCCGTCGAGCGTTTCCGTTCCAAAACACTTGAACTCTTAAAATTTGGGTACTGAGACTACTTCTCTAATCTTCATGATTAACAGCAGGACGTACCGTCATGGATACGACGGTCCGTCACGCACTCCGTAACCCCACACTTGGTCAGAATTTCCCATCTTCCTTCAGCAGTTGCACTACGATGCCACCTACGGACCGTCACGAACACGACGAACCGTCACAAGCTCCATAGATGGTACTTTTCTGTATATCAGTAATGTTCTAAATGTTGAATTATATGGAATAACTTTTCGCATTACATTAGTTGTTAGTGTACTCTTGTTGCTTTTTGATGTATTTCCAGTTTATCATGAAACCTTATCCTAACGAATGAACTTGTATTTATCAGTCGATTATCATATTATTTTTTGTTGTAGCTACTATGATGTTATCATCGTTTTGTTTTCGTTGACCTAAACATGGTCAGCCTTTTTCGTTATGGGAATTCGTCGTTTTATTATAAATCTTTCATTATATTGATTAGGCATAATACATTAATGTGCCCTTTAACTTGGCTTCAACTCACATTTATGCCCTTCAACTTTGGATATGCACAAATACACTTAAACTTGTATAAAGTTTAAAAAATAGACACATATGTCCTACATGTCATTTTTTGTCCTACGTGGTGTCCTACGTGTATTGTGTCATGTAGGACTCATGTGTTTACTTATTTAAAAGTTAGATAGTTAAAATGTTTGTTTGTACATTATGAAAGTTGGAGGTCAAAGTTAAATTTTGAAGCCAAGTTTAGGGTCCAACATATGTATTATCTTATTGATTATGATTGATCTTCTTTCTTTCTATTCCTTGGATGAATAGGCTTGCTTCCTTTTTCTGTGAAGATACTTTAGGTTAATTGTTATTATTATAACTAATTTAGAAGTATAAAGGGTTAACACTTATTACAAAAGAACATTTAATAATAAAGAATTTAAGTTAAGAAACTATTAGATGTTCAACAATAATTTGGGGGGGAGACAAAGTTTTCCAATTATTTGCCATAATTGAAAATTGAACTTGTAATAAAACAATGATGGAGAGTTCTAGTTCATAAATCATAAATGTCATATATTAACCCTCATCAACCTTAACTTACCACATAATTACTCTATAATTTCATCCATATTTGAAAATAGACTTAGTGACCTTTAAAAATAGCTAAACAATGGATTCTCACTTAACATAACACAATAATAAAAGAAAATAATTATTGATTATTTAAAAATAAGTTAGGGGATTAAGCTGATTAAATGCAAATAAAAGGTTAAAGCTAGTAAGTATATGATTGCTGGATTTTCTTGCCTAAAGGTCATAAACAGAAGATAAGTGAAAGAAATAGCTTAGTGATTTTGGCATTGGGTTTATCCCAAATCCACAACCCACACTGTCATGATTTTTATTAAAAATTATCTAAACTTATCCTGCCTCGTCTCCCGCCCTGGCCCATTATAATCCCTATATGTAAAGTAAATTTTACCAAAATTGTCTTCAACAACTAGGGTTTATCTTGTCCCTCTCTCTCTCTCTCTCTCTCTCTCTCAAAGTTGTGCAATGACTTATTCTGACTCCGCCTACATTCCTCCTGAACTTTCGAGAGAAATCCTATTGAAACTTCCTACTAAATCCTTAATCTGATTCATGGTTGTTTGCAAATTATGGCTTTCCCTTATCACTAGTTCTCCTCTTATATCTGCTCACCTCCCCCAAACCCTACATTCCAACACCCTTCGTGTAAGGCGTTACATCGATACTTGTAAAAAAGAGAACATTGGTTGTTTCAAGACTCTAAGAATCAACCATTTTCCTTGTATCCTATGTCGGATTAAATTTCCCTTTCAAATGCCAACGAGAGTATTACGAAATTCTTGGCAGTTGCAATGGCATCATCTGTTTGTCTGGCAAATTGTTTGGTAAGTTGTGGAGTCTTGTTCTGTGGAACCCTTCTATTCAGAAGTTTATAACCTTACCTCACCCTTTGATTAAGCCAAAGTCGCCTCATATGTCTGTTTTTGATTTGGTACTGATCTGTCCCAGACTAATGAGTGTAAGTTGGTTAGACTTGTGTATCATAAGAATGATGTGGTCGGGTATTATAAGTATAGTGGTTTTCTTGAGATTGAAATTTATTCGATCAATAGTGGGGTTTGGAGGAGAGTGGTGGGGTTTGAGATTAAGCATTGTATTGTGGAGATTATGTTGTCTCCAGTTTTTGTCAATGGATTGTTTATGTTTTATGTTGCGAATGGTGGCAGACATCGAATTTTAGTCACGACTTTTAATATAGAGGCTGAGGTGTTTGGGGAGATTATGTTACCGAATGCTATAATTGGTTGAACTACAACATGTTTATCGGTTACATTGTTTGAGGAATCACTTGCTATTGTTAGGTATGGGATGAGGATGGGGATGTATGGTTATTTCTGTGAAGTATGGGTGATGAAGCAATACGGAGTTTTAAAATCTTGGAGTAGGTTATGTCATATAAATCTGCTTGCAAGTTTCAAGAAAGTTGTTGGATTTACGAAAAACGGTGAAGTTTTAATTTCAACTAGGGAGAATGATCTGATTTCTTATGATCCAAATAGTGGACGAAGTACGAGTCTTGGTATTGAAGGATACACTTCGTCTTTTTATGTCCAGAATTACATGGAGTCACTTTTTTTTGCTCAAAAGGAACAATGTCATTCCGGGTGGGTTCTTGGGAGGAATGGGAGGTTTATGGACTTAATGAGTAGCTGGACTACAATAAAGAAGAATCTGATAAGAATGTGTGTGATGAAATATACATAGTTGGAGAAGGAGAAACACTTCAAACAATATCTGAAAATTGTGACGATCTTTTTACATTGACAAAAAATAGTCATATCGATGTTGACAATGATATTTACCCTACGACTAATGTTTAATTAGTAGTAATGGAAATGCTTTGAAATATATGTTTATGAAATATTTACAATGTCGTAACATCAATGTCAATCCAAAAGTTCGCTAAATTTCTCTTCATACTTATACAATTGCAAATTCAGACGTTGATATGATCGAGAAATTGTTGAAGTTTTCTCCATAGCATTCAACACGAATTGCTTAAACTTTTCGACATTCCTTTGTTTTTTAAAGAATGAACTTTTCAGAAGCTGTTTAGCAGTTGGACTCTTCTTTGGATTCTTCGAAAGACATTTCACAACCATCTTCTCAAACTTCTCGGAAAACACCTTTTGTTTATTGAATCTCCATTCCTTTAGCTTCTCGACGATCAAAAACTTTTCGAGTGATACTGGAAATCTCTTCTTCTTTCTTATCTTTTTATTTATACAAATCAAATCTTCACGATTCGTCAATATCAAATTTTGGTCCAATTTCCCCATACAACAATTCTCTTCGGATCCAAAAATGGAGGGGAACGCGAAATATCCTATTCTTCATTTGAATTTTCCTCTACATTCATAAACCGATGCTTCAAATGCTAATTTGATCGACATTTTGCCATTACCATCGGTTATATCAACAAAAACGCCACTAGCATTTAAAGTTTTATGAACCCTTGAATCAATTTTAAGATGAAGCTCGTTTTGTAAACCGATAAGTACTTCTTTAAGAGCTATAGCAATGAATTCCTCTGGCAATTTTTTATTGAGACGAGTAGACAAAATGTAACAGAGTGATCCATGTGACATATAAGGCAACAAAACGCATTTGAATTCTTCAGTATTGAAATTATTCTTGATTCCAATTATGTTGATTGTAGTACTATAACCCTTGGATACATTGATACTAAGTTTAAGCTCGTTGTTTTTTGTTGAGTATTTGGAAAACAGAGCCTTGTAGACATGGAAAGCTCCATTAGAAGAAGAACCAATTTCATTTTTGAGAAGAAAAGAAATTTGCCTTCTCGAATTCACAATCCTAGAAGAAGAAGAAGTGATTTTCATTCTTGGATTCCGAATCATTGAAGCAAAGTTGTCGTCATTGGGAAGATGGAATGGCTTTGTGGGGTTCTTTATTTTTTGTTGGAGAAAATTGGGATTGGTTTAGTGAGGAAGAAGAAGATGATATATTTATAGCTTTGGCCCTTTGGGTTGTTATTCTTCCGCGCTTAATTGCTTCAACAAATAACTAAGGTATTTTTAAAAGTTTATCGAAAATAGTTTCTCTATTACATGAATCATGACATAATATCATGTATCCTTTTATGAATATACTCACGATAATTTAAATTGAAAACTAGAAGAAATGAATTATATAAAAGTTATTGACAATTCAAATTTAAGGCCCGTTTGATTTTAGCTTTAGGCCACTAATATGCTTGAGGCGCTCCTAAACATGTTATGCTATGAGTTGTGTTATTTTCTTTTAATTAGTTATTTTGTAATAACAGTCTGGAATCGCCCTTCTCTATTTCCTTTTGATCTTTGATCAACTTGCAAGTTCTTTTGTGATCACTACAAACCTTAGTTTGTTAGATATCTTCGTCTGAGTTAATTTAGGAGTTACTATCCAAATTCAGTCAACTTTAAATAGTTCACATAGAAAGTCACTCAACTTTAAGTTGTTTACTGGAAAAGTTACTTAAGTTTGTTTTATAACTCAAAAGTCATTCAACTATTGGTGTTTCACTTAAAAACTTTTGATATTTCACTTAGAATGTAACTCTATCAATATATCTTGTAAAAATACAAACAATTATTAAACTATTTTAAAATAAAAAAGGGAAAATACACAACAACACAACTAAGGTCCTATTACCCCCGCTGAACTTTTTTTTTGGTAAGGGAAAATGCATAAGTACCCCCTCAACCTATGCCTGAAATCTCAAAGACACACTTATACTATAGTTTGGTCCTATTACCCTCTTGAACTTATTTTATAAATAATTTTCTACCCCTTTTCAACCTACGTGGCACTAGTTTGAAAAAAAATGTCAACACACATTGGGCCCACAAGATAGTGTCACATAGGACGAAAAGCGTTAAAAATTATTTATAAAATTATTTAGTATAGTATAAGTGTGTCTCTGGAATTGCAGACATAGGTTGAGGGGGTACTTATGCATTATCCCTTTTGGTAATTTTGTGCACTTTTTTGGCTTACGTGACATTCAAATATGTCTCACGCACCTTAATTGCGTGAGATCACGGAGTGTGCCATGTAAGACAAAAGGTTTATATTATTACAAAAAATAAGTTTGGGTGGCGGGGGTAATAGGACCTTAGTTTAGTCAAGGTGTGTCTCTGAAATTCCGGTCATAATCTATGGGGGTACTTGTGCAATTTTCCAATTAAAAATAATAATAAGATGGGAGAAAACTCATACAACAAATCTTGAAGCTAAAGTAAAGCAACTTAAGGTAAAATCTTACCCAAAAAAGACTCCACAAAAGCATATGAAAATTTATGATCAAACATTAGTTTAGATTAAATTTAAACGTATTACATGATTATCCAACGCTTTTATCTTGAGTTAATTATTTAACTCGATATTTATAATTTTAGTTGTTTCAAACGTTATAATAATGAACTTGTGAAATTAATACGTCAACCTATTAATTAGCTATTTTTAATATGTGAAAGTCTTTAATGTTCTTTAGGGTGAAGTATCATAAACATATCTAAACTATGTTCATTATTTTTATTTCATATTTAAAAATATTGAAGAGTTTGTCTTTCACAAACAAACAAAAAAATTACATCGGCTCTTCTTAGTTGTGTATGGATTCTCAGTCTTATAGTATTTAAAAGGGAAAATGAATAAGTATCCTCTTAGATTATGACCAAAATCCATGAGACACACGTAAATTTAACTAGAGTCCTATTACCCCCCCCCCCCCAAACTAATTTACAATGCAATAAATACACCACAAATGCTGACATGTCATGGCAAGGGTCGGTCTTTTACTTAAGTCAATTAATTATTTCGGTTTGGAGTAATATGTTGGGGTCTAAACTGATCCCTTTCAGTTTATGCACTATGAAAATAGACTTGGGTTTTGAAAGCAAGAAGAAAAGAGGAGAAGGAAGAAGAAGACGCAAGAACACCAAGTTTAGCTTCGTGGATTTTCGTCGGGGTGATCCCTAAAAAGGTATGTGGGCCCTTTTGTGTTCGGTTGCTTCATCCACACACCAATTTCATTCAAAAAAGTCAAGCTTGTGAATTAACTCATGTTAGAGGTTGGAATCTTGAAAGAAAGTTTGACGTTCTTGTTGATTGGATTGTTGTTGATCACTGTTAGTTGTAATCCATATTTTAGGACTATTTTCGGGTCTAAATCACTAGTAAATAAGTTAATCAGGGATCCTAAGTGTTTGGGGTGGGATCCATGGGAATTCGGGAAGGTTTAGAGATGAAACACGAAGAAGAAAGTCGGAAAACCCATTGGGGGAATGCTGGGGCGCCGCACCTCCAAAGCCCCTCAGAATAGAGTCCGTCCGTCAGTCTCTGGCACGTCGTGCCTCTCAGAGCACCTGAGGACAGCCTCAGTTGCAAGCTATGGCGCTCCGCGCCTCTCAGAGCGCCAGGACCCCCTGGAGACCCCATTCTTTCCCTATCTTTTCGTACTAGTTGCTAAGTGTTGTACACCTCATTCCTAGTTCTTTCCAACACCCTAAGGTACATATAAACATCATTAAATCATCCATAAACATGAGATCATGAATAATTCAATTCAAGGAAAGTTAAGATCAAACTCCAAGAAGTTAAGAGCCAAGTCTAGAAGTTAAGAAGCAAGTCAAAATAAAGTTATTGTAACGACCCGTTTAGTTGTTTTGAGCTGTAGAGTTTATTTCTGATAATAACTGTCTAAGTCGACGGATCCCACGACGGACCGTCATGGGCACGACGGACCGTCGAGGGGGTCTCGTTCCAAAACACTTAGATTTTAAAAATTTGGGTACTGAGAACAACTCTCTGAACTTTGCGACGACATGGCAGGACGGACCGTCGTGGGAACGACGGACCTTCACAGACCCTTTAGTGAAATTTAGTCTCTGAAATTTGTGACTGAAGCAGCAGGACGGACCGTCGCAGGCACGACGGGCCGTCACAGGCTGCGTAACCCTGACTGGGTCGGATTTCTGTTAAATGTTTTAAGGGGTGTTTTGGACTATTCCTGCTTATAATTATAAAGTTAGTGGTTGAATGTTAATAATTCAATTACTTGGGGGTTAAAGGAGATAACCTTGAATTAATTAGTGGGTTACTTTGGTCACATTTTATACTTAATTATATGGGAATTAGGGTAAAAGAAAAAGAGTTTGAATAAGGAAAAATCAGAAAAAGAGAAAGAGAGGGAGAACGATCGAGAGAAGAGAGAAACGAAGAGGAAAGCAAAGGTTTTGGGGGATAGCTTGCTTGATAGCGAATTCATCGGTGGAGGTAGGTTATGGTTTGTGCTATTTCATAGTAAACTCTTAATAGCGATTGATATGTATTGGGTAGTATTGTAAAGTCTTCTATATGCTTAATTGTATGCTTGCATGATGTGATTATGAAATTGTGATGTGTTGGAAAGATAAGGTTGTGAAGCTTAAACCTAAAACCCTCTTTGTTAATTATGATGCCTTGGTACAAAAGAAGGTTTGATGAACTAAAAGAATGAGGTAAGGGGTATCGGATGTCACGAACCGACACGTAGTATTAATGGATCGGGTGTCACGAACCGACACGTAGTATTAATGGATCGGGTGTCACGAACCGACACGTAGTATTAGGGGGATTGGGTGTCACGAACCGACAAGTAGTATTAGGGGGATCGGGTGTCATGAACCGACACGTAGTATTAGGGGGATCGGGTGTTATGAACCGACACGTAGTATTAGGGGGATCGGGTGTCACCAACCGACACCAGGATAGTAAAAAGAATGAATTTTGAATGATGTTAATGTACTTAATTTAATGAACCTGTTTCCCAAATGAGTATGGTATGGAGGCTTGAGTCCTCCTAGATGTGCTTGGGTTGTGCCCAATGGTTATGGTACTTGTTGTTGTCACCTGTTAAGTGTTATGGTTGATTTTATGTTATTATTCGATATATATTGTTTCCTATTTTGAGTTGGCCGATGATATCTACTCAGTACTCGTGTTTGTACTGACCCCTACTTGTATGTTTTCTTTTTGTTAATTGTGGAGTGCAGCAAACGTACCATCGTCTTCAACTTAACCGCAACTCTAGCCAGTCTTCATCACGTCAGATTTCAGGGTGAGCTATTGTTCCTAGCTCGGACTGGATTCTCTCTCATTCGTGTCTTGATGTCCTTGAAGTTCGGACATGGACTATTTGTTTCTTATTTTAGCTTCCTAGACACTCTTAGATTTAGTAATTTGAGGATAGAATGTTCTTGTGGTGATGACTTCCAGATTTTGGGGATAATAATAAGTTTTGAGTTTTAGAAGTTATTTATTGATTTCGTTAATGAGTTTTAAGTCTTCCACATTATTTTCTGTTTATTATGATGGAAATGTTGGGGTTTAGATTGGTTGGTTCTCTCACATAGGAGGGTAAGTGTGGGTGCCACTCGCGGCTCGTTTTGGGTCGTGAAAAACTTGGTATCAGAGCATTAGGTTCGTTGGTACATCACACAAGAACGAGTCTAGTAGAGTCTTAAAGAACGGTAGGGGGAAGCCTTTAATTTTCTTTAAGGGGCTATAAGACTTTAGGAAAATTCCATTCTTTCTTTCTTTCGTGCTATTACTTGGATCCAATTGGTATCTAGGTGATACAAATTGGTATCTGACCATTTTCACTCTATTTCGCAGATGGTCAGAACTAGAGCAACAACCGCGCCAACACCAACACCAGCAAGACAAGATGCGTCTGAGCCAGCCACTGAGGCTGTAGCTCGAAGAGGAGCAGTGGCAAGAGGCCGTGGTAGAGGTCGCGGGAGGACGTCCTCTAGAGGAAGAGGACAAGCACCTGGCCCATTTGGTACTAGGGCGGTGACTCCTCCACCGACTGAGAAAGTATTAAGAGAGGGTGAGGAAGGGGAAAATGAACAAGTGCAGAATGAGGAATTACCACCCCAACCTACCCCAGAGATGATTAATCAGGTCCTTGCTTATCTTAGCGGGTTATCTGATCAGGGCCAGACACCTCCAGTGTTTTCTGCACCAGCACGTCAGGTTCCGGGAGTACAACATGCAACTGCTGGGGCTCCCCGCATGGATGCCTCATTGGAAATAGGTACGTTTCCTCGGTTGACTACAGGGCCTATAATGACAAGTGATCAGCACGAACTTTTCAGTAAGTTCTTGAAATTGAAACCTCCAGTCTTCAAGGGTGCTGAATCTGAGGATGCCTATGATTTTCTTGTGGATTGTCATGAGCTACTACCCAAAATGGGCATAGTAGAA
Organism: Solanum chmielewskii; assembly: GCA_027704785.1. Lineage (NCBI taxonomy): Eukaryota > Viridiplantae > Streptophyta > Magnoliopsida > Solanales > Solanaceae > Solanum > Solanum chmielewskii. The sequence continues at coordinate 4,843,535 of JAKWIX010000327.1, forward strand.
TGATTTGGTGTCGAGTTTGTGACCTATCAATTTCAGGGGAATGCCAAAATGTGGTGGCGATCGTATGTTGAGTGTCAACCAGCACAAGCACCACCTATGACTTGGGCATCATTCTCTAGCTTGTTTATGGAGAAGTATATACCCCGGACTTTGAGGGATAGGAGGAGAGATGAGTTTCTGAGCCTAGATCAAGGCAGGATGTCAGTTACTGCTTATGAAGCTAAGTTTAGTGCACTATCCAGGTATGCCACTCAGCTTTGCTTCAGTTCACAAGAGCGGATTCGCCGTTTCGTGAAAGGGTTGAGGTCAGATTTGCGGATTTCAGCCTTACAGGTAGCTGCTGCAGCAAAATCCTTTCAGGAAGTGGTAGACTTTGTGATAGAGGTGGAGGGAGTGAAGCCAGACGACTTCACCATGGCGTCGACATTTAAGAAGTTTCGCAAAGGAGGTGAGTTTAATGGTTCTTACTTTAGAGGGCAGAGTTCAGGAGGGTATCCATCCCGACCTATTGAGTCCTCACTACAGACTGTAGCTGGGGGTCCACCGCAGACCGGTCAACATTTCTCTGAGTTTAGAGGTTATCCCCAGACTCCGTCGTTCTCACAGAGACCTATGCCTGAATCCAGAGAATGTTATGGATGTGGAGAGACTGGACATATTAGGAGAAATTGTCCAAAACCAAGTTACAGACCCCCAATAATCAGAGGTAGAGATGGTCATGGAAGAGGCCGTTATTTGGGAGGACGTGGTGGCTGAGGTAATGGTGGTCACCAAAACGGCCGGGGTGACGGGCAAACTTGAACTTCTGCAGTGCAACATGGTAGTGCAACGGGCAGACAGGTGATAGGGCCCATTGTTATGCTTTCCTTGGGAGATCTGAAGCAGAGACATCTGATGCTGTCATCACAGGTAATCTTTTGGTTTGTGATTGCATGGCTTCTGTATTGTTTGATCCTGGATCTACATTTTCATATGTATCTTCCTCATTTGCTACTGGTCTTAACTTACATTGTGAATTGCTTGACATGTCTATTCGTGTTTCTACTCCGGTGGGTGAGTCTGTGATTGTTGAAAAGGTGTATGAGTCTTGTCTTGTGACTTTTATGGGGAGCAATACTCAGGTAGACTTGGTTATCTTAGAAATGGTTGATTTCGATGTAATTCTGGGTATGACTTGGCTCTCTCCAAACTTTGCAATCTTAGATTGTAATGCCAAAACTGTGACATTGGCCAAGCCTGGGACAGATCCGTTAGTGTGGGAGGGTGACTACACTTCCACTCCATTTCGTATGATCTCCTTTCTTCGTGCTAAGAGAATGGTTAGTAAAGGTTGTTTAGATTTCTTGGCACACCTCAGGGATGATACTACCCAGGTACCTTCAATTGAGTCGGTTTTGATGGTCCGTGAGTTTCTCGATGTGTTTCCTGCAGACCTTCCTGGTATGCCACTGGATAGGGATATTAACTTTTGCATTGATCTGGAGCCGGGTACTCGCCCCATTTCCATACCCCCTTATAGGATGGCTCCCGCTGAGTTAAGAGAGTTAAAGGCCCAACTTCAAGAGTTGTTAAGCAAAGGCTTTATTAGACCAAGTGCATCCCCTTGGGGTGCTCCTATTTTGTTTGTGAAGAAGAAGGATGGAAGTTTTCGGATGTGCATAGACTACAGACAACTGAATAAGGTAACTGTTAAGAACAAGTATCCTCTTCCTCGCATCGATGATTTGTTCGATCAGTTACAATGTGCTTGTACATTCTCAAAAATTGATTTGAGATCTGGTTATCATCAATTGAAAATACGGGCAACGGATGTGCAAAAGACTGCTTTTCGGACCAGGTATGGACATTATGAGTTCTTAGTAATGTCTTTTGGGCTTACTAATGCCCCTGCTGCTTTCATGACTTTGATGAACGAGATTTTTAAGCCATATCTGGACCCCTTTGTCATCGTATTCATTGACGATATACTGGTATACTCAAAGAGCAAGAAAGAACATGAGGAACACTTGAGAATTGTATTGGAAATGTTGAGGGAGAAAAAGCTTTATGCCAAATTCTCCAAGTGTGAGTTTTGGCTAGATTCAGTGTCCTTCTTGGGGCATGTGGTTTCTAAGGATGGAGTGATGGTGGATCCTTCTAAGATTGAAGCAGTGAAGAGTTGGGCAAGACCTACTAATGTTACAGAGGTAAGGAGCTTTGTCGGTTTAGCTAGCTACTACCGTCGATTTGTCAAGGGATTTTCTTCTGTTGCTTCCCAATTGACAAACTTGACTAAGAGAGTGTTCCATTTGTATGGTCGGACGAGTGTGAAGAAAGCTTTCAGAAGCTCAAAACCTTGTTGACTACTGCACCAATTCTTACCCTGCCAGTGGAAGGTAAGAATTTCATTGTTTATTGTGATGCATCCTATTCTGGTTTGGGTGCAGTACTAATGCAAGAGAAGAATGTAATTGCTTATGCTTTGAGGCAATTAAAGGTGCACGAACATAATTATCCGACCCATGATTTGGAGTTAGCAGTAGTAGTGTTTGCATTAAAGCAATGGAGGCATTATCTATATGGGGTTAAATGTGAAGTCTATACGGATAATCGTAGTTTACAGTATGTCTTTACTCAGAAAGATTTTAATTTGAGACAGAGGAGGTGGATGGAACTACTGAAGGACTATGATATCACTATCTTGTATCATCCGGGAAAAGCTAATGTTGTGGCAGATACTTTAAGTAGAAAGGCAGGGAGCATGGGGAGTCTAGCCCACTTGCAGGTTTCTAGACGCCCATTGGCTAGAGAGGTTCAGACTCTGGCTAATGACCTTATGAGGCTAGAAGTAAATGAGAAGGGAGGATTTTTGGGCTGTATGGAGGCAAGATCTTCCTTTCTTGACAAGATTAAGGGAAAACAGTTTACTGATGAGAAACTGATACGGATTCGAGATAAGGTATTGCAAGGAGAGGCTAAAGAAGCAAAAATCGATGAGGAAGGTGTTTTGAGAATTAAGGGAAGGGTATGTGTACCCCGCGTCGATGATTTGATTCACACTATTCTTACAGAGGCTCATAGTTCAAGGTATTCTATACATCCTCGTGCAACCAAGATGTATCGTGACCTAAAGCAACATTTTTGGTGGAGTAGGATGAAGCGTGACATTGTTGATTTTTTTGCTCAATGCCCGAATTGTCAGCAGGTAAAGTATGAACATCAGAGGCCTGGAGGGACACTTCAGAGAATGCCCATTCCTGAATGGAAGTGGGAGAGAATTGCAATAGACTTCGTGGTTGGTCTTCCAAAGACAATGGGTAAGTATGACTCCATTTGGATAATTGTTGACAGATTAACTAAGTCTGCTCATTTTATTCCGGTCAAGGTGACTTATAATGCAGAGAAGTTAGCCAAACTTTACATCTCAGAAATTGTTCGATTGCATGGAGTTCCACTTTCCATCATATCAGATAGAGGTATGCAATTTACTTCTATGTTTTTGAAAACATTGCATGCTGAATTAGGTACTAGATTGGATCTTAGTACTGCATTTCACCCTCAGACCGATGGTCAGTCTGAGCGAACGATTCAGGTTTTGGAGGATATGCTTCGTGCATGTGTGATAGAGTTTGGTGGTCATTGGGATAACTTCTTACCCTTAGCAGAGTTCTTATACAACAATAGCTATCACTCAAGTATTGATATGGCCCCATTTGAGGCATTGTATGGGAGAAGATGTAGGTCTCCCATTGGGTGGTTTGATGCATTTGAGGTTAGACCTTGGGGTACTGATCTTCTGAGGGAATCGTTAGATAAAGTGAAATGCATTCAAGAAAAACTTTTAGCGGCTTAAAGTAGGCAGAAAGAATATGCAGACCGAAAGGTTAGAGACATGGAGTTTATGGAGGGCGAGCAAGTTTTGCTGAAGGTTTCATCCATGAAAGGGGTGATGCGGTTTGGTAAGCGAGGTAAGCTTAGTCCGAGGTATATTGGTCCATTTGAAGTTCTGAAGCGCGTGGGGGAGGTAGCTTATGAATTAGCCTTACCCCCAGGATTGTCAGGAGTGCATCCGGTAATTCATGTGTCTATGTTGAAAAGATACCATGGGGATGGAAACTACATCATTCGTTGGGATTCAGTTCTTCTTGATGAGAATTTGTCTTATGAGGAGGAGCCTGTTGCTATTTTAGATAGAGAAGTTCGCAAGTTGAGATCAAAGGAGATTGCATCCATCAAAGTTCAATGGAAGAATCGACCAGTTGAGGAGTCCACTTGGGATAAGGAGGCCGATATGAAAGAAAGATACCCACACCTGTTTACAGATTCAGGTACTCCTTTTCGTCCTTGTTTTTCTTCTTGTGATCGTTCGGGGATGAACGATAGGTAAATTGGTATCTATTGTAACGACCTATTTATTAGTTTTGAGCTGTAGAGTTTATTTATGGTAATAACTGTCTGAGTCGACGGATCCCACGACGGACCGTCATGGGCACGACGGACCGTCAAGGGGGACTCGTTCCAAAACACTTAGATTCTAAAAATTTGGGTACTGAGAACAACTCTCTGAACTTCGCGACGACATGGCAGGACGGACCGTCGTGGGCACGACGGACCGTTACAGACCCTTTAGTGAAATTTAGTCTCTGAAATTTGTGACGGAAGCAGCAGGACGTACCGTCGCAGGCACGACGGGCCGTCACAGGCTGCGTAACCCTGACTGGGTCGGATTTCTGTTAAATGTTTTAAGGGGCGTTTTGGACTATTCCTGCTTATAATTATAAAGTTAGTGGTTGAATGTTAATAATTCAATTACTTGGGGGTTAAAGGAGATAACCTTGAATTAATTAGTGGGTTACTTTGGTCACCTTTTATACTTAATTATATGGTAATTAGGGTAAAAGAAAAAGAGTTTGAATAAGGAAAAATCAGAAAAAGAGAAAGAGAGGGAGAGCGATCGAGAGAAGAGAGAAACGAAGAGGAAAGCAAAGGTTTTGGGGGATAGCTTGCTTGATCGCGAATTCTTCGGTGGAGGTAGGTTATGGTTTATGCTATTTCATAGTAAACTCTTAATAGCGATTGATATGTATTGGGTAGTATTGTAAAGTCTTCTATATGCTTAATTGTATGCTTGCATGATGTGATTATGAAATTGTGATGTATTGGAAAGATAAGGTTGTGAAGCTTAAACCTAAAACCCTCTTTGTTAATGATGATGCCTTGGTTTAAAAGAAGGCTTGATGAACTAAAAGAATGAGGTTAGGGTGATCGGGTGTCACGAACCGACACGTAGTATTAATGGATCGGGTGTCACGAACCGACACGTAGTATTAATGGATCGGGTGTCACGAACCGACACGTAGTATTAGGGGGATCGGGTGTCACGAACCGACACGTAGTATTAGGGGGATCGGGTGTCATGAACCGACGCGTAGTATTAGGGGGATCGGGTGTCACGAACCGACACGTAGTATTAGGGGGATCGGGTGTCACGAACCGACACGTAGTATTGGGGGGATCGGAGTGTCACGTTCCGACACCAGGATAGTAAAAAGAATGAATTTTGAATGATCTTAATGTACTCAATTTAATGAACCTGTTTCCCAAATGAGTATGGTGTGGAGGCTTGAGTCCTCATAGATGTGCTTGGGTTGTGCCCAATGGTTATGGTACTTGTTGTTGTCACCTGTTAAATGTTATGGTTGATTTTATGTTATTATTCGATATATATTGTTTCCTATTTTGAGTTGGCCGATGATATCTACTCAGTACTCGTGTTTGTACTGACCCCAACTTGTATGTTTTCTTTTTGTTAATTGTGGAGTGCAGCAAACGTACCGTCGTCTTCAACTCAACCGCAACTCTATCCAGTCTTCATCACGTCAGATTTCAGGGTGAGCTATTGTTTCTAGCTCGGACTGGATTCTCTCTCATTCGTGTCTTGTTGTCCTTGAAGTTCGGACATGGACCATTTGTTTCTTATTTTAGCTTCCTAGACACTCTTAGATTTAGTAATTTGAGGATAGAATGTTCTTGTGGTGATGACTTCCAGATTTTGAGGACAATAATAAGTTTTGAGTTTTAGATGTTATTTATTGATTTCGTTAATGAGTTTTAAGTCTTCCGCATTATTTTCTGTTTATTATGATGGAAATGTTGGGGTTTAGATTGGTTGGTTCGCTCACATAGGAGGGTAAGTGTGGGTGCCACTCGCGGCTCGTTTTGGGTCGTGACATAAGTTCTCTAAAGTGTTACACAAATATTTTCACTTTATTTTAAAATACTTAAAGTTCAAGTCAAGAAATAGTAAACAGTTGAGTTCATATCTCAAAGGCTATAAGAAAAATAAGTATTCCTTAAGAGTTAAAGTTTCAAGTTAAGAAAAAGCAAGGTTGAATTCATTTCTCAAAAACATAAGAGTTTACAAATGTTTCACATTTAAGTAAAGAGAGGAACTAGAAGTTTCAAAAGAGCTTTGAACTAAAAGGGGAACATTGATTCAAAAAGGAGCTTTTTAAAGCTACTGAGTTCAGTAAATTATCTCAACCCAAAGGAAATAAGTTTTATTAGAAGTATGAGCTAAAGTATATTTTGGGAGTAGTATTGTGAACCGATGTGGGGATGCAAGTTCATATTAACTCAAGTCTCCATGTAAACCATGTAGCAAACATTGGAATTATCGGGTCATACTTTTTAGATGATCAAGTAAGAAGAGCTAGTGGATCCACTAAGTTGAGTAAGGTCCTATATCGATGGCAAGGTGTAGGATGGTCTTCTTGCAAAGTGAGGTAAGTCGTTGCACCATCACTTAGGCTCATAGTGATGGTTGTCGGTTAGAGAAGCTCCCATAGAGGCGATATTACTTTCTTATATATGTAAAGTTGAGTTTGTTATTGCATATTTTACGAACTAAGTTGTTTTCACTGTTTTATGATATATATATGTGTATATATATATACACACACACACATGTAAGTGTTTTGCATGTGATTTAAACTACTTTATATGGATATCACTTGAGCTAAGTATACTTTTGAGTTGAGTAGAGCCAAGGTAAGTTCATCTAATCCCCTCAAGGTTAAGTTGTTGTTTATCTCTCCAACTTGCATACTCGTACATTCTATGTACTGATGCTAGTTGGCCTGCATTGTTTCATGATACAGATGCAAGTACCTAGGATCAGCACGCAATGCTTCGTTGATTCTTGAGCTTCAGAGTTTGTGGTGAGCCTCCTTGCATTCTGAAGGACATCATTTTCATTCACATATTATCTTAGTTTTTAGAATATTGTGGGGTCTGTCTCAACATCCCTCTAGACAATATAGAGGCTTCGTAGACAAAGTATTTCAATTTGGAGTTATTTTTAGTTATTAGGACTCAAGTGCATTTTGACCAAAGTTATGACATGATGTATTTCCCTTTAACTATGTGTTACTCGTGTCAAAGTTGAGGTTTTGTCAGCCGCTGATTTAAGACCAGGCCAGGGATTCGCTTGAGGGCCAACAATGGTCTTCGAGTGCCGGTCTCACCCAGGGTGTAGGCTCGGGACGTGACATTTAGTTTCTTTTCACTTTAAATTTTTTCCCAATTAATTTATTATCTTTTCACTTTTAGTTATTTTTAATAAATTTTGTGTATTTAAAAATAATAATTTGAAAGTGTCCTTTACTTTTAATGTTTTACTATGTTAATGTTTTATTTGATTTTTTCAATTTTTTTATATCCGTTCAAATTTAACTTATTTTACAAGACATATGAAATCAAATCAAAATGAAAGACAGAAAATAAACTCAATAGAAAAATAAAAGAGGAAAAAAATGAATGTAAGTAAAAAAAGATAGTTTTGATACAAGGTAAAAAACTATGTATTAACTTAATTTAAATGCAAAATAAAAAAATGAGAATATTTTTCTAAAAATTGCAAAATATTTTAAATTGTTTTTAAGAAAATTATTTTTAATTCAAAAAATAAAAAATATATACTTACACACATGGCCGGCGAGTGTGTAAAAACACAACCAACTTTGATGGTTGAAGGTGTCACATCAGCACAAAAGGTGCACAAAAATACGAATAAAATGAGTTAGGGGTAATAGGATCTTTATTAAGTTTAGGTGTTTCATTGGGATGTTGGTCATAGGCTAGAGAGGTACTTATGCATTATCCCTATTTAAACTAAAAATAAAAACCCTAGCTTGGACCTAACGAGTAAAAGAGATTCAAAGTGATTTTGTTTGACTTTGAAATTTGTACGAAAAAGATTGTCATCAATGAATAAGATGATGATTTTGAATTTCAAACGTGAATGAGAAATTAACTGTTAAGATTGTGTGATTAAAAATAGGATTTTTATTATTTTTATTAGCAATATTATAGTGTGATTTAAAAAAAAATGGGCTTCATTTTTTGTTAATCTCTTTTGTGTGGATTGGTAGTCCTCGCTTTCTTTTTAACAAGGGAGAGATTTGTGGAGTAAAATAAGGAAGAGATAAATGTTGATTTTGGAAGTTAAACGGGGTTTGGAAGTAAAATAAAGGATTTTAAATTCTTTTAGAATTGACATGGAAAATAGGAATTATGAAAAAAAAGGCGTGTAAATAGGTAATATATTCTTTATATATATATATATATATATATATATATATATATATATAAGAGCAACTTACAAAAATGACTATATTTATAGGGTTATTAAAGTTCAATATATGTAAGTATGGTATTTATAAAAAAATGACTACATTTTAACTCTTTTTCTAGTTATATTATTGTATATGTTTTTTATTTTTATATTTATACATTTATACAGTTTTAATTACAATGCACTAAATAAGGAAAATGTATTAATTGTATCAAAATAATATCTTTATTTATAAAATATAAAGTATTGATAAGTCAAGGATATAAGTATTTATAAAAACATAATATATTAATATATCAAAAAGATAAAGTATAACCATTTAGCACACGCACACGATAATTTATTGTTTGAAAGGCTTTTTGAATCATTATTGTTGTGAATTGTGCAATGTTATGAAAATGGTGATATCCTCTTATTTGTGTGAACATGTCATTTGCATTATTTTGAGACATGATGGTGAAAAGTGTTATGTGCGTTGAGAAAGAATGAGAACTTAAAGTGGATGTACCATTACGAGGGATGTATCGCGCGCCGCGATGGTTACTATTATCGAGGGACGTATCGCGCGCCGCGATGGTTACTATTATCGAGGGTCGTGTCATGCGCCGCGACAGATGCATGGACAGATATGTCCCCCATGGGTCCCGGACTGAGAGACAACGGGTGTGTATCATTAGGTTAGACATGCATAATTATACTTCACATTGCATTCCATTGCATTGCACATACTTATTATTAGTGAACTTGATATCGTGTTTTGCTGATCTTCTGATTGCCTCCTGTGGAACTTGTGATAGATCAATATTGAGCTTGTTATTGCGGATATGTAATTTGTTGAAGTATTGTTGTTGCGTATATGTAATTTGTTAAAGTGTTGTTGTTGAGGATATGTAATTTGTCTAAGTGTTGTTGTTGAGCTACGTGCTATGTAAACTCTGAGCTATTATGTTGGGTAGATTTTAATGCAGGTTGTAGTTGTGGAGGTTCGGTTGGGGGTGGTAGGAGTACTCGTATTTCATCCCCTTAGCTTGTGTTTAGACGTTTACTTGCTGAGTACCGTGTGGTTTGGTACTCACCCCTTGCTTCTACAAATTTTTGTAGGTTATGAGCCTGGATTTTTGTTGTACTTGTCATTCTCTTCTTTTCCGAGGCTTCTTGGAGATTTGTCAGGTAGCTGTTTCCATCGCAGCAGACTTTCTTCTCCTTAATTATGTTTAGCTGTTTCCATCGCAGCAGACTTTCTTCTCCTTAATTATGTTCTTGTTCTATTCTAGAAACAAGTTCATTTGAGACTTGAGTTTTCTTTTGAATCAATTGTAATACTTTTGAGGCTTGTACACGTGACAACCAGGTCTTGGGCCAAAATAGCTATAGGCTCCTCCTCAAATGTCAAGGCTGGACAAACGAAATTGCTTCAGTGAAGGTGCAATGGAAGCACCGATCAGTGGGAGAGGCGACTTGGGAGACTGAGTCTGACATGCGTGCCAGATATCCTCAACTTTTTGAAGCTTCAGGTACTTTCTTTTACCTTATGTTCGAGGACGAACATGATTTTTAGTGGTGGATAATGTAATGACCCGTGAGGTTATTTTTGGAAAATTTAAATTATTCGTATAACTTGAGTTAATTTATTTATGAGTAATTGTAGAAAAAAAAATTAATAGATAGTTAGTGGGCTAAAGTGATCAGTTATTTAAGATTTTATACTATTAGGGTCATGTATATAAAAAATAAAATAAAATAAGTTAGTGGTTTTGATCAGTTTAATAAATAATTAATTTAGAAAAGAAGGAAAGGCAGAAACCTTACCTGAGCGACGCACGAGAGAGGAAAGGGAAAGAAATTCGATCTCCAGGTAACAATTAATAGAGCAATTTATCGCAATTGTTTTGTCATATTGACTCTATGTCAAATGGAAATTTTGTATGAATTGAGAATTTGGTTTAGCGGAGTGGTTAATATTTTATTCTGATTTAGTGTGCCATTCGTGGAATTTTTGGACTACTGGAAGCACCATTATTTTATTATTATTATTATTATATATAATTAGTATAGTGATAGTGCTTATAAAGTGTTGGTTACAGGGGTGATTTATGATGTTGTGCATCTTTCTGAAGGGTTTGGGACAATATGATACAAAGAAAAGAAAACAGTGTTGTGGCTATTGATATTATTATATATTCTTAGGTTATTAATTTTGTGTGGAACCCTTATAAAAATAATTGTAATTAGTTGAGTCTTTTTTTTAGTATTTCAATGTGTAATGGTTGTTGTACATGTGTGTATGGAAAATAAGTATTTGGAAAAGTGTATTCAAGGGGTATGAGTGAAATGTTGGGAACGGAGGTTGTGCTCCTTCCGTGAGTAATCGGTAATTTGGATTAAAATTATTATTATCATCACATTCTGAGTTAAGTTTTGATAATTTGATTAGATTGATTCTTGAGGAGGCCCATTGTTCTCGGTATTCCATCCATCCGGGAGCGGCGAAGATGTATCATGATCTGAGTCAGCATTACTGGTGGTGTGAGATGAAGAGAAATATTTCAGACTTTGTTTCGAGGTGTTTGACTTGCCAGGAGGTCAAGTGTGAGCACCAGCGGCCCGGGGGTGTATCTCAGAGGATGCCTATTCCTACTTGGAAGTGGGAGCGGATTACTATGGACTTTGTCGTTGGTTTGCCTACAACAGTGGGTGGTTATGACTCTATGTGGGTGTTGTTAGTTCTGAAACCTTATTGTGAATATATACTTGAATAGGTTGCATCGATTTGGAAGCTCAACGGAAAGGAAAGACTCAAGTCATAGAGTGATTATTTGATTGGCTAAGGCAAGTGGATTTCTAAACTCTTGTTAAGTGTATGAAATGCGTGTATGTCCTTGTGGTATATGTTTGGAAGTAACGGGATTGGTGATGGGTTGACTTGTCCACATTGATTAATTCTAATGATGAAAAAAAAGGATAACAAAAGGCAATGTGATCAATTGTTTATGTGTGATGTGTTGAGAAAGGGTTGAAGGCTTGTTGAATCATTGTTGATGTGACTTCATGTTTGTGTGGTTGTGAAGTGTGCGATGTTATGAAAGTGGTCATCTCCTCATTATTTGTGTGAACTTGTCATCTGTATTATTCTGACGCATTGGTTGTGATAAGTGTTATGTGCATTGAAAAATAATGAGTACTTAAGAGGATGTACCATTTCGAGGGACGTATTGCGCGCCGCGATGGATACTATATTTCGAGGAACGTATCGCGCGCCGTGATGGTTACTATATCGAGGGTCGTGTCGTGCGCCGCGACAAATACATGGACAGATATGTCCCCCATGGGTCCCGGACTGAGAGATAACGGGTGTGTATCACTAGGTCAGACATGCATCATTATACTTGACATTGCATTCCATTGCATTGCATTGCATATACTTATCATTATTGAACTTGATATTGTGATTTGCTGATCTTGTAATTGCCTCTTTGTGGAACATGTAATTTGTTGAAGTGTTGTTATTGAGGATATGTAATTTGTTGAAGTGGTGTTGAGGATATGTAATTTGCTGAAGTGTTGTTATTGAGGATATATATAATTTGGTAAAGTGTTGTTGCGTAGGATATATATGTAATTTGTCTATGTGTTGTTGTAGAGTTACGTGCTATTTAAATATGAACTGTTAGGTTAGACTGAATTTTATGCAGGAGGAGGTTCGGTTGGGGTAGTAGGAGTACCCGTATTTTATCCCCTTAGCTTGTGTTTAAAAGTCTTACTTGCTGGGTATCATGTGGTTTGGTACTCAACCCTTGCTACTACAATTTTTTTGTAGGTTACTAGCCCGGACTTTGTGATATTTCTCTTCTCCTTGTCTGAGATTTCTTGGAGATTTGAGAGGTAGTTGTTTGTCGTCTCAGCGAACTTTCCTACTCCAGTTTATAACTTTGTTTTTACTTGAAAGACAACTTCATTTTAGACTTCTATTTTGTTTCAATTCTAATATTTACATTAGAGGCTTGTGCACGTGACAACCTGGTTTTGGGGATTAAATTAATATGACTTGGTTTCATAATAGAAATTGTTGTTGGATTGTCATTTACTTCCGCACTTTGTTAGATATTGGGTTTTAGGCTGACTTGTCTTGGTGGGATAAGACGAGTGCCATCACACCCATTTTTGGGTCGTGACAGAAGTATTTATAAAAACTTAATATATTAATATATCAAACAAGATAAAGTATAACCATTTAGCACGCGAACACGATAATTTAAAAAACTGAATACATTGTTGTTAAACAAAAATTGAATATAGTAATATAGTATGCATATACATTGTTTTTAAACAAAAGGTGAATATATTTGACAATACAGAAACAAAAAAATGAAAAATAATAGAATGTGTAGGTAGCAAAAGTGTGCAAGTATTCGGTTGATTAAAAAAATGAAAAAAAATCAACAAACGTCAATCTCTGTTTGGTCATGTTTTTCTTATAATACTTGAGGCTTGGTGTTGACTCATGTATTTGTTTATAAAAAAAATAGTATTAATGTATCCAATTATACTTGTATTACCTAATTAACCTTTCAAATTCGATAGATTACTTATATATCCAAATATACTTGTATTCAGATAACACCATTTCAATTTGTATTAATATTAGAATACAAGTGATTCAAAAAAATAAATATATATTAGAATACAAGTATGTATGTATATATAACTATTATACTATATACAAATTTGACAATCACACAAACCTCAATCTCTTTTTGTTCGTTTTCTTCTTGTACTACTTTTCTTTTTATAACTTTAGTCATTGTAATGTAGAAACAAGTCAATCGAAAGCCTATAAAAATAGATGTAACATATATGTATATAAATATGATCTTCAATTAAGTGACGTATGATGAATTCAAATTACAAACTTGTTTCTAAAATCATCAAAAAGATCTTAAATTGAATGAAATTTTGAAGAAAAATACAGAAACTTTGTGCTATAAAAAGATTGATGAAAGAGAAAGTATTAGTGAGGGTAAACATGGGGAACCAATCACATAAAATATGTCTACACATAATAAATTAGGTATGCAATAATAACTTTCCTATTTAATATTAATAATTTTTTTCATTATTCATATATATATATATATATATATATATATATATATATATATATATATATATATATATATATATATCTTTTAAATGTATATTAATGTTTGCTATATTTTGTAGTTTTTCCTAAAAATAATCTAAAAAGCATTATTTTTTATATTTTGGTCCGCCTGACATGACATTTTCACAATTAAATAATATTTTATTTTGATTGTTTCCCCTCCAAGTCTCTTGCTCCTATTAAGCTCAGTCTTAATAGAAATGGATTGCAGCATTGGACGATCTATCCATCCTTAAGTGGTATTACCCGCCATTTCATTTCCTTAGAAAAAAATGCACCCTTGACTTCTCGCCACCTTCAATATAATTGACATATTTTTCTTTTCTGAATCCATTTAATTTCTCTTTAGATACAATTCTTCAGTTTAATTAGTCGTCTTCTTCCTTTTTAATTTAACACATTTCTTCGGTTATAAAAGAGAGATTTTGGTGATTTCCTTGGAAAGTGAAGTCAAGATGATGGCGATATTAATTTTTATTGCATCTCATTAATGTATGTCATATTTACACAAATTTGTGTATCCTTTCTCAATATCAATTATTGTAATTTATAACTATATCTTTATTGATGTATTTTTATTCTATTAGTAGACAGGTAAATCAAAATGTAAAAAATAAACAAACTTTTTTTTATCACATAGTCGTCATTTTTTGTTCATAATATCTGTTGGAACAAGATTGTCTCTATGAGTGTTAGTCATATGAATTTCCACGAATTGTTCATCTATCGCTTATTAGCCACTCATACTAAACATTTAATAATGGCTTGATTTTTCATTCTTTTTTCTTCTTCTATGAACGTATACAAGTAAAGTGTTCTCTTATTTTTCACTTTTCATGTCTTGGTATTTTTTTTTCCTTTGAGACTGTTTAGCATCAAAATGATGATTCAATTGAATCAAATCTCTATGTATTTATTGATGAATAACTGCATCTCTAAGCACTATTTTCTTTATTTTTCTCTATATAATTTCGTGAGTTAATAACTTTGATGTATGTGAAGTTAATCCAACAATAACTGTAAATCTAATATAATCTCGTAAGCAAGATTTGAGAAGAAAAGTCGACATGTTTGGGTTTGTGTTATATGTATCAAGAGAGGTGGATGCTGAACAGTAAAAACTCGAACTTGTCCATTTTAGAGAGTTTATCCATGGACAGGATAACCAATGTAGGGTTTTTCCATGGTCCATTGGATATAATCCTAAGGAGAAAACGACTATAGTTGTTGTTTTGATTCTTTTTATCGAAGAAAACCTATCGCTCCAGATTTGTTTGCAAAGAAGCCTTTGTTGTCTATAGCATCGGTAGATGGAATGACAATAGCGATAGATAAAGTTACTCAAATGAAGCCAAGATCCGGAACAACTAGGGTCAAGGTTATTCTTGATCTAGCGGAAAAGCTTCAAAATTATATAAGATTGCAGTTTGAGGATTGAAAGTCTGGTAAGTTGAATGAGGGATCACTAGATTACACCCTCAAATGCTTGGATCACTCTTCTTCTTTATCAACATATAATAGATAATTATATAATAGTATTACTCATGCCATTTAAAAATAACAATTTATGACTCGTGTGATTTGTGTATAAACTGTATAAAGTATTAATATATCATCACGTTTGAAGAATAAAGCAAAGATTCTCATATTATAAAATAATGATTGGCTTAAATTGACATACCTTTCCTTTGATTTCTCACATTTATATGTGAAGTTAATCCTAGAATAATTGCATATCTAATATAATCTCGTAAGCTAGATTTGAGAAGAAAAGTCGATATGTTTGGATTTGTGTTCTATGTATCGAGAGAGTTGGATGGTGAATACTAAAAACTCGAAGGTGTCCATTGTAGGGAGTTTTTCCATGGACATGAGAACCATGTAGAGTTTTTCCATGGTCCATTGGATATAATCCTTAGGACAAAACGACGTTAGTTGTGGTTTTGATTCTTTTTATCGAACTTATCTCTCTAGATTTGTTTGTAAAGAAGTCTTTGTTTTCTATAAATATCGCAATAGTTGACTAAGTTGTGTTTAACAAGACTTAGGAGATTTTGAAAGTCTATAAATATTGCAATAGTTCATTGAAGAACTTTGTTCACTTACATAGAGAGAAGATTAAAACATGATCAAGATTTTGATTTAGTTTTTAGATTTATTGGGGAGTGCCGCGAGTTTGTGAGGAAAACATTATAAGATTGTAATTATGAATTTTGATTACAATCAAGTATGTGTATAGAACTCTTCTAAAAAGTTTGAGAAACATTACGGATGGTAGAAGACTCATACCTGGGGAGTTGTATCTTTGGTAACTAGGAATTACAGTTTTTAATTTCTTAACTAGGAATTAGAGTTTATAATTCCTTAGTTTACATATGTTTGTAATCTTTCATTAAGGCTCAGTGTTTAATCAAGTGGAGTTAGATCCTAAAGAGGTGTAGGTCATTGTTTTTACCCTCTATGATTTGGGGTTTTCGCAATAATATTTTGTGTCATTATTTTATTTGTTTACAAAACGTAAATGTTATAATATGCAAAGTATCAAGAAGAATATAGTTGTTCCTTAGACAAATTTCGGGGTTAGAATTCCAACAGAGTGAAAATAACTTGTACATGGCAGAATGAGAATGGAGAAATGGAAAGACCTAGAAGAGAGTAGAAAGAAAAAAAGTAGTCAATGACAAGTGATTTAGTCGAGAACATGTGATTTGTTTAAAACAAGAAATAGTGTACACATAAAGACCTACAAGAGAGTACAAAGAAAAAAAAGTAGTCAAGGGGACAAGTCATTTAGTCGAGCACAGGTCATTTACTAAAAAACAAGAAATAGTGCACGCATGTTGTGCGTTTTTAGAAAAAGTATTTTTTACTTGCGGCAAAACTTTTTTAAATAACATTTTTATTTATTTTCTATGATCTATAAATAGGAAAAAAACTCTAAAAAGATATTTAAATTTTTAAAACAAAATAAGAAAAGAATAAAAATAAAATTAAGTTATGAGTAGAGAGTTAGATGAGGTGGAGTATATTTTTATGTTATTTTATTAAACCGTTAAGATTTAATTCATTTCACTGATCACTCTTCTTCTTTATCAACATTTAATGGATAGTTATATAATGATATTACTTGTGCCATTTCAAAAATAAAAATTCAGAATCAGTGATTTGTGAATTAACTATACAAACTACTAATATGTCATCACATTTGAAGAATAATGCAAAGGTTATAATATTATAAAATAATTACTGGTTGAAATTGTCATACCTTTTCCTTTGATTTTTCATATTTATATTCTTAGTTAATCCAAGAATAATTGTATATCTAATATAATCTCGTAAGCTAGATTTGAGAAGAAAAGTCAATATGTTTGGGTTTGTGTTATATGTATAGAGAGAATGATAGTGAATACTAAAATCGAAGGTGTCCATTGTAGAGAATTTTTTCATGGACAAGAAAACCAATTAGGGTTTTTCCAGAGTCCATTGGATATAATCCTAAGGAGACAACGATGTTGGTTGTGGTTTTGATGCTTTTTATTGAACTTATCTCTCCAGATTTGTTTTCAAAGAAGTCTTTGTTGTCTATAGCTCGACAGTTGGAAAGCCAATAGTTATAGATAAAGCTACTCAAATAAGACAAGACCAAGCACAACTAGGTTTAAGGTTATACTTGATCTAATGGAAAAAAATTCAAAATCGTATAAGATTGTAAGCACCGAGATCGGGTAATTATCGTTTGATCTCGAAAAGAAATTAAAATAACAAACAAATTGATGATACAATTAATTTTTCGTCGAAAGGTACTATCAATAGTGAAAAGTATCAAGGTGAGTCGAGAGAAATATTAAATGAAAAAAGAATGGTTGATCAACAATTGGTTGTTGCCAACTTTGAGCAAAATCGTACACACACTCAATTGATGTTGTTAGAAGTAATATTGCTGTCCAAACAATAACTGAATATATAGGGAAAACGTCAAGAGTTGGGGTTGATTTGTGCCGCGAGTTAGTTCAGGCCAAAAATTAATGAAGTCAGGACACAAACAATTGGATATACCTGACGATATTGAAGATACTGAAAATTCTTGGAAGCATGTTTTGATAGTTGAAACCAAGATGTAACTAAAAATTTGACGCAGACTGCACACAAAAATTCAACTAGTAATTGAAGCATTTCCCTGACTAGTCAAACTAATTCTCCATGTAACTGAATAGGGTGTGCATGAAAATTTTCATGACAGTGAAAAAAGACAAGATATTTGTAATGTATCAAGAGACCTATTATGTTCAAATAACAGTGATGCTTTATCGAACTATTAGAAATTCGTCGTTTGCCGACCGCAAAAATAGTTTGAATGTAGTAGGAAAATGGAATTTTTCGATGACTTTCTGACTATTTTTTGGTAGTCAACATATTTAACGTCGTAAAATATTTAGCGGATACTGTAGTCAGACTTTGACGATTACCGTAGTCGGAAAATATAAAACTAGTCCTGACCATTAAACTATCTAAATGGACGACTACAGTAGTCGAAAGAATATTAATATAATAGTTTATTAATTAAAAAAATCCCAACTACAGTTGCCATAGAATTTAGGTAATTAATTATTTAATTAATATATTTTCCCACTATAGTATAATCATTTAAGTATTTTTCTGAGTAGTGTAGTCAGAATAAGTAATTTATTAAATAAATAACTATGTACTCTCCGATTGCTGTAGTAGGCAATATTAATGTTTTTTGAAGAAGTCAGTTCATTTTGCTGATTATTGTGTTAAAAAAATTGCATTTTTATATAGAATTGTTTTTCTACTTGATACACCACCTGTTAAATTATACTACCATCCATTGATAAAAGTTTAACAATAAAATCAAACATCAAATACATTCCTAATCATTCAAATTTTTATTCAATATAACCAAATTGAAAAGTTCAAGCATTACCCGAAGAAAGTCTAATAAGTATTAAATTGTTATTCAAAACAGAAGTAAATAGTGTAAAACAAGTCTAAATCTCATAGAAAATGTTCAAAAATACTAAATAAGTTTCTTCCGAAGAGTGAGATGTTGAAGCACCAAACAACAATGGCAATGAATGAATTGAGAAAGGTTGTACTCCAAGTCCATAAATTTTACCTTTCTTCACACCTTCTGCCATATTTTTTTCTTCCTTCTGCCATATTTATCCATATATTATATCATCATATGACAGTTGTGTCGTGGAACCAGCCTCAAAGATAAGTCGTGTTTCACTCCGTTCATGCAAGCCTCTTTCAAATGAATCAAATCACTAGATAACTACTATTTATGCCTCATAACATATTAACCAAAGCTTTACTTTTGAGAACCAACAAAACAATTCAACAATAGGGCATAGTCTTTTACAAATTAATAATGACTCTTTAATAACTTTGGGAACAAAATATTAAATAAGCAACAAAATAACAAATTTTGATATCATTATATCCTATTGAAAGATTCTATAAAAAGTTGAAGTAGTGAATTTGACATAGATCCACCCTCTTTAATTGCTAAGGCAGTAGTTACCAAAATATAGCATCAATAAATGAATTATGGCATTGAGGATCAGAAGCAACAGCAAAATCAAATGAAATGTGTTAGTGGAGTGCATCATTATGGAGATAAAATAGAGCATGTGTTTAAGGTGGTGGTGATTGATCTCTATTCAGTCCAGAGTGATTAAGGCTCATATCGAATTCTTATCGAAAGAGAATTGGAATTTGATTTACATATGAAGGCTATATACCTGGATTTATAACCTTATCTATTACTTGTAAAAAAATATTGTACTTGGGTTGTCTTTTCCTTAGAAATCACAAATATCAAGTTATAAATAAAATCCTTCCATGGTAGTCACTGATGTCCATACATAGTAAGAAATGAAGAGCTAGCCGGTGCATGCAACATAAGAATGTTGTCTTAGATAAATATCCCAGTCCTTATTATTCATGTAAAAATACTTTTTGACCTTCAAAAACTTTTAAGAACATCTTCTCTAAAAAAAATAATAAGATATATAAACTTCTGAATCAGATGAGTTCTCGAGATCTGGATAGTTGTAATTATAATCCTTCATAGTTGTGATAGTTGGTTTTCCTTGAATAGATTCTTCTGACAGTCTTCTACGTTGCAGCGAAGATTCCTTTGTATTTTCCCCCCTTTCTTAATACAACAATCATTTCTAACACCTTTTTAATATTTGAGTCTTTGGTGCCCTCAAGAAGGTAATATGTCTACTGTATTCCAAACATATTTCCTTCACGGGATCACCAATGACACCTAAGTTTGAAAGCCTCAAATATTGAAGGTGTTGACTTGTTTGTTGTATTAAGAACAGGATAGAAATACAAAGAATATATTCTTTAAAGTAGAAAACTATCCAAAAGATTTATTATAGGGAAACCAAATATCACAACTATGATGGATCACAATTACGCTTATCATCACACTAAAGTCTATCCAGGAAAACACATCATTGATTATTTGGTTGTTTTTTCTTATGAATAATAACTTCCATGTTTTTCAAGGTTTAAAAGCATTTTTCATGAATATAATTATTTAAGACAACATTCTTGTGTTGCACCTGTCAGTGCCTGATGAACTTAAGGTTACAAACATGTTATCTTCCTTTCTTCCTCTTTATGGTCATCACTGACTGTCAAGGATGAACAGTCACTATTACTTGATAGTTTGTGAATTATGAGAAAAAGAAAACCCAAGTGTATAATTTCTTCATATATAAATAAAATTTCAATTCTACTCCAATGATTTATAAAACAAATGTAGAATTTCATTAATTTGATACTATTTGGATCTTATTTTTTGACTTATGTCTGTGGAATTAGTTTTGAGAAGTAAAAAAGAATTATATTTAACTGAAATTATGGTATTAAGAAAGTTTTGTGGTACATGACCCAAGCGATGCAGGTGCATTTGAGAGACGAATAAACTCTTAGGTTATAGTTAAACACTTCCCAAAATATATGTAGAATGCAACGATAGTACCAAATGTGTGCCACAATAAAATTAAGGGGGTCATGTGCCACTATTCACTAGAAGTGGGATGGTAGAAGTAAGATGACGTCTATAGTTTATTTGCTACACAGTAGTTGTAACATTTTCTACTTGCTAATTATATATCTATAGTTTATTTGCTACACAGTAGTTACAACATTTTCTACTTGCTAATTATATATCTAAAGTTTCTATATTCATTTTTAAAAATTATGTTTGAATTCATAATGAAACAGCTCAATCCCAGATGAGATAACTTAAAACATTAAGATTAAAATAGGGTACATGAAATTAAACCTCTTTTTCCACCTAATTTTCTCAACAATAGCTAAATTCGACCGTCTATAACATCATTTTCCATCTTAATTAATTTTATGTTTTATCCAATTACATTAGAACTCTCTTAAGTAACAAGTGTTTAATTGTGTCATCAAAACCCTCAAAGCACCATAATGAAGATTTGAAATTATACAAAACTAGGTAAATTACCTGTGCTTCGCACGGGATTGGACATTTTATTTACTTACATATGATTATTCGGTAATATAACCTACAGTAAATGATTAAGTTTCATTGAAAATGAGGAATGAAAAAGGTTCATTAGAAGTTTAATTTATATATTTCAATTCGATTCCTCTATAGCAAAAAAAAACTACAATAGTGGCAGAAATAAAAGTTTTGTTTACTAAAAAATCAAATATAATAAATTCAACCATTTCAACAAGGTTATGACTTGTGGAATTAAAGGTGCAAGAGTAGTAATGTGACATTGCAATTGAAATCAATTTTCTTTGTTTATACGAAGAAACTTGTAGAAAGGGACAAAAGAGAAGATCAACTTTCAATCATTTTCTGTGTAACGTTTCACAAAGTTAAAAGAAAAATGTCACCAAAATAGCAAAAAGAGTTGTCATACTTACATGAATCACTATGACTTATAGTAAAGATTAAGCAAATAGGAGGATGAAAACTTTTAGGAATGAAACAAACTTCATAAGAAGCTTAATCAATGTAATTGAATTCAACTATCCAATGGAAAAAACCTTCAAATAATAGTGGCAGCAAATCCCTCTATTTATAGATAACAGAGGATAGTGTGAATAAATATTTATCGTGTCTTACGGAAAGGTCACAACTTTTTGGAAAAGTTGAAGCCATTTGGAAAGGTCACAACCTCTCATAAAAGTCACAATTTTCATAAAAGTGCAACTCTTCATAAAAGTCACAACTTTTCAGAAAAGTTACAACTTTTGATATAAAAGTTGCAACTCTTCATAAAAGTTGCGACTTTTCATAAAACTCACAACTCTTCATAGAACGTTGTAACTATTCATAAAAGTCATAGCTTTTCATAAAAGTCACAACTTTTCATAAAAGTCACATATCTTCATTAAAATCGCAACTCTTCATAAAAGTCACAATTTTCTTGAAAGGGGAAGGCTAGTTATGGAAATAAATAAATTTAAAACAAAATTCTAGTTTGTGGTGGTGCCACATAGGCGGGCCTAATATTTTCTTTATATATATATATATATATATATATATATATATATATATATAAAAGAAAATATTAGGCCCGCCTATGTGGCACCACCACAAATATGATCCAACCAAGGAATCGATAGAAAACGATATGATAATAAATGAAACATGAAAGCAAACATCGAAACATGAAAAATAACACTTGGAATGTTCCAGAAGGGCGTTTTAACATAGATTTGGGGAAATATTCAAGAAGGGCTTTTAACGTAGATTTGGACTACGGAGATCAGTACAAGTTGTTCAGAAAATTGTATTTTACAGTCCTTATTGGTTGGTGTTCCGGTACCGAAAGATGAAGCCGACAAACATTCTACTCCTCTAAGAATGTCGACAATGTCAGAGTGTTTGAGAGAGACTGAGTTATGTTTTTTATTCTAAAGCTTCAATCAAATGCTTTTAGTATTTTCTTACTTTCTATTTCCTTATTTTAATTCCTCTCCTATTTATTCTATTCCATAATTGAATGAAGGCAAATCATTATTTTATTTAAAATTGTGGCACCATCAATGATTAAAAATGTGTTTTTCATTTACTTTTAAGGTTCATTAATGATCTTTATTGATTATGGTGTGGTTTTAAATCAAATGGTGAATTCTCTTTATTTAGTTTCGAAATAGAAGAAAGAAGAGAGAAAATAAATTTTGAAAAGCGAACAAAAAGAAAATGATAAAAGCATTTGATTGACGTTTTAAAAATGAAAAATTTGCCTATGTCTCTCTCAATCGGTATTGACACTTCCAGAGGAGTAGGAGCTACATTGTCGGCATCTCTGATGTCGGAGCACCGACCAATAAGGATCTCAAAATGTAATCTGTTGAACAACTTGTACTTGATCTACGCAATCCTATTCTGCGTGAAAACACTTCTCTAAAACATTCAAAGGTTTATTCTTCTAATTTAGAGGCCTACCCTTATGTTTCGTTTACTTTCATATCGTTTTATTATTTTTCTTGATTCATTGTGGCATGATTCAGTATAATATCAATTCTCAATTATGGTGAAGTTAGGTAAAATTGAGGATTTTGATGACTATTTAACGCTAGTCACACTAAGGTTGCATAACTAATTAACTAAAACAACATCAGTATTCTACTTGATAAAACTGGACTAATGAAACTTTTTAACTCTAGCATCTCCAATCCCTGGGAAATCATAACTATAACTTCTTCATGTTGAGCAGTTGTTCAATATAATGTCGTTTTCACTGTAACAATACAACTTACCTAGTTTAGCTGCATCTAGCAAAATGAATTTGCCCTAACAGGGTAGGAAATAAAAAAAAATTGAGCTCTTTAACAATTTTAAGACAAAAAAACACAAATTAAAATCATCAACAAGAAAAAATATAATGAAATAAAAAAAATTACCTCGTATATCAACCCAACTAAAAGTCTCTCTCCTTACAAAATTAGAATTGCCTTAACATGATATGCCAACAAAGTAATAAATTAATATATTAGGTATATCATCTTCTCAGTACTCCCCCCTTATTTGATTTTAATGATGTGTTAGCATATTGATTTGCATATTCACATATAGGATTAAAAAAATAAAAGAAAATATTGATTTTAGAAATTATAAGTCAGTTCACTTTAAAATGGAAACAAGAATCGAGTTTTACAAAGAAATGGAGAAAACAACTATCTTCTTTGACCCCTTTGGTCACTGCATTCTCCAACTCAATGAAAGACCACAATATATAAACCTCAATCAAAAGCATTAAAGACCTATGCAATATAGATATTTGTGCAAACCCGAAAGGGTAAAAGAAAATTAAATGCAAATCAAAACAATTAACCAACATATACCTGATAATTGCAAGAACAATTGGACAAGAAGCTTGGAAAGTTAATGTAAAAATAAAGCATTGAGAGAGTTCCTTTAGACAAATGGTGTTACGTTAAAGCGCTTTGCTACCTTCACATTAGTGTACAGTAAATGTGTTTATCAAGTATGTTTGAACTTCATAGCATGAGAAAAAAGAATGAGAGAAATGGATTACCTCTCATAGCCCCCTTGTAGTTAGATTCTAAAAACATCATTGTCAACTTCAGATTAATTTGTAATTGAGAGGAATAAGATCTACAATTGTAATGGAAAACTTTTCTGAATACCTGTAGGCACTAAGTGATAATATCAAATGAGGTACCAACATAAGGGGGTCAAATCCTCGAAAATTTCCCTCTTCTGGAAAAGGAAAATAAAGGTAATAAGATATTAGACTTTATTTCCTTTTTTTTCAAGAAGAGGGAAATTTTTGAGGAATTAGTTCCGTTATTATTCTAGAGTTTATGCAGTTCTTCAGATGCACATGATTACTAAGATCACTCCATGCTGCAATCCCAATATTTCTTATATCTTTTCAAACACGCATTTCTTCAGTGATTATTGATTACCCTTGCTTCACACTGCACCAATAAAAGCTAGGAATATAAGGAAACATTTCTACCTTTTACGGCAAGCTATTTAGGAAACATCTTAATCACATATCAATTAGAGTTACTAAGGAATTCAAATTGTTAAAATTAAAAATGTCCTGTAGAGTCCTAGTTTTTTTTTCATTTCATCTTGTAGTCTTAGGATGATATGTATGAGAAATTCAACAAATGTTGATGAAAGTATAACTGATTTTAATAAGAAAAAACAACACAATGGAAAGTGTAAAAAGCAAAAACAATTAGTCAGCAGAAACAACACAGTAGTAGAAACACCCAAAAAAAAAGTGGAAATTGAGACGTCAAAACTAAGAAAAGTCATAAAACAGAGGAAAAGACAATGTTCAGCACACATACGAAATCTTATAAGAGGTGCACACAACATTGTGTTAACCTCATAATCGAAGGTGTTAATAATGACAAATGCATATACTGACTAGTCACTTGATGAAGGAAAGGAATGAGATACATCACCAAATCGCAGATTCTCAATCAACCTGATTGCAGGAATCAAGTGCATCTTGAGCAAATCTAGTAAAGAAAGGAAAGTGAATATTTGATCAATCAGATCAAATTTCACAGTTTGCAAGAATTAAAGGAAGAAACACAAGGAATATATTTCACACCTTGCACAAATTAAAGGAAGACACACAATGAGATCTCTCAAGTAAAACAAGAAGGACAAGATAGTTAAAACAAGGTAAAATCAAGGAAGAAATATCGGGCCAGCAGTCAAGATCACAATTTGAATAAGGTACTTAATCAAATTACTATCAAGGATTTCAAACAAATTTAAACACTATTTATCATCAACTATCATTAAAATGAAAAAGGGAGTGAAAACACAAAACAACACAACTTGATGTAATTAGTTAAACACCACATAATTCACAAAGCTAAAATAAACCTCCATTCTTGAGCATTGAGATCAAAAAAAGAGACAAGATCTAAAACTAACAAAGAGTGTTAAACAACGAAGATAAATCTAAACACCTTTATTTAGTAAACTACAATAGGTATACATAATCGCTAAAAAAACTAAACCCAACACTTCACATCAAAAGAGGAAGGAATACGAGTGTTACCATGTTCTGGACAACGACTAGAACTCTATCCTGGACGTGAAGAATTCCAATCCCACTCCGACTCAAAATAGTCGCAGATCAAAAAAATTTCAATGACGAAAATAAGAACTCCCAAAAACTTAACGGGGTGTTCTTTTTCTCGGCTCCAAAATCTCCTGCCCTGAACAGTAAGGGTGAGGGGGGTTATATAGGACAAACTTTAGGTCGAAAAAAATGGGGAAAACGATGTGGGACTGTTGAAATTTTAAAATTCTTGATTGGATCTTAGGTCTCTTGATGTGAAATGGGTTTAAAGAATTTGGGCAAAAATTTTGGGTTAAAGGTTATCTGATGGTCCAAATATGGACTAAATAAAATCCCTGGAGAGAGTTTCAAAGGGAAATTAAATGGATTATAAAGTCAACTAATTACTCAAGCTTCTTAACTTTAACAACATCAAAATATTTATTTCAAAAAGGAAAGATCTTTTGAAATTGTCAGTTTAAATAAAATAAGGTGCATACTTAATTAAACCTCTTTTTTTTTGTACATCAATTTACTAAGTATTCCTTCAAATTGAAAAATTATATCAATCTATATATTTTAAGTAAAAGACATATAATCCATATGGAAAAAGTGGATAAAAAAGTTTGGAAGATAATTTTGATAGTATTTTTTATTTTAAAAAACAATTATTTCCCATTGTTCAATATTTAAGAAGATTAATAATTAATCAAATCGTGGAGGGTCAAAATTGGGTGTCAACAGGCATCCTCACTATAACATATATTAAGGATACTTCAACAAAAAACCTAAATAAATTGAACTCTCTAATAGTCTCCTTCTACTATTCTTAATTTACCCATTAAGAAATCGAGATCGTTAATAATTTTATGACAAAAAGAACAAAGATGATGAAATGAAAATGACAACTGAACTCATATATCCACCTAACAAAAAGACTACTGGTACAAGATTCTAAATTGTCTTAACATGATATGACAATAAAGTAATAAAATTATTGTTTTAGGCATATCATCTACTTTGTGTTACCCCGTTATTTGATTTTAGTTGTAGCAGATTGGTTTACATATATTCACACATAAAACTAAAAAAAAATAAAATAGAAAATTAATTTAGATATTTAAATCAGTCCACTTAGACATAAAAAAAATCAACTATCTTCTTCTTACTCCTTTGGTCACTGCATTGCACAAACCCAATCAAAGATAAAAACTTTAAAAATCATCCCCATCTATATATTTAACTCTTAATCAAATATTTTAAATACCGAAGAGGGTACAAGAAAAAATTGAATGAAAATCAAAACAATTAACCAACATGTATATGCCTGAAAATTGCATCAAGAATTGGAGAAAAAGCTCCGAAAGGTATAGTGGTAATTAAACTTACACACCTTGTCTAAAGAATTTCTCTTTTCTGAATACTTCCTCGCCCCCTCTGATTTTGAGTATATTTGAATGAGAAAGATTTTGATAATTGACAAATAGGGGAATAGATGAAAGGAATTGGTTCCTCCAACATGTAACTTTCAGACTGAATCCGAGTGGGATAAGGAGAAAATCAACCACCGAATTAGATGTTATAAAGCTGTGGAAGTATTTTTTTTGACAAGAAACTAGAACAGAAAGTTTCCTTTTATAAAGGAGTACGCAGACAACATAGCTTTCATAATCAAATAGGAAAACTAGACAAACAAGGAAGCTGAAGTAAACAAGGAGACAAGAGCCTAAAAGAAGTAGAAGAGTAGAAACTTGCCACGTGAACTTAAAAATTCGAAGTAGAAAAGGAAGTTGAAATCAAGTATAAGAAGGAGTTAGTGATTTATAAAGTTTTCTTACTCTGTTAAGGTAAACTGCGTCAATGTTTTTTGTTTCAAAGCAGTAGGCAAGAAGGAGTCCTAACGTGAGAAGGAGTTCGAGTCAAGTTCGGTTTAGAGAAGTTTTTTTAAAGCGACGAAGACTAAGTTGTGTTGAACAATAGTAAGGAGAGTTTTAAAGTCTATAAATATCGCAATAGTTCATGGAAGAATTTTACGCACTTACATAGAGAGACAATCAAAACAAGATCAAGAGTTTGAGATTTATTGGGAGTGTTGCGAGTTTGTGAGGAAAAAGTTGTAATATTGTAATTAAGAGTTTTGATTACAATCAAGTGTGTCTGTAGGATTCGTCTAAGAAGTTTGAGAAACTTGACGGACGGTAGAAGACTTAAACCTTGATTTTTTTGTCTTTGATAGCTAAGAATTACAGTTTGTAATTCCTTAGGTTACATAGGTTTGTGATCTTTTGTTGAGAATCATAGTTTAATGAAGTGGAGTTAAATCCAATAGAGGTATAGGTCATGGTTTTTACCCATTATGTGTTGGGTTTTCTGTGATAAAATATTATTTCATTATTTTATCTGTTTTACAAGACATAACTGATGTAATCTGCAAAGAAACATATAGAATATACGTGTTCCTTAGTAATACTTGGGGTCCGAATTCCAACAGAGTGAAGATTACTGGGCCATGGAAGAACCAGAATGGTGAAATGGAAAGACCTAGAGGAGAGTAGAAAGAAAAAAAGTAGTCAAGGATAGGTAATTTAGTCGAGGACATGTGATTTGGCAAAAAGAAGAAATAGTGTACACATGAAAGACCTAGAAGAGACTAGAAAGAAAAAAAGTAGTCGATGATAGGTTATTTAGTCGAGGACAAGTTATTTGTAGAAAAACAAGAAATAGTGTACACATGTGGTGGGTTTTTAGAAAAAGTATTTTCTACTTGCAGCAAAACTTTGTCAAAAAAGATTTTTATTTCTTTTATATGATCTATACGTAAGTAGGAAAATTCTTAAATTAGTTATTTACATATTTAAAACAAAACAAGATTTAATTCATTTGATTTAATTCATTTGATGAGGTGAAGTAGATTTTTATTTTATTAAACCTTCATGATTTAATTCATTTGATTGATCACTAGATTACAACATTAAATGCTAGTAAACTCTTCTTCTTTATCAACATTTAACGCATAATAATATAACGTTATTGAATGTAAATCAAAACAATTACCCAACATATATATGCCTGAAAATTGCAGCAACAATTGGAGAAAAAGCTCCGAAAGTTATAGTGATAATTGAACTTACAAACCTCGTCTAAAGTATTGCTCCTTTCCGTATACTTCCTCGCCCCCTCTGATTTTGAGTTTGTTTGGAAGACAACGATTTTGATTATTGACAAATAGAGGAATAGATGAAAGGAACCGGATGCGCCAACATGTACTTTTCAGGCCGAATCCTGGTGGGATAAGGAAATCATCAACCACCGAATTAGAAATTATAAAATTGTGGAAGTATTGTTTTTTTGACAAGAAACTTGAACAGAAAATTGCCTTTAATAAAGGAGTACGCAGGCAAGATAATTTTCTTAATCAAATAGGAATGCTAGACAAACAAGGAAGCTGAAGTAAAGAAGGATACCAAAGCCCGAAAGAAGTAGAAAAGCAGAAAATTGCCACGTGAGCTTAAAACTTCGAATTATAAAAGGAAGTCGAAACCATGTAGAAGAAGGAGTTATTGATTAATAAAGTTTCTTATTCAGTTAAGGTAAACTGCGTCGAAGTTTTTCCTTTCAAAGCAGAATGCAAGGAGGAGTCCTAACGTGAGAAGGAGTTCGAGTCAAGTTAGGTTTAAAGAAGTTTTTTTTAAAGCGGCGAACAGTAATTTGTGTTGAACAATACTTAGGAGAGTTCTAAAGTCTATAAATACTGCAATAGTTCATGGAAAATTTTTGAGCACTTACATAGAGAGAAGATCAAAACAAGATCAAGAGTTTGAGATTTATCGGGAAGTGTTGCGAGTTTGGGAGGAAAAAGTTGTAAGATTGTAATAAAGAGTTTTGATTACAATATAGTGTGTGTATGGGATTTACATATTTATTTACATATTTTAACAAAATAAGAAAAATATAAAAATAAAATAAAAATAAATTATGAGCAGAGAGTTAGATGAGATGGATTAGATTTTTATTTTATTTTATTAAGCCTTCATAATTTAATTCATTTGATTGATCACAAGATTACACCCTTAAATGATAGGAAGCTCTGCTTCTTTATCAACATTTAATGTATAATTATATAATGTTATTACTTGTGCCATTTCACAAAAAAATTATGACTCGTGTGATTTGTGAGTCAACTGTAAGATTTATTATTTAATTATTATTCATTATTTCTTACTTATAACCCAAATTTACTTGCAATCCAAGTAATATCATAAATAGTATTTAATAAGGATATCATCCCTACATTGGTTATTTAATGCACGCACCAGATTAAGTTATAACCTCTATAAATTTGTCCGCCCTCCATGCACCCATTAGGGTTATCACATATTCTTTACAATAATTCAATCGCTGACGGTTGTGATAAAATAAAGTTAGGGCAAGGATGTAGAAACCAATTTACGACTAACGCTTCCGCTTTTCTCTTTGATAATGTCTTCCTTATCAGGTATGTACTCCTAACGATCTCTATGTAAGATTATCGTGTTCAAGATCCTTATATTATGTATCCAAGTATTTAATCTTATATCAACTATATAAACTACTAATATATCATTACATTTGAAGAATAATGATAAGCTAATAATATTATAAAATATTGAAAGGTTGAAATTATCATACCTTTCCTTTGATTTCTCACATATATATGTGAAGATGATTCAACAATAAATGCAATTCTAATATAATCTCATAAGCTAGATTTGAAAAGAATCATGTATAGGTAAATTTACACTTATCCTATAAGCTAGAGAGATTATTCCTATTAAATCCTCAACTCAAATAATATCATTTCAAAATAAAATGAAAAAGAAACATAGTAATTAAAAAAAAGGAAGCATAATGTCAATAATAGTCCAATTGATGAATAACGGAATATTATTATGCAAAATGTGATATTTAAAATTTTTTAAAAATCATATTTATCAGTAACTAATATAAATGGCAATTTATGGACGGAAATTGCCATTTATCCAATTGAATTAAGCCTTTAGCGACTTTGGGAAGTTGACAATGAGAAGAATAAAGGTTTTGTTAACTATGAGAGGAGTAAAAATACAAATTAATTAATCATGAAGATTCATAAGAATAGAAAAAATAATTATAAGAAGTTAACATGAAGTAAATCATCAAAAACACACTTACAAAAAAATAATTAAACATTTATTGATTTAATATCAACCAATGCATGTTGTGAAGCTTTCTCCAGCTAACATGTAGTCAAGGGAGAGATAATGAAATGTTATGTGGTATCACATCCTAGACGTAGGTATGATGATTGTTGGTGTAGTAGATGGATCCAGGGCCAACTCAACAAAATTGGGGGCCTAAAAGTTAAACCTTAAATAGGGGCCCTATTATTCTTTTATTTTATTTTCAAAAAAATTAATAATGATGTACTATATATATATTTAAGGTCAAACACATAAACAGATCCCTAAACTTGTTGGATTTTTCCCCTCAAGTACCATAACTATGCTATTTCCCTATTGAATCATCCATTATTTGTTCCTTTTAAACGCTCTTGGCTGATAGTGGAATCAGATTTTGTTAGGGGTATTGGTAGGAGATACACATGTTGTTCAAGAACTCATTAGTTCAACTGATTGTGAAATTGTTCGGCAATAATTTTGTTTTACTTCAAGTTATTTGAACACATTATAAAAAAAATGAGACTAACACAAAGTTACTTTTCATTCCTTCAATCAAAATCATTACAATACTAACACAATTGAAGACATTTACAATTAAAAAAGCCGATCAAAATCAGCCAATAGATTTTAAAATGAACAAATCATGGGCGGTTTAATGATTCAAAAGAA
The DNA here is from genome assembly GCA_027704785.1 of Solanum chmielewskii. Classification (NCBI taxonomy): domain Eukaryota; kingdom Viridiplantae; phylum Streptophyta; class Magnoliopsida; order Solanales; family Solanaceae; genus Solanum; species Solanum chmielewskii. The sequence goes on from JAKWIX010000327.1 coordinate 4,875,278, forward strand.
AAATAGCTTAGTTGATGTCACGACCCAAAACGAGCCGCGAGTGGAACCCACACTTATCCTACTATGTGAGCGAACCAACCAATCTAAACCCCAGCATTTCAACCATAATAACCAGAATATAATGCGGAAGATTTAAAACTCATTCCTATAACCAATTAATAACTTCTAAAATTTAATACTTATTATTCCCAAAATCTGGAAGTCATCACCACAAGAACATTCTATCCTCAAATTACTAAATCTAAGAGTGTCTAGGAAGCTAAATTAAGTAAACAGATGGTCCATGTCCGAACTTCAAGGACATCAAGACCTGAATGAGAGAGAATCCTGTCCGAGCTAGGAACAATAGCTCACCCTGAAATCTGACGCGATGAAGACTGGCTAGAGTTGAGGACGAGTTGAAGTCGATGGCACGTTTGCTGTACTCCACAAATAACAAAGAAGAAAATTACGAGTAGGGGTCAGTACAAGGCACAAGTACTGAGTAGGTATCATTGACCAACTCAAAATAGAAAGCAATATATATCAGATAATAACATAAAACCAACCAGATACTTAACAGGTGACAACAACAAGTATCATAACCATTGGCCACAACACCAAGCACATCTATGAGGACTCAAGCATCCATACCATACTCATTTGGGAAACATGTTCTTTAAATCTGAGTACATTAGCATGATTAAAGATTCATTCTCTTTACTATCCTGGTGTCGGAACGTGACACTCCGATCCCCTCAATATTCATTCATCTTACTATCCTGGTGTCGGAATGTGACACTCCGATCCCCTACTACTACGTGTCGGTTCGTGACACCCGATCCCTTAATTCCTGGTGTCGGTACGTGACACTCCGATCCCCTAATTCTACGTGTCGGTTCGTGACACCCGATCCCCTAATCTCAATCTATTAGTTCATCAAGCCTTCTTTTATACCAAGGCATCATCATTAGCAAAGTGGATTTAAAGTTTAAGATTCACAACCTCATCTTTCCAATCCATTACAATTACATAATCACATCATGCAAGCACACAATTAAGCATATAGAAGACTTTACAATACTACCCAATACATATCATTCGCTATTAAGAGTTTACTATGAAATAGCATAAACCATAACCTACCTCCACCGAAGAATCGTGATTCAAGCAATCTACTTCTCCAATGTTTTTTGCTTTCTCTTCGTTCTTCTTCCTCCCTCGCTCGTTCTCTCTTCTTTTCTATTTAATTTTCTCCTATTTCTAATTCCCTTTGTTTTACCCTAATTACCATATAATTAAGTATAAAAGATTGTAAAAGTAACCCACTATTTATTTCAAGGTTATCTCCTTTAACCCCCAAGTAATTGAATTATTAACATTAAACCACTGACTTTATAATCATAAGCAGGAATAGTCCAAAACACCCCTTAAAAACTTTTAACAGAAATCCGACCCAGTCAGGGTTACGCAGCCTGTGATGGTCCGTCATGACTGTGACGGTCCGTACTGCAGGTCCGTCACAAGGTTCAGAGAGTTAATTCTGTGGAGAGATTTGTGACGGTCCGTCGTGCAAACGACGGTCCGTCCTGCCATTCCGTCGTGAAGTTCAGAGAGTCGATCTCAGTACCCAAATTTTCCAGAGTGTAAGTGTTTTGGAACGAGACCCCATCGGCGGTCCGTCGTACCCATGACGGTCCGTCGTGGGATCCGTCGACCCAGACAGCTATTACCAGAAATAAACACTACTGCTCAAAACGACTAAACATGTCGTTACAGTTGAGGTACCTAAAGGAAAAAACCCAACAAGTTTAGGGTTTTCTTTATGAGTTCGGCCTTTACTAAAAGCTATTTTTCTTGTCTTTTACATGTAAGTCATTAATTACGGTTTTTTAATAATAGTTCTAGTAATTCCTTTTAATTTGATTATATGGCTAATACATTCAATCTCACATTGTTGATCTTAGATTAAATTTTATCAATTTGAGTTTCCAAAAACTTATTTCATCTGAGGCAATAGTTACAGGAATTGTCAACATTTTTCTATAAGCAATATAAGCATTACGAAAAAAATAAAGTATTTTTATTTTATTGAGTATTTTCATTAAATTATTATGTTTTACTTGTATTTTTTCTCTTGATAATAACTAAAAGGAGAATATAATATATATATATATATATATATACACACACACACACACACACACACTTATTAAGAATATCAATAATAACAAAAGTTCAAGAAAAATTATAAAATTAAGTTAAAATAATAAAACCTGACTCACGACTATGATAAGTTGATATAATAATATTGAAATAGTCTTGCATTCCTTCAATATAATGATTGCTTGTTGCACTTCTTAAAATTTTGAAGAAGACACTCAAAAGCAAATTTTGTTCTTTTTTGACTTGTAAGCAACAATAAATAAATTTTTTAGGAGATAATTCAACATTGAAAATAAAAATAATATAATAGAGGATAAAAAAAGATGAGTATATGGTATATAATAATATAAAATATTTCATTTCCTTAAAAAAGTGGCAAAAACTAACGGCTATTTTTATTTTTTTTGTTATTCTTATTACATGTGTTTTTTAAAAAATATACCTTTAATTTTAAGTAATATGTGTAAGTACTTTTTTAAAATTGAGGGGACCCAAAAATATGAGGCCCCAAGCGACGACTTTAATGGCCCAGTGGTTAAGTCGGCCCTTGATGGACTCTTTGTTAAGATTGGTGTCTTTTTTATAATGGCCTCATAGGGTACTTATAAAATTGTTGTTTCTTCGATTCTTTCTGCTTTCATTCATCAAATGGTAAGATTGGTTAGTGAGTCAATGAATGAAAGAAGAGTTTAGTTTATCGAAGGGTTCAAGGTATTTGAAATTGTATTATGAAAAGAATTTTAAAAAGTTGACGGAATAAAACCTCTCATATGATCCCTTGGTTTGTAGTGGAGGGATTCATTGAATTTTTGCTTATGAGTTTAGATATGACTGTGGGATGTGAACTAGTTCAGTACAACTTGGTAGATATTTATTTACTTTTCTAAAGATCGAGTTTTTGTTTGGGTGACAACGAAAGATGTGTGGAAGATTCTATGTCGTTATGTCAAGCTAGATTGTTTGAACTATGATAGATAACTTATTGATGATTGACTGTGTGGAGCTATTGTTTTACATGATTAATGAGGATTTCGAAGGAATTGAAACTACTTTCCAGACTGTTATGATGTGTTATAGAGGCTTTTGATAGTGAGTAGAGGTTATGAGCTTTTAGTATGACAAAATTATTGGAGTGACCAAGAATTTCTTAAGTGTTAGTATGACGTATATGATGGTTTTGAATATTACATGAAATTTGGTATCTGAAAAATTACGTGGTGTTGATATTGAGTGTGATTTAATTGATTTATCTCGATGGGAAAGTACTTTAGATTTATGAAGTAGTTCTCTAAATATTAGGTGTGACTCATATATGTCATGTAATGCTAAAATGGAAAGAGAGCCTTTTTTTATTTTTTATTTTTTAAGGCTACAATGTGTTTTCTAAGGAGACTTTGATACTAGTGACAGTTTGAGAGTAAGGTAAATGGTTGGTGCAGTTATGATGTTTGTCGGTATTAAGAATGTTAGCTTCAATGGAGTATTGGTAGGAGTATGTGGAGTTTGATGAATCGAGTGCTTGTAATGTTGTGCTGGAGATCAGACTGATTGATTGTGGGTGGCGAAAAATTGAGAGATGGAGTCAGATGAATGAAATTTTATTTATATGCGCCCTATGGAAGGAGTATCTTTCGTTATTCGACCTTACTTCTGTATATTTATATGTGACCAACTACTTCATTCTTGACATGGTTTAGAGTATGATTCACTTTTTACGTTCGTGTACATTTTTGCTTCTATGGGTGAATTCCTAGTGGTGAATCGTGTGTACTGATCTTGTGATTTTTCTCGTATGGTGGCATAATTGGTTAGACTTCTTTATTTAAGTTATGGAAGATTTGGTGTTGTTTGATATGGTTAGAGTATACTAGTGATCTACATGCACGGCCTTGCTTATCAGAACTTATATAAGAGCTATGAAGAGATGTCATTGTCTAAGAGTGTTTTTAGAGGTTCTACATTTTAAGTGTATCGCTTGTTGGGTGTTTACTTGATCCTTTCCTTCTATGGGTAGGATAAGTTTTATTCTCCCTTTACGAGTACTCAATATCTAAAGATCAATTTTTTATAACTTAAACTCGTGAAAAGATTGTATTGTATAAGGGAATCTTAATAAAATCTATCATGATTTGTGCTTTATAGTTCAATTTCACTTCTCGTGGTAGGTGGTATTGATTCAGAATTTGATTGTGGTTATGTTAAAAAAAATCATCATGGTGATTATGTTATAGTCCAGAGTGATTGAATTCAGGGGTTTTTCAGTGGGTTTATTAAAGTTTTATTGGAAAGTTCAGTTCTTAGTATCTAATCTTGATGAAATTGTCTTTAGGAGGAACTCACTTGGAAAGACGAAAACCGACTGGTAGGTCATAACTGAGCTTTGATATCATTGTTTCTGTTCCTTCTTCTTCCTTATGTTCGAGGATGAACATGGATTTAAGTAGTGGATAATATAATGACCCAAAAGCTCATTTTTGGAAATTTTTACGAAATTACCATTTTATACATCTAGATAGTTTCCCAGACTCACTTTTGATCAATTTGTGAAGTTGGATTTGAATTTTTTGAGATATTTGTTAACTACAATTATTTAATTAACGGGTTTTTAAAAATAATTAATTTTAGTTAGTAGCTAATGGCTAAGTGCACACTTTATTTTAAAATCCAATACTATTTGGCACAAATATATTAAAATAACTAAATACCGTTAAACAATTATGTACAAAATTAGTTAAGACTCGAGAGGATTATACTGAGAAAAATATTTGTGCGGCACTAACAAGAGGGAAATGACCTCCCAGTAAGAAAATCTTCACAATTTATGCCTTCTTATCTTATTTCCACACGTATACAATGTTACTGATTTGCGGAGATAAGCTAAGAAGGCATAAATCGTGAAGATATGCTTACTGGGAGGTCGTTTTTTTCTTGTAAGTGTCGCACAAATATTTTTCTCACTATGCTCCTCTCGCTTCTTAATTAGTTTTGCATATAATTGTTTAACCCCATTTATTTATTTTAATATATTTGTGCCAAATATTATTGGATTTTTAAATATAGTATGCACTTAGCCGTTAGCTACTAACTAAAATTAATTATTTTAAAACACCCGTAATTAAACAATCTTAATTAACAAATAGCTCAAAAATTTCCGACCCATCTTCACAAATTGATCAAAAGTGACTCCGGCTAATACTGAGATCGGTAAAATGGTAGTATTCTATAAATTTCCAAAAATGACCTTCCGGGTCCGGGTGATTACATGTATAAATAATACTAATCAACATCTCTTTCTCCCTTTTGAGTTCAAACTTCTAAGCAAAACATTGAGATCAACTTAAATCTATATAGACAATTTTTCCTTTAGGTGATGCACACACAAAAAAAATTGAGATCTCAATGAAAAACTATAATCTTGTGTCAAGAAGTTCTTGATCAAGAAACTGTCGATCTATTAGCATTCTCTCCAACAGCGGGGAGTTGGCTAACAAAGATATACTCCATCTCAGAAATTGTTCATGTAAAATTTTCTTGCTTAACTTACTTGAGGTGATCAAATATATTGTCCTATAAATATTCGAGTTCAAGTGATTCTTCAGTATCACTATATACCATCTTCATCGAAAGCCTAAAAAAAAATAACAAAGTCAACTCTTAGATCATTGACAAACTAAAAAAGTACGAAAAATAATCCATATAAGAAAAAAATGAGAGTTAAAGCACTACAAACATTCATATAAAAATACTTCATGTTTGGGAAGCTTCCTATCAAGGTAAGAACACACGAACGCTCATCTGATTTCACTAAAAAAATATTAAGTAGGTAAAATTATTTGTTGTTATCAGGATTGAAGGGAAGCTTTGTTGGTGCTTCATATTCTTCTTCAACTTTGAAGAAGAATATGAAGCACCAAAAAGGATTTCCTTTAATCCTAACAATGTCGAACGATTTTATCTTTTTGATATTTTGTTGGTGGAATCATATAAGCTTTCATATGCTCTTTGCTTGATACGAAGTTTTCTATATTTGGAATATCTCGAAATGTAGGTTTGTAGTATTTTGACTCTTTTCCCCCATAATTATTGATTATTTATCGCCCTTTTGGGATCCTCAAAATTTGAGAGTCAACTTCTTGTTATGTTTCTTAGATTTTGTATGAAGATGATAGTGATACTGAAGAATCATTTGAATTCCAAAGTTTCTCGGATATGACATTTTATTCCTACCTTTTGTTTCAGATTTCTCTTTGTTTTATAAATCTCAACCTACAAAGAAAAATAATGAATATTTTCATCTAGTTCAAGTTTGCAATTACTAAAATCTTTTTATTTAGTAATAAAATAAATAAACATAAGAAGTTGTTTCAATTTTTAGATTTAGAACATCAAATCAACAATTTTACTAGTATTAAACTTCAAAAATACTAAAAAAAACTATGTAATATAACGCTAATCAAAAAAGAAAAAGTAATATTTTTTTTTTAAAAAAAATAGAAAAGTAAATTTTACATAACTTTTATTAGAGTTTTAATCATAAGGCACTTTTTGGACTCTTTCAAGTCTTTAGCCTTAATCAAGAATAAACTATCTAGCCTTTAACAATTTACATGAATTTAGAATATGATTTTATACTTTTTAGAAAAGCAAATAGGTTCTATACAGGTATATCACAATTTGTAAAACATTCGTCAAGGATCAAAAACTAGCCAGATCATTTTCTCTTAGAATGTTCCTGAATAGACAAAAAGATAAACTTAAAAGTGATGTTAGAATTCACAAAAATCAGTTATAGAAAGAACAATAGTATAAATCAAATTGAGAAGAACAAAAGGGGCAAACTTGAGGATAAAATTGAGCAAATAATTTGTTGTTAATTTACCTATAATCATAGGTGAAATGGAGTGGAGTCCAGGAAGGCAGGAATGACGAATTCGCACAATTGTAATTTTTTTTATTATACTAAAAATGAATCCTAGAAAATAAAATTTCGAGGAAGAATGGGGGAATTTTGTTCCTTTGTTTTAACGACTACTATGTGTATTGAGTTTCTTACTTCACACATAGTACCTTTCTATGTACATTCTATACTTCTTCCTATGAGGGGATATATAAAGTCAAGTCTTGTATATATTTTACGTTCTTAGTTTTTATTAGATAAATAGATATTTAATTCTTTTTTGAACTTTGACTAGATGTATTGTTGTATTGTTATTGTAATACGACAAATGATTTGTGTACATTCTACACTTTTATCTTTGACTACATATTTGCACGTAAGACTCTTCTTTGACCATTAATATATTAATATAATTAATGGTAATTTTTCATTCTAAGTATCAAAAGGCTAAAATATATTGATGTTGTAACATAATAAATGGTTATTTTCCATTCAATACCAAAAAGCTCTTCTCATTTCCATAAGTATTTTGTGTGAAAAACTCTTTTTCTAAGAGAGTAAAAATTATGATATTTCTCTATACATGATTATTCTAAAACTCTTCACTGTGATCGAGGTCAAACTCCAAATAAGTTTCTAATTGTCCTTGGTAACACCTTAAGAATTGTTTCCTATAGCATTGCCTCTATTCTCTTGATATTCAATAGCGCTACCTTATAAATGAATTCCTAAACATAAACAAGACAACACCTGTTAAAATCTAAATGTAGTATCAATAAAGATCTTATCTTCAAACTTCTCCAAAAAAAAATTAGCCATCAAAAACTTAAATACCCCTACATAACCAAACTACAATAATCAGACTTCCTTGTAACAATCTTGTTTGTTTCAACACTTTTTTGAATTTTATAATGATTGGTTGTTTTATACCTATAACAATATTAGGCCAGTTAAATAATATAATTTGACTATTATAGCAAAAATTATTTAAAAAGATATTAAATATAATTCGAAATATCATAGATATGTTGCTCTACTAATTAAAATTTAATAAAAATTCAATACACTAACTAAATAAATAAACTTATGTAGATTTATTCCCCATGTTAAATCTCTTTGAAAATTAAATTCATTCAAAATGGAAAACTTTCTATGTAAAAAACTTTAATTATAAGTGTTGATACATAAATTTTAAATAATAGTGCTAACTTCATCACACTTTGTATACAAAGAAAAATCTTGATTGATCTCAATTGAACTAAACTTTCCACTTAAAAATATGCATTTAAACATCTTAATTTGATTTAAGTTGACTTCATTAAACAATTTATCCTCGAAAATGCACATCTGGAATAGATCCTCTTAAATGAGTATGTAGATGTGCATTTTAGAAATTATTCGTAAACACACTTATCTTAAATTGAATTATCTTGATTATCAATGGCACAACTATAGTCGGAAGAACACCTTTCTTTCAAAAATTACATTATATATAGGTCAAATCTTATATAAAATATCTTAAACACCAGCAGAACAAATGGAGACCTACAACACAATGAAAATGGTATATATATATATATATATATATATATATATATATATATATGTGATACTTACTAGATATGAGATTCAATTCATTGCTGTAAATTCTTTTAAATGCCTAAATTTGACATGAACTAATTGAGCAGAAGCTTGGTGACAATTGAATGTAAAAGTATATAAGGGATGTAAGATTGAATCTAGAGTTACTTTTTTTTTTTAGTTTTGTTATTCAATATTTTATATCCTTCATTACATTTCTTATTATGTCACTATAAATGTCTAGACACATCTATTATTAGTTAAGATTAAATATACCACTTGCTTGTTGTTATGCATGTCAATCAGAAAAGGAAATTATCGCAGACATTGGCAGTTGTCTTATGAAAACAACTTCATTAAACAGAAACAGATCAATCAGAAAATTAATTGATTTTTTTACAAAAAAAAAACATGCTTATAAACACAAAGGATTCAAGGATAAAATCATACATATCAGAAAATAACATAATAAACGTACTTTTATTTCTACATTACATATGATTAATTCATAAATTAAAGTTGGTGTACCTTTAGTATAATTTTCTTTTTATGAAAAATGACAAATTATTAACATATACATGTGAAAAACTAAATACAAAACTATTGATGTTATGTTCGTCCTCTATTTGTTCCTTTATATAAAAAAGTAAATACATGTCATAAAATTAACTTTAAAAATGTTGGGTTTTATGATTCAAAATCAAAGGTGTTCGATATTGAATTGACACACTTAATTTATGATTTTGTTATTCACCTTGTACCATAAAATCAATATAGTAGTTTTGCTTTATTAAAGGTGAAAAGACATAAAGTGACATCTGAAGTTGTCCTTAACTTTTAAAAGACATCTTAACTATGCAGATGTCCTATTACCCCCCCCCCCCCCACAAAAAAAAAAAAAACTATTCAGAACATATATTATTGCATCATTTTTGGATCAATTCCAAATCTGAAATGGCAAGTGTAATCACACACCAAAAATCATAGTGTGACGGGTTAATTCAATTTGAAATATTTTTTTTTCATTTTTTTTTGTTTATTTGTTTGTCTTAGTTTTTGACTTATTTTAGTTTTATTATTTTTATTTTAATTTCATTTCAATTTTTAATTTATCTTCCATCCCAACTATCAAGCTCCCTCCATTTTCTTTCTTTATTTCTTCTTCTTCACCTCTTATCTTCACCTAACCCCACACCCATATCAAGTTGAGCCCCTCCATTTTCTTTCTCTTTTCTTCTTCTTATTTGGTCAAATTTCTTACTTTCCAAAATTATACTATTTTTTAGACTTTGTTGAGTTATTGATAACAAAACTAATTAGTTTTCTAAGATCAAAATTTTGAAGGTATGATCATTTAATTTATCTCATTTCCATATAAATTCTAAACTAGAAATGATCATTTTGAAAGCATAAGAATTCACCGAAAAATTAAAAATTTTAATTAGAATTTTGATTAAAAAACTAAATAATGTCTACTAATCATCTTGAAATCTAATGGGTTTATCAAATTTTTTGAAATGTATTAAAATATCTAGTTATAATTTTAAAATTAAAGAGATCTAAAATAATTGTAGAATAAAAGAGAGATGGAGTTGTGGTAAAAATATACATTGAAAGTGAAAAGTCAATGATGATGACAATGAATTATTGAAGAAGAAGGAAGAAAGAAAAAGAAAAAAATATCAAGGATAAAAAGTTAAAATAATAAAAAAATAAAAATATATATTATATAGTAAAGTTCTTGTAAAAATAAAATTATATTCATTTTTTTAGTTTGTTAACGCTCTTTAAGAGAGTGTATACACACTCCATGCCAGGTGGACAAAAAATGATGGAACAATATCAGTTCAGGATTGTTTGAGGAGATAATAGGACACTTGCATAGTTTAGGTGTCTTTTTGTAAATTCGGGATAACTCCAGGTGTCACTTTATGTCTTTTCTCTTTTTAAATCTATAAGGTAGTTAAAGACATGTCATTCAGAAAGAAATTTGTAGCTAAAGACGTGTCATTCAGAAACAATATATATACTTTTTAAAAAAAGACATCAAGTGACACCTAAATTTAATCGAATTTTCAAAAAGAAATCTTAAATATACGAGCGTTCTATTGAGGGACGTAGCTACAGCCCGTGAAGGGTGGTCAGCTGACCACCTTTCGCCGGAAAATGAAATCGTATGCATAGGAAATATACTCTTTGTTATTTCGTTATATAAATAAATGCACACACTAAATATCAGTGGAGGTTGATAGTCCAGTTGTAAGTGTGTTCAGTTCAGTGCCAAATGTCTGCAGTTTGATTCTTGCTAAGGCAAATGTACAACAACTATTTTTAAGTTTAAAGAAAAAAAATGGGAAATGAATATGTAATTTTATTTCAAACCCACTTACTGGTAATAAATATATTGCACACCCAGTAGCTAAAAAAATTTACTCTTCCAATTTTGAACACCCTTGACAATCTTGAACTAATATTATAACATCATCTTTTGTACATTTCACATAAAGAGAGTGTGCACTCTCTTAAAGAGAGTGAGCAACCTAATATAACTAATATAAAATAATTTTGCGGGTTAAATAAATTGTTACTTCACCATAATTCTCTTATATAGTTTAAAAATTGTGAAATGTTGTGGCTATAATACCTTTTCGGAACTTACAAATTCATAAATTTTTTTTCAAAATCTAAAGAGTAAATTCACATTCAAAATTTGAAAATGACGATAAAAATTGAGATAAAAGGAATAATATTTATTATTATAGATATGCATGATTCATAACCATGCAGCAATGTAATATTTGCGTACACCGAGGTCATGTGTAAGATATATGATAGTCACCGCTAAAATAAAATAATTTTCCCCTAAAAATTGGAAAAGGGTCAAAAATATTTCTGAACTATGCGATATAGATTACTTGTGTCTTCTGTTCTATTTTAGGATTTAAAAATACTCTGTCATTATTACAAGAGATCACAAATACCTATCAAGAGTTAACACCAAAAGTTTTAATGACGTGGCTAGCCATATGGACTTGTCCCTCCACTTAAGCTTCCAATTGTGGAGGGACCTTAAAAGACTAGTCATTGTTCTCTTTATATTACTATTTTCATTCATCTTTTAATTGTCATAGTTTTCTTTTACTACACTAGTTCACTTTTAATTGTCATGATTTATTTTTTAGAGTCAAATTTTAGAAATTTCTACTATATTTTAAGTGTATTATTTCATCATTTTGGTATGCAAAAAAATTGCAATTTATAGTACTTTTGTTATAGTTTTTTTATATTTAAATTATGCTTAAAATATCAAATTAATGTAATCTAATTTAACTTTGAAATTAGTTGAATTTACTTTCTAAAAGCGCAACATGACAAATAAAAATAGACGGAGGGAGTAGTAACTTTGACTAAGATTTTATGATGTACTTTTTCATCATATTATTTAAGAAATGAGAATATATAGTAGTTTCGTATAGCTTTGACATTTTTTATTTAAAATAACGAAATAATGTATTTTAGTTTAACTTTAAAAATTAGAAAAATTACCTTTTGATAAATATAACATAATAATTAAATGTGGGCCGCGGAAGTATATTTTTAGTAGAGAAATGAGTAAAAATATACTTTTTGTAGGTAAAATTATTAAATAATTTAAACGGATATCCTTTTTGTTTCTTAGAATTTGAATTTTAAAAGAAAATCATGTCAGAAAATTTAAATAAAAAATCAATTAAATAGGTTTGACAATTGTGTAGGTAAAATATTTATAATTGGGTGACTTTGAGGTTGTGAAAAAGAGTTGAGCGACTTTCTAAGAAAAAACTCTTAGTTGAGGGATCATGTGAGATATTATCTTCTTAATGTTAATGAGTATATGTACATTTTTCATTTTCTCTTTACTAAATTTAGGGATAATTTTGGAGACCTCCTCAAGATATGATTCAATTACAATGGACCTCCAAGGGCGAAGCCACCCGAGGGGCAAGGGTGTCAAGCTACACCCTTTCGTCGAAAAATTACATTGTATATACTTCTTTGGCATGACGTGTTACAAACATCGAGAACACAATGACAAAAATAGAAATGGAGAAGAAAAAGTATTCACACTCATATTACTGGTTGAAGTGACATAAGCAGAAAATATAAGAATGCTCCAATTATACATCAGAACTTGCTTCCCGTTTGGTATGCGATATGGTATCCTCATTTGGAATTATGAAATGAAATTGAAGTTTTGTTTGCATTGATGTGACATTTTAATATTAATAAAAATATATATTGTATGTCACATTATATATTATATTATGTCTATTGATGAACATTACATTTGTGCCTCTTTACTCTCATCAATTGTGGAAGAAAGTGATTGTTTGTTTTTAGTAACTTATGTAACCACCAACTCTTCATTTCATCAATTATTCTATATCTATGTCTTGTAACTTACGTAACATTTGAGCCATTGATTTGGAAAATTTACGATCCACTATCTCCTATTCATTGCAAGAAAGAATTCATCACCCATAAATTTTGTAGTCTTCATTTGTGTTTGGATAAAAGAAGAAACAAGAGAAGTACAAGAAAATGTAGAGTGTGAAAGATGAGTAGTATAATATTGAGATTTGTGTAGTGAAAGAGAGAGTTGAGACACATAAAATATTCTGAGTATTCAACTATATTCACTATACAAAAGAGAGTTTTATTTGTTGAAGGAATGTTTCTTTTGTGGAGCATTGGACTCTTCAACTAATCTAGAGTTATTTAAGTTATACACTGTTGTTGAGCTGTTGTATCGTGGAGGGGAAAAGTTAAGAGTTATACTTCTGGACCAGTGTATTTATGCCACATTGGGCTTGAAATTCCTTAAAGAGAGCGAGATATTAGTGTTTCGGCCTAAAGATTTGTTTATACATTTTTGTTAATTTTATTTCAACTATAGTTTATTGTATTTTTTGTATATTACACCAACAAAATTTAAGGAGATTCATGTTTTGTTACAGTTTGGAAAAATGTGGATATCAAGATAGGGATCACAACATCTGTCACGCTCTGAGCTACCCCTGATACGTGGACACGGAACCTAGGACCACAAGTGATCCCAAGCTAACCTTGCTGACATGATCATGAGCATACTAAAGATAATAAACTTAATGCGGAAGGTAAATCATAATTTAAACTGAAAAGATGGGGAATACCCATATACTATAACTGAGATAATTGAAATATTGATGAGTTTGATACAAAGAAGTTACTAACTCAACAATAAGCTTAAAGTATCTATGCCTGAAATATGCCTCTAAATGACTAAGAATAATGGGACAAGCCCCAACTAAGCCTGGCGAAAATTGAAACTAAAGGACTAAATACTGAAAAGTAACTCATGACTATTGTCCTCGGCGAACAGGACTCACCACTGAATATGCTGAACTGAAAATAGGGAATCGATCTAAGCATGATCTGGATGCTGAGAACTTGAACCTACATAACGAGAAGATGTAGTGCACGTATGCGTTAGTACTTGGAAGGTACTGAGAATGTAGGATAGAACAAAGCTGAAATAAAACATAACTGATCAAGTACAAAAAAGCAAGTATAATAATATGAACATGATATACTAACTGAATGCAATGACCAATTTATAACATGCTGAAACTGAATAATAAATATACTGATAATGGTCAATGCAAAAGAGTCTGAGTGAACTGTGGGACCTACTGATAACTGATAATATAGTAAGATCATATAAATGTGGGGTCCGATATATACACCCTATCGATAGGACCCCATATACCCTGTCAAAGGTATAAGGACATGCTGACGTGATCACTAAACTGATTGGCCACAAAGGGGACTTACAACCTACTTGGCTAGTAGTTCTGGGACTAATTAGGTACGCAGAACCCTAGTCCAGCTTGCTATTTTTCTACTCCCAATGAATTATGTTTAACTGATTATGATTGAGTTCCTGTAAATGCTGCATAGCTCAAAAATGAACATGCAAGCTGAGAATGCAACGTTTAATCTGATAATTATGCATTAATAACTGAGACATGTATAATTGAATAACTGAAATATCTGACCTAGCATATGTAATTTAAGAACTGAAGAAATACATAGATAGGGTTCTGAAATTCATGCGATAAAATGAACAATAACTTTACAATCTGATTTGGAACATATATTTAATAAATTCATCAAGTTCTATAGAGGTTCTAGAAACCCTACATTTTATCATGATAATAGAATCAAGAGCTGACTGAAAACTAGGAACCTAATTGGTAAAAGGAACCCACTAGTGAAATCCCACATGCCCGGTGACGAAATTCACGGAGAAATATTCAGATTTTGGGGAAGGAACTGTGGGAAACTTGCTGACTTCTTGACTAGGGTTCTTGACCTTTTTCTCCTTTCTTGCTTCTAATTTTCAATGTTTTTGATTAATGATTTGACTTAGGTAAGTTTTAGTTATGTTTCTAGGCTTAAACTGAGTAAAATCTTATGATTTAGGATCAAAATGACATATCTTGGGGTTTAAATGAAGTGAAAGAAGACTTAAAGATCCCTGAGTTAATTGTTGTCGGACCAAACGACGACCTGGACAGACGATCCATCGTTCATCGATGGTCCGTCGTTTGGGTCTATTCGACAGTCCTTTACTAAAACGAGGATAACTTTTTCCTCGGAGGTCTGATCTTAGACAGGTTGGTGGCTATGGAAAGCTAATTCAATTATCTATTAGTGGGTAAGCCATAGGAAACTTAATTAATTTTGTGTTAAGAGTTATGATCAATTGAAGTTGATCCAACTATATTTCCCCCTAAATTGTCTGCTAATTTCCATCTATGGTCATCACCTACGGACCAAAGATCGAATGACAGTCCGTGATGGTCAACCGTGGTTCATATCAGAGAGTGGGTGAATGGGATGTCAATGACGATCACATACTACAGATCAAAGTCTGACCTACGGACCGTAGGTCCGTCCATTAATCAGGTCTTAACCAAATTTTCCTGGGCTAAGATTTTGGGTGTTTCTGACAATATTAACGGATTTACAGGATGGACCGTTTGTCAGGCTACGGTCTTTCGATGTCCACCATTTGTTGCACCTGCAGATTTTTCTTAAAGATGGTTTTTGGTTTGTGTTGGATACGGGGTGTTACATTATCTCCCCCTTGGGACCATTTGTCCTCGAATGAAGACTAAACTAGATATATTAGAGGGTGAGAGTTGAAATCCCTACTACTAAACACAGAGTACTATGTTTCTGAATGAAATGAGTTCCGAGAACATGCAAATACGCTAAATGCAAGCATAACTGAGGGAACATGATTCTCTGATTGAATTCACGCATGAATGACTAGAAAATTGAAGAGGAACTATTACCTCTAGCTGGAGTGGAATCAAAAGGAAAAAGGTAAGGATACTTGGTTTCATGGCTGCCTTTGCTTCCCAAGTAGCTCCCTCTACGGACTGACTCCTCCACAAAATCTTGACTGAAAAAACATCTTTATTTCTCAACCTTCTAACCTGACGGTCAAGAATCTCAACTGGTACGTCCTCATAAGAAAGACTATCTTTCACCACCACACTTTCTAATTGAACTACAGAGGTTGGATGACCCAAACACTTCTTCAAGAGTTAGATATGGAAGACCGGATGCACTGCTGCTAATTCTGCTGGCAACTCTAACTCACATCCCACCTTGTCAATCCTTTACAAAATCTTGTAAGGGCCTACATACCTAGGACTGAGCTTCCCTTTCTTGTAAAACCCCATCACCCTTTTCATAAGTGAGACATTCAAAAAACCTAAACATCAACTTCGAACTCTAGTTCCCTCCTACTTACATCTGCATAAGATTTCTGAAGACTCTGGGCTGTCTTGAGCCTATCTCTAATGAGTTGGACTTTCTCCATATCATAAACGACTCAATCTGGCCCTATTAAAGCTTCTTCACCTACTCAAAACCAACCAACTGGAGATCTACATCAAAGCCCATACAAAGCCTCACAAGGGGCCACCTGAATGCTGGAATGATAGCTATTGTTGTATGCAAACTCAATAAGAGGAAGGTGATCATCTGAACAACCTTTCAAATCTATCACACATGCTCTCAACATATCCTCTAGGATGTGCATGGTACGCTCTGTCTGTCCATTTGTCTGTGGATGAAATGTTGTACTAAGGTTAACCTGAGTAACAAGACTTTTTTGAAATGACTTCCAGAAATGAGAGGTTAACTGAGGATCTCTATCTGATTTGATAAATAAAGGAATCCCATGCAACCTCACAATTTCGTTAATGTAAAGCTTGACATAGTCCTCTGTCGAATCTGTAGTCTTGATCGCTAAGAAGCGAGAAGACATAGTCATTTTGTCAACTATCACCAAATGGAGTCATGTTGTCTGCGAGTACGAGGTAACCCTGTAATGAAATCCATATTGATAATTTCCCACTTCCAAGTAGGAATATCGATTTGTTGAGTCATACCTCCTGGTTTCTGATGTTCTACCTTGAATTGCTGGCAATTGGGGCACTTACTCAGAAAGTCTTCTATATCCATCTTCATGTTGTTCCACCAATAGACTTCCCATAGATCACGGTACATCTTAGTGGCACCTGGAAGAATAGAATAACTGGAGTTATGGGCTTCTGCAAGAATGTGCTATCTCAACTCACCCACATAAGGAACACACAATCTACCTTGGTAGCGAAGTACACCATCTCCCCATTGGGAGAAAACCTTCACTTTCTTATTGTGGACTGCACCCTTAAGTTCAAGCAAGATTGGATCACTGTCTTGCTTTTCCTTAACCTCCACTACCAAAGAAGATTCTGCCCTATTCAGAACTATTACACCATTGTCTGATATGCTCTTAAGGCGAACTTTGAAGCGAGCAAGCCTATGAACATCCTTCATTAGCTCCTTCTGTTCTTCCTCAACATGGGATACACTACCCATAGATAATATGCTAAGAGCATCTTCTACTACATTCGCCTTACCACGATGATAGTACACACTTATATCATAATACTTAAGGAACTCAAGCATCTTCTCTGGCGAAGATTCAACTCTTTCTGGATGAACACATAATGAAGGCTCTTATGGTCAGTGAACACATCTACATGAAGTTCTATCGAAGTTCTAGAAACCCTCGGTTTAATCATGATAAGAGAACAAAGAACTGGTTGAAAATTAGGGACCCAATGGGTGAAAGAAATCCACTAATGATATCCCATATACCTGGTGATGAAATTCACGAAGAAATTTTCAGATTTCGGGGCTAGAACTTCTAGAATCTTGTTGATTTCTCGACTAGGGTTCTTCGTCTTTTCTCCTTTCTTGCTTCTAATTTTCCAAGCTTTTGATTAATTATTTCACTTAGGTGAGTTTTAGTTATGTTTCTAGGCTTAAACTGACTAAAATCTTATGATTTAGGGTCAAAACGACGTATCTTGCGGTTTAAACAATGTAGGAAAAGACTAAAAGACCCCTGAGTTAATTGTTGTAGGACCAAACAATGACCTAGACAGACGGTCCGTCATTCCATCGACAGTCCGTCATTTGGATCTGTTCAACATGCCTATAGTAAAATGGGCATAAAATTTTACGTGGAGGTCTAATTTTAGCAACGTAGGTGGCTATGGAAAGATAATTCAATTATCTATATGTGGGTATGTCATGGGACACATAATTAATTTTTTTCTAAGAGTTATGATCGATTAAAATTGACCCAACTTCATTTCCCCCTAAATTGTCTGCTAATTTCCATCTACGGTCAGACCTACGGACCATAGATAGAATGGCGGTTTCTACAGGTCAATCGTGGTTTGTATCAGAGAGTGGGTGAATGTTTTGTCGATCGTCGGTCACAGACTATGAACCGTAGTTTGATATACGAACCGTAGGTCCGTCCGTCGATCAGGACTTGACCTAATTTTCCTGGGTTGAGATGTTTGGGGTTTCTGACCCCATTGACGGATGTGAAGGACGGACTGTGGGTCAGGCCATGGTCCGTTGATGGCTACCATTGGCTCTCTTTAAGAGATGGAAGAGAAGATGTGTACGGTAAGTATTTTGCTACTTGATCAAAAGTGGAGAAAAGGTAAAGAAAAAAATTTACCTTGTAATTTCCGGAATAAAGTGAATCTACTTTTCATGAAAAAAATTATATTGAATTCTTGAAATAGCGAGGGTTCATGAAATAAAAAAAATCATTGTGAAATTGTGATTTTTGCTTCTTCGAAAAAATGCTCTAAAAGAGTGTTACAAGTATATATATATTAATGGTGGAATAAAACACATGTTATTATTTGGCTATAATGTGATGATTTTTAGATCTAACATGAGAGTTTTAAATAAATTATGAAAACCATTTGAGGTAGTTATTTAACATGAAATGTTATGTTGAGATAAATTTCATTCTTCAAATGAAAAAAGAACCATAAAACATGTGATGAAATTTTCCTTGTCAAGTCACATAATATGGAAATAATTATGAAATGCAATTTCGTTGGTTGTGTGAGTCTTGCAACTCCTTTTGATTGAATTACTTAAGAAAGTTGTGATAAATAAAAACAAATGGAGTTTTCTAGTCTAATAAAAATATGAGTTGTGACTAACAACTTTTCTTGATATTTTGTTTGTTGTAAAAGTACTTGAAGTTAGTAGCAAACTAGATTAGAAAAAATATTTGGTGTTATTTAGTGGGATGAGAAAAGCAAATTACTTTTTGCCATCTATATTATGAAGGTTGAAGTAAAAACAATAAATAAATTAAACTTCAACTAGTGAAAAAATGAATTGAAACACTTTATTTTTTTAAAAAAAATTTCTAATTTTGATCAAATGTGAAAGCACCAATATAGTGGTTGAATACAAAATCGTTATTATAACGGTAAATTTAGGCTCATGAGGAGAAAAACATAATATTGTTAGATCATATTGATCGTTGGTATACCATCAATGTTGATTGTGTTAAAACTTGTTGTAATCTTGTAGATTCATGAACCAAGTCCTTAGAGAGATAAAGAGTCTGAAGCACATGGAGCGGGATAAAAGTTGAAGCTCATGAATTCTTAGTCATATATGAGGAAATCCAACTTGGGAACTACAGATCTTATAACCAGGTTCAATGAGGAGAACAAATCATATGATTACTTTTTGTGAGATGCACTACTGTTAATTTAAACTCTCAATGAAAGTTTGTATCTCGTATGAGTGAGGTGTAAAATCATAGGAGCACCCTTGAAAGATTTCACCTATGTGAATATGAAAGTACGTCACTTTCTATGAGAATGGGCTTATTCTCAAAAACACTAATGAAACTGCGATAACACAAGGTTGTAACATGTTAGCTATTAAAGCTTATGTCAACACATTCACTATTGTGTGTAAGGTGTAAGTTTTTATTTTCGTTAGGCATTCATTGTTCAAATCTGAGACCACTACTGACTCTAGAGTAAAGGTCATTGTTTTACTAACTAAAGGTTCAAAGAAGCGCATACCTTCATTATGCATTATAGTCTACATTTAACTAAGTTGTGAAAAACTCTATTATCTTAATATTAAAATGTGTGTGGGATTGTCGGTGTGACATTTTAAAATTAATTAAAATATATATTATATGTCACATAATATATCATGTTATGCCTATTGATAGACATTACATTTGTGCCTCTTTACTCTCATCAATTGTAGAAGAAAATGATCATTTGTTTTTGGTAACTTATGTAACCACCAATTCTTTATTTCATCCATTATTCTATTTTTATGTCTTGTAACTTGTGTAACATTTGAGTCATCATTTGAAAAATTTATTATCCACTATCTCCTATTCATTTCAAGGAAGAATTCATCTCCTATAAATAGTGTAGTCTTCATTTGTATTGAGATACAAGAAGAGACAAGAGAAATACAAGAAAATATAGAGTGAAAAAGATGAGTAGTATTATATTGAGGTTTGTGTAGCGAAGGAGAGAGTTGAGACATAGAAAATGTTCAAAGTATTCAATTATATTCACTTTACAAAAGAGAGTATTATATGTTGAAGGAAGGTGTTCTTTTGTGAAGCTTTGGACTCTTCAACTAATCTAGAGTTGTTGGAGTTATACATTGTTGTTGGGTTGTTGTATCCTGGAGGGGAGAAATCAAGAGTTATGCTGTTGGACCAGTGTATATTATGCCGCAGTGGGAAGGAATCTTCTTAAAGAGACGATATATCTGTGCCTCAGCCTAAAGATTTGTTTATACATTTTGGTTCGTTTTATTTCAACTTTCATTTTTTGTATTTGAGGTATATTACACTATCAGTTTGGATATGCGATATGAAGTTTTGGTGTTTTATATTTTCTTATAAATATAAAAATCTCATAAGTTCTAAATCTATTAAAATAGACCTAATTGTTTATTCAATATTATCAAATAAACAAAAAATTATAAAATCTCATAACAAATTTGTAATGACCCTCAAAGTGAAATAGGTCAAACTAGAGCTTCGCATGTGTTTCATGAGTTCATAATGTATATAAGTAATAACTTTTAGCATTATAGGTAATGAGGTTAGTTTGATATGTTTGGAAGTAAAACATCAAGGGACGACCAACATGTTCGACGACTAGACGTCTATGTGCTTGTGTGTGTATTTGTGTGTCTTTGCATGTTTTATGTATTTTTTGGGGTTCTATTTGATAGGAGAGGATCCTAAGACCTAGATGAGAATTCCTAGGGTTTGACGTCCGGGTACGACTCCCCAAGGGACCCTATGGGTACTTGAGGATGACCCAAGATTTTGCAAGAAAGCTATCAAGCACTGCCCAAATGGCGACCGTAGTGGACGGGCAAGATTGAATGACGCCCCATCGTTTGGGGGCATAGATCCACACTTAGTTATGGGATCTAAGACCAAATAAATGACTCTCTGAACTAAATGCCGCCCAACAGGATGGGTCTTTGTTATTAAACGGAGTGATGACATGGAGGAAAGCCAGAGTAATGAGGCGGAGGACAACGAGGCTAAATTAGAAAATAATTTTATTCAGCCTAGAAGAAGTAATCGTGTGAAAATACCATCTAAAAGATTTTTTGACTTTGTCTTAAAAATTTGTGGGGGTAAAGTGTGCGCTAAATATGCAGCAAGTTAAATAGCAAGTGTCGGATATAAATCTATTATCTCTAGGCATAGTTAGTTTAGTCTATCATTGTTGCATCGTATCCCTAATTTTCGTCTCTATTTTCTTCGGTAATTCTCTTCTCATCTCTTCTCTGTTTTTTCTTCTATCCTTGCAGTTCTCTGTAATCTTAGTCGTTGTTATTTGTTTAGTAATTAAATGAGCGATTAGTTGGTTGTTATTGTGCTTGTTTCAATCTTCATTCAAACGACGCCCAGTAGATGGGTCCGTCCGTCGTTTGAAGCCTGCAAAAGTTGTCTGTGATTCGGCCATGCTTGGGGTGTTTTGGTTAATTCATCCCAAGTCTTTTAATAGATATTGACGGTTGTTTTAATGGTTTTAGGTATTTTAAGTTAGTTTGCACTCCTAGAACCTAAGTTAGTCTTCATTATTGAAAATCAAAACCTCCCACCCAAGAAAAACTCTCTCAAAACCCCATTGAAGCTTGAACTCAAGGTAGAACTTGGATTGAAGGTTTTGGGTGATTTCTTCACGAAATCTCGTGGGTTACTCCATAGAAGGTATGATAGTTCATCCTTGATTCTTCTCTCATGCAAGGAGCCAATCCAAAGAATTTTCAAAAAGGGTTTCAAATTCCTTAATTCTTCTATTTTGAATTTAAGTATGGGTTCTTGCATAAAAATGTTTTAATGAAAGATATGAATTTTTTCAATGTTAGTTAATGATTTTACGGTCAAAAACTCAATAAACCCATGAATATGCAAATACTCAATTTTTAAATTATGAAGTCGGTTTAATGTATATGATTAGTTAATGCTAGAGAAGTGTTTCTTATGTTGTATTGTGAATTACCTAACCTTTGTGCTTTATTATGATGATTTTTTCGGAGAATTGAGAAAAGGTGTCAAAGGCTTGCATGAAGGATAAGTTTGATCTATCCTTCTTAGTTCTTATTGCATTTATCTTATGTGTGTGTATTGTCATTATGTCCTTGAAGATATTGAGATGTCATAATGTATAAGCATGAGTTGCATTTTAAATCGTTTTTGGAAAAAAAGTTTTTTTTATATGTTTTTGAATTTTTCAGAGTCGCCACTTAATTTTTAAAGGAAAATCAAGAATACTTTTGTTTTCAAAAGATTTAAACAGAAATCGTTTTGAAAACTTAAAAGGGCGTTCGAGGATTCTTATTTATATCTTAGGAAGGTTTTTATGGCACCTAAAATATTCACTAAATCGCGATTATCCAACAACTAACTCATTTGGCTAAAAATATTCTAACTTAATTTTTGAGATAAAAATTATTTGATGTTGTTTGAAAAAAGGAAGTATTAATTTTACTATCTAAGTGAATTTTAATTTGTAAAATTTATTTTAAGCATATTTACTTATTTGATTTAATAGAGTCATTAAAACAAAGTGACGTCTTATGGGAGATTTGAATTTTTCTAGCCCTAAAACTAATAATAAGTATCAATCAGCAAGTAAATGATAAAATAAAGAGAGAGAGAGAGACAGAGAGAGAGAGAGAGAGAGAGAGAGAGAGAGAGAGAGAGAGAGAGAGAGAGTAGAGAGTTGGGTCCAAATCCGATTTCTGTCCGCCTGGACCGGTATTTGGACCCATTTCGCTTTGGGTTTTTGACCCATTTCAATTTTGTACCTGTCCTAATTTCTAGCAAAATAATACAATGATGACAAGGTATTAGGCCCAATTTTTATAAAATACAACACTAAACAAAAGAAAAATTTGATTTTGGCCACACGACTTAAACTCTTCAATTGACTTCATATCCTCTACTTTTTGTGGATCTGTTCGTTAATTATAAGGTTGGGAGATTCGATGGAGAATTTATGGCTCTCTTAAAATGCAATAGGGGAGGCAAGATTTCATGGCAAACTCAGACGTTTTTTACATGCAGAAAAAGGGAAAGGAACATTAGCATACGACCTAACCAAAACAGACTAATAAAAAAGAACATACTAAATTATGCAAAGGGAAGAAATGAGACATATATACTTATAACATAATTAAAGGAAATCATATAAGGCCAAACAGAAAGCTAAAAAAATGACTAAAGAACATGCTGATCGTTCCAACTAAATAAATTAACATGGTAGTTAGCTATACGCGCTAATGTGATCAAAATTAAACTTCACTTAACTGTATAAAATGTTATAATGAACAATATTTTTTATGAGAATTAAGTAAAAGGTGAGCAAACAAGAAACCTACAGATATTACTAGCATATGCATAAGCTGGGGAGGAAAAGTAACAAGCTAAAAAAATAAACATGATAGGCAAGTCTCACATACTACTTTTTTAAAAATAAAATAAAAATAATATAATTCAACACTAACAAATTTAGCACTTAGAGAGAACTTGAACAAAGGGCGATTTTTCAGCAATAAACTCATACTTAAGTCACTAATGCATGCACATGAATGACCTTAGACTTTGAACAAGAATCCCAAAAAACTGCTTATTTAAGACAGGATCGAGACAAGAGAGCGCTCATGTACAAGGGAAAAAAAGAAAGATTAACAAAAGCACTAGGATGATAGTTAACTTAAACACGAGACAATCGATTAACACACGAGAGATCTTACTAAGCAAACAAAGTAACTCAAAACTCTAAGTGTCATGCTACAAGCTGCTGAAATTATACAAAATATTTAACTATAATTATCTATCAATTAGACCAAATAAAGAAAGAGACTTCCCATATATTAGTTAGACCTCATATTCCGCACATATAAAGTAAGGGAAAGAACTAATTCAAATAGAAATGGATTCACTGTTAAAGAAATTTGACTGACATTAACATGAACTCAAATCACAACAACTACAAATTCTTGTATTCAAATACAATACTCAAGAAGCCTACTAAACGGTAACTCGGGAAAAGAATATAAATAGCTAATTTCTAGATCTTTTTGGACTAAAACCTCAGTAAGCTTAATCATCCCATAGGACTTGTACAAACTATAAAACTAGTCAAATTCTATCCCATAACATTAACACCTCCCTTGAATGCAAGAAGAAGAAGAGGACATAGCTAAAACTAATCAGCTAGCACCAAAACTAAACATGAACTAAACTATCACTAAGAACAGAGACAGTAACCAAAATTTTAGGCAAGATGAAGTGGATACTTAATCGACCATAATATAGAATAACTAAAATATCACTAAGAACAACAAAACGGAAAGTATAGAACAACTACAAATCCAACAAAAAACAAAGATAAGAAGAGATGCTTACCTTTGTTGGGGTAGCGAACGGGAGAAAGATGAGCTGAGCTTCTAGCACCACGCGACTTGGATTTGAACAAAAACCTAGAGCTCTAAGCGAGCTTATGCCGAATGAAAACAGAGGAATCGAACTAGACTAGAACTGATTCCATGTTATCATTCTTTCAACATATCTTTTATCTATTTTTCAAGCTTTTTCCTTAGTATTAGTTGAAAGAAAACTTCATCATTTATTTTTATCGCCTCTTCTCAAAAATTTTCTTCCAACCTTTTTTCTCTGTTCTCCCAAAAATATTTTGGCCCCTTTTTCCCTAAAGCTTTTTTTCCAAAAAAAAAAAGTCAGACAAGGGCATAAATAGAGGAGATTTTTTGGGAAAATGGAGGGAAATCTGGACCAAATCCAAAATTCAAAATTTTTTCAATTCTCTTCTTCAGAGATGAGATTGCTAATAGCTAGAATTCGTACCTTTATCAACGGAATGAGAATGGTGTCCTTCCAATTTTATGAGCAAAGGACGAAGAGCTACAACCTAAAGACACCTGGATTGAGTACGAGCGGGAGAAGATGACGACGCGCGATTGGGTTGAGTCGCTGCTGGAGTTCCCAATTTCCCGTAGTCTCTGTCGATTTTTTGGAGGACAAACACGTGCAGGTGTCGGGTGGGTTGTATGCTTTTGGGATTTTAGTGCGCATAGTTGGTGTTGTGTTTGCTAGAATGGGGTTAGGCCGGGTCTTTTTGGAAAAGAATGGGGGGAATATTGAATGGGTGTGCTGAAAGTAAAGGTAATTGGGTTGGGTTTTTTTAATATTAAGAAAGGCCCAAAATCGATTTGGTTGTACTATTTGGCTTTAAATAAATTAATCAATAAGCTTCTAAATTTTTACGAAATAACATAATCGACTTGATTATAAAATAAAAATAGCGAAAAAATTAAAAATAGAATGAAATGCAAAATATTATATAACTAAACTAGCTAGTAAAATATTTAAACAAATTAAAATCTTTCGAGACGATTTTCGAGTAATCATAAAATATACTAATCATATATATAATTATGTAAATCATATACATTATCTTAAAATTATAAAAGTGATGGGATTAATCTAAAATAAGTTACAAACATTTTAAACATTATAAAATCTAATTATTTGAAATTGTTTAGAATTAAGAAACTCGATGATTAATTCTGGTAATGGAGGTGCAAAATTGGGTGTCAACAAGTTGTATTGTGAAGTTGTCAATGTGTGTCTTGAAGATGCGCTGTCTAACTAACGTATAATATGAATTTGAAGCATGATAGTGTGTGAATTCTGATTATTGTAGCATGATAATGTGTAGAAGTCAAAGTTCTGAATATGGTGGTTATGTGAAGAGTGTTCTCACATATACTCTCACACACACTTCGAATGAATGAATGAAGTTAATTAATGAAAATGGGGGATTCTAGGGTAGACATCATTCAAGAGTAGAGATGAAGTGTCTGAAAACCAACCCTACTATTCCTAAGTAGTCTAGTGAATGAAGAAGGGGGATTTTGGGGTGGACACTCTTTGTGAGTTGAGATGAAGTGTTCAGTAGCAACCTCCCTATTCCCAAGAGTTTTCCAAAGAAATGTTGGAGGTTGGATACTCTTCATGACTTGAGATGTAGTATAAGTAAACTCAAGAGATTAGTACATTTCGTGAGTTGTGATGTAGTACTTTGTAATCCCTTAACCTATAGCTACTGAATGTAATGACTGTCTAGAACTCCGTGGGACCTTCTGTTTAGCACCGAGAGGATTTAAAGAAGGGGTGGATCCTCCTCGTGAGTAGAGATGTTGTATCCAATGAACCTTTCGAAAGAGTACTATCCGTGAGTTGAGATGGATTACTTATAAGCTATCTCCTTATTCCCACTATGCGCCCACATAGGTTTAGCTATTGGAGATCCATGTAAAGGATAAGAGAACGACACTACCTAAGGCAAATGGGGATCTTTCATCAGTAGGGGTTAATACCGAGATTCCATGCCAAGCTCTCATGGTCTATGTTTGTTAAATCTAGCCCCCATATGTTAGCTAGGAATTACAGTTTATAATTCCTTAGGTTATATAGGTTTGTAATATTTTGTTGAGGCTCAGAGTTTATGAAGTGGAGTTGAATCCTACAGAGGTGTAGGTCGTGATTTTTACCCTTTATGAGTTGGGGTTTTTCGCGATAATATATTCTGTCATGATTTTATTTGCTTTACAAAACATAGCTGCTCTAATATGCAAAGGAAGATTTAGAATATACATGTTCTTTAGGCAAATTTGGGAGTCACAATTCCAACAAAGTGAAGATAATGAGGACATGGAAGAATGAGAATGGAGAAACGAAAAGACCTAAAAAAGAGTAGAAAACAAGGAGTCAACGACAGGTGATTTAGTCGAGGACATGTGATTTGTTGAAAACAAGAAATAGTTTGTATGAAAGACCTAGAAGAGAGTAGAAAGAAAAAAAGTAGTCAAGTAAAGGTTACTTAGTCGACGACGGATTATTTGCTGAAAAATAAGAAATAATGTACACATGTTGTGCGTTTTTAGAAAAGTTAACTTTACTTGCAGCAAATCTTTTAAATAACATTTTTATCTCTTTTATAAATCTATACTTAAGTAGGAAAAAAATTCTAAAAATATATTTACATATTTAAAAAAAATAAGAAAAATATAACAAGAAAATAAAAATATATTAAGAGCATAGAGTTAGATGAGGTGGAGTATATTTTTATTTTATTTTATTAAACCGTTATGATAGAATTCATTTGATTGATCACTAGATTACACCCTTAAATGGTAGAATCATCTTTTTCTTCATCAACATTTAATAGATAATTATATAATAATATTACTTGTGCCATTTCAAAATAAAAATTTATGACTCATGTGATTTGTAAATCAACTATATAAACTACTAATAGATCATCACAATTGAAGAATAATGCAAGGATTATAATAGTATAAAATAATGACTGGTTGAAATTGCCATACCTTTCGTTTGATTTCTCACATTTATATGCGAAGCTAATCCAACAATAATTGCATATATAATGTATCTCGTAATCTAGATTTGAGAAGAAAAGTTGATATGTTTGGGTTTGTATTATATGTATCCAGAGAGGTGGATGGTGAATACTAAAAACTCGACGGTTTCCATTGTAGAGTGTTTTTCCATGGACAGGAGAACCAATGTAGGGTTTTCCATGGTCCATTGGATATAATCCTAAGGATAAAACGACGTTACTTGTGGTTTTGAATCTTTTTATCGAACTTATCTCTCCAGATTTGTTTGGAAAGACAATAGCTATAGATGAAGCTACTCAAATGAAGTGAAGATCACGCACAACTAGGGTCAAGGTTATACTTGATCTAATGGAAAAGCTTCCAAATCATATAAGATTGCAGTTTGAGGATGGAAAATCTGGTAAGTTGAATGAGGGATCACTAGATTACACCCTTAAATGCTAGAATCACTCTTTTTCTTTATCAACATTTAATAGATAATTATATAATAATATTACTTGTGGCATTTCAAAATAAAAATTTATGACTCGTGTGATTTGTGAATAAACTATATAAAATACTAATATATCATCACATTTCAATAATAACACAGATTATAATATCCTAAAACACTGACTGGTTGAAATTGTCATACCTTTCCATTCATTTCTCACATTTATATGCGAAGTTAATCCAGCAATAATTGTATATCCAATATAATTTCGTAAGCTAGATTTGACAAGAAAAGTCGATATGTTTGGCTTTGTGTTCTATGTATCAAGAGAGGTGGATGGTGAATAGTAAAAACTCGAAGGTGTCCATTTTAGAGAGTTTTTCCATGGGCAGGATAACCAATGTAGGGTTTTCCCATGGTCCATTAGATATAATCCTAAGGAGAAAATGACGTTAGTTGTTGTTTTAATTATTTTTATCGAACCTATTGCTCCAGATTTGTTTGCAAAGAAGTCTTTGTTGTCTATAGCATCGGTAGATGGAAAGACAATAGTGATAAATAAAGTTACTCAAATGAAGCCAAGATCCGGAAAAACTAGGGTCAAGGTTATTCTTGATCTAGTGAAAAGCTTCCAAATCATATAAGATTGCAGTTTGAGGATGGAAAATCTGTTAAGTTGGATGAGGGATCACTAGATTACACCCTCAAATGCTTGGATCACTCTTCTTCTTTATCAACATTTAATAGATAACTATATAATAGTATTACTTGTGCCATTTCAAAATAAAAATTTATGACTCGTGTGATTTGTGTTTAAACAATATAGACTATTAATATATCATCACGTTTAACGAATAACGCTAAGATTATAATATTATAAAATAATGATTGGTCGAAATTGCCATACCTTTCCTTTGATTTCTCACATTTATATGCGAAGTTAGTCCAACAATAATTGCATATCTAATATAATCTCGTAAGCTAGATTAGAGAAGAAAAGTTGATATGTTTGGATTTGTGTTCTATGTATCGAGAGAGTTGGATGGTGAATACTAAATACTCGAAGGTGTCCATTGTAGAGAGTTTTTCCATGGACAGGAGAACTATGTAGTGTTTTTCCATGGTCCATTGGATATAATCCTTAGGAGAAAACGACGTTAGTTGTGGTTTTAATTCTTTTTATCGAACTTATCTCTCCATATTTGTTTGTAAAGAATACTTTGTTGTCTATAATATCTCAATAGTTGACTAAGTTGTGTTTAACAAGACTTAGGAGATTTTGAAAGTCTATAAATATCGCAATAGTTCATTGAAGAATTTTGTGCACTTACATAGAGAGAAGATTAAAACATGATCAAGAGTTTGAGAGAATTTTTAGATTTATTGGCGAGTGCCGCGAGTTTCTGAGGAAAAAGTAGTAAGATTGTAATTATGAATTTTAATTACAATCAAGTATGTCTGTAGAATTCGTCTAAAAAGTTTGAGAAACTTTATAGATGGTAGAAGACTTATACCTGGAGGGTTGTATCTTTGGTAACTAGGGGTTAAAATTTTTAATTTCATAACTAGGAATTAGAGTTTATAATTCTTTAGGTTACATATGTTTGTAATTTTTCATTGAGGCTCAGAGTTTAATCAAGTGGAGTTGAATCCTAAAGAGGTGTAGGTAATTGTTTTTACCCTCTATGATTTTTTGTTTTTCGCGATAATATTTTGTGTCATTATTTTATTTGTTTACAAAAAGTAAATGATATAATCTGCAAAGTGTTACATAGAATATAGTTGTTCCTTATACAAATATCTGGGTTAGAATTCCAACAGAGTGAAAATAACTTGTACATGGCAGAATGAGAATGGAGAAATGGAAAGACCTAGAAGAGAGTAGAAAGAAAAAAAGTAGTCAAAGACAAGTGATTTAGTCGAGAAAATGTGATTTGTTAAAAACAAGAAATAGTGTACACATAAAGACCTAGAAGAGAGTACAAAGAAAAAATAGTAGTCAAGGGGACAAGTGATTAAGTCGAGCACAGGTCATTTACTAAAAAAAAAGAAATAGTGTACACATGTTATGCGTTTTTAGAAAAGTATTTTTCAATTGCGGCAAAACCTTTTTAAATAACATTTCTATTTCTTTTCTATGATCTATAAATAGGAAAAAATTCTAAAAATATATTTTAATATTAAAAAAAAATAAGAAAAATAAAAATAAAAGTAAGTTATGAGTAGAGAGTTAGATGAGGTGGTGTAACGACCTGTTGAGTCGTTTTGAGAAGCAGACTTCAATTCTGGAAAAACTGGCAGAAGCGACGGACCCCACGACAGACCGTCATGGGCACGACGGACCATCGCAGGGTCTCGTTTCAAAACACTTAGAAAATCTAAAATTGGGTACTGAAAATCGACTCTCTGAACTTCGTGACGGAGTGGCAGGACGGACCATCGCAGGCTCGACGGCCCGTCACAGGCCATCCACTAAAAATCGAGTTTCTGTAGCATGTGACGGACAGCAGGACGGACCGTCGTAGGCACGACGGCCCGTCACGGGCTACGCAATCCCAGTTCGGGTCGGATTTCTTTATACATTTTAAGGGACGTTTTTGACTGTTCCTGCTTTAATTATAAAGTTAGTGGGTTAATGTTAATAAGTCTAATTACATGGGGGTTAAAAGAGGTAACCTTAAGTTAATTAGTGGGTTATTATTGCCATCTTTTATTCTTAATTATATACTAATTAGGGTAAAAGAAAGAGGGTTTGAATAAGAAAAATAAGAAAGAACAAAGAGAGATAGAAAAAGAAAGAGAACGAGTAGAGAGAGAGAGAAACGAAGAGGATAGCAAGGATTCTGAGAAGATAGCTTGTTGATCGCAATTCTTCGGTGGAGGTAGGCTATGGTTTCTCTTACGATCTTCGTAGTAAACTCTTAATAGTGAATGATATGTATTGATAGTATTGTAAACCCCTCTATATGCTTAATTGTATGCTTGCATGAATGTGATTATGTAACTGTGAATAAACAAGCATGATGAAGCTATTGAAATCCCAAATCTTGATAAAAACCTAATCTCTTGATAATGATGAGGCCTTGGTATAAAAGAAGGCGTGATGAACTAAAGTAATGCGATTGATGATGCCTTGGTGAGAAAGAAGGCTTGATGAATTGATAGATGGAGATTAGGGGATCGGAGTGTCACGTTCTGACACATAGAATTAAGGGATCGGGTGTCACGAACCGACACGTAGACTTAGGGGATCGGGTGTCATGAACCGACACGTAGATTTAGGGGATCGGGTGTCATGAACCGACACGTAGATTTAGGGGATCGGGTGTCATAAACCGACACGTAGATTTAGGGGATCGGGTGTCACGAACCGACATATAGATTTAGGGGATCGGGTGTCACGAATCGACACGTAGATTTAGTGGATCGGGTGTCACGAACTGACACGTAGATTTAGGGGATCGGGTGTCACGAACCGACACGTAGATTTAGGGGATCGGAGTGTCACGTACAGACACAAGAGGATTAAAGAATATGAGGGAGCGGAGTGTCACGTACCGACACAAGAGAAATAAAGATAATGAATCTTGGAAGATGCTAATATACTCAATCTAATGAATCTAATTCCCAAATGAGTATGATATTGAGGCTTGAGTCCTCATGTGTGAACTTGACGGAAATTGTTAATGATACAGTACTTGTGTTGCTACATGTTGAGTATCATAGTTGAGTTTATGATATTAGTTGGTATATACTGTTTTCTATTTTGAGTTGGCCGATGATATCTACTCAGTACCCGTGTCCTGTACTGACCCCTACTTTTATGTTTTCTTCTTTGTTATTGTGGAGTGTAGCAAACGTGTCGTCGTCTTCGACTCAACAGTAATTCAAGCCAGTCTTACTACATCCGAAATTCGGGGTGAGCTAATGCTTCTAGCTTGGACTGGATCTTCTTCTTCAAGTCTTGATGCCTTGAACTTCCGGCATGGACTAGCTTCTTATGTATTTTTAGCTTCTTAGAAATTGTTTTTAGTTAGTAATTTGATCATAGATGTTCTTGTGATGATGACTTCCAGATTTTGGGGAATAATAGTTATTGATTTGGTTTTTATAAAAAAGTTTAAGTCTTCCGCATTATTTTCTGTTGATATTATATTGAAATGTTAAGGTTTAGATTGGTTGGTACGCTCACATAGGAGGGTAAATGTGGGTGCCAGTCGCGATCGGTTTTGGGTCGTGACAAACTTGGTATCATAGCATTAGGTTCGTTGATCTCATCACACAGGAACGAGTCTAGTAGAGTCTTAAGGAACGGTAGGGGGACGCCTTTACTTTTCTTTGAGAAGCTATAAGACTTTAGGAAAATTCCATTCTTTCATTCTTTCTTTCGTGCTATTACTTGGATCCAATTGGTATCTAGGTGATACAAATTGGTATCTGACCATCTTCACTCTATTTCGCAGATGGTTAGAACTAGAGCAACAACCGCGCCAGCACCCGCACCGGCGGGACAGGGTGCGTCTGAACCAGCCACTGGGGCTGTAGCCAGAGGAAGAATAGCGGCAAGAGGACGTGGGAGAGGTCGTGGGAGGATGTCCTCTAGAGGTAGAGGACGAGCACCTAGCCCATCTGATACTAGGGCAGTGACTCCTCCACCGACTGAAGAGGTAGTGAGAGAGGGTGAGGAAGGGGAAACTGAACAAGTACAAAATGAGGGATTGCCTCCCCAACCTACCCCAGACATGATCAATCAGGTTCTTGCTTATCTTAGCGGGTTATCTGATCAGTTTCAGGCACCTCCAGTGTTTTTTGCACCAGCACCTCAGGCTCCGGAGGTACAACGTGCGGCTACTATGGCTCGCCGCATGGATGTTCCATTGGAAATAGGCACATTTCCACGTCTGACTACTGGGCCTATAATGACAAATGCTCAGCATGAACTTTTCAGTAAGTTCTTGAAATTGAAACCTCCAGTCTTCAAGGGTGCTG
Organism: Solanum chmielewskii; assembly: GCA_027704785.1. NCBI lineage: Eukaryota > Viridiplantae > Streptophyta > Magnoliopsida > Solanales > Solanaceae > Solanum > Solanum chmielewskii. The sequence continues at coordinate 4,908,751 of JAKWIX010000327.1, forward strand.
AATCGGAGGATGCTTACGATTTTCTGGTTGACTGTCATGAGCTACTACACAAGATGGGTATAGTGGAATGGTTTGGTGTTGAGTTTGTGAGTTATCAGTTTCAAGGGAATGCCAAAATGTGGTGGCGGTCACATGTTGAGTGTCAACCAACAGAGGCACCACCTATGACTTGGGCTTCATTCTCTAGTTTGTTTATGGAGAAGTATATCCCGCGGACTTTGAGGGATAGGAAAAGAGATGAATTCTTAAGTCTAGAGCAAGGTAGGATGTCGGTTACTGCATACGAGGCTAAGTTTCGTGCATTATCCCGGTATGCCACCCAACTATGTTTCAGTCCACAAGAGCGGATTCGCCGTTTTGTGAAGGGGTTGAGATCAGAGTTGCGGATTTCAGCTTTACAGGTAGCGGCTACAGCGAAATCTTTTCAAGAAGTGGTGGACTTCGTGGTAGAGGTGGAAGGAGTGAAGCCAGATGACTTCACCATGGCATCAACATCAAAAAGGTTTCGAAAGGGAGGTGAGTATAATGGTTCTTACTCTAGAGGAAAGGGTTCAGGAGGTTACTCAGTTCGACCAATTCAGTCTTCACTACAGACTGTAGTTGGGGGTCCACCTCAGACCGGTCAACACTTCTCTGAGAGACCTATGCTTGAATCCAGAGAGTGTTATGGATGTGGAGAGACCGGACATATTAGGAGGAATTGTCCAAAACAGAGTTATAGACCCCCAATGGCTAGAGGTAGAGGTGGTCATGGCAGAGGCCGTTATTCTGGAGGACGTGGTGGTCGAGGTAATGGTAGTCACCAAAACGGCCGGGGTGATTGGCAAACTGGAGCCACTACATCACAACATGGTAGGGGAAACGGACAAACAAACGAAAGGGCCCATTGCTACGCTTTTCCTGGGAGATCTGAAGCGGAGACATCAGATGCTGTCATCACAGGTAATCTTTTAATTTGTGATTGCATGGCTTCTGTATTGTTTGATCCTGGATCCACATTTTCTTATGTATCTTCCTCATTTGCTAATGGTCTAAATTTACATTGTGAATTACTTGATATGCCTATTCGTGTTTCTACTCCGGTGGGTGAGTCTGTGGTAGTTGAAAAGGTATATAGGTCTTGTTTGGTGAACTTTGTGGGGAGCAACACTTATGTAGATTTGGTTATCTTAGAAATGGATGATTTTGATGTAATTCTGGGTATGACTTGGCTTTCTCCGCAATTTGCGATCTTGGATTGTAATGCTAAAACGGTGACGTTATCCAAGCCTGGGACAGATCCGTTAGTGTGGGAGGGTGACTACACTTCCAATCCGGTGCGTATCATCTCCTTTCTTCGTGCTAAGAAAATGGTTAGTAAAGGGTGTTTAGCTTTCTTGGCACATCTCAAGGATGACACTACCCAAATACCTTCGATTGAGTCGGTTTCGGTGGTCCGTGAGTTTCTGGATGTGTTCCCTGCAGATCTTCCTGGTATGCCACCAGATAGGGATATTGACTTCTGTATTGATCTTGAACCGGGTACTCGCCCCATTTCTATACCCCCTTATAGAATGGCTCCCGCGGAGTTAAGAGAGTTAAAAGCCCAACTTCAAGAGTTGTTAAACAAAGGCTTTATTAGACCAAGTGCATCTCCTTGGGGTGCTCCGGTTTTGTTTGTGAAGAAGAAGGATGTGAGTTTTCGGATGTGCATAGACTACAGACAACTGAATAAGGTAACTATTAAGAACAAGTATCCTCTTCCTCGCATTGATGACTTATTCGATCAATTACAAGGTGCTTGTGTCTTCTCTAAGATTGACTTGAGATCTGGTTATCATCAATTGAAAATACGGGCAACGGATGTGCCAAAGACTGCTTTTCGAACGAGGTATGGTCATTACGAATTTGTGGTGATGTCTTTTGGTCTTACGAATGCCCCTGCTGCGTTCATGAGCTTGATGAACGGGATTTTTAAGCCATATTTGGACCTCTTCGTGATCGTATTTATTGATGATATATTGGTATACTCAAAGAGCAAGAAGGAACATGAAGAGCATTTGAGAATGGTATTGGAAATGTTGAGGGAGAAAAAGCTTTATGCCAAGTTCTCTAAGTGTGAGTTTTGGCTAAATGCAGTGTCCTTCTTGGGGCACGTGGTTTCTAAGGAAGGAGTGATGGTGGATCCTTCGAAGATTGAGACAGTGAAAAATTGGGTAAGACCCACTAATGTGTCAGAAATAAGGAGCTTTGTTGGGTTAGCTAGCTACTACCGCCGATTTTTCAAGGGATTCTCTTCTATTGCTTCCCAATTGACGAACTTGACTAAGCAGAATGTTCCATTTGCATGGTCGGACGAATGTGAGGAAAGCTTTCAGAAACTCAAGACTTTGTTGACTACCGCACCTATCCTTACCTTGCCAGTAGAGGGTAAGAACTTCATTGTTTATTGTGATGCATCCTATTCTGGGTTGGGTGCAGTGCTAATGCAAGAGAAGAGTGTAATTGCTTATGCTTCAAGGCAATTAAAGGTTCATGAACGTAACTATCTGACCCACAATTTGGAATTGGCTGCGGTAGTGTTTGCATTAAAGCAATGGAGACACTATTTATATGGGGTTAAGTGTGAGGTCTACACGGATCATCGTAGCCTTCAGTATGTCTTTACTCAGAAAGATTTGAACTTAAGACAGAGGAGATGGATGGAGTTACTAAAGGACTACGATATCACTATCTTGTATCATCCGGGAAAAGCGAATGTTGTGGCAGATGCTTTAAGTAGAAAAGCGGGAAGCATGGGAAGTCTAGCTCACTTGCAAGTTTCTAGACGTCCATTGTCTAGAGAGGTTCAGACTCTGGCTAACGACTTGATGAGGTTAGAAGTAAATGAGAAGGGAGGATTGTTGGCTAGTGTGGAGTCAAGATCTTCTTTTCTTGACAAGATTAAGGGAAAACAGTTAAATGATGAAAAATTGATCCGGATCCGAGATAAAGTGTTGAAAGGAGAGGCTAAAGAAGCGACAATCGATGAGGAAGGTGTTATGAGAATCAAGGGAAGGGTATGTGTACCCCGAGTTGATGATTTGATCAACACTATTTTGACAGAGGCTCATAGTTCAAGGTATTCTATACATCCGGGTGCAACCAAGATGTACCGCGACCTAAAGCAACACTTTTGGTGGAGTAGAATGAAGCGGGATATTATGGATTTTATTGCCAAATGTCCAAACTGTCAACAAGTAAAATATGAACACCAAAGGCCCGGAGGAACACTTCTGAGAATGCCCATTCCGGAATGGAAGTGGGAGAGAATTGCAATGGATTTTGTGGTTGGTCTTCCGAAGACAATGGGTAAGTATGACTCCATTTGGGTAATTGTTGATAGGTTAACTAAGTCTTCTCACTTCATTCCGGTCAAGGTGACATACAATGCGGAGAAGTTAGCCGAGATCTATATCACAGAAATCGTTCGATTGCATGGGGTTCCACTATCCATCATATCAGATAGAGGTACGCAGTTTACTTCTAAGTTTTGGAAAACATTGCATGCATAATTGGGTACTAGGTTGGACCTTAGTACTGCGTTCCATCCTCAGACCGATGGTCAGTCTGAGCGAACGATTCAAGTGTTGGAGGATATGCTTCGTGCATGTGTGATAGAGTTTGGTGGCCATTGGGATAGCTTTTTGCCCTTAGCGGAGTTTTTATACAATAATAGCTATCACTCAAGTATTGATATGGCCCCATTCGAAGCATTGTATGGGAGGAGATGTCGGTCTCCCATTGGTTGGTTTGATGCATTCGAGGTTAGACCTTGGGGTACTGACCTTTTGAGGGATTCGATAGAGAAAGTGAAGTCTATTCAAGAAAAGCTTCTAGCGGCGCAAAGTAGACAAAAGGAATATGCAGATCGAAAGGTTAGAGACTTAGAGTTCATGGAGGGTGAACAAGTCTTGTTGAATGTTTCACCAATGAAAGGGGTGATGCGGTTTGGTAAAAGAGGTAAACTAAGCCCAAGGTATATTGGTCCCTTCGAAGTACTTAAACGAGTAGGGGAGGTGGCTTATGAGTTAGCCTTGCCTCCAGGGCTGTCCGGAGTACATCCGGTATTCCATGTGTCTATGTTGAAAAGATATCATGGGGATGGAAACTACATTATCCGTTGGGATTCAGTTTTGCTTGACGAGAATTTGTCTTATGAGGAGGAACCTGTTGCCATTCTAGATAGGGAAATTCGCAAGTTAAGATCAAGGGAGATTGCATCCGTCAAGGTGCAATGGAAGAATCGGCCGGTTGAAGAAGCAACTTGGGAGAAGGAGGTCGATATGCGAGAAAGATACCCACACCTGTTTACAGATTCAGGTACTCCTTTTCGCCCTTGTTTTCCTTCTTGTGATCGTTCGGGGACGAACGATGGGTAAATTGGTATCTATTGTAACGACCTGTTGAGTCGTTTTGAGAAGCAGACTTCAATTCTGGAAAAACTGGCAGAAGCGACGGACCCCACGACGGACCGTCATGGGCACGACGGACCGTCGCAGGGTCTCGTTTCAAAACACTTAGAAAATCTGAAATTGGGTACTGAAAATCGACCCTCTGAACTTCGTGACGGAGTGGCAGGACGGACCGTCGCAGGCTCGACGGCCCGTCACAGGCCATCCACTTAAAATCGAGTTTCTGTAGCATGTGACGGACAGCACGACGGACCGTCGCAGGCACGACGGCCCGTCACGGGCTACGCAATCCCTGTTCGGGTCGGATTTATTTATACGTTTTAAGGGACGTTTTTGACTGTTCCTGCTTTAATTATAAAGTTAGTGGGTTAATGTTAATAAGTCTAATTACTTGGGGGTTAAAAGAGGTAACCTTAAGTTAATTAGTGGGTTATTATTGCCATCTTTTATTCTTAATTATATACTAATTAGGGTAAAAGAAAGAGGGTTTGAATAAGTAAAATAAGAAAGAACAAAGAGAGACAGAAAAAGAAAGAGAACGAGGAGAGAGAGAGAGAAACGAAGAGGATGGCAAGGATTCTGAGAAGATAGCTTGTTGATCGCAATTCTTCGGTGGAAGTAGGTTATGGTTTCTCTTACGATCTTCGTAGTAAACTCTTAATAGTGAATGATATGTATTGACAGTATTGTAAACCCCTCTATATGCTTAATTGTATGCTTGCATGAATGTGATTATGTAATTGTGAATAAACAAGCATGATGAAGCTATTGAAATCCCAAATCTTGATAAAAACCTAATATCTTGATAATGATGAGGCCTTGGTATAAAAGAAGGTGTGATGAACTAAAGTAATAAGATTGATGATGCCTTGGTGAGAAAGAAAGCTTGATGAATTGATAGATGGAGATTAGGGATCGGAGTGTCACGTTCCGACACATAGAATTAAGGGATCGGGTGTCACGAACCGACACGTAGACTTAGGGGATCGGGTGTCACAAACTGACACGTAGATTTAGGGGATCGGGTGTCACGAACCGACACGTAGATTTAGGGGATCGGGTGTCACGAACCGACACGTAGATTTAGGGGATCGGGTGTCACGAACCGACACATTGATTTAGGGGATCGGGTTTCACGAACCGACACGTAGATTTAGGGGATCGGTTGTCACGAACCGACACGTAGATTTAGGGGATCGGGTGTCACGAACCGACACGTAGATTTAGGGGATCGGAGTGTCACGTACCGACACAAGAGGATTAAATAATATGAGGGAGCGGAGTATCACGTACCGACACAAGAGAAATAAAGATAATGAATCTTGGAAGATGCTAATATACTCAATCTAATGAATCTAATTCCCAAATGAGTATGATATTGAGGCTTGAGTCCTCATGTGTGAACTTGACGGAAATTGTTAATGATACAGTACTTGTTGTTGCTACATGTTGAGTATCATAGTTGAGTTTATGATATTACTTGGTATATACTATTTTCTATTTTGAGTTGGCCGATGATATCTACTCAGTACCCGTGTCCTGTACTGACCCCTACTTTTATGTTTTCTTCTTTGTTATTGTGGAGTGTAGCAAACGTGTCGTCGTATTCGACTCAACAGTAATTCAAGCCAGTCTTACTACATCGGAAATTCAGGGTGAGCTAATGCTTCTAACTTGGACTGGATCTTCTTCTTCAAGTCTTGATGCCTTGAACTTCCGGCATGGACTAGCTTCTTATGTATTTTTAGCTTCTTAGACATTATTTTTAGTTAGTAATTTGATCATAGATGTTCTTGTGATGATGACTTCCAGATTTTGGGGAATAATAGTTATTGATTTGGTTTTTATAAAAAAGTTTAAGTCTTCCGCATTATTTTCTGTTGATATTATATTGAAATGTTAAGTTTTAGATTGGTTGGTTCGCTCACATAGGAGGGTAAATGTGGGTGCCAGTCGCGATCGGTTTTGGGTCGTGACAGGTGGAGTATATATTTATGTTATTTTATGAAGCCGTTAAGATTTAAGTCATTTGATTGATCATTCTTCTTCTTTATCAACATCTATGGATAATTATATAATGATATTACTTGTGCCATTTCAAAAAAACAATTTACGAATCATAAAATAATTACTGGTTGAAATTACCATACCTTTTCCTTTGATTTTTCATATTTTTATTCTATGTTAATCCAACAATAATTGCATATCTAATATAATCTCGTAAGCTAGATTTGAGAAGAAAAGTCGATATGTTTGGGTTTGCATTACATGTATCAAGAGAGGTGGATAGTGAATACTAAAATCGAAGGTGTCCATTGTAGAGAATTTTTCCATGGACAGGAGAACCAATTAGGGTTTTTCCAGAGTCCATTGGATATAATCCTAAGGAGACAACGATGCTAGTTGTGGTTTTGATGCTTTTTATTGAACTTATCTCTCCAGATTTGCTTGCAAAGAAGTCTTTGTTCTCTATAGCTCGACAGTTTGAAAGCCAATAGTTAGAGATGAAGCTACTCAAATAAGCCAAGACCAAGCACAACTAGGTTTAAGGTTATATTTGATCTAATGGAAAAAATTCCAAATCGTATAAGATTGTAAGCACCGAGATAAGGTAATTGTTGTTCTATCTCGAAAAGAAATTAAAATAACAAACAAATTGATGATACAATTAATTTTTCTTCGAAAGGTACTATCAATAGTGAAAAGTATCAAGGTGATGCGAGAGATATATTAAATGAGAAAATAATGGTTGATCAACAATTGGTTGTTGCCAATTCTGAGCAAAATCGTACACACACTCAATTGATGTTGTTACAAGTAATATTGTTGTCCAAACAATAACTGAATATAAAGGGAAAACCTCAAGAGTTGGGGTTGATGCGCGCCACGAGTTAGTTCAGGCCAAAAATTAATGGAGTCAGGACACAAACTAATGGATACACCTGACGATATTGAAGATACTGAAAATTCTGGGAAGCATGTTTTGCAAGTTGAAACAAAGATGTAACTAAAAATTGGACGCAGACTGCACACAAAAATTCAACTAGTGATTGAAGCATTTCCCTCATTAGTCAAACTAATTCTACATGTAATTGAATAGGGCGTAAACGAATATTTTCATGATAGTGAAAAAAGACAGGATATTAGTAATGTATCAAGAGACCTATTATGTTCGAATAACTTTGATTCTTTATCGAACTACTAGAAATTCGTCGTTAGCCGACCGAAAAAATAGTTTGAATGTAGTCGGAAAATGGAATTTTTCGATGACTTTCTGACTATTTTTCGGTAGTCGACATATTGAACGTCGTAAAATATTTCGCGGCTATAGTAGTTAAACTTTGCCGATTACCGTAGTCGAAAAACATAAAACTAGTCCTGACCATTTACTATCAAAATGGACGACTACAGTAGTCGAAAAGAATATTAAAATAATAGTTTATTAATTAAAAAAATTCCAACTACAGTTGCCATAAAATTACAGTTATTAATTATTTAATTAATATATCTTCCCACTACAGTATAATCTTTTAAGTATTTTTCTGAGTAGTGTAGTCAGAATAAGTAATTTATTAAAAAAATAACTAGGTACTCTCCAATTGATGTAGTAGGCAATATTAATTTTTTTTGAAGAAGTCAGGTCATTTTGCTGATTACTGTGGTAAAAAAAATGCATTTTTATATAGAATTTTTTACATGATACACCACCTGTTAAAATATATTACCATCCATTCGTAAAAGTTTAACAATAAAATCAAACATCAAATACATTCCTAATCATTAAAATTTTTATTCAATATACCTAAATTTAAAAGTTCAAGTATCACCCGAAGAAAGTCTAATAAGTATTAAATTGTTATTCAAAACAGAAGTAAAGAGTTTAAAACAAGTCTAAATGGAGATAAAATAGAGCATGTGTTTAAGATGGCGGTGATTGATCTCTATTCAACCCAAAGTAATTAAGGCTAATATCCAATTCTTATCGAAACATAATTGAAATTTTATTTACATATGAAGGCTCTATACTTGGATTTATAACCTTATCTGTTAAAAAATATTACACTTATGTTGTCTTTTCCTTAGAGTTCACAAATATCAAGTTATAAATAAAATCCTTCCATGGTAGTCACTGATGTCCATACAGAGTGAAGAGCTAGCCGATGCATGCAACATAAGAATGTTATCTTATATAAATATCCCTGTCCATATTATTCATGTAAAAATAATTTTTGACCTTCAAAAACTTTTAAGAACATCTTCTCTAAAAAAATAATAAGATATATAAACTTCTGAATCAGATGAGTTCTCGAGATCTGGATAGACTTTTGTGTGATGATAGTTGTAATTATGATCCTTCATAGTTGTGATAGTTGGTTTTCCTTTAATAGATCTTTCTGACAGTCTTCTTGGTTGTAGCGAAGATTCCTTTGTATTTGTCCCCTTTTCTTAATACAACAATCACGTCTAACACCTTTTGAATATTTGAGTCTTTGGTGCCCTCAAGAAGGTAATATATCTACTGTATTTCCAGACATATTTCCATGACGGGATCACCAACAACACCTAAGTTTGTAAGCTTCAAATATTGGAGAGGTGTTGACTTGTTTGTTGTATTAAGCACGGGATAGAAATACAAAGAAATATATTCTTTAAAGTAGAAAACTATCCAAAAGATTTATTATAGGGAAACCAAATATCACAACTATGATGGATCACAATTACGCTTATCATCACACTAAAGTCTATCCAGGAGAACACATCATTGAATATTTGGTTCTTTTTTCTTATGAATGATAACTTCCAAGTTTTTCAAGGTTAAAAAGCATTTTTCATGAATATAATTATGGGAAAAGGGTCTGATATACCCCTCAACTTTGTCATTTAGAGCTGATATACCCCTCGTTATAAAAGTGGCTCATATATACCCTTACCGTTATACAAACGGCTCACATATACCCCTGCCGTTACAAAATGGCTCACATATACCCTTCATTTAATGGAAGTTAAAAAAATAGTTTTAAATTTATATTTGTTACTTCTAATTTTTTAAAAAAAATTATTTATGGGTATACATGATTCTTCTATCAAAGTTCAAGGTATATTTTAATTTTTTTTCATACATAAATTATTTTTTAACTTCTTTTATTATAATTATTTGAGTTTTTTATTCTTATTTTGTTTTTTTCTTTCACTCCTTAGTTTAAAGAAAAAAAAGTTTAACTATTTTTTTTGTGTGTATTGTAATTTAATTTCGTATTCAAAGAAAAAATTTGGTCATCTACAATAAGTTTTACAAGAATATTAGTGAAACATAAATAAATTTGATTATCAAAATAATAGTTATAAATTAGTCATTGAAACAAAAAAATTCAAAAAAAATATGTTTGACGAGGATTAAATTTACTCATATGAGATTATATTTTTTAGAAAAAATTAATAAAAATTTAGATTAAAATTATTATTTTTTCATTTCCGTTATAAGAAAAGGGTATATGTGAGCAATTTGTTTACAAGTAGGGGTATATATGTGCCACTTTTATAACGAGGGGTATATCAGCTCTAAATGACAAAGTTGAAGGGTATATCAGACCCTTTTCCCTATAATTATTTAAGACAACATTCTTGTACTGCACCTGTCAGCGCCTTACGAACTTAAGGTCACAAACATGTTATCTTCCTTTCTTCCTCTTTATGGTCATCACTGACTGTCAAGGATGAACAGTCACTATTACTTGATATTTCGTGAATTATGAGGAAAAGAAAACCCAAGTGTATAATTTCTTCATATATAAATAAAATTTCAATTCTCCTCCAATGATTTATCAAACAAATGTAGAGTTGCATTAATTTTATACTATTTGGATCTTATTTTTGGACTTATGTCTATGAAATTAGTTTTGAGAAGTAAAAAAGAATTATATTTAACTGAAAATATGGAATTAAGCAAGTTTTTTGGTACAAGACCCAAGAGATGCAAGTGCATTTGAGAGACGAATAAAATCTTGAGTTATAGTGAAACACTTCCCAAAATATCTGGAGAATGTAGCGATAGTACCAAATGTGTGCCACAATAAAATTAAGGGGGCCATGTGCCACTATTCACTGGAAGTGGGATGGTAGAAGTAAGATGACGTCTATAGTTTATTTGCTACACAGTAGTTACAATATTTTCTACTTGCTAATTATATATCTAAAGTTTCGATATTCATTTTTAAAAACAATGTTTGAATTCATAAAGAAATATCTCAATCCCAGATGAGATAACTTAAACCATTAAGATTAAAATAGGGTACATGAAATTAAACTTCCTTTTCCTTATAATTTTCTCAACAATAGCTAAATTCAATAGTCGATAACATAATTTTTCATCTTAATTTATTTTATGTTTATCCAATTACATTTAAACTCTCTCAAGTAACAAGTGTGTAATTGTGTCATCAAAACCCTCAAAGCACCATAATGAAGATTTGAAATTATACAAAATCATTCCCAAGGAATCGATAGAAAAAGATATGATGATAAATGAAGCATGAAGGCGAACATCGAAACATGAAAAATAACACTTGGAATGTTCCAGAAGGGCGTTTTAACATAGATTTGGGTATTCAAGAAGGGGGTTTTCTCGTAGATTTGGATTATGGAGATCAGTACAAGTTGTTCAAAAAATTATATTTTGCAGTCCTTATTGGTTGGAGCTCCTGTACCGAATGATGAAGCCGACAAACTTTATACTCCTCTTAGAATGTCGACAATGTCAGAGTGTTTGAGAGAGACGGAGTTAAGTTTTTTTATTCTAAAGTTTCAATCAAATGCTTTTAGCATATTCTTACTTTCTATTACCTTATTTTAATTCCTCTCCTATTTATTCTATTCCATAATTGAATGAAGGCAAATCATTATTTAATTTAAAATGGTTGCACCATCAATGATTGAAAATGTGTTTTCATTTAAATTTAAAGTTCATTAATGATCTTCATTGATTATGGTGTGGTTTTAAATCAAATGGTGAATTGTCTTTATTTAATTTCGAAATAGAAGAAAGAGGAGAGAAAATAAATTTGGAAAAGCGAAAAAAAGAAAATGATAAAAGCATTTGATTGACGTTTTAAAAATGAAAAACTTGGCTAAGTCTCTCTCAGTCGGTATTGACACTTCCGGAGGAGTAGGAGCTACATTGTTGGCATCTTCGGATGTCGGTTCATCGACCAATAAGGATCCAAAAATGTAATCTATTGAACAACTTTTACTTGATCTCCGCAACCCTATTCTTCGTGAAAACACTTCTCTAAAACATTCAAAGGTTTATTCTTCTAATTTAGAGGCTTACCCTTATGTTTCGTATTCTTTCATATCATTTTATTATTTGTCTTGATTCATCGTGGCATGATTCTGTATAATTTCAATTCTTGAATATGGTGAAGTTAGATCAAAATGAGGATTTTGATGACTATCTAACGCTAGTCACACTAAGGTTGCATAACTAATTAACTAAAACAACATCAGTATTCTACTTGATAAAACTGGACTAATGAAACTTTTTAACTCTAGCATCTCCGATCCCTAGGAAATCATAACTATAATTTCTTCATGTTGAACAGTTGTTCAATATAATGTCGTTTTCACTGTAACAATACAACTTACTTAGATTAGCTACATCTTGCAAAATTAATTTGCACTAACATGGGTAGGAAAGTAACACTCTGATGTATATGTGAGAAAGATCATACTTTAGCTATAATTATTATATGTCTTTGAACAATATTGATCATCTTTCAAACTTGTATCACGGTAGAATCTAACAGTTAATCATACTGAACTAACAATTTACAGATAGTCTATGTGCCTATTGAAGATTTTTGTTATAATAAGTGCATAAGACAATCCCAAGAATTAAACTTATAATATGTAAACAACTTATCATCGATTGTTTTATATTTTTCCTCTACTCTTGCATAAACCCACATTTTGTATCAACATAAATATTCAGGAGGGACCCAAGTCCCAACTCATCCAGATTATGTCTTGCAATCGGATTCCCATTGTCTAGTTGTATAACATCAACAAATTTTTTACATAAATAACAAAAAAGAGGATAGAATGTGAGTATTAACTTAATTAACTTTAGATTAGTCTCTGTAATGACCCTTTATTTTGATAAATGAAAATCCTTTATTTACCAAAAAATGAATAACATTTTTGTCAAACAGATTTAATGAGGTAGTGGCATAATCATAAGGATGTTTTGATGTCCTAACTTGACGTTGAAGTTGATGAAGACACCGGAATTGTAAGATCGTGATGTACTTGAGATATTGCCACTGCGTTTGATACAACGTGTGTTAGAAAGAAGACAAGAAGTAATTGCCTGCCAATCTTTTAGGCGCCTCTCCAACAACGTTAACTCTTTTGGAGTTATTTATAAACAACACAGTGGAAAGTATAAAAAACAAAAACAAAAACCAATACAATGCAGTACTAATAAGACAAAAATTGGAAGATGAATTGAGAAGCCATGATTTTTTTTTTGGAAAAGCAAACAACAACAACATTCATTCCAACAACATTCATTCATTACTAAGTTTCATCATCTAATTCGAGAGATAAAACCTACCTAGTATAAATCATTCAGTTGGTTTAAATAATATTGTATAGTATTAAATTTAATATGTTGTTACCTATCAAATTGTTTCTTTTTTAGAAATGACTCACAGTTTTTAGTGCAAATTAACAACATATTAAAATATATAAGTATACATGAAAAAATTATAAGAGACAAAAACTGCAAAAATGTTTGTTTAAAAACACTACGAAAAGTATTACTTTCCTTTCAATCTCATTTAATAGGACTTTTGATTTAAGTTTTCTTCTAACGACTAGAAGGTCCCTTTTTAATGAGTCATTTTTGTAGGTTTTCTCTTATGTGTCAGATGTTGGTACCAACATTGTGACATATATTGACACTAATTCGACAGAAGGGCTAAATATAACTGAACTCCCTTCTACATATTCTTCTATTGTCATACTAGTATACTTAATTAACCCATTAAGACATCGAGCTCTTTAACAATTTTAAGACAAAGAAACACAAATCAAAATAATCAACAAGAAAAAATATAATGAAATATAAAAAAATGAACTCATATATCGACCCAACTAAAAGTCTCTCTCCGTACAAAATTAGAATTGTCTTAACAGGATATGCCAACAAAGTAATAAATTAATATTTTAGGTATATCATTTTCTCAGTACTACCCCCTTATTTGATTTTAATGATGTGTTAGCAGATTGATTTGCATATTCACATATAAGATTAAAAAAATAAAAGAAAATATTGATTTTTGAAATTATAAGTCAGTTCACTTTAAAATAGAAACCAAAATCGTGTTTCACAAAGAAATGGAAAAAACAACTATCTTTTTTGACCCCTTTGGTCACTGCATTCTCAAACTCAATGAAATACCATAGTATTTAAACCTCAATAAAAAGCTTTAAATACCTATGCAAAATAGATATTTGTCCAAACCCGAAAGGGTAAAAGAAAACTAAATGCAAATTAAAACAATTAACCAACACATACCTGGTAATTGAAAGATCAATTGGACAAGAAGCTTGGAAAGTTAATGTAAAAATAAAGCATTGAGAGAGTTCCTTTAGACGAATGGTGTTACGTTAAAGCGTTTTTTCTACCTGCACATTAGTGTAGAATAAATGTGTTTATCAAGTATGTTTGAACTTCATTGCATGAGAAAAAAGAATGAGAGGAATGGAATACCTTCTCTAAGCCCCCTTGTAGTTAGATTCTAAAAACATCATTGTCAACTTCCGATTGATTTGTAATTGAGAGGAATAAAATCTATAATTGTAATGGAAAACTTTTCTAAATACCTGTAGGCACTAAGTGATTGTATCAAATGAGGTACCAACATAAGGGGGTCAAATTCTCAAAAATTTCCCTCTTCTGGGAAAAGGAAAATAAAGTTAATAAGATATTTGACTTTGTTTTCTTTTTTTTTTTTTCAGAAGAGGGAAATTTTTGAAAAATTAGCTCCCTTATTATTCTAGAGTTTATTCAGTTCTTCAGATGCACATGATTGCTAAGGTATCACTGCATGCTGCAACCCAATATTTCTTATATCTGTTCAAACACTCATTTCTTCAGTGATTATTGATACCCTTGCTTCATACTGCACCATTAAAAGCTAGGAATATAAGGAAACATTTCTACCTTTTACAGCAAGTTATTAAGGAAACATCTTAAGGACATATCAATTAGGGTTACTAAGGAATTCAAATTGTTAAAATTAAAAATGTCTTGTAGAGTCCTAGTTTTTTTTTCATTTCATCTTGTAGTCTTAGGATAATATGTATGAGAAATTCAACAAATGTTGATGAAAGTATAATTGATTTTAATAAGCAAAAACAACACAATGCAAAGTGTAAAAAGCAAAAACAATTAGTCAGCATAAACAACACAGTAGTAGAACAAGAAGGACAAGTAAATTAAATCAAGGTAAAATCAAGGAAGAAATATCGGGTCATCTGTCAAGATCACAATTTGAATAAGGTACTTATCAAGATACTATCAAGGATTTCAAACAAATTTCAACACTGATTATCAACAACTATCTTTAAAATGAAAAAGCGAGTGAAAAGACTAAACAACACAACTTGATGTAATAAGTTAAAGACCACATAATTCACAAAATGTTAAGCTAAAATAAACCTCCATTCTTGAGCATTGAGATCACAACAAGAGACAAGATCTAAAACTAACAAAAAGTGCTAAACAACGAAGTTAAATCTAAACACCTTTATTTAGTGAACTACAATAGGTATACATAATCACTAAAAACACTAAACCCAACACTTCACATCATAAGAGGAAGGAATACGAGTGTTACCAGGTTCTGGGCAGCGACTATGTAACGACCCGCTAGGTCGTTTTGAGAATTAGGACTATTTTTACTCTTTCTGAAAAAAAATTAAAGGGGGGGGGGTATATTAACTATTGATAACTTCAAGTACCTAGTTGATGAAACTTTTATTAAATAAGTAATATAGATAATAGATTAGTGGGGTTTCACGGTTAACATACTCTTGTTCAGAAAATAAAAGGGGTGCAGGAAGAAACTTACCGTAAGCGACGAACGAGAGGAAAAACAATAAGAATTGCTCAGGTAAACGCAAGCAATTTTCATTCTTTCTCAATTCTGCATATTAAAATAGGTTGTCAGAGGGCATTAGATTGTTGTTATTATTTTATTCTTATGTTGTTATTTAAGAGTGTTTTTTTTTGTTTTCATGGGTAAGATGTAGTGTATCATGAGTTGAGAATTTATTTATTATCACGGATTGGGATTTCTAGGGACGTTAGTGTGGTTATTAGGTGATAGTCTAATAAAATCCTAATCGCTAGACGTATTGTGAAAATCTGGAAATTTGATCTGCAAATTTCCCTCCCGTATAATTAATCTTTGCATAAGAATGATGGGGAAAAGTGTTGAGCCAATCATTGGGCAATGATTGCCAATGATTGGCATGTGACAAACAATTTGGCCAAATTGTCACTTGTACAGAATGACAATTAGGAGGAAAACGTTGCAGGCTTCCGACGTTGTGCATCATTAATGGGTGGAATTATTCTTATTTTATTCATTTACTAAATTAATTTACTAGTTTGATATATTGAGATAGGTAATTAATTATTGGATATATATTATATGATCTAAAATTGAATTTTAGTGTATTTAAGAAAATAAGGTTAAATTCTTGGCTTGAAATTTAACAAATTGGCATAAAAATTATATCAAGATTTGACGTTTGATTAGAGATATGAGTGAGTTTAGGGTCTATGATATACCTATAATAATTTGAATGTTCACAAACTCGCTTACTTATGAATATTGCATCATTGGTAGATCGTGAACATTACGGAACTTTGCAAAAAGGGAAGGAACTATCTTAAAGATTCGTGACATGAATTCGGCACTTGAGGTATGTTAAGGCTTTTTAGACTTGTTGAAGGACGTTTTCCTAATTAAAGATTAAAAATGAAAATAGACCAATGGGTAAGGGCGAAAGATGGGGGTCTCGTATCAATGGTGTGATGGGCATTGGTACGAGTACTGGTGTTATAAAACGGAAAGTTACTACTATAGAATGTGGATTGTAAATTTGAGAATTTGCCAAAGCATATGGGCATTAGCTGATATATTATTGACTTGAAATCCTTGTGTGATTGTGTTTTCTTTATTACACCCGTATAGTTTTGATAATCGAGGTGGTTATGTAGTATGTCGATATTTGACTGATTCAGGTGCATCATCATCCCCTTTATTGATATAATATATTGTGTACATGCATTGACATGAGATTGACTATAAGTTGGGCACGTGGAGATCGTCCGTGCTGGGGATGGTGAGATGTTAAGATTGTAATTTTGGCACGTGGAGACCGTCCGTGCGAAAATTGTTTGATATTATGATAGTGCGTTGAGATTGTCCGCACAGACACATGGAGATCGTCCGTGTCGGTATATGGACCTCGCGAGTCCCCCATGGGTCATGAACTCTCGATGTATTTCCGAGGAGTATCATGTATATACGGTTGAGTGAGTACTGGGTATTCTGAGACATATCATTACATGGCATCATATTGCATTGCATTTCATCCCATCATTCATTCTTGATGACTATATGTTTCGTTTGGTGTTTGGAAAATATTAAATGTTGATTTCCTTTATTGATGAAACTTAAATAGTAAGTTTAATATATATATATATATATATACTTGTACAATCTAAGAATTTATTTTCTTATATAACTCTCGTCACTACTTCTTCGTTGTCGATCAATGAGACATACTGGGTACACGTGGTTTCGTACTCATACTACGCTTGTTGCACTCTTTGTGATACAGATTCGATTCCGAGTAGAAGCACATCTCGTGGAGCAATTTGAGTCCGAGCATGGAGTTGTGGTGAGCTGCTTGGCTGTTCCGTGGCCTACACCTCCCTTTTTTTTTGTTTATTCTGTTATTAGTATTCAAACAGGATATCCATTATGTTAGATTTGTCATTTAGTTTCAGACTTGCATCGAATTTTAGAAGCTCTTGTACTTAAGACACCAATTCTTGGGGTGATATATTTTATCTTTCGCATTTCGTACTTATAAGGAACTCAATGTTGGAGATTCTTGCTAAGCGTTGGTCTTTTTACTCATTTGTTGGCTTAGTTGGGTTAATATGTTGGGTTGGCTTACCTATTGGTTGGGAACATAGGTGCCATCACGAGTTGCAAAAATTTGGGTCGTGACAAATTTGGTATCAGAGCCCTAGGTTCATCGGTCTTAAGAGTACAAGAGCAATGTCTAGTAGAGTCTTGCGGATCGGTATGAAGACGTCCATACCTATCTTCGAGAGGCTATAGGACATTTAGGAACTAATCTGTTCTTTTATTCATTATCGTACACACTTGACCTTGTAGAGATTCTAATCTTGATATTTCATTCTCTCTCAGATGGCGAGGAATCGTACATCGACAAGTGGTGGTCAGGATCCTATTCCCGCGCCTGCTTCTGGGAACACTGTCTGAGGTAGAGGTAGGAGACGAGCTCGAGGTTGGGGTAGGGGTCGTGTTGCCGCACCTGTGGATGTTCAAGTACCAGTAGCTACCCAGGGTCATGATAGGGCCGTACCTCCTGATGCAGAGGTTATTCATGGGGATGTGCAAGATCGTGTCGAACGGGATGGGCCAGCGCAGGCTCCAACCAGTACTATTGTCCCCCAGTGCTTCAAGATACCTTGGCTCGTATGTTAGAAATCCTAGAGGGGATGGCCTAGGCAGGAGCTTTGCCTGTCACTTCTGATGGCTCACAGACCCGTGTTGGAGGTCAAACTCAAGATCCGATAGTTGCTCCAGATTCTCAGACTCCCAGGACTCAGCCAGCTGCCGCTGTAGCTCCTCGTTTTGATAGTATGGAGTTTCCATATATGACATCACATTTGGTGAACATGCCTTCTATGACTATTGATGAGCAAAAGATGTTTGGGAGGTTTAGACTAATGAATCCTCCTACTTATACTGGTGACTTAGCTGAGGATGCATATGAATTCATAGTTAGTTATCATGAGAGGTTGCATAATCTTGGATTAGTGGAGCCTCATGGAGTTGACTACACAGCGTTTCAGATGACTGGCTCTGCTAAGCAGTGGTGGAGGGATTATATTAGTAGTAGGCCAGCTGGATCCCATCCACTATCCTGGACTGAGTTTACTCAGGTATTTCTATCCAAATTTGTTCCATGCAGTGAGAGGGAGCGCAAGAGGGCCGAGTTTGAGGGTTTGGAGCAAAATGGTATGTCAGTTGCAGAGTATGAGGGTAAATTTCATGCCTTGACTAGGCATGCTTCGATGATACTTCCCACAGAGGCTGAGAGAGTGAGGAGGTTTGTTAAGGGGTTGATTATTCCGATCCGTCTAGGAGTTTCTCAGGTTGCTGCTTCTGGTGTTCCATTCCAAAAAGTGGTAGATGCTGCTAAGGAGTTGGAGATAATTCGGTGTGAGGGATTTGAGCAGCGAGAGGGCAAGAGGACTCGTTATTCAGGTGATTATGGTGGTGCTCCGCCTAGGAGTCGGGGTTACTTGGGCAGAGGTTATCACCCTGAGTCCAGCAGACCCATTCATGCTGCTATACCAGCGTCTGAGGCTGGTTACGCTGGGCATAACTCTTCGAGCTCGGTACATACTTCGCAGGGTTCATCTTCTAGACCTGTAGTTCATGGAGGGCATTCTGGTCATTCCTGTTCCTCTCATCAGCCTGCGTCTCGTAGGGGTTGCTTTGAGTGTGGTGATATGGGACACTTTGTGAGAGACTGCCCTAGGACCAGACATGGTGGATTACATCAGGGTTCTCAGGCTTCGACTTCCAGGGCTGCACAACCTCCAGCTAGGGGTGGTGCACAGAATGGTAGTGGTGGTCCTCCTTCTGGTCGAGGTGGTGGTCGTGGAGGTTCACAATCTGATGGAGGTCATTCTCATTGTTATGCTTTTCCAGGTAGGCCAGAAGCTGAAGCCTCAGATGCTGTTATCACAGGTATTATTCCAGTTTGTCATCGACCAGATACTTTATTATTTGATCCAGGATCTACTTATTCTTATGTGTTCACATATTTTGCTCCTAGTCTTGATATATTGTGTGAGTCTCTTGATTTGCCGATACGTATTTCTACTCCTGTCGGGGATTCTGTAGTTGTAGATCAAGTGTATCGTTTATGTACTGTTACTTTGATGGAGTATGACACTCATACAGATTTAAAGGTCTAAAAAATGATAGATTTTGATGTGATTCTTGGCATGGATTGGTTATCTTCTTACCACGCAATTTTAAATTGTCATGCCAAGACCATCACTTTAGCTATGCCTAGAATTCCTATAGTAGAATGGAGAGGTACTCTTAGTCATCCTTCTAAGGGTGTGATATCATTCCTTAAGGCTCTTCAGTTGGTACAAAGAGGATGTTTGGCGTACTTGGCCCACATTCGAGATACTAGTATTGAGACTCCTATGCTTGAGTCTATTCCAATAGTGAGTGAATTTTCAGAAGTATTTCTGACCGATTTGCCAGGTCTTCCACCAGATCGTGATATTAATTTTTGTATTGATGTGGAGCCACGCACTCGGCTTATTTCCATTCCTCCTTATCGTATGGCACCGGCTGAATTGAAAGAGTTGAAGGAGCAGTTGCAGGATTTGTTGAGCAAAGATTTTATTAGACCAAGTGTATCTCCTTGGGGTTCTCCAGTGTTATTTGTGAAGAAGAAAGATGGATCGATGCGTATGTTTATTGACTATCGACATTTGAACAAGGTAACCATAGAAAATAAGTATCCGATACCTCGTATTGATGATTTATTTGATCAGTTACAGGGTGCTTCAGTTTTCTCCAAAATTGACTTGAGATCTGACTATCATCAGCTGAAGGTTAGGGCGAAGGATATCCCTAAGACGGCTTTTCGAACACGTTATGGTCATTACGAGTTTTTGGTGATGTCTTTCGGATTGACTAATGCCCCAGCAGCTTTTATGGACTTGATGAATGGCGTGTTCAGACCGTATTTAGATTTCTTTGTTATTGTCTTCATAGATGATATATTGATATACTCACACACTAAGGAGAAACATGAGCATCATTTGAGGATTGTTCTTGGGATTCTAAAGGAGAAGAAACTGTATGCAAAATTTTCAAAGTGTGAGGTTTTGCTTAGTTCGGTAGCATTCTTGGGACATGTAGTGTCCAAGGAAGGTATCATGGTGGATCATAATAAGATTGAGGCGGTTAGAGATTGGGTCAGACCTACTTCAGTTACTGAGATTTGGAGTTTCTTGGGCCTTGCAGGTTATTATCGACGGTTTGTTGAGGGTTTCTCATCCATTGCATCTCCATTAACTAGATTGACACAGAAGGAGGTGACTTTTCAGTGGTCTGACGAATCTGAGGTTAGTTTCCAAAAGCTCAAGACTTTATTGACTACTGATCCGATTTTGACCCTACCCGTGGAGAGAGAGGGTTTTGTCGTATATTGTGATGCTTCTCGGGTTGGTCTTGGTTGTGTGTTGATGCAGAAGGGAAGGGTGATAGATTATTCTTCGAGGCAGTTAAAGGTTCATGAGAAGAACTACCCTATTCATGATTTAGACTTGGTGGCTGTGGTGTTTGCATTAAAGATTTGGAGGCATTATCTTTATGGTGTGCATTGTGAGGTGTTCACGGATCATCATAGTCTCCAGTATATATTCAATCAGAGGGATCTAAATTTGAGGCAGAGGAGATGGTTGGAGTTGCTCAAAGACTACGATATGACTATTCTTTATCACCCAGGCAAAGCAAATATTGTAGAAGATGCCTTGAGTCGGAAGGCGGTAAGTATGGGTAGCCTAGCCATGTTACAGGTTGGCGAGCATCCCCTAGCTAGGGATGTCCAATCCCTGGCCAATAGCTTTGTGAGACTTGATATTTCAGAATCAGGTAAGGTATTGGCTTATATGGAGGCTAGGTCATCCTTGTTGGAGCAGATTCGAGCTCAACAGTTTGATGATGGTAATTTATGTAAGATTAGGGAAAAGGTTTTAAAAGGAGAAGCCAAGGCTGCAATTCTTGATAGTGAGGGAGTTTTGAGGATTAAGGGTCGTATATGTGTTCCTCGTACAGGTGATTTGACTAGATTGATCATGGAGGAGGCTCATAGTTCGAGGTACTCTATTCATCCGGGGGCTACTAAGATGTATCGTGACTTGAAGCAACATTATTGGTGGTGTCGTATGAATAGGGACATAGTAGATTTTGTATCCCAGTGTCTGAATTGTCAGCAAGTGAAGTATGAACACCAAAAGGCTGGAGGTGTGACACAGAGGATGCCTATACCTGAGTGGAAGTGGGAGCGTATTGCTATGGACTTTGTGGTAGGATTGCCATGTACTTTGGGTAAGTTTGATGCTATATGGGTCATTGTGGATCGACTGACTAAGTCTGCACACTTTGTACCAGTTCAGACGACCTATAATTCAGAGAAGTTAGCCAAAATCTATATTCGAGAGATAGTTCGTTTGCATGGGGTTCCTATTTCTATTATTTCAGATCGTGGCACTCAATTTACATCTCATTTCTGGCGGTCTATGCAGAAAGAGTTGGGCACTCGGGTGGATCTTAGTACAACCTTTCACCCTCAGACTGATGGTCAGTCTGAGTGGACTATTCATGTTCTTGAGGACATGTTGCGGGCGTGTGTGATTGACTTTGGTGGTCAGTGGGATCAGTTCTTGCCTTTACCAGAGTTTGCTTACAATAATAGTTATTATTCGAGCATTGAGATGGCACCATTCGAGGCTCTGTATGGTAGGAGATGTCAATCTCCAATTGGCTGGTTTGATGCATTTGAGGTTAGACCATGAGGTACAGATTTGTTGAGGGAGTCCTTGGATAAGGTCAAGTTGATCCAAGATAGACTTCTCATGGCTCAAAACAGGCAAAAGAGTTATGCAGATCGAAAGATTCGTGATTTAGAGTTTATGGTTGGAGAGAGGGTTGTATTGAAGGTTTCACCCATGAAAGGTGTGATGAGGCTTGGAAAAAAGGGCAAGTTGAGCCCAAGGTATATTGGTCCTTTCGAGATTGTTGAGCGTATTGGTGAGGGGGAGTATCAGTTGGCTTTGCCACCTAGTTTGTCAGGTGTTCATCCTGTATTTCATATATCAATGCTTAAGAAGTATCATCAGGGTGGTGATCATGTGATTCAATGGGATTCAGTGTAACTTGATTAGAATTTGACTTTTGAGGAAGAGCCGATCACCATTTTTGATAGGCAAATTCGGAAGCTAAGGTCCAAGGAGATTGCTTCAGTAAAGGTTCAGTGGAAGCATCGTCCAGTGGAGGAGGCTACCTGGGAGACAAAGTCAGACATGAGGAGTAAATATCCTCATCTTTTTGATCATTTAGGTTAGCTCTTTTATTTTCCCGTTCGAGGACGAACATTTGTTTAAGTGGTAGGTGATGTAACGACCCGCTAGGTCGTTTTAAGAATTAGGACTACTTTTACTCTTTCTGAAAAAAAATTAAAGGGGGGGTATTTTAACTATTGATAACTACAAGTACCTAGTTGATGAAACTTTTATTAAATAAGTAATATAGATGATAGATTAGTGGGGTCACAGTTAACATACTCTTGTTCAGAAAATAAAAGGGGTGGAGGCAGAAACTTACCGTAAGCGACGAACGAGAGGAAAAACAATAAGAATTGCTCAGGTAAACGCAAGCAATTTTCATTCTTTCTCAATTCTGCATATTAAAATAGGTTGTAAGAGGGCATTATATTGTTGTTATTATTTTATTCTTATGTTGTTATTTTAGAGTGTTTTTTTTTCATGGGTAAGATGTAGTGTGTAGTGAGTTGAGAATTTATTTACTATCACGGATTGGAATTTCTAGGGACGTTAGTGTGGTTATTAGGTGATAGTCTAATAAAATCCTAATCGCTAGACGTATTGTGAAAATCTGGAAATTTGATCTGCAAATTTCTCTCCCGTATAATTAATCTTTGCATAAGAATGATGGGGAAAAGTGTTGAGCCAATCATTGGGCAATGATTGCCAATGATTAGCATGTGACAAACAATTTGGCCAAATTGTCACTTGTACAGAATGACAATTAGGAGGAAAACGTTGCAGGCTTGCGACGTTGTGCATCATTAATGGGTGGAATTATTATTATTTTATTCATTTACTAAATTAATTTACTAGTTTGATATATTGAGATAGGTAATTAATTATTGGATATATATTATATGATCTAAAATTGAATTTTAGTGTATTTAAGAAATTTAGGTTAAATTCTTGGCTTGAAATTTAACAAATTGGCATATAAATTATATCAAGATTTGACGTTTGATTAGAGATATGAGTGAGTTTAGGGTCTATGATATACCTATAATAAGTTGAATGTTCACAAACTCGCTTACTTATGAATATTGCGTCATTGGTAGATCGTGAACATTACGGAACTTTGCAAAAATGGAAGGAACTATCTTAAAGATTCGTGACATGAATTCGGCACTTGAGGTATGTTAAGGCTTTTTAGACTTGTTGAAGGACGTTTTCCTAATTAAAGATTAAAAATGAAAATAGACCAAGGGGTAAGGGCGAAAGATGGGGGTCTTGTATCAATGGTGTGACGGGCATTGGTACGAGTACTGGTGTTATAAAACAGAAAGTTACTACTATAGAATGTGGATTGTAAATTTGAGAATTTGCCAAAGCATATGGGCATTAGCTGATATATTATTGACTTGAAATCCTTGTATGATTGTGTTTTCTTTATTACACCCGTATAGTTGTGATCATCCAGGTGGTTATGTAGTATGTCGATATTTGACTGATTCAGGTGCATCATCATCCCCTTTATTGATATAATATATTGTGTACATGCATTGACATGAGATTGACTATAAGTTGGGCACGTGGAGATCGTCCGTGCTGGGGATAGTGAGATGTTAAGATTGTAATTTGGGCACGTGGAGACCGTCCGTGCGAAAATTGTTTGATATTATGATAGTGCGTTGAGATTGTCCGCACAGACACGTGGAGATCGTCCGTGTCGGTATATGGACCTCGCGAGTCCCCCATGGGTCATGAACTCTCGATGTATTTTTGAGGAGTATCATGTATATACGGTTGAGTGAGTACTGGGTATTCTGAGACATATCATTACATGGCATCATATTGCATTGCATTTCATCCCATCATTCATTCTTGATGACTATATGTTTCGTTTGGTGTCTGGAAAATATTAAATGTTGATTTCCTTTATTGATGAAACTTAAATAGTAAGTTTAATATATATATATATATATCTATATACTTGTACAATCTAAGAATTTATTTTCTTATATAACTCCCGTCACTACTTCTTCGTTGTCAGTCAATGAGACATACTGGGTACACGTGGTTTCGTACTCATACTACGCTTGTTGCACTCTTTGTGGTGCAGATTCGATTCCGAGTAGAAGCACATCTCGTGGAGCAATTTGTGTCCGAGCTTGGAGTTGTGGTTAGCTGCTTGGCTATTCCGTGGCCCACACCTCCCTCTATCTTTTATTATTCTGTTATTAGTATTCAAACAAGATATCCATTATGTTAGATTTGTCATTTAGTTTCAGACTTGCATCGAATTTTAGAAGCTCTTGTACTTAAGACACCAATTCTTGGGGTGATATATTTTATCTTCCGCATTTCGTACTTATAAGGAACTCAATGTTGGAGATTCTTGCTAAGCGTTGGTCTTTTTACTCATTTGTTGGTTTAGTTGGGTTAATATGTTGGGTTGGCTTACCTATTGGTTGTGAACATAGGTGCCATCACGACTTGCAAAAATTTGGGTCGTGACAGACTAGAACTCAATCCTGGACGTGACGAATTCTAATCCCACTCCGACTCAAAATAGTCGCAAATTATAAAAAATTCAATGACGAAAATAAGAACTCCCAAAAACTTAGCGGAGTGTTCTTTTTCTCGGCTCCAAAAACTCCTGCCGTGAACAGTAAGGGTGAGAGGGGTTATATAGGACAAACTTTAGGTCAAAATAAATGGGGAAAACAATGTGGGACTCTGGAAAATTTCAAATTCTTAATTGGGTCTTGGGTCTCTTGATATGAAATGTTAAAGAATTTGGGCCAAAATTTTGGGTTAAAGGTTATCTGATGGTCAAAATATGGACTAAATAAAATCCCTCGAGAGAGTTTCAAAGGGAAATGAGATGGATTATAAAGTCGACTAATTACTCAAGCTTCTTAACTTTAACAACATCAAAATAATTATTTCAAAAAATAAGATCTTATTAAATTGTCAGTTTAAATAAAATAAGTTGCATACTTAATTAAACCTCTGTTTTTTGGTAAATCAATTTACTAACTATTGCTTCAAATTGAAAAATTATATCAATCTATATATTTTAAGTAAAAGACATATAATCCATATGAAAAAGTGGCAAAAAGTGTTTGGAAGATAATCTTGATAGTATTTTTTATTTTCAAAAACAATTATTTCCCATTGTTCAATACTTAAGAAGATTAATAATTAATTAAATCATGAAGGGTCAAAATTGGGTGTCAACAGGAATCATCACTATAGCATATATTAAGGCTACTTTAACAAAAAACCTAAATAAATTGAACTCTCTACTAGTCTCCTTCTAGTATTCTGAATTTACCCATTAAGAAATTGAGCTCTTCTATTATTTTATGACAAAAAGAACAAAGATGATGAAATGAAAATGAAAAATGAACTCATATATCCACCTAACAAAAAGACTACCGGTACAAGATTCTGAATTGTGTTAACATGATATGACAATAAAGTAATAAAATTATTGTTTTAGGCATATCATCTACTTAGTCTTACCCCGTTATTTGATTTTAGTTGTAGCAGATTGATTTACATATATTCACACATAAAACTAAAAATAAAAAAATAAAAAAATTAATTTTACATATTTAAATTAGTCCACTTCAACATAAAAAAAAATCAACTATCTTCTTTTTACCCTTTTGGTCACTGCATTGCACAAACCCAATCAAAGATCAAAACTTTAAAAATCATCCCCGTCTATATATATAACTCTTAATCAAATGTTCAAAATACAGAAAAGGGTAAAAGAAAAAATTGAATGCAAATCCAAACAATTAACCAACATGTATATGCCTGAAAATTGCATCAACAATTGGAGAAAAAGCTACGAATGTTATAGTGATAATTAAACTTACACGCCTCGTCTAAAGAATTTCTCCTTTTTGAAAACTTCATCGCCCCTCTGATTTTGAGTATATTTTAATGAGAATGATTTTTGTAATTAACGAATAGGGGAATAGATGAAAGGAATCGGTTGCTCAAACATGAACCTTTCAGACCGAATCTGAGTGGGATAAGGAGAAAATCAACCACCGAATTAGATGTTATAAAGTTGTGGAAGTATTATTTTTTTGACAAGAAACTAGAACAAAAAGTTTCCTTATATAAAGGAGTACGCAGACAACATAGTTTTCTTAATCAAATAGGAAAACTAGACAAACAAGGAAGCTGAAGTAAACAAGGAGACAAGAGCCTGAAAGAAGTAGAAAAGTAGAAACTTGCCAGGTGAACTTAATAAATCTTAGTAGAAAAGGAAGTTTAAACCAAGTAGAAGAAGGAGTTAGTGATTTATAAAGTTTTCTTACTCTGTTAAGGTAAACTGCCTCATAGTTTTTCCTTTCACAACAGAATGCAAGAAGGAGTCCTAACGTGAGAAGGAGTTCGAGTCAAGTTTAGTTTAAAGAAGTTTTTTAAAGCGACGAAGACTAATTTGTGTTGAACAATACTTAGGAGAGTTCTAAATCCTATAAATATTGCAATAGTTCATGGAAAAATTTTACGCACTTACATAGAGAGAAGATTAAAACAAGATCAAGCGTTTGAGATTTATTGAGGAGTGTTGCGAGTTTGTGAGGAAAAGGTTGTAATATTGTAATTTAGAGTTTTGATTACAATCAAGTGTGTCTTTAGGATTCGTCTAAGAAGTTTGAGAAACTTGACGGACGGTAGTAGACTTAAACCTGGATTTTTTGTCTTGGATACCTAAGAATTACAGTTTGTAATTCCTTAGGTTACACAGGTTTGTGATCTTTTGTTGAGAATCATAGTTTAATGAAGTGGAGTTAAATCCTATAGAGGTATAGGTCATGGTTTTTACTTATTATATGTTGGGGTTTTCGGTGATAAAATATTATGTCATTATTTTATCTGCTTTACGAAACATAACTAATGTAATCTACAAAGAAACATATAGAATATCCTTATTCCTTAGGAATACTTGGGGTCAGAATTTCAACAGAGTGAATATTACTGGGTCATGGAAGAATGAGAATGGAGAAATGGAAAGACCTAGAGGAGAGTAGAAAGAAAAAAAAAGTAGTCAAGGATAGGTAATTTAGTCGAGGACATGTGATTTGTCAAAAACAAAAATAGTGTACACGTGAAAGACCTAGAAGAGACTAGAAAGAAAAAACGTAGTCGATGATAGGTTATTTAGCCGAGGACAGGTTATTTGTAGAAAACCAAGAAATAGTGTACACATGTGGTGCGTTTTTAGAAAAAGTATTTTTTACTTGCGACAAAACTTTATTAAATAAGACTTTTATTTCTTTTATATGATTTATACGTAAGTAGGAAAATTCTTAAATTATTTATTTACATATTTAAAACAAAACAAGAAAAATATAAAAAATAAAAATAAATTATGACCAGAGAGTTAGATGAGGTGAAGTAGATTTTTATTTTATTTTATTAAACCTTCATGATTTAATTCATTTGATTGATCACTAGATTACAACATTAAATTCTAGTAAACTCTTCATCTTTATCAACATTTAATGCATAATCATATAGTGTTATTGAATGTAAATCAAAATAATTAACCAACATATATATGCATGAAAATTGCAGCAACAATTGGAGAAAAAGCTCCGAAAGTTATAGTGATAATTGAACTTACACACCTCGTCTAAAGTATTACTCCTTTGTGTATACTTCCTCGCCCACTCTGATTTTGATTGTGTTTGAAAGACAAAGATTTTGATTACTGACAAATAGAGGAATAGATGAAAGGAAGCGGTTGCGCCAACATGTACTTTTCAGACCGAATCCTAGTGGGATAAGGAAATCATCAACCACCGAATTAGAAATTATAAAGTTGTGGAAGTATTGTTTTTTTTTGGCAAGAAACTTGAACAGAAAATTTTGTTTTATAAAGGAGTACGCATGCAAGATAGTTTTCTTAATAAAATAGGAAAACTAGACAAACAAGGAAGCTGAAGTAAAGAAGGATACAAAAGCCTGAAAGAAGTAGAAAAGCAGAAACTTGCCAGTGAACTTAAAACTTTAAATTATAAAAGGAAGTCGAAACCAAGTAGAAGAAGGAGTTAGTGATTAATAAAGTTTTCTTATACAGTTAAGGTAACGTGCGTCAAAGTTTTTCCTTTCAAAGAAGAATGCAAGGAGGAGTCCTAATGTGAGAAGGAGTTCTAGTCAAGTTAAGTTTAAAGAAGTTCTTTTAAAGAGGCAAACAGTAATTTGTGTTGAAACAATACTTAGGAAAGTTCTAAAGTCTATAAATACTACAATAGTTCATGGAAAAATTTTGCGCACTTACATAGAGAGAAGATCAAAACAAGATCAAGAGTTTGAGATTTATCGGGAAGTGT
Organism: Solanum chmielewskii; assembly: GCA_027704785.1. Taxonomy (NCBI): domain Eukaryota; kingdom Viridiplantae; phylum Streptophyta; class Magnoliopsida; order Solanales; family Solanaceae; genus Solanum; species Solanum chmielewskii. The sequence goes on from JAKWIX010000327.1 coordinate 4,937,964, forward strand.
TGCGAGTTTGGGAGGAAAAAGTTGTAAGATTGTAATTAAGATTTTTGATTACGATAAAGTGTGTGTGTGGGATTTACATTTTTATTTACATATTTAAAACAAAATAAGAAAAATATAAAAATAAAATAAAAATAAATTATGAGAAGAGAGTTAGATGAGATGGATTAGATTTTTATTTTATTTTATCAAGCCTTCATAATTTAATTCATTTGATTGATCACAAGATTACACCCTTCAATGATAGAAAGCTCTTCTTCTTTATCAACATTTAATGGATAATTATATATTGTTATTACTTGTGCCATTTCACAAAAAAAATTATGACTTGTGTGATTTGTGAGTCTACTGTAAGAATTATTATTTAATTATTATTCATTATTTCATACTTATAGCCCAAATTTACTTGCATCCAAGTAATTTCATAAATAGTATTTAATAAGGATATCATCCGTATATTGCTTATTTGATGTACGTACCAGATTAAGTTATAACCTATATAAATTGGTTCGCCCTCCATACACCCATTACGGTTATCACATATTCTCTACAATAATTCAATCGTTGACGGTTGTGATAACATAAAGTTAGGGAAAGGATGTAGAAACCAATTTACAACTAACCCTTCCGCTTTTCTCTTTGATGATGTCTTCCTCATCGGGTATGTACTCCTAACGATCTCTATGTAAGATTATCGTGTTGAAGATCCTTATATTATGTATCCAAGTATTTTATCCTATATCAACTATATAAACTACTAATATATCATTACATTTGAAGAGTAATAATAAGCTAGTAATATTATAAAATAATGACAGGTTTAAATTATCATACCTTTGCTTTAATTTCTCACATTTATATGTGAAGATGATTCAACAATAAATGCATATCTAATATAATCTCATAAGGTAGATTTGAAAAGAATCATGTACAGGTAAATTTACTCTTATCCTATAAGCTAGAGAGATTATTCCTATTAAATCCTTAACTCAAATAAAACATTTTAAAATAAAATAGAAAAAAAACATAGTAATTAAAAAAAGGAAGCATAATGTCAAAAATAGTCCAGTTGATGAATAACAGAATATTATTATGCAAAATGTGATATTTAATTTTTTTTAAAAATAATATTTATCAGTAACTAATATAAATGGCAACTTATGGACGGAAATTGCCATTTATCCAATTAAATTAAGCCTTTAGCCACATTGGGAAGTTGACAATGAGAAGAGTAAAGGTTTTGTTGACTATGAGAGGAGAAATACAAAATAACTAATCATGAAGATTCATAAGAATAGAAAAAATAATTATAAGAAGTTAACATGAAGTAAATCATCAAAAACGCACTAACAAAAAATTAATTAAACATTTATTCATTTAATATCAACTTATGCATGTTGTGACGCTTTCTCCAGCTAACATGTGGTCAAGGGAGAGATAATGATATGTTATGTGGTATCACATCCTAGACGTAGATATGAAGATTGTTGGTGTAGTAGATGGACTCAGGCCCGACTCAACAAAATTGGGGGCCTAAAAGTCAAACCTTAAATAGGGGCCTAAAAGTCAAAAAATAATAATGATGTACTATATATTTATTTAAGGTCAAACACATAAACACATCCCTAAACTTGTTGGATTTTTCCCCTCAGGTACCACAACTATGCTATTTCCCTATTGAATCATTGAATCATCCATAATTTGTTCCTATTAAACACTCTTGGCTGATAGTGGAATCAGATTTTGATAGGGGTATTGGTAGGAGATACACATGTTGTTCAAGAACTCATTAGTTCAACTGATTGTGAAACTGTTCGGGAATAATTTTGTTTTACTTAAAGTTATTTGAACACATTATAAAACAAATGAGACTAACACAAAGTTACTTTTCATTCCTTCAATCAAAATCATTACAATACGAACACAATTGAAGACATTTACAATTAAAAAAGCCGATCAAAATCATCCAATAGAGTCTAAAATGAACATATCATGGGTGGTTTAATGATTCAAAAGAAAAATGGCATAGTTGAGGTACTTGAAGGAAAAAACCCAACAAGTTTAGGGATTTCTTTATGAGTTCGTCTTTTACTTAAAGCTATTTTTCTTTTCTTTTTAGATGTGAAGTCATTAATTACTATTTTTTAATAATTGTTTTAGTAATTCCTTTTAAATTGATGATATAGCTAATACATTTAATCTCACATTGTTGATCTTAGATTAGATTTTATCAATTTTAGTTTCGAAAAACTTCTTTCATCCGAGGCAATAGTTACCGGAATTGTTAACATTATACTATAAGCAATATAAGCATTACGAATAAATCAAGTATTTTTATTTGATTGAGTATTTTCATTAAATTATTATGTTTTACTTGTATTATTTCTCTTGATAATAACTTAAAGGAGAATATATATATACTTACTAATTAAGAATATCAATAATAACAAAAGTTCAAGAAAAATTATAAAATTAAGTTAAAATAATAAAACCTGACTCACGACTATGCTAAGTTGATATAATAATATTGAAATAGTCTTGCATTCCTTAAATATAATGATTGCTTGTTGCACTTCTTAATATTTTGAAGATGACACTCAAAAGCAAATTTTGTTCTTTTTTGACTTGTAAGCAACAATAAATCAATTTTTTAGGAGAGAATTCAACATTGAAAATAAAATTAATATAATAGAGGGTAAAAAAAAAGATGAGTATAAGGTAAATAATAATATAAGGTCAAAAGTTTCGGAGATGAATAAGAAAGCACAATTTCCCACTTGAGAAAATTATTTTCATAAAATATTTCATTTCGTTAGAAAAGTGGGAAAATCTGACGGCTATTTTTATTTTTTTGTTATACTTATGACATGTTTTTTTTTTTAAATATACCTTTAATTTTAAGTAATATGTGTAAGTACTTTTTTGAAAAATTGAGGGGACCCAAAAATATGAGGCCCCAAGCGACGATTTTAATAACCCAGTGATTAAGTCGGCCCTGGATGGACTCTTTGTTAAGATTGGTGCCTTTTTTATAATGGCCTCATAGGGTAACTTATAAAAATTGTTGTTTCTCCGATTTCTGCTTTTATCCATCAAATGATCAGATTGGTTAATGAGTCAAAGAAAGAAACAAGAGTTTAGTATATCGAAGGGTTCAAGGTATTTGAAATTGTATTATGAAAAGAATTTTAAAAAGATGACGGAATAAAACCTCTCCTATGATCCCTTGGTTTGTAGTCGAAGGATTTATTGAATTTTTGCTTATGAGTTTAGATATGACTATGGGATGTGAACTAGTTCGGTACAACTTGTTAGATATTTATCTACTTTTGTAAAGATCGAGTTTTTGTTTGGGTGACAAAGAAAGATGTGTGGAAGATTCTATGTCGTTATGTCAAGTTAGATTGTTCGAATTATGATAGATAACTTATTGATGATTGACTGTGTGGATCTATTGTTTTACATGATTAATGAGGATTTCGAAGGAATTGAAACTACTTTCCAGACTGTTATGCTGTGTTATGGAGGCTTTTGATAGTGAGTAGAGGTTATGAGCTTTTAGTATAACAAAATTATTGGAGTGACCAAGAATTTTTTAAGTGTTAGTATGAAGTATATGATGGTTTTGAATATTACTTGAAATTTGATATCTGAAAAATTACGTGGAGTTGATATTGAGTGTGATTTAATTGTTTTATCTCGATGGTAAAGTAGTTAAGATTTATGAAGTAGTTCTGTGAATATTAGGTGTGACTCATATATGTTATGTAATACTAAAATGGAAAGAGAGAGCATATTTTTTTATTTTTTTAAGGCTACAATGTGTTTTCTAAGGAGACTTTGATACTAGTGACAGTTTGAGAGTAAGGTAAATGGTTGGTGCAGTTATAATGTTTGTTGGTATTAAGAATGTTAGTTTCAATGGAGTATTGGGAGGAGTATGTGGGGTTTGATGAATCGAGTGCTTGTAATGTTGTGATGGAGATCAGACTGGTTGATTGTGGGTGGCTAAAATTTGAGAGACGGAGTCAGATGAACGAAATTTTATTTATATGGGCCCTATGGAAGGAGTATCTTTTCTTATTCGACCTTACTTCTGTATATTCTTATGTGACCAACTACTTCATTCTTGACATGGTTTAGAGTATGATTCACTTTCTATGTTCGTGTATATTTTTGCTTCTATGGGTGAATTCCTAGTGGTGATTCGGGTGTACTGATCTTGTGATTTTTCTCGTAGGGTGGCATCCTTGGTTAGACTTGTTCATTTCAGTTTTGGAAGATTTGGTGTTGTTTAAGATGGTTAAAGTGTACTAGTGATCTACATGCACAGCCTTGCTTATGAGAACTTATATAAGAGTTTTGAAGAGATGTCATTGTCTAAGAGTGTTTTTAAAGGTTCTACATTTTAAGTGTATCGCTTGTTGGGTGTTTACTTGATCATTTCCTTCTATGGGTAAGATAAGTGTTATTCTCCCTTAACGAGTACTCAATATCTAAAGATCAAATTTTTATAACTTAAATTCTTCAAAAAGATTGTATTGTATAAAGGAATCTTAATAAAATATATCATGATTTGTGTGTTATGAGTGTGTGGTGGATACATCAATTTCACTTCTCGTGGTAGGTGGTATTGATTCAGAATTTGATTGTGGTTATGTGAAAAAAATCATCATGGTGATTATGTTATAGTCCAGAGTGATTGAATTCAGAGGTTATTCTGTGGGTTTATAAAAATTTTAATCGAAAGTTCAGTTCTTAGTATGTAATCTTGATGAAATAGACTTAACGAGGAACTCACTTGAAAAGACGAACACCGACTGTTAGGTCATAACTAAGCTTTGATATCATTGTTTATTTTCCTTCTTCTTCCTTATGTTCGAGGATGAACATGGATGTTAGTGGTGGATAGTGTAATGACCCAGAAGCTCATTTATGGAAATTTTTACAAAATTACCGTTTTATACATCTAGGTAGTCTCCCAGACTCACTTTTGATCAATTTGTGAAGTTGGATTTTAAATTTTTGAGATATTTGTTAATTACAATTGTTTAATTAACGGGTGTTTTAAAATAATTAATTTTAGTTAGTAGCTAATGGCTAAGTGCACACTTTATTAAAAAATCCAATACTATTTGGAACAAATATATTAAAATAACTAAATACCGTTAAACAATTATGTACAAAATTACTTAAGAAGCGAGAGGATTATACTGAGAAAAAAATTTGTGTGGCACTAAGAAGTGGTAAATGACCTCCCAATAAGAAAATCTTCACGATTTATGCCTTCTTACCTTATTTCCACACGTATACAATGTTATTGATTTGCGGAAATAAGATAAGAAGGCATAAATCGTGAAAATTTGCTTACTGGGAGGTCGTTTTCTTTTTGTCAATGTCACACAAATATTTTTCTCATTATACTCCTCTCGCTTCTTAATTAGTTTTGCATATAACTGTTTAACCCTATTTATTTATTTTAATATATTTGTGCCAAATACTATTGGATTTTTAAATAAAGTATGCGCTTAGCCGTTAGCTACTAACTAAATTAATTATTTTAAAACACCCGCGACTAAACAATCCTAATTAACAAATAGCTCAAAAATTTCCGACCCAACTTCAAAAATTGATCAAAAGTGACTCCGGCCAATACCGAGATGGGTAAAACGGTAATATTAAATAAATTTCCAAAAATGACCTTCCGCGTCCGGGTGATTACATATATAAATAATACTAAATCAACACCTCTTTCTCCCTTGAGTTTAAACTTCTAAGCAAAAGATTGAGATCATCTTAAATCTATATAGACAATTTTTTCTTTAGGTGATGCACACAAAAAAAATTGAGATCTCAATGAAAAACTATAATCTTGTGCCAAGAAGTTCTTGATCAAGAAACTGTCGATCTATTAGCATTCTCTCCAACATCTGAGAGTTGGCTAACAAAGATATACTCCATCTCAGACATTCTTCATATAAAATTTTCTTGCTTAGCTTACTCGAGGTGATCAAATGTCTTGTCCTATAAACACTAGAGATCAAGTGATTCTTCACTATCACTATATACAATATTCATCGAAAACCTAAAAAAATACAACACAAAGTTAACTCTCAGATCATTGAGAAACAAAAAAAGTACGAAAAACAACCCCTATAAGCAAAAATGAGAGTTAAAGCATTACAAACATTCATATCAAAATACTTCAAGTTTGGGAAGCTTCCTATCAAGGAAAGAGCACAAGAACACTCATTTTTAATTTCACTTACAAAATTTTAAGTAGGTAAAATTATTTGATGTTATCAGGATTGAAGGGAAGCTTTGTTGGTGCTTCATATTCTTCTTCAACTTTGAAGAAGAATATGAAGCACCAACAAGGTTTCCCTTTAATCCTAACAATGTCGAATGATTTTATCTTTTCGATATTTTGTTGGTGTAATCATATAAGCTTTCATATGCTCTTTTCTTGATACGAAGTTTCCTATATTTGGAATATCTCGAAATGTAGGTTTGTAGTATTTTGACTCTTTTTCTCCATAATTATTGATTATTCATCGCTCTTTTGGGATCCTCAAAATTTTAGAGTCGACTTTTTGTTATGTTTCTTAGATTTTGTATGAAGATTATAGTGATACTGAAGAATCATTTGATTTCCAAAGTTTCTCGGATATGACATTTTATTCCTACCTTTTGTTTCAGATTTCTCTTTGTTTTATAGATCTCAACCTACAAAGAAAATTAATGAATATTTCATCAAGTTCATGTTTGCAATTACTAAAATCTTTTTATATTTATTAATAAAATAAATAAACAGAAGAAGTTGTTTCAATTTTTAGATTTAAAACAACAAATCAACAATTTTACTAGTATTAAAATTCAAAAATCCTAAAAAAAAACTATGTAATATAATGCCAATCAAAAAAGAAAAAGTAATATTTTTTTTAAAAAAATAGAAAAGTAAATTTTGAATAAATTTTATTAGAGTTTTATCATAAGGAACTTTTTGGACTCTTTCAAGTCTTTAACCTTAATCAAGAATAAGCAATCTAGCCTTTAACTATTTAAAGGAATTTAGAATGTGATTTTATACTTTTAAGAAAATCAAATAGGTTCTATAAAGATATATCACAATTTGTAAAACAATCGTCAAGGATCACAAACTAGCCAGATCATTTTCTCTTAGAATGTTCCTGAATAGACAAATAGATAAACTTAAAACTGATGTTAAAATTCACAAAAAACAGTTATAGAAAGAACAATAGTATAAATAAAATTGAGAAGAACAAAAGGGGCAAACTTGAGGAAAAAATTAAGAAAATAATTTGTTGTCGATTTACCTATAATCATGGGTGAAATGGAGGGGTGTCCAGAAAGGCAGGAATGACGAATCGGCACAATTGTAATTTTTTTTTAATATATAACAATGAAGCCTAGAAAATAAAATTTCGAGGAAGAATGGGGGATTTTGTTCCTTTGTTTTCAAGACAGTTATGTGTATTGAGTTTCTTCTTCACACATTGTACCTTTCTCTGTACATTCTATACTTCTGCCTATGATGGGATATATATAGTCAAATCTTATGTATATTTTACGTTCTTATTTTTTATTAGATAAATAGATATTTAATTCTTTTTTGGCCTTTGACTAGATGTATTGTTGTATTGTTATGGTAATACGACAAATGATTTGCGTACATTCTACACTTTTATCTTTGACTAATAATATGCACGTTAGACCCTTCTTTGACCTTTAACTAGATATATTACTATAATTAATGGTAATTTTTCATTCAAGTATCAAAAGGCTAAGATATTTTGTTGTTGAAATATAATTAATGGTTATTTTCCATTCAATAACAAAAGCTTTTTTCTGAATGTAGTATCAATCAAGATCTTATCTTCGAACTTCTCAAAAAAAAAATTATCCATCAAAAACTAAAATACCCCTACATAACCAAACTACAATTATCAGACTTCACTGTAACAATCTTGTTTGTTTCAACACTTTTTTGAATTTTATAATGATTGGTTGTTTTACACCTATAACAATATTAGTCCAGTTAAATAATATAATTTGACTATTATAGCAAAAATTATTCAAAAAGATATTAAATTATATAATTCGAAATATCATAGATATGTTTCTCTACTAATTAAAATTTAATACAAATTCAATACACTAACTAAATAAATAAACTTATGTAGATTTGTTCACTAATAGTCATGTTAAATCTCTTTTGAAAATTAAATTCATTCAAAATGGAAAACTTTCTATGTAAAAAACGTTAATTATAAGTGTTGATACATAAATTTTAAATAATAATGCTAACTTCATCACACTTTGTATACAAAGAAAAATCTTGATTGATCTTAATTGAACTAAACTTTAAACTTCAAAATATATATTTAAACATCTTAATTTGGTTTCAGTTTACTTCATTAAACAATTTATCCTTGAAAATGCACATCTGGAATACACCCTCTTAAATGAGTATGTAGATGTGAATTTTAGAAATTATTCGTAAACACACTTATATTAAATTGAAGTATCTTGATGATCAGTGGCGCAACTATAGTCGGAAGAACACCTTTCTTTCGAAAATTACATTATATATAGGTCAAATCTTATATATAAAATATCATAAACACCAGGAAAACAAATGGATACCTACTAGCTATCAGATTCAATTCATTGCTGAAATTTTTTAAATGCCTAAATTTGACATGAACTAATTGAGCAGAAGCTTGGTGACAATTGAATGTAATGTAAAAGTATACAAGGGATGTAAGATTGAATCTAGAGTTACTTTTTTTTTTAGTTTTTTTATTCAATATTTGACATCCTTCATTACATTTCTTATTATGTCACTATAAATGTCTAGACACATATATTATTAGTTAAGATTAAAAATACCACTTGCTTGTTGTTATGCATGTCAATCAGAAAAGGAAATTATCGCAGACATTGGCAGTTGGCTTATGAAAACAACTTCATAAAACAGAAACAGATCAATCAGAAAATTAATTGAATACATGTCATAAGATTAACTTTAAAAATGTTGGGTTTATGATTCAAAATCAAAGGTGTTTGGTATAGAATTGACACACTTAATTTATGATTTTGTTATTCACCTTGTACCATAAAATCTATATAGTAGTTTTGCTTTTTTAAAGGAGAAAAGACATAAAGTGACATTTGAAGTTGTCCCGAATTTTTAATAAGACATCTTAACTGTGCAGATGTCCTATTACCCCCCTAAACTATTCAGAACATATATTATTACATCATTTTGGATCAATTCCAAATCTGAAATGGCAAGTGTAATCACACACCAAAAATCATTGTGTGAAACGTGTTAATTCAATTTGAAATATTATTTTCTTGACATTTTAAGTTTTTCTTTATTTGTTCTTCTTCACCTCTCATCTTCACCTAACCCCACACCCATATCAAGTTGAGCCCCTCAATTTTCTTTCTCTTTGTTTCTTCTTATTTGGTCAAATTTCTTACTTTCCAAAATTATACTATTTTTTTTAGACTTTGTTGAGTAATTGATAACAAAACTAATTATTTTTCTTAGACAGATCAAAATTTTGAAGGTTTGATCATTTAATTTATCTCATTTCCATATAAATTGAAAACTAGAATTGATAATTTTGAAAACATAAGAATTCTCCAAAAAATTAAAAATTTTAATTAGAATTTGGATTAAAAAACTAAATAATGTCTACTAATCATCTTGAAATCTAATAAGTTTATCACATTTTTCGAAATGTAATAAAATATCTAGATATAATTTTAAAATTAAAGAGAGTTAAACTAATAGTAGAATAAAAGAGAGATGGAGTTGTGGTAAAAATTGAAATTGAAAGTGAAAAGTGAATGAAGATGACAATGAATTATTGAAGAAGAAGGAAGAAAGAAAAGAAAAAAATAACAAGGACAAAAAGTTAAAATAATAAAAAAATAAAAAAATATATTATATAGTAAAATTCTTGTAAAAGTAAAATTATATTCGTATTTAGTTTGTTCATGCTCTTTAAGAGAGTCTATACACTCTCCATGCCAGGTAGACAAAAATGATGAAATAATATCAGTTCAGGATTGTGTCAGGGGGTAATAGGACACTTGCATAGTTTAGGTGTCTTTTTGAAAATTCGGGATAACTCGAGGTGTCACTTTATGTCTTTTCTCTTTTTAAATCTATAAGGTAGCTAAAGACATGTCATTCAGAAAGAAATTTGTAGCTAAAGCCATGTCATTCAGAAACAATATATATACTTTTTAAAAAAGACATCAAGTAAGTCATAAATTTAATCGAATTTTCAAAAAGATATCTTAACTATACGGGCGTTCTACTCTTGGGCGGAGCTACAGCCCGTGAAGGGTGGTCAGCTGACCACTTTTCGCCGGAAAATGAAATCTTATGCATAGGTAATATACTCTTTGTTATTTCATTGTATAAATAAATGCACACACTAAATATCAGTGGAGGTTGATAGTCCAGTGGTAAGTGTGTTCAGTTCAGTGCCAAATCTGCAGTGTGATTCTTGTTGAGGCAAATGTACAACAACCATTTTTAAGTTTAAAGAAAAAAAATGGGAAATGAATATGTCATTTATTTCAAACCCACTTACTGGTAATAAATATATTGCACACCCAGTAGCTAAAAAAATTTACTCTTCCAGTTTTGAACACCCTTGACAATCTTGAACTGATATTATAACATCAGCTTTTGTCCATTTCACATAAAGAGAGTGAGAAACCTAATATAATTAATATAAAATAATTTTGCAGGTTAAATAAATTGTTACTTCACCATACTTCTCGTATATAGTTTAAAAATTGTTAAATGTTGTGGCTATAATAACTTTTCGGAACTTACAAATTCATAACTTCTGTTTCAAAATCTAAAGTGTGAATTCACATTCAAAATTTGAAAATGACGATAAAAATTGAGATAGAAGGAATAATACTTATCGTTACAGATATGCATGATGCATAACTTATGCATCAATGTTATATTTGCTTACACAGATGCCATGTGTTGATATATGATAGTCACCGCTAAAATAAACTAATTTTTCCCTTAAACTTGGAAAAGGGTCAAATATATTTCTGAACTATGCCATATAGATTACTTATGTCTAATGTTATATTTTAGGATTAAAAACACTCTGCCATTATTACAAGAGATCACAAATACCTCTCAAGAGTTAACACCCAAAATTTTTAATGACGTGGCTAGCCATATGGACTTGTCCCTCCACTTAAGCTGCCATTTAGTGGAGGGACATTAAAAGACTAGTCATTGTTCTTTTTATATTACTATATTCATTCATTTTTTAATTGTCATAGTTTTCTTTTACTACACTAGTTCACTTTTAATTGTCATGATTTATTTTTTAGAGTCAAATTTTAGAAATTTTGACTATATTTTAAGTGTATTTTTTCATCATTTTGGTATGCAAAAAAATTGCAATTTATAGTACTTTTTTTATCGTTTTTTAATATTTAAATTATGCTTAAAATATCAAATTAATGTAACCTAATTTAACTTTGAAGTTAGTCGAATTGACTTTCTAGAAGCGCAACATGACAAATAAAAATAGACGGAGGGAGTAATAACTTTGACTAAGACTTTATGATGTACTTTTTCGTATAGCTTTGACATTTTTTTTTAAAATAACGAAAAATGTATCCTAGTTTAACTTTAAAAATTAGTAAAATTACCTTTTGATAAATATAACATAATAATTAAAAGTGGGCCGCAGAAGTATATTTTTAGGAGAGAAATGAGTAAAAATATACTTTTTGTAGGTAAAATTATTAAATAATTTAAAGGGATATCCTTTTTGTTTCATACAATTTCGATATTTTTAAAAAATCATGTCAGAAAATTTTAATGAAAAATCAATTAAATAGGTTTGACAATTGTGTAGGTAAAATATTTATAATTGGGTGACTTTCAGGTTGTGAAAAAGAGTTGAGTGACTTTCTAAGAAAAAACTCATAGTTGAGGGATCATGTGAGATATTATCTTCTTAATGTTAATGAGTATATGCACATTTTTCATTTTCTACTAAATTTAGGTATAATTTTTGAGACCTCCTCAACATATGATTCAATTACAGTGGACCTCCAAGGGCGAAGCTACCCGAGGGGCAAGGGTGTCAAGCTACACCCCTTCGCAAAAAAATTACATTGTATATATTTCTTTGGCATGACGTTTTACAAAAAACGAGAACACAATGACAAAAACAGAAATGGAGAATAAAAAGTATTCACACTCATATTACTGGTTGAAGCGACATAAGCAGAAAATATAAGAATGCTCTAATTATACATCAGAACTTGCTTCCCGTTTGGTATGCGATATGGTATCATGATATGGAATTATGAAATGCTATCATGATATGGAATCATGAGATGAAATTGAAGTTTTGTTTGCGTTGGTGTGACATTTTAATATTAATAAAAATATATATTGTATGTCACATTATATATCATGTTATGTCTATTGATGAACATTACCTTTGTGCCTCTTTACTCTCATCAATTGTGGAAGAAAGTGATTGTTAGTTTTTAGTAACTTATATAACCACCAACTCTTCATTTCATCCATTATTCTATATCTATGTCTTGTAACTTACCTAACATTTGAGCCATTCATTTGGAAAATTTACGATCCACTATCTCCTATTCATTGCAAGAAAGAATTCATCACCCATAAATTTTGTAGTCTTCATTTGTGTTTGGTTACAAGAAGAAACAAGAGAAGTACGAGAAAATATAGAGTGTGAAAGATGAGTAGTATAATATTGAGATTTGTGTAGTGAAAGAGAGAGTTGAGACACAGAAAATGTTCTAAGTCTTCAACTATATTCACTATACAAAAGAGAGTTTTATTTGTTGTAGGAATGTTTTCTTTTGTGGAGCTTTGGACACTTCAACTAATCTAGAGTTATTTGAGTTATAAAATGTTGTTGAACTGTTGTATCGTGGAGGGAAAAAGTCAAGAGTTATACTGCTGGACCAGTGTTATTATGACACACTGGGCTTGAATCTCCTTAAAGAGAGCGAGATATTCGTATTTCGGCCTAAAGATTTGTTTATACATTTTTGTTAATTTTATTTCAACTATAGTTTATTATATTTGTTGTATATTACACCCACAATTTTAACGAGATTCATGTTTTGTTACAGTTTGGAAAAATGTGGATATCAAGATAGGGATCACAACATCTGTCACGCTCTGAGCTACCCCTGATACGTGGATACGGAACCTAGGACCACAAGTGATCCCAAGCTAACCTTGCTGACAAGATCATGAGCATACTTAAGATAATAAACTTAATGCGGAAGCTAAATCATAATTTAAACTAAAAAGATGGGGAATATCCATATACTATAACTGAGATAAATGAAATACTGATGAGTTTAATACAAAGAAGTTACTAACTCAACAATAAGCTTAAAGTATCTATGTCTGAAATAAGCCTCTAAATGACTAAGAATAATGGGAAAAGCTCCAACTAAGCCTGGCGAAAATTGAAACTAAAAGACTAAATACTGAAAAGTAACTCATGACTATTGTCCTCGGTGAATCAGGACTCACCACTGAATCTGCTAAGCTTAAAATAGGGAATTGATCTAAGCGTGATCTGGATTCTGAGAACCTGAACCTGCATCACGAGAAGATGTAGCGCACGTATGTTTTAGTACTTGGAAGGTACTGAGAATGTAGGATAGAATAAAGCTGAAATAAAACATAACTGAACAAGTACAAAAAAACAAGTATAATAATATGAACATGATATACTAACTGAATGCAATGACCAATTTATATCATGCTGAAACTTAATACAAAATATACTAATAATGGTCAATGGAAAAGAGTCAGAGTGAACTGTGGGACCTACTAATAACTGATAATAAAGTAAGATGATCTAAATGTGTAGTCCGATATATACACCCCATCGAGAGGACCCCATATACCCTGTCAGAGGTATAAAGACATGCTGACGTGATCACTAAACTGATTTCCCAAAGAGGGGACTTACAACCTACTTGACTAGTAGATCTGGGACTAATTAGGTACGCAGAACTCTAGTCCAACTCGCTATTTTGCTAATCCCAATGAATTATGTTTAACTGATTATGATTGAGTTGCTGTAAATGTTGGATAGCTCAAAAATGAACATGCAAAGTGAGAATGCAACATTTAATATTATAATTATGCATTAATAAATGAGGCATGTATAATTGAATAACTTAAATATCTGACCTAGGATGTGTAATTCAAGAACTGAAGAAATACATAGCTAGGGTTCTGAAATTCATGTGATAATTTGAACAATAACTTTACAATCTAATTTGGAACATATATTTAATAAATTCATCAAGTTCTATCGAAGTTCTAGAAACCATAGGTTTAATCATGATAATAGAATCAAGAACTGACTGAAAACTAGAAACCCAATGGTTGAAAGGAATCAACTACTGAAATCCCACTTGCCTGGTGACGCAATTCACGGAGAAATATTCATATTTTGGGGGCAGGAGCTGTGGGAACCTTGCTAACTTCTTGACTAGGGTTCTTGACCTTTTTTTCCTTTCTTCCTTCTAATTCTAAGTTTTTGATTAATGATTTGACTTAAACTGACTAAAATCTTATGATTTAGGATCAAAATAACGTATCTTAGGGTTTAAATGAAGTAGGAGAAGACCAAAAGACCCTGAGTTAATTGTTGTCGGACCAAACGATGACCTGGACAGACGGTCCATCGTTCCATCGATAGTCCGTCGTTTGGGTCTATTCGACAGTCCTTTACTACAGTGGGCATCACTTTTTACTCGAAGGTATGATCTTAGACAGTTGGTGGCAGTGGAAAGCTAATTCAATTATCTATTAGTGGGTATGCCATAGGACACCTAATTAATTTTGTGCTAAGAGTTATGATCAATTGAATTTTACCCAACTGTATTTCCCCCTAACTGTCTACTAATTTCCATCTATAGTCAAACCTACGGACAATAGATCAAATGACATTCCGTGATGGTCAACCGTGGTTCGTATCAGAGAGTGGGTGAATGGGATGTCGACGACGATCACATACTACAGATCAAAGTATGACCTACGGACCGTAGCTTAGTCCATCAATCAGGACTTAACCAAATTTTCCTAGGCTGAGATTTTGAGGGTTTCTGACAATATTAACGGATTTGCAGGATGGACTGTTGGTCAGGCTACGGTCTGTCGATGTCCACCATTTGTTGCACCTGCAGATTTTTCTTAAATATGGTTTTTGGTGTGTTTTGGATACGGGGTGTTACATTATCTCCCCCTTAGGACTCTTTGTCCTCGAATGAAGACTAAACTAGCTGGATTAGTGGGAGAGAGTTGCAATCCCTACTACTAAACACAGAGTACTGAGTTTCTGAATTAATTGAGTTCCGAGAACATGCAAATACGCTAAAAATTCAAGCATAACTGAGGGAACATGATTCTAAGACTTAATTCACGCATGAATGACTCGAAAATTGAAGAGGAACTATTACCTCAATCTTGAGTGGAATCAGAAGGAAAAAGGTAAGGATACTTGGCTTCATGGCTGCCTTTGATTCCCAAGTAGCTCCCTCTACGGACTGACACCTCTAAAAAATCTTGACTGAAAAAACTTCTTTATTTCTCAACCTTCTAACCTGACGGTCAATAATCTCAACTGGTACATCCATATAAGAAAGACTATATTTCCCCACTACACTTTCTAATGGAACTACAGAGGCTGGATGACCCAAACACTTCTTCAAGAGTTATATATGGAAGACCGGATGCACTGCTGCAAATTCTGCTGGCAACTCTAACTCATATGCCACCTTTTCAATCCTTTTCAAGATCTTGGAAGGGCCTACATACCTTGGAATGATCTTCCTTTTATTGTCAAACCTCATCACCCCATTCATAGGTTAAACATTCAAAAAACCCCAACCATCAACTTGGAACTCTAGTTCCCTCCTACTTACATTTGCATAAGATTTCTGAAGACTCTGGGCTTTCTTGAGCCTATATCTAATGAGTTGGACTTTCTCCATATCATAAATGACTGAATATGGCCCTATCAAAGCTGCTTCACGTACTTCAAACCAACCAACATGAGATATACATCTACGCTCATACAAAGCCTCACAATGGGCCACTTGAATATTGGAATGGTAGTGATTGTTGTAGGCAAACTCAATAAGAGGAAGGTGATCATCCCAACAACCTTTCAAATCTATCAGAAATGCTCTCAACATATCCTCTAGGGTGTGAATGGTACGCTCTGTCTATCCATTTGTGTATGGATGGAATGTTGTACTATGGTTAACCTGAGTAACATGACTTTTCTGAAATGACTTCCAGAAAGGAGAGGTAAACTGAGGACCTCTATCTGAGATTATAAATAAAGGAATCCCATTCAACCTCACAATTTCGTTAATGTAAAGCTTGTCATAGTCCTTTGTCGAATCTGCAGTCTTGACCGCTATGAAGCGAGAAGACATAGTCATTTGTCGACTATCACCCAAATGGAGTCATGTTGTCTTCGAGTACGAGGTAACCCTTTAATGAAATCCATATTTATAACTTCCCACTTCCAAGTAGGGATATCGATCTGTTGAGTCATATCTCATGGTTTCTGATGTTCTACCTTGAATTGCTGGCAATTGGGGCACTTACTTAGAAAGTCTTCTATATTCATCTTCATGCTGTTCCACCAATAGACTTCTCGCAGATCACGGTACATCTTAGTGGCACCTGGAAGAATAGAATACCTAGAGTTATGGGCTTCTGCAAGAATGTGCTATCTGAACTCGCCCACATAAGGAACACACAGTATACCTTGGTATCGAAGTACAACATCTCCCCATTGGGAGAAAACCTTCACTTTCTGATTGTGGACTGTACCCTTAAGTTCAAGCAAGATTGATCACTGTCTTGCTTTTCCTTAACCTCCATTACCAAAGAAGATTCTGCCCTATCCTTAACTATTACACCATTGTCTGATATTCTCTAAAGGCGAACTTCGAAGTGAGAAAGCCTATGAACATCCTTCGCTAGCTCCTTATGTTCTTCCTAAACATGGGCTTCAATACCCATAGATAATATTCTAAGAGCATCTGCTACTACATTCGCCTTACCATAATGATAATATACACTCATAAAATAATACTTAAGGAACTCAAGCATCTCCTCTAGCTAAGATTCAACTCTTTCTGGGTGAACACATAATGAATGATCTTATGGTCAGTGAACACATCTACATGAAGTTCTATCGAAGTTCTAGAAACCCTAGGTTTAATCATGATAAGAAAACAAAGAACTGATTGAAAATTAGGGACCCAATGGGTGAAATAAATCCACTAATGATATCCCACATACCTGGTGATGAAATTCACGAAGAAATATTCAGATTTTGGGGCTAGAACTTCTAGAATCTTGTTAAGTTCTTGACTAGGGTTCTTCGCCTTTTCTCCTTTCTTGCATCCAATTTTCTAAGCATTTGATTAATGACTGGTCTTAGGTGATTTTAGTTATGTTTCTAGTCATAAACTGATTAAAATCTTATGATTTAGGGTCAAAACGACGTATCTTGCGGTTTAAACAAAGTAGAAAAAGACCAAAAGACCCCTGAGTTAAATCTTGTCGGACCAAACAATGACCTATACAGACGGTCCGTCATTCCATCGACGGTCTGTCGTTTGGGTCTGTTCGACAGGCCTATAGTAAAATGGGCATAAATTTTTACGTGGAGGTTTAATTTTAGCAAGGTCGATGGATATGGAAAGATAATTCAATTATCTATATGTGGGTATGTCATGGGACACACAATTAATTTTTTTAAAGAGTTATAATCGATTAAAGTTTACCCAATTGCATTTCCCTCTGAATTGTCTGCTAATTTCCATCTATGGTCAGACCTACCGGCCATAGATAGAATGACGGTTCCTGCTGGTCAAACATGGTTTGTATAAGAAAGTGGGTGAATGTGTTGTCGATCATCAGTCACAGACTATGAACTGTAGTCTGATCTACGGGCGGTAGGTCCGTTCGTCGATCAGGACTTGACCTAATTTTCCTGGGCTGAGATTTTTGGGGTTTCTGACCCCATTGACGGATGTGATGGACGGACCATGGGTCAGGCTACGGTCCGTTGATGGCCACCATTGGCTGCACTTGCAGATATTTCTGAAAAAGCTTGTTTTTTGTCTGTTTTGGATACGGGGTGTTACATCATCATTCTGCTCAAACATCGCTCTCTTTAAGAGATGGAAGAGAATATGTGTACGGTAAGTATTTTTCTATATGATCAAAAGTGGAGAAATGGTAAAGAAAAAAACTTACCTTGTATTTTCAGGAATAAAGTGAATCTACTTTTCATGAAAAAACGATATTTGAATTCTTGAAATAGTGGGGGTTCATGAAATAAAAAAAAATCATTGTGAAATTGTAATTTTAGAATCTTCTAGAAAATGCTCTAAAAGAGTGTTACAAGTACATATATATTAATTGTGGAATAAAACACATGTTATTATTTGGCTATAATGTGATGATTTTTAGATCTAACACGAGAGTTTTAAATAAATTATGAAAACCATTTTAAGTAGTTATTTTACATGAAATGTTATGTTGAGATAAATTTCATTCTTCAAATGAAAAAAGAACCATAAAACATGTGATGAAATTTTCCTTGTCAAGTCACATAATATGGAAATAATTATGAAATGCAATTTTGTTGGTTGTGTGAGTCTTGCAACTCCTTTTGATTCAATTATTTAAGAAAGTTGTGATAAATAAAAACAAATAGAGTTTGCTAGTCTTATAAAAATATGAGTTGTGACTAACAACTTGTCTTGATATTGTGTTTGTTGTACAAGTACTTTGAAGTTAGTAGCAAACTAGATGAGAAATTTTTTTTGGTGTTATTTAGTGGGATGAGAAAAGCAAATTACTTTTTTCCATCTCTATAATGAAGGTTGAAGTAAAAACAATAAATAAATTAAACTTCAACTAGTGAACAAATGAATTGAAACACTTTATTTTAAGAAAATAATTTTTCTAATTTTGATCAAATGTGAAAGCACCAATATAGTGGATGAATACAAAATCGTTATTATAATGGTAAATTTAGACTCATGAGGAGAAAAACATAATATTGTTAGATCATATTGATCGTTGGTATACCATCAATGTTGTTTGTGTTAAAACTTGTGATAATCTTGTAGACTCATGAACCAAGGCCTTAGAAAGATAAAGAGTCTGAAGCACATGGAGCGGGATGAAATTTGAAGCTCATAAATTCTTAGTCGTATATGAGGAAATCCAACTTGGGAACTACAGATCTTATAACCAAGTTCAATGAGAAGAACAAATCATATGATTACTTTTTGTGAGATGCACTACTGTTAATTTAAACTCTTAATGAAAGCTTGTATCTCGTATGAGTGGGGTGTCAAATCATAGGAGCACCCTTGACAGATTTCACCTATGTGAATATGAAAGTACGTCACTTTCTATGAGAATGGGCTTATTCTCAAAAACACTAATGAAACCGCGATAACACAAGGTCTTAACGTGTTAGATATTAAAGCTTATGTCAACACATTCATTATTGTGTGTAAGCTGTAAGTTTTTATTATCGTTAAGCATTCATAGTTCAAATCTGAGACCACTATTGACTCTGGAGTAAAGGTCATTGTTTTACTAACTAAAGGTTCAAAGCAGAGCATACCTTCATTATGCATAATAGTCTACCTTTACCTAAGTTGTGAAAAACTCTCTCATCTTAATATTAAAATGAGTGCGCGATTGTTGGTGTGTCATTTTAATATTAATTAAAATATATATTATATGTCACATTATATATCATGTTATGCCTATTGATAGACATTACATTTGTGCCTCTTTACTCTCATCAGTTGTAGAAGAAAGTGATCATTAGTTTTTAGTAACTTATGTAACCACCAACTCTTCATTTCATCCATTATTCTATAATTATGTCTTGTAACTTATGTAACATTTGAGTCATCATCTGACAAATATAGTATCCACTATCTCATATTCATTTCAAGGAAAAATTTATCACCCATAAATAGTGTAGTCTTCATTTCTATTGAGATACAAGAAGAAACAAGAGAAATACAAGATAATATAGAGTGAAAAAGATGAGTAGTATTATATTGAGGTTTGTGTAGCGAATGAGAGAGTTGAGACATAGAAAATTTTCTAAGTATTCAATTATATTCACTTTAAAAAAAGAGTATTATATGTTGAAGGAAGGTGTTCTTTTGTGGAGCTTTGGACTCTTCAACTAATCTAGAGTTGTTGGAGTTATACATTGTTGTTGGGTTGTTGTATCCTGAAGGGGAAAAATCAAGAGTTATACTTCTAGACCAGTGTATATTATACCGCAGTGGGATGAAATCTGTTTAAAGAGAGCGACATATTTGTGCCTTAGCCTAAAGATTTGTTTATACATTTTGGTTCGTTTTATTTCAACTTTAATTTATTGTATTTGGGATATATTACACTAACAGTTTGGATATGCGATATGAAATTTTGGTGTTGTATATTTTCTTATAAACATAAAAATCTTATAAGTTCTAAAAATATTAAAATAGACCCAATTGTTTATTTAATATTATCAAATAAACACAAAATTATAAAACCTCACAATAAATTTGTAATGACCCTCAAAGTGAAATAGGTCAAACTAGAGCTTCACATGTGTTTCATGAGTTCATAATGTATTAAAATAATAACTTTTAGCATTAGAGGTAATGATTTCAGTTTGATAAGTTCGGAAGTCAAACATCAAGGGACGACGAATAGTTCGACGACTAGATGTCTATGTGCTTGTGTGTGTATTTGTGTGTCTTTGCATGTTTTATGTATTTTTTGGGGTTCTATTTGATAGGAGAGGATCCTAAGACCTAGATGAGAATTCTTAGGGTTTGACATCCGGGTACGACTCCCCATGGGACATCTTATGGGTACTTGAGGAGGACCCAAGACTTTGCAAGAAAAATGTCAAGCATTGACCAAATGGCCACCGTAGATGACGGGCATGATTGAATGACGCCCCATCATTTGGGGGCATAGATCCACACTTAGCTATGGGATCTAAACCCCAAAGAAATGACTCACTGAACTAAATGATGTTCAACAGGATGGGTCTTTGTTATGAAACAGAGTGATGACGTGGAGGAAAGCTAGAGTAATGACGCGGAGGACAACGAGGCTAGATTGGAAGATAATTTTATTCAGCCTAGGAGTAATCGTGTGAAAATACCATCTAAAAGATTTGATGACTTTGAGTAACAAAAATGTGGGGGTAAAGTGTGCGCTAAATATGCGGCAAGTGGAATAGAAAGTGTCGGATATGAATCTATTATCTCTAGGCGTAGTTAGTTTAGACTATCATTGTTGCATCGTATCCCTAATTCTCGTCTCTATTTTCTTCTATAATTCTCTTCTCATCTCTACTCTGTTTCTTCTTCTTTCCTTGCTGTTCTCTGTAATCTTAGTCGTTGTAATTTGTTCAGTATTTAATAGAATGATTAGTTGGTTGTTATTGTGTTTGTTTCAACCTTCATTCAAACGACGCCCAATAGATGGGTCCGTCCGTCGTTTGGAAGCCTGCAAAAGTTGTCTCTGATTCGGCCATGCTTGGGGTGTTTTGGTTAATTCATCCCAAGTCTTTTAAAAGATATTGAGGGTTGTTTTTGTTATTAATGTAGTAACTTGTATTTATAAGGTTAACCAATGAACAGATAAATAAGATGAAGCAGAAAATACATAAAATACAAGAATTAATCTGAGTCCACAGAATCTACTGCGTGTCCATAGGAAATTTAATTCCCTCACTGTACCCAAGGTTATGGATGAATTTCTTCCAAGATAAAACGGATTAAACCTGTTAAAGAAATTGCGATACCTCAAACTTCTTTAACTTCAACAAACTTAAGAACAACAACAAATCACACAGACTCAATCGATCAACACTTTGATTTTTATTATAGAGAAAAATAAATGCAGAGAAGGAAATTGTTTTAGTATTTGAAAAAAACTAAAATTGACTTCCTTTTATAGCCATTTTCAGCAAGGAACATGTCTGTTCAGTGAAATTTGTTTTGACCCATTTTATCCAGAAAGTTGTGTATTTTGAAAAAAATAACAACTTTTCAGAAAATTGTGTATGTTAGGAAAATAATGACTTTTTTGGAAATTAACAACTTTTCGGGAAGTAACGACTTTTCAGAAAGAGTAACAATTTTTCGGAATGTTACCGTTACCTGCAAATTTATAAGAGATAATTTTAACAGGATTTATTTTATTTAACAAAAACTGATTAAATAAATTTTGTCCAAAAAATTTATCAATCAATCACGACGACGGCGCGAGGGGCCATCTTCTTCTTAGCTATTTAAGAAGTAATGAAAGTGTTTCCTTCTATAAGGACAACAATTTCCTTTTCATTTGCCGATATGGGAGAAATGACTTTTCATTTGCACTTTGCAAATGACTTTTCATTTGCACTTTGCAAATGACTTTTCATTTTCCCTCCAAAGTAGTTCCCTCACATTTCATATTCTCTCTTTTCTTTTCCCATTCACACTTGCTAAATCCCAACAATCCCCCACATAAAGGTTAATCGTATCTGGATAAGTAGGTTTCCCATTAAACTTTCCATAGTGAACATATAACGGATATACTCGGTCAATCGGTAGATTTGATATCTTTGAACCGTCGAGCTTTGATGTATACCTAAACAACATATGTCACAGAATCAACCCTTGAATTGTTCTTAGTTCTCATTGTTTTGTTCGTTTCAGCCATGAACACATCTTGGATAGTAAGTGCTTAAAGAACTGGCCTTACCGGATTCTCCTTGATGCGGCTTACACTTCACACTTACATAGGTGATTTCTAAATGTGTTATCCCATAGATACACCATTTGATATTTCCTGTATCAAACGTAGAAACCATTAAAAAGTCCTTATGTCTTTATCCTGGTTACTAAACATTGTCTCATCATGAGAATGGACCATAAAATAATAATAATTTTTTCTTTTCCTTTGACAATGTTGAACCGTCATCAATGACTTTGTTTTATCTCCTTGAACCTAGATCTTGGGATCTCCAGTCTTCTAGGTAGAGTTACCGCCACGATGACTTGTTCTCGGCAATAGTCCAATTCCCGTCGATGATTTCTCAACTCCCTCTCTAGTTAGGCCTTTTGTAAGTGGATCCGACACATTATCTTTTGACTTCACATAGTCAACTGTGAAAATTCCACTAGATAGTAGTTGTCTCACAGGGTTATGTCTTCGTCTTTTGTGATGAGACTTGCCGTTATACATAATGCTTCCAGCCCTTCCTATTGCAGCTTGACTATCACAATGTATGCATATAGGGGCCATTGGTTTGGGCCAAAATGGAATATCTTCTAAGAAATTCCGAAGCCATTCAGCTTCTTCACCTACCTTGTCTAAAGCAATGAATTCAGACTCCATTGTAGAGCAAACTATACATGTTTTTTTGGATGATTTTGAAGATATTGCTCCTCCACCAATAGTAAAAACGTATCCACTTGTGGATTTTGTTTCAGTTGACCCATTAATCCAATTTGCATCACTATATCCTTCAAGAACGGCTATATATTTGTTGTAATGTAAAGCATAGTTTTGAGTGTCATCTAAGTATCCCAAAACTCTCTTCATTGCCAACCAATGATTATGATTAGGATTACTTGTGTATCGACTAAGTTTACTGATAGCGCAAGCTATGTCTGGTCATGTACAATTCATGACATACATTAAGCTTCCCGATACGCTAGCATAGTCCAATTGAGACTGACTTTCACCTTTATTCTTTGCAAGATGAAGATTTATTTCAATTTAAGTCTTTGCCCTTTTAAAATTCAAAAATTTGAATTTTTCAAGTATCTTTTGAATATAATGAGTATGAGACAATGCTAGACCGTTAGGAGTGTTAAGAATTTTAATTCCTAATATCACATCAGTAACTCCTAAATCTTTCATATAAAACTTACTAGCAAGCATACGCTTTGTAGCTTTTATATTAGCAATGTCTTTGCTCATTATAAGCATATCATCTACATATGGTCATAAAATAACTTCCTGATTTTGAGTATCTTTAATGTAAACACATTTATCACATTCATTGAACTTAAATCCATTCGACAACATGGTTTGATCAAACTTTGCATGCCATTGTTTTTGTACTTGTTTTAGCCCATAAAGTGACTTAATAAGTTTGCACACTTTCTTTTCTTTACCAGGAACTACAAAACCCTCAGGCTGTTCTATGTAAATTTCCTCTTCAAGCTCTCCATTTAAGAGGGCTGTTTTCACATCCATTTGATGAATTTCGAGACCGTATACTGCAGCTAGTGCAATTAACATCCGAATTGATGTAGTCCTAGTCACTAGCGAGTATGTGTCAAAATAATCAAGACCTTCTTTTTGTCTAAACCTTTGACAACAAGTCTTGCTTTATATATGTCAATAGTTCCATCGTCTTTCATCTTCCTTATAAAGATCCATTTGAATCCAAGGGTTTGTTCCCTAGAGGAAGATCAACAAACTCCCAAGTATGATTACTTAAGATTGATTCATTTTCACTATTAACAGCCTCCTTCCAAGAGGTTGAGTCGCTAGACAACATTTCATCCTTAAATGTTTAAGGCTCACTTTCAAGAAAAAATGTTACAAAATCTGATCCAAATGAAGTAGATGTCTTTTGACGTTTACTGTGTCTTGGAATTTCTTCATTTTGTTCATTCTCTTTTGGTCCTTCTCTGGGTTGTTTAGATCCCCCACTAGATGACTCAAGTCTAGTTTATACGGATAGATATGTTCAAAAAATTTAGCACTATCTTATTCCATTGTCGTATTATCATGAATATCCGGATGTTCGGACTTATGAACAAAAAATTGACATGCCTTACTTTTTATGGCATATCCAATGAATACACAATCCACAATCTTAGGTCCTATTTTTACCCTCTTAGGTATAGGAACTTGGACTTTGTCTAGACACCCCCACACATTGAAATATTTCAAATTGGATTTTCTATCTTTCCATTTCTCATATGGAATTACATTTGTCTGTGAGTGAGGCACTCTGTTAAGTATTTGATTTGCTGTAAGGATAGCTTCCCCCCAAAAGTTTTGTGGTAAACCTGAACTTATAAGTAATGCATTCATCATTTCTTTTAAAGTTCAGTTTTTTCTTTCTGCAATTCCATTAGACTGAGGAGTGGAAGGAGCAGTAGTTTGATGGATTATCCATTTTCTAAACATATTTCTGCAATTAAAGATTCATATTCTCCACCTCTATCACTTCTGATCATTTAGATCTTTTTATCTAACTGATTTTCAACTTCAGTTTTATATTGCCTAAATGCATCTATTGCTTCATCATTACTATTTAGCAAATAGACATAACAATATCTAGTGCAATCATCAATAAAAGTTATGAAATACTTTTTCCCACCACGTGATGGTGTTGACTTCATGTCACAAATATCAGTGTGAATCAATTCTAAAGGATTTGAATTCCTTTCAGCAGATTTATAAGAATGCTTAACATACTTAGATTCAACAAAAAATTGACATTTTGATTTATTGCACTCAAATTTTGGCAAAATATATAAGTTAATCAGTTTTCGCAAGGTTTTGTTATTAACGTGTCCCAAACGTTCATGCCATAAACATTTATACTCAAGCAAGTAAGAAGAAGCAAAATCTTTATTCATATCAACTACAATGACATTGATTTGAATAGGCCATCACTAAGGTAGTGTTTTCCTACATACGTATCATTTTTGCTTACTACTACTTTATAAGAAACAAATACACATTTAAATCCATTCTTGGTCAGAACTGGGATTGAAACTAAATTCTTTCTTTATTCTGGAACATATGAGACCCTATTCAAAGTCACCACCTTGCCTGATGTCATCTTTAATAGGACTTTGCCAGTTCCTTCCACCTTTGCAACAACGGAGTTTGTAATAAAATATTTTGGTATCTGTAAGTGCAGGAGTATATGATGAAAATAATTCTTTGTTGTCACAAACATGGCATCAGGCACCAGAATCTATCCACAATTCTCTTGGATTTCCAACCAAGTTACATTATGAAAGCATTGCACAAAGATCGTCTATTTCTCATTTGGATTCAGCCAAGTTTGCTTTATCCTTCTTTTTCTTGTCCTTCTTAGGACCCCGGCATTCATTAGACCTATGACCATGTTTACCACAATTAAAGCAGTTTCCATTGAATTTCTTCTTAGGAGGATTACTTTTTGGACCATATGCTTTCTTTCATTTCTTTAATTTTGTGGGATCTTCTTCAACAAAATTTACTCAAGATATTGCTGTATTACCACATGACATCTTTTCTGCAGCCTTATTATCCCTATTTGATTCTCAACCTTCCCATGAGATCTTCAATAGTCACCTCCTTGCGTTTGTGTTTCAAGTAGTTTTTAAAGTCCTTACACAATGGAGGTAACTTTTCAATAATTGCAGCGACTTAAAAAGCATCATTCACAATCAATCCTTCAGCAAGGAGATCATGGATTATGACATGCAATTCTTGAACTTGGGTGACGACAGTCTTCCTGTCTATCATCTTATAGTCAAGAAATTTTGCCACAATGAATTTCTTCATTTCGACATCTTGTGTTTTATACTTCTTTTCTAAAGCATCCTAGAGTTCTTTTGAGGTATTGGCATTGCAGTACAAATTGTACAGATCATCTTGCAGACCACTCAAAATATAACTTTTACACAATAAATCTGAGTGTGTCCATGCTTCTATTACCAAGAATCATTCATCAGCCGGAGTTTCATCTAACATAACAGGAACATTCTCATTAGTGAACTTCTGCTAACTCAACGTAGTGAGATAGAAGAACATCTTTTGCTGCCATCTCTTAAAATCGACTCCAGAAAACATTGTAGGTTTCTCAGTCGGTGCTAAGACAGCATTTGAACGATTATGTGCAACTGTTGTTGTTGCAGCACTTACTGTTCCAGTATTTGTTTGACTTGAATTAGTCTTTTTTTTTCTGTCAAAAATGGAAAAAAATTAAGTATTTGAAATACTAACACTAAAGAACAATTATTTACACAAACTATTTCTGATTTAACGATAAAGTTTTTATGTTCTTTTAATCGTTAATCGAATGAATTTAAAAATTCAAGCAGAGTAGAAAACCATAAAGATTTTAATCTCCAGAAACCTCAAATACAGAAACTGGTAAATTTTTTAAGATTGTTATTAATGTAGTAACCTGTATTTATAAGGTTAACCAATGAACAAATACAGAAATAAGATGAAGCAGAAAATACATAAAATACAAGAATTAATCCGAGTCCACAGAAACTATTATGTATCCTTAAGAAATTTAATCCCCTCACTGTACCCAAGGTTATGGATTAATTTCTCCCAAGATAAAACGGATTAAACCTGTTAAAGAAATAGCGATACCTCAAACTTCGTTAACTTCAACGAACTTAAGAACAACAACAAGTCACAGAGACTCAGTAGATCGACACATTCGAGAGAAAAATAAATGCAGAGAAGGAAAAATTTTTGGTATTTGAAAAAATCGAAAATTGACTTCCTTTTATAGCCATTTTCAGCAACGAACATGTTTGTTCAGTGAAATCTGTCCAAACCCATTTTATCTAGAAAGTTGTGTCTTTTTGAAAAAATAACAACTTTTTAGAAAATTGTGTCTGTTAGGAATAATAACGACTTTTCAGAAAGAGTAATAACTTTTTGGAATGTTACCTTTACCTGCAAATTTATAAGAAATAATTTTAACACGATTTATGTTATTTAACAAAAACTGATTAAATAAATTTCGTCCAAAGCCGAAGCCGAAGCTGAGGCCGAGCGAGCGACGACGACGACGGCGCGAGGGGGCATCTTCTTCTTAGCTCTTTAAGAAGTAATGAAAGTGTTTCCTCTATAAGGACAACAATTTCCCTTTCTTTTGCCTATATGGGAGAAATGACATTTCATTTGCACTTCGCAAATGACTTTTCATTTTCCCTCCAAAGTAGTTCCCTCACTTTTCATATTCTCTCTTTTCTTTTCCCATTCACACTTGCTAAATCCCAACAGTTTTAGGGGTTTTTAGGTATTTTAAGTGAGTTTGTACTCCTAGAACCTAAGTTAGTCTTCACTTTTGAAAATCAAAACCTCCCACCCAAGAAAAACTCTCTCAAATCCCCGTTGAAGCTTGAACTCAAGGTAGAACTTGGATTGAAGGTTTTGGGTGATTTCTTTACCAAATCTTGTGGGTTACTTCTTAGAAGGTATGATAGTTCATCCTTGATTCTTCTCTCATGCGAGGAGCCAATCTAAAGAATTCTCAAAAAGGGTTTCAAATTCCTAAATTCTTCTATTTTGAATTTAAGTATGGGTTCTTGCAGAAAAATGTTTTAATGAAAGAAATATGAAATTTTTCAATGTTAGTTAATGATTTTACGGTCAAAAACTCAATAAACCCATGAATATGCAAATCCTCAATTTTAAATTATGAAGTGATTTTAATGTATATGATTAGATAATGCTAGAGATGTGGTTCGTATGTCGTATTGTGAATTACCTACTACCTTTGTTCTTTATTATGATGATTTTTTTAGAACTGTGAAAAGGTGGCAAAGGCTTGCATGAACGATAAGTTTGATCTATCTTTCTTAGTTCTTAATGAATTTATCTTATGTGTGTGTATTTTCATTATGCCTTTGAAGAAATTGAGATGTTATAATGTATAAGCATGAGTTGTGTTTTAAATCATTTTCGGAAAAAATAATTTTTTTATAGGTTTTCGACTTTTTCAGAGTCGCCACTTAATTTTTAATGGAAAATCAAGAAAACTTTTGTTTTCAAAAGAATTAAACAGAAAATCATTTTGAAAACTTAAAAAGGGGTTCGGTGATTCTTATTTATATTTTAGGATGGTTTTTACGGCACCTAAAAAAATCGCTAAATCGCGATTATCCAACAACTAACTTATTTGGCTAAAAATATTCTAACTTAATTTTTGAGATAAAAACTATTTGATGTTGTTTGAAAAAAGGAAGTATTAATTTTACTATCTAAGTGAATTTTAATTTGTAAAATTTATTTTAAGCATATTTACTTATTTGATTTAATCGAGTCGTTAAAACAATGTGACGGCTTATGGGAGATTAGATTTTTTCTAGCCCTAAAACTACTAATTAATATCAATCAGCAAGTAAATGATAAAGTAAGAGAAAGAGAGAGGTGGGGGGGGGGGGGGGGGGGAGAGAGTTGGGTCCAAATCTGATTTCTGTCCGCCTGGACCGGTATTTGGACCCATTTCACTTTGGATTTTTTACCCATTTCAATTTCGTACCTGTCCTATGTTCTAGAAAAACAACACAAAGATGACAAGGGATTAGGCCCAATTTTTACAAAATACAACACTAAACAAAAGAAAAACTTGCTTTTGGCCAAACGACTTCAACTCTTCAATTGACTTCATATCCTTTACTTTTCGGGGATCTGTTCGTCAATTTTAAGGTTGGGAGATTCGATGGAGAATTTATGGCTCTCTCAAAATACAATAGGGGAGGCAAGAGTTCATGGCAAACTCGGACGATTTTTACATGCATAAAAAGGGAAAGGAACATTAGCATTCGACCTATCCAAAACAGACAGTAAAAAAGAACATACTAAATTATGCAAAGGGAAGAAATGAGACATATATACTTATAACATAATTAAAGGAAATCATATAAGGCCAAACAGAAAGCTAAAAAAAATGACTAAAGAACACGCTGATTGTTCCAACTAAATTAATTAACATGGTAGTTAGCTATATGCGCTAAAATGATCAAAATCAAACTTCACTTAACTGCAGAAAATATTATAATGAACAATATTTTTTATGAAAATTAAGTAAAAGGTGAGCCAACAAGAAACCTACAGATATTACTAGCATATGCATAAGCTGGGGAGTAAAAGTAACAAGCTAAAAAAATAAACATGATAGGCAAGTCTCACATACTACTCCTTTTTTTTTAAAAAAAATAAAAATAATATAATTCAACACTAACAAATTTAGAATTTAGAGAGCACTTGAATAAAGGGCGATTTTTCAGCAATAAACTCATATTTAAGTCACTAACGCATGCACATGAATGACCTTAGACTTTGAACAAGAATCTCAAAAAACTGCTTATTTAAGACAGGATCGAGATAAGAGAGCGCTCATGTGCAAGAAAAAAAAAAGAATGATTAACAACAGTGCTAGGATGATAGTTAACTTAAACACGAAACAATCGATTAACACACGAGAGATCTAACTAAGCAAACAAAGTAACTCAAAACTCTAAGTGACATGCTACAAGATGCTGAAATTATACAAAATATTTAACTATAATTATCTATCAATTAGACAAAATAAAGAAAGAGATTTCCCATATATTAGTTAGACCTCATATTCCGCACATATAAAGTAAGGGAAAGAACTAATTCAAATAGAAATGGATTCACTATTAAAGAAATTTGACTGACATTAACATGAACTCAAATCACAACAACTACAAATTCTTGTATTTAAATACAATATTCAAGAAGCCTACCAAACGGTAACTCGGGAAAAGAATATAAACAGCTAATTTCTAGATCTTTTTGGACTAAAACTTTAATAAGCTTAATCATCCCATAGGACTTTTACCAACTATAAAACTAGTCAAAATCTATTCCATAACATTAACACCTCCCTTGAATGCAAGAAAAAGAAGAGGACATAGCTAAAACTAATCAGCTAGCACCAAACCTAAACATGAACTAAACTATCATTAAGAACAGAGACAGTAACAAAAATTTTAGGCAAGATGAATTGGATACTTAATCGACCATAATATAGAATAACTAAAATATCACTAAGAACAACTAAACGGATAGTATAGAACAACTACAAATCAAACAAAAAAAAAAGATAAGAAGAGATGCTAACCTTTGTTGGGGCAGCGAACAGGAGAAAGATGAGTTGAGCTTCTACCACCACGCGACTCGGATTCAAACAACAACCTAGAGCTCTGAGCGATCTTATCTAGAAATAATCGTAGGAAATCCTTTGATAACCCGGATTCCTATCTCTCAATGATATTCCACGATTAAGACAATTGGCTGAATCCCGTGAAACCATTTAATAGAAGTTCATTGATATCTTCTTTTTATAAAGCAAATCGACTTCGATTCTTGAATAATCAACATCCCTTCTACTTCTATTGGAACACAAGATTCCCCTTTTTTGTGGAAAAGGCCCGTATCAATAATTCGGATTTTACGTATGGACAATTTCTCAATATCTTGTTCATTCGCAACAAAAATATTTTCTTTGTGCGTCGGTAAAAAAAACATGCTTTTTGGGGGAGAGTACTATTTCACCAATCGAGTCATATGCCGAATTAAAACACAGGAATCGAACTAGACTAGGACTGATTCCCTGTTATCATTCTTTAAACGTATCTTTTATCTATTTTTCAATATTTTTCCTTAGTATTAGTTGAAAGAAAACTTAATCATTCATTTTTATCGCCTCTTCTCAAAAAAATTTCTTTCAACCTTTTTTCTCTTTTCTCCCAAAAATATTTTGGCCCCTTTTTCCCAAAATCTTTTTCCAAAAAAAAAAAAACAGAAGTCAGACAAGGGCATAAATAGAGGAGATTTTTTGGTAACATGGAGGGAAATCTGGACCAATTCCAAAATTCAAAATTTTTCAATTCCCTTCTTCAGAGATGAGATTGCTAACAGCTAGAATTCGTACCTTTCTCAACGGATTGAGAATGGTTTCCGTCCAATTTTATGAGAAAAGGACGAAGAGCTACAACATAAAGACACCTGGATTTGAGTACGAGCGGGAGAAGAGGACGATGAGCGATTGGGTTGAGTCGCTGCTGGACTTCCCAATTTCCCGTAGTCTCGGTCGATTTTTTGGAGGACAAACACGTGCAGGTGTCGAGTGGGTTGTATGCATTTGGGATTGTTGTGCGCATAGTTGGTGTTGTGTTTGCTAGAATGGGGTTAGGCTGGGTTTTTTCGGAAAATAATGGGGGGAATATTGGATTGGGGTGCTGGAAGTAAAGGAAATTGGGGTGGGTTTTTTTATATTAAGAAAAGGCCCAAAATCGATTTGGTTGTGATATTTGGATTTAAATAAATTAATCAATAAACTTCTAAATTTTAACGAAATAACATGATCGACTTGATTATAAAATAAAAATAGCGAAAAACATAAAAATAGAATGAAATGCAAAATATTATATAACTAAACTAGCTAGTAAAATATTTAAACAAAGTAAAATCTTTCGAGATGATTTTCGAGTAATCATAAAATATACTAATCATATATATAATTATGTGAATCATATATATTATCTTAAAATAATAAAAGTGATGGGATTAATCTAAAATAAGTTACAAACATTTTAAACTTTATAAAATCTAATTATTTCTAATTGTTTAGAATTAAGAAACTCGATGATTAATTCATGTAATGGAAGTGCAAAATTGGGTGTCAACAAGTTGTATTGTGAAGCTGTCAATGTGTGTCTTGAAGATGTGCCGTCTAACTGAGGTATAATATGAATTCGAAGCATGATAGTGTGTGAATTCTGATTATTGTAGCATGATTATGTGTAGAAACCAAAGTTTTGAATATGGTGGTTATGTGAAGAGTGTTCTCACATATGGTAGACATCATTCGAGAGTAGAGATGAAGTCTCTAACACCAACCCTACTATTTTGGGGTGGACACTCTTTGTGAGTTGATATGAAGTGTTCAGTAGCAACCTCCCTATTCCCAAGAGTTTTCCAAAGAAATGTTGGAGGTTGGATACTCTTCATGACTTGAGATGTAATATAAGTACCCTTTAGAGATTAGTACATTTCGTGAGTTGTGATGTAGTACTTTGTAATCCCTTAACCTATAGCTACTGGATGTAATGAATGTCTAGAACTCTGTGGGGCCTTATTTTTAGCACCGTGAGGATTTGAAGAAGGGGTGGATCCTCCTCGTGAGTAGAGATGTTGTATACAATGTACCCTTTGGAAAGAGTACTCTTTGTGAGTTGAGATGGATTACTTATAAGCAATATCCTTATTCCCTAACTATGCGCCCACATAGGTTTAGATATTGGATATTCATGTAAAGGATAAGAGAATGACCCTACCTAAGGCAAATGGGGATCTTTCTTCGGTAGGGGTTAATACTGAGATTCCATGCCTAGCTCTCATGGTCTATGTTGGTTAAATCTAGTCCCCACAAATGAATGTAAATGAACTAAGTCTTCTTAATGGTGTACTACTTAGGGTAGGTGGTTGAATGAGACGCTACCTATACATTGCACAAGTAGACATTTGGAAGAAGTCTTGGTGTGTCCTTATTTGAAAATGTATAATGGGTTACTACATGATGTTAATGAAGTAAGTTGACTTTATGTCTAATGTTATTGAAGCATATTGATATTATGTATAAGTTTGATAAGTTTGATGAAGTTATGTAAATGATGAATGTGATGTGTCTAGTCTAGGGTGATTCCTAAGGGCTATTAAGTGGAATTAGTAGTATGGGATGCTACTTTCACATTGCACAAAGTGTAACTTGGGGGGTTGTCTTGGAGGATGGTCTTCATGTGAAGCTCTAGAATGTATGTATGTTTCCTCTAGTACCTTTAGTAATAAATGTTGACTTGTTAAATGAAATGAAATATGCTTATATTTAGTATTCTTAAAGATCACTTAGGTGGGTATTGAAGAGGTTGTATTAGCGGTCTCTTTATGTCTTACCTAGGTGAGTATTAGCTAGGAATTAGAGTTTATAATTCTTAGGTTACATAGGTTTGTAATCTTTTATTGAGGCTCAGAGTTTATGAAGTGGAGTTGAATCCTACAGAGGTGTAGGTCGTGGTTTTTACCCTTTATGAGTTGGGGTTTTTCGCGATAATATATTCTGTCATTATTTTATTTTCTTTACAAAACGTAGCTGCTCTAATATGCAAAGGAACATTCAGCATATACATGTTCTTTAGGCAAATTTGGGAGTCACAATTCCTACAAAGTGAAGATAACAGGGACATGGAAAAATGAGAATGGAGAAACGAAAAGACCTAGAAAAGAGTAGAAAAAAAAAAGAGTCAACGACAGGTGATTTAGTCGAGGACATGTGATTTGTTGAAAACAAGAAATAGTTTTATGAAAGACCTAGAAGAGAGTAGAAAGAAAAAAAGTAGTCAAGTAAAGGTTACTTAGTCGACGACAGATTATTTGCTGAAAAATAAGAAATAATGTACACATGTTGTGCGTTTTTAGAAAAGTAAACTTTACTTCCAGCAAAACTTTTAAATAACATTTTTATCTCTTTTATATGATCTATACTTACATAGGAAAAAATTCTAAAACTATATTTACATATTTAAAATAAAATAAAATATAACAATAAAATAAAAATATGTTAAGAGCAGAGAGTTAGATGAGGTGGAGTATATTTTTATTTTATTTTGTTAAACTTTTATGATAGAATTAATTTGATTAATCACTAGATTACACCCTTAAATAATAGAATCATGTTTTTCTTCATAAACATTTAATAGATAATTATATAATAATATAACTTGTGCCATTTCAAAAAAAAATTTATGACTCGTGTGATTTGTAAATCAACTATATAAACTACTAATATATCATCACATTTGAAGAATAACGCAAGGATTATTATAGTATAAAATAATGACTGGTTGAAATTGCAAGACCTTTCCTTTGATTTCTCACTTTTATTTGCGAAGTTAATCCAATAATAATTGCATATCTAATGTAATCTTGTAAGCAAGATTTTAGAAGAAAAGTTGATATGTTTGGGTTTGTATTATATGTATCGAGAGAGGTGGACGGTGAATACTAAAAACTCGACGGTTTCCATTGTAGAGAGTTTTTCCATGGAAAGGAGAACCAATGTAGGGTTTTACATGGTCCATTTGATATAATCTTAAGGATAAAACGACGTTAGTTGTGGTTTTAATTCTTTTTATCGAACTTATCTCTCCAGATTTGTTTGGAAAGCCAATAGCTATAGATGAAGCTACTCAAATCAAGTGAAGATCCAGAACAACTAGGGCAAAGGTTATACATGATCTAATGGAAAAGCTTCCAAATCATATAAGATTGCAGTTTGAGGATGGAAAATTTTGTAAGTTGAATGAGGGATCACTAGATTACACCCTTAAATGCTATAATCATTCTTCTTCTTTATCAACATTTAATAGATAATTATATAATAATATTACTTGTGGCATTTCAAAATAACAATTTATGACTCGTGTGATTTATGAATAAACTATATAAACTAATATATCATCACATTTCAATAATAACACAGATTATAATATCATAAAACAATGACTGGTTGATATTGTCATACCTTTCCTTTCATTTCTCACATTTATATGCGAAATTAATCCAACAATAATTGTATATCTAATATAATTTCGTAAGCTAGATTTGAGAAGAAAAGTCGATATGTTTGGGTTTGTGTTGTATGTATCAAGAGAGGTGGATGTTGAATAGTAAAAACTCGAAGGTGTCCATTTTAGAGAGTTTTTCCATGGACAGGATAACTAATGTAGAGTTTTTTCCATGGTCCATTGGATATAATCCTAAGGAGAAAACGACGTTAGTTGTTGTTTTGATTCTTTTTATCGAAACTATTGCTCGAAATTTGTTTGCAAGGAAGTCTTTGTTGTCTATAGCATCGGTAGATGGAAAGACAATAGCGATAGATAAAGTTACTCAAATTAAGCCATGATCCGGAACAACTAGGGTAAAGGTTATTCTTGATCTAATTGAAAAGCTTCCAAATCATATAAGATTGCAGTTTGAGGATGGAAAATCTGGTAAGTTGGATGAGGGATCACTAGATTACACCCTCAAATGGTTGGATCACTCTTCTTCTTTATCAACATTAAAAAGATAACTATATAATAGTATTACTTGTGCCATTTCAAAATAAAAATTTATGACTCGTGTGATGTGTGTATAAACTATATAAATTATTAATATATCATCACGTTTGAAGAATAACGCAAAGATTAAAATATTAAAAAATAATGATTGGTCTAAATTGGCATACCTTTCCATTGATATCTCACATTTATATGCAAAATTAATCCAACAATAATTGCATATGTAATATAATCTCGTAAGCTAGATTAGAGAAGAAAAGTTGATATGTTTGGATTTGTGTTCTATGTATCGAGAGAGTTGGATGGTGAATGCTAGAAACTCGAAGGTGTCCATTGTAGAGATTTTTTCCATGGACAGGAGAACCATGTAGGGTTTTTCCATGGTCCATTGGATATAATCCTTAGGAGAAAACAACGTTAGTTGTGGTTTTGATTCTTTTTATCGAACTTATCTCTCTAGATTTGTTTGTAAAGAATTCTTTGTTGTCTATAAATATCGCAATAGTTGACTAAGTTCTGTTTAACAAGACTTAGGAGATTTTGAAAGTCTATAATATCGCAATAGTTCATTGAAGAATTTTGTGCACTTACATATAGAGAAGATTAAAACATGATCAAGAGTTTGAGAGAGTTTTTAGATTTATTGGGGAGTGCCGCGAGTTTGTGAAGAAAAAGTTGTAAGATTGTAATTATGAATTTTGATTACAATCAAGTATGTGTGTAGGATTCGTCTAAAAAGTTTGAGAAACTTTACGGATGGTAGAAGACTTATACCTGGGGGGTTTGTATAATTGGTAACTAGGAATTACTGTTTTTAATTTCTTAACTAGGAATTAGAGTTTATAATTCCTTAGGTTACATATGTTTGTAATCTTTCATTGAGGCTCAGAGTTTATTCAAGTGGATTTTGATCCTAATGAGGTGTACATCATTGTTTTTACCCTCTATGATTTGGGGTTTTCTCGATAATATTGTGTGTCATTATTTTATATGTTTACAAAACATAGATGTTATAATCTGCAAAGTATCAAATAGAATATAGTTGTTCCTTAGACAAATTTCGCGGTTAACAGAGTGAAAATTACTGGTACATGGAGGAATGAGAATGGAGAAATGGAAAGACCTAGAAGAGAGTAGAAAGAAAAAAAGTAGTCAAAGACAAGTGATTTAGTCGAGAACATGTGATTTGTTAAAAACAAGAAATAGTGTGAACATAAAGACCTAGAAGAGAGTACAAAGAAAAAATAGTAGTCAAAGGGACAAGTGATTTAGTCGAGCACATGTCATTTACTAAAAAACAACAAATAGTGTACACATGTTGTGCGTTTTTAGTAAAGTATTTTTTACTTGTGGCAAAACTTTTTTAAATAACATTTTTATTTCTTTACTATGATCTATAAATAGGAAAAAAATTCTACAAATATATTTTAATATTTAAAACAAAATAAGAAAAGTATAAAAATAAAACTAAGTTATGAGTAGAGAGTTAAATGAGGTGGAGTATATTTTTATGTTATTTTATTAAACTGTTAAGATTTCATTCATTTGATTGATCACTCTTCTTCTTTATCAGCATTAAATGGAGAATTATATAATGATATTACTTGTGCCATTTCACAAAAACAATTTACTAATCATGTGATATGTGAATTAACTATATAAACTACTAATATATCATCACATTTGAAGAATAATGCAAAGGTTATAATATTATAAAATAAATACTGGTTGAAACTACCATACCTTTTCCTTTGATTTTTCATATTTATATTCTAAGTTAATCCAACAATAATTGCATAGCTAATATAATCTCGTAAGCTAGATTTGAGAAGAAAAGTCGATATGTTTGGGTTTGCGTTATATATATCGAGAGAGGTGGATAGTGAATACTAAAATCGAAGGTGTCCATTGTAGAGAACTTTTCCATGGACAGGAGAACCAATTAGGGTTTTTCCAGAGTCCATTGGATATAATCCTAAGGAGACAACGATATTAGTTGTGGTTTTGATGCTTTTTATTGAACTTATCTCTACAGTTTTGTTTGCAAAGAAGTCTTTATTGTCTATAGCTCGACAGTTGGAAAGCCAATTGTTATACATAAAGCTACTCAAATAAGCCAAGACACGCACAACTAGGTTTAAGGTTATACTTGATCTAATGGAAAAAATTCCAAATCGTATAAGA
This sequence comes from Solanum chmielewskii, assembly GCA_027704785.1. Taxonomy (NCBI): domain Eukaryota; kingdom Viridiplantae; phylum Streptophyta; class Magnoliopsida; order Solanales; family Solanaceae; genus Solanum; species Solanum chmielewskii. The sequence continues at coordinate 4,976,223 of JAKWIX010000327.1, forward strand.
TTGTAAGCACCGAGATTAGGTAATTGTCGTTTGATCTTGAAAATAAATTAAATAACAAACAAATTGATGATACAATTAATTTTTGATCGAAAGGTACTATCAATAGTGAAAAATATCAAGGTGATGCGAGAGATATATTAAATGAAAAAAGAATGGTTGATCAACAATTGGTTGTTGCCAATTCTGAACAACATCGTACACACACTCAATTGATGTTGTTACAAGTAATATTGATGTCCAAACAATAACTGAATATGAAGGGAAAACGTCAAGAGTTGGGGTTGATATGCGCCGCGAGTTAGTTCAGGCCAAAAATAAATGGAGCCAGGACACAAACTAATGGATACACCTGACGATATTGAAGATACTGAAAATTCTTGGAAGCATGTTTTGCAAGTTAAAACGAAGATGTAACTAAAAATTGGACGCAGACTGCACACAAAAATTCAACTAGTAATTGAAGCATTTCACTGACTAGTCAAACTAATTCTCCATGTAATTGAATAGGGTGTGAATGAAAATTCTCATGAAGGTGAAAAAAGACAAGATATTAGTAATGTCTCAAGAGACCTATTATGTTCGAATAACTTTGATACTTTATCGAACTACTAGAAATTCGTCGTTTTCCGAACGAAAAAATAGTTTGAATGTAGTCGGAAAATGGAATTTTTTGATGACTTACTGACTAATTTTGGGTAGTCGACATATTGAACGTCGTCAAATATTTAGCGGCTACAGTAGTCAGAATTTGCCTATTACCGTAGTCGGAAAATACAAAACTAGTCCTAACCATTAACTATCTAAATGGACGACTACAGTAGTCGAAATAATATTAAAATAATAGTTTATTAATTAAAAAAATTCCAACTACAGTTGCCATAGAATTTAAGTAATTAATTATTTAATTAATACATCTTCCCACTACAGTATAATCAATTAAGTATTTTTCTGAGTAGTGTAGTAAGAATATGTAATTTATTAAATAAATAACTAGGTACTCTCCAATTGATGTAGTAGGCAATATTAATTTTTTTTTGAAGAAGTCGGGTCATTTTGCTGATTACTATGGTAAAAAAAATGCATTTTTATATAGAATTTTTTTTACATGATACACCACCTGTTAAAATATATTACCATCCATTCGTAAAAGTTTAAAAATAAAATCAAACATCAAATACATTCCTAATCATTAAAATTTTTATTCAATATAACTAAATTTAAAAGTTCAAGCATCACCCGAAGAAAGTCTAATAAGTATTAAATTGTTATTCAAAACAGAAGTAAAGAGTTTAAAACAAGTCTAAATCTCATAGAAAAAGTTCAAAAATACTAAATAAATTTCTTCCGAAGAGTGAGAAGTTGAAGCACCAAACAACAATTGCAATGAATGAATTGAGGAAGGCTGTACTCCAAGTCTATAAATTTTACCTTTATTCACACCTTCTGCCATATTGTTTTCTTTCTTCTTCCATATTTATCCATATATATCATCATATGACAGTTGTGTCGTGGAACCAGCCTCAAAGATAAGTCGTGTTTCACTCTGTTCATGCAAACCTCTTTCAAATGAATCAAATCACTAGAAAACTACTATTTATGCCTCATAACATATTAACCAAAACTTTACTTTTGAGAAACAACAAAACAATTCAATCATAGGGCATAGTTTTTTACAAATTAGTAATGACCTCTTTAATAACATGGGAACAAAATATCAAATAAGCAACAGAATAACATATTTTTTTATCATTATATCCTATTGACAGATTCTATCAAAAGTTGAAGTAGTAAATTTGACATAGATCCACCCTCTATAGTTGCTAAGGTAGTAGTTACCAAAATATAGCATCGATAAATGAATTATGGCATTGAGGATCAGAAGACATAATTTAATGAAGGAAAATCATTATTTAATTTAAAATTGTGGCACCATCAATGATTAAAAATGTGTTTTTCATTAACTTTTAAAATTCATTAATGATCTTCATTGATTATGGTGTGGTTTTATATCAAATGGTAAATTGTCTTTATTTAATTTCCAAATAGAAGAAAGAGGAGAGAAAATAAATTTGAAAAAGAAAAAAAATGAAAATGATAAAAGCATTTGATTGACGTTTTAAAAATGAAAAACTTGCCTAAGTCTCTCTCAGTCGGGATTGACACTTCAAGAGGAGTAGGAGCTACATTGTTGGCATCTTCAGATGTCGGAGCACCGACCAATAAGGATCGCAAAATGTAATCTGTTGAACAACTAGTACTTGATCTCCGCAACCCTATTCTCCGTGAAAACACTTCTCTCAAACATTCAAAGGTTTATTCTTCTAATTTAGAGGCTTACCCTTATGTTTCGTTTACTTTCATATCATTTTATTATTTGTCTTAATTCATCGTTGCATGATTCTGTATAATTTCAATTCTTGAATATGGTGAAGTTAGGTAAAATTGAGGATTTTAATGACTATTTAACGCTAGGAACACTAAGGTTGCATAACTAATCAACTAAAACAACATCAGTATTCTGCTTGATAAAACTGGACAAATGAAACTTTTTAACTCTAGCATCTCCGATCCCTAGGAAATCATAACTATAATTTCGTCATGTTAAGCAGTTGTTCAATATAATGTCGTTTTCACTGTAACAATACAACTTACCTAGTTTAGCTACATCTAGCAAAATGAATTTGCACTAACATGGGTAGGAAAGTAACACTCTCATGTATATGTGAAAAAGATCATACTTTAGCTATATTTATTATATGTCTCCGAACAATATTGATCATGTTTCAAACTTGTATCACGGTAGAATCTAACAGCGGATCATACTGAACTAACAATTTACAGATAGTCTATGTGCCTATTGAAGATTTTTGTTATAATAAGTGCATAAGAAAATCCCAAGAAACAAACTTATAATATCTGAACAACTTATGATCGATTGTTTATATTTTTCCTCTACTCTGGCATAAACCCACATTTTGTATCAACATAAATATTCAGCAGGGACCCAAGTCCCAACCTAAATGTCATGTAGATTATGTCTTGCAATCGGATTCCCATTGTCTAGTCGTATAAGATCAACAAATTTTTTTATACAAATAGCAAAAAAGAGGATAGAATGTGAGTATTAACTTAATTAACTTTAGATTAGTCTCTGTAATGACTCTTTACTTTGATAAATGAAAATCCTTTATTTACCAAAAAAATGAACAACATTTTTGTCAAACAGATTTAATGAGGTAGTGGCATAATCATAGGGATGTTTTGATGTCCTAACTTGACGTTGAAGTTGATGAAGACACAAGAATTATAAGAGCGTGATGTACTTGAGATATTGTTCCACTGTGTTTGACACAATGTGTGCTAGAAAGAAGACAAGTAGTAATTGCCTGTCAATCTTTTAGGCAACTCTCCAACAACGTTAATTCTTTTGGAGTAATTTATAAACGACACAGTGAAAAGTATAAAAAACAAAAACCAAAACCAATACAATGCAGTACTAATATGACCTAAAATGGAAGTTGAATTGAGAAGCCATGATTTTTTTTAGGAAAAGCAAACAACAACAACATTTATTCATTACTAAGTTTCATCATCTAATTCGAGAGATAAAAACTACCTAGTATAAAACATTCAGTTGGTTTAATTAATATTGTATAGTATTAAATTTAATATGCAGTTACCTATGAGATTGTTTCTTTATTAGAAATGACTCACAGTTTTTAGTGCAAATTAAAAACATATTATACATGAAAGAATTATAAGAGACAAAAACTGAAAAAATATTTGTTTAAAAACACTACGAAAAGTATTACTTTCCTTTCAATCTCATTTAATAGGAATTTTGATTTAAGTATTCTTCTAACGACTAGAAGGTCCCTTTTTAATGAGTCATTTTTGTAGGTTTTCTCTTACGTGTCAGATGTTGGTACCAACACTGTGACATAGATTGACACTAATTCGACAGAAGGGCTAAATATAATTGAACTCCCTTCTACATATTCTTCTACTGTCATACTAGTATACTTAATTAACCCATTAAGAAATCGAGCTCTTTAACAATTTTAAGACAAAAAAACACAAATCAAAATCATCAACAAGAAAAAATATAATGAAATAAAAAAAAAAAGAACTCAGATATAAACCCAACTAAAAGTCTCTCTCCGTAAAAATTTAGAATTGCCTTAACAGGATATTCCAACAAAGTGATAAGTTAATATTTTAGGTATATCATCTTCTCAGTACTACCCCCTTTTTTGATTTAATGATGTATTATAAGATTGATTTGCATATTCACATATAAGCTTTAAAAAAATAAAAGAAAAGATTGATTTTAGAAATTATAAGTTAGTTCACTTTAAAATGGAAACCAAAATCGAGTTTCACCAAGAAATGGAAAAAACAACTATCTTCTTTGACCCCTTTGGTCACTGCATTCTCAAGCTCAATGAAAGACCATAGTATATAAACCTCAATCAAAAGCTTTAAATACCTATGCAAAATAGATATTTGTGCAAACCCGAAAGGGTAAAAGAAAATTAAATGCAAATCAAAACATTTAACCAACACATACCTGATAATTGCAGGAACAATTGGACAAGAAGCTTGGAAAGTTAATGTAAAAATAAAACATTGTGAGAGTTCCTTTAGACGAATGGTGTTACGTTAAAGAGTTTTTGCTACCTGCACATTAGTGGACAATAAATGTGTTTATCAAGCATGTTTGAACTTCATAGCATGAGAAAAAAGAATGAGAGGAATGGAATACCTTCTTATAGCCCCCTTGTAGTTAGATTCTAAAAACATTATTGTCAACTTCCAATTGATTTGTAATTGAGAGGAATAAAATCTAAAATTGTAATGGAAAACTTTTCTAAATACCTGTAGGCACTAAGTGATAGTATCAAATGAGGTACCAACATAAGGGGGTCAAATCCTCAAAAATTTCCCTCTTCTGGAAAAGGAAAATAAAGGTAATAAGATATTTGACTTTGTTTCCTTTTTTTTCAAGAGGAGGGAAATTTTTGAGGAATTAGCACCCTTATAATTCTAGAGTTTATTTTGTTCTTCTGATGGTCATGATTCCTAAGGTATCACTACATGCTGCAACCCTAATATTTCTTATATCTATTCAAACACGCATTTCTTTAGTGATTATTGATTACCCTTGCTTCACACTGCACCATTAAAAGCTAGGAATATAAGGAAACATTTCTACCTTTTACGGCAAGCTATTAAGGAAAAATCTAAATGACATATCAATTAGGGTTACTAAGGAATTCAAATTGTTAAAATTAAAAATGTCTTGTAGAGTCCTAGTTTTTATTCATTTCATCTCGTAGTCTTAGGATGATATGTTTGAGAAATTGAACAAATGTTGATGAAAGTATAACTGATTTTAATAAGCAAAAAAAACACAATGCAAAGTGTAAAAAGCAAAAACAATTAGTCAGCAGAAACAACACAGTAGTAAAAAGACCCAAAAAAACAAAGTGGAAATTGAGACGTCATAACTAAGAAAAGTCATAAAACAGAGGAAAAGACAATGTTCAACACATATACGAAATCTCATAAAGAGGTGCACACAACATTGTGTTAACCTCATAATCGAAGGTGTTAATAATGACAAATGAATATACTGACTAGTCACTTGATGCAGGAAAGAAACGAGATACATCACCAAATCGCAGACTCTCAATCAATCTGATTGCAGGAATCAAGTGAATCATGAGCAAATCTAGTAAACAAAGGAAAGTGAATATTTGATCAATCAGATCAAATTTCACAATTTGCAAGAATTAAAGGAAGAGACATAAGGAATATATTTCATAGCTTGCACAAATTAAAGGAAGACACACAATGAAATCTCTCAAGTAAATCAAGAAGGACAAGATAATTAAATCAAGGTAAAATCAAGGAAGAAATACGAGCCAACAGTCAAGATCACAATTTGAATAAGGTAATTAATCAAGATACTATCAAGGATTTCAATCAAATTTAAACACTGATTATCAACAACTATCTTTAAAATGAAAAAGTGAGTGAAACGACTAAACAACACAACTTGATGTAATTAGTTAAAAACCACATAATTCACAAAATGTTAAGCTAAAATAAACCTCCATTCTTGAGCATTGAGATCAAAACAAGAGATAAGATCTAAAACTAACAAAGAGTGCTAAACAACGAAGTTAAATCTAAACACCTTTATTTATTGAACTACAATAGGTATACATAATCGCTAAAAAAACTAAACTCAACACTTCACATCAAAAGATGAAGGAATACGAGTGTTACAAGGTTCTGGGCAGCGACTAGAACTCAATCCTGGACGTTGACGAATTACAATCCCACTCCGACTCAAAATAGTCGCAAATCAAAAAAAAATCAACGAAGAAAATAAGAACTCCCAAAAACATAGCAGGGTGTTCTTTTTCTCGGCTCCAAAAACTCCTGCCCTGAACAGTTTGGGTGAGGGGGTTTATATAGGACAAACTTTAGGTCGAAATAAATGAGGAAAACGATGTGGGACTCTTGGAAATTTTCAAATTCTTAATTGGGTCTTGGGTCTCTTGATGTGAAATGGGTTTAAAGAATTTGGGCCAAAATTTTGGGTTAAAGGTTATCTGATGGTCCAAATATGGACTAAATAAAATCCCTGGAGAGAGTTTCAAAGGGAAATGAGATGGATTATAAAGTCAACTAATTATTCAAGCTTCTTAACTTTAACAACATCAAAATAATTATTTCAAAAGGAAAGATCTTATTAAATTGTCAATTGAAATAAAATAAGTTGCATACTGAATTAAACCTCTGTTTTTTGGTAAATCAATTCACTAACTATTCCTTCAAATTGAAAAATTATATCAATCTATATATTTTAAGTAAAAGACATATAATCCATATGAAAAAGTGGCAAAAAGTGTTTGAATGATAATCTTGATTGTATTTTTTATTTTCAAAAACAATTATTTCCCATTGTTCAATATTAAAGAAGATTAATAATTAATCAAATCATGGAGGGTCAAAATTGGGTGTAAACAGGAATCATCACAATAACATATATTAAGGCTACTTCAACAAAAAGCCTAAATAAATTGAAATCTCTAATAGTCTCCTTCTACTATTCTTAATTTACCCATTAAGAAATCGAGGTCTTCAATAATTTTATGACAAAAAGAACAAAGATGATGAAATTAAAAGGAAAAATGAACTCATATATGCACCTAACAAAAAGACTACCGGTACAAGATTCTGAATTGTCTTCACATGATATGACAATAAAGTAATAAAATTATTGTTTTAGGCATATCATCTACTTAGTGCTACCCCGTTAATTGATTTTAGTTGTAGCAGATTCATTTACATATATTCACACATAAAACTAAAAATAAAAAAAATAAAAAAATTAATTTTAGATATTTAAATCATTCCACTTCAACCTCCAAAAAAAAAAAATCAACTATCTTTTTTTTACCCCTTTGGTCACTACAATGCACAAACTCAATCAAAGATCAAAACTTTAAAAATCATCCCCGTCTATATATATAACTCTTAATCAAATGTTTTAAATACCGAAAAGGGTAAAAGAAAAAATTGAATGCAAATCAAAACAATTAACCAACATGTATAAGCCTGAAAATTGCATCAACAATTGGAGAAAAAGCTCAGAAAGTTATAGTGATAATTAAACTTACACACCTCGTCTAAAGATTATCTCCTTTCTGAATACTTCCTCGCTCCCTCTGATTTTGAGTATATTTGAACGAGAAAGATTTTTATAATTGACAAATAGGGAAATAGATGAGAGTAATTGGTTCCTCCAACATGTACCTTTCAGACCGAATCCGAGTGGGATAAGGAGAAAATCAACCACCAAATTAGATGTTATAAAGTTGTGGAAGTATTTTTTTTTGACAAGAAACTAGAACAGAAATTTTCCTTTTATAAAGAAGTACGCAAACAACATAGTTTTCTTAATCAAATAGGAAAACTAGACAAACAAGGAAGGTGAAGTAAACAAGGAGACAAGAGCATGAAAGAAGTAGAAAAGTAGAAACTTGCCACGTGAACTTAAAAAATCGAAGTAGAAAAGGAAGTTTAAATCAAGTAGAAGAAGGAGTTAGTGATTTATAGAGTTTTCTTACTCTTTTAAGGTAAACTGCGTCAAAGTTTATCCTTTCAAAGCAAAATGCAAGAAGGAGTCCTAACGTGAGAAGGAGTTTGAGTCAAGTTCGGTTTAAAGAAGTTTATTTAAAGCGACGAAAACTATGTTTTGTTGAACAATACTTAAAAGAGTTTAAAAGCCTATAAATATTGCAATAGTTCATGGAAGAATATTACGCACTTACATAGAGAGAAGATCAAAACAAGATCAAGAGTTGAGATTTATCGGGGAGTGTTGCTAGTTTGGGAGGAAAAAGTTGTAAGATTGTAATTAAGAGTTTTGATTACAATAAAGTGTCTGTGTGGTATTTACATATTCAAAACAATATAAGAAAAATATAAAAATAAATAAAAATAAATAAAAATAAATTATGAGCATAGAGTTAGATGAGATGGATTAGATTTTTATTTTATTTTACTAAGCCTTCATAATTTAATTCATTTGATTGATCACAAGTTTACACCCTTAAATGATAGAAAGCTCTTCTTCTTCATCAACATTTAATGGATAATTTTATAATGTTATTACTTGTGCCATTTCACAAAAAAAAATTATGACTCGTGTGATTTGTGAGTCAATTGTATGAATTATTATTTAATTATTATTCATTATTTCTTACTTATAGCCCAAATTTACGTGCATCCAAGTAATTTCATAAATAGTATTTAATAAGGATATCATCCGTACATTGCTTATAGTTATAACCTATATAAATTGGTTCGCCCTCCATGCACCCATTAGGGTTATCACATATTCTCTACAATAATTCAATCGTTGACGGTTGTGATAACATAAAGTTAGGTCAAGGATGTAGAAACCAATTTAAAACTAACCCTTCCGCTTTTTTCTATGATGATGTGTTCCTCATCAGGTATGTAGTCCTAACGATCTCTATGTAAGATTATCGTGTTCAAGATCCTTATATTATGTATCCAAGTATTTAATCTTATATCAACTATATAAACTACTAATATATCATTACATTTGAAGAGTAATGATAAGCTAATAATATTATAAAATAATGACAGGATGAAATTATCATACCTTTCCTTTAATTTCTAACATTTATATGTGAAGATGATTCAACAATAAATGCATATCTAATATAATCTCATAAGCTAGATTTGAAAAGAATCATGTATAGGTAAATTTACTCTTATCCTATAAGCTAGAGAGATTATTCCTATTAAATCCTCAACTCAAATAAAATATTTCAAAATAAAATGAAAAAGAAACATAGTAATTAAAAAAGGAAGTATAATGTCAATAATAGTCCAATTGATGAATAACAAGAATATTATTATGCGAAATGTGATATTTAAAAAACTTTTAAAATCATATTTATCAGTAACTAATATAAATGGCAATTTATGGACGGAAATTGCCATTTATCCAGTTAAATTAAGCCTTTAGCCACTTTGGGTAGTTGACAATGAGAAGAGTAAAGGTTTTGTTGACTATGAGAGGAGTAAAAATACAAATTAATTAATCATGAAGATTCATAAGAATAGAAAAAATAATTATAAGAAGTTAACATGAAGTAAATCATCAAAAACGCACTAACAAAAAATTAATTAAATATTTCTTGATTTAATATCAACTAATGCATGTTGTGACACTTTCTCCGGCTAACGTGTGGTCAAGGGAGAGATAATGATATATTATGTGGTATCATATCCTAGACGTAGATATGACGATTGTTGGTGTAGTAGATGGACTCAGGGCCAACTCAACAAAATTGGGGGCCTAAAATTCAAATCTTAAATAAGGGCCCTATTATTCTTTTATTTTAATTTCAAAAAAATAATAATGATGTACTATATATATATATATATATATATTAAGGTCAAACACATAAACAGATCTCTAAAATTTTTAGATTTTTCCCCTCAGGTACCACAACTATGCTATTTCCCTAGTGAATCATTAAATCATCCATAATTTGTTCCATTTAAACACTCTTGGCTGATAGTGAAATCAGATTTTGTTAGGGGTATTGGTAGGAGATACACATGTTTTTCAAGAACTCATGAGTTCAACTGATTTTGAAGCTGTTCGGGAATAATTTTGTTTTACTTAAAGTTATTTGAACACATTATTAAACAAATGAGACTAACACAACGATAATTTTCATTCCTTCAATCAAAATCATTACAATACGAACACAATTGAAGACATTTACAATTAAAATAGCCGATCAAAATCATCCAATAGAGTCTAAAATGAAAAAATCATGGGTGGTTTAATGATTCAAAAGGAAAATGGCATAGTTGAGGTACCTGAAGGAAAAAATCCAACAAGTTTAGGGATTTCTTTATGATTTCGGCTTTTACTTGAAGCTATTTTCTTGTCTTTTTAGATGTGAAGTCATTTATTACTGTTTTTTAAATAATTGTTTTAGTAATTCCTTTTAAATTGATGATATAGCTAATACATTCAATCTCACATTGTTGATCTTAGATTAAATTTTATCAATTTTAGTTTCGAAAAACTTCTTTCATCCGAGGCAATAGTTACCGAAATTGTCAACATTATTCTATAAGAAATATAAGCATTACGAAAAAATCAAGTATTTTTATTTGATTGAGTATTTTCATTAAATTACTATGTTTTACATGTATTATTTCTCTTGATAATAACTTAAAGGAGAATATATATATACTTACTAATTAAGAATATCAATAATAACAAAAGTTCAAGAAAAATTATAAAATTAAGTTAGAATAATAAAACCTGACTCACGACTATGATAAATTGATAGAATAATATTGAAATACTCTTGCATTCCTTCAATATAATGATTGTTTGTTGCACTTCTTAATATTTTGAAGAAGACACTCAAAAGCAAATTGTGTTCTTTTTTGACATGTAAGCAACAATAAATAAATTTTTTAGGAGAGAATTCAACATTTAAAATAAAAATAATATAATAGAGGGTAAAAAAATATGAGTATAAGGTAAATAATAATATAAGGTCAAAATTTTCGGAGATGAATCAGAAAGCAGAAAATTCCCACTTGAGAAAATTATTTTCATGAAATATTTCATTTCCTTAGAAAAGTGGGAAAAACTAACGGCTATTTTTATTTTTTTGTTATACTTATTACATGTGTTTTTAAAAAATATACCTTCAATTTTAAGTAAAATGTGTAAGTACTTTTTTTAAAAATTGAGGGGACCCAAAAATATGAGGCCCCAAGCAACGACTTTAATGGCCCAGTGGTTAAGTCGGCCCTGGATGGACTCTTTGTTAAGATTGGTGCCTTTTTTATAATGGCCTCATAGGGTAACTTATAAAAGTTGTTGTTTCTCCGATTTCTGCCTTTATCCATCAAATGATAAGATTGGTTAGTGAGTCAATGAAAGAAACAAGAGTTTAGTATATCGAAGGTTTCAAGGTATTTGAAATTGCATTATGAAAAGAATTTTAAAAAGATGACAGAATAAAACCTCTCCTATGATCCCTTGGTTTGTAGTTGAAGGATTTATTGAATTTTTTCTTATGAGTTTAGATATGAGTGTGGGATGTGAACTAGTTCGGTACAACTTGCAAGATATATATCTACTTTTCTAAAGATCGAGTTTTTGTTTGGGTGACAACGAAAGATGTGTGGAAGATTCTATGTCGTTATTTCAAGCTAGATTGTTCGAATTATGATAGATAACTTATTGATGATTGATTGTGTGGATCTATTGTTTTACATGATTAATGAGGATTTCGAAGGAATTGAAACTACTTTCCAGACTGTTATGATGTGTTATAGAGGCTTTTAGTAGTGAGTAGAGGTTATGAGCTTTTAGTATAACAAACTTATTGGAGTGACCAAGAATTTCGTAAGTGTTAGTATGAAGTATATGATGGTTTTGAATATTACTTGAAATTTTGTATCTGAAAAATTATGTGGAGTTGATATTGAGTGTGATTTATTTATTTTCTCTCGATGGTAAAGCACTTAAGATTTATGAAGTAGTTCTGTAAATATTAGGTGTGACTCATATATGTTATGTAATGCTAAAATGGAAAGAGAGAGCCATATTTTTTTATTTTTTTAAGGCTACAATGTGGTTTCTAAGGAGACTTTGATACTAGTGACAGTTTGAGAGTAAGGTAAATGGTTGGTGTAGTTATGATGTTTGTCGGTATTAAGAATGTTATATTCAATGGAGTATTGGAGGAGTATGCGGGGTTTGATTATTTGAGTGCTTGTAATGTTGTGATGGAGATCAGACTAGTTGATTTGGCTAAAAATTGAGAGATGGAGTCAGATGAATGAAATTTTATTTATATGGGCCCTATGGAAGGAGTATCTTTTGTTATTCGACCTTACTTCTGTATATTCTTATGTGACCAACTACTTCATTCTTGACATGGTTTAGAGTATGATTCACTTTCTACGTTCGTTTACATTTTTGCTTCTATGGGTGAATTCCTAGTGGTTAATCAGGTGTACTGATCTTGTGATTTTTCTTGTAGGGTGGCATCCTTGGTTAGACTTGTTCATTTCGGTTATGGAAGATTTGGTGTTGTTTAAGATGGTTAAAGTATACTAGTGATCTACTTGCACGACCTTGCTTATGAGAACTTATATAAGAGCTATGAAGAGATGTCATTGTCTAAGAGTGTTTTTAGAGGTTCTACATTTTAAGTGTATCGCTTGTTGGGTGTTTACTTGATCATTTCCTTATATGGGTAAGATAAGTTTAATTCTCCCTTAACGAGTACTCAATATCGAAAGATCAAATTTTTATAACTAAAATTTGTGAAAAGATTGTATTGTATAAGGGAATCTTAATAAAATCTATAATAATTTGTGCGTTATGAGTGTGTGGTGGATACTTCAATTTCACTTCTCGTGGTAGGTGGTATTGATTTAGAGTTTGATTGTTGTTATATGAAAAAAAATTGTCATGGCGATTATGTTATAGTTCAGAGTGATTGAAATCAGGGGTTATTCTGTGGGTTTATAAAAGATTTAATCAAAAGTTCAGTTCTTAGTATGTAATCTTGATGAAATAGTCTTAATGAGGAACTCACTTGGAAAGACGAACACCGACTGTTAGGTCATAACTACGCTTTGATATCATTGTTTATTTTCCTTCTTCTTTCTTATGTTCGAGGATGAACATGGATGTTCGTGGTGGATACTGTAATGACCCAGAAGTTCATTTTTGGTAATTTTTACAAAATTACCGTTTTACAATACTATTTGGAACAAATATATTAAAATAACTAAATACCATTAAACAATTATGTACAAAATTACTTATGAAGCGAGAGGATTATACTGAGAAAAATATTTGTGTGGCACTAACAAGAGGTAAATGACCTCCCAGTAAGAAAATCTTCACGATTTATGCCTTCTTATCTTATTTCCACACGTATACAATGTTACTGATTTGCGGAGATAAGATAAGAAGGCATAAATCGTGAAGATTTGCTTACTTGGAGGTCGTTTTCTTCATGTCAGTGTCACACAAATATTTTTCTCACTATACTCTTCTTGCTTCTTAATTCGTTTTGCATATAATTGTTTAACCCTATTTATTTATTTTAATATATTTGTGCCAAATACTATTGGATTTTTAAATAAAGTATGCGCTTAGCCGTTAGCTACTAACTAAATTAAATATTTTAAAACACCCGTAATTAAACAATCCTAATTAACAAATAGCTCAAAAATTTCCGACCCAACATCACAAATTGATCAAAGTGACTCCGGCCAATACCGAGATGGGTAAAACGGTAATATTATATAAATTTCAAAAAATGACCTTCCGAGTCCGGGTGATTACATATATAAATAATACTAAATCAACATCTCTTTCTCCCTTTTGAGTTTAAACTTCAAAGCAAAAGATTGAGATCATCTTAAATCTATATAGACAAATTTTCCTTTAGGTGATGCACACAAAAAAAAAATTGAGATCTCAATGAAAAACTATAATCTTGTGTCAAGTAGTTCTTGATCAAGAAACTGTCGATCTATTAGCATTCTCTCCAACACCGGGGAGTTGGCTAACAAAGATATACTCCATCTAAGACATTCTTCATATAAAATTTTCTTGCTTAGCTTACTCGAGGTGATCAAATGTCTTGTCCTATAAACATTCGAGTTCAAGTGATTCTTTAGTATCACTATATACCATCTTCATCAAAAACCTGAAAAAATATAACACAAAGTCAACTCTCAGATCATTGAGAAACAAAAAAAGTATGAAAAACAATGCCTATAAGGAAAAAAAAAAAGAGAGCTAAAGCACTACAAACATTCATATCAAAATACTTCAAGTTTGGGAAGCTTCCTATCAAGGAAAGAACACACGAACGCTCTTCTGATTTCACTTACAAAATTTTAAGTAGGTAAAATTATTTGATGTTAGCAGGATTGAAGGGAAGCTTTGTTGGTGCTTCATATTCTTCTTCAACTTTGAAAAAGAATATCAAGCACCAACAAGGTTTCCCTTTAATCCTAACAATGTCGAACGATTTTATCTTTTCGATATTTTGTTGGTGTAATCATATAAGCTTCCATATGCTCTTTTCTTGATACGAAGTTTCCTATATTTGGAATATCTCGAAATGTTGGTTTGTAATAATTTGACTCTTTTTCTCCATAATTATTGATTATTTATCGCTCTTTTGGGATCCTCAAAATTTGAGAGTCGACTTCTTGTTATGTTTCTTAGATTTTGTATGAAGTTGATAGTGATACTGAAGAATCATTTGATTTCCAAAGTTTCTTGGATATGACATTTTATTCCTACCTTTTGTTTCAGATTTCTCTTTGTTTTATAGATCTCAACCTACAAAGAAAATTAATGAATATTTTCATCTAGTTCAAGTTTGGAATTACTAAAATCTTTTTATATTTATTAATAAAATAAATAAACATAAGAAGTTGTTTCAATTTTTAGATTTAGAACATCAAATCAACAACTTTACTAGTATTAAAATTCAAAAATCCTAAAAAAAACTATGTTATATAATGCCAATCAAAAAAGAAAAAGTAATATTTTTTTTAAAAAAATAGAAAAGTAAATTTTGAATAAATTTTAATAGAGTTTTAATCATAAGGAACTTTTTGGACTCTTTCAAGTCTTTAACCTTAATTGAGAATAAGCAATCTAGCCTTTAACTATTTAGAGGAATTTAGAATATGATTTTGTACTTTTAAGAAAAGAAAATAGGTTCTATACAGGTATATCACAATTTGTAAAACATTCGTCAAGGATCACAAACTAGCCAGACCATTTTCTCTTAGAATGTTCCTGAATAGACAAAAAGATAAACTTAAAACAGATGTTAGAATTCACAAAAAACAGTTATAGAAAGAACAATAGAATAAATCAAATGGAGAAGAACACAAGGGGAAAACTTGAGGACAAAATTGAGCAAATAATTTGTTGTCGATTTACATATAATCATGGGTGAAATGGAGGGGAGTCCAGGAAGGCAGGAATGACGAATTAGGACAATTGTAATTTTTTTTATTATACTAACAATGAACCCTAGAAAATAAAATTTCGTGGAAGAATGGGGGATTTTGTTCCTTTGTTTTCAAGACTACTATGTGAATTGAGTTTCTTCTTCACACATAGTACCTTTCTCTGTACATTTTATACTTCTGCCTATGACGGGATATATATAGTCAAATCTTGTATACATTTTACGTTCTTATTTTTTATTAGATAAATAGATATTTAATTGTTTTTTGGCCTTTGACTAGATGTATTGTTGTATTGTTATGATAATACGACAAATGATTTGCGTACATTCAACACTTTTATGTTTGACTAATAATATGCACGTTAGACCCTTCTTTGACCTTTAACTAGATATATTAATATAATTAATGGTAATTTTTCATTCAAGTATCAAAATGCTAAGATATATTGTTGTTGAAATAAAATTAATGGTTATTTTCTATTCAATAACAAAAGCTCTTTTCATTTTATTACTGATATTTTTTTCTTTCAATACAAAAAAGCTCTTTTCAATTACATAAGTATTTGTGTGAAAAACTCTTTTTCTAAGAGAGTAAAAATTATTATATTTCTCTGTACATGATTATTCTAAAACTCTTCACTTTGATCGAGGCTAAATTCCAAATAAGTTTCTAATTGTCCTTTGTAACACCTTAAGAATTGTTTCCTATAGCTTTGCCTCTATTCTCTTAATATTCAATAGCGCTACCTTATAAATGAATTCCTACACATAAACAAGACAACACCTGTTAAAATCTTAATGTAGTATCAATCAAGATCTTATCTTCGAACTTCTCCAAAAAAAAATTAGCCATCAAAAACTAAAATAGCCCTACATAACGAAACTACAATAATCAGACTTCACTGTAACAATCATGTTTGTTTCAACACTTTTTTGAATTTTATAACGATTGGTTGTTTTACACCTATAACAATATTAGTCCAGTTAAATAATATAATTTGACTATTATAGAAAAATTTATTCAAAAAGATATTAAACTATATAATTCGAAAAATCATATATATGTTTCTCTAGTAATTAAAATTAAATACAAATTCAATACACTAACTAAATAAATAAACTTATGTAGATTTGTTCCCTAATAGTCATGTTAAATCTCTTTGAAAATTAAATTCATTCAAAATGGAAAACTTTCTATGTAAAAAAACGTTAATTATAAGTGTTGATACAAAAATTTTAAATAATAATGCTAACTTCATCACACTTTGTATACAAAGAAAAATCTTGATTGATCTCAATTGACCTAAACTCTCAACTTCAAAATTGTAACGACCTGTTTAGTCGTTTTGAGCAGTAGAGTTTATTTTTAGTAATAGCTGTCTGGGTCGACGGATCACACGACGGACTGTCATGGGCACGACGGACCGTCGAGGGGGTCTCGTTCTAAAACACTTAGACTCGGGAAATTTGGGAACAGAGAACAACTCTCTGAACTTCGCGACGGAAGAGCAGCACGGACCGTCACAGAGTCTTTAATGTAATTGAGTCTCTGAACTCTGTGACGACTCTGCAGGACGGACCATCGCAGTCATGACGGACCATCACAGGCGGCGTAACCTTGACTGGGTCGGATTTCTATTAATAGTTTTTAGGGGGTGTTTTGGACTATTCCTGCTTATGATTATAAAGTTAGTGGTTTAAAGTTAATATTTCAATTACTTGGGGGTTAAAAGAGATAACTCTGAAATAAATAGTGGGTTAATTTTACCATCTTTTATACTTAATTATAAGGTAATTAGGGTAAAAGAAAAAAGTTTGAATAAGGAAAAATAGAAAGAACAGAGAGAAGAGGGGAGAACGAATGAGAGAGGAAGAAACGAAGAAGAAAGCAAGGCATTAGAGAAGTAGATTGCTTGATCACGATTCTTCGGTGGAGGTAGGTAATGGTTTATTCTATTCCGTAGTAAACTCTAAATAGCGATTGATATGTATTGGGTAATCTTGTAAAGTCTTCTATATGCTTAATTGTGTGCTTGCATGATGTGATTATGTAATTGTGATGAATTAGCATGATGAGGCTGTTGAATCTTAAACCTTAAAACTTCTTTGTTAATGATGATGCCTTAGTATAAAAGAAAGCTTGATGAACTGAAAGAATGACATTAGGGAATCGGGTGTCACGAACCGACACGTAGAATTAGGGGATCAGAGTGTCACGTTCCGACACCCGGATAGTAGAGGATCGGGTGTCACGAACCGACACGTAGTAGTAGGGGATCGGAGTGTCACGTTCCGACACCAGGATAGTAGGGGATCGGAGTGTCACGTTCCGACACCAGGATAGTAAGATGAATGAATATTGAGGGGATCAGAGTGTCACGTTCCGAAACCAGGATAGTAAAGAGAGTGAATCTTGAATTAGTCTAATATACTCAGGCTTAAAGAACCTGTTTCCCAAATGAGTATGGTGTGGAGGCTTGAGTCCTCATAGATGTGCTTGGTGTTGTGGCCAATGGTTATGGTACTTGTTGTTGTCACCTGTTAAGTACTATGGCTGATTTTATGTTATTATCTGATATATATTGCTTTCTATTTTGAGTTGGCCGATGATACCTACTCA
The DNA here is from genome assembly GCA_027704785.1 of Solanum chmielewskii. Classification (NCBI taxonomy): domain Eukaryota; kingdom Viridiplantae; phylum Streptophyta; class Magnoliopsida; order Solanales; family Solanaceae; genus Solanum; species Solanum chmielewskii. The sequence goes on from JAKWIX010000327.1 coordinate 4,994,454, forward strand.
GTACTTGTGCCTTGTACTGACCCCTACTTGTATGTTTCTCTTTGTTATTTGTGGAGTGCAGCAAACGTACCATCGACTTCGACTCGTCCTCAACTCTATCCAGTCTTCATCACGTTAGATTTCAGGGTGAGCTATTGTTCCTAGCTCGGACTGGATTCTCTCTCATTCATGTCTTGATGTCCTTGAAGTTCGGACATGGACCATCTGTTACTTAATTTAGCTTCCTAGACACTCTTAGAATTAGTAATTTGAGGATAGAATGTTCTTGTGTTGATGACTTCCAGATTTTGGGAATAATAAGTATTAAATTTTAGAAGTTATTTATTGGTTATATTAATGAGTTTTAAGTCTTCCGGATTATATTATGGTTATTATGGTTGAAATGTTGGGGTTTAGATTGGTTGGTTCGCTCACATAAGAGGGTAAGTGTGGGTGCCACTCGCGGCTCATTTTGGGTCGTGACAAACTTGGTCTCAGAGCATTAGGTTCGTTGGTCTCATCACACAAGAACGAGTCTAGTAGAGTCTTAAGGAACGGTAGGGGGACGCCTTTACTTTTCTTTGAGAGGCTATAAGACTTTAGGAAAATTCCATTCTTTTTTTTCTTTCGTGCTATTACTTTGATCCAATTGGTATCTAGGTGATACAAATTGGTATCAAACCATCTTCACTCTATTTCGCAGATGGTTAGGACTAGAGCAACAACTGCGCCAACACCAACACCGGCAAGACAAGATGCATCTGAACCAGCCACTGAGGCTGTAGCTCGAAGAGGAGTAGTGGCAAGAGGCCGTGGTAGAGGTCGCGGGAGGACGTCCTCTAGAGGAAGAGGACAAGCACCTAGTCCAGCTAGTACTGGGGCGGTGACTCCTCCACCGAATGAGGAAGTAGTAAGAGAGGGTGAGGAAAGGGAGAATGAACAAGTGCAGAATTAGGAATTGCCACCCCAACCTACCCCAGAGATGATTAACCAGGTTCTTGCTTATCTTAGCTGGTTATCCGATCAAGGCCAAACGCCTCCAGTGTTTTCTGCACCAGCACCTCAGGTTCCGGGAGTACAACATGCAGTTGCTGTGGCTCCCCGCATGGATGCCTCATTGGAAATAGGCATGTTTCCTCGGTTGACTACAGGGCCTATAATGACAAGCGATCAACATGAACTTTTCACTATGTTCTTGAAGTTGAAACCTCCAGTTTTCAAGGGTGCTGAATCCGAGGATGCCTATGATTTTCTAGTTGATTGTCATGAGCTGCTACATATGATGGGCATAGTGGAACGATTCGGTGTTGAGTTTGTAACCTATCAGTTTCAGGGAAATGCCAAAATGTGGTGGAGATCGTATGTTGAGTGTCAACCAGCACATGCACCACCCATGACTTGGGCATCATTCTCTAGCTTGTTTATGGAGAAGTATATACCCCGGACTTTGAGGGATAGGAAGAGAGATGAGTTCCTGAGCCTAGAGCAATGAAGGATGTCGGTTACTACTTAAGAGGCTAAGTTTCGTGCATTATCCAGGTATGCCACCCAGCTTTGCTTCAGTCCACAAAAGCGGATTCGCCGTTTCGTGAAGGGATTGAGGTCAGATTTACAGATTCCAGCCTTACAGGTAGCTACTGCAGCAAAATCCTTTCAGGAGGTGGTAGATTTTGTGATAGAAGTGGAAGGAGTGAAGCCAGACTACTTCACCATGGCATCGACACCTAAGAATTTTCGTAAGGGAGGTGAGTTTTGTGGGTCTTACTCTAGAGGGTAGAGTTCAGGAGGTTACCCAACCCGACCTATTCAGTCTTCACTGCAGGCTGTAGCTGGGGGTCCACCACAGACCTGTCAACACTTTCCTGAGTTTGGGGGTTATCCCCAAACTGCGGCGTTCTCACAGATACATATGCTTGAATCCAGAGAGTGTTATGGATGTGGAGAGACCGGACATATTAGGAGGTTTTGTCCAAAACAGAGTTACAGACCCCCAATAGTTAGAGGTAGAGGTGGTCATGGGAGAGGCCGCCATTCTGGAGGACGCGTTGGTCAAGGTAATGGTGGTCAACAAAGCAACCGGGGTGGCGGGCATGCCGGAGCGACTACAACAAAACATGGTAGGGGCAACGGACAGACAAGTGATAGGGCGCATTGTTATGCTTTCCCTGGGAGGTCTGAAGCGGAGACATCTGATGATGTTATCACAGGTAATCTTTTGGTTTGTGATTGCATGGCTTCTGTATTGTTTGATCCCGGATCCACATTTTCATATGTATCTTCCTCATTTGCTAGTGATTTTGATTTACATTGTGATTTGCTTAACATGCCTATTTGTGTTTCTACTCCGGTGGGTGAGTCTGTGATAGTTGAAAAGGTGTATAGGTCTTGTCTTGTAACTTTTGTGGGGAGCAATACTCATTTAGACTTGGTTATCTTAGAAATGGTTGATTTCGATGTAATTCTGGGTATGACTTGACTTTCTCCAAATTTTGCAATCTTAGATTGTAATGCTAAAACTGTAACATTGGCCAATCCTGGGACATATCCGTTAGTGTGGGAGGGTGACTACACTTCCACTCCAGTTCGTATCATCTTCTTTCTTCATGCTAAGAGAATGGTTATTAAAGGGTGTTTAGCTTTCTTGGAACACCTCAGGGATGATACTACCCAAGTACCTTCAATTGAGTCGGTTTCGATAGTCCGTGAGTTTCTGGATGTGTTTCCTGTAGACCTTCCTGGTATGCCACCGGATAAGAATATTGACTTTTGCATTGATCTGGAGCCGGGTACTCGCCCCATTTCCATACCCCCTTATAGAATGGCTCCTGCTGAGTTAAGGGAGTTAAAGGCCCAACTTCAAGAATTGTTAAGCAAAGGCTTTATTAGACCAAGTGCATCCCCTTGGGGTGCTCCTATTTTATTTGTGAAGAAGAAGGATGGATGTTTTCGGATGTGCATAGACTACAGGCAACTGAACAAGGAAACTGTTAAGGATAAGTATCCTCTTCCTCGCATCGATGATTTGTTCGATCAGTTACAAGGTGCTTGTACCTTCTCAAAAATCGATTTGAGATCTGGTTATCATCAATTGAAAATACGGGCAACGGATGTGCCAAAGACTGCTTTTCGGACCAGGTATGGACATTATGAGTTCTTAGTAATGTCTTTTGGGCTTATGAATGCCCCTGCTGCTTTCATGAGTTTGATGAACGGGATTTTTAAGCCATATCTTGGTCTCTTTGTCATCGTATTCATTGACGATATACTGGTATACTCAAAGAGCAAGAAAGAACATGAGGAACACTTGAGAATTGTATTGGAAATGTTGAGGGAGAAAAGGCTTTATGCCAAATTCTCCAAGTGTGAGTTTTGGCTAGATTCAGTGTCCTTCATGGATCATGTGGTTTCTAAGGATGGAGTGATGGTGGATCCTTCTAAGATTGAAGCAGTGAAGAGTTGGGTAAGACCTACTAATGTTACAGAGGTAAGGAGCTTCGTTGGTTTAGCTAGCTACTACCGTCGATTTGTCAAGGGGTTTTCTTCTGTTACTACCCAATTGTCAAACTTGACTAAGTAGAGTGTTCCATTTGTATGGTCGGACGAGTGTGAAGAAAGATTTTAGAAGCTCAAAACTTTGTTGACTACTGCACCAATTCTCACCCTGCCAGTGGAAGGTAAGAATTTCATTGTTTACTGTGATGCATCCTATTCTGGTTTGGGTGCAGTGCTAATGCAAGAAAAGAATGTAATTTCTTATGCTTCGAGGCAATTAAAGGTGCATGAACGTAATTATCCGACCCACGATTTGGAGTTGGCTGCGGTAGTGTTTGCATTAAAGCAAAGGAGACATTATCTATGTGGGGTTAAGTGTGAAGTCTATACGGATCATCGTAATCTACAGTATGCCTTTACCCCGAGAGATTTGAATCTGAGACAGAGGAGATGGATGGAACTACTGAAGGACTACGATATCAATATTTTGTATCACCCAGGAAATGCTAACGTTCTGGCAGATGCATTAAGCAGAAAAGCAGGGAGCATGGGAAGCCTAGCCCACTTACAGGTTTCCAGACGCCCATTTGCTAGAGAGGTTCAGACTCTGGCTAATGACTTTATGAGGCTAGAAGTAAATGAGAAGGGAGGATTTTTGGCCTGTGTGGAGGAAAGATCTTCCTTTCTTGACAAGATTAAGGAAAAGCAGTTTACTGATGAGAAACTGATCCAGATTCGAGATAAGGTATTGCGAGGAGAGGCTAAAGAAGATAAAATCGATGAGGAAGGTGTTTTGAGAATTAAGGGAAGGGTATGTGTACCCCGCGTCGATGATTTGATTCACACTATTCTTACAGAGGCTCATAGTTCAAGCTATTCTTTACATCCCGGTACAACCAAGATGTATCGTGACCTAAAGCAACATTTTTGGTGGAGTAGAATGAAGCGGGACATTGTTGATTTTGTTGCTCAATGCCCGAATTGTCGGCAGGTAAAGTATGAACACCAGAGTCCTGGAGGGACACTTCAGAGAATGCCCATTCCTGAATGGAAGTGGGAGAGAATTGCAATGGACTTCGTGGTTGGTCTTCCAAAGACAATGGGTAAGTATGACTCCATTTGGGTAATTGTTGATAGGTTAACTAAGTCTGTTCACTTCATTCCGGTTAAGGTGACTTACAATGCAGAGAAGTTAGCCAGGCTCTATATCTCAGAAGTCGTTCGGTTGCATGGAGTTCCACTTTCCATCATATCAGATAGAGGTACACAATATACTTCTATGTTTTGGAGAACATTGCATGCCGAGTTAGGTACAAGGTTGGATCTTAGTACTGCATTGCATACAGAGTTCTCATACAACAATAGCTATCACTCAAGTATTGATATGAACCCATTTGAGGAACTGTATGGGAGAAGATGTAGGTCTCCTATTGGGTGGTTTGATGCATTTGAGGTTATACCTTGGGGTACTGACCTTCTGAGGGAATCGTTAGATAAAGTGAAATGCATTCAAGAAAAGCTTTTAGCGGATCAAAGTAGATAGAAGGAATATGCAGACCGAAAGGTTAGAGACTTGGATTTTATGGAGGGTGAACAAGTTTTGCTGAAGGTTTCACCCATGAAAGGGGTGATGCGGTTTGGTAAGCGAGGTAAGCTTTGTCCGAGGTACATTGTTCCATTTGAAGTTCTGAAGCGCGTAGGGGAGGTAGCTTATGAATTAGCCTTGACCCCAGGGCTCTCAGGAGTGTACCCGGTATTTCATGTGTCTATGATGAAAAGATACCATGGGGATAGAAACTACATCATTCGTTGGGATTCAGTTCTCCTTGATGAAAATTTGTATTATGAGGAGGAGCCTGTTGCTATTTTAGATAGAGAGGTCCGCAAGTTGAGATAAAGGGAGATTGCATCCATCAAGGTTCAATGGAAGAATCGGCAAGTTGAAGAGTCCACTTGGGAGAAGGAGGCTGATATGCAAGAAAGATATCCACACCTGTTCACAGATTCAGGTACTCTTTCTCGCCCTTGTTTTTCTTCTTGTGATTGTTCGAAGACGAACGATCGGTAAATTAGTATCTATTGTAACAACCTATTTAGTCGTTTTGAGCAGTAGAGTTTATTTCTGGTAATAGCTGTGTGGGTCGATGGATCACACGACTGACCGTCATGGGCACAACGGACCGTCGAGGGGGTCTCGTTCCAAAACTCTTAGACTCGGGAAATTTGGGTACTGAGAACAAGTCTCTGAACTTCGCGACGGAAAAGCAGCACGGACCGTCGTAGGTACGACAGACCGTCACAGAGTCTTTAAAGTAATTGAGTCTCTGAACTCTATGACGACTCTACAGGACGGACCATCGTAGTCATAAAGGACCGTCACAGGCGGCGTAACCCTGACTGGGTCGGATTTCTGTTAAAAGTTTTTAGGGGGTGTTTTGGAGTATTCCTGCTTATGATTATAAAGTTAGTGGTTTAATGTTAATAATTCAATTACTTGGGGGTTAAAAGAGATAACTCTGAAATAAATAGTGGATTAATTTTACCATCTTTTATACTTAATTATATGGTGATTAGGGTAAAAGAAAAAGTGTTTGAATAAGGAAAAATAGAAAGAACAGAGAGAAGAGGGGAGAACGAAAGAGAGAGGAAGAAACGAAGAGGAAAGCAAGGCATTGGAGAAGTATATTGCTTGATCACGATTCTTCGGAGGAGGTAGGTTATGGTTTATGTTATTCCGTAGTAAACTCTAAATAGCGATTGATATGTATTGGGTAATCTTGTAAAGTCTTCTATATGCTTAATTGTGTGCTTGCATGATGTGATTATGTAATTGTGATGAATTAGCATGATGAGGTTGTTGAATCTTAAACCTTAAAACCTCTTTGTTAATGATGATGCCTTAGTATAAAAGAAGGCTTGATGAACTGAAAGAATGGGATTAGGGGATCGGGTGTCACAAACTGACACGTAGAATTAGGGGATCGGAGTGTCACGTTCCGACACCAGGATAGTAGAGGATCGGGTGTCACGAACCGACACGTAGTAGTAGGGGATCGGAGTGTCACGTTCCGACACCAGGATAGTAGGGGATCGGAGGGTCACGTTTCGACACCAGGATAGTAAAATGAATGAATATTGAGGGTATCGGAGTGTCACGTTCCGACACCAGGATAGTAAAAAGAGTGAATCTTGAATTATGCTAATATACACAGGCTTAAAGAACCTGTTTCCCAAATGAGTATGGTGAGGAGGCTTGAGTCCTCATAGATGTGCTTGGTGTTGTGGCCAATGGTTATGGTACTTGTTGTTGTCACCTGTTAAGTACTATGGCTGATTTTATGTTATTATCTGATATATATTACTTTCTATTTTGAGTTGCCCGATGATACCTACTCAGTACTTGTGCCTTGTACTTACCCCTACTTGTATGTTTCTCTTTGTTATTTGTGGAGTGCAGCAAATGTACCATCGACTTTGACTTGTCCTCAACTCTATCCAGTCTTCATCACGTCAGATTTCAGGGTGAGCTATTGTTCCTAGCTCGGACTGGATTCTCTCTCATTCATGTCTTGATGTCCTTGAAGTTCGGACATGGACCATCTGTTACTTAATTTAGCTTCCTAGACACTCTTAGATTTAGTAATTTTAGGATAGAATGTTCTTGTGGTGATGACTTCCAGATTTTGGGAATAATAAGTATTAAATTTTAGAAGTTATTTATTGGTTATATTAATGAGTTTTAAGTCTTCCTCATTATTTTCTGGTTATTATGGTTGAAATGTTAGGGTTTAGATTGGTTGGTTCGCTCACATAGGAGGGTAAGTATGGGTGCCACTCGCGGCTCGTTTTGGGTCGTGACAAAAATATACATTTAAACATCTTCATTTGGTTTAAGTTGACTTCATTAAACAATTTATCCTCGAAAATGCACATCTGGAATAGACCCTCTTAAATGAGTATGTAGATGTGCATTTTAGAAATTATTCGTAAACACACTTATATTAAATTGAAGTATCTTGATAATCAGTGGCCTAACTATAGTTGGAAGAACACCTTTCTTTCGAAAATTATATTATATAGGTCAATTCTTATATACAAAATATCTTAAACACCAGCAAAACAAATGGAGACCTACAACACAATGAAAATGGTGTGTGTATATATATATATATATATATATATATATATATATATATATATATATATATATATATATTATATATAATATGAGACTTACTAGCTATAAGATTCAATTCATTGCTGGAAATTCTTTTAAATGCCTAAATTTGACATGAACTAATTGAGCAGAAGCTTGGTGACAATTGAATGTAAAAGTATATAAGGGATGTAAGATTGAATCTAGAGTTACTTTTTTTTTAGTTTTGTAATTCAATATTTGACATCCTTCATTACATTTCTTATTATGTCACTATAAATGTCTAGACACAGCTATTATTATTTAAGATTAACTATACCACTTGCTTGTTGTTATGCATGTCAATCAGAAAAGGAAATTATCGCAGACATTAGCAGTTTACTTATGAAAACAACTTCATAAAACAGAAACAGATCAATCAGAAAATTAATTGATTTTTTTATATAAAAAAACATGCTTATAAATACAAAGGATTCAAGGATAAAATCATACATATAAGAATATAACATAATAAACGTACTTTTATTTCTACATTACATATGATTAATTCATAAATGAAAGTTGGTGTACCTTTAGTATAATTTTCTTTTTATGAAAAATGACAAATTATTGAAATATACATGAGAAAAACTAAATACAAAACTATTGATGTTATGTTTGTCCTTTATTTTTTCTTTTATATAAAAAAGTAAATACATGTCATAAGATTAACTTTAAAAATGTTGGGTTTATGATTCAAAATCAAAGGTGTTTGATATAGAATTGACACACTTAATTTATGATTTTGTTATTCACCTCGTACCATAAAATCAATATAGTAGTTTTGCTTTTTTGAAGAAAAATAAACATAAAGTGACATCTGAAGTTGTCCCGAATTTTTAATAAGACATCTCAAATATGTAGATGTCCTATTACCCCCCTAAATTATTCAGAACATATATTATTACATCATTTTTGGATCAATTCCAAATCTGAATTGGCAAGTGTAATCACACACCAAAAATCATTGTGTGACACGTGTTAATTCCATTTGAAATATTATTTTTTTAACATTATAAGTTTTTCTTTATTTCTTTGTCTTACTTTTTGACTTATTTTTGTTTTATATTTTTTTTAAATTTCATTTCAATTTTTAATTTATCTTCCATCCCAACTATCAAGCTCCCTCCATTTTCTTTCTTTATTTCTCCTTCTTCACCTCTTATCTTCACCTAACCCCACACCCATATTAAGTTGAGCCCCTCCATTTTCTTTCTCTTTTCTTCTTCTTATTTGGTCAAGTTTCTTATTTTCCAAAATTATACTATTTATTAGACTTTGTTGAGTTATTAATAACAAAACTAATTATTTTTCTAAGAAAGATCAAAATTTTAAAGGTATGATCATTTATTTTATCTAATTTCCATATAAATTCAAAACTAGAAATGATAATTTTGAAAGCATAAGAATTCTCCGAAAAATTAAAAATTTTAATTAGAATTTGGATTAAAAAACTAAATAATGTCTACTAATCATCTTGAAATCTAATAAGTTTATCACATTTTCAAAATGTATTAAAATATCTAGATAAAATTTTAAAATTAAAGAGAGTTAAACTAATAGTAGAATAAAAGAGAGATGGAGTTGTGGTAAAAATTGAAATTTAAAGTGAAAAGTGAATGAAGATGAAAATGAATTATTGAAGAAGAAGGAAGAAAAAAAAATAACAAGGAGAAAAAGTTAAAATAAAAAAAAAATTATATATTATATAGTAAAATTCTTGTAAAAATAAAATTATATTCATTTTTTTAGTTTGTTCACGGTCTTTAAGAGAGTCTATACACTCTCCATGCTAGGTGGACAAAAAATGATGGAGTAATATCAGTTCAGGATTGTTTCAGGGGGTAATAGGACACTTGCATAGTTTAGGTGTTTTTTTGAAAATTCGAGATAACTCCAGGAGTCACTTTATGTCTTTTCTATTTTTAAATCTATAAGGTAGCTATAGACATGTCATTCAGAAAGAAATTTGTAGTTAAAGACATGTCATTCAGAAACAATATATATACTTTTTAAAAAATACATCAAGTGACACCTAAATTTAACCGAATTTTCAAAAATCTTAACTATACGGGCGTTATACTCAAGGGCGGAGCTACAGCCCGTGAAGTGTGGTCAGCTTACCACCTTTCGCCGGAAAATGATATCGTATTCATAGGCAATATACTCTTTGTTATTTCGTTATATAAATAAATGCACACACTAAATATCAGTGGAGGTTGATAGTCCAGTGGTAAGTGTGTTCAGTTCAGTGCCAAATGTCTGCAGTTTGATTCTTGCTGAGGCAAATGTACAACAGCCATTTTTAAGTTTAAAGAAAAAAAATGGAAAATGAATATGTCATTTTATTTCAAACTCACTTACTGGTAATATATATATTGCACACCCAGTAGCTAAAAAAATTTACTCTTCCAATTTTGAACACCTTTGACAATCTTGAACTGATATTATAACATCATCTTTTGTCCACATAAAGAGAGTGTGCACTCTCTTAATGAGAGTGAGCAACCTAATATAATTAAGATAAAATAATTTAGCAGGTTAAATAAATTGTTACTTCACCATAATTCTCTTATATAGTTTAAAAATTGTGAAATGTTGTGGCTATAATACCTTTTCGGAACTTACAAATTCATAATTTTTGTTTCAATATCTATAATGTGAATTCACATTTAAAATTTGAAAATGACGATAAAAATTGAGATAGAAGGAATAATATTTATCGTTACAGATATGCATGATGCATAACTTATGCAACAATGTAATATTTGCGTACACCGAGGCCATGTGTAGATATATGATAGTCACCGCTAAAATACACTAATTTTTCCCTGAAACTTGGAAAAGGGTCAAAAATATTTTTGAACTATGCGATATAGATTACTTCTGTCTTCTGTTATATTTTAGGATTAAAAACACTCTGTCATTATTCCAAGAGATCACAAATACCTCTCAAGAGTTAACATCCAAAAATTTTAATGACGTGGCTAGCCATATGGACTTGTCCCTCCACTTAAGCTGCCATTTAGTGGAGGGACATTAAAAGACTAGTCATTGTTCTTTTTATATGACTATTTTCATTCATTTTTTAATTGTCATAGTTTTCTTTTACTACACTAGTTCACTTTTAATTGTCATGATTTATTTTTTAGAGTCAAATATTAGAAATTTTGACTATATTTTAAGTGTATTTTTTCATCATTTTGGTATGCAAAAAAATTGTAATTTATAGTACTTTTGTTATAGTTTTTTAATATTTAAATTATGCTTAAAATATCAAATTAATGTAATCTAATTTAACTTTGAAATTAGTCGAATTGACTTTCTAGAAGCGCAACATGACAAAATAAAAATAGACGGAGGGAGTAATAACTTTGACTAAGACTTTATGATGTACTTTTTCGTATAGCTTTGACATTTTTTATTTAATATAACGAAACAATGTATTCTAGTTTAACTTTAAAAATTAGTAAAATTACCTTTTGATAAATATAACATAATAATTAAAAGTGGGCCGCATAAGTATATTTTTAGGAGAGAAATGAGTAAAAATATACTTTTTGTAGGTAAAATTATTAAATAATTTAAAGGGATATCCTTTCTATTTCTTACAATTTTAATTTTAAAATAAAATCATGTCAGAAAATTTAAATTAAAAATCAATTAAATAGGTTTGAAAATTGTGTAGGTAAAATATTTATAATTGGGTGACTTTGAGGTTGTGAAAAAGAGTTGAGTGACTTTCTAAGAAAAAACTCTTAGTTGATGGATCATGTGAGATAATATCTTCTTAATGTTAATGAGTATATGTACATTTTTCATTTTCTCTCTACTAAATTTAGGTATAATTTTGGAGACCTCCTCAAGATATGATTCAATTACAGTGGACCTTCAAGGGCGAAGCTACCCGAGGGGCAAGGGTGTCAAGCTACACCCCTTCGCAAAAAAAATTACATTGTATATATTTCTTTGGCATGACGTGTTCCAAAAAACGAGAACACAATGACAAAAACAGAAATGGAGAATAAAAAGTATTCACACTCATATTACTGGTTGAAGCGACATAAGCAGAAAATATAAGAATTCTCTAATTATACATCAGAACTTGCTTCCCGTTTGGTATGCGATATGGTATCATAATATGGAATTATGAAATGCTATCATGATATGGAATCATGAGATGAAATTGAAGTTTTGTTTGCGTTGGTGTGACATTTTAATATTAATAAAAATATATATTGTATTTCACAATATATATCATGTTATGTCTATTGATGAACATTTCATTTGTGCCTCTTTACTCTCATCAATTGTGGAATAAAGTGATTGTTAGTTTTTAGTAACTTATATAACCACCAACTCTTCATTTCATCCATTATTATATATCTATGTCTTGTAACTTACGTATCATTTGAGCCATTCATTTGGAAAATTTACGATCCACTATCTTCTATTCATTGCAAGAAAGAATTCATCTCCCATAAATTTTTTAGTCTTCATTTGTGTTGGTTACAAGAAGAAACAAGAGAAGTACGAGAAAATATAGAGTGTGAAAGATGAGTAGTATAATATTGAGATTTCTGTAGCGAAAGAGAGAGTTGAGACACAGAAAATGTTCTAAGTCTTCAACTATATTAACTATACAAAAGAGAGTTTTATTTGTTGAAGGAATGTTTTCTTTTGTGGAGCTTTGGACTCTTCAACTAATCTAGAGTTATTTGAGTTATACAATGTTATAGAGTTGTTGTATCGTGGAGGGGAAAAGTCAAGAGTTATATTGCTGGACCAGTGTTATTATGCCACAGTGGGCTTGAATCTCCTTTAAGAGAGAGATATATTCGTATTTCGACCTAAAAATTTGTTTATACATTTTTGTTAATTTTATTTCAACTGTAGTTTATTGTATTTGTTGTATATTACACCAACAATTTTAAGGAAATTCATGTTTTGTTACAGTTTTAAAAAATGTGGATATCAAGATAGGGATCACAACATCTGTCACGCTCAGAGCTACCCCTGATACGTGGACACGGAACCTAGGACCACAAGTGATCCCAAGATAACCTTGCTGACATGATCATGAGCATACTTAAGATAATAAACTTAATGCGGAAGCTAAATCATAATTTAAACTAAAAAGATGGGGAATATCCATATACTATAATTGAGATAAATGAAATACTGATGAGTTTCATACAAAGAAGTTACTAACTCAACAATAAGCTGAAAGTATCTTTGTCTGAAATAAGACTCTAAATGGCTAAGAATAATGGGACAAGCCCCAACTAAGCCTGGCGAAAATGGAAACTAAAGGAATAAATACTGAAAAGTAACTCATGACTATTGCCCTCGGCGAATCAGGACTCATCACTGAATCTGGATTCTGAGAGCCTGAACCTGCATCACGAGAACATGTAGCGCATGTATGTGTTAGTACAAAAAAGCAAGTATAACAATATTAACATGATATACTAACTGAATGCAATGACCAATTTATATCATGCTGAAACTGAATACTAAATATACTAATAATGGTCAATGCAAAAGAGTCTGAGTGATCTGTGGGGCCTACTAATAACTGATAATAAAGTAAGGTGATATAAATGTGGAGTCCGATATATACACCGCATCGAGAGGACCCCATATACCCTGTCAGAGGTATAAAGACATGCTGACGTGATCACTAAACTGATTTCCCACAAAGGGGACTTACAACCTACTTGGCTAGTAGTTCTGGGACTAATTAGGTACGCATAACCCTAGTCCAGCTCACTATTTTGCTAGTCCCAATTAATTATGTTTAACTGATTATGATTGAGTTCCTGTAAATGCTGGATAGCTCAAAAATGAACATGCAAACTGAGAATGAAACATTTAATCTGATAATTATGCATTAATAAATAAGGCATGTATACTTGAATAACTTAAATACCTGACCTAGCATGTGTAATTAAAGAATTGAAGAAATACATAGCTAGGGTTCTGAAATTCATGCGATAATTTGAACAATAATTTTACAATCTGATTTGGAATATATATTTAGTAAATTCATCAAGTTCTATCAAAGTTAAGAAAAACTAGGTTTAATCATGATAATAGAATCAAGAACTGACTGAAAACTAGAAACCCAATGGGTGAAAGGAACCCACTAGTGAAATCCCACATGCCTGGTGACAAAATTCACGGAGAAATATTCATATTTTGGGAGCAGGAACTGTGGGAACCTTGCTGACTTTTTGACTAGGGTTCTTGACCTTTTTCTCCTTTCTTGCTTCTAATTTTCTATGTTTTTGATTAATGATTTAACTTAGGTAAGTTTTAGTTATGTTTCTAGGCTTAAACTGACTAAAATCTTATGATTTAGGATCAAAATGACGTATCATGGGGTTTAAATGTAGTGGGAGAAGACCAAAAGACCCCTGAGTTAATTGTTGTCGGACCAAACGCTGACCTGGACAGACGGTCCATCGTTCCATCGATGGTCCGTCGTTTTGGTCTATTCGACTGTCCTTTACTGAAACGGGCATAACTTTTTACTCGAAAGTCTGATCTTAGACAAGTTGGTGGCTGTGGAAAGTTAATTCAATTATCTATCAGTAGGTATGCCACAGGACACCTAATTAATTTTGTGCTAAGAGTTATGATCAATTGAAGTTGACCCAACTGTATTTCCCCCTGACTGTCTGCTAATTTCCATCTATGGTCAAACCTACGGACAATAGATCAAATGACAGTCCGCGAGGGTCAACCGTGGTTCGTATCGGAGAGTGGGTGAATGGGATGTCGATGACTATCACATACTACAGATCAAAGTCTGACCTACAAACCGTAGCTCCGTCCATCAATCAGGACTTAACCAAATTTTCCTGGGCTGAGAATTTGGGGGTTTCTGACAATATTAACGGATTTGCAGGATAGACCGTTGGTCAGGCTACGGTCTGTCAATGTCCACCATTTCTTGCACCTGCATATTTTTCTTAAAGATGATTTTTGGTGTGTTTTGGATACGGGGAGTTACATTATCTCCCCCTTAGGACCATTTTTCCTCAAATAAAGACAAGACTAGTTGGATTAGAGGGAGAGAGTTGCAATCCCTACTACTAAACACAGAGTGCGGAGTTTCTGAATGAACTGAGTTCCGAGAATATGCAAATACGCTAAAAATGCAAGCATAATTGAGGGAACATGATTCTAAGACTTGATTAATGCATGATTGAGTAGAAAATTGAAGAGGAACTATTACCTCAAGCTGGAGTAAAATCAGAAGGAAAAAGGTAAGGATACTTGGCTTCATTGCTGCCTTTGCTTCCAAAGTAGCTCCCTCTACGGACTGACTCCTCTACAAAATCTTGACTCAAAAAACTTCTTTATTTCTCAACCTTTTAACCTGACGAGCAAGAATCTCAACTGGTACAAACTCATAGGAAATACTATCTTTCACCACCACACTTTCTAATGGAACTACAGAGGTTGGATGACCCAAACACTTCTTCAAGAGTTAGATATGGAAGGCCGGATGCACTGCTGCTAATTCTTCTGGTAAATCTAACTCATATGCCACCTTGTCAATCTTTTTCAAGATCTTGTAAGGGCCTACATATCTAGAACTGAGCTTCCCTTTATTGTAAAACCTTATCACCCCTTTCATAGGTGAGACATTTAAAAAAACCCAATCATCAACTTGGAACTCTAGTTCCCTCCTACATACATCTGCATAAGATTTCTGAAGACTCTAGGCTGTCTTGAGCCTATCTCTAATGAGTTGGACTTTTTCCATGTCATAAATGACTGAATCTAGCCCTATCAAAGCTGCTTCAAGTACTTCAAACCAACCAACAGGAGATCTACATCTACGCCCAGACAAAGCCTCACAAGGGGCCACCTGAATGCTGGAATGGTAGCTATTGTTGTAGGTAAACTCAATAAGAAGAAGCTGATCATCCCAACAACCTTTCAAATCTATAACACGTGTTCTCAACATATCCTCTAGGGTGTGAATGTTACGCTCTGTCTTTCCATTTGTGTATGGATGGAATTTTGTACTAAGGTTAACCTGAGTAACAAGACTTTTCTGAAATGACTTCCAGAAATGAGAGGTAAACTGAGGACCTCTATCTGAGATTATAAATAAAGGAATCCCATGCAACCTCAGAATTTTGTTAATGTAAAGCTTGGCATAGTCCTCTGTCGAATCTGTAGTCTTGATCGCTAAGAAGCGAGAAGAAATAGTCATTTTGTCAACTATCACCCAAATGGAGTCATGTTGTCTGCGAGTACGAGGTAACCCTGTGATGAAATCTATATTGATAACTTCTCACTTCCAAGTAGGAATATCGATCTATTAAGTCATACCTCCTGGTTTCGGATGTTCTACCTTGAATTACTGGCAATTGGGGCACTTACTCGGAATGTCTTCTATATCCATCATCATGCCATTCCACCAATAGACTCCCCGCAGATCACGGTACATCTTTGTGGCACTTTGGAAGAATAGAATACCTGGAGTTATGGGTTCTGCAAGAATGTGCTATCTCAACTCGCCCACATAAGGAACACACAATCTACTTTTGTAGAGAAGTACACCATCTCCCCATTGGGAGAAAACCTTCACTTTCTTATTGTGGACTGCACCCTTAAGTTCAAGCAAGATTGGATCACTGTCTTGCTTTTCCTTAACCTCCACTACCAAAGAAGATTCTGCCCTATTCTGAACTATTAAACCATTGTCTGATATGCTCTAAAGGCGAACTTCAAAGTGAGCAAGCCTATAAACATCCTTCACCAGCTCCTTTCGTTCTTCCTCAACATGGGCTACACTACCCATAGATAATATGCTAAGAGCATCTGCTACTACATTCGCCTTACCAGGATTATAATACACACTCATATCATAATACTTAAGGAACTCAAGCATCTCCTCTGGTGAAGATTCAACTCTTTCTGGGTGAACACATAAAGAAGGCTCTTATGATCAGTGAACACATCTACATGAAGTTCTATCGAAGTTCTAGAAACCCTAGGTTTAATTATTATAAGAGAACCAAGAACTGATTGAAAATTAGGGACCCAATGGGTGAAAGAAATCCACTAATGATATCTCACATACCTGGTGATGAAATTCACGAAGAAATATTTACATTTCGGGGCTAGAACTTCTAGAATCGTGTTGAGTTCTTGACTAGGGTTCTTCGCCTTTTCTCCTTTCTTGCTTCTAATTTTCTAACCTTTTGATTAATGATTTGACTTAGGTGAGTTTTAGTTATGTTTCTAGGCTTAAACTGACTAAAATCTTTTGTTTTAGGGTCAAAACGACGTATCTTGCGGTTTAAACAAAGTAGAAAAAGACCAAAAGGACCCCTGAATTAATTGTTGTCGGACCAAACAATGACCTAGACAGACGGTCCGTCATTCCATCAATGGTCCGTCGTTTGGGTCTATTCGACAGTCCTGTAGTAAAATGGGCATAAATTTTTACGTAGAGATCTAATTTTAGCAAGGTCGGTGGATATGGAAAGATAATTCAATAATCTATATGTGGGTATGTCATGGGACACATAATTAATTTTTTTTCTAAGAGTTATGATCGATTAAAATTGACCCAACTGCATTTTCCCCTAAATTGTCTGCTAATTTCCATCTACGGTCATACCTACGGACCATAGATAGAATGACGGTTCCTGCTGGTCAACCGTGGTTTGTATCAGAGAGTGGGTGAATGTGTTGTCGATCGTCGGTCACAGACTATGAACCTTAGTATGACCTACGGACCAAAGGTTCGTCCGTAGATCAGGACTTGACCTAATTTTCTTGGGCTGAGATTTTTGGGGTTTCTAACCCTATTGACGGATGTGAAGGACGGATCGTGAGTCAAACTACGGTCCTTTGATGGCCACCATTGACTGCACTTGCAGATATTTCTGAAAAGCTTGTTTTTTGTCTGTTTTGGATACGGGGTTTTACATCATCATTTTGCTCAAACATCGCTCTCTTTAAGAGATGGAAGAGAAGATGTGTACGATAAGTATTTTTCTACTTGATCAGAAGTGGGGAAAAGGTAAAGAAAAAAATTTACCTTGTATTTTCAGGAATAAAGTGAATCTACTTTTCATGATAAAAATGATATTTGAATTCTTGAAATAGTGGGGGTTCATGAAATAAAAAAAATCATTTTGAAATTATGATTTTTGCATCTTTGAAAAAATGCTCTAAAAGAGTGTTGCAAGTACGTATATATTAATTGTGGAATAAAATACATGTTATTATTCGGCTATAATGTGATGTTTTTTAGATCTAAGATGAGAGTTTTAAATAAATTATGAAAACATTTTTAAGTAGTTATTTAACATGAAATGTTATGTTGAGATAAATTTCATTCTTTAAATGAAAAAAGATCCATAAAACATGTGATGAAATTTTCCTTGTCAAGTCACATAATATGGAAATAATTATGAAATGCAATTTTGTTGGTTGTGTCAGTCTTGCAACTCCATTTGATTCAATTATTTAAGAAAGTTGTGATAAATAAAAACAAATGGAGTTTGCTAGTCTTATATAAATATGACTTGTGATTAACTTGTCTTGATATTGTGTATGTTGTACAAGTACTTTGAAGTTAGTAGCAAACTAGATGAGAAAAAAAATTTGGTGTTATTTAGTGGGATGAGAAATGCAAATTACTTTTTGTCATTTCTATTATGAAGGTTGAAGTAAAAACAATAAATAAATTAAACTTTAACTACTGAAAAATGAATTGAAAAGCTTTATTTTAAGAAAATAATTTTTCTAATTTTGATCAAATGTGAAAGCACCAATATAGTGGATAAATACAAAATCGTTATTATAACGGTAAAATTTAGACTCATGAGGAGAAAAACATAATATTGGTAGATCATATTGATCGTTGGTATACCATCAATGTTGATTGTGTTAAAACTTGTGATAATTTTATAGATTCATGAACTAAGGTCTTAGAAAGATAAAGAGTCTGAAGCACATGGAGCGGGATGAAATTTGAAGCTCATAAATTCGTAGTCGTATATGAAAAAATCCAACTTGGGAACTATAGATCTTATAACTAGGTTCAATGAGAAGAACAAATCATATGATTATTTTTTGTGAGATGCAATACTATTAATTTAAACTCTTAATGAAAGTTTGTATCTCGTATGAGTGGGGTGTCAAATCATAGGAGCACCCTTGACAGATTTCACCTATGTGAATATGAAAGTACGTCACTTTCTATGAGATGGGCTTATTCTCAAAAACACTAATGAAACCGCGATAACACAAGGTCGTAATGTGTTAGATATTAAATCTTATGTCAACACATTCATTATTGTGTGTAAGCTGTAAGTCTTTATTATCGTTAAGCATTCATAGTTCAAATCTGAGACCACTACTGACTCTGGAGTAAAGGTCATTGTTTTACTAACTAAAGGTTCAAAGCAGAGCATACCTTCATTATGCATAATAGTCTACCTTTTACTAAGTTGTGAAAAACTCTCTTATCTTAATATTAAATTGAGTGCGTGATTGTTGGTGTGTAATTTTAATATTAATTAAAATATATATTATATGTCACATTATATATCATGTTATGCCTATTGATTGACATTATATTTGTGCCTCTTTACTCTCATCAATTGTAGAAGAAAATGATCATTAGTTTTTAGTAACTTATGTAACCACCAACTCTTCACTTCATCCATTATTCTATTTTTATGTCTTGTAACTTATGTAACATTTCAGTCATCATTTGACAAATTTAGTATCCACTATCTCCTATTCATTTCAAGGAAGAATTCATCACCTATAAATAGTGTAGTCTTCATTTGTATTGAGATACAAGAAGAAACAAGAGAAATACAAGAAAATATAGAGTGAAAAAGATGAGTAGTATTATATTGAGGTTTGTGTAGCGAACGAGAGAGTTGAGACATAGAAAATGTTCTAAGTATTCAATTATATTAACTTTACAAAAGGGAGTATTATATGTTGAAGGAAGATGTTCTTTTGTGGAGCTTTGGACTCGTCAACTAATCTAGAGTTGTTGGAGTTATACATTGTTGTTGGGTTGTTGTATCCTGAAGGGGAAAAATCAAGAGTTATACTGCTAGACCAGTGTATATTATGCCGCAATGGGATGAAATCTTCTTAAAGAGAGCGATATATTTGTGCCTCAGCCTAAAGATTTGTTTATACATTTTGGTTCATTTTATTTCAACTTTAATTTATTGTATTTGGGGTATAATACACTATCAGTTTGGATATGCGATATGAAATTTTGGTGTTGTATATTTTCTTATAAACATAAAAATCTTATAAGTTCTAAAACTATTAAAATAGACCCAATTGTTTATTCAATATTATCAAATAACACAAAATTATAAAATCTCATAATAAATTTGTAATGACCCTCAAAGTGAAATAGGTCAAACTAGAGCTTTGCATGTGTTTCATGAGTCCATAATGTATTAAAATAATAACTTTTAGCATTAGAGGTAATGAGGTCAGTTTGATAATTTTGGAAGTCAAACATCAAGGGACAACGAACATGTTCGACGACTAGATGTCTATGTGCTTGTGTGTGTATTTGTGTGTCTTTGCATGTTTTATGTATTTTTTGGGGTTCTATTTGATAGGAGAGGATCCTAAGACCCAGATGAGAATTCTTAGGGTTTGACGTCCGAGTACGACTCCCCAAGGGACACCCTATAGGTACTTGAGGAGGACCCAAGACTTTGCAAGAAAGCTGTCAAGCAATGCCCAAATGGCGACCGTAGACGACAGGCAAGATTGAATGATACCCATCGTTTGGGGGCATAGATCCACACTTAGTTATGGGATCTAAGCCCCAAAGAAATGACTCTCTAAACTAAATGATGTCGGAAAGCCAAAGTAGTGACGCGGAGGACAAGGAGGCTAAATTGGAAGATAATTTTATTCAGCCTAGAAGGAGTAATCGTGTGAAAATACCATCTAAAAGATTTTTTGACTATGTCTAACAAAAATATGGGGGTAAAGTGTGCGCTAAATATGCGGCAAGTGGAATAGAAAGTGTCAGACATAAATCTATTATCTCTAGGCGTAGTTAGTTTATACTATCATTGTTGCATCGTATCCCTAATTCTCGTCTATATTTTCTTCTGTAATTCTCTTCTCATCTCTTCTCTATTTCTCCTTCTTTCCTTGCAGTTCTCTGTAATCTTAGTCGTTGTAATTTGTTCAGTAATTAATAGAATGATTAGTTGGTTGTTATTGTGGTTGTTTCAATCTTCATTCAAATGAAGCCCAATAGATGGGTCCATCCGTTGTTTGGAAGCCTGGAAAAGTTGTCTGCGACTCGGCCATGCTTGGGGTGTTTTGGTTAATTCATCCCAAGTCTTTTAAAAGATATTGACGGTTGTTTTTGTTATTAATTTAGTAACTTGTATTTATAAGGTTAACCAATGAACAGATGTAGAAAATAAGATGAAGCAGAAAATACATAAAATACAAGAATTAATCTGATTCCACAGAAACTACTGTGTGTCCTTAAGAAATTTAATCCCCTCACTGTACCCAAGGTTATGGATTAATTTCTCCCAAGATAAAACTGATTAAACCTGTTAAAGAAATAGTGGTACCTCAAACTTCTTTAACTTCAACGAACTTAAGAAGAGCAACAAGTCACACAGACGCAGTCGATCGACACTTTGATTTTTATTTGAGAGCAAAATAAATGCGGAGAAGGAAAATTTTTCAGTATTTGAAAAAATTGAAGATTAACTTCCTTTTATAGCCATTTTCAGCAAGGAACATGTCTGTTCAGTGAAATCTGTTCAGACCCATTTTATCCAGAAAGTTGTGTCTTTTGGATAAAATTACAACTTTTCGAAAAATTGTGTCTGTTAGAAAAATGACTACTTTTCAGAAAGTAACGACTTTTCGGAAAGTAACGACTTTTCGGAAAGAGTAACAACTTTTCAGAATGTTACCGTTACCTTTAAATTTATAAGAGATAATTTTAACAGGATTTATTTGATTTAACAAAATTTGATTAAATAAATTTTGTCCAAAAAATTTATCAATCAATCACATCATTTGCCAAATCAAAATCCACATCCAAATCCAAATCCAAATCTGAAGCCGATACCGAGGCCGAGAAAGCGACGACGATGACGGCGCGAGGGGGCATCTTCTTCTTAGCTCTTTAAGAAGTAATGAAAGTGTTTCGTTCTATAAGGACAACAATTTCCCTTTCTTTTGCCGATATGGGAGAGATATATTATATGAAAAAAGAATGGTTGATCAACAATTGGTTGTTGCCAATTCTGAGCAAAATCGTACACACACTCAATTGATGTTGTTACAAGTAATATTGATGTCCAAACAATAACTGAATATAAAGGGAAAACGTCAAGACTTGGGGTTGATGCGCGCCGTGAGTTAGTTCAGGCCAAAAATTAATGGAGTCAGGACACAAACTAATGGATACACCTGACGATATTGAAGATGCTGAAAATTCTGGGAAGCATGTTTTGCAAGTTGAAACGAAGATGTAACTAAAAATTGGACGCAGACTGCACACAAAAATTCAACTAGTAATTGAAGCATTTCCCTGACTAATCAAACTAATTCTCCATGTAATTGAATAGGGTGTGAATGAAAATTTTCATGACAGTGAAAAAATACAAGATATTAGTAATGTCTCAAGAGACCTATTACGTTCGAATAACTTTGATGCTTTATCGAACTACTAGAAATTTGTCGTTTGCCGACCACAAAAATAGTTTGAATGTAGTCGGAAATGGAACTTTTCAATGACTTTCTGACTAATTTTGGGTAGTCGACATATTGAACGTCGTAAAATATTTAGCGGCTACAGTAGTCAGAATTTGCCGATTATCGTAGTCGGAAAATATAAAACTAGTCCTGACCATTAACTATCTAAATGGACGACTACAATAGTCAAAATAATATTAAAATAATAGTTTATCAATTAAAAAAATTCCAACTACAGTTGCCATAGAATTTAAGTAATTAATTATTTAATTAATAAATCTTCCCACTACAGTATAATCATTAAAGTATTTTTCTGAGTAGATTAGTCAGAATAAATAATTTATTAAATAAATAACTAGGTATTCTCCGATTGATGTAGTAGGCAATATTAATTTTTTTTGAAGAATTAAGGTCATTTTGCTGATTACTATGGTAAAAAAAATGCATTTTTATATAGAATTTTTTTTACTTGACGAACCACCTGTTAAATTACACTACCATCCATTCATAAAAGCTTAACAATAAAATCAAACATCAAATACATTCCTAATCATTAAAATTTTTATTCAATATAACTAAATTTAAAAGTTCAAGCATCACCCGAAGAAAGTCTAATAAGTATTACACTGTTATTCAAAACAGAAGTAAATAGTTTAAAACAAGTCTAAATCTCATAGAAAATGTTGAAAAATACTAAATAAATTTCTTCCGGAGAGTGACAAGTTGAAGCACCAAACAACAATGGCAATGAATGAATTGAGGAAGGTTGTACTCCAAGTCCATAAATTTTACCTTTATTCACACCTTCTGCCATATTTTTTTTCTTCCTTCTGCCATATTTTTTTTCTTCCTTCTGCCATATTAATCCATATATATCATCATATGACAGTTGTGTCATGGAACCAGCCTCAAAGATAAGTCGTGTTTCACTCTGTTCATGCAAGCCTCTTTCAAATGAATCAAATCACTAGAAAACTATTATTTATGTCTCATAACATATTAACCAAAACTTTACTATTGAGAAACAACAAAACAATTCAACCATAGGGCATAGTCTTTTACAAATAAATAATGACCTCTTTAATAACTTTGGAACAAAATATCAAATAAGCAACAGAATAACTAATTTTGTTATCATTATATCCTATTGACAGATTCTATGAAAAGTTGAAGTAGTGAATTTGACATAGATCCACCCTCTTTAGTTGCTAAGGCAGTAGTTACCAAAATATAACATCAATAAATGAATTATGGAATTGAGGATCAGAAGCAACTGAAAAATCAAATGAAATCTGTTTGTGGAGTGCATCATAATGGAGATACAATAGAGCATGTGTTTAAGGTGGCGATGATTGATCTCTATTCAGTCCAAAGTGATTAAGGCTCATATCGAATACTTATCGAAACAGAATTGGAATTTGATTTACATATGAAGGCTATATACTTGGATTTATAACCTTATCTATTACTTGTAAAAAAAATACTATACTTGGGTTGTCTTTTCCTTAGAGTTCACAAAATATCAAGTTATAAATAAAATCCTTCCATGGTAGTCACTGATGGCCATACAGAGTAAGAAATGAAGAGCTAGCCGATGCACGCAACATAATAATGTTGTTTTAGATAAATATCCCAGTTCATATTATTCATGTAAAAATACTTTTTGACCTTCAAAATATTTTAAGAACATCTTCTCTAAAAAAATTAGAAGATATATAAACTTCTGAATCAGATGAGTTCTCGAGATCTGGATACACTTTTGCGTGATGATAGTTGTAATTATGATCCTTCATAGTTGTGATAGTTGGTTTTCCTTGGATAGATCTTTCTGACAGTCTTCTACGTTGCAGTGAAGATTCCTTTGTATTTGTCCCCTTTTCTTAATACAACAATCACGTCTAAAACCTTTTGAATATTTGAGTCTTTGGTGCCCTCAAGAAGGTAATATGTCTACTGTATTTCCAGACATATTTCCATCACGCGATCACCAATGACACCTAAGTTTGTAAGCTTCAAATATTGGAAAGGTGTTTACTTGTTTGTTGTATTAAGAACGGGATAGAAATACAAAGAAATATATTCTTTAAAGTAGAAAACTATCCAAAAGATTTATTATAGGGAAACCAAATATCACAACTATGATGGATCACAATTACGCTTATCATCACACTAAAGTCTATCCAGGAGAACACATCATTGATTATTTGGTCCTTTTTTCTTATGAATGATAACTTTCAAATTTTTCAAGGTTAAAAAGCATTTTTAATGAATATAATTATTTAAGACAACATTCTTGTGTTGCACCTGTCAGCGCCTTATGAACTTAAGGTCACAAACATGTTATCTTCCTTTCTTCCTCTTTATGGTCATCACTGACTATCAAGGATAAACAGTCACTATTACTTGATAGTTCGTGAATTATGAGGAAAAGAAAACCCAAGTGTATAATTTCTTCATATATAAATAAAATTTCAATTCTCCTCCAATGATTTATCAAACAAATGTAGAGTTGCATTAATTTGATACTATTTGGATCTTATTTTTGGACATACGTCTGTGGAATTAGTTTTGAGAAGTAAAAAAGAATTATATTTAACTGAAATATGGTATTAAGCAAGTTTTGTGGTACAAGACCCAAGAGATGCAGGTACATTTGAGAGACGAATAAACTCTTGAGTTATAGTGAAACACTTCCCAAAATATATGTAGAATGCAGCGATAGTACCAAATGTGTGCCACAATAAATTAAGGGGGCCATGTTCCACTATTCACTTGAAGTGGGATGGTAGAAGTAAGATGATATCTATAGTTTATTTGCTACACAGTAGTTACAACATTTTCTACTTGCTAATTATATATCTAAAGTTTCTATATTCATTTTTAAAAATTATGTTTGAATTCATAATGAAACAGCTCAATCCCAGATGAGATAACTTACACCATTAAGATTAAAATAGGGTACATGAAATTAAACCTCTTTTTCCTCCTATTTCTCAACAATAGCTAAATTCGACAGTCGATGACATCATTTTCCATCTTTATTAATTTTATGTTTATCCAATTACATTTAAACTCTCTCAAGTAACAAGTGTGTAATTGTGTCATCAAAACCCTCAAAGAACCATAATGAAGATTTAAAATTATACAAAATCATTCCCAAGGAATCGATAGAAAAAGATATGATAATAAATGAAGCATGAAAGCGAACATTGAAACATGAAAAATAACACTTGAAATGTTCCAGACGGGCGTTTTAACATAGATTTTGGGGAGTCGAGAGGGGGCTTTCACATAGATTTGGATTACGGAGATCAGTACAAGTTGTTCAGAAAATTATATTTTGCAGTCCTTATTGGTTGGTGCTCCGGTACCAAAAAATGAAGCCGACAAACTTTCTACTCCTCTGAGAATGTCGACAATGTCAGAGTTTTTGAGGGAGACGGAGTGAAGTTTTTTATTCTAAAGCTTTAATCAAATGCTTTTAGCATTTTCTTACTTTCTATTTCCTTATTTTCATTCCTCTCCTATTTATTCTATTCCATAATTTAATGAAGGGAAATCATTATTTAATTTAAAATTGTGGCATCATCAATGATTAAAAATGTGTTTTTCATTTACTTTTAAAGTTCATTAATAATCTTCATTGATTATGGTGTGGTTTTAAATCAAATAGTGAATTGTCTTTATTTAGTTTCCAAATAGAAGAAAGAGGAGAGAAAATAAATTTGGAAAAGCAAAAAAAAGAAAATGATAAAAGCATTTGATTGACACATCCAGAGGAGTAGGAGCTACATTGTTGGCATCTTCTGATGTCGGAGCACCGACCAATAAGGATCACAAAATTTAATCTGTTGAACAACTTGTAATTGATCTCCGCAACCCTATTCTTCGTGAAAACACTTCTCTAAAACATTCAAAGGTTTATTCTTCTAATTTAGAGGCTTACCCTTATGTTTCGTTTACTTTCATATCATTTTATTATTTGTCTTGATTCATCATGGAATGATTCTGTATAATTTCAATTCTTGAATATGGTGAAGTTAGGTAAAATTGAGGATTTTAATGACTATTTAATGCTAGTCACACTAAGGTTGCATAACTAATAAACTAAAACAACATCAGTACTCTAGTTGATAAAACTGGACTAATGAAACTTTTTAACACTAGCATCTCCGATCCCTAGGAAATCATAACTATAATTTCTTCATGTTTAGCAGTTGTTCAATATAATGTCGTTTTCACTGTAACAATACAACTTACCTAGTTTAGCTACATCTAGCAAAATGAATTTGCACTAACATGTGTAGGAAAGTAACACTCTCATGTATATGTGAGAAAGATCATACTTTAGCTATATTTATTATATGTCTCCGAACAATATTGATCATGTTTCAAACTTGTATCACGGTAGAATCTAACAGTGAGTCATACTGAACTAACAATTTACAGATAATCTATGTGCCTATTGAAGATTTTTGTTATAATAAGTGCATAAGATAATCCCAAGAATCAAACTTATAATATCTAAACAACTTATCATCGATTGTTTTATATTTTTCCTCTACTCTGGCATAAACCCACATTTTTTATCAACATAAATATTCAGCATGGACCCAAGTCCCAACCTAAATGTCATGTAGATTATGTCTTGCAATCGGATTCCCATTGTCTAGTCGTATCAGATCAACAAATTTTTTATACAAATAACAAAAAAGAGGATAGAATGTGAGTATTAACTTAATTAACTTTAGATTAGTCTCTATAATGACTCTTTACTTTGATAAATGAAAATCCTTTATTCACCAAAAAAAAATGAATAACATTTTTGTCAAACAGATTTAATGAGGTAGTGGCATAATCATAGGGATGTTTTGATGTCCTAACTTGACGTTGAACTTGATGAAGACACCGGAATTGTAAGATCGTAATGTACTTGAGATATTGTTCCACTGCGTTTGATACAATATGTGCTAGAAAGAAGACAAGTAGTAATTGCCTGTAAATCTTTTAGGCGCCTCTCCAAAAACCTTAATTCTTTTGGAGTGATTTATAAACAACACACTGAAAAGTATAAAAAACAAAAACCAAAACCAATACAATGCAGTACTAATAAGACCTAAAATGGAAGATGAATTGAGAAGCCATGATTTTTTTGTAGGAAAAGCAAACAACAACATTCATTCATTACTAAGTTTCATCATCTAATTCGAGAGACAAAACCTACCTAGTATAAAACATTCAGTTGGTTTAATTAATATTGTATAGTATTAAATTTAATATGCAGTTACCTATCAGATTGTTTCTTTTTTAGAAATGAATCACAGTTTTTAGTGCAAATTAAAAACATATTAAACATATAATTATAC
The DNA here is from genome assembly GCA_027704785.1 of Solanum chmielewskii. Classification (NCBI taxonomy): domain Eukaryota; kingdom Viridiplantae; phylum Streptophyta; class Magnoliopsida; order Solanales; family Solanaceae; genus Solanum; species Solanum chmielewskii. The sequence goes on from JAKWIX010000327.1 coordinate 5,022,249, forward strand.
ATGAAAGAATTATAAGAGACAAAAACTGCAAAAATATTTGTTTAAAATCGCTACGAAAAGTATTACTTTCCTTTCAATCTCATTTAATAGGAATTTTGATTTAAGTATTCTTGTAACGACTAGAAGGTCTCTTTTTAATGAGTCATTTTTGTAGGTTTTCTCTTATGTGTCAGATGTTGGTACCAACACTGTGACATATATTGACACTAATTCGACAGAAGGGCTAAATATAATTGAACTCCCTTCTACATATTCTTCTATTGTCATACTAGTATACATAACTAACCCATTAAGAAATCGAGCTCTTTAACAATTTTATGACAAAAAAAACACAAATCAAAATAATCAACAATAAAAAATATAATGAAATGAAAAAAATTAACTCATATATCAACCCAACTAAATGTCTCTCTCCGTACAAAATTAGAATTTCCTTAACAGGATATTCCAACAAAGTAATAAATAAATATTTTAGGTATATCATCTTCTCAGTACTACCCCCTTATTTGATTTTAATGATGTGTTATTAGATTGATTTACATATTCACATATAAGCTTAAAAAAATAAAAGAAAAGATTGATTTTAGAAATTATAAGTCAGTTCACATTAAAATAGAAACCAGAATCGAGTTTCACAAAGGAATGGAAAAAATAACTATCTTCTTTGACCCCTTTGGTCTCTGCATTCTCAAACTCAATGAAAGACCATAGTATATAAACCTCAATCAAAAGCTTTAAATACCTATGCAAAATAGATATTTGTGCAAACCCGAAAGGGTAAAAGAAAATTAAATGCAAATCAAAACAATTAACCAACACATACCTGATAATTGCAAGAACAATTGGACAAGAAGCTTGGAAAATTAATGTAAAAATAAAGCATTGAGAGAGTTCCATTAGACGAATGGTGTTACGTTAAAGCGTTTTTTCCTACCTGCACATTAGTGTACAATAAATGTGTTTATCAAGTATGTTTGAACTTCATAGCATGAGAGAAAAGAATGAGAGGAATTGAATACCTTCTCATATCCCCCTTGTAGTTAGATTCTAAAAACATTATTGTCAACTTCCGATTGATTTGTAATTGAAAGGAATAAAATCTAAAATTGTAATGGAAAACTTTTCTAAATACCTGTAGGCACTAAGTGATAGTATCAAATGAGGTACCAATATAAGGGGGTCAAATCCTCAAAAATTTCCCTCTTCTGGAAAAGGAAAATAAAGGTTATAAGATATATGACTTTGTTTCCTTTTTTTTCAAGAAGAGGGAAATTTTTGAGGAATTAGCTCCCTTATTATTCTAGAGTTTATTCAGTTCTTCAGATGCACATGATTCCTAAGGTATCACTCCATGCTGCAACCCGAATATTTCTTATATCTGTTCAAACACGCATTTCTTCAGTGATTATTGATTACCCTTGCTTCACACTGCACCATTAAAAACTAGGAATATAAGGAAACATTTCTACCTTTTACGGCAAGCTATTAAGGAAACATCTTCATGACATATCAATTAGGGTTACTAAGGAATTCAAATTGTTAAAATTAAAAATGTCTTATAGAGTCCTAGTTTTTTTTTCATTTCATCTTGTAGTCTTAGGATGATATGTATGAGAAATTCAACAAATGTTTATGAAAGTATAACTGATTTTAATAAGAAAAAACAACACAATGCAAAGTGTAAAAAGCAAAAACAATTAGTCAACAGAAACAACAGAGTAGTAAAAAGACCCAAAAAACAAAGTGGAAATTGAGACGTCGTAACTAAGAAAAGTCATAAAACAGAGGAAAAGACAATGTTCAGCACATATACGAAATCTCATAAAGAGGTGCACACAACATTATGTTAACCTCATAATGGAAGGTGTTAATAATGAAAAATGCATACACTGACTAGTCACTTGATGCAGGAAAGGAACGAGATACATCACCAAATCGCAGACTCTGAATCAACCTGATTGCATGAATCAAGTGAATCATGAGCAAATCTAGTAAAGAAAGGAAAGTGAATATTTGATCAATCAGATCAAATTTCACAGTTTACAAGAATTAAAGGAAGAGACACAAGGAATATATTTCACAGCTTGCTCAAATTAAGGGAAGACACACAATGATATCTCTCAAGTAAAACAAGAAGGACAAGATAATTAAATCAAGGTAAAATCAAGGAACAAATACGGGCCAACAGTCAAGATCACAATTTGAATAAGGTAATTAATCAAGATACTATCAAGGATATCAAACAAATTTAAACACTGATTATCAACAACTATCTTTAAAATGAAAAAGTGGGTGAAACGACGAAACAACACAACTTGATGTATTTAGTTAAACACCACATAATTCATAAAAATATTAAGCTAAAATAAACCTCCATTCTTGAGCATTGAGATCAAAACAAGAGACAAGATCTAAAACTAACAAAGAGTGCTAAACAACAAAGTTAAATCTAAACACCTTTATTTATTGAACAACAATAGGTATACATAATCGCTAAAAAAAAACTAAACCCAACACTTCACATCAAAAGAGGAAGGAATACGAGTGTTACCAGGTTCTGGGCAGCGACTAGAACTCAATCCTGGACGTGATGAATTCCAATCCCACTCCGACTCAAAATAGTCGCAAATAAAAAAAAAATTCAACGACGAAAATAAGAACTCCCAAAAACATAGCGGGGTGTTCTTTTTCTCGGCTCCAAAAACTCCTGCCCTGAACAGTAAGGGTGAGGGGGTTTATATAGGACTAAATTTAGGTCGAAATAAATTGGGAAAACGATGTGGGACTCTGGAAATTTTCAAAATATATTCATTTACATATATTCACACATAAAATTAAAAATAAAAAAAAAATAGATATTTAAATCATTCCACTTCAACATCCAAAAAAATCACCTATCTTCTTTTTACCCCTTCGGTAACTGCATTGCACAAACCCAATAAACGATCAAAACTTTAAAAATCATCCCCGTCTTTATATATAACTCTTAATCAAATGTTTTAAATACCGAAATGGGTAAAAGAAAAAATTGAATGCAAATCAAAACAATTAACCAACATGTATATGCCTGAAAATTGCATCAACCATTGGAGAAAAAGCTCTGAAAGTCATAGTGATAATTAAACTTACACACCTCGTCTAAAAAATATCTCCGTTCTGAATACTTCCGCACCTGCTCTTATTTTGAGTATATTTGAACGAGAAAGATTTTGATAATTGACAAATAGGGAAATAGATGAAAGGACTTGGTTGCTCCAACATGTACCTTTCAGACCGAATTCGAGTGGGATAAGGAGAAAATCAACCACCGAATTAGATGTTATAAAGTTGTGGCAGTATTATTTTTTTGACAAGAAACTAGAACAGAATGTTTCCTTTTATAAAGTAATAGGCAGACAACATAGTTTTCTTAATCAAATAGGAAAACTAGACAAACAAGGAAGCTGAAGTAAACAAGGAGACAAGAGCATGAAAAAAGTAGAAAAGTAGAAACTTTCCACGTGAACTTACAAAATCGAAGTAGAAAAGGAAGTTTAAACCAAGTAGAATTACTCTGTTAAGGTAAACTGCGTCAAAGTTTTTCCTTTCAAAGAAAAATGCAAGAAGGAGTCCTAACGTGAGAAGGAGTTCGAGTCAAGTTCGGTTTTAAAAACTTTGTTTAAAGCGACGAAGACTAAGTTTTGCTGAACAATACTTAGGAGAGTTTTAAAGCCTATGAATATTGCAATAGTTCATGGAAGAATTTACACACTTACATAGAGAGAAGATCGAAACAAGATCAAGAGTTTGAGATTTATTGGGGAGTGTTGCGAGTTTGTGAGGAAAAAGTTGTCATATCGTAATTAAGAGTTTTGATTACAATCAAGTGTGTCTGTAGGATTCGTCTAAGAAGTTTGTGAAACTTGACGGATGGTAGAAGACTTAAACCTAGATTTTTTTGTCTTGGATAGCTAAGAATTACAATTTGTAATTCCTTAGGTTATATAGATTTGTAATCTTTTGTTGAGAATCATAGTTTAATGAAGTAGAGTTAAATCCTATTGAGGTACATGGTTTTTACCCATTATGTGTTGGGGTTTTCTGTGATAAAATACTATGTCATTATTTTATCTTCTTTACAAAACATAACTGATGTAATCTGCAATGAAAGATGTAGAATATATACTTGTTCCTTAGGAATACTTGGGGTCAGAATTCCAACAGAGTGAAGATTACTGGGCCATGGAAGAATGAGAATGGGGAAATGGAAAGACCTAGAGGAGAGTAGAAAGAAAAAAAAGTAGTCAAGGATAGGTAATTTAGTCGAGGACATATGATTTGTCAAAAACCAGAAATAGTGTACACATGAAAGACCTAGAAGAGACTAGAAAGAAAAAAAGTAGTCGATGATAGGTTATTTAGTCGAGGATAGATTATTTGTATAAAAACAAGAAATAGTGTACACATGTGGTGCTTTTTTAGTAAAAGTATTTTTTACTTCCAGCAAAACTTTATTAAATAAGATTTTTATTTCTTTTATATGATCTATACGTAAGTAGGAAAATTCTTAAATTATTTATTTACATATTTAAAGCAAAACAAGAAAAATATAAAAAGAATGAAAATAAATTATGACCAGAGAGTTAGATGAGGTGAAGCAGATTTTTATTTTATTTTATTAAACCTTCATGATTTAATTCATTTGATTGATCACTAGATTACAACATTAAATGCTAGTAAACTCTTCTTCTTTATCAACATATAATGCATAATCATATAATGTTATTGGATGTAAATCAAAACAATTAACCAACATATATATGCCTAAAAAATTGCAGCAACAATTGGAGAAAAAGCTCCGAAAGTTATAGTGATAATTGAACTTACACACCTCGTCTAAAGTATTGCTCCTTTCCGTATACTTCCTCGCCCCCTCTGATTTTGAGTGTGTTTGAAAGACAAAGATTTTGATTATTGACAAATAGAGGAATAGATGAAAGGAACCGGTTGTGCCAACATGTACTTTTCAGATCGAATCCTAGTCGGATAAAGAAATCATCAACCACTGAATTAGAAATTATAAAGTTTTGGAAGTATTGTTTTTTTTTTACAAGAAACTTGAACAGAAAATTTCCTTTTATAAAGGAGTATGCCGGCAAGATAATTTTCTTAATCAAATAGGAAAACTAGAAAAACAAGGAAGCTGAAGTAAAGAAGGATACAAAAGCCTGAAAGAAGTAGAAAAGCAGAAACTTGCCACGTGAACTTAAAACTTCGAATTATAAAAGGAAGTTGAAACTAAGTAGAAGAAAGAGTTAGTGATTACTAAAGTTTTCTTATTCAGTTAAGGTAAATTGCGTCAAAGTTTTTCCTTTCAAAGCAGAATGCAAGGAGGAGTCCTAACGTGAGAAGGAGTTCGAGTCAAGTTAGGTTTAAAGAGGTTTTTTTAAAGCGACGAACACTAGTTTGTGTTGAACAATACTTAGGAGATTTCTAAAGTCTATAAATACTACAATATTTCATGAAAAATTTTGCCCACTTACATAGAGAGAAGATCAAAACAAGATCAAGAGTTTGAGATTAACTGGGGAGTGTTGCAAGTTTGGAAGGAAAAAGTTGTAAGACTGTATTTAAGAGTTTTGATTACAATAAAATGTGTGTGTGGGATTTACATATTTATTTACATATTTAAAACAAAATAAGAAAAATATAAAAATTAAATAAAAATAAATTATGAGCAGAGGGTTAGATGAGATGGATTAGATTTTTATTTTTATTTTACTAAGCCTTCATAACTTAATTCATTTGATTGATCACAAGATTACACCCTTAAATGATAGAAAGCTCTTCTTCTTTATCAACATTTAAGGGATAATTATATAATGTTATTACTTGTGCCATTTCACAAAAACAATTATGACTCGTGTGATTTGTGAGTCAACTGTAAGAATTATTATTTAATTATTATTCATGATTTCTTACTTAAAGCCCAAATTTACTTGCAATCCAAGTAGTATAATAAATAATATTTAATAAGGATATCATCCGTACATTAGTTATTTGATGCACGTACCAGATTAAGTTATAACCTCTATAAATTGGTCCTCCCTCCATGCACCCAGTAGGGTTATCACATATTCTCTATAATAATTCAATCGTTGACGGTTGTGATAACATAAAATTAGGGCAAGGATGTAGAAACCAATTTACGACTAACGTTTCCGCTTTTCTCCTTGATGATGTCTTCCTCATCGGGTATGTACTCCTAACGATCTCTATGTACGATTATCGTGTTCAAGATCCTTATATTATGTATCCAAGTATTTAATCTTATATCAACTATATAAGCTACCAATATATCATTACATTTGAAGAATAATGATAAGCTAATAATGTATAAAATAATGATAGGTTGAAATTATCATACCTTTCCTTTGATTTCTCACATTTATATGTGAAGATTATTCAACAATAAATGCATATCTAATATAATCTCATAAGCTAGATTCGAAAAGAATCATGTATAGGTAAATTTACTGTTATCCTATAAGCTAGAGAGATTATTCCTATTAAACCTTCAACTCAAATAAAATATTTCAAAATAAAATGAAAAAGAAACATAGTAATGTCAATAATAGTCCAATTGATGAATAACGGAATATTATTATGCAAAATGTGATATTTAATATTTTTAAAAAATCATATTTATCAGTAACTAATATAAATGGCAATTTATGGACGCAAATTGCCATTTATCTAATTAAATTAAGCCTTTAGCCACTTTGGGAAGTTGACAATGAGAAGAGTAAAGGTTTTGTTTACTATGAGAGGAGTAAAAATACAAATTAATTAATCATGAAGATTCATAAGAATAGAAAAAATAATTATATGCAGTTAACATGAAGTAAATCATCAAAAACGCACTAACAAAAAATTAATTACACATTTATTGATTTAATATCAACTACTGCATGTTATGACGCTTTCTCCAGCTAACATGTGGTCAAGGGAGAGATAATGATATGTTATGTGGTATCACATCCTAGACGTAGATATGACGATTGTGGGTGTAGAAGATGGACTCAGGGCTGACTCAACAAAATTGGGGGCCTAAAAGTCAAACCTTAACTTGGGGCCCTATTATCCTTTTATTTTATTTTACAAAAAAATAATAATGATGTACTATATATATATTTAAGGTCAAACATATAAACAGATCCCTAAACTTGTTGGATTTTTCCCCTCAGGTAACACAACTATGCTATTTCCCTATTGAATCATTGAATCATCCATAATTTGTTCCTTTTAAACACTCTTGGCTGATAGTGAAATCAGATTTTGTGAGGGTTATTTGTAGGAGATACACATATTGTTCGAGAACTCATTAGTTCAACTGATTGTGAAACTGTTCGACAATAATTTTGTTTTACTTCAAGTTATTTGAACACATTATAAAATAAATTTGACTAACACAAGTTACTTTTCATTCCTTCAATCAAAATCATTACAATACAAACACTATTGAAGACATTTACAATTTAAAAAGCTGGTCAAAATCAGTCAATAGAGTCTAAAATGAACAAATCATGGGTGGTTTAATGATTCCAAAGGAAAATGGCGTAGTTGAGGTACCTGAAGGAAAAAACCCAACAAGTTTAGGGATTTGTTTATTGAGTTCGACCTTTATTAAAAGCTATTTTCTTGTCTTTTTAGATGTGAGGTCATTAATTACTGTTTTTTAATAATTGTTTTAGTAATTCCTTTTAAATTAATGATATAGATAATACATTCAATCTCACATTGTTGATCTTAGATTAGATTTTATCAATTTTAGTTTCGAAAAACATCTTTCATCCGAGGCAATAATTACTGGAATTGTTAACATTATTCTATAAGCAATATAAGCATTACAAAAAAAAATCAAGTATTTTTATTTGATTGAGTATTTTCATTAAATTATTATGTTTTACTTGTATTATTTCTCTTTATAATAACTAAAAGGATAATATATATATATATATATATATATATATATATATATATATATATATATATATATATATATATATATATATATATATATATATATATATATATATATATATATATATACTTACTAATTAAGGATATCAATAATAACAAAAGTTCAAGAAAATTTATAAAATTAAGTTAGAATAATAAAACCTGACTCGTGACTATGATAAGTTGATATAATAATATTGAAATAGTCTTGCATTCCTTCAATATAATGAATGCTTGTTGCACTTCTTAAGATTTTGAAGAAGACACTCAAAAGCAAATTTTTTTTTTTTGACTTGTAAGCAACAATAAATCAACTTTTTAGGAGAGAATTCAACATTGAAATAAAAATAATACAATAGAAGATATAAAAAGATGAGTAGAAGGTAAATAATAATATAAGGTCAAAATTTTCGGATATGAATAAGAAAGCACAATTTCCCGCATGAGAAATTTTTTTTCATAAAATATTTCATTTCCTTAGAAAAAGTGGTAAAAACTAACTGCTATTTTTATTTTTTTGTTATACTTATTACATGTGTTTTTTTTTAAAAAATATACCATTAATTTTAAGTAATATGTGTAAGTACTTTCTTTAAAAAATTGAGGGGACTAAAAAATATGAGGCCCCAAGCGACGACTTTAATGGCCCAGTGGTTAAGTCAGCCCTGGATAGACTCTTTGTTAATATTGCTGCCTTTTTAATAATGGCCTCATAGGGTTACTTATAAAAATTGTCGTTTCTCCGATTCTTTCCGCTTTTATCCATCAAATGATAAGATTGGTTTGTGAGTCAATGAAAGAAACAAGAGTTTAGTATATCGAAGGGTTCAAGGTATTTGAAATTGTATTATGAAAAGAATTTTAAAAAGATGACGGAATAAAACCTCTCGTATGATCCCTTGGTTTGTAGTTAAAGGATTTATTGAATTTTTGCTTATGAGTTTAGATATGACTATGGGATGTGAACTAGTTCGGTACAACTTGCTAGATATTTATCTACTTTTCTAAAGATCGAGTTTTTATTTGGGTGACAAGGAAAGATGTGTGGAATATTCTATGTCGTTATATAAAGATAGATTGTTCGAATTATGATTGAATACTTATTGATCATTGACTGTGTGGATCTATTGTTTTACATGATTAATGAAGATTTCGAAGGAATTGAAACTACTTTCCAGACTGTTATGATGTGTTATAGAGGCTTTTGATAGTGAGTAGAGGTTATGAGCTTTTAGTATAACAAAATTATTGGAGTGACCAAGAATTTCTTAAGTGTTAGTATGAAATATATGATGGTTTTGAATATTACCTGAAATTTGGTAACTAAAAAATTACGTGGAGTTGATATTGAGTGTGATTTTATTTTTTTATCTCGATGGTAAAGTACTTAAGATTTATGAAGTAGTTCTGTAAATATTAGGTGTGACTCATTTATGCTATGTAATTCTAAAATGGAAAGATAGAGCCATATTTTTTTTTACTTTTTTTAAGGGTACAATGTGTTTTCTAAGGAGACTTTGATACTAGTGACAATTTGAGAGTAAGGTAAATGGTTGGTGCAGTTATGATGTTTGTCGGTATTAAGAATGTTAGCTTCAATGGAGTATTGGGAGGAGTATGTGGGGTTTGATTAATCGAGTGCTTGTAATGTTGTGATGGAGATTAGACTGGTTGATTATGGGTGGCTAAAATTTGAGAGACGGAGTAAGATGAATGAAATTTTATTTATATGGGCCCTATGGAAGGAGTATGTTTTGTTATTCGACCTTACTTCTGTATATTCTTATGTGACCAACTACTTCATTCTTGACATGGTTTAGAGTATGATTCACTTTCTACGTTCGTGTATATTTTTGCTATTATGGGTGAATTCCTAGTGGTGAATCGGGTGTACGGATCTTGTGATTTTTCTCGTAGGGTGGCATCCTAGGTTAGACTTGTTCATTTCAGTTATGGAAGATTTGGTGATGTTTAAGATGGTTAAAGTATACTAGTGATCTACATGCACAGCCTTGCTTATGAGAACTTATATAAGATCTATGAAGAGATGTCATTGTCTAAGAGTGTTTTTAGAGGTTCTACATTTTAAATGTATCGCTTGTTGGGTGTTTGCTTGATCATTTCCTTCTATGGGTAAGATAAGTGTTATTCTCCCTTAACGAGTACTCATTATCTAAAGATCAAATTTTTATAACATAAATTCGTGAAAAAGATTGTATTGTATAAGGGAATCTTAATAAAATCTATCATGATTTTTGCGTTATGAGTGTGTGGTGAATACTTCAATTTCACTTCGCGTGGTAGGTGGTATTGATTCAGAATTTGATTGTGGTTATGTAAAAAAAAAATCATCATGGTGATTATGTTATAGTCCAGAGTGATTGAATTCAGGGGTTATTCTGTGGGTTTATAAAAGTTTTATTCGAAAGTTGAGTTCTTAGTATCTAATCTTGATGAAATAGTCTTAAGTAGGAACTCACTTGGAAAGATGAACATCGACTAGTAGGTCATAACTGAGCTTTGATATCATTGTTTATCTTCCTTATTCTTCCTTATGTTCGAGGATGAACATGGATTTTAGTGGTGGATAGTGTAATGACCCAGAAGCTCATTTTTGGAAATTTTTACAAAATTCTCGTTTTATACATCTAGGTAGTTTCCCAGACTCACTTTTGATCAATTTGTGAAGTTGGATTTGAAATTTTTGAGATATTTGTTAATTACAATTTGTTAAATTAACGGGTGTTTTAAAATAATTAATTTTAGTTAGTAGCTAATGGCTAAGTGCACACTTTATTTAAAAATCCAATACTATTTGGCACAAATATATTAAAATAACTAAATGCTGTTAATCAATTATGTACAAAATTACTAAAGAAGCGAGAGGATTATATTGAGAAAAATATTTGTGTGGCACTAACAAGAGGTAAATGACCTCTCTGTATGAAAATCTTCATGATTTATGCCTTCTTATCTTATTTCCACACGTATACAATGTTACTGATTTGCGGAGATAAGATAAGAAGGCATAAATCGTGAAGATTTGCTAACTAGGAGTTCGTTTTCTTCTTGTTAGTGTCACAAATATTTTTCTCACTATACTCCTCTCGATTCTTAATTAGTTTTGCATATAATTGTTTAACCCTATTTATTTATTTTAATATATTTGAGCCAAATACTATTGCATTTTTAAATAAAGTATGCACTTAGCCATTAGCTACTAACTAAATTAATTATTTTAAAACACCCGTAATTAAACAATCCTAATTAACAAATAGCTCCAAAATTTCCGACCCAACTTCACAAATTGATCAAAAGTGACTTCGGCCAATACCGAGATGGGTAAAACGGTAATATTATATAAATTTCCAAAAATGACCTTCCGGGTCCGGGTGATTACATATATAAATAATAATAAATCAACATCTCTTTCTCCCTTTTGAGTTTAAACTTCTAAGAAAAAGATTGAGATCAGCTTAAATCTATATAGACAATTTTTCTTTAGGTGATGCCCGCAAAAAAAATTGAGATCTCAATGAAAAACTATAATCTTTTGTCAAGATGTTCTTGATCAAGAACTGTAGATCTATTAGCATTCTCTCCAACACCGGGGAGTTGGCTAACAAAGATATACTCCATCTCAGACATTCTTCATATAAAAGTTTCTTGCTTAACTTACTCGAGGTGATCAAATGTCTTGTCCTATAAACATTCGAGTTCAAGTGATTCTTCAGTATCACTATATACCATCTTCATCAAAAACCTAAAAAAATGTAACACAAAGTCAACTCTCAGATCATTGAGAAACAAAAAAAGTACGAAAAATAACCCCTATAAGAAAAAAAAATGAGTGTTAAAGCACTACAAACATTCATATCAAAATACTACAAGTTTGGGAAGCTTCCTATCAAGGAAAGAACACACGAACGCTCATCTGATTTCACTAACAAAATGTTAAGTAGGTAAAATTATTTGATGTTATCGGGATTGAAGGGAAGCTTTGTTGGTGCTTCATATTCTTCTTCAACTTTGAAGAAGAATATGAAGCACCAACAAGGTTTCCCTTTAATCCTAACAATGTCGAACGATTTTATCTTTTTGATATTTTGTTGGTGGAATCATATAAGCTTTCGTATGCTCTTTGCTTGATACGAAATTTCCTATATTTGAAATATCTCGAAATGTAGGTTTGTAGTATTTTGACTCTTTTTTTCCATAATTTTGATTATTTATCGCTCTTTTGGGATTCTCAAAATTTGATAGTCGACTTCTTGTTATGTTTCTCAGATTTTGTATGAAGATGATAGTGATACTGAAGAATCATTTGAATTCTTGGATATGATATTTTATTCCTACCTTTTGTTTCAGATTTCTCTTTGTTTTATAGATCTCAACCTACAAAGAAAAATAATGAATATTTTCATCTAGTTCAAGTTTGCAATTACTAAAATCTTTTTATATTCAGTAATGAAATAAATAAACATAAGAAGTTGTTTCAATTTTTAGATTTAGAACATCAAATCAACAATTTTACTAGTATTAAAATTCAAAAATCCTAAAAAAAACTATGTAATATAATGCCAATCAAAAAAGAAAAAGTAATATTTTTTTAAAAAAATAGAAAAGTAAATTTTGAATAACTTTTATTAGAGTTTTAATCATAAGGCACTTTTTGGACTCTTTCAAGTCTTTAACCTTAATCAAGAATAAGCAATCTAGCCTTTAACTATTTAGAGGAATTTAGAATATGATTTTATACTTTTAAGAAAAGCAAATAGGTTCTATACAGGTATATCACAATTTGTAAAACATTCGTCAAGGATCACAAACTAGCCAGAACATTTTCTCTTAGAATGTTCCTGAATAGACAAAAATATAAACTTAAAACTAATGTTAGAATTCACAAAAAACAGTTATAGAAAGAACAATAGTATAAATCAAATTGAGAAGAACAAAAGGGGCAAACTTGAGGACAAAATTGAGCAAATAATTTGTTGTTGATTTACCTATAATCATGGGTGAAATGGAGTGGAGTTCAGGAAGGCAGGAATGAGGAATTGGCACAAGTGTAATTTTTTTATTACACTAACAATGAAGCCTAGAAAATAAAATTTCGAGGAAGAATGGGGGATTTGGTTCCTTTGTTTTCAAGACTACTATGTGTATTGAGTTTCTTACTTCACATATAGTACCTTTCTCTGTACATTCTATACTTCTGCCTATGACGGGATATATATAGTCAAATCTTATATATATTTTACGTTCTTATTTTTTATTAGATAAATAGTTATTTAATTCTTTTTTGACCTTTGACTAGATGTATTGTTTTATTATTTTTGTAATACGACAAATGATTTGCGTACATTCTACACTTTTATCTTTGAATAAATATATGCACGTTGGACCCTTCTTTGACCTTTAACTAGATATATTAATATAATTAATGTTAATTTTTCATTCAAGTATCAAAAGGCTAAGATATATTATTGCTGAAATAAAATTAATGGTTATTTTCCATTCAATACCAAAAAGCTCTTTTCATTTTATTACTGATATTTTTTTCTTTCAATACCAAAAAGCTCTTTTCATTTCCATAAGTATTTGTGTGAAAAACTCTTTTTCTAAGAGAGTAAAAATTATGATCTTTCTCTGTACATGATTATTCTAAAGCTCTTCACTATGATCGAGGTCAAACTCCAAATAAGTTTCTAATTGTCCTTTGTAACACGTTAAGAATTGTTTCCTATAGCTTTGCCTCTATTCTCTTAATATTCAATAGCGCTACCTTATAAATGAATTCCTAAACATAAACAAGACAACACCTGTAAAAATCTAAATGTGGTATCAATCAAGATCTTATCTTCGAACTTCTCCAAAAAAAATTAGCCATCAAAAACTAAAATACCCCTACATAACCAAACTACAATAATCAGACTTCACTGTAACAATCTTGTTTGTTTCAACACTTTTTGAATTTTATAATGATTGATTGTTTTACACCTATAACAATATTAGTCCAGTTAAATGATATAATTTGATTATTATAGCAAAAATTATTCAAAAAGATATTAAATTATCTAATTTGAAATATCATAGATATGTTTCTCTACTAATTAAAATTTAATACAAATTCAATACACTAACTAAATAAATAAACTTATTTAGATTTGTTCCCTAATAGTCGTGTTAAATCTCTTTGAAAATTAAATTCATTCAAAATGGAAAACTTTCTATGTAAAAAACATTAATTAAAAGTGTTGATACATAAATTTTAAATAATAATGCTAACTTCATCACACTTTGTATGCAAAGAAAAATCTTGATTGATCTCGATTAAACTAAACTTTCAACCTCAAAATATACATTTAAACATCTTAATTTTTTTTAAGTTTACTTCATTAAACAATTTATCCTCAAAAATGCACATCTGGAATAGACCCTCTTAAATGAGTAAGTAGATGTGCATTGTAGAAATTATTCGTGAACACACTTATATTAAATTGAAGTATCTTGATGATCAGTGGCGCAACTATAGACGGAAGCACACCTTTCTTTCGAAAATTACATTATATATCGGTCAAATCTTATATATGAAATATCTTAAACACCAGCAAAACAAATGGAGACCTACAACACAATGAAAATGGTGTGTGTGTGTGTGTATATATATATATATATATCTATATATATATATATATATATATATATATATATAATATGAGAATTACTAGCTATCAGATTCAATTCATTGCTGTAAATTCTTAAATGCCTAAATTTGACATGAACTAATTCAGCAGAAGCTTGGTTACAATTGAATGTAAAAGTATATAAGGGATGTAAGATTGAATCTAGATTTCCTTTTTTTTTAGTTTTGTTATTCAATATTTGACATTCTTCATTACATTTCTTAATATGTCACTATAAATGTCTAGACACATCTATTATTAGTTAAGATTAAATATACCACTTGCTTGTTGTTATGCATGTCAATCAGAAAAGGAAATTATCGCATACATTTGTAGTTGGCTTATGAAAACAACTTCGTAAAACAGAAACAGATCAATCAGAAAATTAATTGATTTTTTTAATAAAAAAAACATGCTTATAAACACAAAGGATTCAAGGATAAAATCATACATATCAGAAAATAAAAAAATAAACGTACTTTAATTTCTACATTACATATGATTAATTCATAAATTAAAGTTGGTGTACCTTTAGTATAATTTTCTTTTTATGAATAATGACAAATTATTGAAATATACCTGAGAAAAACTAAATACAAAACTATTATGTTATGTTCATCCTTTATTTGTTCCTTTATATAAAAAAGTAAATACATGTCATAAGATTAACTTTAAAAATGTTGGGTTTATGATTCAAAATCAAAGGTGTTCGATATAGAATTGACACACTTAATTTATGATTTTGTTATTCGCCTTGTACCATAAAATCAATATAGTAGTTTTGCTTTTTTAAAGGAGAAAAGACATAAAGTGACATCTGAAGTTGTCCCGAATTTTTAAAAAGACACCTTAACTATGCATATGTCCTATTACCCCCTAAACTATTCAGAACATATATTATTACATCATTTTTGAATCAATTCTAAATCTGAAATGGCAAGTGTAATCACACACTAAAAATCATTGTGTGACACATGTTAATTCAATTTGAAATATTTTTTTTTTCATTTTAAGTTTTTCTTTATTTCTTTGTCTTACTTTTTGACTTATTTTAGTTTTCTTATTTTAATTTTAATTTCATTTCAATTTTTAATTTATCTTCCGTCCGAACTATCAAGCACCCTCCATTTTCTTTCTTTATTTCTTCTTCTTCAGTTCTTATCTTCACATAACCCCACACCCATATCAAGTTGAGCCCCTCCATTTTCTTTCTCTTTTCTTCTTCTTATTTGGTCAAATTTCTTACTTTCCAAAATTATACTATTTTTTAGACTTTGTTGAGCTATTGATAACAAAACTAATTATTATTCTAAGAAAGATCAAAATTTTTGAAGGTATGATCATTTAATTTATCTCATTTCCATATAAATTCAAAACTAGAAATGATAATTTTGAAAGCATAAGAATTCTCCAAAAAATTAAAAATTTTAATTAGAATGTTGATTAAAAAACTAAATAATGTCTACTAATCATCTTGAAATCTAATGGGCTTATCACATTTTTCGAAATGTATTACAATATCTAGATATAATTTTAAAATTAAAGAGAGTTAATCTAATAGTAGAATAAAAGAGAGATGGAGTTGTGGTAAAAATTGACATTGAAAGTGAAAAGTCAATGAAGATGACAATGAATTATTGAAGAAGAAGGAAGAATGAATAAGAAAAAAATAACAAGGAGAAAAAGTTAAAATAATAATAATAAAAATATATATTATATAGTAATATTCTTGTAAAAATAAAATTATATTCGTTTTTTTAGTTTGTTCATGCTCTTTAAGAGAGTCTATACACTATCCATGCCAGGTGGACCAAAATGATGGAATAATATCAGTTCAGGATTGTTTCAGTGGGTAATAGGACACTTGCATAGTTTAGCTGTCTTTTTAAAAATTTGGGATAACTCCATCTGTCACTTTATGTCTTTTGTCTTTTTAAATCTATAAGATAGCTAAAGACATGTCATTTATAAAGAAATTTGTAGCTAAAGACATGTCATTCAGAAACAATATATATACTTTTTAAAAAAAGACATCAACTGACACCTAAATTTAATCAAATTTTCAAAAAGATATCTTAACTATACGGGCGTTCTACTCAGGGGCGGAGCTACAGCCCGTGAAGGGTGGTCAGCTGACCACCTTTCGCCGAAAATGAAGTCGTATGCATAGGCAATACACTCTATGATATTTCGTTATATAAATAAATGCACACACTAAATATCAGTGGAGGTTGATAGTCTTGTGGTAAGTGTGTTCTGTTCAGTGCCAAATGTCTGCAGTTTGATTCTTGCAGAGGCAAATGTACAACAACCATTTTTAAGTTTAAAGAAAAAAAAGGGGAAATGAATATGTCATTTTATTTCAAACCCACTTACTGGTAATAAATATATTTTGTACACCCAGTAGCTAAAAAAATTTACTCTTCTAATTTTGAACACCCTTGACAATCTTGAACAGATATTATAATATCATCTTTTGTCCATTTCACATAAAGAGAGTGTGCACTCTCTTAAAGAGAGTGAGCAACCTAATATAATTAATATAAAAGAATTTTGTAGGTTAAATAAATTGTTACTTCACCATAATTCTCTTATATAGTTTAAAATTTGTGAAATGTTGTGGCTATAATACCTTTTCGGAACTTACAAATTCATAATTTTTGTTTCAAAATCTAAAGTGTGAATTCACATTCAAAATTTGAAAATGACGATAAAAATTGAGATAGAAGGAATAATATTTATCGTTACAGATATGCATGATGCATAACTTATGCAGCAATGTAATATTTGCGTACACCGAGGCCATTCGTAGATATATGATAGTCACCGCTAAAATAAACTAATTTTTCCCTTAAACTTGGAAAAGGGTCAAAAATATTTCTGAACTATGCGATATAGATTGCTTCTGTCTTCTGTTATATTTTAGGATTAAAAATACGCTGTCATTATTACAAGAGATCACAAATACCTCTCAAGAGTTAACACCCAAAAGTTTTAATGACGTGGCTAGCCATATGGACTTGTCCCTCCACTTAAGCTGTCAATTAGTGGAGGGACATTAAAAGACTAGTCATTGTTCTTTTTATATTACTATTTTCATTCATTGATTAATTGTCATAGTTTTCTTTTACTACACTAGTTCACTTTTAATTGTCATGATTTATTTTTTAGAGTCAAATTTTAGAAATTTTGACTATATTTTAAGTGTATTTTTCATCATTTTTGTATGCATAAAAATTACAATTTATAGTACTTTTGTTATAGTTTTTTAATATTTAAATTATGCTTAATATATCAAATTAATGTAATCTAATTTAACTTTGAAATTAGTCGAATTGACTTTCTAGAAGCGCAACATGACATATAAAAATAGACGGAGGGAGTAATAACTTTGACTAAGATTTTATGATGTAATTTTTCATCATATTATGTAAGAAATTAGAATATATAGTATTTTCGTATAGCTTTGACATTTTTTATTTAAAATAACGAAACAATGTATTCTAGTTTAACTTTAAAAATTAGTAAAATTACCTTTTGATAAATATAACATAATAATTAAAAGTGGGCCACGGAACTATATTTTTAGGAGAGAAATGAGTAAAAATATACTTTTTGTAGGTAAAATTATTAAATAATTTAAAGTGATATCTCTTTTGTTTCTTACAATTTCGATTTTAAAAAAAAAATCATGTCAGAAAATTTAAATGAAAAATCAATTAAATAGGTTTGACAATTGTGTAGGTAAAATATTTATCATTGGGTGACTTTGAGGTTGTGAAAAAGAGTTGAGTGACTTTGTATGAAAAATCTCTTAGTTGAGGGATCATGTGAGATATTATCTTCTTAATGTTAATGAGTATATGTACATTTTTCATTTTCTCTTTACTAAATTTAGGGATAATTTTGGAGACCTCCTCAAGATATGATTCAATTATCGTGGACCTCCAAGGGCGAAGCTACCCGAGGGGCAAGGGTGTCAAGCTACACCCCTTCGCCGAAAAATTACATTGTATATATTTCTTTGGCATTTTACATATTTAAAACAAAATAAGAAAAATATAAAAATTAAATAAAAATAAATTATGAGCAGAGGGTTAGATGAGATGGATTAGATTTTTATTTTTATTTTACTAAGCCTTCATAACTTAATTCATTTGATTGATCACAAGATTACACCCTTAAATGATAGAAAGTTCTTCTTCTTTATCAACATTTAAGGGATAATTATATAATGTTATTACTTGTGCCATTTCACAAAAACAATTATGACTCGTGTGATTTGTGAGTCAACTGTAAGAATTATTATTTAATTATTATTCATGATTTCTTACTTATAGCCCATATTTACTTGCAATCCAAGTAGTATAATAAATAATATTTAATAAGGATATCATCCGTACATTAGTTATTTGATGCACGTACAAGATTAAGTTATAACCTCTATAAATTGGTCCTCCCTCCATGCACCCAGTAGGGTTATCACATATTCTCTATAATAATTCAATCGTTGACGGTTGTGATAACATAAAATTAGGGCAAGGATGTAGAAACCAATTTACGACTAACGTTTCCGCTTTTCTCCTTGATGATGTCTTCCTCATCGGGTATGTACTCCTAACGATCTCTATGTACGATTATCGTGTTCAAGATCCTTATATTATGTATCCAAGTATTTAATCTTATATCAACTATATAAGCTACTAATATATCATTACATTTGAAGAATAATGATAAGCTAATAATATTATAAAATAATGATAGGTTGAAATTATCATACCTTTCCTTTGATTTCTCACATTTATATGTGAAGATGATTCAACAATAAATGCATATCTAATATAATCTCATAAGCTAGATTCGAAAAGAATCATGTATAGGTAAATTTACTGTTATCCTATAAGCTAGAGAGATTATTCCTATTAAACCTTCAACTCAAATAAAACATTTCAAAATAAAATGAAAAAGAAACATAGTAATGTCAATAATAGTCCAATTGATGAATAACGGAATATTATTATGCAAAATGTGATATTTAAAATTTTTAAAAAATCATATTTATCAGTAACTAATATAAATGGCAATTTATGGACGCAAATTGCCATTTATCTAATTAAATTAAGCCTTTAGCCACTTTGGGAAGTTGACAATGAGAAGAGTAAAGGTTTTGTTTACTATGAGAGGAGTAAAAATACAAATTAATTAATCATGAAGATTCATAAGAATAGAAAAAATAATTATATGCAGTTAACATGAAGTAAATCATTAAAAACGCACTAACAAAAAATTAATTACACATTTATTGATTTAATATCAACTACTGCATGTTATGACGCTTTCTCCAGCTAACATGTGGTCAAGGGAGAGATAATGATATGTTATGTGGTATCGCATCCTAGACGTAGATATGACGATTGTGGGTGTAGAAGATGGACTCATGGCTGACTCAACAAAATTGGGGGCCTAAAAGTCAAACCTTAACTTGGGGCCCTATTATCCTTTTATTTTATTTTACAAAAAAATAATAATGATGTACTATATATATATTTAAGGTCAAACATATAAACAGATCCCTAAACTTGTTGGATTTTTCCCCTCAGGTAACACAACTATGCTATTTCCCTATTGAATCATTGAATCATCCATAATTTGTTCCTTTTAAACACTCTTGGCTGATAGTGAAATCAGATTTTGTGAGGGTTATTTGTAGGAGATACACATATTGTTCGAGAACTCATTAGTTCAACTGATTGTGAAACTGTTCGACAATAATTTTGTTTTACTTCAAGTTATTTGAACACATTATAAAACAAATTAGACTAACACAAGTTACTTTTGATTCCTTCAATCAAAATCATTACAATACAAACACTATTGAAGACATTTACAATTTAAAAAGCTGGTCAAAATCAGTCAATAGAGTCTAAAATGAACAAATCATGGGTGGTTTAATGATTCCAAAGGAAAATAGCGTAGTTGAGGTACCTGAAGGAAAAAACCCAACAAGTTTAGGGATTTGTTTATTGAGTTCGACCTTTATTAAAAGCTATTTTCTTGTCTTTTTAGATGTGAGGTCATTAATTACTGTTTTTTAATAATTGTTTTAGTAATTCCTTTTAAATTAATGATATAGCTAATACATTCAATCTCACATTGTTGATCTTAGATTAGATTTTATCAATTTTAGTTTCAAAAAACATCTTTCATCCGAGGCAATAATTACTGGAATAGTTAACATTATTCTATAAGCAATATAAGCATTACAAAAAAAAATCAAGCATTTTTATTTGATTGAGTATTTTCATTAAATTATTATGTTTTACTTGTATTATTTCTCTTTATAATAACTAAAGGATAATATATATACATACATATATATATATATATATATATATATATATATATATATATATATATATATATATATATATATATATATATATATATATATATATATATATATATATATATATATATATACTTACTAATTAAGATATCAATAATAACAAAGTTCAAGAAAATTTATAAAATTAAGTTAGAATAATAAAACCTGACTCGTGACTATGATAAGTTGATATAATAATATTGAAATAGTCTTGCATTCCTTCAATATAATGAATGCTTGTTGCACTTCTTAAGATTTTGAAGAAGACACTCAAAAGCAAAATTTATTTTTTTTTGACTTGTAAGCAACAATAAATCAACTTTTTAGGAGAGAATTCAACATTGAAAATAAAAATAATACAATAGAAGATATAAAAAGATGAGTAGAAGGTAAATAATAATATAAGGTCAAAATTTTCGGATATGAATAAGAAAGCACAATTTCCCGCTTGAGAAATTTTTTTTCATAAAATATTTCATTTCCTTAGAAAAAGTGGTAAAAACTAACTGCTATTTTTATTTTTTTGTTATACTTATTACATGTGTTTTTTTTAAAAAAAATATACCATTAATTTTAAGTAATATGTGTAAGTACTTTCTTTAAAAAATTGAGGGGACTAAAAAATATGAGGCCCCAAGCGACGACTTTAATGGCCCAGTGGTTAAGTCAGCCCTGGATAGACTCTTTGTTAATATTGCTGCCTTTTTAATAATGGCCTCATAGGGTTACTTATAAAAATTGTCGTTTCTCTCGATTCTTTCCGCTTTTATCCATCAAATGATAAGATTGGTTTGTGAGTCAATGAAAGAAACAAGAGTTTAGTATATCGAAGGGTTCAAGGTATTTGAAATTGTATTATGAAAAGAATTTTAAAAAGATGACGGAATAAAACCTCTCGTATGATCCCTTGGTTTGTAGTTAAAGGATTTATTGAATTTTTGCTTATGAGTTTAGATATGACTATGGGATGTGAACTAGTTCGGTACAACTTGCTAGATATTTATCTACTTTTCTAAAGATCGAGTTTTTATTTGGGTGACAAGGAAAGATGTGTGGAATATTCTATGTCGTTATATAAAGATAGATTGTTCGAATTATGATTGAATACTTATTGATCATTGACTGTGTGGATCTATTGTTTTACATGATTAATGAAGATTTCGAAGGAATTGAAACTACTTTCCAGACTGTTATGATGTGTTATAGAGGCTTTTGATAGTGAGTAGAGGTTATGAGCTTTTAGTATAACAAAATTATTGGAGTGACCAAGAATTTCTTAAGTGTTAGTATGAAATATATGATGGTTTTGAATATTACCTGAAATTTGGTAACTAAAAAATTACGTGGAGTTGATATTGAGTGTGATTTTATTTTTTTATCTCGATGGTAAAGTACTTAAGATTTATGAAGTAGTTCTGTAAATATTAGGTGTGACTCATTTATGCTATGTAATTCTAAAATGGAAAGATAGAGCCATATTTTTTTTTACTTTTTTTAAGGGTACAATGTGTTTTCTAAGGAGACTTTGATACTAGTGACAATTTGAGAGTAAGGTAAATGGTTGGTGCAGTTATGATGTTTGTCGGTATTAAGAATGTTAGCTTCAATGGAGTATTGGGAGGAGTATGTGGGGTTTGATTAATCGAGTGCTTGTAATGTTGTGATGGAGATTAGACTGGTTGATTATGGGTGGCTAAAATTTGAGAGACGGAGTAAGATGAATGAAATTTTATTTATATGGGCCCTATGGAAGGAGTATGTTTTGTTATTCGACCTTACTTCTGTATATTCTTATGTGACCAACTACTTCATTCTTGACATGGTTTAGAGTATGATTCACTTTCTACGTTCGTGTATATTTTTGCTATTATGGGTGAATTCCTAGTGGTGAATCGGGTGTACGGATCTTGTGATTTTTCTCGTAGGGTGGCATCCTAGGTTAGACTTGTTCATTTCAGTTATGGAAGATTTGGTGATGTTTAAGATGGTTAAAGTATACTAGTGATCTACATGCACAGCCTTGCTTATGAGAACTTATATAAGATCTATGAAGAGATGTCATTGTCTAAGAGTGTTTTTAGAGGTTCTACATTTTAAATGTATCGCTTGTTGGGTGTTTGCTTGATCATTTCCTTCTATGGGTAAGATAAGTGTTATTCTCCCTTAACGAGTACTCATTATCTAAAGATCAAATTTTTATAACATAAATTCGTGAAAAAGATTGTATTGTATAAGGGAATCTTAATAAAATCTATCATGATTTTTGCGTTATGAGTGTGTGGTGAATACTTCAATTTCACTTCGCGTGGTAGGTGGTATTGATTCAGAATTTGATTGTGGTTATGTAAAAAAAAATCATCATGGTGATTATGTTATAGTCCAGAGTGATTGAATTCAGGGGTTATTCTGTGGGTTTATAAAAGTTTTATTCGAAAGTTGAGTTCTTAGTATCTAATCTTGATGAAATAGTCTTAAGTAGGAACTCACTTGGAAAGATGAACATCGACTAGTAGGTCATAACTGAGCTTTGATATCATTGTTTATCTTCCTTATTCTTCCTTATGTTCGAGGATGAACATGGATTTTAGTGGTGGATAGTGTAATGACCCAGAAGCTCATTTTTGGAAATTTTTACAAAATTCTCGTTTTATACATCTAGGTAGTTTCCCAGACTCACTTTTGATCAATTTGTGAAGTTGGATTTGAAATTTTTGAGATATTTGTTAATTACAATTTGTTAAATTAACGGGTGTTTTAAAATAATTAATTTTAGTTAGTAGCTAATGGCTAAGTGCACACTTTATTTAAAAATCCAATACTATTTGGCACAAATATATTAAAATAACTAAATGCTGTTAATCAATTATGTACAAAATTACTAAAGAAGCGAGAGGATTATATTGAGAAAAATATTTGTGTGGCACTAACAAGAGGTAAATGACCTCTCTGTATGAAAATCTTCATGATTTATGCCTTCTTATCTTATTTCCACACGTATACAATGTTACTGATTTGCGGAGATAAGATAAGAAGGCATAAATCGTGAAGATTTGCTAACTAGGAGTTCGTTTTCTTCTTGTTAGTGTCACAAATATTTTTCTCACTATACTCCTCTCGATTCTTAATTAGTTTTGCATATAATTGTTTAACCCTATTTATTTATTTTAATATATTTGAGCCAAATACTATTGCATTTTTAAATAAAGTATGCACTTAGCCATTAGCTACTAACTAAATTAATTATTTTAAAACACCCGTAATTAAACAATCCTAATTAACAAATAGCTCCAAAATTTCCGACCCAACTTCACAAATTGATCAAAAGTGACTTCGGCCAATACCGAGATGGGTAAAACGGTAATATTATATAAATTTCCAAAAATGACCTTCCGGGTCCGGGTGATTACATATATAAATAATAATAAATCAACATCTCTTTCTCCCTTTTGAGTTTAAACTTCTAAGAAAAAGATTGAGATCAGCTTAAATCTATATAGACAATTTTTCTTTAGGTGATGCCCGCAAAAAAAATTGAGATCTCAATGAAAAACTATAATCTTTTGTCAAGATGTTCTTGATCAAGAACTGTAGATCTATTAGCATTCTCTCCAACACCGGGGAGTTGGCTAACAAAGATATACTCCATCTCAGACATTCTTCATATAAAAGTTTCTTGCTTAACTTACTCGAGGTGATCAAATGTCTTGTCCTATAAACATTCGAGTTCAAGTGATTCTTCAGTATCACTATATACCATCTTCATCAAAAACCTAAAAAAATGTAACACAAAGTCAACTCTCAGATCATTGAGAAACAAAAAAAGTACGAAAAATAACCCCTATAAGAAAAAAAAATGAGTGTTAAAGCACTACAAACATTCATATCAAAATACTACAAGTTTGGGAAGCTTCCTATCAAGGAAAGAACACACGAACGCTCATCTGATTTCACTAACAAAATGTTAAGTAGGTAAAATTATTTGATGTTATCGGGATTGAAGGGAAGCTTTGTTGGTGCTTCATATTCTTCTTCAACTTTGAAGAAGAATATGAAGCACCAACAAGGTTTCCCTTTAATCCTAACAATGTCGAAGATTTTATCTTTTTGATATTTTGTTGGTGGAATCATATAAGCTTTCGTATGCTCTTTGCTTGATACGAAATTTCCTATATTTGAAATATCTCGAAATGTAGGTTTGTAGTATTTTGACTCTTTTTTTCCATAATTTTTGATTATTTATCGCTCTTTTGGGATTCTCAAAATTTGATAGTCGACTTCTTGTTATGTTTCTCAGATTTTGTATGAAGATGATAGTGATACTGAAGAATCATTTGAATTCTTGGATATGATATTTTATTCCTACCTTTTGTTTCAGATTTCTCTTTGTTTTATAGATCTCAACCTACAAAGAAAAATAATGAATATTTTCATCTAGTTCAAGTTTGCAATTACTAAAATCTTTTTATATTCAGTAATGAAATAAATAAACATAAGAAGTTGTTTCAATTTTTAGATTTAGAACATCAAATCAACAATTTTACTAGTATTAAAATTCAAAAATCCTAAAAAAAACTATGTAATATAATGCCAATCAAAAAGAAAAAGTAATATTTTTTTTAAAAAAATAGAAAAGTAAATTTTGAATAACTTTTATTAGAGTTTTAATCATAAGGCATTTTTGGACTCTTTCAAGTCTTTAACCTTAATCAAGAATAAGCAATCTAGCCTTTAACTATTTAGAGGAATTTAGAATATGATTTTATACTTTTAAGAAAGCAAATAGGTTCTATACAGGTATATCACAATTTGTAAAACATTCGTCAAGGATCACAAACTAGCCAGAACATTTTCTCTTAGAATGTTCCTGAATAGACAAAAATATAAACTTAAAACTAATGTTAGAATTCACAAAAAACAGTTATAGAAAGAACAATAGTATAAATCAAATTGAGAAGAACAAAAGGGGCAAACTTGAGGACAAAATTGAGCAAATAATTTGTTGTTGATTTACCTATAATCATGGGTGAAATGGAGTGGAGTTCAGGAAGGCAGGAATGAGGAATTGGCACAAGTGTAATTTTTTTATTACACTAACAATGAAGCCTAGAAAATAAAATTTCGAGGAAGAATGGGGGATTTGGTTCCTTTGTTTTCAAGACTACTATGTGTATTGAGTTTCTTACTTCACATATAGTACCTTTCTCTGTACATTCTATACTTCTGCCTATGACGGGATATATATAGTCAAATCTTATATATATTTTACGTTCTTATTTTTTATTAGATAAATAGTTATTTAATTCTTTTTTGACCTTTGACTAGATGTATTGTTTTATTATTTTTGTAATACGACAAATGATTTGCGTACATTCTACACTTTTATCTTTGAATAAATATATGCACGTTGACCCTTCTTTGACCTTTAACTAGATATATTAATATAATTAATGTTAATTTTTCATTCAAGTATCAAAAGGCTAAGATATATTATTGCTGAAATAAAATTAATGGTTATTTTCCATTCAATACCAAAAAGCTCTTTTCATTTTATTACTGATATTTTTTTCTTTCAATACCAAAAAGCTCTTTTCATTTCCATAAGTATTTGTGTGAAAAACTCTTTTTCTAAGAGAGTAAAAATTATGATCTTTCTCTGTACATGATTATTCTAAAGCTCTTCACTATGATCGAGGTCAAACTCCAAATAAGTTTCTAATTGTCCTTTGTAACACGTTAAGAATTGTTTCCTATAGCTTTGCCTCTATTCTCTTAATATTCAATAGCGCTACCTTATAAATGAATTCCTAAATATAAACAAGACAACACCTGTAAAAATCTAAATGTGGTATCAATCAAGATCTTATCTTCGAACTTCTCCAAAAAAAAATTAGCCATCAAAAACTAAAATACCCCTACATAACCAAACTACAATAATCAGACTTCACTGTAACAATCTTGTTTGTTTCAACACTTTTTGAATTTTATAATGATTGATTGTTTTACACCTATAACAATATTAGTCCAGTTAAATGATATAATTTGATTATTATAGCAAAAATTATTCAAAAAGATATTAAATTATCTAATTTGAAATATCATAGATATGTTTCTCTACTAATTAAAATTTAATACAAATTCAATACACTAACTAAATAAATAAACTTATTTAGATTTGTTCCCTAATAGTCGTGTTAAATCTCTTTGAAAATTAAATTCATTCAAAATGGAAAACTTTCTATGTAAAAAACATTAATTAAAAGTGTTGATACATAAATTTTAAATAATAATGCTAACTTCATCACACTTTGTATGCAAAGAAAAATCTTGATTGATCTCGATTAAACTAAACTTTCAACCTCAAAATATACATTTAAACATCTTAATTTTTTTTAAGTTTACTTCATTAAACAATTTATCCTCAAAAATGCACATCTGGAATAGACCCTCTTAAATGAGTAAGTAGATGTGCATTGTAGAAATTATTCGTGAACACACTTATATTAAATTGAAGTATCTTGATGATCAGTGGCGCAACTATAGACGGAAGCACACCTTTCTTTCGAAAATTACATTATATATCGGTCAAATCTTATATATGAAATATCTTAAACACCAGCAAAACAAATGGAGACCTACAACACAATGAAAATGGTGTGTGTGTGTGTATATATATATATATATATCTATATATATATATATATATATATATATATATAATATGAGAATTACTAGCTATCAGATTCAATTCATTGCTGTAAATTCTTAAATGCCTAAATTTGACATGAACTAATTCAGCAGAAGCTTGGTTACAATTGAATGTAAAAGTATATAAGGGATGTAAGATTGAATCTAGATTTCCTTTTTTTTTAGTTTTGTTATTCAATATTTGACATTCTTCATTACATTTCTTAATATGTCACTATAAATGTCTAGACACATCTATTATTAGTTAAGATTAAATATACCACTTGCTTGTTGTTATGCATGTCAATCAGAAAAGGAAATTATCGCATACATTTGTAGTTGGCTTATGAAAACAACTTCGTAAAACAGAAACAGATCAATCAGAAAATTAATTGATTTTTTTAATAAAAAAACATGCTTATAAACACAAAGGATTCAAGGATAAAATCATACATATCAGAAAATAAAAAAATAAACGTACTTTAATTTCTACATTACATATGATTAATTCATAAATTAAAGTTGGTGTACCTTTAGTATAATTTTCTTTTTATGAATAATGACAAATTATTGAAATATACCTGAGAAAAACTAAATACAAAACTATTATGTTATGTTCATCCTTTATTTGTTCCTTTATATAAAAAAGTAAATACATGTCATAAGATTAACTTTAAAAATGTTGGGTTTATGATTCAAAATCAAAGGTGTTCGATATAGAATTGACACACTTAATTTATGATTTTGTTATTCGCCTTGTACCATAAAATCAATATAGTAGTTTTGCTTTTTTAAAGGAGAAAAGACATAAAGTGACATCTGAAGTTGTCCCGAATTTTTAAAAAGACACCTTAACTATGCATATGTCCTATTACCCCCTAAACTATTCAGAACATATATTATTACATCATTTTTGAATCAATTCTAAATCTGAAATGGCAAGTGTAATCACACACTAAAAATCATTGTGTGACACATGTTAATTCAATTTGAAATATTTTTTTTTCATTTTAAGTTTTTCTTTATTTCTTTGTCTTACTTTTTGACTTATTTTAGTTTTCTTATTTTAATTTTAATTTCATTTCAATTTTTAATTTATCTTCCGTCCGAACTATCAAGCACCCTCCATTTTCTTTCTTTATTTCTTCTTCTTCAGTTCTTATCTTCACATAACCCCACACCCATATCAAGTTGAGCCCCTCCATTTTCTTTCTCTTTTCTTCTTCTTATTTGGTCAAATTTCTTACTTTCCAAAATTATACTATTTTTTAGACTTTGTTGAGCTATTGATAACAAAACTAATTATTATTCTAAGAAAGATCAAAATTTTTGAAGGTATGATCATTTAATTTATCTCATTTCCATATAAATTCAAAACTAGAAATGATAATTTTGAAAGCATAAGAATTCTCCAAAAAATTAAAAATTTTAATTAGAATGTTGATTAAAAAACTAAATAATGTCTACTAATCATCTTGAAATCTAATGGGCTTATCACATTTTTCGAAATGTATTACAATATCTAGATATAATTTTAAAATTAAAGAGAGTTAATCTAATAGTAGAATAAAAGAGAGATGGAGTTGTGGTAAAAATTGACATTGAAAGTGAAAAGTCAATGAAGATGACAATGAATTATTGAAGAAGAAGGAAGAATGAATAAGAAAAAAATAACAAGGAGAAAAAGTTAAAATAATAATAATAAAATATATATTATATAGTAATATTCTTGTAAAAATAAAATTATATTCGTTTTTTTAGTTTGTTCATGCTCTTTAAGAGAGTCTATACACTATCCATGCCAGGTGGACCAAAAATGATGGAATAATATCAGTTCAGGATTGTTTCAGTGGGTAATAGGACACTTGCATAGTTTAGCTGTCTTTTTAAAAATTTGGGATAACTCCATCTGTCACTTTATGTCTTTTGTCTTTTTAAATCTATAAGATAGCTAAAGACATGTCATTTATAAAGAAATTTGTAGCTAAAGACATGTCATTCAGAAACAATATATATACTTTTTAAAAAAAGACATCAACTGACACCTAAATTTAATCAAATTTTCAAAAAGATATCTTAACTATACGGGCGTTCTACTCAGGGGCGGAGCTACAGCCCGTGAAGGGTGGTCAGCTGACCACCTTTCGCCGAAAATGAAGTCGTATGCATAGGCAATACACTCTATGATATTTCGTTATATAAATAAATGCACACACTAAATATCAGTGGAGGTTGATAGTCTTGTGGTAAGTGTGTTCTGTTCAGTGCCAAATGTCTGCAGTTTGATTCTTGCAGAGGCAAATGTACAACAACCATTTTTAAGTTTAAAGAAAAAAAAGGGGAAATGAATATGTCATTTTATTTCAAACCCACTTACTGGTAATAAATATATTTTGTACACCCAGTAGCTAAAAAAATTTACTCTTCTAATTTTGAACACCCTTGACAATCTTGAACTGATATTATAATATCATCTTTTGTCCATTTCACATAAAGAGAGTGTGCACTCTCTTAAAGAGAGTGAGCAACCTAATATAATTAATATAAAAGAATTTTGCAGGTTAAATAAATTGTTACTTCACCATAATTCTCTTATATAGTTTAAAATTTGTGAAATGTTGTGGCTATAATACCTTTTCGGAACTTACAAATTCATAATTTTTGTTTCAAAATCTAAAGTGTGAATTCACATTCAAAATTTAAAAATGACGATAAAAATTGAGATAGAAGGAATAATATTTATCGTTACAGATATGCATGATGCGTAACTTATGCAGCAATGTAATATTTGCGTACACCGAGGCCATTCGTAGATATATGATAGTCACCGCTAAAATAAACTAATTTTTCCCTTAAACTTGGAAAAGGGTCAAAAATATTTCTGAACTATGCGATATAGATTACTTCTGTCTTCTGTTATATTTTAGGATTGAAAGTACGCTGTCATTATTACAAGAGATCACAAATACCTCTCAAGAGTTAACACCCAAAAGTTTTAATGACGTGGCTAGCCATATGGACTTGTCCCTCCACTTAAGCTGTCAATTAGTGGAGGGACATTAAAAGACTAGTCATTGTTCTTTTTATATTACTATTTTCATTCATTGATTAATTGTCATAGTTTTCTTTTACTACACTAGTTCACTTTTAATTGTCATGATTTATTTTTTAGAGTCAAATTTTAGAAATTTTGACTATATTTTAAGTGTATTTTTCATCATTTTGGTATGCATAAAAATTACAATTTATAGTACTTTTGTTATAGTTTTTTAATATTTAAATTATGCTTAATATATCAAATTAATGTAATCTAATTTAACTTTGAAATTAGTCGAATTGACTTTCTAGAAGCGCAACATGACATATAAAAATAGACGGAGGGAGTAATAACTTTGACTAAGATTTTATAATGTAATTTTTCATCGTATTATGTAAGAAATTAGAATATATAGTATTTTCGTATAGCTTTGACATTTTTTATTTAAAATAACGAAACAATGTATTCTAGTTTAACTTTAAAAATTAGTAAAATTACCTTTTGATAAATATAACATAATAATTAAAAGTGGGCCACGGAAGTATATTTTTAGGAGAGAAATGAGTAAAAATATACTTTTTGTAGGTAAAATTATTAAATAATTTAAAGTGATATCTTTTTTGTTTCTTACAATTTCGATTTAAAAAAAAAATCATGTCAGAAAATTTAAATGAAAAATCAGTTAAATAGGTTTGACAATTGTGTAGGTAAAATATTTATCATTGGGTGACTTTGAGGTTGTGAAAAAGAGTTGAGTGACTTTGTATGAAAAATCTCTTAGTTGAGGGATCATGTGAGATATTATCTTCTTAATGTTAATGAGTATATGTACATTTTTCATTTTCTCTTTACTAAATTTAGGGATAATTTTGGAGACCTCCTCAAGATATGATTCAATTATCGTGGACCTCCAAGGGCGAAGCTACCCGAGGGGCAAGGGTGTCAAGCTACACCCCTTCGCCGAAAAATTACATTGTATATATTTCTTTGGCATGACGTGTTACAAACAACGAGAACACAATGACAAAAATAGAAATGGAGAAGAAAAAGTATTCACACTCATATTACTGGTTGAAGCGATATAAGCAGAAAATATAAGAATGCTATAATTATACATCAGAACTTGCTTCCCGTTTGGTATGCGATATGGTATCATGATATGGAATTATGAAATGCTATCATGATATGGAATCATGAGATGAAATTGAAGTTTTGTTTGCGTTGGTGTGACATTTTAATATTAATAAAAATATGTATTGGATGTCACATTATATATCATGTTATGTCTATTGATGAACATTACATTTGTGCCTCTTACTCTCATCAATTGTGGAAGAAAGTGATTGTTAGTATTTAGTAACTTATATAACCACCAACTCTTCATTTCATCCATTATTTTGTGTCTATGTCTTGTAAATTACGTAACATTTGAGTCATTCATTTGGCAAATTTACGATTCACTATCTCTTATTCATTGCAAGAAAGAATTCATCACCCATAAATTTTGTAGTCTTCATTTGTGTTTGGATACAAGAAGAAACAAGAGATCTACAAGAAAATATAGAGTGTGAAAGATTAGTAGTAGAATATTGAGATTTGTGTAGTGAAAGAGAGAGTTGAGACACAGAAAATGTTCTAAGTCTTCCACTATATTCACTATACAAAAGAGAGTTTTATTTGTTGAAGTAATGTTTTCTTTTGGACTCTTTAACTAATCTAGAGTTATTTGAGTTATACACTATTGTTGAGATGTTGTATCGTGGAGGGGAAAACTCAAGAGTTATACTGCTGGACCAGTGTATATTATGCCACAGTGGGCTTGAATCTCCTTAAAGAGAGCGAGATATTCGTGTTTCGGCCTAAAGATTTGTTTATACATTTTTGATAATTTTATTTCAACTGTAGTTTATTGTATTTGTTGTATATTACACCAACAATTTTAAGGAAATTCATGTTTTGTTACAGTTTGAAAAAATGTGGATATCAAGATAGGGATCACAACATCTGTCGCGCTCTGAGCTACCCTTGATACGTGGACACGGAACCTAGGACCACAAGTGATTGCAAGCTAACCTTGTTGACATTATCATGAGCATACGAAAGATAATAAACTTAATACGGAGCTAAATCATCATTTAAACTGAAAAGTTGGGAATACCCATATACTATAACTGAGATAAATGAAGTATTGATTAGTTTAATACAAAGAAGTTACTAAATCAACAATAAGCTAAAAGTATTTATGTCTGAAATAAGCCTCTAAATGACTAAGAATAATGGGAAAAGCCTCAACTAAGCCTAGCGAAAATTGAAACTAAAGGACTAAATACTGAAAAGTAACTCATGACTATTGTCCTCGACAGTTCTTTACTAAAATATACATAACGTTTTACTCGAAGGTCTGATCTTAGACAGGTTGGTGTCTACGGAAAGCTAATTCAATTATCTATCTGTGGGTAGGACACCTAATTAATTTTGTGCTAAGAGTTTATGATCAATTGAAGTTGACCCAATTGTAAATCCCCCTAAACTGTCTGCTAATTTCCATTTATGGTCGAACCTATGGACCATAGATCGAATGACAGTTCGTGATGGTCAACCGTGGTTCGTATCAGAGAGTGGGTGAATGGGATGTCGACGAAGATCACATATTATAGATCAAAGTCTGACTTACGGACTGTAGGTCCATCCATCAATCAGGACTTAACCAAATTTTCCTGGGCTGAGATTTTGGGGGTTTCTGACCATATTAACGGATTTGCAGGATGGAACGTTGGTCAGGCTATGGTCTGTCGATGTCCACCATTTGTTGCACCTGCTAATCTTTATTAAAGATGGTTTTTGGTGTGTTTTGGATACGGGTTGTTACATTATCTCCCCCTTGGGACCATTCGTCCTCGAATAAAGACTAAACTTGCTGGATTAGAGGGAGAGAGCTGCAATCCCTACTACTGAACACAGAGTACTAAGTAATTAAAATATATATTAAATGTCACATTATATATAATGTTATGCCTATTGATAGACATTACATTTGTGCCTCTTTACTCTCATCAAATGTAGAAGAAAGTGATCATTAGGTTTTAGTAATTTATGTAACCACCAACTCTTCATTTCATCCATTATTCTATATATATGTCTTGGAACTTATGTAACATTTGAGTTATCATTAGACAAATTTATTATCCACTATCTCCTATTCATTACAAGGAAGAATTTATCACCTATAAATAGTGTAGTCTTCATTTGTATTGAGATACAAGAAGAAACAAGAGAAATACAAGAAAATATAGAGTGAAAAAGATGAGTGGTATTATATTGAGGTTTGTGTAGCGAACGAGAGAGTTGAGACATAGAAAATGTTCTAAGTATTCAATTATATTCACTTTACAAAAGAGAGTATTATATGTTGAAGGAAGGTGTTCTTTTGTGGAGCATTGTTTGAGATATACATTGTTGTTGGGTTGTTGTATCCTGGAGGGGGGAAATCAAGAGTTATACTGCAGGACCAGTGTATATTATGCCGTAGTGGGATGAGATCTTCCTAGGACCTAGATGAGAATTTTTAGGATTTGACGTTCGGGTACGACTCCCCAAGGGACACCTTATGGGTCCTTGAGGAGGACCCAAGACTTTGCAAGAAAGTTGTCAAGCACTACCCAAATGGCGACCGTAGTCGACGGGCAAGATTGAATGACGCCCTATCGTTTGGGGGCATAGATCCACAATTAGTTATGGGATCTAAGCCCCAAAGAAATGACTCTCTGAACTAAATGACGCCCACCAGGATGGGTCTTTGTTATGAAATAGAGTAATGACGTGGAGGAAAGCCAGAGTAATGACACGGAGGACAACGAGGCTAAATCAGAAGATAATTTTATTCAGCCTAGAAGGAGTAATCGTGTCAAAATACCATCTAAAAGATTTGTTGAGTTTGTCTAACAAAATGTGGGGGTAAAGTGTGAGCTAAATATGGGGCAAGTGGAATAGCAAGTGTCAGATATAAATCTATTATCACTAGGCGTAGTTAGTTTAGACTATCATTGTTGCATCGTATCCCTAATTCTCGTCTCTATTTTCTTCTGTAATTCTCTTCTCATCTCTTCTCTGTTTCTTCTTCTTTCCTTGCAGTTCTCTGTAATCATAGTCTTTGTAATTTGTTTAGTAATTAATAGAACGATTAGCTGGTTGCTATTGTGTTTGTTTCAATCTTCATTCAAACGACGCCCAGTAGATGGGCCATCGTTTTGAAGCCTGCAAAAGTTGTCTGTGATTTGGCCATGCTTGGGGTGTTTTGGTTAATTCATCCCAAGTCTTTTAAAAGATGTTGACGGTTTTTTTAGGGGTTTTTAGGTATTTTAAGTTATTTTGTACTCCTAGAACCTAAGTTAGTCTTCACTTTTCAAAATCAAAACCTCCCACCCAAGAAAATCTCTCTCTAAACCCCATTGAAGCTTAAACTCAAGGTAGAACTTGGATTGAAGGTTTTGGGGGAGTTCTTCACAAAATCTCGTGGGTTACTTCAAAGAAGGTATGATAGTTCATCCTTGATTCTTCTCTCATGCAAGGAGCCAATCCAAAGAATTTTCAAAAAGGGTTTCAAGTTCCTAAATTCTTCTATTTTGAATTTAAATATGGGTTCTTGCATAAAAATGTTTTAATGAAAAAAATATGAAATTTTTCAATGTTAGTTAATGATTTTACGGTCAAAAACTCAATAGACCTATGAATATGCAAATCCTCAACTTTTAAATTATGAAGTGGGTTTAATGTATATGATTAGATAATACTAGAGAAGTGTCTCTTATGTCGTAGTGTGAATTACCTACTACCTTTGTGCTTTATTATGATGATCTTTTGGAGAATTGAGAAAAGGTGTCAAAGGCTTGCATGAAGGATAAGTTTGATCTATCTTGCTTAGTTCTTATTGAATTTATCTTATATCTGTGTATTGTCATTATGTCCTTGAAGACATTGAGATGTTATAATGTATAAGCATGAGTTGTGTTTTAAATCATTTTCGGAAAATATGTTTTTTATAGGTTTTTGACTTTTTCATAGTCGCCACTTAATTTTTAAAGGAAAATTAAGAAAACTTTTATTTTCAAAAGACTTAAACAGAAAAATCGTTTTGAAAACTTAAAAGGGGGTTCGGGGATTCTTATTTATATTTTAGGAAGGTTTTTACGGCACCTAAAATATTCGCTAAATCCCGATTATCCAACAACTAACTTATTTGGCTAAAAATATTCTAACTTAATTTTTGAGATAAAAACTATTTGATGTTGTTTGAAAAAAGGAAGTATTAATTTTACTATCTAAGTGAATTTTAATTTGAAAAATTTATTCTAAGCATATTTACTTATTTGATTTAATCGAGTCGTTAAAACAAAGTGATGTCTTATGGGAGATTTGAATTTTTCTAGCCCTAAAACTAATAATAAGTATCAATCAGCAAGTTAATGATAAAGTAGAGAGAGAGAGAGAGAGAGAGAGAGAGAGAGAGAGAGAGAGAGAGAGAGAGAGAGAGGGAAAGAGTTGGGTCCAAATCCAATTTTTGTTTGGATCCATTTCGCTTTGGATTTTTGACAATTTTAATTTCGTACCTGTCCTAAGTTCTAGCAAAACAATACCAAGATGACAAGGGATTAGGCCCAATTTTTAAAAAATACAACAATAAACAAAAGAAAAGCTTGCTTTTGGCCACACGACTTCAACTCTTCCATTGACTTCATACCCTTTACTTTTGGGGGATCTGTTCGTCAATTTTAAGGTTGGGAGATTCGATGGAGAATTTATGGCTCTCCCAAAATGCAATAGGTGAGTCAAGAGTTCATGGCAAACTCAGACGGTTTTTACATGCATAAAAAGGAAAAGAAACGTTAGCATATGACCTAACCAAAACGGGCAGTAAAAAAGAACATACTAAATTATGCAAAGGGAAGGAATGAGACATATATACTTATAACATAATTAAAGGAAATCATATAAGGCCAAACAGAAAGCTAAAAAAATGACTAAAGAACATTCTGATTGTTCCAACTAAATTAATTAACATGGTAGTTAGCTATATGCGCTAAAGTAATCAAAATCAAACTTCACTTAACTGCATAAAATATTATAATGAACAATATTTTTTATGAGAATTAAGTAAAAGGTGAGCCAACAATAAACCTACAGATATTACTAGCATATGCATAAGCTGGGGAGGAAAAGTAACAAGCTAAAAAAATAAACATGATAGGCAAGTCTCACATACTACTCCTTTTAAAATATATATATATATATATATAATTTAGCACTAACAAATTTAGCACTTAGAGAGCACTCGAATAAAGGGCGATTTTTCAGCAATAAACTCATACTTAAGTCGCTAACGCATGCACATGAATGACCTTAGACTTTGAACAAGAATCTCAAAAAACTGCTTTTTTAAGACAGGATCAAGACAAGAGAGCGCTCATGTACAAGGAAAAAAAAATATTAACAACAGTACTAGGATAATATTTAACTTAAACACGAGACAATCGATTAACACACGAGAGATCTAACTAAGCAAACAAAGTAACTCAAAACTCTAAGTGACATGCTATAAGCTGCTGAAATTATACAAAATATTTAACTATAATTATCTATCAATTAGACAAAATAAAGAAAGAGACTTCCCATATATTAGTTAGACCTCATATTCCGCAAATATAAAGTAAGGGAAAGAACTAATTCAAATAGAAATGGATTCACTGTAAAAGAAATTTGACTGACATTAACATGAACTCAAATCACAACAACTACAAATTCTCGTATTTAAATACAATACTCAAGAAGCCTACCAAACGGTAACTCGGGAAAAGAATATAAATAGCTAATTTTTAGATCTTTTTGGACTAAAACTTCAGTAAGCTTAATTAATAACAGATAGTATTAAATAAATAGTATAAAATAAAATTATTATTTACTGTGTACTAATCCTAGTCCTATTAGGATTAGTACTCCTTAACCCTAGTCCTATTAGGATTAGTATTTACTGTGCACTAATCCTAGTCCTATTAGGATAAGTACTCCTTAATCCTAGTCCTATTAGGATTAGTACTCCTTCCTATATCTCCTATATATATCTCCCATGTATTCCCTTAACACTTCAATACAATCAATATTCCTCCACCATCATCACACCCCTCGACACCTTGAACGAAATCATTCCCGAAAAAGATCTCGCCATGTGCGTCGTTCGGGGGCTCCCATCAACTTACTCCTCCATTAAACAGGCGGTTCGCATCAGTCCAACACCCTTTGACCTGGCTACTCTCTCCTCGTGGCTAAAAAGTGAAGAAATCAACATGGATCTGGAGAGCAAACTTCTTCTCCGAGAAGCCGCTATTATGGAGCCGGCCACCGCCCTCACCGCAAGCCAGAACTATCGTGGGGGGCGTGTTGGCGGCCAGCAGGGGAGCCGCTGCGGCTACGGCAGAAACAGCGGAGGCCGCGGGCGCGGCGGTTGGCAGGGCAGTCATCCGTCGTACGACGGTCAGCAGCACGGCAGCAACAATATCCTGCACTCTTTCGGCAGCGGCGGCCAGTCATCTTCTAGCGGCGGGCAGGGCACTTACGAGCGGGATCGTCCAACTTGTCAAATCTGTCAGAAAACAGGACACACAGCTGTTCATTACTGGTTTCGGTATGAGGAGAGCCGAAATAGTGATAACCGTGCCAATTATGCATCTCAAGCCGGCCCTTCCTCTGAATGGTTGTTGGATACTGGGGCCAACATGCACGTTACTTCTGATCTATCCAAGCTTAACGCTCCAAATACATGTCATGGCTCCAATGGTATTACTGTTGGCAACGGTGAGTCCCTTAATATTTCTCACACTGGCACGGGTACCATTAAAACCCCCACCGCTATCTTTCACCTAGGTAACTTTACCCACGTCCCTTCTATTAAAATCGATCTCCTTTCAGTTCACCAATTCACAAAAGACAATAATTGCTCACTCTTGTTCACCTCTAATGATTTTAAAATCCTAGACAATAATACCAAGAGGGTGATTTTTCAGGGCCCCTGTGAGCATGGTCTGTACGTTCTTCCTGGCACAAGTTCGTTTGCCCACCAAGTTTCAGAAAGCGTTCCTGTGGCTCCGGTGGCTCTTTCGGCTGATGGCCACAGTCTGTTGTGGAACAGTCATCTGGGTCACCCGTCTACTCAAATAATAAATTCTTTAATGTCTCAATTAGGTTTTTCTTCCATTCATGTAAACAATTGTGACTCCTGTTCAATTGCTAAATCTCATAAATTACCTTTTACTCTATCTGAGAAGCGTACAACTGCACCTTTTCAACTTATTCATTATGACCTATAGGGTCCTGCTGTTGTTCCTTCATTTGCTGGTTTTCGCTATTATATTTTTTTTTGGATGATTTTACAAAATAAACTTGGTTGTACCCACTAAAACACAAATCACAGGCATACACCACCTTTGTCACTTTTGAAAAAATGGTCAAAACACAATTCAATTCTCATGTTAAACTTTTTCGAAGTGACAATGGAAAGGAATATGTAAATAACATCTTTGGCCAGTTTCTGCAATCCCTGGGAATTATACATCAAACCTCCTGTCCATACACTCCCGAACAGAATGGGGTGGCTGAGCGTAAGCATCACCATCTCATTGAAACGGTGGCTACTCTTCTACATTAATCTCATCTCCCTGTCTCCTTTTGGGTAGAAGCTCTAGCCACCGCAAACTACCTCATTAACAGAATGCTCAGTCACTTCCTCTCCAACAAATCACCCTATCAACTCCTTTACCAAGAACTTCCCAATTATACCAACCTCCACGTCTTTGGGTGTCTTGCCTACCCTTGGCTACGCCCTCATATTACTCACAAATTACAACCCCGATCCCGTACTTGTATTTTTTTGGGCTATCATCCTACCTCCAAGGGTTATCGCTGTCTTGACCCACAAACTCATAAAGTCTACATATCTCGTCATGTCAAATTTGTCGAAAATGAGTTTCCCTACGAGTCTATTTCCTCCTCCACAAATACATCATTCATTGGCGTCCTTCCCCTTTTTCCAACATACTCAAAGGGTCCCTCACCACCTTCCCCCACACCTCCACCCACTACCCAACCACCCCTTATCACCCCTTCGACCATCACCCACAATACACCCGCAACCACCACCCACACTCACAACCAACCCGAACCACCCCATACCCACAACATCTCCAGCCCAATCCGTTTTGGGTCCTTCCCGGCCACCCCCGAATCACCACCGCCCATGCCACCCCCCAATACTCATCCCATGTTAACCCGTGGCAAAGCCGGTATCTTTAAACCCAAAACCTTTCAGGCTACCATACTACCAAATACATCCCTTCCCGATAGTGAACCAACAACCTACTCTGTTGCCTCAAAAAATGCTTATTAGTGTAATGCTATGGATGACGAGTTTAAGGCTTTGACTAATCAGAAAACTTGGGTACTTGTACCTAAACCCCATGGGCGGCACCCAGTGGGCTGTAAATGGGTGAACAAAATTATATAATGTTATTACTTGTGCCATTTCACAAAAACAATTATGACTTGTGTGATTTGTGAGTCAACTGTAAGAATTATTATTTAATTATTATTCATGATTTCTTACTTATAGCCCAATTTTACTTGCAATCCAAGTAGTATAATAAATAATATTTAATTAGGATATCATCCGTACATTAGTTATTTGATGCACGTACAAGATTAAGTTATAACCTCTATAAATTGGTCCTCCCTCCATGCACCCAGTAGGGTTATCACATATTCTCTATAATAATTCAATCGTTGACGGTTGTGATAACATAAAATTAGGGCAAGGATGTAGAAACCAATTTACGACTAACGTTTCCCCTTTTCTCCTTGATGATGTCTTCCTCATCGGGTATGTACTCCTAACGATCTATATGTACGATTATCGTGTTCAAGATCCTTATATTATGTATCCAAGTATTTAATCTTATATGAACTACATAAGCTACTAATATATCATTACATTTGAAGAATAATGATAAGCTAATAATATTGTAAAATAATGATAGGTTGAAATTATCATACCTTTCCTTTGATTTCTCACATTTATATGTGAAGATGATTCAACAATAAATGCATATCTAATATAATCTCATAAGCTAGATTCGAAAAGAATCATGTATAGGTAAATTTACTGTTATTCTATAAGCTAGAGAGATTATTCATATTAAACCTTCAACTCAAATAAAACATTTCAAAATAAAATGAAAAAGAAACATAGTAATGTCAATAATAGTCCAATTGATGAATAACGGAATATTATTATGCAAAATGTGATATTTAAAATTTTTAAAAAATCATATTTATCAGTAACTAATATAAATGGCAATTTAGGACGCAAATTGCCATTTATCTAATTAAATTAAGCCTTTAGCCACTTTGGGAAGTTGACAATGAGAAGAGTAAGGGTTTTGTTTACTATGAGAGGAGTAAAAATACAAATTAATTAATCATGAAGATTCATAAGAATAGAAAAAATAATTATATGCAGTTAACATGAAGTAAATCATCAAAAACGCACTAACAAAAAATTAATTACACATTTATTGATTTAATATCAACTACTGCATGTTATGACGCTTTCTCCAGCTAACATGTGGTCAAGGGAGAGATAATGATATGTTATGTGGTATCACATCCTAGACGTAGATATGACGATTGTGGGTGTAGAAGATAGACTCACGGCTGACTCAACAAAATTGGGGGCCTAAAAGTCAAACCTTAACTAGGGGCCCTATTATCCTTTTATTTTATTTTACAAAAAAATAATAATGATGTACTATATATATATTTAAGGTCAAACATATAAACAGATCCCTAAACTTGTTGGATTTTTCCCCTCAGGTAACACAACTATGCTATTTCCCTATTGAATCATTGAATCATCCATAATTTGTTCCTTTTAAACACTCTTGGCTGATAGTGAAATCAGATTTTGTGAGGGTTATTTGTAGGAGATACACATATTGTTCGAGAACTCATTAGTTCAACTGATTGTGAAACTGTTCGACAATAATTTTGTTTTACTTCAAGTTATTTGAACACATTATAAAACAAATTAGACTAACACAAGTTAATTTTCATTCCTTCAATCAAAATCATTACAATACAAACACTATTGAAGACATTTACAATTTAAAAAGCTGGTCAAAATCAGTCAATAGAGTCTAAAATGAACAAATCATGGGTGGTTTAATGATTCCAAAGGAAAATGGCGTAGTTGAGGTACCTGAAGGAAAAAACCCAACAAGTTTAGGGATTTGTTTATTGAGTTCGACCTTTATTAAAAGCTATTTTCTTGTCTTTTTAGATGTGAGGTCATTAATTACTGTTTTTTAATAATTGTTTTAGTAATTCCTTTTAAATTAATGATATAGCTAATACATTCAATCTCACATTGTTGATCTTAGATTAGATTTTATCAATTTTAGTTTCAAAAAACATCTTTCATCCGAGGCAATAATTACTTGAATTGTTAACATTATTCTATAAGCAATATAAGCATTACAAAAAAAAAATCAAGTATTTTTATTTGATTGAGTATTTTCATCAAATTATTATGTTTTACTTGTATTATTTCTCTTTATAATAACTAAAAGGATAATATATATACATATATATATATATATATACTTACTAATTAAGAATATCAATAATAACAAAAGTTCAAGAAAATTTATAAAATTAAGTTAGAATAATAAAACCTGACTCGTGACTATGATAAGTTGATATAATAATATTGAAATAGTCTTGCATTCCTTCAATATAATGAATGCTTGTTGCACTTCTTAAGATTTTGAAGAAGACACTCAAAAGCAAATTTTGTTTTTTTTTTTTTGACTTGTAAGCAACAATAAATCAACTTTTTAGGAGAGAATTCAACATTGAAAATAAAAATAATACAATAGAAGATATAAAAAGATGAGTAGAAGGTAAATAATAATATAAGGTCAAAATTTTCGGATATGAATAAGAAAGCACAATTTCCCGCTTGAGAAATTTTTTTTCATAAAATATTTCATTTCCTTAGAAAAAGTGGTAAAACCTAACTGCTATTTTTATTTTTTTGTTATACTTATTACATGTGTTTTATTTTTAATAAAATATACCATTAATTTTAAGTAATATGTGTAAGTACTTTCTTTAAAAAATTGAGGGGACTAAAAAATATGAGGCCCCAAGCGACGACTTTAATGGCCCAGTGGTTAAGTCGGCCCTGGATAGACTCTTTGTTAATATTGCTGCCTTTTTTTTAATGGCCTCATAGGGTTACTTATAAAAATTTTCGTTTCTCCGATTCTTTCCGCTTTTATCCATCAAATGATAAGATTGGTTTGTGAGTCAATGAAAGAAACAAGAGTTTAGTATATCGAAGGGTTCAAGGTATTTGAAATTGTATTATGAAAAGAATTTTAAAAAGATGACGGAATAAAACCTCTCGTATGATCCCTTGGTTTGTAGTTAAAGGATTTATTGAATTTTTGCTTATGAGTTTAGATATGACTATGGGATGTGAACTAGTTCGGTACAACTTGCTAGATATTTATCTACTTTTCTAAAGATCGAGTTTTTGTTTGGGTGACAAGGAAAGATGTGTGGAATATTCTATGTCGTTATGTCAAGATAGATTGTTCGAATTATGATAGAATACTTATTGATCATTGACTGTGTGGATCTATTGTTTTATATGATTAATGAAGATTTCGAAGGAATTGAAACTACTTTCCAGACTGTTATGATGTGTTATAGAGGCTTTTGATAGTGAGTAGAGGTTATGAGCTTTTAGTATAACAAAATTATTGGAGTGACCAAGAATTTCTTAAGAGTTAGTATGAAATATATGATGGTTTTGAATATTACCTGAAATTTGGTATCTAAAAAATTACGTGGAGTTGATATTGAGTGTGATTTTATTTTTTTATCTCGATGGTAAAGTACTTAAGATTTATGAAGTAGTTCTGTAAATATTAGGTGTGACTCATTTATGCTATGTAATTCTAAAATGGAAAGATAGAGCCATATTTTTTTACTTTTTTTAAGGGTACAATGTGTTTTCTAAGGAGACTTTGATACTAGTGACAATTTGAGAGTAAGGTAAATGGTTGGTGCAGTTATGATGTTTGTCGGTATTAAGAATGTTAGCTTCAATGGAGTATTGGGAGGAGTATGTGGGGTTTGATTAATCGAGTGCTTGTAATGTTGTGATGGAGATTAGACTGGTTGATTATGGGTGGCTAAAATTTGAGAGACGGAGTAAGATGAATGAAATTTTATTTATATGGGCCCTATGGAAGGAGTATGTTTTGTTATTCGACCTTACTTCTGTATATTCTTATGTGACCAACTACTTCATTCTTGACATGGTTTAGAGTATGATTCACTTTCTACGTTCGTGTATATTTTTGCTATTATGGGTGAATTCCTAGTGGTGAATCGGGTGTACGGATCTTGTGATTTTTCTCGTAGGGTGGCATCCTAGGTTAGACTTGTTCATTTCAGTTATGGAAGATTTGGTGTTGTTTAAGATGGTTAAAGTATACTAGTGATCTACATGCACAGCCTTGCTTATGAGAACTTATATAAGATCTATGAAGAGATGTCATTGTCTAAGAGTGTTTTTAGAGGTTCTACATTTTAAATGTATCGCTTGTTGGGTGTTTACTTGATCATTTCCTTCTATGGGTAAGATAAGTGCTATTCTCCCTTAACGAGTACTCATTATCTAAAGATCAAATTTTTATAACATAAATTCGTGAAAAAGATTGTATTGTATAAGGGAATCTTAATAAAATCTATCATGATTTTTGCGTTATGAGTGTGTGGTGAATACTTCAATTTCACTTCGCGTGGTAGGTGGTATTGATTCAGAATTTGATTGTGGT
Source organism: Solanum chmielewskii (assembly GCA_027704785.1). Taxonomy (NCBI): domain Eukaryota; kingdom Viridiplantae; phylum Streptophyta; class Magnoliopsida; order Solanales; family Solanaceae; genus Solanum; species Solanum chmielewskii. Next base: position 5,066,994 of record JAKWIX010000327.1, read on the forward strand.
TATGTAAAAAAAAATCATCATGGTGATTATGTTATAGTCCAGAGTGATTGAATTCAGGGGTTATTCTGTGGGTTTATAAAAGTTTTATTCGAAAGTTGAGTTCTTAGTATCTAATCTTGATGAAATAGTCTTAAGTAGGAACTCACTTGGAAAGATGAACATCGACTAGTAGGTCATAACTGAGCTTTGATATCATTGTTTATCTTCCTTATTCTTCCTTATGTTCGAGGATGAACATGGATTTTAGTGGTGGATAGTGTAATGACCCAGAAGCTCATTTTTGGAAATTTTTACAAAATTCTCGTTTTATACATCTCGGTAGTTTCCCAGACTCACTTTTGATCAATTTGTGAAGTTGGATTTGAAATTTTTGAGATATTTGTTAATTACAATTTGTTAAATTAACGGGTGTTTTAAAATAATTAATTTTAGTTAGTAGCTAATGGCTAAGTGCACACTTTATTTAAAAATCCAATACTATTTGGCACAAATATATTAAAATAACTAAATGTTGTTAATCAATTATGTACAAAATTACTAAAGAAGCGAGCGGATTATACTGAGAAAAATATTTGTGTGGCACTAACAAGAGGTAAATGACCTCCCTGTATGAAAATCTTCATGATTTATGCCTTCTTATCTTATTTCCACACGTATACAATGTTACTGATTTGCGGAGATAAGATAAGAAGGCATAAATCGTGAAGATTTGCTAACTAGGAGTTCGTTTTCTTCTTGTTAGTGTCACAAAAATATTTTTCTCACTATACTCCTCTCGATTCTTAATTAGTTTTGCATATAATTGTTTAACCCTATTTATTTATTTTAATATATTTGAGCCAAATACTATTGCATTTTTAAATAAAGTATGCACTTAGCCATTAGCTACTAACTAAATTAATTATTTTAAAACACCCGTAATTAAACAATCCTAATTAACAAATAGCTCCAAAATTTCTGACCCAACTTCACAAATTGATCAAAAGTGACTTCGGCCAATACCGAGATGGGTAAAACGGTAATATTATATAAATTTCCAAAAATGACCTTCCGGGTCCGGGTGATTACATATATAAATAATAATAAATCAACATCTCTTTCTCCCTTTTGAGTTTAAACTTCTAAGAAAAAGATTGAGATCAGCTTAAATCTATATAGACAATTTTTCTTTAGGTGATGCCCACAAAAAAAATTGAGATCTCAATGAAAAACTATAATCTTTTGTCAAGATGTTCTTGATCAAGAACTGTAGATCTATTAGCATTCTCTCCAACACCGGGGAGTTGGCTAACAAAGATATACTCCATCTCAGACATTCTTCATATAAAAGTTTCTTGCTTAACTTACTCGAGGTGATCAAATGTCTTGTCCTATAAACATTCGAGTTCAAGTGATTCTTCAGTATCACTATATACCATCTTCATCAAAAACCTAAAAAAATGTAACACAAAGTCAACTCTCAGATCATTGAGAAACAAAAAAAGTACGAAAAATAACCCCTATAAGAAAAAAAAATGAATGTTAAAGCACTACAAACATTCATATCAAAATACTACAAGTTTGGGAAGCTTCCTATCAAGGAAAGAACACACGAACGCTCATCTGATTTCACTAACAAAATGTTAAGTAGGTAAAATTATTTGATGTTATCGGGATTGAAGGGAAGCTTTGTTGGTGCTTCATATTCTTCTTCAACTTTGAAGAAGAATATGAAGCACCAACAAGGTTTCCCTTTAATCCTAACAATGTCGAACGATTTTATCTTTTTGATATTTTGTTGGTGGAATCATATAAGCTTTCATATGCTCTTTGCTTGATACGAAATTTCCTATATTTGAAATATCTCGAAATGTAGGTTTGTAGTATTTTGACTCTTTTTTTCCATAATTTTTGATTATTTATCGCTCTTTTGGGATTCTCAAAATTTGATAGTCGACTTCTTGTTATGTTTCTCAGATTTTGTATGAAGATGATAGTGATACTGAAGAATCATTTGAATTCTTGGATATGATATTTTATTCCTACCTTTTGTTTCAGATTTCTCTTTGTTTTATAGATCTCAACCTACAAAGAAAAATAATGAATATTTTCATCTAGTTCAAGTTTGCAATTACTAAAATCTTTTTATATTCAGTAATGAAATAAATAAACATAAGAAGTTGTTTCAATTTTTAGATTTAGAACATCAAATCAACAATTTTACTAGTATTAAAATTCAAAATCCTAAAAAAAACTATGTAATATAATGCCAATCAAAAAGAAAAAGTAATATTTTTTTAAAAAAATAGAAAAGTAAATTTTGAATAACTTTTATTAGAGTTTTAATCATAAGGCACTTTTTGGACTCTTTCAAGTCTTTAACCTTAATCAAGAATAAGCAATCTAGCCTTTAACTATTTAGAGGAATTTAGAATATGATTTTATACTTTTAAGAAAAGCAAATAGGTTCTATACAGGTATATCACAATTTGTAAAACATTCGTCAAGGATCACAAACTAGCCAGAACATTTTCTCTTAGAATGTTCCTGAATAGACAAAAATATAAACTTAAAACTAATGTTAGAATTCACAAAAAACAGTTATAGAAAGAACAATAGTATAAATCAAATTGAGAAGAACAAAAGGGGCAAACTTGAGGACAAAATTGAGCAAATAATTTGTTGTTGATTTACCTATAATCATGGGTGAAATGGAGTGGAGTTCAGGAAGGCAGGAATGAGGAATTGGCACAAGTGTAATTTTTTTATTACACTAACAATGAAGCCTAGAAAATAAAATTTCGAGGAAGAATGGGGGATTTGGTTCCTTTGTTTTCAAGACTACTATGTGTATTGAGTTTCTTACTTCACATATAGTACCTTTCTCTGTACATTCTATACTTCTGCCTATGACGGGATATATATAGTCAAATCTTATATATATTTTACGTTCTTATTTTTTATTAGATAAATAGTTATTTAATTCTTTTTTGACCTTTGACTAGATGTATTGTTTTATTATTTTTGTAATACGACAAATGATTTGCGTACATTCTACACTTTTATCTTTGATTAAATATATGCACGTTAGACCCTTCTTTGACCTTTAACTAGATATATTAATATAATTAATGTTAATTTTTCATTCAATTATCAAAAGGCTAAGATATATTATTGCTGAAATAAAATTAATGGTTATTTTCCATTCAATACCAAAAAGCTCTTTTCATTTTATTACTGATATTTTTTTCTTTCAATACCAAAAAGCTCTTTTCATTTCCATAAGTATTTGTGTGAAAAACTCTTTTTCTAAGAGAGTAAAAATTATGATCTTTCTCTGTACATGATTATTCTAAAGCTCTTCACTATGATCGAGGTCAAACTCCAAATAAGTTTCTAATTGTCCTTTGTAACACGTTAAGAATTGTTTCCTATAGCTTTGCCTCTATTCTCTTAATATTCAATAGCGCTACCTTATAAATGAATTCCTAAACATAAACAAGACAACACCTGTAAAAATCTAAATGTGGTATCAATCAAGATCTTATCTTCGAACTTCTCCAAAAAAAATTAGCCATCAAAAACTAAAATACCCCTACATAACCAAACTACAATAATCAGACTTCACTGTAACAATCTTGTTTGTTTCAACACTTTTTGAATTTTATAATGATTGATTGTTTTACACCTATAACAATATTAGTCCAGTTAAATAATATAATTTGATTATTATAGCAAAAATTATTCAAAAAGATATTAAATTATATAATTTGAAATATCATAGATATGTTTCTCTACTAATTAAAATTTAATACAAATTCAATACACTAACTAAATAAATAAACTTATTTAGATTTGTTCCCTAATAGTCGTGTTAAATCTCTTTGAAAATTAAATTCATTCAAAATGGAAAACTTTCTATGTAAAAAACATTAATTAAAAGTGTTGATACATAAATTTTAAATAATAATGCTAACTTCATCACACTTTGTGTACAAAGAAAAATCTTGATTGATCTCGATTAAACTAAACTTTCAACCTCAAAATATACATTTAAACATCTTAATTTGTTTTAAGTTTACTTCATTAAACAATTTATCCTCAAAAATGCACATCTGGAATAGACCCTCTTAAATGAGTAAGTAGATGTGCATTGTAGAAATTATTCGTGAACACACTTATATTAAATTGAAGTATCTTGATGATCAGTGGCGCAACTATAGACGGAAGCACACCTTTCTTTCGAAAATTACATTATATATCGGTCAAATCTTATATATGAAATATCTTAAACACCAGCAAAACAAATGGAGACCTACAACACAATGAAAATGGTGTGTGTGTATATATATATATATATATATATATATATATATATATATATATATATATATATATATATATATATATATATATATATATATATATATATATATATGAGAATTACTAGCTATCAGATTCAATTCATTGCTGTAAATTCTTAAATGCCTAAATTTGACATGAACTAATTCAGCAGAAGCTTGGTTACAATTGAATGTAAAAGTATATAAGGGATGTAAGATTGAATCTAGATTTCTTTTTTTTTTAGTTTTGTTATTCAATATTTGACATTCTTCATTACATTTCTTATTATGTCACTATAAATGTCTAGACACATCTATTATTAGTTAAGATTAAATATACCACTTGCTTGTTGTTATGCATGTCAATCAGAAAAGGAAATTATCGCATACATTTGTAGTTGGCTTATGAAAACAACTTCGTAAAACAGAAACAGATCAATCAGAAAATTAATTGATTTTTTTAATAAAAAAACATGCTTATAAACACAAAGGATTCAAGGATAAAATCATACATATCAGAAAATAATAAAATAAACGTACTTTAATTTCTACATTACATATGATTAATTCATAAATTAAAGTTGGTGTACCTTTAGTATAATTTTCTTTTTATGAATAATGACAAATTATTGAAATATACCTGAGAAAAACTAAATACAAAACTATTATGTTATGTTCATCCTTTATTTGTTCCTTTATATAAAAAAGTAAATACATGTCATAAGATTAACTTTAAAAATGTTGGGTTTATGATTCAAAATCAAAGGTGTTCGATATAGAATTGACACACATAATTTATGATTTTGTTATTCGCCTTGTACCATAAAATCAATATAGTAGTTTTGCTTTTTTAAAGGAGAAAAGACATAAAGTGACATCTGAAGTTGTCCCGAATTTTTAAAAAGACACCTTAACTATGCATATGTCCTATTACCCCCTAAACTATTCAGAACATATATTATTACATCATTTTTGAATCAATTCAAAATCTGAAATGGCAAGTGTAATCACACACTAAAAATCATTGTGTGACACATGTTAATTCAATTTGAAATATTTTTTTTTCATTTTAAGTTTTTCTTTATTTCTTTGTCTTACTTTTTGACTTATTTTAGTTTTCTTATTTTAATTTTAATTTCATTTCAATTTTTAATTTATCTTCCGTCCGAACTATCAAGCACCCTCCATTTTCTTTCTTTATTTCTTCTTCTTCACTTCTTATCTTCACATAACCCCACACCCATATCAAGTTGAGCCCCTCCATTTTCTTTCTCTTTTATTCTTCTTATTTGGTCAAATTTCTTACTTTCCAAAATTATACTATTTTTTAGACTTTGTTGAGCTATTGATAACAAAACTAATTATTTTTCTAAGAAAGATCAAAAATTTTGAAGGTATGATCATTTAATTTATCTCATTTCCATATAAATTCAAAAATAGAAATGATAATTTTGAAAGCATAAGAATTCTCCGAAAAATTAAAAATTTTAATTAGAATGTTGATTAAAAAACTAAATAATGTCTACTAATCATCTTGAAATCTAATGGGCTTATCACATTTTTCGAAATGTATTACAATATCTAGATATAATTTTAAAATTAAAGAGAGTTAATCTAATAGTAGAATAAAAGAGAGATGGATTTGTGGTAAAAATTGACATTGAAAGTGAAAAGTCAATGAAGATGACAATGAATTATTGAAGAAGAAGGAAGAATGAATAAGAAAAAAATAACAAGGAGAAAAAGTTAAAATAATAATAATAAAAATATATATTATATAGTAATATTCTTGTAAAAATAAAATTATATTCGTTTTTTTAGTTTGTTCATGCTCTTTAAGAGAGTCTATACACTATCCATGCCAGGTGGACCAAAAATGATGGAATAATATCAGTTCAGGATTGTTTCAGTGGGTAATAGGACACTTGCATAGTTTAGCTGTCTTTTTAAAAATTTGGGATAACTCCATCTGTCACTTTATGTCTTTTGTCTTTTTAAATCTATAAGATAGTTAAAGACATGTCATTTATAAAGAAATTTGTAGCTAAAGACATGTCATTCAGAAACAATATATATACTTTTTAAAAAAGACATCAACTGACACCTAAATTTAATCAAATTTTCAAAAAGATATCTTAACTATACGGGCGTTCTACTCAGGGGCGGAGCTACAGCCCGTGAAGGGTGGTCCGCTGACCACCTTTCGCCGAAAATGAAGTCGTATGCATAGGCAATATACTCTATGATATTTCGTTATATAAATAAATGCACACACTAAATATCAGTGGAGGTTGATAGTCTTGTGGTAAGTGTGTTCAGTTCAGTGCCAAATGTCTGCAGTTTGATTCTTGCAGAGGCAAATGTACAACAACCATTTTTAAGTTTAAAGAAAAAAAATGGGAAATGAATATGTCATTTTATTTCAAACCCACTTACTGGTAATAAATATATTTTGTACACCCAGTAGCTAAAAAAATTTACTCTTCTAATTTTGAACACCCTTGACAATCTTGAACTGATATTATAATATCATCTTTTGTCCATTTCACATAAAGAGAGTGTGCACTCTCTTAAAGAGAGTGAGCAACCTAATATAATTAATATAAAAGAATTTTGCAGGTTAAATAAATTGTTACTTCACCATAATTCTCTTATATAGTTTAAAATTTGTGAAATGTTGTGGCTATAATACCTTTTCGGAACTTACAAATTCATAATTTTTGTTTCAAAATCTAAAGTGTGAATTCACATTCAAAATTTAAAAATGACGATAAAAATTGAGATAGAAGGAATAGTATTTATCGTTACAGATATGCATGATGCATAACTTATGCAGCAATGTAATATTTGCGTACACCGAGGCCATTCGTAGATATATGATAGTCACCGCTAAAATAAACTAATTTTTCCCTTAAACTTGGAAAAGGGTAAAAAATATTTCTGAACTATGCGATATAGATTACTTCTGTCTTCTGTTATATTTTAGGATTAAAAGTACGCTGTCATTATTACAAGAGATCACAAATACCTCTCAAGAGTTAACACCCAAAAGTTTTAATGACGTGGCTAGCCATATGGACTTGTCCCTCCACTTAAGCTGTCAATTAGTGGAGGGACATTAAAAGACTAGTCATTGTTCTTTTTATATTACTATTTTCATTCATTGATTAATTGTCATAGTTTTCTTTTACTACACTAGTTCACTTTTAATTGTCATGATTTATTTTTTAGAGTCAAATTTTAGAAATTTTGACTATATTTTAAGTGTATTTTTCATCATTTTGGTATGCATAAAAATTACAATTTATAGTACTTTTCTTATAGTTTTTTAATATTTAAATTATGCTTAATATATCAAATTAATGTAATCTAATTTAACTTTGAAATTAGTCGAATTGACTTTGTAGAAGCGCAACATGACATATAAAAATAGACGGAGGGAGTAATAACTTTGACTAAGATTTTATGATGTAATTTTTCATCGTATTATGTAAGAAATTAGAATATATAGTATTTTCGTATAGCTTTGACATTTTTTATTTAAAATAACGAAACAATGTATTCTAGTTTAACTTTAAAAATTAGTAAAATTACCTTTTGATAAATATAACATAATAATTAAAAGTGGGCCACGGAAGTATATTTTTAGGAGAGAAATGAGTAAAAATATACTTTTTGTAGGTAAAATTATTAAATAATTTAAAGTGATATCTTTTTTGTTTCTTACAATTTCGATTTAAAAAAAAAAATCATGTCAGAAAATTTAAATGAAAAATCAATTAAATAGGTTTGACAATTGTGTAGGTAAAATATTTATCATTGGGTGACTTTGAGGTTGTGAAAAAGAGTTGAGTGACTTTGTATGAAAAATCTCTTAGTTGAGGGATCATGTGAGATATTATCTTCTTAATGTTAATGAGTATATGTACATTTTTCATTTTCTCTTTACTAAATTTAGGGATAATTTTGGAGACCTCCTCAAGATATGATTCAATTATCGTGGACCTCCAAGGGCGAAGCTACCCGAGGGGCAAGGGTGTCAAGCTACACCCCTTCGCCGAAAAATTACATTGTATATATTTCTTTGGCATGACGTGTTACAAACAACGAGAACACAATGACAAAAATAGAAATGGAGAAGAAAAAGTATTCACACTCATATTACTGGTTGAAGCGATATAAGCAGAAAATATAAGAATGCTATAATTATACATCAGAACTTGCTTCCCGTTTGGTATGCGATATGGTATCATGATATGGAATTATGAAATGCTATCATGATATGGAATCATGAGATGAAATTGAAGTTTTGTTTGCGTTGGTGTGACATTTTAATATTAATAAAAATATATATTGGATGTCACATTATATATCATGTTATGTCTATTGATGAACATTACATTTGTGCCTCTTACTCTCATCAATTGTGGAAGAAAGTGATTGTTAGTATTTAGTAACTTATATAACCACCAACTCTTCATTTCATCCATTATTTTGTGTCTATGTCTTGTAAATTACGTAACATTTGAGTCATTCATTTGGCAAATTTACGATTCACTATCTCTTATTCATTGCAAGAAAGAATTCATCACCCATAAATTTTGTAGTCTTCATTTGTGTTTGGATACAAGAAGAAACTAGAGATCTACAAGAAAATATAGAGTGTGAAAGATTAGTAGTAGAATATTGAGATTTGTGTAGTGAAAGAGAGAGTTGAGACACAGAAAATGTTCTAAGTCTTCCACTATATTCACTATACAAAAGAGAGTTTTATTTGTTGAAGTAATGTTTTCTTTTGGACTCTTTAACTAATCTAGAGTTATTTGAGTTATACACTATTGTTGAGATGTTGTATCGTGGAGGGGAAAACTCAAGAGTTATACTGCTGGACCAGTGTATATTATGCCACAGTGGGCTTGAATCTCCTTAAAGAGAGCGAGATATTCGTGTTTCGGCCTAAAGATTTGTTTATACATTTTTGATAATTTTATTTCAACTGTAGTTTATTGTATTTGTTGTATATTACACCAACAATTTTAAGGAAATTCATGTTTTGTTACAGTTTGAAAAAATGTGGATATCAAGATAGGGATCACAACATCTGTCGCGCTCTGAGCTACCCTTGATACGTGGACACGGAACCTAGGACCACAAGTGATTGCAAGCTAACCTTGTTGACATTATCATGAGCATACTAAAGATAATAAACTTAATACGGAGCTAAATCATCATTTAAACTGAAAAGTTGGGAATACCCATATACTATAACTGAGATAAATGAAGTATTGATGAGTTTAATACAAAGAAGTTACTAAATCAACAATAAGCTAAAAGTATTTATGTCTGAAATAAGCCTCTAAATGACTAAGAATAATGGGAAAAGCCTCAACTAAGCCTAGCGAAAATTGAAACTAAAGGACTAAATACTGAAAAGTAACTCATGACTATTGTCCTCGGCAGTTCTTTACTAAAATATACATAACGTTTTACTCGAAGGTCTGATCTTAGACAGGTTGGTGTCTACGGAAAGCTAATTCAATTATCTATCTGTGGGTAGGACACCTAATTAATTTTGTGCTAAGAGTTTATGATCAATTGAATTTGACCCAATTGTAAATCCCCCTAAACTGTCTGCTAATTTCCATTTATGGTCGAACCTATGGACCATAGATCGAATGACAGTTCGTGATGGTCAACCGTGGTTCGTATCAGAGAGTGGGTGAATGGGATGTCGACGAAGATCACATATTATAGATCAAAGTCTGACTTACGGACTGTAGGTCCATCCATCAATCAGGACTTAACCAAATTTTCCTAGGCTGAGATTTTGGGGGTTTCTGACCATATTAACGGATTTGCAGGATGGAACGTTGGTCAGGCTATGGTCTGTCGATGTCCACCATTTGTTGCACCTGCTGATCTTTATTAAAGATGGTTTTTGGTGTGTTTTGGATACGGGTTGTTACATTATCTCCCCCTTGGGACCATTCGTCCTCGAATAAAGACTAAACTTGCTGGATTAGAGGGAGAGAGCTGCAATCCCTACTACTGAACACAGAGTACTAAGTAATTAAAATATATATTAAATGTCACATTATATATAATGTTATGCCTATTGATAGACATTACATTTGTGCCTCTTTACTCTCATCAAATGTAGAAGAAAGTGATCATTAGGTTTTAGTAATTTATGTAACCACCAACTCTTCATTTCATCCATTATTCTATATATATGTCTTGGAACTTATGTAACATTTGAGTTATCATTAGACAAATTTATTATCCACTATCTCCTATTCATTACAAGGAAGAATTTATCACCTATAAATAGTGTAGTCTTCATTTGTATTGAGATACAAGAAGAAACAAGAGAAATACAAGAAAATATAGAGTGAAAAAGATGAGTGGTATTATATTGAGGTTTGTGTAGCGAACGAGAGAGTTGAGACATAGAAAATGTTCTAAGTATTCAATTATATTCACTTTACAAAAGAGAGTATTATATGTTGAAGGAAGGTGTTCTTTTGTGGAGCATTGTTTGAGATATACATTGTTGTTGGGTTGTTGTATCCTGGAGGGGGGAAATCAAGAGTTATACTGCAGGACCAGTGTATATTATGCCGTAGTGGGATGAGATCTTCCTAGGACCTAGATGAGAATTTTTAGGATTTGACGTTCGGGTACGACTCCCCAAGGGACACCTTATGGGTCCTTGAGGAGGACCCAAGACTTTGCAAGAAAGTTGTCAAGCACTACCCAAATGGCGACCGTAGTCGACGGGCAAGATTGAATGACGCCCTATCGTTTGGGGGCATAGATCCACAATTAGTTATGGGATCTAAGCCCCAAAGAAATGACTCTCTGAACTAAATGACGCCCACCAGGATGGGTCTTTGTTATGAAATAGAGTAATGACGTGGAGGAAAGCCAGAGTAATGACACGGAGGACAACGAGGCTAAATCAGAAGATAATTTTATTCAGCCTAGAAGGAGTAATCGTGTCAAAATACCATCTAAAAGATTTGTTGAGTTTGTCTAACAAAATGTGGGGGTAAAGTGTGAGCTAAATATGGGGCAAGTGGAATAGCAAGTGTCAGATATAAATCTATTATCACTAGGCGTAGTTAGTTTAGACTATCATTGTTGCATCGTATCCCTAATTCTCGTCTCTATTTTCTTCTGTAATTCTCTTCTCATCTCTTCTCTGTTTCTTCTTCTTTCCTTGCAGTTCTCTGTAATCATAGTCTTTGTAATTTGTTTAGTAATTAATAGAACGATTAGCTGGTTGCTATTGTGTTTGTTTCAATCTTCATTCAAACGACGCCCAGTAGATGGGCCATCGTTTTGAAGCCTGCAAAAGTTGTCTGTGATTTGGCCATGCTTGGGGTGTTTTGGTTAATTCATCCCAAGTCTTTTAAAAGATGTTGACGGTTTTTTTAGGGGTTTTTGGGTATTTTAAGTTATTTTGTACTCCTAGAACCTAAGTTAGTCTTCACTTTTCAAAATCAAAACCTCCCACCCAAGAAAATCTCTCTCTAAACCCCATTGAAGCTTAAACTCAAGGTAGAACTTGGATTGAAGGTTTTGGGGGAGTTCTTCACAAAATCTCGTGGGTTACTTCAAAGAAGGTATGATAGTTCATCCTTGATTCTTCTCTCATGCAAGGAGCCAATCCAAAGAATTTTCAAAAAGGGTTTCAAGTTCCTAAATTCTTCTATTTTGAATTTAAATATGGGTTCTTGCATAAAAATGTTTTAATGAAAAAAATATGAAATTTTTCAATGTTAGTTAATGATTTTACGGTCAAAAACTCAATAGACCTATGAATATGCAAATCCTCAACTTTTAAATTATGAAGTGGGTTTAATGTATATGATTAGATAATACTAGAGAAGTGTCTCTTATGTCGTAGTGTGAATTACCTACTACCTTTGTGCTTTATTATGATGATCTTTTGGAGAATTGAGAAAAGGTGTCAAAGGCTTGCATGAAGGATAAGTTTGATCTATCTTGCTTAGTTCTTATTGAATTTATCTTATATCTGTGTATTGTCATTATGTCCTTGAAGACATTGAGATGTTATAATGTATAAGCATGAGTTGTGTTTTAAATCATTTTCGGAAAATAAGTTTTTTATAGGTTTTTGACTTTTTCATAGTCGCCACTTAATTTTTAAAGGAAAATTAAGAAAACTTTTGTTTTCAAAAGACTTAAACAGAAAAATCGTTTTGAAAACTTAAAAGGGGGTTCGGGGATTCTTATTTATATTTTAGGAAGGTTTTTACGGCACCTAAAATATTCGCTAAATCCCGATTATCCAACAACTAACTTATTTGGCTAAAAATATTCTAACTTAATTTTTGAGATAAAAACTATTTGATGTTGTTTGAAAAAAGGAAGTATTAATTTTACTATCTAAGTGAATTTTAATTTGAAAAATTTATTCTAAGCATATTTACTTATTTGATTTAATCGAGTCGTTAAAACAAAGTGATGTCTTATGGGAGATTTGAATTTTTCTAGCCCTAAAACTAATAATAAGTATCAATCAGCAAGTTAATGATAAAGTAGAGAGAGAGAGAGAGAGAGAGAGAGAGAGAGAGAGAGAGAGAGAGAGAGAGAGAGAGAGAGAGAAGAGTTGGGTCCAAATCCAATTTTTGTTTGGATCCATTTCGCTTTGGATTTTTGACAATTTTAATTTCGTACCTGTCCTAAGTTCTAGCAAAACAATACCAAGATGACAAGGGATTAGGCCCAATTTTTAAAAAATACAACAATAAACAAAAGAAAAGCTTGCTTTTGGCCACACGACTTCAACTCTTCCATTGACTTCATACCCTTTACTTTTGGGGGATCTGTTCGTCAATTTTAAGGTTGGGAGATTCGATGGAGAATTTATGGCTCTCCCAAAATGCAATAGGTGAGTCAAGAGTTCATGGCAAACTCAGACGGTTTTTACATGCATAAAAAGGAAAAGAAACGTTAGCATATGACCTAACCAAAACGGGCAGTAAAAAAGAACATACTAAATTATGCAAAGGGAAGAAATGAGACATATATACTTATAACATAATTAAAGGAAATCATATAAGGCCAAACAGAAAGCTAAAAAAATGACTAAAGAACATTCTGATTGTTCCAACTAAATTAATTAACATGGTAGTTAGCTATATGCGCTAAAGTAATCAAAATCAAACTTCACTTAACTGCATAAAATATTATGATGAACAATATTTTTTATGAGAATTAAGTAAAAGGTGAGCCAACAATAAACCTACAGATATTACTAGCATATGCATAAGCTGGGGAGGAAAAGTAACAAGCTAAACAAATAAACATGATAGGCAAGTCTCACATACTACTCCTTTTAAAAAATATATATAGATATAATTTAGCACTAACAAATTTAGCACTTAGAGAGCACTCGAATAAAGGGCGATTTTTCAGCAATAAACTCATACTTAAGTCGCTAACGCATGCACATGAATGACCTTAGACTTTGAACAAGAATCTCAAAAAACTGCTTTTTTAAGACAGGATCAAGACAAGAGAGCGCTCATGTACAAGGAAAAAAAAATATTAACAACAGTACTAGGATAATATTAACTTAAACACGAGACAATCGATTAACACACGAGAGATCTAACTAAGCAAACAAAGTAACTCAAAACTCTAAGTGACATGCTATAAGCTGCTGAAATTATACAAAATATTTAACTATAATTATCTATCAATTAGACAAAATAAAGAAAGAGACTTCCCATATATTAGTTAGACCTCATATTCCGCAAATATAAAGTAAGGGAAAGAACTAATTCAAATAGAAATGGATTCACTGTAAAAGAAATTTGACTGACATTAACATGAACTCAAATCACAACAACTACAAATTCTCGTATTTAAATACAATACTCAAGAAGCCTACCAAACGGTAACTCGGGAAAAGAATATAAATAGCTAATTTTTAGATCTTTTTGGACTAAAACTTCAGTAAGCTTAATTAATAACAGATAGTATTAAATAAATAGTATAAAATAAAATTATTATTTACTGTGTACTAATCCTAGTCCTATTAGGATTAGTACTCCTTAACCCTAGTCCTATTAGGATAAGTATTTACTGTGCACTAATCCTAGTCCTATTAGGATAAGTACTCCTTAATCCTAGTCCTATTAGGATTAGTACTCCTTCCTATATCTCCTATATATATCTCCCATGTATTCCCTTAACACTTCAATACAATCAATATTCCTCCACCATCATCACACCCCTCGACACCTTGAACGAAATCATTCCCGAAAAAGATCTCGCCATGTGCGTCGTTCGGGGGCTCCCATCAACTTACTCCTCCATTAAACAGGCGGTTCGCATCAGTCCAACACCCTTTGACCTGGCTACTCTCTCCTCGTGGCTAAAAAGTGAAGAAATCAACATGGATCTGGAGAGCAAACTTCTTCTCCGAGAAGCCGCTATTATGGAGCCTGCCACCGCCCTCACCGCAAGCCAGAACTATCGTGGGGGGCGTGTTGGCGGCCAGCAGGGGAGCCGCTGCGGCTACGGCAGAAACAGCGGAGGCCGCGGGCGCGGCGGTTGGCAGGGCAGTCATCCGTCGTACGACGGTCAGCAGCACGGCAGCAACAATATCCTACACTCTTTCGGCAGCGGCGGCCAGTCATCTTCTAGCGGCGGGCAGGGCACTTACGAGCGGGATCGTCCAACTTGTCAAATCTGTCAGAAAACAGGACACACAGCTGTTCATTACTGGTTTCGGTATGAGGAGAGCCGAAATAGTGATAACCGTGCCAATTATGCATCTCAAGCCGGCCCTTCCTCTGAATGGTTGTTGGATACTGGGGCCAACATGCACGTTACTTCTGATCTATCCAAGCTTAACGCTCTAAATCCATGTCATGGCTCCAATGGTATTACTGTTGGCAACGGTGAGTCCCTTAATATTTCTCACACTGGCACGGGTACCATTAAAACCCCCACCGCTATCTTTCACCTAGGTAACTTTACCCACGTCCCTTCTATTAAAATCGATCTCCTTTCAGTTCACCAATTCACAAAAGACAATAATTGCTCACTCTTGTTCACCTCTAATGATTTTAAGATCCTAGACAATAATACCAAGAGGGTGATTTTTCAGGGCCCCTGTGAGCATGGTCTGTACGTTCTTCCTGACACAAGTTCGTTTGCCCACCAAGTTTCAGAAAGCGTTCCTGTGGCTCCGGTGGCTCTTTCAGCTGATGGCCACAGTCTGTTGTGGCACAGTCATCTGGGTCACCCGTCTACTCAAATAATAAATTCTTTAATGTCTCAATTAGGTTTTTCTTCCATTCATGTAAACAATTGTGACTCCTGTTCAATTGCTAAATCTCATAAATTACCTTTTACTCTATCTGAGAAGCGTACAACTGCACCTTTTCAACTTATTCATTATGACATATAGGGTCCTACTGTTGTTCCTTCATTTGCTGGTTTTCGCTATTATATATTTTTTTTGGATGATTTTACAAAATAAACTTGGTTGTACCCACTAAAACACAAATCACAGGCATACACCACCTTTGTCACTTTTGAAAAAATGGTCAAAACACAATTCAATTCTCATGTTAAACTTTTTCGAAGTGACAATGGAAAGGAATATGTAAATAACATCTTTGGCCAGTTTCTGCAATCCCTGGGAATTATACATCAAACCTCCTGTCCATACACTCCCGAACAGAATGGGGTGGCTGAGCGTAAGCATCGCCATCTCATTGAAACGGTGGCTACTCTTCTACATTAATCTCATCTCCCTGTCTCCTTTGGGTAGAAGCTCTAGCCACCGCAAACTACCTCATTAACAGAATGCTCAGTCACTTCCTCTCCAACAAATCACCCTATCAACTCCTTTACCAAGAACTTCCCAATTATACCAACCTCCACGTCTTTGGGTGTCTTGCCTACCCTTGGCTATGCCCTCATATTACTCACAAATTACAACCCCGATCCCGTACTTGTATTTTTTTGGGCTATCATCCTACCTCCAAGGGTTATCGCTGTCGTGACCCACAAACTCATAAAGTCTACATATCTCGTCATGTCAAATTTGTCGAAAATGAGTTTCCCTACGAGTCTATTTCCTCCTCCACAAATATATCATTCATTGGCGTCCTTCCCCTTTTTCCAACATACTCAAAGGGTCCCTCACCACCTTCCCCCACACCTCCACCCACTACCCAACCACCCCTTATCACCCCTTCGACCATCACCCACAATACACCCGCAACCACCACCCACACTCACAACCAACCCGAACCACCCCATACCCACAACATCTCCAGCCCAATCCGTTTTGGGTCCTTCCCGGCCACCCCCGAATCACCACCGCCCGTGCCACCCCCCAATACTCATCCCATGTTAACCCGTGGCAAAGCCGGTATCTTTAAACCCAAAACCTTTCAGGCTACCATACTACCAAATACATCCCTTCCCGATAGTGAACCAACAACCTACTCTGTTGCCTCAAAAAATGCTTATTGGTGTCATGCTATGGATGATGAGTTTAAGGCTTTGACTAATCAGAAAACTTGGGTACTTGTACCTAAACCCCATGGGCGGCACCCAGTGGGCTGTAAATGGGTGAACAAAATTAAACACAATGCAGATGGCATTATTTCCAGGTACAAGGCTCGTTTGGTTTCTAAAGGCTACAATCAGGAGTATGGGCTTGATTACTCCGAGACATTCAGTCTTGTTATTCGGCAGGAAACCATTCGCCTGGTACAGTAACTCGCCATGCGCAACAATTGACTCATCAATCAGTTAGATGTTTCCAATGCTTTTCTTCATGGCATGCTTGATGAAACTATCTACATTACGCAACCACCGGGCTATGTTAATCCCCGCTTCCCTCAACATGTTTGCAAACTCTAGAAGTCTCTATATGGGCTCAAGCAAGCCCCCCGTGCTTGGTACACACGTCTAAAAATGTTCCTCCAGGGACTCGGCTTCACGTGTTGCGTACACGACACGAGTCTGTTTACTCGATATTCAGTATACAGTACAGTCATTCTTCTTGTCTATGTAGATGATATCATTATTACAGGCTCTACTGCAGCTCTCATTCAGGATGTCACTCGAGCTATGCATACTACCTTCAAAATGAAGGACCTTGGCC
The DNA here is from genome assembly GCA_027704785.1 of Solanum chmielewskii. Classification (NCBI taxonomy): domain Eukaryota; kingdom Viridiplantae; phylum Streptophyta; class Magnoliopsida; order Solanales; family Solanaceae; genus Solanum; species Solanum chmielewskii. The sequence continues at coordinate 5,084,481 of JAKWIX010000327.1, forward strand.
CGTTACATTATTTTCTGGGAATGGAGGTTTCTCGGACAGGCAGCGGCTTGTTTCTTCATCAGTCAAAATATGCTCGAGATCTGTTGCAGAAAGCTGGATTAGAAAAATGCACCAGTCAACCAACACCGATGGCAGTCTCTTCGTCTACGAATGGAGCCGACACCCCCTTTGCCGATATCACCCACTTCCGCAGCCTCATTGGGGCTCTACTGTATCTGGCCATTACCCGTCCTGACATCCAGTTTGCTGTCAACCGAGTTGCTCAGCGCATGCATCAACCGAGTGAACATGATTACCATTGTCTAAAACGCATTCTCAGGTACATTTTTGGCACTCTTGGTCATGGTTTACTCATTCGACCCGGGGACTTGGAGCTTCGGGGTTTCTCAGATTCAGATTGGGCGAATGATAAAAATGACAGAAAATCTACATCGGGGTTTCTCGTTTTTTTGGAGCCGAACCTGATCTCCTGGTGTACAAAAAAACAACCAAAGGACTCTCGGTCCTCGGTTGAAGCTGAATACTGCGCCCTTGCTCTTCTTGCTGCTGAGACCATGTGGGTCACATATATTCTTCGCGAACTCCGCGCCACTCACACTGTTCCTGCTCTCTATTGTGACAACAAATCAACCATCTGTGTGGCCAAGAATTCTGTCCTACATACCAGAATGAAGCATGTTGATACCGATTGTCTCTTTGTTCGTGATGAAGTTCAGGCCGGCACCATGACTGTGCAGTATATACCCACTGAAGAACAACCGGCTGATATTCTCACCAAGCCTCTCTTGAGCCGACAACACGATTACCTCAGTTCCAAGCTTTCGTTCGCTTCCGCTCAGCTCAGTTTGAGGGGGGGTAATAATAGATACTATTAAATAAATAGTATAAAATAATATTAGTATTTACTGTGTACTAATCCTAGTCCTATAAGGATTAGTACTCCTTAATCCTAGTCCTATTAGGATTAGTATTTACTGTATACTAATCCTAGTCCTATTACGATTAGTACTCCTTAATCCTAGTCCTATTAGGATTAGTACTCCTTCTTATATCTCCTATATATATCTCCCATGTATTCCCTTAACACTTCAATACAATCAGTATTCTTTCATTAATCATCCCATAGGACTTGTACCAACTACAAAACTAGTCAAAATCTATCCCATAACATTAACACCTCCATTGAATGCAAAAAGAATAAGAGGACATAGCTAAAACTAATCACCAGCACCAAAACTAAACATGAATTAAACTATCACTAAGAACAGAGACAATATCCAAAATTTTAGGCAAGACGAAGTGGATACTTAATCAACCATAATATAGAATAACTAAAATATCACTAAGAACAAATAAACGAAAAGTATAGAACAACTACAAATCCAACAAAAAACAAAGATAAGAAGAGATTCTTACCTTTGTTGGCGCAACGAACGGGAGAAAGATGAGTTGAGCTCATACCACCACGCGACTCGGATTCAAACAATAACCTAGAGCTCTAAGCAAGCTTATGCCGAATGAAAACAGAGGAATCGAACTAGACTAGGACTGATTCCCTGTTATCATTCTTTAAACATATCTTTTATCTATTTTTCAAGCTTTTTCCTTAGTGTTATTTGAAAGAAAACTTAATCATAGATTTTTATCGCCTCTTCTCAAAAATTTTCTTCCAACCTTTTTTCTCTGTTCTCACAAAAATATTTTGGCCCCTTTTTCCCTAAATCTTTTTTCCAAAAAAAAAATCAGAAAAAGGCATAAATAGAGGAGATTTTTTATGAAAATGGAGGGAAATGTGGACAAATTCCAAAATTCAAAATTTTTTCAATTCCTTTCTTCAGAGATGAGATTGCTAATAGCTAGAATTCGTATCTTTCTCAACGAAATGGGAATGGTATCCGTACGATTTTATGAGCAAAGGACGAAGACCTACAACATAAAGACACCTGGATTCGAGTACAAGCGGGAGAAGAGGATGACGCGCGATTGGGTTGAGTCGCTGCTGGACTTCCCGATTTCCCGTAGTCTCGGTCGATTTTTTGGAGGACAAACACGTGCAGGTGTCGGGTGGGTTGTATGCATTTGGGATTGTTGTGCGCATCGTTTGTGTTGTGTTTGCTAGAATAGGGTTAGGTTGGGTATTTTTGGAAAAGAATGGGGGAATATTGGATGCGGGTGCTGGAAGTAAAGGAAATTGGGTTGGGTTTTTTTATATTAAGAAAAGGCCCAAAATTAATTTGGTTGTGATATTTGGATTAAAATAAATTAATCAATAAGCTTCTAAATTTTAACGAAATAACATAATCGACTAGATAATAAGATAAAAATAGCGAAAAAAATAAAAATAGAATGAAATGCAAAATATTATATAACTAAACTAGCTAGTAAAATATTTAAACGAAGTAAAATCTTTAGAGACGATTTTCGAGTAATCATAAAATATACTAATCATATATATAATTATGTAAATCATATATATTATCTTAAAATCCATCCGGGTACAACGAAGATGTATCGTGATTTGAGACAACATTACTGGTGGAGTGGCATGAGACAAGATATTGCTGACTTTGTTTCTCGTTGCTTGTGCTGCCAGTAGGTAAAGGCTAAGCATTTCAGGCCTGGTGGTGAATTTCAGGGATTACCCATTCCGGAGTGGAAGTGGGACCACATTACTATGAATTTTGTGGCTTGTCTATCGAGGACTTCTAGAGGAGTTGATAGTATTTGGGTCATCGTTGATCGATTGACCAAGTCAGCACATTTCCTTCCCGTTCAATCTTCATTTAGTGCCGAGAGGTTGGATCGTATCTACATTCGGGAGGTGGTTCGACTTCATGGGGTGCCAGTTTCTACTATATCAGATCGGGGTTCTCAGTTCACATCTAGCTTTTGGAGGACCTTTCAGGATGTTTTGGGCACCCAGGTTGACCTGAGCACAGCTTTCCACCCGCAGACTGATGGCCAGTCAGAGCGCACTATTCAGGTGCTTGAGGACATGATACAGGCTTGTGCTTTGGAGTTTGGTGGTCAATGGGATCAATTCTTGCCTTTGGCGGAATTTGCATATAACAACAGCTACCATTCTAGCATTCAGATGGCCCCGTTTTAGGCCTTGTATGGTAGGCGTTGTCACTCTCCAGTGGGCTGGTTCGAGTCTACAGAGCCTAGGCCGCGAGGTACAGATTTGATTTAGGAGGCTTTGGAGCAAGTGAGAGTGATTCAGGATAGACTCAGGACAGCTCAGAGTAGGCACAAGAGTTATGTGAATCGAAGGCGTTGACCTTTGAGATTCTCTGTTGGTGATCAGGTATTTCTCCGTGTGTCGCCCATGAAGGGTGTGATGAGATTTGGGAGGCGGGTTAAGCTTAGCCCCAGGTACATTGGGCCTTTTGAGATACTTCAAACAGTTGGGGTGGTTGCTTATGAGTTGGCCCTACCTCCAGCATTTTCAGCCATCCATCCAGTTTTCCATGTCTCGATGCTACGCCGATATATTCCTGATGAGTCCCATGTGCTCCAGTATGATGCAATTGAGTTGGATGATCATTTGACATTTGTAGAAGAGCAAGTAGCCATTCTAGCCAGAGATGTGGGGAAATTGCGCTCGAGATTCATTCCTATTATTAAGGTCCATTGGAGGCATCGTTCAGTCGAGGAGGCTACCTGGGAGACCGAGCAGGAGATGCGAGAGCAGTTTCCCGGCTTGTTTGAGCCTTTAGGTACTTCTTGACCCTTACTTTCGCGGACGAAAGTTCTTTTTAGTAGTGGATATTGTAATGACCCTTCTTGTCATTTTTAGTGTTTTATCTTCTGTGCATCGTTTAGAGCATTCCTATAGTGATTCCAAGTCATTTATGACTTGCTGGGACTGAAAGATCGGTCACATGGTCATTCGTTTGGTTATTGTGTGAGCTTTAGTATTTTTGAAGCTTATGAACCTTGAACGGTCATTTTCGATCAAAAGTTCAAGAAGATGACATCAGAATCCAATTCTGACGATTCCATCAGTTCCGGAAGGGTCATTTTAGTCTAGTAGCATTGTCGACATGAATCCTAAAGTTTTCAGTGTGAGTTGTTGCGATTAGGCGTTTTAACTTTAAGTTTAAAGGCTAAGTTTGACTTTAGTCAACATTCTGAGTAAACGCGCTCGAATGAGAATTCCGTCAGTGCAGTTAGCTCCGGAATGTCGAGTTTGGTCAAGTTTAACCCTTTCTTTCGGGTTTTGAGGTTTTTGATATTTTTCCGAGCCCTTTTGTGGTTTTTAACTTAAAATGGCCAATGGAAGTGGGACCCACATTTTATCGAGATGACCTCTGATGAAAATTTCGACTGCGCCTTTGAGTCCGAAATGTTAACTTTGGTAGGGTAGCATATCTGTTTTATTTTTATCAGGTTCCGAATGGATTCCGAGCACCCGTCGGAGACTTTAAAGAAAGTAGGCAAAGCTGAAATCTGGTGCAGCCCTGTAATGACCAGAAATTGGGTTTTTAACGACCAGATTTTTGGGTTTATTAGCGACCAGCTTCGTCCTTATAAAAACCCAATTTTCACTCTGTCTTACTTTGAAATTCTGATATTTTGAGCTATACAACTCCAAATTCGGCGATTAAAAAGGCTAAGTTGTGAGATTGTTCGAGGGAAACGCATTGGTAAGCTTGGAATCTGATTTGGGGACCCGATTTGAGGTAAATTTTATGTTTTAACTGCTGTCATAGCTCATTTTCGAGCTCAACTTTTGGGAAAGTTTAGAAGGTGATTTGTTGGCCATTTTAGGTCTGAATCTAGTGATTCAAGAGCCTATATTGTGGGGGTTTTCATGAGGATCATCGTGGATTGATTGGTTTTGGATGTTAGACCTTTATTTTTGGTAAAATCTTGTAAGTATCTGCTGCCATTGTTGCTGATTTTTAGCTTAGAATTTGGGTTTTTTTGTTCCATGTTCATGTTGGGACTGTCTTGAGTCCTGAATTGTGTTCCATTATGGTACACAAGTTCCGAGAGTTATTTGGGAATTTTATTTGGGATTAATTCTGGATTTCTCAAAGCGGATCCCACTTTTTCCATTGTGACCGCGAAATTGACCCGTCTCCGTTTCTTGTGATTTTAGTGTTTAAATGACCGTAATAACGTTGTGACTCTATTTCTAATAGTGTATCAACATTTCGAGGCCTTATAGAAAGTAAAAGATCCGGGGAAGTGAATTTTGGAGCGCGTGTGATCTGCGTTTAGGTAGGCTACGGTTTCTCTTCTTAGATTGAACTCGAACATGTGAATGCATGTTGATTAGTTGGGATTTGGGTTGGGTAGTTATTCGATCATGCATAGGTGTTCAAAATCATATTTTCTGCATTTTTCTCAGAATTATCGGGTAACTATGAGCATGTTTATTGTTATTAATTGACCTTCTTTGTTATATGGATTACTTGTTTGTTTGAATACTGGTTATCAGAAGTATGTTGGGCCTTAGTTTAGGTTTGACTAGGGTTTTCCTTATAAATGGATGATTCAAAGTCGGTAGGACTTAGTTTAGCCCCGACGTCACTCGGCCGGCATAAATCCTTGTAGACTGATGTAGCAGACTTGAGTTTGATAGTTTAGTATTTACCTAGAGGATGAGCTCGCTCCAGCGATAGTTACTTTTATTTTCTACGATGTTACGTCTTCTCGAGTTACGTCAGTGACAATGAATTCCGCTCCATGATTCAAAGTTGAGTTTCGATTCGGCTTTAAGGACTTACATTGATTAGCTAAGTTTGGATGGTGTTTCACGCGTATATATGATTATGGATAGATAAAGACTCTTTTAGCAGTTATATCGACATCTTTGTCGGGTATCCAAATTTAAGGTCCGGTCTCAAGTATGTAGATCATCCGGTTAGAGGTCCGGTCTCAAGTATGTAGAGCATCCAGTTAGAGGTCTAGCCTCAGTTACTTATATTTTGCAATTGGCTACTTGTATAATTCTGGTGAGCGTCCGGTTCAAGGCCCTACCTCCGTACCGTCAGATTCTACTTTTTGGTTCGGTGTTCTTTGGCCTCGAGTTCTATTCTCCTTAGTTATAGTTATTTTGTGTACTCGTCGGGCTTATGGGGGTCCGTTCGGGTTTTTATTTAAACTTGCGCATGAGTGTACCTTATGGGCTTATGGTGGGTCCAGTTAGGTGTAGTTAGCTTATTTATATTAATTTAGTTAGATCTTTATACACTCGTGTGCATTATTGTGTTACTTAGCCTTCCGTTCTTGACCTCTAATTTTGTGATTCCGTCTTTTCATAGTGCTTTACTTTTCTAGTTCAGTCGGCCTATGATGCCTACTGGGTACCTGTTATTTGGTACTCATGCTACGCTCTGCATCTATTTTCGTTATGCAGGTCCGAGCACCAGTAGTCAGCGTTGATCGAGTTTGGAGCATTTCTGGTCTGGAGACAGGGGTGAGCACACAGTGTTTTGTACTATTCCAGTCTCCATCTGTTTATATAAAGACTTGTTTTTTACTTTTCGAGACAGTCTAGTTTTGGTGGTCCACTGTTGGGACTTGTACTCGTTTGTTGGTAGCTCTGTATTAATGACTTCCAGGCTCTGGGAGGGATCCTTTATTGTATTTATGTTTTGTTTTGCTTGTGTTGTTGTTGTAATTTTTCTTAGTCTTGTTTAGTTTCTACCCTCACACCCATTACGTGTTGTTTTAGGTTGTGGTTTGGCTTACCTAGTGGTGGTTTATAGTAGGTGCCTTCATAGCTCGAGAAATTGGGTCGTGACAAGTTGGTATAAAAGTGATGGGATGAATCTAAAATAAGTTACAAACATTTTAAACTTTATAAAATCTAATTAGTTCAAATTGTTTAGAATTAAGAAGCTCGATGATTAATTCATGTAATGGAGGTGAAAAACTGGGTGTCAACAAGTTGTATTGTGAAGTTGTCAATGTGTGTCTTGAAGATGTGCTGTCTAACTAAGGTATAATATGAATTTGAAGCATGATAGTGTGTGAATTCTGATTATTGTAGCATGATTATGTCTTGAAGTCAAAGTTTTGAATATGGTGGTTATGTGAAGAGTGTTCTAACATATACTCTCACACACACTTCGAATGAATGAATGAAGTTAATTAATAAAAATGGGGGATTCTAGGGTAGACATCATTCAAGAGTAGAGCTGAAGTGTCTAAAACCAACCCTACTATTCCTAAGAACTCTAGCGAATAAAGAAGGGGGATTTTGGGGTGGACACTCTTTGTGAGTTGAGATGAAGTGTTCAGTAGCAACCTCCCTATTCCCAAGAGTTTTCCAAAGAAATGTTAAGGTTGGATACTCTTCATGAGTTGAGATGTAATATAAGTAACCTCTAGAGATTAGTACATTTCGTGACTTGTGATGTAGTACTTTGTAATCCCTTAACCTATATCTACTGGATGTAATGAATGTCTAGAACTCCGTGGGGCCTTATGTTTAGCACCGAGAGGATTTGAAGAAGGGGTGGATCCTCCTCATGAGTAGAGATGTTGTATCCAATGTACCTTTTGAAAGAGTACTCTTCGTGAGTTGAGATGGATTACTTATTAGCAATCTCCTTATTCCCTAACTATGCGCCCGCATAGGTTTAGCTATTGGATATCCATATAAAGTATAAGAGAATGACCCTACCTAAGGAAAATGGGGATGTTTCATCGGTAGGGTTAATACCGAGATTCCATGCCTAGCTCTCATGGTCTATGTTGGTTAAATCTAGCCCCCACAAATGAATGTATATGAACTAAGTCTTCTTAAGGGTGTACTACTTAGGGTAGGTTGTAGAATGAGACGCTATCTATCCATTGCACAAGTAGACATTTGGAAGAAGTCTTGGTGTGTCCATATATGAAAATTTATGATGGGTTACTACATGATGTAAATGAAGTAAGTTGATTCTATGTCTAATGTTCTGAAGCATATTGATATTATGTCTAATTTTGAAGAAGTTATGTAAATGATGAATGTGATGTGTCTACTCTAGGGTGATTCCTAAGGGGCATTAAGTGGAATTAGTAGTATGGGATGCTACTTTCATATTGCACAAAGTGTAACTTGGGGGGTTGTCTTGGTGGATGGCTTTCATGTGAAGCTCTAGAATGTATGTATGTTTCCTCTAGTACCTTTAGTAATAAATGTTGACTTGTTAAATGAAATGAAGTATGCTTATATTTAGAAGTCTTAAAGATCACTTAGGTGGGTATTGAAGAGGTTGTATGAGCGGTCTCGTTGTATGAGCGGATTCATTATGTCCTACCTAGGTGAGTCTTAGCTAGGAATTAGAGTTTATAATTCCTTAGGTTACATAGGTTTGTAATCTTTTGTTGAGGCTCAGAGGTTATGAGGTGGAGTTGAATCCTACAGAGGTGTAGGTCGTGGTTTTTACCATTTATGAGTTGGGGGTTTTCGCGATAATATATATTCTGTCATTATTTTATTTACTTTACAAAACGTAGTTGTTCTAATATGCAAAGGAACATTTAGAATATACATGGTCTTTAGGCAAATTTGGGAGTCACAATTCCAACAAAGTGAAGATAATAGGGATATGGAAGAATGAGAATGGAGAAACGAAAAGACCTAGAAAAGAGTAGAAAAAAAAAAGGAGTCAACAACAGGTGATTTAGTCGAGGACATGTGATTTGATTAAAACAAGAAATAGTTTTATAAAAGACCTAGAAGAGAGTAGAAACAAAAAAGGTAGTCAAGTAAAGGTTACTTAGTCGACGACGGATTATTTGCTGAAAATAAGAAATAATGTACACATGTTGTGCGTTTTTAGAAAAGTTAACTTTACTTGCAGCAAAACTTTTAAATAATTTTTTTTTCTTTTATATGATCTATACTTAAGTTGGAAAAAAATTCTAAAACTATATTAACATACTTTAAAAAAATAAGAAAAATATAACAATAAAATAAAAATATGTTAAGAGTAGAGAGTTAGATGAGGTGGAGTATATTTTTATTTTATTTTATTAAACCGTTATGATAGAAGTCATTTGATTGATTACTACATTACACCCTTAAATGGTAGAATCATCTTCTTCTTCATCAACATTTAATAGATAATTATATATTAATATTACTTGTGCCATTTCAAAGTAACAATTTATGACTCGTGTGATTTGTGAATCAACTATATAAACTACTAATGTATGATCACATTTGAAGAATAACACAAGGATTATAATATTATAAAATAATGACTGCTTGAAATTGCCATACATTTCCTATGATTTCTCACATTTATATGCGAAGTTAATCCAACAATAATTTCATATCTAATGCAATATCTTAGGCTAGATTTGAGAAGAAAAGTTGATATGTTTGGGTTTGTATTATATGTATCGAGAGAGGTGGATGGTGAATACTAAAAACTCGACAATTTCCATTGTAGAGGAATTTTTCCAGGGATATGATAACTAATGTAGGGTTTTACATGGTCCATTGGATATAATCCTAAGGAGAAAATGACGTTAGTTATGGTTTTGATTCTTTTTATCGAACTTATCTCTCCAGATTTGTTTGCAAAGAAGTCTTTGTTGTCTATAGAATCAGCATATGGAAAGCCAATAGCCATAGATGAAGCTACTCAAATAAAGCCAAGATCCGACACAAATAGGGTCAAGGTTATTATTGATCTAGTGGAAAAGCTTCCAAATCATATAAGATTGCAGTTTGAGGATGAAAAATATGGTAAGTTGATTGAGGGATCACTAGATTACACCCTCAAATGCTTCGCTCACTCTTCTTCTTTATCAACATTTAATAAATAATTATATAATAATATTACTTGTGCCATTTCAAAATAACAATTTATGACTCGTGTGATTTGTGCATAAACTATATAAACTATTACTATATCATCACATTTGAAGAATAATACAGATTCTAATATTATAAAATAATGATTGGTAGAAATTGCCATACCTTTCCTTTGATTTCTCACATTTGTATGCGCAGTTAATCCAACAAAAAATGCATATCTAAGATAATCTCGTAAGCTAGATTTGAGAAGAAAAGTCAATATGTTTGGGTTTGTGTTATATGTATCGAGTGAGGTGGATGATGAACACTAAAAACTCGAAGGTGTCCATTGTAGAGAGTTTTCCATGGACAGGAGAACCAATGTAGGGTTTTTCCATGTTCCATTGGATATAAACCTAAGGAGAAAACGACGTTAGTTGTTGTTTTGATTCTTTTTATCAAACTTATCTCTCTAGATTTGTTTGCAAAGAAGTCTTTGTTGTCTATAGCATCGGCAGATGGAAAGCCAATAGTTATAGATAAAGCTACTCAAATAAGCCAAGACTAGGGTCAAGGTTATACTTGATCTAATGTAAAAGCTTCCAAACCATATACGATTGCAGTTTGAGGATGGAAAATATGGTAAGTTGAATGAGGTTTTTCAGGAGATTGTATATAATAATCCACCTTTGTATTGTAATTATTTTAAGCACCGAGATCATGAAAAAGATAATTGTCGTTTGATGTGGAAATGAAATTAAAACAACAAAAAAATTGATAATACAATTGAATTTTCTTCAAAAGGTACTATCAATAGTGAAAAGTATCAATGTGATGCGAGTGAAATATTAAATGAAAAAAAAGTTTAATCAACAATTGGTTGTTGCCACTTCTGAGCAAAATCATACACACTCAATAGATGTGTTACGAGTAATATTGGTGTCCAAACGACTACTGAATATAGAGGGAAAACATCAAGAGTTGGGGTTGATGTGCCGCGAGTTGGTTCAGGCCAAAAATTAATGGAGTAGGGAAGAAAACTAATGGAGACATATGATGTTGAAGATGCTGAAAATTCTGGGCAGCATGTTTTAAACCAATAATGTAACTAAAAATTGGACGCTTGTTGCATACAAAAATTCAACTAGTCGCCGAAGTCTTTCCCCGACTACTCAAAATAACTCTCCATGTAGTGAAAAGGGTGTGGCTGAAAATTTTCATGCAGTGAGAAGAGACAAGATATTAGTAATGTCTCAAGAGACCTATTAGGTTCAAATAACTTTTATGCTTTATCGAACAACTAGAAATTCATCGTTTGACGACCGCAAAAATAGTTAAAATGTAGTAGAAAATGGAGTTTTTCGATGACTTTCTCACTATTTTTGGGTAGTCAGCATATTGAATGTTATAAAATATTTACCAACTACAATATTAAAACTTAGCTGATTACGGTAGTCGGAAAATATATTAAACTAGTCCTGACCACTAAACTATTTAAATGACTGACTACAGTAGTCGCAAAAATATTAAAATAATAGTTCATTAATTTAAAAAAATCCCCACAACAGTTGTCGTAGTATTTAAATACTTATATATTTGAATTAATATATCTTGCGACAACAGTAAGTCAGCATATATAACTTATTTATAATCATTTAAGTACTTTTCCGAGTATTGAGGTCAGAATATATCAATAATTTATTAAATAACTATTTAGGTACTCTCCGGTTGCTGTAGCAGAGAATATTAATTTTTTGAAGAAGTTAGGTCATTTTGCTGATTACTGTGGTAAAAAAATTACATTTTTATAAAGAAAAAATTATTTATTTCATACACCATCAGTTAAATTATACTACAATCCATTCATGAAAATTGAACAATAAAATCAAACATCAAATAAATTCCTAATCATTCAAATTTCCATTCAACAAAATTAAGTTTAAAAGTTCAAGCATCACCTGAAGTAAGTCTAATAAGTATTCAATTTTTAGTCAAAACGGAAGTAAATAGTTAAAGTATACTAATGATTCTACATGCACGACCTTGCTTATGACAAATTATATAAGAGATATGAAGAGTTATAATTGTCTAAGAGTGTTGTTAGAGGTTCTACATTTTAAGTTTATCGCTTGTTGGGTGTTTACTTTATCTTTTCCTCATACGGGTTATATAAGTTCGATTCAGCCTTAATAAGTACTCAATATCTAAAGTCAAATTTTTATAACTTAAACTCGTGAAAAGATTGTATTGTGAAAGGGAATTTTAATAAAATCTATCATGATTTATGCATTATGAGTATGTGGTGGTTAGTTCAATTTCACTTTGGTGGTAGCTGGTATTGTTCAGAATTTGATTGTGGTTTTCTGAAGAAAAAAAATCATCATGGTGATTATGTTATAGACCAGAGTGTTTCAGTTTAGATTGAGTCCAGTGGTTATTCTGTGAATTGATAAAAAATTTATTCGGAAGATCACTTCTTAGTATTTAATCTTGATTAATGATCTTAAAAAAGATCTCACTTGGAAAGACGAACACCGACTGGTAGGTCATAACTGAGCTTTGATAACGTTGTCTATTCTTCCTTCTTCTTCCATATGTTCAAGGACGAACATGGTTTTGGTGGTGGATAATGTGATGACCCAAAAGGTCACTTTTGGAAACTTTTACTAAATTACCGTTTTACCCATCTCGGTAGTTTCATAGATTCACTTTTAAAAATACTAAATAAACATCTCTTTCTCCCTTTTGATTTTAAACCTCTAAGCAAAAGATTGAGATCATCTTAAATTTATATAGACAATTTTTGCTTAACATGATGCACACGAAAAAAATTGAGATTTCAATTTAAAAATAATTTTGTGTCACGAAGTTCTTGATCAAGAAACTATCGATCTATTAGCATTTTCTCCAACACCGGGGAGTTTTCTACGAAAAGTTTGATAAACCGCACCTCAGATATTCTTCATATAAAATTTTCTTGCTTAACCTTCCTCGAGGTGATCAAATGTTGAGTCCGATAAACATTTGAGTTCAAATGATTCATCAGTATCACTATATACCATCTTCATCAAAAACATAAAAAAATAACACGAAGTCAACTTTCAGATCATTGAGAAACCAAAAAAGTACGAAAAATGACCCCTATAAGGAAAAATACGAAAGTGTTAAAGCACTACATACATTCATATCAAAATATTTGATGTTTGGGAAGCTTCTTATCAAGGAAAGAACACACGAACGTTTATCTGATTTCACCAACAAAATGTTAGGTAGGTAAAATCATTTGATACTATCTGGATTAAAGACAAGCTTTAATGGTGCTTCATATTCTTCTTCAACTTTGAAGAAGAATATGAAGCACCAACAAGGTTTCCCATTAATCCTAACAATGTCAAACGATTTTATCTACCTGATATTTTGTTGGTATAATCATATTAACTTTCATATTTTCTCTTCTTGATAAGAAGTTTTCTATATTTGGAATATCTCAAAATGTAGGTTTGTAATGTTTTGACTCTTTTTTTCCTTAATTATTGGTTATTTATCCCTTTTATAGAATCCTCAAAATCTGAGATTACAACTTCTTGTTATGTTTCTTTGATTTTTTTATGAAGATGGTAGTGATACTAAAAAATCATTTGAATTCAAAAGTTTGTCGGACATGACAATTTATTCCTACCTTTTGTTTCAGACTAAAAAATAAAAGAAAATAATGATTTTATAAATTTAAGCCAATCCACTTTAACATCAGAAACCAGAATCGAGTTTCACAAAGAGATGGAAAAAACAACTATCTTCTTTGACCCCTTTGGGCACTGTATTCACAAACCTAATCAAAGATCAAAATTTTGAAAATTATCCACAAAATATAAACCTTAATCAAAACCTTTAAATACCTCAAACAATAATGCAAAATAGATATCGTTCAAACCCAATAGGGTAAAAGAAAATTGAATGCAAATCATAAAAATTAACCAACGTATACCTGATAATTACAGCAACAATTCGAGAATAAGCTTAGAAAGTTAATTTGAATAGAAAGCATTGGGAGAGATACTTCAGACTGATGTCATTGAAGCATTTTTGCTGCCTGCAATACCATACACAAATGGGTGGGGGCTTTCAGGAAAAAAATTTCACATTATGAAAAATAACCCTGTAAGAAAAAAAAGGTAAAGCACTACATGCATTCATATCAAAAAATTTCAAGTTTGGGAAGCATGTTATCAAGGAAAGAACACATAAACACTTATCTGGTTTCACCAACAAAATGTTAGGTAGGTAAAATCATTTGATACTATAAAGATTAAAGAGAATCTTTGATGGTGCTTCATATTCTTCTTCAACTTTGAAGAAGAATATGAAGCATCAACAAGGTTTCCCATTAATCCTAACAATGTAAAAGGATTTTATCTACCCGATATTTTGTTGGTATATTCATATAAACATTCATATGCTCTTTGGTTGATAAGAAGTTTCCTATATTTTGAATATCTCGAAATGTAGGTTTGTAGTGTTTTGACTCTTTTTTCCTTAATTATTGGTTATGTATCGCTGTTATGGTATCCTCAATATCTGAGAGTCAACTTCTTGTTATGTTTGTTCGATTTTCATGAAGATGATAGTGATACAAAAAAATCATTTGAATTCAAAAGTTTGTTGGACATGACATTTTATTTCTACCTTTTGTTTCAGACTAAAAAATAAAAGAAAATAATGATTTTAGAAATTTAGGCCAATCCACTTTAACATCGGAAACCAGGATCTAGTTTCACAAATAGATGGAAAAAGACAACTATCTTCTTTCACCCTTTGGTCACTGTATTCGAAAACCCAATCAAAGATCAAAATTTTTGTAAATCATCCACAAAATATAAACCTTAATCAAAAGATTTAAATACCTCAAACAATAATACAAAATAGATATCATTTCAAACCCAAAAGGGTAAAAGAAAATTGAATGCAAATCATAACAATTAACCAACGTATACCTGAAAATCACAGGAACAATTCGAGAATAAGATTGGAAAGTTAATGTGAATAGAAAGTATTGGGAGAGATCATTTATACTAATGGCATTGAAGCATTTTGTTGCCTGTAATACCACGTACAAATGGGTGGGGGCTTTCAGAAAAAGAAAATTCACCTACACATTAGTGAACCTTAAACTTGTTTATCAAATTTTTCAGAAATTCATAGCATGAAAATAAAGAGGGAGAGGAATTGAATACCTTCTCATAGCCCTCTCATAGTTTGATTCTAAAAACTTCTTTGTCCACTTCCTGATTGATATGCATTTGAGAGAGGAATAAAATCTACAGTTGTAATGGATTACTTTTCAAAATACCTGTAGACATGAAGTGTATATAATATCAAATGAGTGCCACAATAAGGGGTCAAATCCTGGAAAAGTTCCCTTTTCAAGAAAAGGAAAACAAAGGCAATGAGTTATTTGACTTTGCTTTCCTTTTTTTCAAGAAAAGGAACTTTTATAGGAATTAGCTCCCTTATTATTGCACTTTTTTTGTACTATCACTTCATTCATACATATATTTTAAGAAGTGTTTCAATATTATTCTAGACTTTACTCGTATCTCTAATGCACATGATTGCTAAGGTATCACTCCACGGTGCAATTCCAATATTTCTTATATTTATTCAATCAAACATTTCTTCAGTGATTATTGATCACCCTTGCTTCACACTGCACCATTAAAAGTTATGAGTATCAGCAAAATATTTTTACCTATTACGGAAAGCAATTGAGGAAACATTTGAATGACATACTAATTAGAGTTACTAAGGAATTCAAATGGTTAAATTTGAAAATGTCCTGTAGAGTCCTACTTTTTTCCCCATTTTGTGGAGTCTTAGGATGATATCTATGAGAAACTCAACAAATGCTGATAACTTATTTTAATAAGCAAAAACAACATAGTAGTAGAAAGACCCAAAAAACAAAGCGAAAATTGAGACGTCATAACTAAGAAAAACCATAAAAGAGAGGAAAAGACAATGTAATAGCTCATATACCAAATCTCATAAATAGGTGCGCACAACATTGTGTTATCCTCATAATCGAATGTTTTAGTAATTAGAAATGCATATACTGACTAGTCAATTGATGTAGGAAAGGAACAAGATACATCACCAAAGCACAGACTCTCTATCCAGATGATTGCAGGAATTAAGTGAATCATGAGCAAATCTAATCAAGACAGGAAAGTGAATATTTTATCAATCAGATCAAATTTCATAGTTTTCAAGAATAAAAGGAGACACGCAAGGAAAATATTTCACTACTTGTACATTTTAAAGGAAGACACACAAGGAAAATCTCTCTAGTTAAACAAGATGGACAAGATAATTAAATTAAGGTACAATAAAGGAAGAAATATCGGTATTTAAATTTGGATACTATCAGGGATTTCACACAAAATTTAAACACTGATTATCAACAATGATCTTTAAAACAAAAAGTGAGTGAAAAGACTAAACAACACAACTTGATGTAATTAGTTAAACATCACCTAATTCAAAAAATGTTAATCTAAATTAAACCTCCATTCTTGAGCATTGATATCAAAACAAGAGACAAGATCTAAAACTAACAAAGTTATATCTAAACACCTTTATTTTGTGAACTAAAATATGTATTCATAATCGCTAAAAAAAATTAACCCAACACTTCACATCAAATGGGGAAGGAATACGAGTGTTACTTGGTTTTGTGCAACGACTGGATCTCGAGCCTGGACTTGACGAATTCCAACACCACTCTGACTCAAAATAGTCGCAAATCAACGAAATTTCAGCGACGAAAATAAGAAATCCCAAAAACTTAGTGGGGTTTTCTTTTTCTCGCCTCAAAAAACTCCTCCCCTACGAGTGAGAGTGAGGGAGTTTATATAGCACAAAGTCTGGGTCTAAATAAAGGGGAAAACAATGTGGGACTCTTGAAATTTTTAAATCCCGAATTGGGTCTTGGGTCTCTTAATGTGAAATGGGTTTAATGAATTTGGGCCAAAATTTTGGGTTAAAGGTTATCTGATGGTCCAAATATGGACTAAATAAAAATCCTTAAGAGAGTTTCAAAGGGAAATGAGATGGATTATAAAGTCAAATAATTACTCGAGCTTCTTAACTTTAGCAACATAAAAATAATTATTTCAAAAAGAAAGATCATAATAAAATTGCTTGTTTTAAAGAAAATAAGTTGTGTACTTAATTGAAACTCTGTTTTTGGTAAAATGATTTTCTAACTATTTATTTAAATTGAAAAATTATATAAATCTATGTATTTTAAGTATAAAGATATATAATCCATATGAAAAAATGGCAAAAAGTTGTTTTTAAGATAATATTGAAAGTATTTTTGATTTTCAAAAACAATTATTTCCAATTGTTTAATATTTGTGAAGCTTAAAAATTAATCGAATCGTGGAGCGTTAAAATTGGGTGTGAATTGGTATCATCACTATAAGATATATTGACGCTACTTCAATAGAAAGCCTAAAAAAATCAAACTCTCTAATAGTTTCCTTCTACTATTCTTAATTCACCCATTAAGAAGTCAAGCTCTTCAATAATTCTAGGAAATGAAAAATGACAAAATGAACTCATATATCCACCTAACAAATAGTCTACTGGTACAATATTTAGAATTGTCTTAAGATGATATGACAATAAAGTAATAAAATTAATGTTTTAGGTATATCATCTTCTTAGTGTTTCCCCCTTATTTGATTTTAGTTGTAGAAGATTGATTTACATATATTCACACATATAACAAAAAAATAAAAAATAAAAAAATATTGATTTTAGAAATTTTAATCGGTCAACTTCAACATCAGAAATCGAGAACGAGCTTCACAAAAAAAACAAAGGAAAGAAAGTCAACTATCTTCTTTTTACCCATTTTGTCATTGCAATTCACAAACCCAATCAAAGTTAGAAAACATTGAAAATCATCCACATCTCTTTATATAAATCTTAACCAAAAGTTTTATATATCGAAAAGGGTAAAAGGAAAAATTGAATGCAAATCAAAATAATTGACCAACATATATATACACGAAAATTGCAGCAACAATTGGAGAAAAAGCTTCGAAAGTTACAGTGATAATTAACGTTACACACCACATCTAAAGAATTGGTCCTTTCCAAATACTTCCTCGCCCCCTCTAATTTTGAGTGTATTAGAACGAGAAAGATTTTGATAATTGACAAATAGAGGAATAGATGAAAGGAGACGGTTGCGCTAACATGTTCTTTTGAGACCGAATCTGACTAGGAATAGGAGAAACGTCAACCACGCGAATTAAAAGTTATTAAGCTATGTAAGTGTTGCTTTTTCGAGAAGCAATCATTAAAAAAAGTTTCCATTTATAAAGGAGTACGCAGGCAAAATAGTTTTCGTAATAAATTAGGAAAACTAGAAAAACTAGGAAGTCAAAGTAAATAAGGAGACAAAAGTCTAAAAGAAGTAGAAAGTGAAAACTTGCCACATGAAATTCCAATTTCGAAGTAGAAGAGGAAGTTGAAACCAAGTAGAAGAAGGAGTTAGTGATTAATAAAGTTTCTTATTCAGTTAAGGTAAAACTGTGTGTAAGTATTTCCTTCCAAAGAAGAATGCAAGGAGGAGTCCTAACGTAAGAAGGAGTTCTAGTAAAGTTCGGTTTAAAGAAGTTTCATTAAAGTGGCAAAGACTAAGTTGTGTTGACAAGACTCAGGAGAGTATCAAAGTCTATAAATACCTCAATTTTTTTGGTTTTTAAATGTGTGAATGGGAAATGAAGAGTGCCGACTTTTATGAATAGTTTTGACTTTTATGAAAGGTTGCGACTTTAATGAAAAGTTGTGACTTTTATTAAAATTTGCGCCTTTAATGAAAATTTGAGGCTTTTATGAAAGATGACGACCTTTGCGAAAGATTGTGACTTTTCCAAAGGTTTATGACCTTTCCGGTAAGGCACAATAAGAACCTTTTCGTACTACCCTTTGTTTCGATAAATTGAGAGATTTCCTCTTATTTTAATAATAGAATTTCGGACTTCTTCTACTACTTCTAAATCTAGTATTCTAAGTGTACTTTACTGTCGTTGAATGGCTCGCTGACACCAGCATTTTGGATATACACTGGTGATTGAGATCATTCTATCCTAGGAGGACATATTCTAAATCAAACCTCGGATACTAGAGGGGAATAATTTCCTTCAGGAGACATTGTGCATTCAGTGGTCTTGATCTACTTTTTGTTTTTCGAAATTCTTGTATGTGTTATAAATTTTAGATTTGTGAATTAATTTATGTTCTTTTGTTCCTTACTGGTTCATTAAAGTTTGGTAACTTGGTGTTTCTGCAAAGTTTGTTGGAATCAGTAAGATTCTCTAAACACAGATTGACAACAATTCTTATTTAAGAAAAATATTTTGTATATTTTTCTAATCTGTTTCTGATCTAGTTTCTCTACTACTTTTAATTTTCTAGTCATGAAAATATTCTTAAGCTTTGTTGTGGATTATTAAGTTCTTCAAAATTTTGTTTTGAGTATTTTAGGAATATAAAATGAACAACAATCTTAAGGAAATTATTATAGTATTATTATTTTTTGTATTCTACTGATTGAGAGAATCTGATCATGGAAGTAGAAGATAAGTGCATTACTTCTCCATAATTCATTGCTTTGTTTGGAAACTTCGAAGTGAGAATGTAACAGAAAAAGTTTTTCTTGGTATTTCGATTAAAGATGTAACCTTCTTATTATTCTTTTATGGAGGAAAAAAGTTTCTAAAGGTTAACAACATTCATATTTATCAGTTATGCCTTTGAAAAGTTAAGCAAATCGTATGATTTTCTAATGAATTTTACTTGGCAAATAGTGTTGCCTTTAAAATTCACTAGTTTGCAAAGTGAGACATGGATATTTTTGTTTGATAAAATAGTATGTCAAAATGTTATAGTTGGAAGACTATTTGAAATAAAAAAAAACATTTCTATGTGATAATCTAAGAATATGTTTTATTCTGTTTGGAATTAAAAAAAACCGTTGTAGTTTTATACTCACTGTCAATTTGATTGTGTCTGATTGTTGTAGACTAACAACTTTTTTTGTTTTCTACTCTGAATAAATTGGACTTCGCAATTGCTTTGAAGAATATGAAAACTTCACATGATAAGTCAGTGTTGTACTTTTTATGTTCTATAAACTTCATTGTTAAATAGAAAAAATATACAAAATTTTGTATATTTTTAGTTATCTAAATACTAAGTTGTATGTCTATTTGTGATAGACGAGAAAGACGAGTGACTTAGAGTTAGTGTGTTTGTGCCTCTATGGAATGAACTTTGACACTATGTAAAGATTGTCAAAGAGAATTGAAATTCTATAATTCTTTCGTAGAATAATATTTTCAAAAGAGGTTTCATACTACCAATGACATTTTGAGTACGGAAAAATATGTGAAAAAAATTATTTTCAAATACTTGAAAAATAATTTTGATATCACATTTAAAATGTGGGGGTTCTTTGCTTATAATTAGACTTAGTGTCTAATTTAACTTTGGAGCAAAAGATATGAAATTCAAGGATACTTTTGTATTATGTTAGAGTTTCTCTATTATTAGTATATAGTGTGACTGGTATGAAACAGCCAAATTATATATATACTTGTTTAAAATAATCGTATTCTTTTATGAAGAAAGTGTCGCTTAAAATGTTGTGAATTTTCATGAAAATATATGTTTATTATATTAAATGTATTTGCATAAACATGAATATTGTTGAATAGTCATTTGCTATGTTTTTGTAAAAGTAACATTTGGACTATATTGCCTTTATTTAACCCGATGAAACATTGTTCATGGTAGTTCTATAACAATCATATTCAAAGTTATGGAAAAGTCCTTCTGAAAAGGACATTTGACAAGGTGATGGCTCTAAACAATATTTGTATCATACAAAATTGTAAAAAATAGGAACAAAAAATTAGTGAAGAAAAAGCTACCTCGCAAAGAGATTTTCGAACTGAATGTTTTATTTGTTCTTACTTGCTTGAGTCAATGTTTGTGACATGAACACTTGGGGCATGTCAATTACAAAACCTTGTAAGGAAAACTAATCAACATAGAAGTTTTGTCTAACTTTGAGTGCAACAAATAAAAATGTCAAGTTTATGTGGTATCTAAGTATGCAGAGCATTCTTATAAATATGTTGAAAGGAATTTTAATCCCTTAAAATTGATTTACATTGACATTTGTGATATGAAGTCAATATCATCTCGTAGTGGGAAAAAGTATCTTGTTAGTTTAATTGACAATTGCATTTTAAAAAAGAAGATTGTCTATTTGCTTAATGGTAAGGATGAAGCAATAGAAATTTCTGGACAATATACTATCGAGGTTGAAAATCATTTGGGAAAAAGATAAGAAGTGATAAGAATGGAGGGTATGAATCTCCTTGTGCAGAAATATGTTTGGAAAGTGGATTAATCCATCAAACTACAGCCCTATTCGCATCAATCTAAAGAAAAAAAATTAAACGTTGAAAGAAATGATGGATGCATTGGTAGATGTTCGGGTTTACCACAAAACCTGTGTGGAGGAACTATCCTTGTTGCAAAAGGGAACAAAAAAAATTGTCTTTTCATAAAGAAAGCAATTTTGTTTGTTCAGGACAGAATCTATTCCATATGAGAAATGGAAAGGAAGGAAATTCAACTTGAAATATTTCAAAGTGTGGGGGTGTCTAGCCAAAGTCCAAGTTCCTATTCCTAAAAGGATTGAAATAGAACCTAAGACCGTGGACTGTAAAATTAGACTTGAGTATTCTAGTGAAAGGTCTCGACGACCTTGGAAAAAATAAAACGAGAATGTACTTAATAAAGAGATTCAGAGGTGTAGTAAATGTCAAGGGACATATACTTCCTTCGAATATGATTTTGTAACATTTCTTGTGACTTATGTATACACATCCTTTTGGACAAATGGTATCAATAGTGAGATTGATGTAACCTTGAGCAATCCTATTGGAAGTTGGTTGATCTTCCTCCAGGAAATAAAATTTTGGGTTCAAAGTGAATCCTCAAAAGGAAAATGAAAGTCGATAGAACTATTGACAAATATACAACAAGACTTTTTGTCAAAGACTTTAGGAAAAAACAAACAAGATTTTGATCTTGTTGATATATATACTCATCAGTAACTAGAATTGTGTCCATTTGGATGTTAATATTATTATTGTGATATATGACCTCCAAATTCATCAAATGAATGTGAAACATTTCTCTTAAACGAAAAATTGGAGGAAGAAATTTACATGAAAAAACCCGAGGATTTTATTGTTCCTGGTGAATAAAAGAAAATGTGTGAACTTGTTAAGTCACATTATGGAGTATAACAAGCACCCAAAACATTGACATAAGAAATTTGACCAAACCATGTTGGCAAATGGATTTAAGAATGATAGAACTGATAAATGTGTTCACATTCAAATCACAAGGTCATTGTTTGTTTATATATTTGTGATATGTTGATCATCAATAGATACACTAATGACATATATGCTTCTAAACATATGCTTGAAAGCAAGCTTGGAATGAAAAATTTGGGAGTTACTGATGCGATCTTATGTATAAGAATTCTTTGAACTCCATAATGTTTATCATTTTCACGGTCTCATTTCATTGAAAAAGTACTTGAATAGTTCAAATATTTGGATGTCAATATTGTCAAGTCTCCAATAAATGTGAGTTTTGCATTTCAGAAGAGTGAAAGTGAAAGTGATTCACAATTGTATTGTGCTAGAGTATTGGAAAGTGTGGTGTACATCATGAAGTGTGCGCGATCGGGTATAACATTTGCTATTAGTAAACTGAGTCGGTCACAAGTAATTCCAATCAAACTCATCAGATGACAATAAATAGAGTTTTGGAGTATTTAAACAATACTTTAAGTGATGCCTTAAATTATAACAATATCCAACAATATTTAAAGGATATAGTGATGCAAATTTGATCACCGAACAAATGAAGTAAAATCCACAAGTGGATATACACTTACTCTTGGTAGAGGAGCAGTCTCTTGGAAATATTTTAAAAGAAACATGTATCGCTAGCTCTATAATAATCTTTGAGTTGGGTGCTCAAGATAAGGTCGGTGAATAAGTTGAAAGACTCCGAAATTTCGTGATAAATAATCTCTTTGGGCCCAAACCATTGGCATTAGTATGCATATACTTTGATAGTGAAGATGTAATAGGTATGGAATGGAGCATGATTTATGACGGAAAGTCTCGTCATATAGGACATAAACATGATACCGTTAAAAAACTACTCTCTAGTGGAATTAATCAGAATTGACTATGTAAAGTCAAAGGATAATGTGTCGGATCCACTTATAAAAAGGCCTAACTAAAGAGAAAGTTTAAAGATCATCTAAGGGAATGAATTTATGACTTAGGACAAGTCAGCATAGCGGTAAATCTCTCTAGCAGACTCGATATCCCAAGATCTAGATTCAAAGAGAAAAATAAAGTTGTTACTGATGATTCGTCATTGTCAGCAAACTCAATCAATTTTCATGATGAATACAACGCTCAGGGACAAAGATACAACATTAAGGCTTGTTAATGAGTTAATAATGCTTAATGGTTTTAATGATTTGCTAAGTTTGGCAGAGTTGACCAAATAGTGTATTTACACGATAACACGATTAGAAATCACCTATGTGAGTATGAAGTGTAACCCACTTCAAAGAGGATGGTTTTCAAATTCCCATCTCTGTATACACTCATGAAACCAGAAGATGTTCATGGCTAAAACGAATACAATCGCAAGAACCATAAACGATAAAGGGTTAATTGTGTGACATATGGTTGTCTAGGTTTACGCCAAAGCTCGACAGTTCAAAGATATCGCATCTACCGATTGACCGAGTATATCCGACATATGTTCACTACGAAAATTCCAAAGGGAAACCTACTTATCCTGATGCAATTAATTCTTTCTTGTAAAGTACAAATACTTGTGCGTTTCTTTGTCTCGGAGTCATTTCTCATTCATGCGGGGATTTAAGGGTTTTAAATGTGTGAATGGAAAATGAAGAGGTGCGACTTTTATGAATAGTTGTGACTTTTTCTAAAGGTTGCGACTTAAATAAAAAAATTGACTTTTATGAAAAGTTGTAACTTTTATCAAATGTTGTGACTTTTATGAAAAGTTGCGACTTTTATGGAAAGTTGTGACTTTTATGGAAGGTGATGACCTTTCAAAAGACTGTGACTTTTTAAAAGATTTGTGACCTTTCCGGTAAGGAATAATAAGGACCTTCTCGCACTACCCTTTGTTTCTATAAATTGAGGGATTTGATCTCATTTTAATAATAGAATTTATGTACTTCTTCTACTACTTCTAAATCTAGTATTCTAAGTGTACTTTACTGCCGTTGAGAGGCTCGCTGACGCTAGAGTTTTGGGTATCAATACACTGGTGATTGAGATCATTTTATCATGGGAGGACATATTTCAAATCAAACCTCGGATACTAGATGAGAATAATTTCCTTATGGAGACACTGTGCATTTAGTGGGCTTGATCTTCTTTCTGTTTTTAAAAATTCTGGTATGTGTTACAGATTTTATATTTGTGAATTATTTTATGTTCTTCTGTTCTTCACTGGTTCATTAAACTTTGGTAACTTCATGTTTCTGCAAAATTTGTTGGAATCAGTAAGATTCTTTAAACACAGATTGACAAAAATTCTTATTTAAGAAAAATATTTCATATTTTTTTTTCTAATATGTTTCTGATCTAGTTTCTCTACTACTTTTAATTTTCTATTTATGAAAATATTCTTAAACTTTGTTGTGTATTATTAAGTTCTTCAATGTTTTGTTTTAAGTATCTTAGGAATATAAAATGAACAACACATAGTTCATTGAAGAATTTTGTACACTTACATAGTGAGAAGATTAAAACACGATCAAGAGTTTGAAAGAGTTTTTAGATTTATTGGGAAGTGTTGCGAGTTTTTGAGGCAAACGTTGTAAGATTGTAATTAAGAGTTTTGATTACTATCAAGTGTGGGTGTAGGATTTGTCCAATGGGTTTGAGAAACTAGATGGATGTTAGAAGACATGAACCTGGGGGGTTTTGTCTTTGGTAGCTAGGAATTACATATTATAATTTCTTAGCTAGGAATTAGAGTTTATAATTCCTTAGGTTACCTAGCTTTGTAATCTTTTGTTGAGGCTCCGAGTTTATGAAGTGAAGTTAAATCATATAGAGGTGTAGGTCATGATTTTTACCCATTATGAGTTGCGGTTTTTAGCGATAATATATTCTATCATTATTTTATTTTCTTTACAACGTAAGTGCTCTAATGTGCAAAAGAACATAGAGAATATACATGTTCTTTAGGAAAATTTGGGGGAAAGAATTCCAACAGAGTGAAGATTAATGGGACATGGAAGAATAAGAATGGAGAAATGGAAAGACCTAGAAGAGAGTAGAAAGAAAAAAATAGTCAACGACAGGTGATTTGTTGAAAACAAGAAATAGTGTATATGAAACACCTAGAAGAAGTAGAAATAAAAAAAAGTAGTCAAGGACAGGTGATTTAGTTGAGGACGGATTATTTGCTGAAAAATAAGAAATAGTATACACATGTTATGCATTTTTAGAAAAGTTAACTTTAGTTGCAGCAGAACTTTTAAATAACATTTTTATTTCTTTTATATGATCTATACAAAATTAGGAAAAATTTTTAAAAATATATTTACATATTTTGAAAAATAAGAAAAATATAAAATAAAAATAAAAATAAGTTATGAGCAGAGAGTTAGATGAGGTAGAGTATATCTTTATTTTATTTATTAAACCGTTATGATTAAATTCATCTGATTTATCACTAGATTACACCCTTAAATACCAGAATCACTCTTCTTCTTCATCAACATTTAATAGATAATTATATAATAATATTACTTGTGCCATTTCAAAATAACAATTTATGACTCATGTGATTTGTGAATCAACTATATGAACTACTAATATATCATAACATTTGAAGAATAACGCAAAGATTATAATATTATAAAATAATGACTAGTTGATATTGCCATACCTTTCCTTTGGTTCTAACATTTATATGCGAAGTTAATCCAACAATAATTGCATATCTAATATAATCTCGTTTGCTAGATTTGAGAAGAAAAGCCGATATGTTTGTGCTTGTTGTCTATGTATCGAGAAAGGTGGATGGTGAATACTAAACACTCGAAGGTGTCCATTTTAGAGAGTTTTTCCATGGAAAGGAGAACCATGTAGGATTTTTCCATGGTCCATCGGATATAATCCTTAGGAGAAAATGAAGTTAGTTGTGGTTTTGAGTCTTTTTATCAAACTTATCCCTCCATATTTGTTTGTAAAGAAGTCTTTGTTGTCTATACCATTGGCGGATGGAAAGCCAATAGCTAGAGATAAAGCTAGTCAAATCAAGCCAATACCGGGCAGAACTAGGATGAAGGTTATAATGATTCAATGGATAAGCTTCCAAATCATATAAGGTTGCAGTTTGAGGATGGAAAATTTGGTATGTTGAATGAGGTTTTTCAGGTGATTGTATATGAAAATCTACCTTTGTATTTTAATTATTTTAAGCACCGAGATCATGAAAAAGGTAATTGTGGTTTGATATGGAAATAAAATTAAAATAACAAACAAATTGATGATACAATTAAAGTTTCTTCAAAAGGTACTATCAATAGTGAAAAGTATCAAGGTGATGCGAGAGAAATATTAAATGAAAAAAAAAAGTTGATCAACAGTTGGTTGTTGTAACTTCTGAGCCAAGCCATACACACTCAATAGATGTGTTACGAGTAATATTGGTGTCCAAACAACTATTGAATATAGAGGGAAAATGTCAGGAGTTGGGGTAGATGCGCCACGAGTTGGTTCAGGCCAAAAATTAATGGAGTCAAGACACAAACTAATGAAGACATCTGATGTTGAAGATGCTGAAAATTCTGGGCAGCATATTTTGCAAGTTCAAACCAAGAATGTAACTAAAAATTGGACGCTGGTTGCACACAAAAATTAAACTAGTAGACCAAGTCTTTCCCCGACTGGTTAAAATAATTCTCCATAAAGTGAAAAGGGTGTGACTGAAAATTTTAATGTGAGAAGAGACAAGATATTAGTAATGTCTCAAGAGACCTATTATGTTCGAATAACTTTTATGCTTTATCTAACTACTAGAAATTCATCGTTTTTTGACCGGCAAAATAGAGAAAATGGAGTTTTTCGATGACTTTCGATCTATTTTTGAATAGTCAGCATATTGAACGTCGTAAAATATTTACCTACTAAAGTATTTAGACTTTGCCAATTACGGTGGTCGGAAAATATAAAACTAGTCGTGACCATTAAACTATCTAAATGACCGACTACAGTAGTCAAAAAAATATTAAAATAATAGTGTATTAATTAAAAAAAATCCCGACTACAATTGTCATAGAATTTAAGTAATTAAATATTAGAATTAATATATCTTCCGACAATAGTTAGTCGACATATATAACTTATTTATAGTCATTTAAGTATTTTTCCGAGTACTGTGGTCAGAATATATACATAATTTATTAAATAACTAATTAGGTTCTCTCCGGTTGCTGTCGTAGACAATATTAATTTTTTGAAGAAGATAAGTCATTTTGCTGATTAATGTGGTAAAAAAATTGCACTTTTATATAGAAAAAATGTTTATTTCATACACCACCTTTTAAATTTTACTACAATCCATTCGTGATAATTGAACAATAAAATCAAACATCAAATACTTTCCTAATCATTCAAATTTCCATTCAATATAACTAAGTTTAAAATTTCAAGCATCACCGAAAGTAAATATAATAAATATTCAATTGTTATTCAGAACGGAAGTAAATAGTTAAAGTATACTAATGATTCTACATGCACGACTTTGCTTATGACAACTTATATAAGAGATATGAAGAGTTATAATTGTCTAAGAGTGTTGTTAAAGGTTCTACATTTTAAGTGTATCGCTTGTTGGGTGTTTACTTTATCATTTCCATCCATGGCCTAGATAAGTTTGATTCTCTCTTAATGAGAACTCAATATCTAAAGTGAAATTTTTATAACTTAAACTCGTGAAAAGATTGTATTTTGTAAAGGAATCTTAGTAAATCTATTATGATTT
Organism: Solanum chmielewskii; assembly: GCA_027704785.1. Classification (NCBI taxonomy): domain Eukaryota; kingdom Viridiplantae; phylum Streptophyta; class Magnoliopsida; order Solanales; family Solanaceae; genus Solanum; species Solanum chmielewskii. Next base: position 5,112,457 of record JAKWIX010000327.1, read on the forward strand.
ATGCATTATGAGTATGTGGTGGTTAGTTCAATTTCACTTCTGGTGGTAGGTGGTATTGTTCAGAATTTGATTGTGGTTATCTGGAAAAGCAATCATCATGGTGATTATGTTATAGTCCAGAGTGTTTCAGTTTAAATTGAGTTCAGTGGTTATTCTGTGAATTGATAGAAGTTTTATTCGAAAGTTCTGTTCTTAGTAGCTAATCTTGATGAAATGGTCTTAAGGAAAGCTCACTTGGAAAGATGAACACTGACTGGTAGGTCATAACGGAGCTTTGATAATGTTGTCTATTCTTCCTTCTTCTCCCATATGTTTGATGATGAACATGGTTTTAGTGGTAGATAATGTAATGAACCGAGAGGTCACTTTTGGAAACTTTTACTAAATTACCGTTTTACCCATCTCGGTAGTTGCACAGAGTCACTTTTGATAACACTAAATCAACATATCTTTCTCCCTTTTGAGTTTAAACTTCTAAGCAAAAGATTGAGATCATCTTAAATCTATATAGACAATTTTTGCTTCAGGTAATGCACAAGAAAAAATTTGAGATTTCAATGAAAAATTATAATCTTGTGTCACAAAATTCTTGATCAAGAAACTATCGATCTATTAGCGTTCTCTCCAACACCGGGGAGTTGGCTAGTAAAAGCTTGATAAATAGCATCTCAAACATTCTTCATATAAAATTTTCTTGCTTAACCTTCCTCGAGGTTATCAAATGTCATGTCTGGTAAACATTCGAGTTAAAGTGATTCATCAGTATCACTATATACCATCTTCATCGAAAACCTAAAAAAACATAACACGAAATAAACTCTCAGATCATTGAGAAACCAAAAAAGTACGAAAAATGACCCCTATACGAAAAGAGAGAGTTAAAGCACTACATATATTCATATCAATATTTCAAGTTTGGGAATCTTCTTATCAAGGAAAGAACACACGGACGCTTATCTATTTCACCAACAAAATGGTAGGTAGGTAAAATCATTGATACTGTCAGGATTAAAGAGAAGCTTTGATGGATTCTTCTACAACTTTCAAGAAGAATATGAAGCACCAACAAGGTTTCCCATTAAATTTTAACAATGTCAAATGATTTTATCTACCCGATATTTTGTTGGAATAATCATATAAACTTTCATATGATCTTTGCTTGATAAGAAGTTTCCTATATTTGGAATATCTCGAAATGTAGATTTGTAGTGTTTTGACTCTATTTTCCTTAATTATTGGTTATGTATCGCTCTTATGGGATCCTCAAAATCTGAGAGTCAACTTCTTGTTATGTTTCTTCGATTTTTTATGAAGATGATAGTGATACTAAAAAATCATTTGAATTCGAAAGTTTGTCGGACATGACTTTTATTCCTACCTTTTGTCCGACATGACTTTTATTCCTACCTTTTGTTTCAGACTAAAAAATAAAAGAAAATAATGATTTTAGAAATTTAAACCAATCCACTATAACATTGGAAACCGGAATCGAGTTTCCCAAAGAGATAGAAAAAAACAACTATCTTCTTTGATTACTTTGGTCACTGTATTCGCAAACCCAATCAAAGATTAAAATTTTGAAAATCATCTACAAAATATAAACCTTGATCAAAAGTTTTAAATGCATCTAACAATAATGCAAAATATATATCTTTTCGAACCCAAAAGGGTAAAAGAAAATTGAATGCAAATCATAACAATTAACCAACGTATACCTGAAAATTACAGGAACAATTCGAGAATAATCTTGGAAAGTTAATGTGAATAGAAAGCATTGAGAGAGATCCTTTAGACTAATGGCGTTGAAACATTTTTTCTGCCTCTAATACCACGTACAAATGGGTGATAAAGTCAAATAATTATTCGATCTTCATAACTTTACCAACATAAAAAAAATTATTTCAAAAGGAAAGATCGTAATTAAATTGCTAGTTATAAAGAAAATAAGTTGCGTACTTAATTGAAACTCTGTTTTTCGTAAAATTATTTTCTAACTATTTATTCAAATTGATAATGTCACGCCCCGGCTTACCCCTAAGAAGCAGACACCGAACCTAGGACCACTAGTGATCCCAAGATAACCATGCTGGCATGATCATGAGCATACTAATGATAATAAACTGAATGCGGAAGCTAAATCATATTTTAAACTAAAAAGATGGGGAATACCCATATTCTATAAGTGAGTAAATGATATCAATGAGTTTAATACAAATAAGTTATTAACTCAATACTAAGCTAAAACAAACTATTTCTTAAAATAGCCTCTAAACTGGACTAGAAATACTGGGACAAGCACCAGCTAAATCTAGCAAAAACTGAAACTAAATGAATAAAAGACTGAAAAAGAAGCTCATGACTATTGTCCTCAGAGAATGACTTATCACTGAATCTACTTAACTATAGAACCTGATTCTACATCACAAGAAGATGTAGCACACGTATGCATCAGTACTTGAAGATAATGAGCATGTAGAATACAGTAAAGCTGAAACAAAACATAACTGAACAAACTCAAAAGCAAGTATAATAATTTGAACATAATATATTGAATTATGAGCTATTTGAATGTAATGACCAATTTATAACATGTTGAAACTGAATAATAAAAATACTAATAAATGGTCAATGCAAGAGAGTCTGATTGAACTGTGGGAGCTACTAATCACCAATAATAAAACCACATGATCTAAATGTGGATTCTGATGTATACGCACCATAGAGAGGACCCAATATACCCTGCCATAGGTATATAGGCATGTTTGCGTGATTGATACGCTCAAACTTACTTCTCAAATAAGAAGTAAAGCGGTCGTGTCAGGTAAATAACCCAACTAGCGAGGTTGGGATCGTTCCCACGAGGAAAATATTCTAGACTTAATTTCAACCTGTTATTACTATTGTTTGGTCAATGACTTTCTTGGAAAGTAAAAAAACAATAAAAGGGGGGTTTCTAATTCTAAAAGAATGAAAATAACTAACTCAATTGAAAGAGACACTTAACAGCTGTTAATGTTGGATTTTAATCAATTAATCAAAGTAACTAGAGTTTACGTGTTCCTCATAGGTTCATAACTTGATAATTCTAACTATAACAATTCTTTCCTAGTATCTTGCATGCAAAGTGATAAGTTATGTATTTCTAAATCCTTGGTCCGGCATCTAGAAAATCTCACTCCGCACCTTGGTCCGGCTACGTGTGTTGCTTTCCTAACCCTTATCTTTACCTCATATTAAGCATCGTATTCGATATTTGACTAAGTTATTACCTCGTACCAATCAATACTAGCCTATTAGATAGTATATACTAAATCTATGTTGATAATTCTTTTCCTATTATCTACCTCCTTGGTCCTGCAAGTAGCATTAAGGCGAGTTCTAACGTTGGCCATCCGTTAAAAAGACTTCTAAGCGAAAGAATTATTAATACATGCAAGACACCATTCTAGAATTGTTATTTTAGTTAGGTGTTATCTCATTATTTGCCTATGGTTCCCACAACCCTAGTTATAGAGTTTAGTTACTCATAGTCATAATCACAATATTCAAATATATTAAATAAGAATTCATGTACTTCAATGAGAAAGAGTAAAATCCAAAAGTTTGCTTGATTAATCCCCAATAATTACTTGCAAGAATCTCAAAATAATCAACAATCTCACAAAAAGTCTAATGATAATCAAAAGTCTAATAATCTAAGAGTCTAACTATCCGCAGTCTAACAATGATCAGAGTCTAACCTCAAAAATGAGGTTTCTCGAACTATTTATAAAAAAATAAAAACCTAATTAAACAAGGACTCTATTTGCTGGAAATCTGCCATAACGAGGCTGGATTGACGGACCTCGCGACGGATCGTCATGGTCACGACGGACCGTCATGGACTCCGTCTTCCCATACTTATGCAATTTCTTCTGCTGCTCTTCTTCATTACCCTCGACAGCAAGTATGACGGACCGTCATAGGCACAACGGTCCGTCGAGGGTCTTCGTTCAAAAACACTTCAACTCTTGGAATATGGGTACTGGATTACTTCTCTGAACTTCATGACCAACCTGCAGGACGGACCGTCATAGACACGACGGACCGTCACAAGCTTCTTAACCCCACACTTTGTTATACTTCCCCATCTTCCTTCAGCAACTGGACTACGCTGTCACCTACGGACCGTCACAAGCACGACGGACCGTCATAAGCTCCGTAGGTGGTCTCTTCTGCATTTCTTTGCTCAAAATCTCTGCATTCAGCTTTGGACAGATTTCCTGCAAAATAAAAAGAAACTTATATAAAAATTAGCACAAAAAGGCTTTTGGACACACTAAACTTAAGTAAAAAGTATTAATAATACCTTGAAACCACGGTATATCAACACCCTCAACTTAAATTCGTTGTTTGTCCTCAAGCGACACACTATGACTCAATACACAATATTTGTACAATAGTATCCATGTTTCATCCTCTGCAATCATTTGGCTATCAATATCAACTAATCTCATCAAATCTATGCATGCTATCACTATTAGGCTTGAATTATGTGGGATCAGAACATGACACAGACTCGCCATGCACTAACACCTATCCTCTTCAATTTCTCACCGAGGTGCTAACGATTCCGGTATTGCAACTAGTGTTCTCACTTTAAAACAAAATCCTCCTTTTTCACACAATGATTTCAGTTTAAGTATAAGGATTACTTTTCAACACTCGCTCTCAGAACAAAGTCACACTCATTCATACTTATTTCCATAAGCTTGCCCTTATTTTCACTGCCTTAAAATCGCTATACAACCCTTAGGATCACGATAGGACTTTCTTAGCCAGTAACATAGGCTCAGGATCAGGTAGGGTATATTTAGGTATACTTTAGTGACTTTTTTCCCTCCTTGACATATCGGCTAAACCTTCCAATTTCTATCATTTTATCTCGCCCAGTTTCTCATATTCTTTCACCTTGCTATTTTCTCTACTTTCTTCATTTGTGTAAGTGACTCTCTTCTTTTCTTTCTTGTATTTCTTGTATATTTTTCTTTTTCTTTAATTTTCTTTCAACTAATTCTTGAGTCACTTTACTTTTGTTCTTTCACTCTCTTTGTTCTTTCAACCCCACTTTCCAGAGCATTCCTCATAATAGCCACCCTCAACTCCTGGCTTTGCCATGAGTCAAGGTACACAATACCCAAAGTTGGGTCAGGGCCATAATAAAGGTTGTTTACTGCATTAGCCACCCTCAACTTATGCTTTTGGCATAAGCTGAGGTGCACATGTCCAAGGAGGGACCAGGGCCAACACATTGTTCCCAAAAAAGATCAGTTGGGGTGAAAAAGAAAGGTCAAATTTAAGCTCAGATCATTTGGATCAAAGAAGGATAAATTTCATTTGATTTCTTTTATTTAGGATAGAAATGGGCTATATTGAATAAGGGCCTATGATCCATTCACAATTGTCTATTACCAATAGTGGACTATTCAAATTTTCCTCACACTCACTTGACATCTAATCACTATACCAGATTATCAGACACCTAGTTCGAATTTTAGACTTAGGGTAATGCAATGGTGTACCTCTATGTCATGCTTAGGGCCACACAATTATCAGTTACTATGCCTAGTCATGCATCATTTTCCAGTTTATTAGGATATCATTTTAGCCACCATGCTCCAAAATTAAACTATGTACAAAAGATATAAACATGTCGGTTCAACAGAAAAAGTAATCAGTCTTTTGGGAAAAAAGAACACAGGCAAGAAAACCCCAAAAGAGGATAGTGAATTGGGCTACTCATACTTCACCCTAAAACTCACTTTCCATTTACCCCACCCCCAACAAAAAAAATAGCAATTGTCCCCAATGCATAAAAATTTAAATACTAGAGTGGTACGTGAAGCAAACATGTGGCGCAAAGCGCCGTCGATCAGCAAGTTGGTGGGTCCGGTTCCCCGGAACACACGTCCTCTGCAATCTGGACACCCTCAGTGGTGTCCTCAGCAACAACCGCACCATCAGTAGTGCCTCCTGCTATCTCCACAGTGCGGGAGCTAGACGCCCTAGCCGCTAACTCTGATGCTTTCATCTGGTGCGCCTCCTCCTAAGCAAGTGAGGCTCTCCTCGCAGCGTCCATCTCTCGGCACTCCTTCTTTCGTGCTCGCGCCTCGTCCTCTGCTCGACCCCTACGCCTCTTGGTATTCTCTCGAGGGGAGATGGTGGAATCTCTGAAGTGGCAAATAGGGCCGCCAACACTGTGTCTTCAGCAGGCTCGACAGAAGGGGCATCAGACTCTGGCACCCTAGCCTCTAAGATCGTGTCGATATCTGCATGAAGACTGTCAACTGCAGCCTGAAGAGTCGACACATCCACCGGAGGGGCTGGTTGGGCTAACACCCTCAACTCAAAGGCGTCCAAGCGTTGGTGAACCTTAGCAATCTTCCACTCTGTATACTGGACCATTTTCCACTCTAGGAGCTCTTCTGACTAAGTAATCGACTTCTGCATCCACGGCTGGATATGATGCAAAAGTGTAGCCATTTGTGCCTCTACTTTTTGGACCCTAGCAAGCGGGACTAGTGCCAGTAGAGGGGCTGTGTGAGAGGAGCTCGGGGCAGTGCTACTACTCGGGATAGACTCGACCGGGGTAGTGTCAGTGGACGCCGCCTGTGTAGCCGTGCGGGCCTGGGCTACCGTATCAACAAGATCATTAGTAAGTGGGGGCAGCTCTGGACGGGGCCCTCTCCGTGGAGCCAACTCATTGTCCTCATCTCTAATGAGGCCGACGTCAACAGTGCCCTGCGGGGTCTTGAGCTGATCTACGTGCCATATAGGCACACCTGCGGACCTACAGAGACCAAAGATCATGCTCGGGAAAGGGTAAGTATTAGTGACCTTGAAAGCCCTCTCGTGCATGACTGCCTATAGTAGCCACGCAAAGTCCACCTCGAACCCGGCTATCATCGCCGCTATCAACACTGCTCGATCCCATGTAACGATATTATCAGCAGCTGTGGGGGAAAGGCAGAGATGGACAATCAGCCACAAGAACTTCGTCGTGAAAGTGAGGTTGCCCTTCTTGATGGCCCCCTTTGGCTCAAATACCCAATCGGCACCCTCTCCATCTACTGACAGGTGCAGGGCCATCCACCTCTTAGTGGTCTCTCTCAGTGATGACTCGCGCAGGAACTGGCCATCTTTAACTATCTGCCAGCGGTAGTCAAACTTGGAAGTGAGAGGGGTCCGAGTAGCATCAACACCCTTGCTGTATAGAAACCGGAGGATGGCAGCCAGGGAAATGTCAACCTGTACACCCCGTACTAGGACCTGCTCCCATGGGGCTGATTAGCGGGGGCAGCCCGCCTATCTATCTGTTATCGGAGAGTCTCTACGTAGGATGCGTAGAACTCTCGGACCATTTTATCACTATAACGTCCCAACGGACGTGCTGTCCACTCCAAGCGATGCCTGGCGAAGAGATTGAGGATCTGAGACATCGTCGGGAGACTCCCCGTAAGGACCCGCCGCTCCAAGGTGAGTGTTCGAGTCATCACTCCTTTATCAGTCAGGAACTTGGCGTCGGAGTAGACTTCAAATTGCCCGTCGACACACCATCGATTGGGCTGGTTAGTGGCAGGGGTGGGGGCATGAGCTGGTGAACCTGTACGGATTCCGAACTGTCAGCCTCATCAAACAAGGCCGACGCTGTAGCGGTGGCGGGTGTGGGAACCTCAGCAGAGCCAGAGGCTTCCTCGGACCACGATACTCCTAAGGAGCCAGACGCTCCTTCTTCATTTGTGTCTGACCTAGAGGGTATGTCGGTCAGTGTGCGCTCCTCATCAGACTGGGAGGCAGTGACTACGCCGGACGCCACCTTTTGGGTGTGGCTGTGGGAGCACGTGCAGCACGGGAAGGAGTGGAAGTGCCTGGGGGCACATACTCGGGGTCACGCTCATCATCCAATGACCATGCGCGCAGACAGAGCGACAGACTTCGATCGCCCGCGTGCGTACATTCGGTCTTGCTTGGGTGCCATAGTAGATAGTACTTGTAAAGGATCAATATTAGTATGAGAAGTGGCAAACAAGACAAGCAAAACCACAAAAACAATTCAAAACAGTATGTTATTTCTATGGTCACAGTGACACACGACGGGGTTGGTGACGGCTCGTCGTGACTATGATGGACCGTCATGAGGTCCGTCGTGTTTTACTTAGACTATGTATATATGGAGAACCCTGAAGGAGAGTCTCTAACTAGTATGACGGTATGTGCAGAAAGGACCGTCACAGGTACGACGGTCCGTTGTCGGTGTCCATTGTAGGACACTTGAAAAAAATATAGAGACCCTTAGGAGAGGGGTCTCTGACCGTCATGACGGTAATGCAGGACGGACCGTCGTGGGTATGACGGTCCGTCACATGTGTCTGTTGAAGGACACTTAGAAAAAGTGAGAGACCCTTAGAAACAGGGTCTCTGACTACCAAAACGGTTGTGCAGGACGGACCGTTATGAAGACGACGATCCATCACATGTGTCCGTTGGGGGACACTTAGAAAAACAATGGACAGTGGGGTGTTAGGGATTTTGGAACGGACCCTATGACGGTCCGTCGTGGGTATGACGATCCTTCATCTGGGTCTCGTTCTGTAGATCTGTGACAGAACTGGTGAATCCCATTCATCCTCGATGAACCCAAATCGAACTTGTAGTGTTATGGACCTACATTTGTCTAACCCAACTACCTAGGAAACTAGTAATGCGAAAGCACCTATGTCTACGGTTGTAAATATGACAATTTTGAACATTTTTAACCTAGGTTAGACAGATCCTTATATAAAAGAAATGAACATATCACGAACAACTAAGCTAATACTAATTAATAAACAAAAAATGCAAGATAAATGAGTAGAAATTAAAGACACATACCTTAGAATTGGGGAAAACAAAATGGACAAGTACTCGGTGACCAGGAAGACACCCACAGCAGCAACTCCGACTAGTAGATTAACACTTTTAGGGCTTTGGAAAATTGTGGGGGGGAGGGACAATGATCAGTTGATAGAGGGAGAGATTGTGGAAGTTGAAAAGAGAGGGTAATGGGGGGAATAATGAAGGAATGGGGGTGAAATGAGGGGTTGGGGAGTTTAAACGGTGAAAGTTTATAATGAACTCCAACCGGGTCGGGTCGGGTAGGCCTCATTAATCACGCGACGATTCCCCGACGTGTGTGCCCTAGTTTGAAAATCACAGAAAAACATGTCTGGTACGACGGATGCATACGACGGTCCTCGCAAGCGCAACGGTCCGTCGTTGTATCCGTCAGTGACTGCTGCAGAGTAATTTTCTGCAGAATTTCCTGGTGATGTGCCTGAAAATTTAAAAACCCATTAGTAGAAAAATGCTACCATTACTAAAAAGACTATAAGTATTGGCTTGCCTCCCAACAAGCGCCTGATTTAATGTCGCGGCACGAATGGGGACACTTGATTACTCAGACTTCATCAAGATGGTATGCATCTATCACTTCATTCCCCGATGCTTTATGCCCAAAATAGAGTTTTATTCGATCTCTATTCATCTTAAACCGCACTCCCTCCTTGGCTTTTAACTCAACTTCTCCATGAGGGAATACTTGGGTAATCAAGTAAGGGCCAGTCCATTTGAACTTGAGCTTGCCCGGAAGACAAGGTTACCTAGAACTGTCTACAAGCACCAAATCCCCAACCCTAAACTCTTGTTTTGCACTTTTTTGTTCATTCTCCTTCTTTATCTTTTCTTTGTGGGATATGGAGGATACTCATTGGAGCTCACCACTCTACCTCATAGTCCTACACACGTTGAAGGTCGCTTCTTCATTGTTCAACCGAAATTTCATCTGCCCCTTTTCCATATAAACTAAGGCTCTACTTGTAGCAAGGAATGGCCTCCCAAGAATAATATACACTTCAAAATCGACTTCACAATCAAGAATAACAAAATCAGCCAGAAAGATGAATGGCTCCACTTTTACTAGCACAACATGGAGTATCCCTATAGGCCGTTTTACTGTCCGATCAGCCATCAGTAGCCGCATCGCAGTGGGTTTTGGGTCACCCAAACCCAACTTCTTGTAGATCGAGAGGGGCATGAGATTTATGCTTGCCCCCAGATCACATGATGCTTTCACAAAATGTAATGACCAACCTGTACAAGGAATAGTGAACGCACCCGGATCTTCTTTCTTTTGTACGAGGGATCTTGTAGCAATAGCACTACAATACTGCAGTCTATTATCGTCCTCAAAAGTGACCGATCTTTTCTTGGTGACCAGATCTTTCATAAATTTGGCATAACCGGGCATTTGTTTTAGAGCTTCTACCAAAGGGACGTTGATAGAAAGTTGCTTCAACATTGTTATGAAACGCCGGTATTTACCATCCTCGGTCTTTTTCACTAATCTCTGAGGGAAAGGTGGTGGTGGCCTAAGCATGGGAATTACCTTCATAGGTACTTCTGCATCTTTTCCATTACTTTCCTCTGCTTCACCACTACCCTTTACCACATTATCATTATCCTTTCTCACATTTTTTTTAGTAGACGGCATAGGTGGGTCAATGGTTTGCTTACTCAACTATCAATTCTTTTCACAGAAAGTCACTCAACTTTCATTTTCGACTCAAAAGTCACTCAACTATAATATCTTTACATATAAGTCACTCAAGTTTCATTTTCAACTCAAAAGTCACTCAACTATGACTTCTTTGCACAGAAAGTCAGTCAACCTATTTAATTGTTTTTTCATTAAAATTTAGTTACATGAAATTTTAATTATCAACATAAAATTTAAGAATCAAATATATATATATATATATTTAAATCATATTATGATCCGCCCATTTAATCCAACCCGCTAAAAATATAATATTTTATTTAACCATTAATTCCCTAAATCATTCCTTATTGAACATTGAACGTTTTATTTTACCATTAATTCACTAAAAGTATGTGGGAAACAAGGGAAAATGATTTAGGGAATTAATAGTAAAATAAAATATTCAATATTGTATTTTATTGTATTTTTAGCGGGTGGGGTTAAATAATGGAGCGGGTCATTAAATGGGTATATATTCGATTATTAAATTTTAGTTAATAATTAATATTCTATATCACTAAATTATAATGAAAATAACAATTAAATAGGTTGAGTGACTTTTTGTGCAAAAAAATATAGTTGAGTGACTTTTGAGTTGTTGAAAGTTGAGTGACTTTTTGTGCAAAGAAGTTATAATCGAGTGACTTTTGAGTTGAAAATAAAAATTGAGTGACTTTCTGTGTAACCAATTGATAGTTAAGTGACCATCAAGTTATTAACTCATAATTTCGTGTAACTCATAACATACACATTCTAATTTCATATATTTCATTTATAGGATAATGTGCTATACATGTGTCTAGAAAATTGTAAGAATAGAAAAATATATGAGCACTTTAAAAAACTACAAAGTTTCTACTGCTATTTTCTCTCTGTCCTTTGATATTTGGGTTTGAAACAAATAAAACCAAACATAATGATTTAAATATACTAATAAATATCAAGAAAAATAAATTTAAATATTATTTTACAAAATTAAATCACTATTTATGAGTATTAAAATGTTCCTTGAAAAACAAAAGAAAAATAAATGCCTCTTTCTGTTATTATATAACGTCTATATCTACGGTATATAATTCAATTATATAAATACAACTTGATAATTGGCTGCAACAAAATACAAGAATATGAAGCTATCAAGAAGCTTAAGCTTCGAAACAATGGCTACTACAAACAACAAAGAACTAAAGCTGAAATAGTGAAGATGATTTGTAAAATGCAAAAGCTTAAGATCATCTTATGCATTAGTAGAGTATATATATAGATTACATAGAAGCATCTAGATGATTAAAGAATGTAACTAACTATACACATTTAAAACATGTGATAACTAACTTCCTAACTAACTTTCTAACTAACTTTCATAACTAACTAAACTAACTGCTTGTACAATGCAATGTTAATATTCAATACCCCCCCTCAAGTTGGAGGTGAAGACAACACTGCCAACTTGTCAAGAATAGAAGAATGTTTGATTCCTGTTAAGGCCTTTGTCATTATGTCAGCCAACTGATCTTGTGTGGAAATATGATGTAATGAGATAGCAGACCTGAAAGTTTATCTACACAACAAGTTCAAAATCAAGGATTTGGGATTACTTCATTATTTATTGGGGATGGAGGTGCTTCACACAGCTCAAGGAATCATTATCTCACAGAGAAAATTTGTACTTGATTTGTTAAAGGAGTATGATTGTTTAAATCTGACTTCATTATCTTCCCCTCTTGATCCAAATACCAAACTAAGAGCTAAGGAGGGTTCAATTCTAAGTGACAGTATTTACTACAGAAAGTTAGTTGGAAAACTTAACTTCCTTACAAACACAAGTTTGGATTTTGCTTTTAGTGTACAGCACTTAAGCCAATTTATGCAGGATCCTAGAGAGCCACACTTGCAAGCTGTTTTTCACCTTCTGAGATATTTGAAAACTGATCCTACATTGGGTTTATTTTTGTCCAAAGATGCAGATTTTTCTCTAAAAGGCTACTGTGATTCAGATTGGGCTTCATGTCCAGATTCCAGAAAATCTGTGAGTGGATTCATTGTTTTACTTGGTGGCAGTCCAATTAGCTGGAAATCAAAGAAGCAAGAAACCATCTCCCTATCATCAGCAGAGGATGAATACAGATCACTCAGGAAAGTAGTTGGTGAATTAGTTTGGCTTAGTCGATTGCTTACTGAATTGGATGTTCCTTATCCAAAGCCTATCTCAATTTTTTGTGACAGCCAATCTGCCTTACACATAGCCAAGAATCCTGTTTTTCACGAAAGAACCAAACACATTGAGGTAGATTGTCATTTTGTGAGACATGTTCTACAACAAGGTCTTATCTCATTACATCAGTTCCTGTAAGGACTATATCATCAACATACACAGCCACATAAACTGCTGAAGTTAATGTCTTCTTGTAGAATAGAGAATAATCATACATAGAGTGAGCATATCCCCTAGAACATAAAGCTTCAGTGAGCTTAGCATACCATTGCCTGCTGGCCTGCTTGAGTCCATAAAGGGACTTGTTTAATTTGCATACCAAATTAGGAGATTGGACTGCAAGTCCAGGTGGTACTTCCATGTACACTTCCTCATGTAAATCACCATGAAGGAAGGCATTATTTATATCCAATTGATACATAGTCCAACCTTGTTTTACTGCAGTGATCAATAATGCCCTGACTGTGGTCATCTTCACTACAGGGGAGAAGGTCTCAGTATAATCAATGCCTGCTTGTTGTGTGTAACCTTTTACCACAGGTCTTGCCTTGAGTATTTCTATTGTACCATCTGCTTTGTGTTTTACCTTGTATACCCACCTGCAGCCTATAGCTTTCTTTCCAAGGGGAAGTGGAACTAAATCCCAAGTGAGATTCAAGTGTAATGCATCAAACTCTTGTGTCATGGCAACCTGCCATGCAGGATCAATGACAACTTCTTCATATGAAGTTGGTTCCCTGTCAATGCAAACATTTCTAACAATATTTTGACTAGCAGGAATTAGAGCACTATGAGCCAGGTGGTGGTGATTAGAGAAAAGGACCTCAGAGAATGGGTGATGTTTGAAGTTTGAGAATCAGGTGGCTTAAGTAGAGGTATAGAGTGAACATAGTCATTCATATGTTTTGGAAGTTTGTGACATCTTGTTGATCTTCTAGGTTGGTTAACAAGCAATGGTGCAGGAGATATAGAAGGGGAAGGTATAGTGAGGTTAGGTGACAAGTCACAAGCAGCATTGGGACCATTTGAACTATTTAGAGTGTCTTGTGTGCCATCCTTATTAAAATCATCTAAAATATCAATGAAATGAGGTGACTGCAACAATGAAAAAGGTGAACTAGTTGTATTTGGAAAAGAATCACTAAAAGGAAAAAAATTTTCATGAAAACAACATCTCTGGACACATGTATCTTGCCTGTGGACATATTTAGAACTTTGTATCCTTTTGTCTCATGAGGATATCCAATGAATATGTGAGGAGTAGTTCTTGGCTCAAACTTAGCTCTATGAGGTATACGTACAGCAGGGTAACAAAGGCATCCAAAACTTCTCATGTGTGAATAAAGGGGTTTTCTGAAATATAGAACTTCATATGGACATTTTTGGTTCAACACAATGGATGGGAGTCTATTTATTATATAGGTTGCACAAAGAATGCATTCTCCCTAGTATTTGACAGGTAGTTTGGATTGAAATAGCAAGGCTCTAGCAGTCTCAAGAAGGTGTTTGTGTTTTCTTTCTACCACACCATTTTGTTGAGGTGTATAAGGACAAGTTTTCTGGTGAACTATACCTTTTGTTTTGAAAAAAATTTTAGCTTCTGTATTGACAAATTCCAGACCATTATCTGTTCTGATTTTCTTGACAGTAATTTCAAATTGGTTTTCTATCATGGTAATAAAACTCTTGAGAGTTTGTAAAGCATTACTCTTAGTACTTAACAATTGAGTCCAAGTAGATCTACTAAAATCATCTACAATGGTCATGAAGTACTTAAAATGGTTATATGTTAGTGTACTGTAAGGCCCCCACAGATCAACATGAAGTAGTTCAAAAGTGTGTGATGTTAGGGTGGTTCTTGGTTTAAAATAGAGTCTTTCTTGTCTTGCCATAGGACAAATGGAACACATAAAAGGCTGTTTGGCTGAGAATTTTACAGGGATAGAGGAAATATTTCTCATTTTGACAAAAGGTACATGTCCCAATCTGTTATGCCACACAACATCTACATGATTATTAGTACATGGTTGAGTGTTGGAAACACAAGATTTTGGACAGGTTAAATAACTTGATGCATCAGATGTCGAACATGAATGTTTCTTATTGAGAATAGGGAGCGTACATTGCTTATCTAGAAAGTGAATAGACAGTCTTTTGTTATAGGCATTGCAAGAATTACATGAAATCATATTACATTTTGAAACATTGTAGGAACTCTTCAAACAAATTGGACACAGGAAATAGAGACCCTCTTCTGCACTACCAATCACCAGAGGCCTCTTCATTGAAGGGGCCTGCATGAAACAAAGGTTTTTGGTGAAACTGATAGTGTATTCTGAGTGTGCAGTCAAAGTATAAATAGAAATCAAGTTATATTTAAAAGATGGCACATACAAAACTTTGTCTAAATTGATCATGGATCCTAGTGCTACACTACCAACTTGTGTCACCTTAACTTTGTATCCATTAGGCAAGGCAACTAACAGAGGATATGGTAAAAGAGTGATGTTATGTAGTAGAGATATATTGAAGGTCATGTGGCTTGAGGCTCCTGAGTCCAGTATCCATAAGTCAGACTTGTTTTTGAAACATTTACATGACAGTTTTCCAAATTCAATAGAAGAAGTGCAAACTATGATACCTGCAAAATCAGTTGATGGTCCACTAGCAAGGTTTGAATTTGTATTGGATCCTTCATTCTCATTTTTCTTGTGGAACTGCTGAAGTATGCCTTGAACATGACCATATTGGTCTTTGGTAAGACTCACATTATACATTTCTTCATCTGTTCTATTCCCAGGGGCAAAGTCTGGTGTGCAATTTGCATTTGCTACAACATTATTCCCAGAATCCCTGTTGCTCCTTTGGTTTCCCTTGCGAAAATGGTTAGGCCTTGGAATCGAATTATTTCTCTGATTTGGATTTGAACCAGCTGGATATCCATGAAGTTGATAACACCTCTCAGCAAGATGACCAGTCCTGTTGCAGTAAGTGCAAAATCTGTCCTTGTATTGAAGCTGAGAATGACCATATGAGTTATTAGGAGCATAATTTGTTTTGTAGGATGAGGGAGGCCTGATGTTCCCAGTCGATGAAGAAGGTCTGATGTTCCCAGCTGATGAAGAAGGCCTGATGTTTCCAGCATATAAAGCAGTAGATTCTGCATTGAAAAGGCCAGACAATTTAATTTCCCTTTGGTGTTCATCTTGAACTAGTAGAGAAAAAGCTTGAGCCATAGTAGGCAGTGGATTCATCATAAGTATGCTTCCACGAATAACTGTGTACATCTCATTCAATCCCATGAGAAATTGGATCAATCTCCTATCCTGTTCTGCTTTGTGAGTAAGTGCCTTTGCTCCACAAATGCAGCTTCAAGTGCACTGAGCTTTGGCATTCAAAGTATTTATCTCCTCCAATAGCTATTTCAGCTTGGCGTAATAACCTGTAATGTCAAGAGATCCCTGCGACAAGTCATTAATTTCTCGTTGGATCTGGTATAACTTCGCACCATTTGTTTGCTCATATCGATCCTCCAATTCCTTCCATAATTCTGCAGAATCCTGACCATACTCAACACTATCAGCAATTTCTTTAGACAGTAAATTCAGAATCCAAGAAGTAACAATGTTATCGCATCTCTCCCATTGTCTGTATGATGGATCATTTGATCGAGGACGTGGGCAATCTCCATTAACGAAACCCAACTTGTTCTTCACTGAAAGTGTTCTCAGAACACTACGCCTCCATGAACAAAAACCTACTCTAGTAAATTGAACTGGTACAAGCATTGCTCCGGGGTTATCAGATGGATGTATATAGTAGGGATGATTGGAATCAATTGTGCTACTAGTAGGACCTCAAGATTGGCCAGAACTTGCAGTAGTATCCGCCATGGATGAACAGAACCAAAAAATCCAGAAAACAGAGAAGAAGAAGAAGAAGAAATTGCAAGAAGCAATTGCAGATCAGCCCACAATCAAAACCAGAAAACAAGGAAGAAGAAGAAGAGGATTACAAGATGTAATCGTATACAGAGTGTCTCAGATCGAGCAATGCTCTGATACCATATCAAGAAGCTTAAGCTTTGAAACAATGGCTACTACAAACAACAAAGAACTAAAGCTGAAATAGTGAAGATGATTTGTAAAATGCAAAAGCTTAAGATCATCTTATGCATTAGTAGAGCATATATCTAGATTACATAGAAGCATCTAGATGATTAAAGAATGTAACTAACTATACACATTGAAAACATGTGATAACTAACTTCCTAACTAACTTTCATAACTAACTAAACTAACTGCTTGTACAATGCAATGTTAATATTCAATAGAAGCAATTAAAATTTTATTTTTATCGTCTAAATATATGATGATCGAGATCTCCTTTTTAAATTGAATTTACGATAAGAAATTGATGAATTAATGAGTGATATACTTGGTAAATATACTTTGTGATATAAATATTTTTATCCTTAAAAATAAATAAATACTTTATTTCTAAAAAGAGCAATCAAAAAATTGTTTTAACTTCTACTTGAATACATTTTTACCTTATTAAACAAGCATCTCAAAGTTGATATATTTATTTCATTACTTGTCTATGTAGTAAGCGTTTGAGCACACATAAATTTCTTCTTCTTTTTTGCAAAATTTAGATCTGAAGAAAGTCTCTAAATAAAATTATTGACAATTATACAAAATATTCTATAATCGAATTGGACCAAATCGATAAAATTTATTAGATTTTGATAATATTTTTACCTGAAAAAACTGGAAAAATGCCGGGATCAAAATAATGTAATATTAAGAAGAGTGAAATAAGTTTTTTTTTATATCAACTTCACTTTCTTAAGCTCCAAATAGTTGAATTGGAAGCCTATACTCGCTCTATTCTATATTAATTGAATATTGAGACTTTATTTATTATTCAAAATTCAAGATGTTTGCTTAATTTTTTTTATATTTGTCCTTTCATTTATTGATATTCTATATTTTCTAGCCATATTTATGATTTCACAAAAAGTAACAGTGAAGATTATAATTTACATTGTGTCTTTTAATATTATTCTTAATATGTGTGCATTGCCTTAAAATTTACTTACCAAACATTTCCATATATAATTTTCCTTTTTACTTTGTATTTTTGACAAATCTTTGAGTGCATCTAGAACTTGTATTCTATCATTATGATAAGTTCACGAATAAGGTTATAAAGACTATCAATTTTATGTCTTGTTTTGATCAATAATTTGACCATACTACATTGTTTTTTTTTTTAGAAGCATAGAGTCGTAGTTCTAATTTAGGAAAAATAAACCCTATGTATTCCTATTTCAATTTGGATTAGGAATTAATTATTTGTTTAATTTTAGTAACTAAAAACTACCAAAAGAAAATCATATAATGTGAAATTAGAATGATACTCATAAAAAATGTGATATAAATAACTATCGACATTACCATAAATAGGTTATACACTAACATAAACACTAATTTTAGTAACTTAAAACTACCAAAAATAATAATCAATTTTCTACTTCGACTAGGATTAGAATTAGGCTTAATAAAACCCCTATAAATACATACTATGTTATTATGTTTCTAAAATGCCAAAAAGAAACTTCTTACTCTTACTTACTTTTATTTTATCTTCTCACGTTCTTACTTTTAACTACTTTTTCTCTTTTTCTAAGTGATCATATACCCCTCAACTTTGTCATTTAGATCTGATATGCCCCTTATTATGAAAGTGGCACATATATACCCTTACTTGTAAACAAATGGCTCACATATACCCTTTTCCTCTAACGGAAATGCAAAAAGAATAATTTTAATCTAAATTTTTATTATTTTTTTCTAAAAAATATAATTCCATATGAGTAAATTTAATCCTCGTCAAACATTTTTTTTTGACTTTTTTTTATTTCAATGATTTATTTATAATTATTATTTTGATAATCAAATTAATTCATGTTTCACTAATATTCTTGTAAAACTTATTGTAGATGACTAAATTTTTTTTCGAATACGAAATTAAATTACAATACACACAAAAAAAATAGTTTAAATTTTTTTTCTTTAAACTAAGAAATGAAAGAAAAAAAACAAAATAAGAATAAGAAACTCAAATAATTATAATAAAAGAAGTCAAAAAATAATTTATGTATGAAAAAAATTAAAATATACCTTGAACTTTGATAGAAGAATCATATATACCCCTAAATAATTTTTTAAAAAAAATTAGATTTAATAAATTTAAATTTAAAACTAATTTTTTAATTTCCGTTAAATGAAGGGTATATGTGAGTCATTTTGTAACGGCAAGGGTATATATGAGCCGTTTGTATAATGGTAAGGGCATATATGAGCCACTTTTATAACGAGGGGTATATCAGCTCCATATGACAAAGTTGAAGGGTATATCAGACCCTTTTCCCTATTATTAGCTCAAAAATGGCAATATATGTCCCTATTGCCAATAATTGGCACTATGACCATTTTCCTAATTTTGGATATGCCACAAATATTTACCATGTTAAACCTTGCTTTATTGGATATGTATCTAATGTTCATGATCATGTTCAATCCGTAGATAGACATGTTCGACAGAGAGAAGCCCCTAGGTACATTAGTTGGTCATTTCCTCCGCCTGGATACATTAAGATCAACACGGATGGAACGTTTATGCAAAATTCAGGGTTAGCAGGATATGGAGGCATTGCAAGAGACGATAAGGGTAGGTGGCTAGGAGGATTCGTGGGGCGATTAGGTATGGTAACAACATCGTGCCTCACGGCAGAACTGTGGGCCATACATGGCGGACTCACCTTAGCGAAGAACTTCAAGTTGAAGAACATTATCATCGAGACTGACTCTCATGAACCATTGATGCTCATGATGAGTAAGGGAGGCGCTGTCGACAATCACCCTGATCGTGAGGTGATAGAAGAATGTGGAGGTCTCCTGTCCGAACATGGGATCTCCATGATGCATACTCTAAGGGAAGGAAATAGTTGCGCGGATCACCTTGTGAAATTGGGAAGAATGCAACTAGATGAAGATCTTGTAATACTACATCGTCCACCACATTCCATGCACCAACTAAACCTTGTGAAATTGGGAAGAATGTAACTAGGTACCGAAAATATGTAGGATAGTTTAGTATATATAACACACAAGAAAAAAACATGAATTTATATAAATGTATATAATGATAATTATATTGATTTGTTAAAATATTTTTATTAATTACTGTCATAAGTTTTTCCATCATCTAAACCTTTTGTTGTTTCAAATTGAGATCCCTTTTGTTAGCATAGCTTTCTAAGCCTGAATCTCATTTCCACAGTGGTGCTTTTTAAATGACTCGGATCACTATGCCAATGATAACAGACACAAATTTAAGAGGCATATATGCAACATTTGGCTTTAACATACAGTTTCATATTTTTAATATACTGTGTTACTAACGACTCGATACAATATATATATATATATATATATATATATATATATATATATATATATATATATATATATATATATATATATATATATTTAGTTTAGAACTACATATCATTATAGTCCCGAGGAAAAAATGACTTTATAGGAGGACAGGTAGGTTATGGAGAATTGGGAGTTTTTAGTAAATAAAAAAGGATGTATTTGACAATAGACTCTTCAAACATTATTAGTTTCTATAACCCTGGATAAGGCGTGGATGTGATCGCACTTGTATACATAAGGCATGGATTTATCCATTTTTCACAAGTAGGAAGATGTAAACTTTCAGGCTCAATAGCAACATAGGTCTTCCCTCCGATATATATGTTACAACATCTTCAATAACATGCTTTTACTTCGTCTTTTCCTTGGTAAGTTATCAAATTTGGGGTGGCAGCGAGTCCGGAACTGGGACTGCCTGACCGGTATTAACCAGAACCGGCACGGAACCGGGAACCACCACCCGAACCGTACCGGAACCGGGACGAACCAGTAACGCTAGTTCCGATATTGTATATATGTGCCCGTCCAGGTCCGCCAGTGAACCGGACCCGATTCCGGGACTAGGCGGGATTCAATTTTTAAAAAAAAATTATTAAAATCAATTAAAAATTATTGTTTTAAAGTAAAAAAAATATAATTTTCAAAACTTTTAAAGTAAATTATTTATACTTTATAAACTTCAATGTTTGAAAGTTTGTCAAACTTTAAAGTTAGTTTGAAAGTTTGTAAAATTCAAACTTTCAAATTATAAATATATAATTTAAATATTAGTTTGAAACTTTGAATATAATTTATATTATATAAATTTAAAATTTTATATTTTTAGTTTAAAATTTTAACTTTAAAAATTTAAAAATTTAAATTTCAAACTTTGAAAATTTAAATTTCAAACTTTGAAAATTTAAAATTCAAACTTTGAGGTTATAAAAGTTTGAATTTCAAAGTTTTAAAACTATAAAAGTTAAATTTCACAATAATAAAAATTAAATTTAAGACAATAATTTTAAAAAAATTAAGGCGAATAGCAGCCTAGACTTTTATTAATATGAATTTGATATTAACAATTTGATCTACAAAAATATTAGTAGAGTATTAAAAGATTTAATCTACACAACCACCAACTAGGAAGGGTTCTCTTTGAATTAGATCTCAAATTATTATACTCATACTAATAGACAATTAAACATTTAAATTTAATAGTCGGTGCTACGATAAAGATCTTTTCTGAAATCATTTAACATTTCTATTGTAACATGATCGGGAATTGGTTGAATAGATAAATCCTCTATTGCTTCAATGTCATCGTCACTATAATCCTACAATATTTCATCAACGTCACTTTGAAATTTAGTCTGTAGTGGTTCACGACCCAAATTTCTTCTCTCGGCATTAATTCAATCTCTAAATAATACCAATATCTCGAAGCTATCTGCTGTTAGTGAATGCCTATGCTCTCCAATTCGAAATCTTGTTGCACTAAAAACGCCTTCTGATGCTACTGTAGATGCTTGAATAACTAATACATCTCGAGCCATTGGTTGATGTTTTGGAAATCCTTTGTTACAATTTCTCCATTATGCTAGAACATCGTCAGTAGGTTCTATATTTTGATTAACATATGCATCAAAATCATTTCTATTATTGTGAGAAAGTTCAAGATAAGAATCTAAATAGTCATCAATATTATCTTTATTAAGTCTACTTCTAGAACTTTCACGTTCTTGATCACTTGATACATTTATATTAGAATTATATAAGTCATATAATTTTCTAGCTTCAATTTTTATGCTATCTTTAACTTCTTGACAACTAGGAGTTTCATCTTTTTCACTATCAATATCCAAGTTAAAATATATTTTATCAACCATCTTAGATGCACCTACATCTTTGTAATGAGGGTTTAACAAACAAGCGGTTAAATAAATTTGAGGAATAGGAATAAAATATTTTCAATTATTTTTTAATAGTTTCTTCAAATCTTGGTTTCAGTCCCTCTCCTAGTCCCGCTCATTACGTTGTCCTGCTCCCGTTAACCCATACATCCTAGGCCTAAGGTAGAACGTGCTAAAAAATCAGTTGTATGGCAATTTATGATTCAAAATAAAGATAAAACACAAGCTATTTGTAAATTATAAGTTGGAACGAAAAAGTAGATGTGTATGACCGCCGAAAGCCGAAAGTGGAAAATTGAAAGTTGAATTTTGAAGCTTCAAATCCAATTTTCAAAGACCAAAACCGAAATTTCAACAATTTTAAGAGATTAGAGAGTAGAGAACTAGAGAGTAGAGAGTTGAGAGAATAGAAGATGATTTTGTAAATTTGTGATTGATAAGAATGAAAGTTTAGGGGTATTTATAGGTAAAACAAGGGATAAAATGTATTTTTTAAAATTTTGAGGTACAAAAAAAGTTAGGGGGGTAGGGGGTGTAATGTAGAGTAAAAAGGGGAAAAGAGCCATTGGTGGGCCCCACTAGACGTTACCCAACGGCTCTCAAACGGTAATATTTCAAAAAATTAGAAAAAAAATAATTTTACTAGATCGAACCGGGACCGAAATCGGGATTTACCGGAGTGGGACTAACCGGTAAAGTCCTATCTCCGTCCCGTTGCATGTCCTAGACCTCGTCCCTACCGATCCATACTTGGACTAATCGGAACGGGACTGGACTAGTTACGGATCGGGACGGAACTGGACCAGTTCCGGATAGTCCCGGGTCCGCGTCCACCTATAGTGGCTCCTTTCCCACTAAAAATATAGTAATTCTTTCATCCAATCTCGAGTTTTGTACAGTCTACATATTAGTTTCCTTCTCTTTTTGTGTAACTTACCAATTGAATTGTTGTTTGAGCCATCATAAGGCTGCCATTGAACAACACAAAATGTTGAAATATGGAGCAAAAATGAGATTTCTAAAATTATTTTTGCTTTTAATGAAGTAATTTATACTCACATAAATATATGATATTTTTATATTATAATAAATTTTAGAAATCTTCCCATTCTATTTTAGATTTTGTGTCAGTAAAACAAAGTCACACAAATTAAAACAAAAAGTAATAATTAGAGCAATACATTTTAGGGATTAATGTGAGATATCCATGATTAAGTTAGATATTAAAATTAAATAGAGATATCACATAATTAAGTTTATGACTAAAATTTAGGCAGAAGTCGTCGGTGACCCCCTAAACATGGCACAATCTTTCACTTAGACACATCAACTAAAGGACTTTTATTTTAAACACCTAACCGTAGGTCCCTATGTGTCACTTTAACACTTTTTGCATAAAAATCTGTAGACCATAGGCGCGTGCAACACAACCTGTTCTGCGTAGATTAACTTACCAATTATATGATGCCAACTTTTAAACCTATTTACCAGTTATTTTTATTCAAAATATTAGACAAATTAAATTGGATAAAAGACAAATTAGAAATCGATTCATCTTTCCACTTCTTTCTTTCAACTTCCTTCATACGTTTCTCTTTCTTCTCTGATGAAAACCCTAGTTAAATGTTTCTTTTTGCACATGTATTCTTTGTTTTTCCTTCAATTCGTTGGTAGTAATAACCATTGTTATATTTTGTGTCACCATTTGTAGGTTTAAGGTTGTATTGACGAGGTATCGGGCTGTGCGACGTGAAGTTGATGAGGTATTGGTGTCACAATTTTGGTTTTAACCTTTGTTTTTTGCCTTTGTTTTCTTGAATAAGGTGTATTTTGTTGTTGATTTTGCTTATTTTCATTTTTAATCTAGGTTTTGGTCTAACTAGTGTTGATAAAGTTAGGGGATTTTTGGGTATTTCCTTTTGTTGGGGGTCGGTATCCTTCTCGGGATATGGACAACTATATTTTAAAATGTTTTCATCATAGGGGGTGTGTTGTTTCAAACCCTAAACCTACTTACCAACGAGAAGTAGATGTATATAGTGTCACCATAGATAAAGATCATTTTAGTCTTGTCGAGTTTCTTTCCTACACTAAAGACCTTGGTAGACAAATATTAAGGCACTTTACTGTGAAGATGGTGATGAATTAGTTCAAGTTACTTCTGATACTCAACTGTTAGAATTTGTGAAAGACTTGGTAGATGGTGATGAGTTTCATCTGTATATGGTCCATGAAGTTGATGAATTAGAAGAAGAATTACCTACTTCATCTTCTCTTTTACCATGTTCTGATCCTGTTGATGAATCTATGGGTATAAATGCTGAGGGGATTGTGGATAATGATACAAATTTGAATGGAGGTGATACAAACCACAATAAAGCTGAATCAAATCTGCTGAGTAGTGACTAAGATGTTGATGATATTCTAGATGAAGATGATTCAGATGTTGATGAAGAACTAAGATCCCTTAGGGTTGAAAGGACAAACAAAAGAAATGCTAATATTAGGAAGAAAAATGATAGGAAGAAGAAAACAATAACTGAAGAAGTACCAATAGGTGAGGCAAGTGTGGACAGAGGCTTTGAAGATATTGGAGTAAATAAGAAGAATAGATATGTTGGCAGATTGGGAGGAGATGAGAACTACATTTATACCTCAAAATGTGATAGTGATGATAGCACGGATATCCTAGATGCAGAAGTTATTGAAGGTGTTGATCTACCAGGCAGAAGAAAGAGGAAAAAGGTCAGGTATGATGATGAATGTAGTATTGCTATTTTTGAACTTGGAATAATTTTTGATAATGCTAAGGAATTTAGAAATGCTCTAGATAAATATGTTTTTTGAAAAAAATTATCAAATTAGGTTAAGGCCTAATGAAGCTCATAAGAGTGAGAGCTAAATGTAAATTCCAAGAAAATACAAATGGTTGTGCTATGGTGCTATTGATAGGGATTCTGGTAATTTTATGATTAAGAATTACCATGCTATACACAAATATGTACCATCTAATAAGAACAAAATGTGTACAACTAAGTTCCTAGCAACTAGATTAAAGGATTAAATAACTAAACAACCATCTTTGAGGATTTGGAAATACAAGAATTGTGCAAGAAGGAGTTAGGACTGCATATGGGTAGAACAATTTCTTACAAGGAAAAGATAATGATTCTTAGAGAAAACATGGGTGACTGGAATATGAAATTTGCAAGGTTATGTGATTATGCTGAAATTATAAAACAAACCAATCCTGGTAGTTCTCTTTGGGTAAGAATGGATAGAGAAATTGTACCAGGAAAGAATTTGATTGTGTACTTCTATGTATGCTTGGACGCATTGAAGAAGGGGTGGAAGGAAGAATGAAGAAGAATAATAGAATTTGATGTATGTTTCTTAAAGGGTGCTTGTAAGGGTGAACTTCTTGTAGCATTTGGAAGGAATGGAAACAATTAGATGTTCCCAATAGCTTAGGCAGTTGTGGACAAGGATAGTAAACATAGCTGGAGCTTCTTTATCAACTACTTGAAAGATGACCTGCAGTTAGCTACTGGACAGGGTCTTACTGTAATGTCAGATATGCAGAAGATAATTAATTTTCTATTACTTTGATAATTATAGATATGTAAAATGTATTTTCTTTCTTGAATTGTGTTAGATAAGTAGGGTCTTCAAGGAGCTGTTGTTGAACTGATACCAAATGCTAAAGTTAGAATGTGTGCTAGACACATCTGGTCTAACTGGAGTAAAATATGGAAGGGAGAGGAAAGAAGCAAACAATTTTGGAGATGTTCCAAGACAACTTTTGAAGTGAAGTACAACGAGGAGCTTTACAAAATGAGAAAACTTGGTAATGAAAACATTAATGAAGATTTGTTACATTATCAAAGAGTGGCATGGGTTAGAGCATTCTTTCAAGAGTACTCCAAATATGATGCAGTTAAAAATAACATGTCTAAAACCTTTAACTCATGGATATTATCTTGTAGACACATATCTATAATAACCATGTTGGAGGAAATTAGAAGAAAATTAATGACTATAACAATGGATATGGTTAAGTTTGCTGACACCTGGATATGTGATATTACACCTATGGCTAGACTTATGTTGGAGGATAATAAGGAAAGTCTAGGGCTTGCAAGGTGCTTTAGAATGCTGATGTTGGGATTGAGATTGGAGAAGGTCAATATAGACATACAATCAACTTGACTAATAGAGTTTGTAGATGTAGAATTTGGCAGTTGAGAGGCACTCCATGCCAACATGCTATTTCTACTTTATACCACATAGAACAGAAATCTGAACCACTTGTGGAGCATTGTTATAGGAAGGATAACTTCTTAAAGGCTTATAGTCATTTCATTTAACCAATTCTAAATATGAAGTTGTGGCCTGAACCTGACAATCTAAGGATTGAACCTCCTGAGCCTAAACAAATGGCTGGTAGACCTCCAAGAAATAGAAGAAAGAGTAAAGATAAACCAAGAAAGAAGTATGGAAAGATATTCAAACAAGGGGTCAAAATTACTAGTTCACAGTGTAAACAACCAAGCCACAACAACAAATATTGCAAGGTAAATGATTTATGATTTGTTTGTGCCTTTTTTTTAAAGTTTTATTGAATATTATGAACAAACTTTATGTTTTATATTTATGTTGGTGTCCATACTTCACAACCAGATAGCCATAATTCACAAATTTGTCGTTGGTCAAAGTTCACAAGGAAGTAGTTACCATGAACAAACAAGCTCCTACCAGCCTGGACCAACACCATCAAACAATCATGCTTCTTCAACAACAGTTTGTAGTGATACCAGTAGAGTTAAAAGGGCAAGGGAAACTGCAAAAACAAGCTAACCACCACCACTTCGGAATACTAGTATTCCTGTTACAAGAGGAATAATTAATCAACTACCTTCAAGAACAAGATAAACCGCTGGACAAAAAAAGATGCAATGTTGAAACTGGAGAAGATTCTACAAGAGGGGAACCAAAGAGGCAAACTAAAGGTGGAGCAAGTAATGTTGAATTTGGCATCTACACAAGTGCAAGTGGAACCCAAATACTAAACGTAAGTTTGTCACTAACTGTCTCTTAAATGAATGAAAGTTTATATATTCATTTTGATTTGTTCTTCAAAAACCAGTCTGGGTTTTCAAGTCAAAGGATTCTACCTATCACGACCCGAGACTACCCGTGAGACGCGGACACGGGACCTAGGACCACAAGTGATCCCAAGCTAACCCAGCTGGTATGATCATGAGCATACTAAAGAATATAAACTGTTGCGGAAGCTAAATCATAATTTATAATGAAAAGATGGATAATACCCATATGCTAAAACTGATATAATATGAAGACTGATGAGTTTAATATAATGAAGTTACTAACTCAATACTAAGCTGAAACTAACTATGTCTGAAAGTAGCCTCTAAACTGCACTAGAAATACTGGGACAAGCCCTAGCTAAATCTATCAAAAACTGAATCTAAATGACTAAAAGACTGGGGAAAAAAAAGCTCATGACTATTGTCCTTGGAGAATGGGGACTCACCACTAAATCTGTTGAACTGGAGATCGAGAAATCGATCTATGCATGATTTGGATGCTGAGAGCATGAACCTACATAATGAGAAGATGTAGCGCACGTATGCATCAGTACTTGAAAGGTACTGAGCATGTATGATAGAATAAAGCTGAAATAAAACAGCTGAATAAGCACAAAAGCAAGTATAGTAATCTGAACAGGACATACTGATTTCTGAGCTAATTGGATGCAATGACCAATTTATAACATGCTTCAACTGAATACTGAATATACTGATATATGGTCAATGGAAGAGTGTCTGACTGAACTGTGGAAGCTACTAATAACCGATAATAAAACCACATGAGCTAAATGTGGAGTCCGATGTATACGACCCATCTAGAGGACCCAATATACCCTGCCAGAGGCATAAAAGCATGCTGGCATGATCGCTAAACTGATTGTCCACAGAGGGGACTTACAACTTACTTGGCTTGTAGTTCTAGGACTAATTGGGTACGTTGAACCCTAGTCTACTTTGGTATTATGCTACTCCCATTGATTTATGTAGTTAACTGATTATGTCTAAGTTTTCTGTAAATACTGGATAGCTCAAAATTGAACATGCAAACCGAGAACGCAACATTTAATCTGATAATGATGAATTAAAAAATGAAGCATGTATAACTGCATAACTGAAGTATCTGACCTAGCATGTGTAATTCAAGAACTAAATAAATACAAAGCTAGGGTTTTGAAATTCATGCGATAATCTGAGTATTAATATGATAATCTTATTTGGAACATATATTTTAACTAAATCATGAAGTTCTGCTATAATTCTAGGAACCCTAGGTCTGATCATGATAAGAGAATCAAGAACTTACTGAAAACTAGGGACCCAATGGGTGAAAAGAACCCACCAGTGAAATCTCACACACCTAGTGATCAGATTCACAAAAGAAACACTTAGGTTTTGGGGCAGGAACTGTTGGAACCTTGTCGCGCTCTTTAACTAGGGTTCTTGACCTTTTTCCTCTTTCTTGCTTCTAATTTTTCTAAGTTTTGGTTAATGGTTTGACTTAGGTAAGTTTTAGTTATGTTTCTAGGCTTAAACTGACTAAAATCTGATTATTTAGGGTCAAAACGACGTATCTCAGGGTTTAAATGAAGTGGGAAAAGACCAAAAGAACCCTGAGTTAGTTGTTGTCGGACCAAACAACGACCAGGACTGACGGTGCGGCGTTCCATCAACGTTCCATCGTTTGGTTTGTAGGTTGGGTCTGTTCGACAGACCTTTACTAAAACGGGCATAACATTTTACTCGGAGATCTGATTTTAGAAAGGTTGGTAGCTATGGAAAGTTAATTCAATTGTCTAACTATAGGTAGGTCATGTGACACCTAATTCATTTTTGCTAAGAGTTATGATCATTTGAAGTTGAACCAACTGCATTTCCCCCTTAACTGTCTGCTAATTCCCACCTATGGTCAGACCTACAGACCGTGGGTCCACCTACGGACCGTGCTGGTTATTTGTGGCTCTTCTCAGAGAGTATGTGAATGGGGTGTCGATCAACGGTCACGAAATACGGACCGTAGGTCCGTCCTTTGATAATTACTTAACTAAATTTTCCTGGGCTGAGATTTTGGGGGGTTTGACCCCATTGACTTAACCTTAGGCCCCGTTGGGTGCACCTGTAGATTTTTCTACAAATCTAGTTTTTGGTCTATTCTAGATATCGGGTGTTACATTATCTCCCCCTGGAAACATTTGTCCTCGAATGAAGACTAAACTAGCTGAAATAGAGGGAGAGAGCAGCAAACCCTATTACTAAAGACTGAGAACTGAGTTTTTGACTGAATTGAGTTCCGAGAACATGCAAATACGCTGAAAATGCAAGTACAAGCTGAGGGAACATGATTCTAAGACTGAATTCACACATGAATGACTAGAAAACTGAAGACAAACTATTACCTCAAGCTGGAGTGGAATCGGAAGGAAAGAGGTGAGGATACTTGGTTTTCATGGCTGCTTCTGCTTTCCAAGTAGCTCCCTCTACGGATTGACTCCTCCACAAAAACATCACTGAAGCAACTTTTTTTTCTCAACCTTCTAACCTGATGGTCAAGAATCTCAACTAGTATATCCTCATAACAAAGATTGTGTTTCACCGCCATACTATGGAGGCTGGATCACCCATGCATTTCTTGAAGAGTGGGATGTGGAAGGCCGGATGCACTGCTGCTAATTCTGCTAGCAACTCTAACTCATATGCCACATTGCCAACCCTTTTCAAGATCTTGTAAGGGCCTACATATCTAGGACTGAGCTTTCCTTTCTTTCCAAATCTCATCACCTATTTCATAGGTGAGACTTTCAGAAGAACTCAATCATCAACTTTTAACTCTAGTTCCCTTCTCCTTACTTTTGCATAAGATTTCTGACGACTTTAGGCTGTCTTAAGTCTCTCTAATGAGTTGCACTTTCTCCATAGCATAAAGGATTGAATTTGGCCCTATCAAAGTTGCTTTACCTACTTCAAACCAATCAATAGGAGATCTACATCTACGCCCATATAAAGCCTCATAAGAGGCTATTAGAATGCTGGAATAGTAGTTATTGTTGTAGGCGAACTCAATAAGAGGAAGGTAATCATCTCACCTACCTCTGATATCGATCACACAAGCCCTCAACATATCCTCTAGGGTCTGAATGGTACGCCCTGCCTGTCCATCCGTCTGCGGATGAAATGTTGTGCTAAGGTTAACTTGAGTACCAAGACCCTTATGAAATGACTTCCTGAAATGAGAGGTAAACTGAGGATATCTATCTATGATGATAGACAAAGGAACCCCATGTAACCTCATAATCTCATTAGTGTAAATATTGGCATGGTCTTCTGTCGAATCTATAGTCTTGACCGCCAAAAAGAGAAAAGACTTAGTCATCCTATCAACTATCACCCAAATGGAGTCATGTTGTCTGCAAGTACACGGTATTCTTGTGATGAAGTCCATATTGATCACATCCCACTTCCAAGTAGGAATATTAATCACTTGAGTCATACCCCCTGTTTCTGATGTTCTACCTTGACTTGTTGGCGATTGGGGCACTTACTCACAAAATCTTCTATATCCCTCTTCATGCCATTCCACCAATAGACTTCCCGCAGATCGCGGTACATCTTAGTTGCACCTGGATAAATAGAATACCTGGAGTTATGGGCTTCTGCAAGAAATATGTTGTCTCAACTCGCCCACATTAAGAACACAAAATATACCCCAGTAGCGAAGTACACCATCTCCTCCTTGGGAGAAAACCTCCACTCTCTGATTATGGGCTGCATCCTTAAGTTCAAACAATATTGGATCACTGTCTTGTTTTTCCTTAACCTCCACGACCAAAGAAGATTCTGCCCCATCTTAAATTGTTACACCACTGTATAATATGCTCATAAGGCGAAATCCCAAGCGAGCAAGCCTATGAACATCCTTCACTAGATCTTTCCTTTCTTCCTCAACTTGGGCTACACTACCCATAGATAATATACTAAGAGTATCTGCTACTACTTTCGCCTTACCAAGATGGTAATGCACACTCATATCATAATCCTTAAGGAACTCAAGCCATCTCCTCTGGCGAGATTCAACTCCTTTTGGGTGAACATATACTGAAGGATCTTATGGTCAGTGAACACATCTACATGAACACCATACAAGCAGTATCTCTAGATCTTGAGTGCAAACACCACTGATGAAAGCTCGAGGTCATGATTTTGATAGTTCTTCTCATGCACCTTAACTTGTCTAGAAGCATAAGCTATAATTTTATCTCGTTGCATCAACACACAACCATATGAACCCTCTGGTAGAGTCAAGATAGGAGTTGTAGTCAATCTAGTTTTCAATTCTACGAGCTTTCATCTGACTGTTGGAACTTGACGATCTTCTGAGTCAACCTAGTCAATGGTACGGTTATGGATGAAAATCCTTCTACGAACCTTCTGTAATAACCCGCAAGACCTAATAAACTTTTGATATCTGTAGTAGAGGTAGGTCTGAGCCATTGTTTCACTGCTTCTATCTTCTGCGAGTCCACTCGAATCCCCTCGCTAGATATAATGTGACCAAGAAAAGCAAAGGATTGCAACCCGAATGCACATTTGCTAAACTTAGCGAATAACTGACGATCTTTGAGAGTCTGCAGAAAAACTCTCAAATGGCTTGCATGTTCTTCCTCATTCCTAGAGTAAATGAGGATATCATCAATAAAGACGATAACGAACAAGTCCAAGTACTGTTTGAACACTCTGTTCATCAAATCCATGAAATCTGCAAGAGCATTGATTAGTCCAAATGACATAACTACAAATTCATAATGACCATACCGAGTCTTGAAGACTATTTTTGGAATGTCACTATCTCTAACTTTGAGCTGATAATATCCAGATCTGAGGTTTATCTTTGAGAAATGACTATCACCCTGAAGTTGGTCAAAAAAGTCATCAATCTTGAGGATGGGATTCTTATTCTTGATTCTGACCTTGTTCAACTATCCATTGTTAATGCACATTCTGAGAGAACCATCTTTCTTCTTTACAAATAACACTGGTGCACCCCATGGTGAAATACTGGGTATGATTGTCTCTTATCTAGAAGGTCTTTCAACTGGTCTTTCAATTTCATAAGCTCTGCAATAGTCATTCTGTAAGGAGGAATAGAAATAAGTTGGGTATCTGGTAGGAGATCAATTCCAAATTCAATTTCTCTTTCGGGAGGGAGCTAAGAAGATCTTATGGAAACTCATTGACTACGAGAACTAACTTAATAGTTGGGGTTTTAGAGCTAGAATCCTTAATCCAAACTAGATATAGATATAACCCTTGGAGATCATCTTTCTGGCATTAAGGTAAGAAATGAATCAACCCGAGGCGCTAAGCTACTACCCTTCCATTCTAAGATTGGTTCGTCTGCAAACTGAAAACAAACTATCCTAGTTCTACAATCGACTGAGGCATAACATGAATGTAACCAATCCATGCATCAAAGTCTACCATTTCTAACTCTACTAGATCTGCTGAGGTGACTTTCTGAAAGAATGTGACAGGGCAATTTTTGTATACCCGTCTAGGTATAATTAGGTCACCGGCTGGAGTAGAGACTGAAAAAGGTTCTGAGAGAGTTTCTGGACTAACACTGAATTGGACTGCTATAAAAGGAGTTACAAAAAAAGAGTAGCACCTGGATCTAACAATGGATAAATATCAAGTTCAAAGACTCGTATCGTACCAGTGACTACATCAGGAGAACCTTCCTAATCCTGGAGATCCTGAAGACTATACAACTTGTTCTGGAGCTAATCGCCACCTGTACCAGATGAGTTACCCTACTGAGTTGGGCGACTTGCTGGTGCTGATGAAGTTTTAGGCTGAGCTTTACTATTTCCACCTCCTTGACCCTGTCTAGAAAGACAATCCCTTAATTTGTGACCATACTGACTGCACCAAAAACATCTTTCCTTTCCTGCAAGGCACTCGTCTGGATGGTTCTTACCACACTTAGGGCAAGTGGGATAAGTCTTGGTGCCTGAAACACTTCCCTGAGACTTAGAGTCTGGTGCTCTACCCTTCTGGTCATACCTGTTCTTGGAGGATGGAACACTAGCTGATAAAGGGGCTGGCGCTGAAAACTTCTGCTGACTCTGCGAGCGATTTCCACCACCCGATTTCTGCTGAGAATAGTCATAGTTCCCAGTCCTAGCCTTTTTATTCTCCTTAGTCTGTTCCCTAAGCTTATCACCCTCAACCTGCTGAGCATGAGTCATAAGCATAGATATGTTCATATCTCCAAGTAACATATTATTTCTACAGTCGATTTTCACCAAATTTGACACTCCATACAAAAACTTATTCATCTGAGCCCTGATGTCAACAACCATGTGATGAGCATGCCTTGAGAATTGGTTAAACTTTAGCCCATACTCTTGGATTGTCATGTTACCCTACCTCAAGGTCATGAATTCCTTAGACTTTGCCTCTCTCAACTCTATTGGGAAAAACTTGTTGAGAAAAGTCTCACTAACGTTATCCCAAGTGATAGAAGCTGCATTTGTACCCCTATTATCTTTCTACTGCGTGTACAATATATGAGCAACATCTTTCAACTAGTATGATGCCAACTCAACCCAATCATTCAAGTGACTTGCATTACCTCAAAGATCTTCTTGATATCATCCAAGAAATTCGAAGGATCCTCATTAGTTTGTGATCCTAAGAACTCAGGAGGATTTATCCTAACAAAGTCACGAACCCTTGATGCTACTGATCCACAATTTTCATTCACCTGAGCATGAACCCGATTGTTCTGGTTAGTCATACTCTGATCCAACATCTGTATGGCATTCCTGAACTCAGCATTGGAGACTTCTTGATCTGGGACTGGAGGAGTTGCGTTTGCATTTCTAGCACTCGCATTCCAAGATTTAACTCTACGAGGAAGCATGATCTGCAGCGTAGAACGTCAAGTTAGAATGGAATAAGATCATACCTTACGCATGATAAAAGTAACAAGAAAGTGAAGTTTTCCTAAAACATTCATAGCCTCCCTCTCATTAGATGTGGTGCACTTCACATCCATGAAAATGACTCTAGTTAGTGCGGCTTTTCAGACATCTTAGGACTCTTAAACCTAGTGCTCTGATACCAAGTTTGTCACGACCAGAGACTACCCCGGAGACGCGGACACGGGACCTAGGACCACAAGTGATCCCAAGCTAACCCTGCTGGTATGATCATGAGTATATTACAGAATATAAACTGTTGTGGAAGCTAAATCAAAATTTATAATGAAAAGATGGGGAATACCTATATGCTAAAACTGATATAATATGAAGATTGATGAGTTTAATACAATGAAGTTACTAACTCAATACTAAGCTGAAACTAACTATGTCTGAAAATAGCCTCTAAACTGGACTAGAAATACTAGGACAAGCCACAGCTAAATCTAGCAAAAACTGAAACTAAATGACTGGAAAAAAAACTCATGACTATTGTCCTCGGAGAATGAGGACTCACCACTAAATCTACTTAACTAGAGATCATAAAATTGATCTATGCATGATCTATATGCTGAGAACCTGAACCTACATAACGAGAAGATGTAGCGCACGTATGCGTTAGTACTTGAAAGGTACTGAGCATGTAAGATAGAATAAAGCTGAAATAAAACATAACTGAACAAGCACAAAAGCAAGTATAATAATATGAACATTATATACTGATTTCTGATCTAACTAGATGCAATGACCAATTTATAACATGCTGAAACTGAATATTAAATATACTGATAAATGGTCAATGCAAGAGAGTCTGACTGAACTGTGGGAGCTAATAAAACCACATGAGGTAAATGTGGAGTCTGATGTGTATGCCCCATTGAGAGGACCCAATATTCCCTACCAGAGGCATAAAGGCATGCTGGTGTGATCACTAAATTGATTGCACATAGATGGGACTTACAACCTACTTGGCTAGTAGTTCTGGACTAATTGGGTACGTTGAACCCTAGTCCACCTTGATATTATGTTACTCCCATTGATTTATGTAGTTAACTAATTATGTCTAAATTTTATATAAATACTGGATAACTCAAAACTGAACATGCAAACTAAAAATGCAACATTTAATCTGATAATGATGCATTAAAAACTGAAGCATATATGACTACATAACTGAAATATCTGACCTAGCATGTGCAATTCAAGAACTAAAGAAATACGAAGTTAGGGTTTAGAAATTTATGTGATAATCTGAGTAATAACATGATAGTATGATCTGAAACATACTATAATTCTAGGAACCCTAGGTTTGATTATGATAAGAGAATCAAGAACTAACTGAAAACTAGGGACCCAATGGGTGAAAGGAACCCACCAGTGAAATCCCATATACTTGGTGATGAAATTCACGAAAAAATACTTAGGTTTTGGGGCTGGAACTGCTGGAACCTTGCTGCGTTCTTGAACTAGGGTTCTTGACCTTTTTCTCCTTTTTTGCTTCTAATTGTTTTAAGTTTTGATTAATGATTTGACTTGGGTAAGTTTTAGTTATGTTTATAGGCTTAAACTAACTAAAATCTTGTTATTTAGGGTCAAAATGACATATCTTAGGGTTTAAACAAAGTGGGAAATGACCTAAAGAACCCTGAGTTAGTTGCTGTCAGACCAAACGACGACTAGGACTGAAGCTCCGTCATTTGGTCCGTAGGTTGGGTTTGTGCGACAGGCCTTTACGAAAGCGGGCATAACTTCTTACTCGGGGGTTTGATTTTAGGAAGGTCGGTGACTATGTAAAGCTAATTCAATTATCTCTATTTTTGTAGGTCATGGGACACCTAATTTATTTTGTGCTAAGGGTTATGATCATTTGAAGTTGACCCAACTGCATTTTCCCCTTAACTGTCTACTAATTCCCACCTACGAACAGACCTACGGACCGTGGGTCCACCTATGGACCGTGCTTGAAATTGGATAATGGGAATGGGTTAATGGGGTTAATTGTTACGGGTTTATTTTAGATGGTTCGGGTTATTGGGTTAATAAAAAAAGGAAATAGGGTTTTTTTTAAAAAAAAAATTGGGTAATTTGGTCAATTTTGGGGATTATTTCTAATGAGGGGCAATTTTTGTGAAGTTAGTACGGGGAGGGATAAAATTAACTTCATTTTAACGGAGAGGGTAAAATCAAACAATAAATCAAAATTGAGGGGTATTTTTGACCCTTTTCCCATATATTTATGATATAAATGTTTTTATCTGTAAACAAATTGTTTATACTTTTACTCGAAAACATTTTTACTTATAAGAGAAGTATCTCAAATTTGATAAATTTATACCTTTACTTATCTAAGAGATTTTGAATACCAATATGCAAAAAGATATCCCTCACATCTTGTAAGTATCTGAGAATACAGGATTTTTTTCTCCAAAATTTAAACTTAAAGGGAGTCTCTAAATAAAATTTATCGACAATTACACAAAACATTTCACAATCGAACTGGATCAAATCGTTGAAAGTCGTTTAATTTTGATAAATATATATCTATAAGTAAGCGTTTGAATAGAGATAAACTTTTTCCAAAAAAAGTGGAAACGCCGCTGCCGGGGATCAAACCCGGTCACCCACGTGACAGGCGGGAATACTCACCACTATACTACAATGACTTTTTGTATTGAGTAACGTGTTTTTAATTTAACATAACTTTTCATGTCGATATATCTTTTTTATAAAATTGATTCATTAATTATAATTGATTAGTGCTATATCCTATGATTGATATGGGATATTATTGTGGAAAATATATGCTCACAAGGTGATGATGAAATTTTGCTTAAGACGTTTTAGATGAGATTTTTATTGTTTGTATCATTGAGATTAGGACTTTATTCAACCCGTGTGATGATTCAACATCAAAGTGCCAAACTATACCGTCCATAAGAGCTCTTGGAAGTCATTAACATGTTATCCCACGTCCAAAAGAATGTGTTCTTACTTCGTCTTTTCATTGGTAAGTCATCAAATTTGTGGCGCCTTTCTTACTAAAAAAAATAATAGTGATTCTTTCATCCAACTTGAGTATTGTGCAGTCTATTGATTTCCTTCTCCCTTTTGTGTGTAACTTACCAATTGAATTGTTGCAACTTGCAAAAGTCAAATTTCTAAAAAAAATGGTTTTAATTAAGTAATTTATACTCACATAAATGTATTAATAAGTTATAAGATATTAAAAATTAAATAGAGATATCACATAATTAAGTTTATGATTAAAATTTATGTGTATATTTAATTAAAGGCCTACAATATAAATTCTCCATTAAAACTTGGGTATTCAGAACCATTGGCAGCTGCAATGCATCATATGTTTGTCTAGCGATTTATTTGGTGAATTGCATAGTCTTATTTTGTGGAATCCTTCTATTCAGAAGTTTATAGCTTTACCTATGCCTTCGATTAAGCCTCAGGTGCCTCATATGTTTTTTTTTTGGATTTGGTGCTGATTTGTCTAAGACGGATGACTATAAGTTGGTTAGACTTGTGTATACTGAGAATGATGATGTTATGAATAATAATCTAAAGATTGAAATTCATTCGATTAATAGTGGGGTTTGGAGGATAGTGAGGAGGGTTAAGATTATGTATTTTACGATGAAGTTTATGTGGTTTCAGGATTTGTAAATGTAGTTGTACATTGGATTGCATATTATGTGGTTGCGAATGGTGGTGGCCTTTGGAGTTAGTTATGACTTTTAGATAGCGGATGAGGTATTTGGGGAGATCATGTTGTCGGATGCTTTAGTTGGTGTAATTCCAACGAATTTATTGACTATGTTGTTTGAAGAATCACTTGCTATTGTTAGGTATCAGAGAGAGAGAGATGATATTTCATGTGATGATGAAACAATATGGAGTCTTGGAAACTTGGAGCAGGTTGTATCGTATAAATTTTGTTGCAGGTATGGAGAGAGTAGTTGGATTTAGGAACAACGGGGAAGTTTTGTTTTCAACTAGAAGCAATGATCTGATTTCTTATGATCCAAATAGTGGACGCAATATGGGTCTTTGTATTCAAGGGAGGTATCGCTCGTTTTATGTTCAAAGTTACATGGAATCACTTATTTTGCTTAAAGGGAACAATGTCGTTTTATCAAATGTGGTAGACCAGTTTAGAGAGGTAATGTATTGAATGTTGAATTAATTGGAATAGCTTTTCGCATTACATTAGTTGTTAGTGTACTCTTGTTGCTTTTTGATGTGAAACCTCATCCTAACGAAGGAACTTGTATTTATCAGTTGATTATCATATTATTTTTTGTTGTACCTAATGTGATGTTACTATCGTTTTGTTTTCGTTGAGCTAAATATGGTCAGCCCTTTTCGTTATGGGAATTCATCGTTTTATTATAAATCTTTCATTGATTATGATTGATCTTCTTTCTTTCTATTCCTTGGATGAATATTCTTGCTTCCTTTTTCTGTGAAGATACTTTAGGTTAATTGTTATTATTAAAACTAATTTAGAAGCATAAAGGGTTAACACTTATTACAAAAGAACATTTAATAATAAAGAATTAAAGTTAAGAAACTATTAGATGTTCAACAATCATTTGGGGGGAAGACAAAGTTTTCCAATTATTTGCCATAAATTGAAAATTGAACCTGTAATAAAACAATGATGGAGAGTCCTAGGTCATAAATTATAAATGTCATATATTAACCCTCATTCAACCGT
Source organism: Solanum chmielewskii (assembly GCA_027704785.1). Classification (NCBI taxonomy): domain Eukaryota; kingdom Viridiplantae; phylum Streptophyta; class Magnoliopsida; order Solanales; family Solanaceae; genus Solanum; species Solanum chmielewskii. The sequence goes on from JAKWIX010000327.1 coordinate 5,151,504, forward strand.
AACTTACCACATAATTACTCTATAAGTTCATCCATATTTGAAAATAGACTTGAAGTGACCTTCAAAAATAGTTAAATAATGGATTCTCACTTAACATAACACAATAATAAAAGAAAATAATTATTGATTCTTTAAAAATAAGTTATCGGATTAAGCTGATTAAATGCAAATAAAAGGTTAAAGCTAGTAATTGTACGATTGCTGGATTTTCTTGCCTATAGGTCTTAAATAGAAGATAGTGAAAGAAATAGCTTAGCGATTTTGGCATTGGGTTTATCCCAAATCCACAATCCACTCTGTCACGATTTTTATTAAAAATTATCTAAACTTATCCTGCCTCGTCTCCTGCCCCGGCCCATTGTAATTCCTATATTTAAAGTGAATTTTACCAAAATTTTCTTCAACAAGTAGGGTTTGTCTTGTCCCTCTCTCTCTCTGTCTCTTTCTCTCAAAGTTGTGCAATGACTGATTCTGACTCCGCCTACATTCCTACCGAACTTTTGTGAGAAATCCTATTGAAACTTCCTACTAAATCCTTAATCCGATTCATGGTTTTTTGCAAATTATGGCTTTCCATCATCACTATCTCTCCTTTCATCTCCGCTCACCTCGCCCAAACCCGACATTCCAACACCCTTCTTGTAAGGCGTTACATCGATACTTGCAAAAAAGAGAACTATTCGTTGTTTCTAGACTCTAAGAATCAAGCCTTTTCCTTGGATCTTATATCAGAATTGAATTACCCTTTCAAATGTCGACGAGGGTATTACAAAATTGTTGGCAGTTGCAATGGCATCATGTGTTTGTCTGGCAAATTGTTTGGTAAGATGTGGAGTCTTATTCTGTGGAACCCTTCTATTTAGAAGTTTATAACCTTACCTCGCCCTTCGATTAGGCCTAAGTCGCCTCATATGACTGTTTTTGGATTTGGTGCTGATCTGCCACAGACTAATGACTATAAGTTGGTTAGACTTGTGTATCATAAGAATGATGTTATCCGGTATAATAAGTATAGTGGTTTACCTGAGATTGAAATTTATTCGATCAATAGTGGGGATTGGAGGAGAGTGGTGGGGTTTGAGATTAAGCATTGTATTGTGGAAATTATGTCGTCACCCGCTTTTGTCAATGGATTTGTACCATTGGATTGTTTATGATTATGTTGCGAATGGTGGCAGACGTCGAATTTTAATCATGACATTTAATATAGCGAATGAGGTGTTTGGGGAGATTATGTTGCCGGATGCAATAATTGGTGGAACTACAACAGGTTTATTGGTTACGTTGTTTGAGGAATCACTTGCTATTGTTAGGTATGGTATGAGGATGCGGATGTATGGTTATTTCTGTGAAGTATGGGTGATGAAGCAGTACGGAGTTTTAGAATCTTGGAATAGGTTGTGTCATATGAATTTGGTTGCAGGTTTCAAGAAAGTTGTTGGATTTAGGAACAACAGTGAAGTTTTAATATCAACTAGGGAGAATGGTCTGGTTTCTTATGATCCAAATAGTGGACGAAGTAAGAGTCTTAATATTGAAGGATACACTTGGTCGTTTATGTCCAGAATTACATGGAGTCACTTATTTTGCGCAAAGGAAACAATGTCATTCCGGGTGGGTGGAGAGGAATGGGAGGTTTATGGACTTAATGAGTAGCTGGACTACAAAATTTATTGATACTATAAAGAAGAATCTGATAAGTACGCAAGGTATCTCACCAAAATTCATGGATGTTTCAAGATATTGGAAGTGAAAGATGTTTTATCAAATTTTGTATCTGTTAATTATATTGTTCTGAATGTTAAACTTTTGTTTTCCATTTACTTGCGTAATTGTGTTACATTAGTTGTACTGTACTCTTGTTGCATTTTGATGTATTTCCAGTTTAATTGTTGTGATTCGTTATCTTTATCAGTTGATTGTCATATATCTCAATTCTGTTACAAGTACTCCGATACCGTAACTTTTTCAAAAATTGCTTGAGGCCATTCCGATTCATCTAGTGTTGTATGAATGTGAAGTTAAATTAGTATTTTAAGAAATATTGGTAAGTCGTAAATTAAAAAGAAAAAATAGAAAATAAAAAAAAAAAGTATTTTTTTTGTAAATCAACTGCCCCTACTTTCTAACCCCAAAAACTCCACTTCCATCACGTATTAGCACTAATTAATATTTTTCTTCTTATAAATACTTATACTCCCATTTCTTCTATGTCATTCACAAATATTATGTCGTCATAGAAAATTACTTCAATTTCTCAACTATGTTTCTTGTGGTTTTATTGTTTTCACCAAAGTGCTCATTCTCGGAAGCTCGATATCTTAAAGAAGACGATCAACAACTAGTATTGTGCGATTGGAGAAAGAGAAACACTTTGAACAATATCTGAAAAGTGTGGCAATCATTTTATATTTGCAGAGAATAGTCATATCAATGATGATGATGATATTTACCCCGCCCTTGTTCTCAAAATTACATCAAGAAACCTACGACTAATGTTTAATTAGTAGTAATTCTTCATTTTATTTTCAATTTCTCCATAGTTTTAAATTACTCTGTACAATCATATATTTCAGAAAATACTTTCCAATATCTGTTTATGCAATATTTACAATTTAGTAACATCAATGTCAATACAAAAATTAGCTAAATTTCTCCGCTTACTTATACAATTGCAAATTCAGATGTTGATATGATCGAGAAAATGTTCAATTTTTCTCCTCAGCATTCAACACGAATTGCTTAAACTTTTCGATATTCCCTTGCTTTTTTTAAAGAATGAGATTTTCAGAAGCTGTTTAGCAGTTAGTTGGCCTCTTTTTTGGATTCTTCGAAAGACGTTTCACAGCCATCTTCTCAAACTTCTCCGAAAACACCTTTTGTTTATTGAATCTCCATTCCTTTAGCTTCTCGACGATCAACAACTTTTCGAGAGTCTTTTCTTCTTTCTTATCTTTTTAATTGTACGAATCAATCCTTCATGATTCGTCACAGGTAATTCTCCATAAGCTAATTCCAACGCCGTTATTCCCAATAGCCAAATATCAGATTCTGGTCCAATCGCCCCCTCTGGTGCAGCACCCCATATAGCAATATTCTTCGGATCCAAAAATGGAGGAGAACGCGAATTATCTTCTTCTTCATTAAACTTTTCCTCTACATTGATGTCTTCAAATGCTAATTTGATCGACATTTTGCCATTAGATCAACAAAAAAATATCACCAGAATTTGAAGTCTTATGAACCCTTGAATCAATTTTAAGATGAAGCTCGTTTTTTAAACCGATAAGTACTTCTTTAAGAGCTATAGCAATGAATTCCTCTGGCAATTTTTAATTGGGACGAGTAGAGAGAATGTAACAGAGTGATCCGTGTGACATATAAGGCGACGAAACGCATTTGTATCCTTCAGTATTGAAATGATTCTTGATTCCAATTATGTTGATTGTAGTACTATAACCTTTGGATACATTGATAATGTGTTGAAGCTCTTTGCTTTCGTTTACAAATACGATTCTGTTGATGACCTTGAAAGTGACATGGCCACAAGGAGTATGTGCTCTGTTTTTTTGTAGAAAACAGAGCTTTGTAGACATGGCAATTTCATTTTTGAGAAGATAAGTATGGTTTTTGTTTGGATCAATTATGGTTTTCCCAACTCTTGCAGGACAATACTTTCTTGGTTTACGTGGAGATAATGAAATTCGCCTTCTCGAATTCACAATCCTAGAAAAAGAAGAAGAAGAAGAAGAACCGATTTTTGTTCTTGGATTCCGAATCATTGAAGCAACGTCGTTGTCGTCATCGGGAAGATGGAATGGTTTTGTGGGATTCTGCATTTTTTGTTTGAGAAAAATGGGATTGGTTTAGTGAGGAAGAAGAAGAAATATTTATAGCTTTGGCCGTTTGGGTTGTTATTTTCCAGCGCTTAATTGCTTCAACAAATAACTAATTTTTAAAAGATTATTAGTTTATCGAAAATTATTTCTCTATTTTATAAATCATGAAATAATATTATGTATCCTGTTACGAATCTAGCTACGATGATGCAGGACCCAATTGATATATTGTCAAATTACGTTTAGGACCTGGATTAAAGGAATGAACATGTGCACTAAAGATGCTTATACGGAGAGGATAAACTATCTCATTAGGGTTATGCTATAAGTTGTGTTATTTTCTTTTAATTAGTTATTTTGCAGTAATAATATGAAATCTCCCTTTTCTATTTTCCTTTTTGTTCAGCTTGTAAGTTCTTTTGTGGTCACTACAAACCTTAGTTTGTTACCTATCCCGCCTATCAGTTAATTTAGGAGTTAATATCTCATATGTCACTCAATTTTAAATAGTTTACTTCGAAAGTCACTCGACTTTAGGTTGTTTATTTGGAAAGTCACTCAATTTTGTTTTATAACTCAAAAGTTACTCAACTATTTATATTTCACTTAGAAAGTCGTTCAATCAATTTAAATAATATTTTATGAAATCTTGTAAAAATACAACAAATAATTGAACTACTTTAAAAAAATATAATAATAAGATGCTTATTTAAAATATTTTATTGGATTTTGTTGAAATATAGTGTTTGTTTTTACCTAAAAATAATAGTAAAACATTGCTAATGTGCGTTAGTTTTTAATTACTTCTTTATCCATTCCAACCTCTTATTTTCTTTGACAATCTTTTAACATACTTAATACTAGTCATAAAATTACTAGATCTGAAAAGTTTTTTTCGGATTAATTGTTTGTACTTTTTTTCCAGAAAATTATAATAAATAATTGGAGTGGATCAATAAGATAATTAAAATAGATATCTTATATTTTATTTTTTTAAAATAGTTTAAATAAAGTTGATGAAGAATTATATAAATTGATTGGTGACTTTCTAAGTTAAATATCAATAGTTGAGTGATTTTTGTGTTATAAAACAAAGTTGAGTGACTTTCTAATTGTACTATACAAAATTAAGTTACCATTTAAGATATTAACTCGTTAATTTAAAAAATCAATTTTAAAATTTTACTCTCGAAAATATACTACTTATCCCTAATTTAACTATGGCAAATTACATTGTTTTTGATACCAATGATGATAAGTATTTATTAAAATAAGAGAAAATGCACAAGTATCCCCTTAACCTATGCCCGAAATTTCATATACATACGTATACTATACTAATGTCATATTATCCCGTGAACTTATTTTTTTAAGTAGTTTTCTACCAGATCCGGCTCCTTTTCATTTCTTTTCTCTCCATTTTCCCCAAGTTTCTATTTGGATTAATGACACGTGTCATAGGTTAAAATAAATGGTTAAGATTTATTTTTCAAAGTAAGTCTCTAACCATGATTTAATTAATAAATACATTATATATTAAGTATTAACAATTATTATAATATAACTATCTTAGCAACATATTATCTTGTCCATAAATATAGGAGAAAAAATATCTTTCTAAATTTCTTTTATACATAAGATTTTTTTAAATTTTCTTTTGAATAATCTTTTTATCTAATTAACTGAATAGAAGTATAGAAACTATAATTAACTATTGTATGTATTGGTATCACCGTATTCGTAATCTTATTATGAAATTAAAATTAGTTTTTTAAAGTGATTTGATTATCTCTAGGTAATTTATTAATCATGGATCAATATGCTTTTAACAAAAGATACCAATAAAGATATAATATAAATGAAAAAAAAGATCCTATGATTTAAAAAAAAAAAAAAACTTTTTTTGTCTATATTTATGGACAAGATAATATGTTGCTAAGAATGGGAGATTATAATAATTTTAATACTTGATATATAATGTATTTATTAACTAAATCATGGTTAGAGGTTAACTTTGATGGGGAAAATGGAGAGAAGAGAAATGTAGAGGAGCCGGATCCATTTTCTACCTTTTTTCAACATACGTGATACTAGCTTTAAAAAAAAGTCAATCAACGTTGGACCCACAAGATAGTGTTACGTAGGCCGAAAAGCGGTAAACTAAAATAAGTTCAGGGGGTAATATGACCTTAGTATAGTATAAATATATCTCTGAAATTTTAGGCATAGGTTGAAGAGTTACTTGTGCATTATCCTTTTAAAATAATTAAAAAGGTTATTGTTGAAATGGCGTTATTAAGTTGCCCCACTTCATTCACGTACTAGGATTAACTAAATTTGTCTTGTAAATACTTGTAATATTAATTCTATTTAGTTTCACAATTTTATGGCTTCCTCAACAAATTACTTCAATTTCTCAACTATTTTTGTTGCTTTCACCAAAGAGCTCGTTCTCGAAAGCTCGAAATCTTAAAGAAGACGATCAACAACTAGTATTGTGTGATGAAATATACGTAGTTGGAGAAGGAAAAACACTTGAAATAATATGTGAAAAGTGCAATTATCTTTTTATATTGATAGACTAAAATCACATCAATGATGATACTGAGGAGTTTGTTCCAAAGCACTTACCAATGCGACTGACAGAAAAATCACATGACAGTGTCAACATATTAAACAAGATCCAATAATTCCAAGAAGAAATGATGAAGTATCAAGTATTGTTGGATAGATTTGAAGATGAAGACAGAAGCAAAATACTACAGGTTACTTTAGATAGGCAATCAATTCTTTTTAATCCATCCATCTTTAAAAGGAAGGTTGAGGTCGATAACTCAACCTTCCTCTTGGTTGTTATAACTTTGCACTATTTAAGCATCCTCATATGTAATATCGTCATAGAGAGTATTACAAACTCTGTGGTGATCACAAAATACCTAGTTTCTCTCTAGCTCATATTTCTCGACCTCAACCTTCCTCTTGGTTGTTATAACTTTGCACTATTTAAGCATCCTCATATGTAATATCGTCATAGAGAGTATTACAAACTCTGTGGTGATCACAAAATACCTAGTTTCTCTCTAGCTCATATTTCTTCATGCTTGTTAGTTAGTAGAGGTTTGCTACTGCAATAGGATTGGTAAGATAAGGTCTAGCCCTCCTTGTTTGTACATATCCCTATTGAGATTTTATTTCTAATAAAAGGCAGCTAGACACTTTGTCTAGTATTTTAAAAAAAAAAAAAAAAACATCAATGATGATGATACTTACCCTGGTCTTGTTCTCAAGATCACTTACCACTAATGTTTAATTAGTAGTGTACCCTTAATTCTTCGTTTTGTTGTTAATTTCTCCTTAATTAGTTTTATATGCACTGTGTAAATTGAATAACAGGTGTAGTTGCTGCAGAAATCCAAATCCATACTGTGAGAGATCATGAGGGCTAAGTAGAGAGTTATTGATTGGAATATGGGGTAGGGGAGCTCCGAGTCATGTACAAGATGTATTGATCATATGTACGCGTAAGTGAGGTCTGCGGAGGGTAAAGTGTAAGAAAGCATAACCGTTAATAAGAAAAAAAGGAATGTGTTTGATCAAATAGTCTATTATAACTGGAAATCAATCAAACAGCCCAATTTGGTGTTCATAGAACAGATGCATTATCTACAAAAAAATGACCAACTTCATACGAACATATAAACGAGAAACAGAAGGAAGAATCAGACGACAAATCCGCACAAATATATAAAACATATGATCCTCAGCTAAGAAAACAGATCATTTCATGCCTTAACCTACATTGATCTTTCACTGATCAATTAACACGAATTGCTTAAACTTTTCAAAATCATTAAAGAATGGAGTATTCAAAAGCTCAAAAGCAGTTGGCCTGTCGTCTGGATTCTCTCTAAGACAAGAAAGAACTATCTCCTCAAACTCCCTCGAAAACACCCTTTTTTTTCGTTTAACTAAATCGATCACTTTCTTCAATTTATTATCCCTCTTGATGATCATCTTTTCAAGTGATTTTGGAAATTTCTTCTTCTCCCTTAACTTGTTAATTATATAATTCAAGTCCGTTCGATTCTTCACAGGTAAATTCCCATACACCAATTCCAGTGCTGTTATTCCCAATAGCCACATATCAGATTTTTCTCCTCTGTTATCCTCATTTTCACTACCAAACACCTCTGGTGCAGCACCCCACATAGAAATATTATTCGGATTCAAAAACAAACTACCTTGTTCAAATGGCGATCCGGAGTCATAAACGGATAATTCAAATGCTAAGTTGATCGACACTTCATTAGTATCATCGTTGATGTTAACAAAGATATCTCCGGCATTCAGACTCTTATGAACAGTTGGACGGCAGAAATCATGAATTTCGTCTCGTAGACCAATAAGTACTTGTTTAAGAACAACGGGAATGAGATTCTCTGGCAATTTCTTTTCAGGACGAGTGGAGAGAATAGAACGAAGCGATCCCTCAGACATATAAGGGAAACTAACGCATAACAAATTCGAAGCAAAGAAAGTTTTCTTGCTTCGAATTATTTTGGGACACTCAGGTAGATAAAGGTGAGTTTGAAGTTGATGTTGAATCAATTTGAATTCATTCCGATGGAGTTTCATGTCTATGATCTTCAAAGAGACATAGCCACGAGGAACGGGTCCGCTAGAGCGAGGCTTATTTCTGGAAAACAGAGCTTTGTAAACAGGGCATCTTCCATTAGAAAAAGACCCAATTTTCACGATGAGAAGATAAGTATCTTTTGTGCATTGATTAGTGATGGTTACTCCAGGTCTTGGTTGATTTGAAGAAGAACCATCTTCACCAATATCTGTTTGCTGTTTTGAAGAAGAACCAATTTCCGTTTTGGTACTGAATGGGTTTCTGGAATCCATGTTTTCTTGGACCAGAGAATCACAGTTTCAGAAAAAAAAATGGAATTTGGTTTGTGAAGAAGACGAAAATGGAAGAAGAAGAAGATGTATTTATAGCTTTGGCCGTTTGGGTTGTAACCCCCCCCCCCCCCCCCCCCCCCGCCACAATCCCCTCTCCCCTCTTTTTTTTTTTTTTTTTTTTGAGCAATTATGCTTATGGTTCGGCTATTGAATATCGATTTGTAAATGTACTAATTCGCCAGTCAATTTGTGAACCAATAAAATATTTACAGCTTGTATGAGTCCACCACAAGTCAACATACCAGATTCTTTGACACAAACAAGAACTATACAGAACATAATATTTTGAGTATAGCATAAAGGATATTTACGTGAAAATCTCCTTGTTGAAGGAAGGAAAAAATCATGATTGTGTATCATAGGATTTAAGCAACAACTTCACTAATCAATGAGTAAACCCTTAAGCCCTTCATTTTTGTAATAGCTCTACTACAAGATCCATTGACAAGCTAAGATTTTAATCATTTATATTCAGGCGTCTTAATTTTAATGAAAACAAATGAGGTCTAGGACTAAGACTTATAGAGATGTTTCTTCAATTTTCTTAAATACTTCTAGTACAACAATTTCTTTCTTCTCTATATATTTCATAAATATTATAACTTCACATGTTTCCTTAGATGTGCATTTTATCTACGATGACATGTAATTAAAAGTTATTTAATATGTGTTTTTTTGAATTATAAAAATGTTTAATAAGAACAAAACTTATTTAATATAGCGCAACAAAATATGTGAACAACTTTAAGTGATTGCTAATGACTTACACCATCGAAGAAAGTTGTCCAAACGAGAAATATGGGATTTGGAGATTTGTGTGAGCTCCTAGCTTCCGGAGTTGACTCACTCTCCCTGTGTTTTGGACTAGGACTAGTCTTTATTATGGTTTATCTTTCGGAGAAACTACGTTATTTTTGTATTGATTTAAATCTCTTTTTTTCCCTTTGCTTCTTATCATTATGGTTTATCTTCCGAAATTATTTTCTTCTGCGCAATAGTATGTCGCTACTAGTTTCAGACTATGAGTTTCGCTTACCTATTGGCGGGATGTAGTAGGTGTTATCACAATCTGGATTTTTGGTTGTGACAATCATATTCTAGGGCAGTGGCGGACCCAAGATTTTTGTTCAAGGATTTCAAAAAATAAAAATATTAACGTGTAAATAAATTTTTAAAAATGAGACCCTTGAATTCTTTTAGGTGTAAAACCACGAGACCCTTGAATTCTTTTGGGTTTAAAATCATATTTTTAGCACTTTTTTTAATAAACAAAACTAAAAAAAAATTGAAAACCAGAGCTGAAACTAAAAGAAAAACTAACATTAAAAAGGAAAAAAAAATAAAACGCTACTACAATGATTCGAACTGGTACACAAAGCTAAATTCCAAGGAGACTTGCCACTGCACTATCAATTTCTCATTGTTATAAAGGGGGTTAAACATATTTATATCTATAGAAATACATAAAATTTACCTTTTATATATCATGTAATTTTTTATGGAGGGGGTTCGGGTGAATTCCCCGATCCAGGTGGGTTCGCTCCTGGTTTAGGGTGTACTTGATATAGAGATTAATGTAATTTTACCAAATCATCATTATCAAATATAAGTTATTTAAATATTAAAAAATTAATAATATTTGATAGTAAGAATAAAGAAGATACAACATGATAAGCTATTTATTAATTTTATAAACCGAATAAATATTAGATATTCCAAATTAAAACAATGGACAACTAAAATATTAAACCAATTGAGTAAATTTTACTTATAGTAATAACATTTCAAATTTCCAAAAAAGTTTTGTTCCCTCAAAAGAGAAAGAGAGTGTTTTTGGCCTCTAAAATCCAAACTTAAAATTCTACTATTCGTTACAATTTTCAACTTAAAATATATGTAGTTGGAGATGGAGAAATATCTTAAAAGTAGAATGACTTTTTTATATTATTCGGCGAGTGACGTCTGTGAAGGGTAAAGTGTAACAAAACAATGAAGAAATTGATGAACCAATGGAGGGGTGGAAGCGTTGAAGAGAGGAGAGAGTAGTGGAAGAAGATTGATGATAAACTGATGATTTTATTTATGAGGGGAAACCCTCTATTTATACACAAAATTTACAGACTGTTGGCCAAAGATGGCCGACACATACTTTACACTTGGCCTTATTATATTTGGCCGACACAAGAAAACAAAATATTTACTATTACTACTTTACATAATGGCCTCTTCTTTATTTATGGCCGACATACACACTGTTTTCTTTACGACTTTTTACAAGAAAAAAAATAAACTTTGGCCAAATGGCCGACAATGACTATGACCTAATTTGTACATATATCTTTATGTCTCTTTCTTCTTTCTTTCCTTCCAATATCTTGTTCTTCACATCTTTTATTCTAATTGGACGTCTGGCACATAATTATCTTCTCCTTCACATTTTGAACATAGATGGTCTGGATACTTTTGTCCAATTAATTTGCAATATCTTGTCATCTCACTTAATATAGTAGCTATTCCAATAGTTCTTTTATTTGCATAAAATTCTGGAATATCCACTTTTTGTATTTCTTCTTGGATATCTATTTTTTCTGGAATTATCATGTCTCTTGTAAGTCCAATCTTTATAGCTTGTATTGTTGGTTTAACTTCGTCATATAGTATTTCTGCTGTAGCTGCGTAAAATTTTATATAAAAAAGAGTTCCTTTAGTTACTCTTTTATATTGTAAAAAGGCTTTATATAATTCCGGTATCTTTGATATCTCGTCTCCTGTTATTGTATATACAGTACTTAATAGTCCGTAGTTGTAGCAGGTTGCTACTAGGTTTGGGTTGGTTCCTGGTTGTGCAATTAGCTTATTGTATCCTTGTAAATATTGGGTTATATAGTCTTCAGTTGGGTTCTTTGTTCCTTTGGCTCTGGGGTTTAGGTTTAGAAATGTTTGTATTTTGTATATATTTTCTATATACATTCTGGTAATGTGGTTATATGTTTGTTTATCTGAATTTAGGCTGGCTTTATAGGTATTTACCTGTGGTGGTATAAATGTATCTTTTTGGATATTTGGAGGAGTATATGGTTTTGAGAATAACTTATTTAAGTTTGTATTTGTGTATTTTGTTTGGTCTCCTCCTTTTTTGTAGGTTGTCCTGCTGTAGATGTGCTGGCTGTAGCTGTATTCAAACAAACATTGTTATGGGTTTTAAGGAGTTTCTCATCGTCTCCTTGTAGTTCTGGAATTTTTATGTCTTCCGATCGACATAGCTCCGCATATTTATAGTCATGCTGCTGACTTTTAGTTTTCAAATTTTGTAACTCCTTACTCATACTGTCTACTTTCGTAGAAAGTGTAGTAATAGCTTTGAGTATTTCTTCTGTTGTATCTGGTTCAGTTTGTGTTCCCTTTTCTTGATAGGTAATCTGGTGCATTTTTGTATCCAAAGGGTAAAACGTTCCATTCATAGAATCCTTGTGGTACTGTGAATGCTGTTAATTGTTTAGATTCTTCTTCTAGTTTTAGGTGGTAAAATCCTGATTTACAGTCAAATTTGCTAAAATAATTATATCCTTGTATTTGTCTTATTTTAAGTATTTTATTAGGTATTGGGTAGTTATATGTTTTAGTTTTAGCATTTAGATTTCTGTAATCTATGACCATTCTACTTTTACCTCTTTTTTGTTCACTATGTTTTTAACTATAAATGCTGGACTTGTATGTTTACTATTACTCTTTTGTATGTAATTATTTTCTAATAATTCATCTATATGTATCTTAAATTCTTTTAAATCATCAAAGTTATATTTAATGGTTTCTGTGTTATTATGCTGTTTTCATCTATTAATTCAATCTTTACCTTTGTCTTATGTTTTTCCCATCCTTGTAATGGATCTTCACTATATAATTGTTCTAGTTGTTCATTAATTAATTTGACTTTGTCTATAGCAAATATAATAATTCTAATTGCGTTATTTGTTTATTGTTTATATTTTCCATTTCTTGGTTTATCTTTTCACTTCCTTTTATCCATTCTATAGGTTTTCGTTGTTTATTATTTACTCTTTTTGCTCCTATCTTATTTCCGCATGGTGTAGTAAGCCACCAATGTTTTTTGTTATTATGTGTGGATAGAATCTATCTAGAAATGGCATTCCTAATAACATATCTTTGTAGTAAATTCAAAATTGTACATTTCTTCTATTGTTAGTATTTTATCCCATATTTGTATTTTATATTTTTTGCTTTGTATTTAATCATACTTCCTTCATTGTTAAATCCTGTTACTACCATAGGTGTTTTTAACTTTTCCCATTTACCTTCTGGTAAGCAATTATATTTACATATATTCGCTTCTGCTCCTGTATCTATCATAGGGGTATAATATCTGTTGTGATATCCTTCTACTATAATTTTTGCTAGTATATATATTTTCATTAATCATTTTGTCCTTTTTATAATTATTTCTTATTTTGGCAAGTTATTGTTAATTGTTCATTTTCTATATTGTATGGTTTGACTTTTTCTAACCATTTTATTCCTAATGTATATTATGTTTCCTTGGTATATTTTGAATTGTATTACTAAGGGTATTCCTCCTATAATTATTTCTTTTTCTGTTGTTTCTTCATTTGTGTTTACTATCTCACTGGGTAGTCCAGGGCATGTATATCCTGTTTTTATAATTTCTTCTTCTAATACCAATTCTCTTGTTATATAATTTTCTTCTTGTCCTGTATTTATTAATATTTTATATTTTCTTTGGTCTATTATTCCTGTTATGTAATAATGATATGGTGTTATTTCTTCTTTATCTAATAAGCTTTGGGGAATTTCATATTTTCTTTTAGATGTACTCATCCTTGATGAGGTAGCTCTTGTTAACGTATTTGGTACGCTTGAAGTGCTTAATCTTTCTTTTACTATCTCTAAATCTTCTTCTATATCAATTTCTTTATAACTATAGTCATTATTGTCTATTACAGTAATTATTTTTTCAAAAGGATTTTCTATTTTTATTTTGTTAATTTTGTTTCTTGCTGTTATTTTATGCTTTGTTGTTAATATATATAGATTTTTACATCTTGCTGTAAATAGTTTACTTCCTGGTGCTAGTTCTATTCCAGATATTTTCCAATATAAGACTAATGATCTATCTATATTTTTATCTGTTAATGATACTGTATAGTTAGCACTTATTGTAAATTTAAATTTTTGATATATCAAGTTTCCTTTTACTGCACTTATTACGCTTTTTTCTATAGGGTGTACAATTCTATCATCTGCTAAGTATATTTCTATGGTGTATCTATTCCTTCTCTAAAGCATGCTTTTATTAATATTTCTGTTCCTCCTAAATGTAGGTATTTTATTGGTGTTTTAGCTTTTATATCTTGTATTTCTTTATTTATCATTCTTTTATTTATTATAGGTATATATGCTTTTCCTTTTGTATATTACAATCTATGATATGTTCCTTTTGACTAACTACATAATATTCTTCTTTTTGTCTTTTAAACCAATTTCTTAAAATAGGTATTTCTAGTACTTTTTCAACACTTAAATCTAATTCTTTTCCTTTATCTGTTCAAATATCGAATTATCAAATATAATTTTCTGTTCTGATGATTCTTCATCTTGATGTTCTTCCTTAGATATTATTTTTATTTCTTTTTCAGACATTTATATTTCTTCGTCTGTTTCGTTATTATCTATGTTAATACTTTCTTCTTCATTTCATCTTCTATATAATGATACTTCATATATACTATCATTTTCATTTAATTCATAATCTATATATTCTATTTGCATATATTTTTCATTATCTATAATTAATTCTGCAATTTGTTTTCTTTTTGGATTTTTGGGTAATTTACAATCTTTAGCTATGTGTCCTATCTTTCCACAATTATAACAAGTACATTGGGATATTTTTCTTTTTGGTCTATATGGTCTTTTTATTTTATGGTTTTTTACATAATATCTTCGTCTTGGTTGTTTATATTTATATATAGTTTTGTTTTTTCTATAATTTTTATATCTTTTAGATTTTTGTTTTTTAGTTGTGCATCCAAATTGTGGTGCCATTTTATTTTTACAACATGATAAATTTTTATTTAATACTTTTTCCATTTTTAGTTTTTCTTTTTGGTTTTCACATAATTGTATGAACCATTGATTTAAGAATTTTATTCTAGATCCTAATGTATCTACCATTCCTTCATTATTCCAATCTTTTATTATGTTTGTACTAAATGGTTCTGGTAATTTTGTATAATATTGTTTTCTTATTTCTTTTGCTTCATCGAAATTATATTTAGCTTTGTAATAATATTCTTTAAATGCGCAAGTATATTCTTCTAAGTAACACATTTTACATATAGCTAATTTTGTCATAAGTTGTCTATTTATTATTTTTTCTCTATTTTGTTCTCTTATATCTGTAGTCATACCTCCAAATTCATTTCTTATTGCTGATTCATATTTATCTAGTATATCTATATTTGTTGCTGATGCAGATCCATCCATTTTTTTATCATTCCTAAGTACTTCTAAGCTTTCTGAGGGTAGGTTTTCTATCCATAATTTTGTTGTTCCTACAAATGTTCTTTCTATGTATCTTGGTGTTTTTGCTGTTTCTATTTTGTTATCTATTAACTGTTTAGACATATTTCCTATCCATAATAATATTGCTTTATTTATATCTGCTACACAATCTAAATCTAAAAAATTATATTGTTCATTTGCTGGTTTAGGTGTCCAATTTTTATTTAGTCTACTGTTCCATATTGCATTATTTCTGTCTGATTGTTGATAACTTTCTGTATAATAGGTTGGTGGTGTTCTTCTAGGACTAACTCTAGGACTATTTCTGGGACTATTATCTGGGGTTTTAACTCTCGACGTACTAGGCCTATTCATATCTCCTGTGTTTATTTCTAATTTTTTTTGTTTGTTTATTTTGTTCTAGAATTTCTGTATATGTTTCACTTATATCGCTTATTTCTGACTGTTGGTCATTTTCATTTCCATCTATTTCATTTACTTCAATATCTTCATTTGATCTTCATTTAGTTTTTGTTCCATTTGTTTTATTTCATTTGTTAATTCTAGCTCTTTATCTTTTTCTTTTTGTTTCTGTTTATTTTCATATAATAATTTTAACCTAGCTAATTCTTTTTCTAATTCACTTATTCTTGTATTTTTTATTTCTTCTAAATTTTGTACTTCTTGTTTTGCTTGTGTTTTTATTTTTTCAATTTCTCTTGATTTATCTATTTCTTCATTTTCTTTTGTTATTCTTACCATAGCTGTTAAACTATCTTCTAATTTTGCTGTTTCTTTTTCTAGCATTAAGTATAAGTTATTTCCTATTTTCTGTATCTCCTTCCTAGATTTGAAAATATTATTTTTATTATCATTCCATCTTGGGTTTCATATGTTTTTTCGTCTACTGCAAACTCTTCTTTGTTCATTATGATCTATGTATTATATTATGTTGTAGCTCATATTCAAGACAATCTATTTCTAATTCTAACATTAATATATCTTTTCTTTGTGCTAGTATTGATTTGTTACATACTCCTGCTAATATATTTTCTTCTATCCTTCTTTTTTTATGTTGTAACTCTTGTTCTTTTTCAGTTGTTTGTTTCATTATCTCTTCTATTAATTGTTGTTTATAGATTTCTCTGTTCATACTGTTTTTTCAAATAGCAGACATATTTATATTCTGTTTTTGAAATTATGTTTATTAATTGATCCTTTTTATCATTATCTGTTTTGGCTAGTTGTGATAATTGGTATTCTATATATAAGGATTTTAATTTTTTCCATATTTTTCTCACCTTTTATCTATCTTAGTTCTTTTTATTTAGTATTTTTATTTTTATTATCATATCCTTTTATATAATCTTTAAAAAGCTTACTTAATTTTTCTGGATATTTAATCTTTTTTAACCTGTAACTTCTACCATATCTTCTTAACCAATGTTCAGTCATATTTAGTCTCCAATATCTAAATCATCATATAAATCATATATATCATAGTGAAGTACATCCTGTATACTTTGTATAGTTAACTCAGTCCAACCTTGGGTTGTTACTTCTATTATTTCATATGTTAATAACTTATTATAAATTTCTCTTTTTAAGTCAGTATTTAAATTTTTTAATACATAAAATAGTAATATCTTATAATTAACATCATCATCTAATAGGTATGTTTCCATTTTTTATTATTTTCATTTTTCACTAAAATTTTATTCCTTCCAACCTCTTAATAAATTATACTTGCTTATTATGCAAAAATAATGGTTTAATAATCATCTCGTCTGGTCACTACTACAGCTTTCTTCTTTGATTAGTTACCCTAACAGCGCCTCAACTTTGTTTACTCCCCTAAACGGCCTTCTCTGCCTACCGGTTTCAACCTTAGGATGACATAGTCTGGGCATACTTATTCAAAGAGTATTTCTGTAGCAAACTTTCTAAAGATGGTTATTATAACATTATCCAAACATGATAAACAATTATAATTAACTAGAGATTTTCAGGAATAAATTAATTTAGCTACTCATGAATTTAAAATGGTATACCTGTTTTTGTAGATTTTCCGACATAGTTGATTCAACGCTTCCACCCCTCCATTGGTATCAGAGCTAGTTAGTAAAATAACTATGGAAAACAAATCAACTATGTCGGAAAATCTACAAAAACAGGTATACCATTTTAAATTCATGAGTAGCTAAATTAATTTATTCCTGAAAATCTCTAGTTAATTATAATTGTTTATCATGTTTGAATAATGTTATAATAACCATCTTTAGAAAGTTTGCTACAGAAATACTCTTTGAATAAGTATGCCCAGACTATGCCATCCTAAGGTTGAAACCGGTAGGCAGAGAAGGCCGTTTAGGGGAGTAAACAAAGTTGAGGCGCTGTTAGGGTAACTAATCAAAGAAGAAAGCTGTAGTAGTGACCAGACGAGATGATTATTAAACCATTATTTTTGCATAATAAGCAAGTATAATTTATTAAGAGGTTGGAAGGAATAAAATTTTAGTGAAAAATGAAAATAATAAAAATGGAAACATACCTATTAGATGATGATGTTAATTATAAGATATTACTATTTTATGTATTAAAAAATTTAAATACTGACTTAAAAAGAGAAATTCATAATAAGTTATTAACATATGAAATAATAGAAGTAACAACCCAAGGTTGGACTGAGTTAACTATACAAAGTATACAGGATGTACTTCACTATGATATATATGATTTATATGATGATTTAGATATTGGAGACTAAATATGACTGAACATTGGTTAAGAAGATATGGTAGAAGTTACAGGTTAAAAAAGATTAAATATCCAGAAAAATTAAGTAAGCTTTTTAAAAGATTATATAAAAGGATATGATAAATAAAAATAAAAATACTAAAATAAAAAGAACTAAGATAGATAAAAAGGTGAGAAAAATATGGAAAAAATTAAAATCCTTATATATAGAATACCAATTATCACAACTAGCCAAAACAGATAATGATAAAAAGGATCAATTAATAAACATAATTTCAAAAACAGAATATAAATATGTCTGCTATTTGAAAAAACAGTATGAACAGAGAAATCTATAAACAACAATTAATAGAAGAGATAATGAAACAAACAACTGAAAAAGAACAAGAGTTACAACATAAAAAAAGAAGGATAGAAGAAAATATATTAGCAGGAGTATGTAACAAATCAATACTAGCACAAAGAAAAGATATATTAATGTTAGAATTAGAAATAGATTGTCTTGAATATGAGCTACAACATAATATAATACATAGATCATAATGAACAAAGAAGAGTTTGCAGTAGACGAAAAAACATATGAAAACCAAGATGGAATGATAATAAAAATAATATTTTCAAATCTAGGAAGGAGATACAAGAAAATAGGAAATAACTTATACTTAATGCTAGAAAAAGAAACAGCAAAATTAGAAGATAGTTTAACAGCTATGGTAAGAATAACAAAAGAAAATGAAGAAATAGATAAATCAAGAGAAATTGAAAAAATAAAAACACAAGCAAAACAAGAAGTACAAAATTTAGAAGAAATAAAAAATACAAGAATAAGTGAATTAGAAAAAGAATTAGCTAGGTTAAAATTATTATATGAAAATAAACAGAAACAAAAAGAAAAAGATAAAGAGCTAGAATTAACAAATGAAATAAAACAAATGGAACAAAAACTAAATGAAGATCAAAATGAAGATATTGAAGTAAATGAAATAGATGGAAATGAAAATGACCAACAGTCAGAAATAAGCGATATAAGTGAAACATATACAGAAATTCTAGAACAAATAAACAAACAAAAAAAATTAGAAATAAACACAGGAGATATGAATAGGCCTAGTACGTCGAGAGTTAAAACCCCAGATAATAGTCCCAGAAATAGTCCTAGAGTTAGTCCTAGAAGAACACCACCAACCTATTATACAGAAAGTTATCAACAATCAGACAGAAATAATGCAATATGGAACAGTAGACTAAATAAAAATTGGACACCTAAACCAGCAAATGAACAATATAATTTTTTAGATTTAGATTGTGTAGCAGATATAAATAAAGCAATATTATTATGGATAGGAAATATGTCTAAACAGTTAATAGATAACAAAATAGAAACAGCAAAAACACCAAGATACATAGAAAGAACATTTGTAGGAACAACAAAATTATGGATAGAAAACCTACCCTCAGAAAGCTTAGAAGTACTTAGGAATGATAAAAAATGGATGGATCTGCATCAGCAACAAATATAGATATACTAGATAAATATGAATCAGCAATAAGAAATGAATTTGGAGGTATGACTACAGATATAAGAGAACAAAATAGAGAAAAAATAATAAATAGACAACTTATGACAAAATTAGCTATATGTAAAATGTGTTACTTAGAAGAATATACTTGCGCATTTAAAGAATATTATTACAAAGCTAAATATAATTTCGATGAAGCAAAAGAAATAAGAAAACAATATTATACAAAATTACCAGAACCATTTAGTACAAACATAATAAAAGATTGGAATAATGAAGGAATGGTAGATACATTAGGATCTAGAATAAAATTCTTAAATCAATGGTTCATACAATTATGTGAAAACCAAAAAGAAAAACTAAAAATGGAAAAAGTATTAAATAAAAATTTATCATGTTGTAAAAATAAAATGGCACCACAATTTGGATGCACAACTAAAAAACAAAAATCTAAAAGATATAAAAATTATAGAAAAAACAAAACTATATATAAATATAAACAACCAAGACGAAGATATTATGTAAAAAACCATAAAATAAAAAGACCATATAGACCAAAAAGAAAAATATCCCAATGTACTTGTTATAATTGTGGAAAGATAGGACACATAGCTAAAGATTGTAAATTACCCAAAAATCCAAAAAGAAAACAAATTGCAGAATTAATTATAGATAATGAAAAATATATGCAAATAGAATATATAGATTATGAATTAAATGAAAATGATAGTATATATGAAGTATCAGATGTAGAAACTGAAAATGAAGAAGAAAGTATTAACATAGATAATAACGAAACAGACGAAGAAATATAAATGTCTGAAAAAGAAATAAAAATAATATCTAAGGAAGAACATCAAGATGAAGAATCATCAGAACAGAAAATTATATTTGATAATTCGATATTTGAACAGATAAAAGGAAAAGAATTAGATTTAAGTGTTGAAAAAGTACTAGAAATACCTATTTTAAGAAATTGGTTTAAAAGACAAAAAGAAGAATATTATGTAGTTAGTCAAAAGGAACATATCATAGATTGTAAATATACAAAAGGAAAAGCATATATACCTATAATAAATAAAAGAATGATAAATAAAGAAATACAAGATATAAAAGCTAAAACACCAATAAAATACCTACATTTAGGAGGAACAGAAATATTAATAAAAGCATGCTTTAGAGAAGGAATAGATACACCCATAGAAATATACTTAGCAGATGATAGAATTGTACACCCTATAGAAAAAAGCGTAATAAGTGCAGTAAAAGGAAACTTGATATATCAAAAATTTAAATTTACAATAAGTGCTAACTATACAGTATCATTAACAGATAAAAATATAGATAGATCATTAGTCTTATATTGGAAAATATCTGGAATAGAACTAGCACCAGGAAGTAAACTATTTACAGCAAGATGTAAAAATCTATATATATTAACAACAAAGCATAAAATAACAGCAAGAAACAAAATTAACAAAATAAAAATAGAAAATCCTTTTGAAAAAATAATTACTGTAATAGACAATAATGACTATAGTTATAAAGAAATTGATATAGAAGAAGATTTAGAGATAGTAAAAGAAAGATTAAGCACTTCAAGCATACCAAATACGTTAACAAGAGCTACCTCATCAAGGATGAGTACATCTAAAAGAAAATATGAAATTCCCCAAAGCTTATTAGATAAAGAAGAAATAACACCATATCATTATTACATAACAGGAATAATAGACCAAAGAAAATATAAAATATTAATAAATACAGGACAAGAAGAAAATTATATAACAAGAGAATTGGTATTAGAAGAAGAAATTATAAAAACAGGATATACATGCCCTGGACTACCCAGTGAGATAGTAAACACAAATGAAGAAACAACAGAAAAAGAAATAATTATAGGAGGAATACCCTTAGTAATACAATTCAAAATATACCAAGGAAAACATAATATTACATTAGGAATAAAATGGTTAGAAAAAGTCAAACCATACAATATAGAAAATGAACAATTAACAATAACTTGCCAAAATAAGAAAATAATTATAAAAAGGACAAAATGATTAATGAAAATATATATACTAGCAAAAATTATAGTAGAAGGATATCACAACAGATATTATACCCCTATGATAGATACAGGAGCAGAAGCGAATATATGTAAATATAATTGCTTACCAGAAGGTAAATGGGAAAAGTTAAAAACACCTATGGTAGTAACAGGATTTAACAATGAAGGAAGTATGATTAAATACAAAGCAAAAAATATAAAAATACAAAAATGGAATAAAAATGCAAACCCATATAGTACAAAAAATAATTACTATTGATGAAAATATAGATATAAAAAAGAAATTACAATCCTTTCTAGGATTAGTAAATCAAGTAAGAGAATACATACCGAAATTAGCAGAACATTTAAAACCACTACATAAAAAACTTAAAAAAGATGTAGAATATCATTTCGATAATAAAGATAAAGAACATATAAAAATTATTAAGAATTTATGTAAAAAATTACCAAAACTATATTTTCCTGATGAAAATAAAACATTCACTTACATTGTTGAAACAGACTCAAGTGATCATAGTTACGGAGGAGTTTTAAAATACAAATATGAAAAAGAAAAAATAGAACACCATTGTAGATATTATTCAGGATCTTACACAGAGGCACAAAATAAATGGGAAATAAATAGAAAAGAATTATTCGCATTATATAAATGTTTATTAGCATTTGAACCATATATTGTTTACAATAAATTTATTGTAAGAACAGATAATACACAAGTAAAATGGTGGATAACAAAAAAGTTAGATGATTCAGTTACGACAAAAGAAATAAGAAGATTGGTATTGAATATATTAAATTTTACATTTACAATTGAAATAATTAAGACTGATAAAAATCTTGTTGCAGATTACCTATCAAGAAAAGGGAACACAAACTGAACCAGATACAACAGAAGAAATACTCAAAGCTATTACTACACTTTCTACGAAAGTAGACAGTATGAGTAAGGAGTTACAAAATTTGAAAACTAAAAGTCAGCAGCATGACTATAAATATGCGGAGCTATGTCGATCGGAAGACATAAAAATTCCAGAACTACAAGGAGACGATGGGAAACTCCTTAAAACCCATAACAATGTTTGTTTGAATACAGCTACAGCCAGCACATCTACAGCAGGACAACCTACAAAAAAGGAGGAGACCAAAACAAAATACACAAATACAAACTTAAATAAGTTATTCTCAAAACCATATACTCCTCCAAATATCCAAAAAGATACATTTATACCACCACAGGTAAATACCTATAAAGCCAGCCTAAATTCAGATAAACAAACATATAACCACATTACCAGAATGTATATAGAAAATATATACAAAATACAAACATTTCTAAACCTAAACCCCAGAGCCAAAGGAACAAAGAACCCAACTGAAGACTATATAACCCAATATTTACAAGGATACAATAAGCTAATTGCACAACCAGGAACCAACCCAAACCTAGTAGCAACCTGCTACAACTACGGACTATTAAGTACTGTATATACAATAACAGGAGACGAGATATCAAAGATACCGGAATTATATAAAGCCTTTTTACAATATAAAGAGTAACTAAAGGAACTCTTTTTTATATAAAATTTTACGCAGCTACAGCAGAAATACTATATGACGAAGTTAAACCAACAATACAAGCTATAAAGATTGGACTTACAAGAGACATGATAATTCCAGAAAAAATAGATATCCAAGAAGAAATACAAAAAGTGGATATTCCAGAATTTTATGCAAATAAAAGAACTATTGGAATAGCTACTATATTAAGTGAGATGACAAATAATTACTTAAACGAAAATGCAATTTGGACATATTACAACAGAGACCAGACAATCATCTACTCAAATTGCAGAGAAATTAGGATAGCAGATATGGAAGACCTAAGACAATGGATATTAAGCTTGCTAAAGCCAGAACAAATACCTACGACAAGAGCTATACGAAAGAATTTTATTTCAGCCAATTTGATGACAAGATATTGCAAATTAATTGGACAAAAGTATCCAGACCATCTATGTTCAAAATGTGAAGGAGAAGATAATTATGTGCCAGACGTCCAATTAGAATAAAAGATGTGAAGAACAAGATATTGGAAGGAAAGAAAGAAGAAAGAGACATAAAGATATATGTACAAATTAGGTCATAGTCATTGTCGGCCATTTGGCCAAAGTTTATTTTGTTTTCTTGTAAAAAGTCGTAAAGAAAACAGTGTGTATGTCGGCCATAAATAAAGAAGAGGCCATTATGTAAAGTAGTAATAGTAAATATTTTGTTTTCTTGTGTCGGCCAAATATAATAAGGCCAAGTGTAAAGTATGTGTCGGCCATCTTTGGCCAACAGTCTGTAAATTTTGTGTATAAATAGAGGGTTTCCCCTCATAAATAAAATCATCAGTTTATCATCAATCTTCTTCCACTACTCTCTCCTCTCTTCAACGCTTCCACCCCTCCATGAATGAAATTCTCTGGAATTTTCTTTTCGGGACGAGTGGAGAGAATAAAACGAACTGATACCTCAGACATACACGGCAAAGAAAGGCATAATGAATTTGAAGCAATGAAAGTTTTCATGCATCGAATTACATTGGAATTCTGATGTTGAAAAATGCAATATTGTTGATTGATTATCACATAGCCACGAGGGAAGGGTCTGCCAGTGCCATACAAGAAATGTATTTGTAGTCATTGCTTTGATTATCACATATAGCCACAAGGAATGAAAAACCACGACTGTCTCAGCAACAACTTCACTAATTGCCACCTAGTAATTGAACCCTTAATCCCTTCCCTCTATTTCAATATCGATCAAAGCAATGACTCCATTGGCCACTCTATTAACCAACTCTAGTTAACAAAGATATCACTCAAAACTCTGACAAACCTAACTCTAGCTATGAACTCAACTTGATAATGATTACAACTGAAATGATCAATAATCCTTTGTAGTTTAGGAATATATCTTAACACTATAAGAACACAAGACATTAACCTTGCATAACAACTAAAGACTACACTTGATCACTCGATTAGGTCGCTTAATGCTTCCTTGAGAGAAAATGGCTTTTGCTTTTTCTTGATTGCAAAATAAGCTAGTGCAACTCCATTGACCGAGGACTCTTGCACCTCTTTTGCCTTGCTCACCAATCACTATAGTTGTGGCAGATTTATAGTTGTCCTCTGTAGTCTGTCTTGAATGTCTGCCACGCAGTTCCCTCTATCAAATCTCATAGTTTGTTAACTCATCAAAACTTCACAATATAATATTTTCCTTTTTTTGATGATGACAAACTATATCAAACGTATTCCCCTGTCAACTATACTATTGGTTCACGAATTCCCCTTATTAGTATGACCATATCCGGACCAACTAACCTGCATCAACAGAATCGTCCCCGTTTTGACATCACAACAGAAGCCTTCCACCACCAACAACAAATCCCACTAAGTCACGTCTACCGAGTGTAAGAAGACAATGAAGGAAGTACAACTCTTAATGAAATCTGCTTTGCCCCGTCTGCTGTCAAGAATCAATCAACAGCCCAATTTGGAGAACCAGAATTCATTTGCTATTCATGAACAGATGCATCCTACTTTTCATCCAAATAAAGAAACAGAAGACAAATTCACAGAAGTTACATTTCATGTATATAAACCATATGACCCTCAACTAAGAAAACAGATCATTTCATGCCTAAAACGAAAGTAGTACACATTATAACATCATAATCCATGAATCTGCTATTACTAATACATTGATCTCTCACTGCTCACTCAACACAAATTGCTTAAACCTTTCAATATCACTAAAGAATGGAGTTCTCAAAAGCTCATCAGCAGTTGGTCTGTCGTCTGGATCCTCTCTAAGACAAGAAAGAACCATCTCCTCAAACTCCTGCGAGAACACCCTTTTCTTTCGTTTAGCAAAATCCATCACTTTCTTGAGTTTCCTATCCCTCTTGATGATCATCTTTTCAAGTGATTTTGGAAATTTCTTCTTCTCCCTTAACTTGTTGATTATATAATTCAAGTCTGTACGATTCATCACAGGTAAAGTCCCATACACCAATTCCAGTGCTGTTATCCCCAATAGCCATATATCAGATTTTGCTCCTCTGTTATCCTCATTTTCACTCTCAAACACCTCTGGTGCAGCACCCCATATAGAAATACTTTTCGTATTCAAAAACAAACTAGCTTCTTGGGGTTCTAAATCATAAGTAGAAATTTCAAATGCTAACTTGATCGACATTTCTTTAGTATAATTGTGGATGTCAATAAAGATATCTCCGGCACTCAAACTCTTATGAAGCATTGGAGTGTAGAAAATATGAAGTTCGTCTCGTAGACCAACAAGTACTTCTCTAAGAACAACAGGAATGAAATTCTCTGGCAATTTCTTTTCGGGACGAGTGGAGAGAATGGAACGAAGCGATCCCTCAGACATATAAGGCAAAACAATGCAAAACAAATTGGCAGCTATGAAGGTTTTCTTGCATCGAATTATGTTGGGATTCTTTCGATAAGTAACGCGTGGATGACTCTGACTTAGAACCAAGTGGAGTTCATGCTCATGGAGATTCATATTGACGATCTTTAAAGTGACATAGCCATAAGGGATGGATTTACCAACGTCAATCAAATATTTGAAAAACTTAGCTTTGTAAACAGGGCAATGTCCATTAGAAAAAGACCCAATTTGCAAGTTGAGAATATAAGTATCATTGTTGTCTGGATCAGTGATGGTTTGTCCAATTCTTGGTTGATTTTCCAAATCCAATGAACCAGTTTCTGCAACTCTGCTTCTTGAAGAACCAATTTCGAAATCTTGTGGTTGTTTTGAAGAAGAAACAATTTCCATTTTAGGACTGAATGGGCTTCTGGAATTCATCTTTTCTTGGAGCCTAAGTTCAGAAAAAGTGGAATTTGGGATGTAAGGAGAAGAAGAACAAGAAGAAGAAGAACCAATTCCTGTTGGTTCTTCTGGAGAACAACCAATTTCCATTTTGGGACTGAATGGGTTTCTCGAACTCATCTTTTCTTGGAGCAGAGAATCACAGTTTCAGAAGAAAAAAAATGGAGTTTGGTTTGTGAAGAAGACGAAGATGTATTTATAGCTTTGGCTATTTGGCATTCAACATTTGTACAAGTGGAATTTTCACAAATAATCATTATAATAAAATTAATTGTATTTTATAGTTATAGTTTGTATATTTACCGTTGTAATTATAGTTTATATTGATTCATTTGTATAATTCACATGATTCGTATAATTTGCGAGTAAATTTGTACAATTCGCTAGTACATTTATATAATTGAACTATTTCAATATACACTCAAAATGACGAATTTAAATGAACACAAAATCTGAACTTTAAGCAATTATATAATTCATATTATAAATATTACATTACAAATTTTGAATTATACAAACTCGAAACTTCAGCCCACGTGATTATCACTGAATGTTGATCGTGAATGGTTAATTAATTAAAACTATTGCTATAATAACAAATTAACTAGTTTATATTTGCTTAACCATATATTTTCCCCTATTTTTATTCTCTTGCAACTTTTGGACTGTCATTTTTTGTTTATTATATTTTTTTGTTGTATTTATTGTTAATTTGTTATAAATAATTGTATAATATTATTATGCTTATATATAATAATATAGTTTTTTTAATTGTTTAAAATGTATTTTTGTGTACCAATATAATTTTGAGTTTTAACATCAATAATGCAGTAGATAGAAGAGCAGAGAGAAAAAGGGGGAAGAAATAGTTCTCAAAAGCCTTATTTCACATTTTCCCCATATCACCCCTTATAGAAGTGATAAGAGTAACAAAAGTGTACTTTTTTTCCTTAAAAACTAGGTCATTTGGTACAAATATTAATAATATAGGAATTGATATTACATTTAGTGCACGAATTAGTAATGCAAGATCATTTTTATCAAGTATTTGGTTTATTAATTTCCACCTCATTTTGTGTTTGAATTAAAACCTTATTATAATAATAAAATATTCTTTCCAATTATACCCTTAAATTATTATGTAATTGTGTTAAGGTAGATAATTGTCGGACGATATTATTTTTTATGTCTTCTAACTAGCTATGAGAAGAACAATTTTGTTGTCATGTTTGCCTTTTTTTCCCACTTAATTTATTTGAGGATAAATAATTGTCGACTTAGTAAATTGATCACTTACGAAATGTCAATTTTCAATTTAAAAACGATAAACTATCAACTTTCAAAATTGAAAAAACAGTAAACAATAGCAAAATTGAATAAACCATCTACATTTACACATAAAAGTTGCAGTTGTAGTTTTAATATATATGTATGCAATTTTTTCAAAATTGTTCAAAATACAAATTATTATAAAACCACACAAATGTATGTATAAACAAATTATACATTCAATTAAGATCACAAACTCTATGTGATGATATATTGCCTTTTTAATTAGTTAATATTAAACAACTCACATTTCAAATATTGTATTAATTTATATTGGATTTAATTAGTAACAAACAATTCTCTCTAAATAATTGTAAGTTAATTTATTTAAATAAATTTACTAGTACAAATATAAAAATAAAATCAAGAAAATAATAGAAACAATTAAAATAATTTAAGGGATATTTTTGTCTTAACATAGACTTATCCCTTGATAGTATATCCCATAATATATGAACTATTTATTTTAATACAACCTACCAAACGATTCTTAATTATTTTAGCTAACCCAAAATAGGTCTAGATGTAGTAGGCTAGTAGGTGCAATGATTTAGTAACACACACAATTATCATTTACAGTAATGAAGTTTTTATTTGCTTATTTATTTGACATGCATCACAAATAGGGTCACAATTTTAACCCATATTAATGAAATGAGTCAATTTTATTCATATTTAATGACTTGAATCACTCATATCAATTTTAATTGGATAAATATGGGCTTCAAGTTATTTAAGAGCTCCTAACAAATATGATCAAAATGGGTATAATATGAATATTCATATAGACCCATAATAGATCACTCCCTTTTCACTTTTACTCAAAATTCTAAATTATGCTAAAAATAAAAATTCAAATATTAATTTTTAATTTTCAAATTTATTAATTTATTTTTCAAAAAAAATTGGAGGGTGAATGGGGCTGAGAGGGGGAAGGGGGCAGAGGTGGATTGTTTTTTTGAAAAACAAAAAGAAGTCGAGTAGGTTGGGTTGAGGGTGTGGGGGCGTTCGAGGGAGGGGTGGCGGAGGACTAAATTTTTATAAGTTGAAAAAACATAATTATTGTTATAAACAATTTGTATTATAGTGAATGTCTAATTATGTGGAGTCCTTTTGGGGTATGGTTAGGAATCCTACTTTGGAACCAAGTTAGGTTTTCCCTATAAATAAAGGGTGTTCTTTCATTGTAAAAAAGATTTGTGAAAGATCCATGAATCTTGAATATACTTCAAGATGAATAAGAAGTTTTTTCTCTTCTCCCTACTTTGTTCTTCTTAATTAATATAGTTTCATAACACGTTATCAGCACGATTGTTCTATTCTTAAAGAATTATGATAGAAGACGGGAAAAGGGCAAAAGAGATCTTGCATAAGTTATGCAATAAGGTTGCAACAAGGTTCTTATATCTTCAAGGTATGCTTTATATTTAAGTTATAATTATTTATGTGACAGATCTGGAGTTACCATCTAGAGTAAGTATTTAAAGAGACTTGTCGAGTTTTTATACATTTAATTTTAACCGATTGAAAAGAGAATTCCTTAATTTATTTTAATAATTAAATAAAAACAATTTAGTGAAAAGGTATATTTTCAACCTTTATATGAGGTATGTGATCTATTAAGCTATATCTATTAACTACTAGTTATTGAGAAAATGCACAAACACCCCTGCAACCTATGCCCGAAATTTCAAAAACACATTTATACTATACTAAGGTCCTATTAACCCCTTGAACTTATTTTATAAGTAATTTTCTACCCCTTTTCTGCCTACGTGGCACTAGCTTGAAAAAAAAGTCTACCAACGTTGGGCCCACAAGATAGTGCCACGTAGGACGAAAAGGGGTAGAAAATTATTAATAAAATAAGTTCAGGGGTAATAGGACCTTAGTATAGTATAAGTGTGTCTCTGAGATTTCGGGCATAGGTTGAGGGGGTACTTGTGCATTATCCCTTTCAATTATAATAAATCAATAATCTCAATTTTGTGTGTAATTATATTATACGATCATAATAATGATCATCAAAAGTGATAAAATTATAATTATTTTCAAGGCTTGAGGTTGAGCCTCATCGTGGGTAAGACGATCAATTTAAGTTTTATCGCACCAACAGAATAAGACGATGTATTTACATCCAATCGCACCAAGAGGGTAGATGAATTTATGTTTTATCGCACCAAAAGAATAAGACGATGGATTTACATTCAATCGCACCAAGAGGGTAAGACATTGGGTTAAAGTCTTGGTGCAGCACGATGAGAAGATATTGGGTTCAAGTTCCATCGAGTTATGACCTAAGACACTTTTATCTGAATAAGACATTGGTTTTGAGTCTTAATGGACCATATTGATAATATAATAATGACTAAAGAAAAACTAATGTGTTTTTGATGAGAAGTTATGAAATTTACTGAATTTGCTCCATTAC
This sequence comes from Solanum chmielewskii, assembly GCA_027704785.1. NCBI lineage: Eukaryota > Viridiplantae > Streptophyta > Magnoliopsida > Solanales > Solanaceae > Solanum > Solanum chmielewskii. Next base: position 5,181,873 of record JAKWIX010000327.1, read on the forward strand.
TTATTCTTAATGTGGTAGTAGTGTAAAATATGTCTGAAAGAAGACAAGTGATTGAATAATGTTCATAAATATGAAATGAGGTACTAAAACTATCATAATTTGGGCAATAATGCGCATAAATATGGAATGAGGTACTAAAGCTGTCATAATTTGATACGCTCACATGTTTGTGTTCCATTCATGAAGATTGAGAACTTTTGATAAATGCTAAAAATAAAGATTCTTCTCCAAAGGGAATGGTGTATAAGCTACCATAGCATGAAAAAGATTGCGACCTTTGGACAATGATGTGGTATCACCAAGAATGTCTGTAAGAAGACATGTTTTATAGAAAAGTTTAATATTTTATCTTCAGGCTTGTATTAGACAAGAATTAGTGCATTGAGGCACATTCTATGGTAAATAAAAAGTTTACTAATTCCAATATTTTCTTAATTTGGCATGATTGTCTGGGACATCATTAGTCTATAATGTTTAGACGAATCATGGAAAATTAAAATGGACATCCATGGAAGAACCTAAAAAATTCTTTCAAATGGCGATTTTCTTGTACTTCTTGTTATTACGACAAGTTAATTATGAAACCATCATAAGCGAAGGTTAAGATTGAATCCCCTGCATTCGAGGGACGTATACAAATATTTTTGGATCTATTCATCCACCTAGTGGATTGTTTAGATACTTAATGGTCTTAATAGATGTTTTTTCTAGATGGTTTCATGTGTGCATATTGTTATCTCGCAACTTGATGTTTGTAAAAGCATTGACATAAATAATATTAGTCTATTCAGTGATGGGATCACCACTCACCTCTACAAGATGTAGAGTAATTGAGGAAAAAAATTAAATCTGAAATTTACTCCCTGAGTATTAAAGTTGAATTTTTCTTATATAATAGTAATAAATTGGGAATTTAATAAAGCAAAAAGCCACATGGCATAGTAAACTTGGAGTTTACGAGTACTAAAAGAATTTATTGTTAGCATAAATAATCTGGTCATCCCAAAGATGTGCATACTAAGTAATGAACATACATAAAAAGCTAGAAGATCCTTCAAGAATTCTGTTAATTTGTTGTTTGTTCTCATGACAAGTTGATTGGATCAACTAATGTTGAGACTAAATCCCTAAATTCTGAAATGTATAAAAGGTGAATATGGGGACATTCACCTATCATGTGATATGATAAAGAGATGAATCTATAAGATAATAACATGTGTGTTTGTTGTCAACCTGTAATTTGACATTCGCATAATTGTTTGTGCAAGATAATTGAGTTAAGAGCACAACTTTCAGAATATGTAATCAAGATAATTTATCTTGATAATATTGACAAATATTCAAGCTGGTTTGACATTAAATGTCTCAGAAAGATGGTGAAATCATTACTTTTGAAAATAAAGCTACACGTGTTGATATGAAATATGATACCGCATACAAAAGTAATTGTACGCATCAGACCAATAAATTATGATAAGATTTTCTTTCAATTGATTTATGATCATAGACCAAATATTTTTCATCTGATTATTTTGATATGTAGTATATAATCAATGAATATATAATGACACACAAAGATAGATTCTCCAAAAGATTGAGATATATGTTAGTTTGTCTAACATAAGGGGGAGACTAGAAGCAACACAAGAGTTGTAAATACTCCTAATGTATGTCCCTTAAGGATAGAGTCTATGACATGCATAACGCATGATAGACTGATCATTCTAATAAAATAATCCTTGAAAAAGGGAGGAGGATCAAAAAATCAAAATTAACATACTAAGGAGACAATGTGCTCTTGGAGAGCTTACGACAACACTTTATAGAACCTCATGAGAGGGGTACCAACCTAAAAATAATAAAGTGATGAGATCTCAATAAGTTATGTCGTATTGTGAATCAATGCAAAATGACATATCGTTGACGATATCTTTGATACAATAGCGTGCAATATTGTAAAAGATTATGAGGATATAAATTCTACATCTATTAAAGCTTGTTGGTGTAGAAATAGGTATCAAGTGAAAAGTGGAATGGTGCATCTTGGTAAGCGTAAAACTTATTTGACTTGCAATCTAGGCACTAGAAGATGTCATACATCTAATATTGAATTGTTGTCACTTGACAAAGTTGGTAAGAAAATATACAATGGATTCAAAATCTAAAGCATATACAAGTTTTTGGAAAACTTATTTATCGTCCTCATAAGGATTAAATTGATTCAAGATGCATAGAACATATACAATTATTATTATGCAAGTTGATGACCAGAATTGAAACTCATGAAGAGTTTTCAAAAGGCAATACATTATTTGCTTAAAGAAGTTGAAGTAAGGAACTTGCAGAAATATTTGACCCTGAAGGAAAGATTTATAAAAGGAGATAGAAGGAAACATATTTTGTCAAAGTTTTTCTACACTCATGAGCTCCCAAGAATAGTGATTTCAATATGTAAGAGGTTTGTTCAAGTAATACTATAGTTGATTTATTCACCATGTCCTTACCAATTATAACTTTCAAGAAGATGAGCACAAGTTTGGAAAATGAAGATTTTAGTCTCTGAATTGATGTTGTCATTAGGGGGAGTTAATACGCGATGTACTCTTTTTCCCTCACAAGGTTTTTTCTCATTGAATTTTCCTTGTAAGGTAATGAGTCATCCATAATGCGTATTTATTAGATATGTGTACTATTTTTTCTTCACTATATTTTTTCTCCACTAATTTTATCTTGTAAGATTATAAACTATTTGTATTATAGTGAATGTCTAATTATGTGGAGTCCTTTTAGGATATGGTTAGGAATCCTACTTGGGGACCAAGTTAGGTTTCCCCTATAAATAAAGGGTTTTCCTTCATTGTAAATAAGATTTGTGAAAGATCCATGAATCTTGAATATACTTCAAGATGAATAAGAAGTTTTTTCTCTTCTCCCTACTTTGTTCGTCTTAATCAATATAGTTTCATAACAATTATTATTTTTTTGAAAAATTAAAAAAAATTAGATTGAGGTAGGTTGGGTAGAAGGTGGGGTTGGGGTTAGGGGTTGTCAATTTTTTTTTGTAAAAAAGATCTTTAATTTTTTTTGGGGTACGGGCAGGTGGGGGTGGCGGGGTGGGGGATAGGGATTGAGGTATTAAAAACTTAGATTTGATTTAATTTTTTTTGGCTTTAAGAGATTAATGTGGATTGCAATCATTTTACTCAAAACATATTTGACCAGATCTATGTTTATGGATATTTTATATGGGTGAATTGCGATCCAATCCGTTTTAACTCAATCCATATTCAATTCATCCAAACCAACTATTTGTCACCCCTAAATCACAACTGTGATTGTTGGTATAGTTCAATTTTGAAAGGCCAATAACTAGTTTATGTCAAGCAAGTTTCTAAGTGCCAGCAGACTGAACATTGTTTTCAGTAATGTTTGTTTTGGCAAATTTAGTTTTATACCTTTTGTAGGTATATACTGTTGGAATTAATATGCATCAATGTTTAGTATTTCAAAATTGTCTCTTAGTTTTTCAAGAAGTCTTTTTAGGATTTCGTAGTACATGTATCCAGTAAATTGTGATACATGTATTTAGTTATTTGTGCAAGACTTTTTGTTTTCTATTTTGAATAGTATAAATAGTGATGTAGTTGATGATTGTAATCATCTCAAGTGGCCTTAAGTAGCCTGTAATAAACTTGAGCATTCTCTAAGGATATTATTTTCCTTCCATATTTCCTACATACACATGGTGAATATACTAAAGGAAATGGAAGGCCAAGATTGTCCCGATTCTTTTTGTAATTTTTAATTGCAATATTTTGAATACTATGCTCTTCTGTTAATGAATGATATTGGTCTGTGTTTACTGAGGTGTCTCGTTATTTTATGCATTTTTACTTATGATTAGTGTTGTCCAAGCGATCATGAGTTTGCTTGAACTGCATTTTACCAACTTGGTTTGCTGTTTTACTTTTTTATGATGTCAAAAAAGGGAAAACTGTTAAGGCTAAGCTCGGTAAGTCAGTTTGTTTTGGAAGAACGTGATCATGTTGATAAGGGGAACGAGTGTTGATAAAGGGAAAAGAAGTTGAGTAAGTTTGTCATCATAAAAAAAAAGGCTATTTTGAGCTCATTCGATAGTTTTGATGATATAACAAACTATGAAATCTAATAGGGGACTAGCTCGATCCCACGAGAGACTAATAGTTTATTTACGTGAAAAGGACAGCTGTAAGAAGCTACAACCTGCAACTCTTCAGTAAATTTGCGCAAAATTCCACTAAGAGAAACTATGATCCATTTAAGTATGAGGTAGGAGGATTTTCTTGGTCATTAATATGATGTCCGAAATTATATTTCAATTGGATCAAGTGAGCATATTGTGAGAGATCAGTTGTTAATTGTGGCAACAACTAGACAATCGAAGAGCAAACCATCTATAAATTGTTGAATTAGAGATTCATTGATTCGATATTGAGGTATGGGAGTCCTTGGTACGCAGACGAGTCATGTACAAGAAATATCGATCATATGCACGAGTAAGAAAACATTGGAGAAAGCATAACCGTTAATAAGTAAGACATAAAGTGCAAGATCTAATAGGAATGTGTTTGATCAAATACTCTATTATAACTGGAAATCTATTTGCCCCGCCTGCTGTCATTTGGCGAACCAGAATTCATTTGGTGTTCATAAAGGTGCATTATCCACAGAGAATGAATCAACTTCATACGAACACACAAACGTTTCATCCAAATAGCGAAACAGAAGGAAGAATCAGACAACAGAAGTTCCATTTAATGTAGATAAACCATATGATCCCAACTAAGAAAACAGCTCATTTCACGCCTAAACGAAAAGTAATACACACTATACATATCGCGATATTTCCTGTTTTGATCATTCGCTGCTCAATTATTAGAATTCAACACAAATTGCTTAAACCTTTCAATATCACTAAAGAATGGAATTTTCAAAAGCTCCTTAGCAGTTGGCCTTTCATCGGGATTCTCTTTAAGACAAGAAAGAACCATCTCCTCAAACTCCCGCGAAAACACCCTTTTCTTTCGTTTAGCAAAATCCATCACTTTCTTGAGTTTCCTATCCCTCTTGATGATCATCTTTTCAAGTGATTTTGGAAATTTCTTCTTCTCCCTTAACTTGTTAATTATATAATCGAAGTCTGTCCGATTCTTCACAGGTAAATTCCCATACACCAATTCCAGTGCTGTTATTCCCAATAGCCATATATCAGATTTTGCTCCTCTGTTGTCCTCATTTTCACTACCAAACACCTCTGGTGCAGCACCCCATATAGAAATACTCTTCGAATTCAAAAACGAACTATCTTCTTCACGATTACAATCTGGGGGTTCGGAATCATAAACAGATGTTTCAAATGCTAACTTGATCGACAAAGCTTTAGTATAATAGTGGATGTTAACAAAGATATCTCCTGCATTCAAACTATTATGAGGCGTGGGTTTGTGGAAAACATGAAGTTCGTCTCGTAGACAAATAAGTACTTGTTTAAGAACAACAGGAATGAGATTCTCTGGCAATTTCTTTTCAGGACGAGTGGAGAGAATAGAACGAAGCGATCCTTCAGACATATATGGCAAACAAACGCATAACAAATTCGCAGTAATGAAAGTTTTCCTGCTTCGAATTATGTGGGGATTCTCAAAAAGAGCAATGCGTGTATGACTTTGACTTCGAATCAAGTTGAATTCATTCTCATGGAGGTTCATGTTAATGATCTTCAAAGTAACATGGTCATAAGGGAGAGCTCTGCCAGCCTGATCCGTATATTTCGAAAACACAGCTCTGTAAACAGGGCAATTTCCATTTGAAAAAGATCCAATTTCCAAGTTGAGAAAATAAGTATCTTTAGTGTCTGGATCAGTGATGGTTTGTTCAAGTCTTGGTTGATTTAAAGTAGCAGCAAAATCCATTGATATATTGCTTCTATCAGAACCAATTTCTGCAACTATACTTCTTGAAGAACCAATTTTGGTATCTACAGTTGTTGAAGAAGAACCAATTTCCATTCTGCGAGTGAATGTTCTTCTGGAACAGATCTTTTCTTTGAGTAGAAGTTCAGAAAAAGTGAATTTTTGTTTGTGTGGAAGACGAAGAGAAGAAGAAGAAGAAGAAGATGTATTTATTCCCCCATTATCATCTGGTTGTTTTGAAGAAGAACCAATTTCCATTCTTGGCGTGAATGGGTTTCTGGAATTGATCTTTTCTTGGAGCAGAAGTTCAGAAAAAGTGGATTTTGGTTTGTATGGAAGACAAAGAGAAGAAGAAGAAGATGTATTTATAGCTTTGGTCGTTTGGGTTGCTATTCCCCCAATATCTGAAGCAATTTCCATTTTAGGACTGAATGGGATTTTGGAATCCATATTTTCTTGGAGCAGAGAATCACAATTTCAGAAGAAGAAAAATGGAGTTTGGTTTGTGAAGAAGACGAAGAAGAAGAAGTATTTATAGCTTTGGTCGTTTGGGGCTGTTTTTTCCCGCGCTTAATTGGAAAATTTGTATACCACATTTTCATGGCTCTTTCGTTTTTTGATTTCTACTACTATCTGTTATTTTTTATATTTTGATTATCATATTGTATTTTGATTAGGGTTGTATTGTACGGTTACGATTCCACCATATATATATTTTTCTTTCTTCTTTTTTTTCTATTTTTTGTACTAAATGTTATTTTTTGTACTTTGATTATAGTATAATTGTAATATTATTCAATATATTTTGTTACTTTTTCACTTCTGTTAGAATTGTTTTCTTTTAATTGAGGATCTATCTAAAATAAGGGTTGACTCAAGCACTTTGCGGACCTAAGGTAAGTGTCTTATTTTTCAATGCATAGAATTGTCTTTGGGTGATGGTAAAATTTATGTATACTTTATACCTTTCAATTGTTATTTTATAAAATGGAGAATGGCATAAAGTATCCCTCAACTATTTGAATTGATAAAAAATATCCTTCATCTACATTTTGACCTTCAAATACCCCCAAAGCTAAGTTTTTAGCCTAAAAATACCCTTGATATTATCAATTGACTCATATTTGCCCTTATTTTTAACAAAGTCCCCTAAATTAAAATTATTAAATATTATTTATTATGTTACTTAATCTAACTTATCCGAATTTAAACTATTCACAAATAAATAATAAAAATAACATATGATTCATGTTTTGACTCAATACGATTAAATATAATATAAATTTTTTTATTAATTTCATGATATTTTATAATTGAATTCAAAATTATTCCTCAAATTATTATAAATCAACTCATTGCTTGAAATGAGGGTACATACAAAATAAAAATGTAGCATACATGCATAGTTTCTTAATTAAATATCGAAATAATTATTTTTGTATGGATATCATCTATCATTTTACCCTTTTTTTCCTCCCTGTTTTGTCACAAGTTGAAAAAAAATTAAATTTAAAATGATGGACAATATCTTTAAAAAAAAAAGTGAAGAGAGAATAGAGGATTAACCTTTTTCTATTTCTAATTCACTATGGGAATCCAAAATCAAGCCAAAGACATAAAATACCCTTAAAATATGAGTTATGTTACAATATTACCCTTCATCCACTTTATAGATATAGAATAGTTAGAAACAAGGTTATTTTTGAGTCAAAAGGTTGAAGTTGGGGGTATTGAGAAGCCGAAAGGTGGATAAAAAATAATTCTATACTTATTAAATAGTTAAAAGGCATTTTAAGGTTATCTTTTATAAAATTATATTTAATATGTTATTATTATATATCACATAGAGTTGCCTCGTTTGTGAAATTGACTGGATTTTTACTAAATATTATCATCATATATTATTATAAGTAGAAAACTCCAACCTTCAAAATCAGATTACCATTTGCCCCTCCACTAAATCAAAATAAATTAATTTATATTTAAAATACTAATACGTAATTACATAATGGTAGAATATGAAGTCCAACAACAATCATTTAAATTTTAAGTTATGACATTATAATTATAATTATAATTAATTATGTTAAATTAAATTAGAGTAGAAAATCATAATGTATGAAACTCTTCGAATTTTGTGATTCTTTGAATTTTGAAATTAACATAAATTTATCTATCATGAAACAATAATGTATGAAATTCTTCAAATTTTGTGATTCTTTCAATTTTGAAACTAAAATAAATTTATCTATCATGATTCAATGTGCCCCATGAAAAATTTTTGGGTAGGTGAAAAGACAATAAAATATCACTATAAATATCAATTAATTGCTCACATTCTTTTCTTTGCTATCATCTACTATTCTCTTTTCTTCTTTCCAAATTATGATATGAATACATGTCGTCAAGAAGTTAACTAGAGAGAAAGAACAAGTAGCTTCGTTTTGAAATTAAAAGAGAAGTTTCCTTACAATATAGTTCAACTGTTAAACTGTTAAACTTAAAGTATAAGATATGACTTATATATTCCTTAGATCTTTTTTATGTTAGATTATGATTTTAAGTTTTTCATTTTCATTTTGAAGTTAAGGTATGATTTTTCAAAATGGATTTGGTATGCAACCCATATTTTTATGTAATTATGTATTATTTTGCATTGTTATGAATTTTTGTGTTATCATACGTTTAAGTGTTATTTAATTGTCAAAACTACAATTAATACATGATGAGTTTGATAATATTTGAATAGTTTATGCAAAATATGTTTTTTGTTTAAATAGAAGTAATTTAAATAAATAGATAATAGTGTGTTAGGAGAAAATAGTAATGATTTTATATAACTCATTATATATATATATATATATATATATCGTGGGAACGTAATAAGAACTAGTAGATGTAAAAGAAAGAGGGAAAAAAATGATTAGTTCTCCTAATTAAATTCTATAATATTATTGTATTCTCTCTTTCCTTCTTTTTTTTTTTTTTATTTGTTTCAGTTTTCCCTTTTCTTTTTCTTAAAATGGCCAAGTATTACATGTCTAAAATGCAAAATTTGTATATTATAAATATCCTCTTACAACTTTTAGGCTGTCCTAATTTTTGTGTTATTGCTAATTTGTTATAAATAGTTGTATAACATTATTATGTTCATATATAGTGTAGTTTTTTTAAAATTTATTATTTAGAGTATATTTTTGTGTAATAATATAATTTTGAACTTTAATATTAATGATAACGTTGATGGAATACCACTGAGAAAAAAAAATAGTTCTCAGCTAAGGGTGTAAAAATGAATGCAAATATATGACTCAAAATAATTTAAATTGGATTAAAAATTAACTCATTCCAGATAGTTATTCCATAATCAATTACTTTCATATATCTATTTTATAATTATTTTTTTGATCCCACGGTTTTAGTTATACACGATATCTTTCTTAAATATATTTTTTTAAAATTTAATTGCCTCAAGTAAAAACAAAAATTCGTGCTTAGCAAGCTTTTGGATTATTATTATTATTATTATAATAATATTATTGCCACTTAAATCTTACATCTTAATTTTTTATTATTTGAATTATATTAAAAGTCCTAGCATTTAAAAACTTAAAATTAATATTTTTACTTTATGTAAGTCTTATTTAAATTATGACAAACAAAATTTAAAATACTTAAAAAAAAATAAAAGAAGTTCGTGCTTCTTTTTTTTTTTGAAAAATATCTTTTTAACCTTCTATATTTAAATTCTTATTATATAGATAGATAAAACATTATGTCAATAGCTACGAAACACATATGCTTAACTAGTTACTATTAATTAATAAGTATTTGTAAGTTGTAAATTAGAAATCATGTAAAAATTGCAAAATAAAAAAAAATAAAAAAAAGGCAATTTGTGGAAATGGAGTAAGTTACTGCTCCACGTCCGAACCCAAATATTAGAAACGTGGAGCAACCCCACGTACTAATTATTTTTCTTATAAATACTTACTACAACATTAATTAATCTATTTAGTTTCACAAGTATTATGGCTTCCTCAACAAATTACTTCAATTTATCAACTATTTTTCTTATGTTTTTGTTGCTTTCACCAAAGTGTTCATTTTTGGAAGCTCGAAATCTTAAAGAAGACGATCAACAATTAGTATTGTGCGATGAAATATACGTAGTTGGAGAAGGAGAAACACTTCAAACAATATCTGAAAAGTGCGGTGATCTTTTTATATTGGTAGAGAATACTCATATCAATGATGATGATGATATTTACCCTGGCCTTGTTCTCAAGATTACCTACCACTAATGTTTACTTAGTATTTGTTGGTTTTAAATTATTGTTTATTTTTACTCACATCAATGTAATTAACGTGATGTATGGTGTATAAAAATTTACATTGTCCACTTATTTCCTGTCTTATTATAATCTTGTGCAAGTTTATTACAGTACGATTTGTTCAGAAAATACTAAATTTTTCAATATATGTTCATGCATTATTTGCAAATTTAAGTTGTATTAATTATTATCGAGGAGCATTTTATTTTTTTTATATCTCATTCAAACTTTGAAAATTTGCCTAATTCTTTCATTTATCACAATATTTATAGCTGCTTACAATTTGTTTAAATTAATGTCATGAATAATTTAGGCGATGTTCATTGTATTGCTGATGGAGAAGTCGATAACAAAAGTGGGTATTAATTCACTAAATTTATAAATCCTTTTTTAACCAGATTAATAATACTAACAATTGAATTTTAATAAACTTATACTAATCACTATAAAAGCTCGATCTTTTTAATGAAAAACATATTGCTAAAAGTAAAAACAAAAATATAATTCCAATAAAAAAAAACAAAAGTTAAACGGTGGATTAGTTGAAATGTAGTTTTTTTCCCTTTTATTATAAATTAATAATATATTTATGATCATATTAATTCAATGACTTAGTATATAACTTTTTTTAATAACATTATTCTAATAGTTATGATCAACTATATATATTTTAGGTTACGATATATTCATGTTTAAGCTATTAAAAAGGTATCTGTGTGTGGCTGCCAACAGTGCTTGGACAAGTATGGATGATATCATTAGGTGCATTGCTCTTTTGGAAAAATCTCACATTAGTATACATTTTTGCCATGTTTATCAACAGCTAAGCAATAATGAGGGGATGCTTATGCCTACTCGAACCTTGAGGACAAGGTTCTTATTGGAGTTGGGAGTATTGTTATGAATGGGCCTAGACAAGTATTGACAAAGCGGCTCAATACTGAATCAAGTGTCGATGTGTGGGATCTGGGTTGATAAATAAAGAATAGTGAGAGCAAAAAAGGGTTATGAAGATTGTTGGAAAAAAATGTCTACCCTCTCATCCCCTTTCTATGAGTTCTATTTCTCATCCCCTTTCTTCTACTTGTGTTCTTCAATTTTTATTTAGTTCTTAAATTCCTTTGTAATTCTAATTACGAGTTAGTGAAATAGATTTGTCGGATGTTTGAATTTGTAACAAACCCAATAACAAGATCTACTCAATTTAAATTCAAACACCCGACAAATCTATTTCACGAACTCGTAATTAGAATTACAAACGAATTTAAGAACTAAATAAAAATTGAAGAACACAAGTAGAAGAAAGGGGATGAGAAATAGAACTCATAGGGATGAGAGTGTAGACATTTTTTTTTCCAACAATCTTCATAACCCTCTTTTGATCTCACTATTCTTTATTTATCAACCCGAATCCCAAACATCAACACTTAATTCGGTATTGGACCGCTTTGCCAATACTTGTCTAGGTCCTTTCATAACAATATTCAAGAAACAAAAAGAATTTCACAAAAGCATTTTAACGAATGTTTTGATTTGTGAAATAGTTTGCTTCTCTTAGTTGGTGTTAATAGGGTTGGAGAAGAAAGACTGAGCTAAATAAAACACTAGTACTATAAAAATACTGGTAAAAGAAGATTAGGATCTTTTGCTTATAGTGTATTATGTTTGTCTTAGTGATGTAGAAATTATTTTTTATGTATTGTTTGATTATTAAAATAGGAAAATTGTATAAATTTTATTAGTTTACGCACTAAGATTTTCGATTGTTTCAAATATTACTTCTTCTATCATGTTTTGTGGTTAGAATACATGAGTCTGAATTCACGAGATACATATATTTGTCGAATTTTAAAATTGAGATACATATCTTATTTATTTAAATTAATTGATTGTAACAGATTTCCTTAATTAGGAGATTTGTTGATAAATTTCAAAATACATGAATGACTAATGTTAAAAATTTAAATCAATTAATTTCCTTAATATAAGGTGAAAATCAAGGATTATATCTCCGTTTAATTAATTTCATTTTATTATATTATTAATAAAGACATAGACGTGTATATTTTGGTCATGTAATCTGATTAGTTTCATTTTATTAGTCTTAAAATAATAATTTTTGTTTTTTAATGTATCTATATTAATATATAATGTATCCAACCTATTAGACAATTATCTACATGAGTACTATACAAGTACGTTCATATGTATCATAAAAATATCTAGTATTAATTTAATGTATCTATTTATATGATCTATATTGATTTCATGTACCTAATTATATGACCTAACATTATTTGATGTATCTTTATATGTATATTTTGATGTATCAAGTATCAATTATCTATTTCAATTTATCTATATATCAAAGGAGAGAAAAAAACGACACTTATCAATAACACAATTATTCTTGAATTTTATTATATTTATTTATTTTAAATAATAAATTTAAATTCAATAATTTAATTGTCTTTAAATAATTTACATAATTAATTTCATTTTAAAACAAAAGGAAAATTAAAACAATTTATTTTTAAAAAATAATTTTTTTAAAAGAATTTATTACGTTATTGTTCATTGTATTACCGATGGAAAGTGGCTAACAAAAGTGGGTAATAATTCACTAAATTTTAAAATCCTTTTTGACCAGATATACATATTTTGTCTCTACTTTAAAACTATTACATAAAATACCTTTTTTTTAAAAAAAAAATATACCATATTTTAAAGAAAGTTAAATTAGATACACGATCTCTTTAAATATGATATTGTGTAATTATCTTAAAATTACATCTCCTCAAATAGTAGGACACTAACAATTCAAATTGATTTCTCTTTATTCTTTTCAGCCATTTCCCTCCCTCAATTTCAAAACAGATATATCACGTATCCCACCATTACCCCTTCTTCTTCTTCATTAAATGTTCCCTTCCCCTATCACAAAAATTTGTTTTTATCTCATTCTCATACCCACACGTATCCTTTCTTCCTTAACCATTTTTATTCCCTTTTGCATGTGCTAAATTCATATCAAACTCTACATAATCAACATTAGTTAAAGTGGCAAAGTAAGATTTTCTTTAATTTTTCCTATTGTATTTGTTTTCAATCGTATCATGTATTTGATTCAATGCTTTAGTTTTTTCTAGCCAATTTATTATAGGGGTTTTATATTGTTTGCTCCAATTTAATGGCTCATAATTCAAAAAATAGTATGAATATTATTATATATGTATCTTAGATACATGCTTTTGAATATAATGTATGAAATTGATACTTGATACACCGAATTAAATAGATACATGAAATTAAAATTAGATCATATAATAGATGCATGAAATCAATATTATATCATATAAATAGATAAATTAAATCAATATTATATCATATAAACAGATACATGAAATTAATACTAGACACATATAACAAATACACAAAATTAATGTTAGATACTTAAATGGTACATATGAATCTACTTGTATGATACATGTATCTAAGTTTTTTGTTTGTTGGATATATCATATATTGATAATACATACATCAAATTAATGAACTTTATTATTTTAAGAGTGATAAAAGGAAATTAATGAGATTTCATGATCAAGATATACATGTTTTTGTCTTTTATAAATAATATCAAAGAATTTATCATTTCAAATAATAATAAAATGAAATTAAATAAAAACTAGATACATTCCTTGATTTTCGCCTTATATTAAGGAAATTAGTTATAGTCAATTAATTTAAACAAATAAAATACATATTTCAATTTTAAAATTCTACAGATACACATGTATTTCACGGATCCAAACTCATGTATCTTAAGTATAAATATGGTAGAGGAAATAATATTTAAAACTATTAGAAATCTAAGTAATTAGAACCTAAACTAATAGGATTGAAGTAGTTTGTCCTAATAAACACAACAACAACAACAACAACAACAACAACAACAACAACAACAACAACAACAACAACAATAATAATAATAATAATAATAATAATAATAATAGAATTTAAAAAGTATGTGGAAACTTATAGTAACCACCGTAAAATTTTGATCTTTTTAATGACAAGCATATTGCTAAAAATAAAAATAAAAATATAATTCCAATTAAAAAAACTGAAATATTTAAATTAAATTTCAAAATAGGAATATAAACCAAACAATTTGAACCTCGAAAATTTTAAAAATTAAAATTAAAAAACGCATATGTTCTCCTGAAATTTATGTTCAAGTGCCTAATTTTGTGGAACTATCAAGTATTATCTTTTAAATATTTTAATTTAAAAATTATCAATCTTTATATATTAATGAGAAGTAAAAGATGTCATATGTCATTACAATAAAAGAACAATAATTATTATCAAAAAATAAATTAAAAACCGATTGTGAGGAAAAAGTTACCATTAATAAAAGTGAAAAAATTGCTATTTGTTGCGATGAAGGAGGGGAAGAAACTATACAACACTTTTTTTCTAAATGCTCCCGTTGCACAACGGCACTTTGCTACTTGTGCAGGTAGTAGCATTCAAGGATTATATTTGCAACCAATAATTACAAAACATTGTGAAGGTGTTAGGCACCTTTCAAAATTCACAAATGTGAATTCCAATTAAATTTAATTTTTTTTTAATTGGGGAGGAGATAAAAACAATATAAAAGTACAATTAACACATAAATATACACAAATAATAAAATAAAATAATAATGTAAGTATCAGCCTAAGGTTTATCTAATGTCAATAATATTCACAATAATAAATATAAAGCACATTTTGAATTTTTTTGGTATAGCTTTGATGACAAGCAACTCCCAGGTACCTACCTGTAAACACACTTAGTAAAAGACCTACTGATAAATAAATGTGAATAAAAAAATAAATGAAATAAGTAACATAATATAAAATCCGTCTTATTAACATGAAAGACCTTTAAAATCAATGGTAATTTCTTCATCGGTCATTTTAACAAATAAATAATATAAACTTAATTAAATTTCCGTCTTATAAAATGTGAAGGCCTCTAAACCCGACAGAGAAATTTTTCATTGGTCAATTTTAACTCAAACAAAAAAAAAAAAAAAAAAAACAACAAAGGTAACCACATGAAATTAACAAAACAAGATTTGCTAGTACCTTCTTAAACGGTCAATGTAATAAATCAAAATAAATTAATTGAGAATAACTATATGTGAGTCAAATGCAGGAGCAATACAAATCTAAAGTTATTGAAAAATGGAGAAACTAATAAATATATATAATACCTATCACAGTATAAAAATGCAAAAATCGCAACTTAAACGAATGAAGAGCACATTGTTTTCAGAATATAAAATGACAAAATTAATATCATGAAAAGTGAAGTCAAACGGAAAACCAACGATAAGAATATCACCAAAATTAAACAAAGAAAGTAATATAATCATCGGAAGTAGACTTAAATAAAAGCAATGAAATCAAACTATGATAAATATAATTAAGCAAATATGAATAAATACATATCTAAGAAAATCAACTCATGTAAGTTTAGAAACTAGAATGAGTTTTTTTTTTTTTCATTGATCAATTTTGACAAAATAAATAATATAAATTTAAACTAAATTCCGTCTTTTAAAATGTGGAGGCCTCCAAAATCGACGAAGAATTTTTTCATTGGCTAATTTTTTTAAAATTAATACTTACCATAATAAAAACTAGATAATGAAAAAAAAGGGAAAGAAACAAACTCTTTGAGAAAAACTCCATGACAACATCAACTGGTAATGCAAAAAATATGAACTAACTTAACAAAAAAATATATACAAATAATGGAAATTGAAGTAACTAATAACAGATAGTATTAAATAAATAGTATTACATAATATTAGTATTTACTGTGTACTAATCCAAGTTCTATTAGGATTAATATTCCTTAATCTTAGTCCTATTAGGATTAGTACTCCTTCCTACATCTCCTATATATATCTCCCATGTATTCCCTTATTAGGTTAACACTTCAATACAATCAATATTCCTTCATGGTATCAAGAGCCAGAAAACCTAGATCTTCTTTTCTCTAGGTTTTTTTTTTCTCTCTTTAGGGCACCGATCGTTCCCTCTCTTCTCTTGGGCGGTGACAGCCATGACAACCGAGGTGGATCCTCTCGATTCACTTCCTTCTGGCGTTAAACTCCTTCTCAGGCATCTTCATGCCCTGATTCCCGAAAAATTATCAGACATAAATTACCCTACATGGAAAATCACCGTTCTTACAGCCCTTGAGGCCAATTACCTTCTCAAATACGTCGATGGAAGCACAGAACCGCCACCGACAGTCATCACCGCCACGGACAAATTAGAAAAAACCAATCCGGCCCATGCCGCCTGGAAAGCCGTGGATGGCCAGATCCGATCATGTTTGATTGCGGTCATCTCTCCCACGGTTCAGAAACACGTCTGATACTACACAACTGCTTCAGCCCTGTGGATGGCCCTCGCAACACGCTATGCATCAATTTCCCACTCTCATATTTTTCAATTGCGTGATCGTCTCCACACAATTACCAAAGGCACGAAAACTATGGCGGAGTATTTAGACGAGGTCTCCACCATCATCACAGCCCTCGACACCGTGAACGAAATCATTCCCAAAAAAGATCTCGTCATGTGCGTCGTTCAGGGGCTCCCATCAGCTTACTCCTCCATTAAACAGGCGGTTCGCATCAGTCCGACGCTCGTTGACCTGGCTACTCTCTCCTCGTGGCTAAAAAGTGAAGAAATCAACGTGGATCTGGAGAGCAAACTTCTTCTCCGAGAAGCCGCTATTATGGAGCCGGCCACCTCCCTCACCGCAAGCCAGAACTATCGCGGGGGGCGTGGTGGCGGCCGACAGGGGAGCCGCGGCGGCTACGGTAGAAACAGCGGAGGCCGCGGGCGCGACGGTCGGCAGGGCAGTCGTCCGCCATACGACGGTCAGCAGCACGGCAGCAACAACAGCCTGCACTCCTTCGGCAGCGGTGGGCAGTCATCTTCCAGCGGCGGGTAGGGCACTTACGAGCGGGATCGTCCAACTTGTCAAATCTGTCAGAAAACAGGACACACCGCTACTCGTTGCTGGTTTCGGTATGAGGAGAGCCGAAATAGTGATAACCGTGCCAATTATGCATCTCAAGCCGGCCCTTCCTCTGAATGGCTGTTGGATACTGGGGCCAACATGCACGTTACTTCTGATCTATCCAAGCTTAACGCTCCAAATCCATATCATGGATCCAATGGTATTACTGTTGGCAACGGTGAGTCCCTTAATATTTCTCACACTGGCACGGGTACCATTAAAACCCCCACCGTTATCTTTCACCTAGGTAACCTTACTCACGTCCCTTCTATTAAACCAATCTCCTTTCAGTTCACCAATTCACAAAAGACAATAATTGCTCACTCTTGTTCACCTCTAATAATTTTCACATCCTAGACAATACTACCAAGAGGGTAATTTTTCAGGGCCCCTGTGAGCATGGTCTGTACGTTCTTCCTGGCACAAGTTCGTCTGCCCACCCAGTTTCAGAAAGCGTTCCTGTGGCTCCGGTGGCTCTTTCGGCTGATGGCCACAGTCTGTTGTGGCACAGTCGTCTGGGTCACCCATCTACTCAAATAATAAATTCTTTAATGTCTCAATTAGGTTTTTCTTCCATTCATGTAAACAATTGTGACTCATGTTCAATTACTAAATCTCATAAATTACCTTTTACTTTATCTGAGAAGCGTACAACTGCACCTTTTTAACTTATTCATTCTGACCTATGGGGTCCTACTGCTGTTCCTTCATTTACTGGTTTTTGCTATTATATTTGTTTTGTGGATGATTTTACAAAATACACTTGGTTGTACCCACTAAAACACAAATCACAGGCATACACCACCTTTGTCACTTTTGAAAAAATGGTCAAAACACAATTCAATTCTCATGTTAAACTTTTTCAAAGTGACAATGGAAAGGAATATGTAAATAACATCTTTGGCCTGCAATCCCTAGGAATTATACATCAAACCTCCTGTCCATACACTCCCGAACAGAATGGGGTGGCTGAGCGTAAGCATCACCATCTCATTGAAACGGTGGTTACTCTTCTACATCAATCTCATCTCCCTGTCTCCTTTTGGGTAGAAGCTCTAGCCACCGCAAACTACCTCATTAACAGAATGCCCAGTCACACCCTCTCCAACAAATCACCCTATCAACTCCTTTACCAAGAACTTCCCAATTATACCAACCTCCGCGTCTTTGGGTGTCTTGCCTACCCTTGGCTACACCCTCATATTACTCACAAATTACAACCCCGATCCCGTCCTTGTATTTTTTTGGGCTATCATCCTACCTCCAAGGGTTATCGCTGTCTTGACCCACAAACTCATAAAGTCTACATATCTCGTCATGTCAAATTTGTCGAAAATGAGTTTCCCTACGAGTCTATTTCCTCCTCCACCAATACATCATTCATTGGCGTCCTTCCTCTTTTTCCAACATACTCACAGGGTCCCTCACCACCTTCCCCCACACCTCCACCCAGTACCCAACCACCCTTCATCACCCCTTCGACCGTCACCCACAATATACCCGCAACCACCACCCACACTCACAACCAACCCGAACCACCCCATACCCACAACATCTCCAGCCCGATCCGTTGTGGGTCCTTCCCGGCCACCCCCGAATCACCACCACCCGTGCCACCCCCCACTACTCATCCCATATTAACCCGTGGCAAAGCCGGTATCTTTAAACCCAAAACCTTTCAGGCTACCATACTACCAAATACACCCCTTCCCGATAGTGAACCAACAACCTACTCTGTTGCCTCAAAAAATGCTTATTGGAGTCATGCTATGGATGACGAGTTTAAGGCTTTGACTGATCAGAAAACTTGGGTTCTTGTACCTAAGCCCCATGGGCGGCACCCAATGGGCTGTAAATGGGTGTACAAAATTAAACACAATGCAGATGGCAGTATTTCCAGGTACAAGGCTCGTTTGGTTGCTAAAGGCTACAATCAGGAGTATGGGCTTGATTACTCCGAGACATTCAGTCCTGTTATTTGGCAGGAAACCATTCGCTTGGTACTGTCACTCGCCGTGTGCAACAATTGGCTCATCAATCAATTGGATGTTTCCAATGCTTTTCTTCATGGCATGCTTGATAAAACTATCTACATGACGCAACCACCGGGCTATGTTGATCCCCGCTTCCCTCAACATGTTTGCAAACTCCAGAAGTCTCTGTATGGGCTCAAGCAAGCCCCCCGTGCTTGGTACACACGTTTGAAAACGTTCCTCCAGGGACTCGGCTTCACGTGTTGCGTACACGACACGAGTCTGTTTACTCGACATTCAGCACACGGTACAGTCATTCTTCTTGTCTATGTAGATGATATCATTATTACAGGCTCTATTGCAGCTCTCATTCAGGATGTCACTCGAGCTATGTATACTACCTTCAAAATGAAGGACCTTGGCCCATTACATTATTTCCTGGGAATGGAGGTCTCGGACTGGCAGCGGCTTGTTTCTTCATCACTCAAAATATGCTCGAGATCTGTTGCAGAAAGCTGGACTGGAAAAATGCACCAGTCAACCAACACCGATGGCAGTCTCTTTGTCTACGAATGGAGCCGACACCCCCTTTGCCAATATCACCCACTTCCGCAGCCTCATTGGGGCTCTACAGTATCTGGCCATTACCCGTCCTGACATCCAGTTTGCTGTCAACCGAGTTGCTCAGCGCATGCATCAACCAAGTGAACATGATTACCATTGTCTAAAACGCATTCTCAGGTGCATTTTTGGCACTCTTGGTCGTGGTTTACTCATTCGACCCGGGGACTTGGAGCTTCGGGGTTTCTCAAATTCAGATTGGGCGAATGATAAAAATGACAGAAAATCTACATCGGGGTTTCTCGTTTTTTTGGGGCCGAACCTGATCTCCTGGTGTACAAAAAAACAACCCAAGGTCTCTCGGTCCTCGATTGAAGCTGAATACCGCGCCCTTGCTCTTCTTGCTGCTGAGACCATGTGGGTCACATATATTCTTCGCGAACTCCGTGCCACTCACACTGTTCCTGCTCTCTATTGTGACAACAAATCAACCATCTGTGTGGCCAAGAATTTCGTCGTACACACCAGAATGAAGCATGTTGATACCGATTGTCTCTTTGTTCGCGATGAAGTTCTGGCCGGCACCATGACTGTGCAGTATGTACCCACTGAAGAACAACCGACTGATATTCTCACCAAGCCTCTCCCGAGCTGACAACACGATTACCTCAGTTCCAAGCTTCCGTTCGCTTCTGCTCAGCTCAGCTTGAGGGGGGATAATAACAGATAGTATTAAATAAATAGTATTACATAATATTAGTATTTACTATATTCCCTTATTAGGTTAACACTTCAATACAATCAATATTCCTTCAGTAACAACTAGACTATCACTGTAGCCATAATAAATTTTTAAAAAATGCACACAATCAATATATTATTATTATTATTATTAATAATAATAATAATATAAACAAATCAATATAGTAAGTTTACATAACACTCACAGCAAAACTAAGAATAAAATTAGTGAGTAAATGATGCAACAATAAACACGAACAATTTTAAAAAAGAGAAAAGACAAAATATTATTATTGAAGTTGTTTTGAATTTTTACAAAGACACTATAAATTTGAAACGTCCTATTACCTCACAAAAGTATTGAATATTTTCATAAAAGGACCATTTTAACCCATTTTCTCATTATGTATGAGAACACGCACATCATGTGCGTGAAGATCTGTTTTTAATGACAAAATCCAATTAAAAACTGTCACATCTAAGTTATTTTATTAATTAATTATTTATTTCATTCTAATTCATCTTCTTCCCTTACAAAAGAGTGAGGTACTCTATGTTAGAACTGATGAAATCAACTCAATAAGATATGAATTAGTTTTAATTTCAATCCAAAAAGCTAGTTTGAAGTTCTTTGAGGTTTCATTTCTTCTTAATTCTTTTATTTTTGAGAACCCAAAAATCAAACCA
The DNA here is from genome assembly GCA_027704785.1 of Solanum chmielewskii. NCBI lineage: Eukaryota > Viridiplantae > Streptophyta > Magnoliopsida > Solanales > Solanaceae > Solanum > Solanum chmielewskii. The sequence continues at coordinate 5,203,215 of JAKWIX010000327.1, forward strand.
AACTCTCATTAGTTGTTTTTCCGGGAGGATCAACAACGACCTGGGACTTGCCAACTTCTGAACTTTGATCGGCCGTATCATCATCGGGGTCACAAGATGTTTCCAAGACTTGTCCATAGAAGCTCACGTTTTATCAAGCCATGGTTTGACAACAAGCCCAATCGCCAGCCACTCAAAAGACATGGCTGCGATATCATTACTATCGATTTCAACAAATTATTCTTCGTCATTGAAATCACAAGCAAATTTTCTGATATACATGCCGATGAGGGTTTAATTTGCAGCTGAATCGATTTGCTATTTTTACTATTCTAACATGTATTCTTCAGTTCATTGTTTACTCCACTAGTTTTCAAGAAATTTGATCAACAAAGATCAAAATTGTAGGATATGATCTTCAACTATGCTTATGATCGAAGAAAATGATGAGACAAAATAAGAAATGAACAATGGAGAACAACAATTTTCTTTTTTGAAACGATTTGGGTAGGGTCAGGTTTGAAGAAATTTATTGAGGTTAAATTAGTAATTACACTAAGCTGTTAGTGTAGTTAATTAGCTGTTAGTGTAGTTAATCTGTTATCAAATTAATTAGTTAGTTAGGTTCAGAAAGTTAGTTACAAAGATTGTTCTGTTTGTTATATAACTACTGTACTCTTTCAGTTTTGGAATCAAATGAAAATAGCACACATTTTCAATGCCTCTTCTCTAACCAAGCCTTCATCCATGGAGGTTTCAGCCTTCTTCAACCTTTAACATGGTATCAGAGCAGGAACGTTTCTGATTTTCTTACCTCTTTCGTCTTCAATTTGCGTATCAGATCGTCATATTTCATCTTCTGCAGATCTTTGAATTTTCTTTTCTTTGCGACATAAATGGCAAATTCTGCCTCTACGAGCACTGGATTGGACAGTGTTCCTCCTCCATCTGGGATTGATGCAGGGAGTCACTTCTACATTCATCCCTCAGATAATCCTGGAGCAGTACTTGTACTAGTTCCCTTTAATGGTACTGGTTTTCATTCATGGCGTCGTAGTGTGCTTCGTTCCTTGTCGGTGAAGAACAAGCTAGTGTTCATCAATGGTGAGTGTAAGAGACCAGAGGTAAATCATTCCAGCTATCGTCAATGGGTGAGGTGCGATGACATGGTTACTTCATGGATTCTCAATTCTCTAGATCGAGATATTGCTGGTAGTGTTGAATATGTCAATGATGCTTTGGAACTGTGGACAGAACTGGAAAATCGATATGATCAGGCAAATGGAGCAAAATTGTATCAAACTCAGAAAGAAATAAATGATCTTAATCAAGGTATTCTCGATATCACAACATATTACACTCGTATGAAGAAACTTTGGGAGGAATTAAACAGTCTATGTGTTTCAAGTCAGTGTAGTTGTGTGTATGTGTGGAGCTAAAGCCAATATTCAGAAAGCAGAGCAAGACAGACGTTTGATTTAATTTCTGATGGGCTTGAATGTGGTATATACTACGATTAGGAGAGTATTTTGATGATGAATCCCTTACCATCTTTGGTACAAGCTTTTGCCTTACTGGTGCAAGAGGAAAAACAACGAGAGTTTAAGCCAAGTAATCAGTTGTTTAATGAGAGTAGCTCTCTAGCTGCAGTTTCATCAAATTTAGGAGGTAGAAGTTTTCAAACGAATTTTTCTACCTCCAACACAACACCAAGAGGAAGGCCTTTTTGTGATTTTTGTAGAAGGCCAGGACATGTTAGAGCAAAGTGTTACAAGTTGCATGGCTATCCATCTAATGAAACAAATGGTTCTATTCGTGATCAGCACAATCCAAGGAACACAGTCCAAAACACATATCCAAATCCAAGGCATAACAATAGAGGAAGAGGTGCATCAACAAACTTTGTAAGACTATCCTGTGATGGAGATGCTAGTGGGCAGACAAAGGAGTCAAGTTCAACCTCTTGTAATGATCCTCAAGGAAATGAGAATATCAGTATCACCAAGGAACAATATGATCAAGTTTCTCATCTGCTGAATCAGTTTCAAAATGATGGAGTGTGTGGATCTGTGAACTTTGCAGGTGGTTTTGTTTGTTCTTTTTCTCCTGATTATATTAAACTTTCATGTGAGTGTTTCAAAACAAGGACTGACCTATGGATTCTATACTCAGGAGCTTCTCATCACATGACCTTTAATAAAAATAACCTTGTGAATACAGTTAATCTACCTTATCCTATGTTAGTCAGATTGCCAAATGGATATAGAGTCAAAATCACTATGGTTGGCAATGTACACCTTACACCTAAAATCATCCTGTCAGGAGTATTAGATGCTCCTTCTATCAAGTACAATTTAATCTCCATCAATTCTCTTGTAAACCATCTTCGATGCACTGTCTCTTTTTCTTACACTTCTTGTCTCTTGCAGGCCCCTTCACTGAAGAGGCCTCTGGAAATTGGTAAGATGCATGATGGCCTTTACTTCCTTTGCTCAGACTGCCTACAAAAGAATTCACATGCTCAACATCATTCCTTTTCTCTTTACCCTCTATCCAGTGATAAAGTACAATGTACACTTCTCTCATGTAAATCTTATTCAAATGCAATAAACTCTTCTTTTGTTGGTAATAAAGACAATGTTGCTGACAACTCTTTTAGTTCTAATTTCTTTCCTAATGATAGTGTGGATTTGTTGTGGCATTATAGACTTGGACATGTACTTTTTGTGAAGATGAAAAATATATCTTCCATACCAGTAAGCTTCTCCTCAAAACAACCTTTCTTCTGTCCTATATGTCCCATGGCAAGACAATCCAGATTACCCTTTCCACCAAAAACTCACACCACTACTGGCATTTTTGAACTATTACATGTTGATATTTGGGGTCCATATCAAACACCAACTCATGACAACTTCAAATACTTCATTACCTTAGTAGATGATTTTAGTAAATCTACCTGGACACATTTTCTAAGCTGTAAAAACAATGCTTTTCATATACTTAAAGCCTTTATACTCATGGTTGAGAACTAGTTCAACACCACTGTTAAAACCATCAGATCAGATAATGGTTTAGAATTCACTAGTAGTGAAACCACTTTGTTCTTCTAATCAAAAGGGATCATTCATCAGAAATCTTGTCCTTATACTCCTCAACAAAATGGTGTGGTCGAAAGAAAGCACAAATATATTCTTGAAACAGCAAGGGCTCTTCTTTTCCAGTCTAAACTCCCAGTGAAATATTGGGGTGAATGTATACTTGCTTCCACATATCTTATAAATAGACTACCTTCTTTTCCTTTTTATAATAAAACTCCCTATGATATCTTATATAAACACAAACCTACCTACTCACACTTGAAGAGTTTTGGATGTTTATGTTATCCTACTACTCCAAAAGCCCACAGAGCTAAATTTGATCCCAAAACCATACCACATGTGTTTGTTGGATACCCCTATGCTACAAAGGGTTACAAAGTCTTGAACTTGTCCACTCACAAAATTCATGTCTCAAGGGATGTAATTTTCCATGAAACAATCTTTACTTTTGTCATGTCTAAAGATCCTACTCACTTTCCAAAATTTCGTTTTCATTGTGTGTCTCTTCATGATTATCCAATATCATATGATGATCAAGATCATTCCAGTAATGAAGCTGTCACTGAAGTTCCCACACTCCACATCACCTGCTCATATCACACCTGAAAATTCACTATCCATACCACAGCTTAGAAGATCCCAAAGACTACAAAAGACCTCTGCATATTTGTCTGATTATATTCACAATGTACCATCCCCAACTGTTTCACATTCACAACCACCACAACCACCTTTATCATCCTTGAATGCACTTTTTACTCTTAAACATCACGTGTCTCCTGATGTCTTTAATTCTGATAGTCAGTCTTTTGTAATGAATGTCTCTCATGACTGTGAACCTAATACATATGAGGAAGCATCTATGGATCCTGCATGGCAAAAGGCTATGACACAAGAGTTTCTTGCCCTGCATGACAACAACACTTGGACTCTCACACACCTACCAAAGGATAAGAAGCCTGTTGGTTGTAGGTGGGTTTATAAGGTCAAACACAAGGCTGATGGAAGTGTAGAGAGGTATAAAGCAAGGCTTGTAGTAAAGGGATATACTCAACATCATGGCATAGACTACACAGAAACCTTCTCACCTGTGGTAAAGATGACCACTGTGAGAACACTCATTGCTGTTGCTGCAAAGAAACAGTGGAACATACATCAGCTTGATGTTAACAATGCCTTCCTGCATGGAGACTTACATGAAGAAGTGTACATGGACATACCACTAGGTTTGGTCACTCCTCACAAGAATTTGGTTTGCAAACTCAACAAGTCATTGTATGGTCTAAAGCAGGCTAGTAGGCAATGGTATGAAAAGCTGACTGAAGCACTACACACAAGAGGATATAAACATTCTTCATGACTATTCACTGTTCTACAGGAAAAGAGGTGCATCTAATATCTTTCTAGGTTTTTATGTGGATGATATTTTACTTACAGGAACAGACACTGATGAAATTGATGAGCTCAAAAGGTTTCTTGACAACCAGTTTAAGATCAAAGATCTTGGCAAATTACATCATTTCTTAGGGCTAGAAGTTTTGTACAAAGATGATGGCATTTTGATTTCTCAGAGAAAGTTTGTGTTGGACCTTCTCAAAGAGTTCAATTGTGATCACATGGCTCCTTTATCTTCTCCACTGGATCCAAATATCAAGCTAAGATCCCATGAAGGGAAAATTCTAGATGATCCTACTTACTATAGAAAACTAATTGGCAAGTTGAATTTTCTTACACATACTAGACTTGATCTTGCTTATGGTGTACAACTTCTCAGTCAATACATGCAAGACCCTAGAGAGCCTCATCTACATGCTGCTTTTCACATGTTAAGATACCTCAAAGAAAGATCCTACTCTAGGTGTTTTCATGTCATCTGCTGCAAATTTTCAAGTACAAGCATATTGTGATTCTGATTGGGTTGCCTGTCCTGATTCAAGGAAATCTGTTAGTGGTTATATTGTATTGTTAGGAGACTGTCCTATTAGTTGGAAGTCCAAGAAACAAGAAACAATCTCACTTTCTTCAGCTGAAGCAGAGTACAGATCCTTGAGAAAAGTAGTAGGTGAATTAACTTGGCTGCAGAGATTGTTTGAGGAGTTGAATATATATCAGACTGCACCATTTCCTGTGTTTTGTGATAGCCAAGCAGCCATACATATTGCTAAGAATCCTGTTTTTCATGAACGTACGAAGCATATAGAAGTGGATTGTCATTTTGTGAGATCAAAACTTCAAGAGGGGCTTGTTACACTACATCATGTTGATACTGCTGATCAATTGGTAGATGTTCTTACCAAAGCTCTTACTGGGATTAAACACTCTACACTTTTGGACAAATTGGCTTCGATCACCTCTGCTCCAATTTGAGGGGGGTATTGAGGTTAAATTAGTAATTACACTAAGTTGTTAGTGTAGTTAATTAGCTGTTAGTGTAGTTAATTGGTTATCAAATTAATTAGTTAGTTAGGTTCAGAAAGTTAGTTACAAAGTTTGTTCTGTTTGTTATATAACTACTGTACTCTTTCAGTTTTGGAATCAAATGAAAATAGCACACATTTTCAATGCCTCTTCTCTAACCAAGCCTTCATCCATGGAGGTTTCAACCTTCTTCAACCTTTAACAAAATTAATTAAATTAAAATTAATAAAAAGAGTGATCACCATGCGTCTGTTTGCAGTAGAGAAAATGAGTCAAAATGGTTCTTTTACAAAGATATTCAATACTTTTATGGGGTAATAGGTCTTTATGAAAATTCGAGGCAACTTTAGGGATGAACTTATATATTTTCTCTTCAAAAAATTAACATCCAGCAACATAATAACAAAATTATCAATACATCAACGGAGCTTTCCGATTCGTGTTCATTTTATGGTTGTTCTGGTCAAAGCTCTTGTTTGGTCGAAGCTTCGAGCTATCTCAAAACTATCGACAACCTACAAAATGAAAGAAAAATCGTGAATGGGAAGGAACTAGGGGTGTTTTTATGTTGCTCCGGTTCATCGGAGCTTTGAGATTCTCGCCGGAGTTGCTGGTTGCAGCGAACAATGGGGAAAACATGGGTTGTCAGGGGTTTTAGCTCGTAGTTTCAAAGCTCTCCATTAATCTTGACAGGAAAGGGAGTGAACAGTGGGGTTTGGAGGTTATTTTGGATGGTGTTGGGTTGTCGGAAAAGAGAACTGGGAGTGGATAAAGAATGGGGGTCTAGGTGGTGGCTTGGTGACGGAATCTGGGGGTGTAGTGATAGAGAAAGAGTTGGGGTTTTGGCTACTTGTTGTTTGCTGGAAAAATAGGGTGTAGAGGTAGTGAGCTTGTTGGAGAAGAAGGAGAACATTGAGGGACTGTTTAGTTTCTGTTCCAGCAATTGTGGAGATGGGGTTTTGGGTTTCGCCAAAAAATGCTCCGGCGAGGGTAGTGACCGGAAAAGTATGAACATAAAAGAATATCTTTAAAGACTTAAAAGATCTAAAAAAAAATTAGCCCTAAAATTTTATTTCACCCCTACCCTTTTTTGACCTAATCTAAATCTAATTAGAAGAAGAAAAAAAATGTAATGGGCCAAAATGTGTGGGCTTGGAATTGCGGCCAAAATCATCGATGGAAATTTTATCTGTATCTGAATAAATTTTAGATTGTGTTAAATATTAAAATAAATATTGATAAAAATAACAAATAAAATGAATATTAAAAAAAATATAATGAAAGTAACTAATGACATGTAAAATTGTAATTTTAAAATTAACAAATTAAAAAAACTCTAAATTTTTATAAATAAGGATAGTTATCAACAAACTTATTAAAATTATAAAAACAATCATTTTGAACTATTAAATAAATAAACTTAAAAACTACGAATTTTTAAAATGTTAGGCCAAAATTGGGTGTCAACAATGGGTTAATATGATACCCGAATAAGTAATACAGTAATATTGATAAAATACTTGGTAGTGTCAAAAGACTACAACTCAATACTCTTTTATTTCTTACAACTCATAATAATATTACTTTCACATTATTTTCTCACAAATTAAGAAGTAGTTTGTGGATTACTCTCTCTACTCTCTATTGCTTCTCTATTTTGGTGTATCTTCAAATGTTCAATTACTACTCTATTTATAGAGTTTTTTTTTAAGACTTGATTACATCATTAATGACATAATGTGTGTCGCGCCCCATTTTCGCAGAAAACGGGTTTTGTGCACGACCTAACAACTCTTTTGGGATTTCGAGTTTGGAGTCGCCACCTAACGAATTAAGGCGCGTTAGGGCACCTATCTAACCTAACTAAGTCTAAAAAGGTCAACGAGCCAGAGATTAGGGTAAGGGTTCAAATTACCTCGAGGGGAAGGTGTTAGGCACCCCTCGAGGTCCACAAGTATGGGTCCCGGCCGTATCTCATGCAATCTATGTGGGGGTTACAATTAGCAATCAAAGTCACTTCATTTAAAAAATTTATTTAATCTTGCTAAGTGATATAAAACAATTAATACTATTTTATTATTTTCATTAATTTGAGCATGCAAGGCTAGGCGATAGCAATAAATAAACAATCAAGTTTTATTTTTTATTTAAGCATATGAGACTAAGTTATAAACAAAATTTGTAAATATTACGCAATTAATATGTGAGAAAGTAAAGTTTTGAAAATTGACCAAGTTTTGAATATGATTTTTTTTATTTTTAAAAAAATGTTTGTTTCTTTATAGGGATGATGCCACGATATTGTTGATCGCGCTCCTCCACCATAGAAACAATTTTTGATTTGAGGTCGGTCTAAAAGTAGTTTATGTTTTTGAAAATGATTTAAAAGATTTAGTTTACATGTAGGCACATAAATATTTACACATAAATACACATAATTCCTTTTGAAATTCATGGGTAGGTGGTATTTCTGAGGATGCGTCGGTTTAATTTAAAAATTGAAACTAGACCTCATAGTTCCTTTGACTTTTCCACTAACGATAGGTTAGGAGATAGTGCTTATAATTTATTTCAAAAATAAACAATGTCATAATCAATCCAAAATTTTAAAGGAAGATTGAATAATGACTTTGTTTATTGCTTTGATAATTGACATCCCGCTCATACTTCCCCCAATTGGGACCCCATTCCTTTTTTATTTTTTTTCGTGATGTTGTGTCTTTGCACCTCTCACAACTACTCCAATCCTATTCAAATACCCATTATAGAGAGTCGGCATATGCGTGGACGTAACAGATAGTTTTACTACCGCGAAGCCACGAGCCTCTCGCATAGAATCCCTTTCATGTCCGTGTCAAGCCAACTCTTAGAAGTCCTGGTTAAGTCATACATGCTGCATAAACCCTAGGTGGTTTGACCCTTGGTGTCAATCCACATAATTAGTAGCCACCCTCTCGTCTAAAAGGCCCCAACACCCTTAGACAAATTGCATATTTATGTGTCAACGTGATCATAATAATTAAATCAAGCCAACGTTGTCAAAATGGAGTTTAGAAGTCGTTTGTTACTTTGTTTGCAGAGTCATGGCTCACCCTCACATTCCCAACACGCAAATGGTGGTCAAAGTTAATCCCATTTTGAAGACTTGGTGGAAAGACATTCAAAAAAATCGAGAGTTAGAAGCAAATGAACTGTTAGGCGGCCTCACTGCTTTGATCTCCGTCGAGTCAGATCGTCACTTAATCAAGGCACTATTGAAATTTTGGGACACTGAGAGGTTGGTCTTCAAATTCAAGGATTTTGAGTTAACCCCAATAATCGAAGAAGTTGGAGGATTCATGGGTCTCGCATACAAAGAGCTGGAAATGATTGTTCCACACAAGCCAAGTCCAAGATCTTTTCTGAAGCAAATGGACATGTGTCATAATCCAAGTCTACTTTGTCTGTAGAAGGTTGGATTTCTTTAGAGTTCTTATATTCACGCTTTAGGGATGAGGAAGGTCATCAAAACTTTCATAGAGAATTTGCTTGCTCTTCTGCAAAATGGGAAAGGTATCGTCTTAATGCATTCGTCGTCGTCCTATTAGGCTCATTGGTTTTTCCTAGAGAAAGAGGAAAGATCCACACCGGCTTGTGTTACGTGGTTCGTATGTTGGCTCGAGGTGGGAAGACCTTAGTCCCCATGATACTTGCAGAAATTCTAAGAGCTTTGACTGCATGCACCAAATGCAAAAGATACTCTGAGGGGTGCAACTTTCTGCTGCAACTTTGGGCCGTCGAACATTTCTACCAAAGAGCTAATAAAGTAGACATTGTTAGAGGGACTATGGGGAACAAAATTATCAACCATCACCTAAGGATGAAATATTTTATCTCCCCTGGGGGAACGGAGGACTGGTTCACATACCTAAAGGAGCGCTCAGCCGTTGAAATCCAATGGAAGTATTATTGGTTGAAGCCACGACGTGCCACCATAAGAGGAAATGAACTTTACTTCATTGAGCTTATCGGTTTGAATGGTGTGCAACCATACGCACCACTTCGAGTCCTTCAACAATTCGGACAGATCCAAATAATACCTCTGCGATCCCACATGAGCCACTATGGATATGACTTTGGGTCAGAGTTACCGCAAGTGAACACTATACTGCGAAGATGGAAGAATGTGATAACTATCGATGTTCAAGAGCACCGACCCTTCTGCACACCTGAATATTGCGTATGGCTTTTAGAAGATGCAGTGCATAGAGATATGAGCGAAGGAGGTCTTCCTGGTTTTGGCGATGAAAAAGAAAGAAGATGAGCTCGCAACCTCCTCAACACCGATAATGACACTACCCCAGAAATGAGGAAGCAGATTGTGCCTAACATTGGAGAGCAACATAATTAAAGTTTTTTTTATTTATTTCTCTTTATTCCCCATGTGTTAGCCCTAGCCCTTTAGTTATCTCTAGATTGATGTAATAAATAGAAATTATTTCAATAATTGAAAGTCATTTTATTGTCTATTTCTAAACTCCAAATTGGCAAATAAGGCTTGAATTAATTATTATGCATCACTTATGTGTCGCTTAGGCCTACCTCTGGCTCAACGAGGTTCCGTGCATTTAGGGCGTTTATCTCAAAACAACGTGTTGATATTATGATATTATCCTAACCCCTAACTCTTTTCTGTTGATTCTATTGTTTTCCCATTTCCCAAGGTTGATCTGTCCTTCATCCCGGCACATACACGATCAAAAGGGACCCCCCTTCTCCTTCTTCTCAAAGAGCAAGCTCCAAATACAAAGGTAAAATGGTTGACGACAACAACACCAATGAAAGGGTAGAAGCTTCTGAGAGAGGACAACTTCAAAATAATCTTGTCCTAAGACTTGAGCGCAAGATTTCACAATTGGAAGAAGAGGTAGCCCACATGCGTTATTTCGCCATGTTTTCTATCTCTCTTAGAACCCAATTTGGAGAAAACATAGACAATCCTCCTAACCAAACAGCCATGCCAAACAATCCTCCAATCCATATATCCCCACCTGAACCCACTCGTCCAAATACCTTTTCACCACCCCACGCCCAAAATACCCAAGTTCCATTTCACCACTATTACCAAAAAACCAAACCAACCTTCCCAGAAACAACCCCAAACACAAATATCCCATACACTCTTGGAAACAACAACCTCAATCCAATATACGTGGAAACTGCCCCTCTGACCCATGACCTCCATGAATCAGAGTCCTATCAAAAAGACATCCTAATAAAAAACCTGACTGAGAGATTAGACAACTTGACCAACAGGGTACAACATGTTGAAGGAAACAAGAAGTTGGGAGGATTGAGCTATGAGGATCTGTGCATGCACCCTGATGTAGAATTGCCCGAAGGATACAAACTTCCAAAATTTGATGTGTTCAATGGCATTGGGGATCCCAAAGCCCACCTACGAATGTATTGCGACAAACTTGTAGGGGTGAGAAGAGATGAGAGGATACTCATGAAGTTGTTTATGAGGAGTCTTACTAGGGAGGCCCTATCATGGTACATTGAGCAAGACTCGCGGAAATGGATAAAATGGGTTGATATGGCAACTGCTTTCATGAATAGGTTTGGTTTTAATATTGAAAATGCACCTGATTAGTTTTACATTCAAAATTTGAAGAAGAAACCAAGTGAATCCTTCAGAGAATATGCCATAAGATAGAGGTATGAAGCGGCGAGGGCCAGACCCCCTATGGAGGAATCTCAAATGAAAGACTATTTCATCCGTGCCCAAGAACCACAATACTATGACCGAATGATGCTGGTGGCTGAAAAGAGTTTCGCTGAAATCATCAAACTAGGCGAAAGAATTGAAGAAGGCATAAAGAATGGGACTATCATCAACTTGGAGGCTTTACAAGCAACCAACAAGGCTCTGCAATCTGGTGGAATGACAGAAAGTCGAAAGAAAACAGGTTCTGTAATGATGGCTCATGGAACTAAGACCCCTTTGAGGCACAAGACAATAAACCCACCACCATCCCCATACCCTCAACATTTCTTAGCTCCACCCCCTATATCTCCCCAACCCATTCCAATATATTACCAAAGCGCTCCTCCTCAATATTTGCATGTCTCATATCCTATCTATAATGTTCAACCAACACACTTCCAAACTCCACCACCCACTCAAACACCAAATTACCGAAACATACCTTCCTATGAAAGAAGACCTACAAAAATCTATACCCCTTTGTCTGAACCCATAACACAACTTTATGAGAGACTAAAACAGGCTGGGTACGTCTCCCCAATTCCTGCATTACCTGTGGATGTTCGCGCAAAATGGTACGACCCTAACAAGGTCTGCGCCTACCATTCTGGGATGAAGGGTCACACCACCGAAGTTTGCAGAGCCCTTAAGGATAAGGTTCAAATGTTGATTGATACAAAACCATCCAACTCAAAGATCCTACACCGAATGTTGCGAATAATCCTCTTCCTAACCATCAAGTCAACATGGTGGAAGCTGGTGATGTCTGGGATTGGGAAGAATCTATCTGGGCCGTCGAAACAGAAGAAGCCATGTCTACCACTGCCCAAGCACCACTAATAATGCAAGGACTCGCCCCATTTGAAGTAGAAGTTGTTGCACCCAGACCACCGTTCACTGTCTATAGGGCATCCTCCCCAATACAATGTGATACACATGTTGTACCTTGGGATTACAGCAAAAGAGAAATAAATGTGGAAGAGACAGATGTTGCAACAGGGGTCACCAGATCTGGAAGAATTTACACTTCTGAAAATTTGGTTCAGGGAAGCTCTAGCAAATCCAAAGCACCAGTCGTAGAGCTTGAAGATCAAGGTATTTGGAAAAAGGTTCAAGCTAAAGAATACTCTGTCATTGAGCAGCTGAGTAAAACCTTATCCCAAATATCAATTCTGGAGTTGCTGCAATCTTTCGAAACTCATCGAAATGCCCTTCTGAAGATATTTGGTGAAGCTTATGTCCCATCTAACATCACTCATGGAGAGGTATCCCAAATGGTGGGGTAGGTCTTTGAGGCTTACAAAATATCTTTTCACAAAGATGAGCTGCCACTCGAAGGAACAACTCACAATAAAGCTCTGTACATTTCGGTTCAGTATCAGGATAAGGTGATAAACAAAGCATTAGTTGATGCAGTTTCAGGTTTAAACATTTGCCCTCTGAGCACACTGACGAGGCTGGGCGTGGATAGTGCAAAAATTCAGACATGGAAGATGAATGTGAGGGCATTTGACGGCTCTAAGAGAGGCACTATTGGGGAGATAACCTTGGACATGCTCATTGGTCCTGTCACTTTCCCCATAGCTTTCCAAATTTTGGACATCCCTTCATCGTACAACTTATTGTTGGGTCGTCCATGGATTCATATGGATGGAGCGGTTCCATCTACTCTTCACCAATGTCTGAAGTTTGAATGAGATTACGAAGAGGTTGTAGTCCATGGTGAAAAGGGGCATCCTGTATACACGATTGAAGGAAGAGAGAATATGGATGGTGAAATGTACCATACAGTGGAGCTTGTTGGTAATATTGAGTTGCAACCTTGGTTCAGCCAAAAAATCATAGATATGATGGCCTGGTTCGGTTTCGAGCTTGGGAAAGGTTTAGGGGCTAAATTGCAAGGGATAGTCGAACATGTACAGCCTGTTCGACATTCCACCACTTTTGGTTTGGGATATAAGTACACTACCGAAGAATGGCTCGATTGGCAACCACCTAGAGATGGGTACAACTATTGCATCAATCATTTCGATCAGCAGGTTTCATGGGAGGCAGTATTGATGAGATCTCAGACAACTTGAAGGGGTTATCGCTAACCAAAGAAGAGGGGAAAGTTTGCAACGTCGTGATCAACGAGGAGGAGAAAGAGGGACCTAGTGGAAGCAAGGAAGCAAAGATCAGCGTCAGCAACTGGACCTCAACTCCATCCAGACCTCGTGGAGCATCTGGGTAGCCTTGGAAGATGTTTTTTTTTATCAAGTTTTAATTCAAATTAAAAGAGTTTTTAATAAACGTTTTAATTCCCATCCCCTGTATTGCTTTCGAATGAGGACTTATGAAATTTTCAAATCTTTATCAATAAAGTTCTTTTCCACATTTTCGCCTTATATTTAATTGTTCGCTATTTTTTTTCTCACCAGCAAAATTCACTATAAAAATGTCAAATCTGAGACTATGGCATACAATGAGACTGCTCAACTTAACATTAATTACTTAGAAGAAGTCGAAGACAATGAGGTTCCCGAGGAGTTAATCAAAAGGGTTGAGGAATTCGAGGAGAAACCCAATCCAAACTTGGTAGAGACAGAAGTGGTGAATTTGGGAAATGCAGTGTCACGACCCAAAATCGGGCTGCGACTGGCACCCACACTTACCCTCCTATGTGAGCGAACCAACCCATCTAAACCTTAACATTTCAATATAATATCAACAGAAAGTAATGCGGAAGACTTAATTCATTAATAAAAACCAATTCAATAACTTCTAAAATCCAACATCTATTATTCCCCAAAATCTGGAAGTCATCACCACAAGAACATCTAAAATCAAATGACTAAACTAAGAGTATTCTAAGAAGCTAAAACAAATAAAAGCTAGTCCATGCCGGAACTTCAAGGCATCAAGACATGAGGAAGAAGATCCAGTCCAAGCTAGAAATATTAGCTCACCCTGAAGATCCGATGTGACGAAGACTGGCTAGAATTGCGGTTGAGTTGAAGATGACGGTACGTTTGCTGCACTCCACAAATAAACAAGAAGAAAACATAAAAGTAGGGGTCAGTACAAAACACGGGTACTGAGTAGATATCATCGGCCAACTCAAAATAGAAAACAGTATATATTAAGCAATATCATAAAATCAACTAATATCCTTAGCATGCAGCATTTACAGTTACCATAACCCTTGGTTACAACACCAAGCACATCAATGAGGACTCACGCCTCCTCATCATACTCATTTGGGAATTAGGTTCGTTAGATTTGAATATATTATCATCTTTCAAGATTCATTATCTTTATTCCCCTCGTGTCGGTACGTGACCCTCTGCTCCTCATATACTATCCTGGTGTCGGAACGTGACACTCCGATCCTTATTCTATCCTGGTGTCGGAACGTGACACCCGATCCATATTCTATCCTGGTACCGGAACGTGGCACCCGATCCATATACTATCCTGGTGTCGGAACGTGACACTCCGATCCTCATATTCTATCCTGGTACCGAAACGTGGAACCCGATCCATATACTATCCTGGTGTCGGAACGTGACACTCCGATCCTCATATACTATCCTGGTACCGGAACGTGGCACCCGATCCATATACTATCCTGGTGTCGGAACGTGACACTCCGATCCTCATATACTATCCTGGTACTGGAACGTGGCACCCGATCCCCTAATCTCACTACTTTCGTTCATCAAGCCTTCTTTTATACCAAGGCATCATCATTAACAAAATAGATTAGGGTTTCTTTTCAAGATTCAGGATTCAATAGCTTCATAATGCTTATTATATCACAATTACATAATCACATTCATGCAAGCATACAATTAAGCATATAGGAGAGTTTACAATACTACCAATACATATCATTCGCTATTAAGAGTTTACTACGAATAGCATAAAAATAACCATAACCTACCTCCACCGAAGATTAGTGATCAAGCAAGCAATTTCCCAAGCTTGTTTCTCTTCGTTTCTCCTCTTTCTCGTTCGACTTTCTCTCTCTTTCTCTTGTTCTTTCTATTTTCTTTATTCAAACCCTCTTTCTTTTACCCTAATTAGTATATAATTAAGAATAAAAGATGACAATAATAACCCACTAATTAACTTAAGGTTACCTCTTTTAACCCCCAAGTAATTAGACTTATTAACATTAACCCTCTAACTTTATAATTAAAGCAGGAATAGTCAAAAACGTCCCTTAAAACGTATAAAGAAATCCGACCCGGACTGGGATTGCGCAGCCTGCGACGACCCGTCGCGCCTGCGACGGTCCGTCCTGCTGCTTCGTCACAGACTTCAGAGACTCAATTTCTCTGAAGAGTCTGTGACGGTCCGTCACACCTGTGACGGTCCGTCCTGCCATTCCATTACGAAGTTCAGAGAGTCGATTCCAGTACCAAATTCTCAGATTTTCTAAGTGTTTTGAAACGAGACCCTGCGACGGTCCGTCGTGCCTACGACGGTCCGTCGTGGGGCCCGTTGTCTTTGCCAGTTTTTCCAAAATCAAAGTCTGCTGCTCAAAACGACTAAACAGGTCGTTACAATAGATACCAATTTACCTATCGTTCGTCCCCGAACGATCACAAGAAGGAAAACAATGGCGAAAAGGAGTACCTGAATCTGTAAACAGATGTGGGTATCTTTCTCGCATATCTGCCTCCTTCTCCCAAGTGGCTTCTTCAACGGGTCGATTCTTCCATTGAACTTTGATGGATGCAATCTTCCTTGATCTCAACTTGCGAATTTCTCTATCTAGAATGGCAACGGGTTCCTCCTCATAAGACGAATTCTCATCAAGCAAAACTGAATCCCAACGGATAATGTAGTTTCCATCCCCATGGTATCTTTTCAACATCGACACATGGAATACCGAATGCACTTGGTCTAATGAAGCCTTTGCTCAACAATTCTTGAAGTTGGGCTTTTAACTCTCTTAACTCCGCGGGAGCCATTCTATAAGGGGGTATAGAGATGGGGCGAGTACCCGGTTCAAGATCAATACAGAAGTCAATATCCCTATCTGGTGGCATACCAGGAAGATCTGCAAGGAACACATCCAAAAACTCACGGACCACCGAAACCGACTCAATCGAAGGTACTTGGGTAGTGTCATCCTTGAGATGTGCCAAGAAATCTAAACACCCTTTACTACACATTTTTTTAGCACGAAGAAAGGAGATGATACACACCGGATTGGAAGTGTAGTCACCCTCCCACACTAACGGATCTGTCCCAGGCTTGGCTAACGTCACCGTTTTAGCATTACAATCCAAGATCGCAAATTACGGAGAAAGCCAAGTCATACCCAGAATTACATCAAAATCAACCATTTCTAAGATAACCAAATCTACATAAGTGTTGCTCCCCACAAAGTTCACCAAACAAGACCTATATACCTTTTCAACTACCACAGACTCACCCACCGGAGTAGAAACACGAATAGGCATGTCAAGTAATTCACAATGTAAATTTAGACCATTAGCAAATGAGGAAGATACATAAGAAAATGTGGATCCAGGATCAAACAATACAGAAGCCATGCAATCACAAATCAAAAGATTACCTGTGATGACAGCATCTGATGTCTCCGCTTCAGATCTCCCAGGAAAAGCGTAGCAATGGGCCCCATTACTTGTCTGTCCGTTGCCCCTACCATGTTGTGATGTAGTGGCTCCAGTTTGCCCATCACCCCGGCCGTTTTGGTGATCACCATTACCTCGACCCCCGCGTCCTCCAGAATGACGGCCTCTTCCATAACCACCTCTACCTCTAGCTATTGGGGGTCGGTAACTCTGTTTTGGACAATATCTCTTAATATGTCCAATATCCCCACATCCATAGCACTCTCTGGGTTCATGCATAGGTCTCTCGGGGAAGTGTTGACCGGTCTGAGGTGGACCCCCAACTACAGTCTGTAGTGAAGACTGAATCAGTCGGACTGAGTAACCTCCGGAACCCTGTCCTCTAGGGTAAGAACCATTAAACTCACCTCCCTTTCAAAACCTTTTTGATGTCGATGTCGAGGTGAAGTCATCGGGCTTCACTCCTTCCACCTCTATCACGAAGTCTACCACTTCTTGGAAGGATTTTGCCGTAGCCGCTACCTGTAAGGCCGAAATCCGCAACTCTGACCTCAACCCCTTCACAAAACGACGAATCCGCTCTTGTGGACTGAAACAAAGTTGGGTGGTATATCTGGATAGTGCACGAAACTTAGCCTCATATGCATTGACCGACATCCTACCTTGCTCTAGGCTCAAGAACTCATCCCTTTTCCTATCCCTCAAAGTCCGGGGGATATACTTCTCCATAAACAAGCTAGAGAATGAGGCCCAAGTCGTAGGTGGTGCCTCCGTTGGTTGACACTCAACATGTGACCGCCACCACATTTTGGCGTTCCCTTGAAACTGATAACTCACGAACTCAACACCAAACCGTTCTACTATACCCATCTTGTGTAGTAGCTCATGACAGTCAACCAGAAAATCGTAAGCATCCTCAGATTCAGCACCCTTGAAGACTGGAGGTTTCAATTTCAAGAACTTACTGAAAAGTTCATGCTGATCATTTGTCATTATAGGCCCGGTAGTCAGACGTGGAAACGTGCCTATGTCCAATGAGGCATCCATACGAGGAGCCATAGTGGCTGCATGTTGTACCTCCGGACCCTGAGGTGCTGGTGCAGATAACACTGGAAGTGCCTGACCCTGATCAGATAACCCGCTAAGATAAGCAAGAACGTGATTGATCATCTCTGGGGTAGGTAGGGGTGGAAATCCCTCATTCTGTACTTGTTCAGTTTCCCCTTCCTCACCCTCTCTTACTTCTTATTCAGTCGGTGGAGGAGTCACCGCCCTAGCATCAGATGGGCTAGGTACTCGTCCTCTCCCTCTAGAAGACGTCCTCCCACGACCCCTCCCACGGCCTCTTGCCGCTATTCCTCCTCTAGCTACAGCCCCAGTGGCTAGTTCAGACGCACCCTGTCCCGCCGGTGCTGGTGCTGGCGCGGTTGTTGCTCTAGTTCTAACCATCTGCGAAATAGAGTGAAGATGGTCAGATACCAATTTGTATCACCTAGATACCAATTGGACCCAAGTAATAGCACGAAAGAAAGAATGAAAGAATGGAATTTTCCTAAAGTCTTATAGCCTCTCAAAGAAAAAGTAAAGGCGTCCCCCTACCGTTCCGTAAGACTCTACTAGACTCGTTCTTGTGTGATGAGACCAACGAACCTAATGCTTTGATACCAAGTTTGTCACGACCCAAAACCGGGCTGCGACTGGCACCCACACTTACCCTCCTATGTGAGCGAACCAACCCATCTAAACCTTAACATTTCAATATAATATCAACAGAAAGTAATGCGGAAGACTTAACTCATTAATAAAAACCAATTCAATAACTTCTAAAATCCAACATCTATTATTCCCCAAAATCTGGAAGTTATCACCACAAGAACATCTAAAATCAAATGACTAAACTAAGAGTATTCTAAGAAGCTAAAACAAATAAAAGCTAGTCCATGCCGGAACTTCAAGGCATCAAGACATGAGGAAGAAGATCCAGTCCAAGCTAGAAATATTAGCTCACCCTGAAGATCCGATGTGACGAAGACTGGCTAGAATTGCGGTTGAGTTGAAGATGACGGTACGTTTGCTGCACTCCACAAATAAACAAGAAGAAAACATAAAAGTAGGTGTCAGTACAAAACACGGGTACTGAGTAGATATCATCGGCCAACTCAAAATAGAAAAAAGTATATATTAAGCAATATCATAAAATCAACTAATATCCTTAGCATGCAGCATTTACAGTTACCATAACCCTTGGTTACAACACCAAGCACATCAATGAGGACTCACGCCTCCTCATCATACTCATTTGGGAATTAGGTTCGTTAGATTTGAATATATTATCATCTTTCAAGATTCATTATCTGTATTCCCCTCGTGTCGGTACGTGACCCTCCGCTCCTCATATACTATCCTGGTGTCGGAACGTGACACTCCGATCCTCATTCTATCCTGGTGTCGGAACGTGACACCCGATCCATATTCTATCCTGGTACCGGAACGTGGCACCCGATCCATATACTATCCTGGTGTCGGAACGTGACACTCCGATCCTCATATTCTATCCTGGTACCGGAACGTGGCACCCGATCCATATACTATCCTGGTGTCGAAACGTGACACTCCGATCCTCATATACTATCCTGGTACCGGAACATGGCACCCGATCCATATACTATCCTGGTGTCGGAACGTGACACTCCGATCCTCATATACTATCCTGGTACCGGAACGTGGCACCCGATCCCTAATCTCACTACTTTCGTTCATCAAGCCTTCTTTTATACCAAGGCATCATCATTAACAAAGTAGATTAGGGTTTCTTTTCAAGATTCAGGATTTAATAGCTTCATCATGCTTATTATATCACAATTACATAATCACATTCATGCAAGCATACAATTAAGCATATAGGAGAGTTTACAATACTACCAATACATATCATTCGCTATTAAGAGTTTACTACGAATAGCATAAAAATAACCATAACCTACCTCCACCGAAGATTAGTGATCAAGCAAGCAATTTCCCAAGCTTTGTTTCTCTTCGTTTCTCCTCTTTCTCGTTCGACTTTCTCTCTCTTTCTCTTGTTCTTTCTATTTTCTTTATTCAAACCCTCTTTCTTTTACCCTAATTAGTATATAATTAAGAATAAAAGATGACAATAATAACCCACTAATTAACTTAAGGTTACCTCTTTTAACCCCCAAGTAATTAGACTTATTAACATTAACCCTCTAACTTTATAATTAAAGCAGGAATAGTCAAAAACGTCCCTTAAAACGTATAAAGAAATCCGACCCGGACTGGGATTGTGCAGCCTGCGACGACCCATCGCGCCTGTGACGGCCCGTCGCGCCTGCGACGGTCTGTCCAGCTGCTTCGTCACAGACTTCAGAGACTCAATTTCTCTGAAGAGTCTGTGACGGTCCATCAAACCTGTGACGGTCCGTCCTGCCATTCCGTTACGAAGTTCAGAGAGTCGATTTCAGTACCAAATTCTCAGATTTTCTAAGTGTTTTGAAACGAGACCCTGCGACGGTCCGTCGTGCCTATGACGGTCCGTCGTGGGGCCCGTTTTCTTTGCCAGTTTTTCCAGAATCGAAGTCTGCTGCTTAAAATGACTAAACAGGTCGTTACATGCAGAGGTGATACAAGAAACCCGAGTAAGCATCCATATGACAAAAGAAGACAAGAAAGAGTATATCGAGTTTCTCATAGAGAATAAGGACATTTTTGCGTGGTCCTACGCAGACATGACTGGGCTAAGTACTTCAATCGTAGCCCATCGACTTCCCACTGATCCAGCATGTCCTCCGGAAGAACAGAAGCTGAGAAAATACAAGTCCGAGATGAGTCTAAAAATCAAAGAACAAGTATCAAAGCAATTAGATGATGGGATACTCCAAGTGACAGAATACCCAACTTGGCTTGCAAATGTCGTTCTAGTGCCCAAGAAAGACGGCAAGGTCAGAGTTTGTGTGGATTGCCGAGATCTCAATAAAGCTAGCCCTAAAGATAACTTTCCCTTACCAAACATACACATACTGATTGACAATTGTGCTAAGCACGAAACTCAGTCATTTGTGGATTGCTTTGCCGGCTATCATCAAATTGAGATGCACAAAGACGACGCTGAGAAAACTGCCTTCATCACGCCGTGGGGCATCTATAACTACAAGGTGATGCCTTTTGGATTAAAGAACGTTGGGGCTACGTACAAGAGAGTAATGACTACTTTGTTTCATGACATGATCCATAAGGAAATTGAAGTTTATGTGGATGATGTCATCATCAAATCAAAGGAAAGTTCAAATCATCTGGAGGATTTACGGAATTTCTTTGCCAGGCTACGCAAGTACAATCTGAAACTGAATCCGGCAAAATGTGTCTTGGTGTGCCTGCTGGAAAGCTTTTAGGTTTCATTGTCAGTCGTCAAGGTATAGAATTGGACCCATCAAAGATCAAAGTCATTCGTGATCTTCCCCCTCCAAAGAGCAAGAAGGAAGTAATGAGTTTCTTAGGGCGACTTAACTACATTAGTCGTTTCATAGCTCAGTCTGCTGTCATCTGTGAACCTCTCTTCAAGCTGTTAAAAAAGGATGCTGCGGTGAAATGGACAAGTGAATGTCAACAGGCATTTGACAAGATCAAAGACTATCTATCCAATCCTCCTGTATTGGTTCCACCAGAGTCAGGTAGACCATTACTTTTGTATATTTCAGTATTGGATAATGCTTTCAGTTGCATCTTGGGACAACACGATGAACAGGGAGGAAGAGCAGGCAGGGATATTAGCAGGCAATATATTAGCAAGAATGTTCACATCGTGCGAAGCCCGATACTCTCTATTAGAGCGTACCTGTTATGCTCTAACATGGGTTGCCCAAAAATTACGACATTACCTCTCATCGCATACTACTTATCTGATTTCAAGGAGGATCCGATCAGGTATACCTTTCAAAAACTCTCTCATGGCATGTCTATTGGTTAATATTTTCAATGCGTGATTCAACTTGGCAAATTTCTGCTTGCTCACATACAGTTTTGTCTTAAATTAATTATTATCCATTTGTTCTTATGTCATTTTCTGCAAGGTTTAAATGTTCCAATGCTCTTCTTGAAATTAATATGAAGATCTCATACTTGTCTTTGATTTGCCCATTATTACTTGATTAGTTTTGTTAATCTTTATACATCATCAGTAGATTTTAGTCCACACTTTAAATATTGATTCTCTTTCATTTAGAAAAACTTGCATAAATGGGTTACTCATTGATATGCTTTTGGATCCAGTATGTTATTACATTATATTTCTTTTAGTTGTTTGTTATATTTCATTAATAGTTGAAATTTTACAACTTACTTACAAATTGATTTAATGAATTGATTTTCTTGATTTTGAAAGTTGCAAAGTTGACCCTTCTTTAGATGCTTAGTGATTTCAATAAATTCGTATATGGTGAATGTCCCAAATTAAATCATTTAGCATAATTATAATTAAGCTAATCTTTGAAAAATCTTTATTAGTTGGATAGTGTAATATGTTTTTTTTTCTTTCCTTTCATGTGAATCTTGATTATCCGTAAATTGTATCTTGGTAAAAATAGTGACTTCTTAATTTATTCATTTACCTTAATTAAAATTGATTTGATCTCTTACTTGCTCTTATATGGTAAAAATACCTTATAGTGGGTATAATGAATTTAAATAAAATCTGTTTTACTCTTCTTTATTTTTAGGAACATATATGTATCTTATTCCTAATTTTTTAATTTCTTACTAGTTTGTTTTTGGTATTGCAATATTCTTAAAATTTTCTGATTTTTAGCTCTTCTTTATTTAAGGAAAAAATAAAACTCATACAATCATTCACTCTCAATCACAAGTTCTCTCATCACTCTTCATTCTCTCATTGCTCTCTTGCTACTCTAAATACATTAAGATTTCGGTAAACATTCAAGTGCTCTTCTTCGCTACTTTGCTATTTTGTTTTTGTTCGAGTAAAGGTTGGATCAACTTGTTTTTTCATTGGTAACATTCCTAATCTACTTAACCGGTTAGTATTCGAAATTAACATTTAAATTATTTTTGTATTCATACATTTTTGTGAGCTTATTGTTCTATTCCTTTGTTATGTATAAGTTGTTAAACAATTGCATAATGTCTCACCTTGACTAATAAATGTGATTACTTGTGTAGTTATTTGATTGCTTTGACAGGTTTTAAACTTGAAGTTCAAGTTGAAGATTAACCATGAAGAAAGATTTATTTTCTTATTTGAATCTATATTTTTTCTTTCTTATTTTATTTATTCGAATGTTGTAACATTTGTAACTCTAAAGATCATATATATAAATTTATTTGGGGGATCGTCTAGGGGAAGGGGGGTTTACATGCTACTTGTTCATTGTAAATTTTTATAGAAATCATGCCTATAGGTTTATCTTTAACCACCTAGAATATTGTTTGTAGGTGTTATAATCTAACCAATTTTCAATTTGCTTGACGCTTTTGTTAATAAGTCTAAAAAAAGAAAAACTAGATTCCATTAATTTTTGAATGTTAAAATCAAATCGTAACACATATATGCATGATTTGTAAATCTAAATGATATGAACAATTTAATCCTTAGGCATGGTTTCTACGTGACAAGACAATGCTAAAAAAGTTATAACATTTTTTTAAAACATCTAATCAGCCTACTAAATTATTACGATTTGATTTTAACATTCAAAAATTAATGGAATCTAGTTTTTTTTTTAGACTTATTAACAAAAGCGTCAAGCAAATTGAAAATTGGTTAGATTATAACACCTACAAACAATATTCTAGGTGGTTAAAGATAAACCTATAGGCATGATTTCTAAAAAATATTACAATGAACAAGTAGCATGTAAACCCCCCTTCCCCGAGACGATCCCCCAAATAAATTTATATATATGATCTTTAGAGTTACAAATGTTACAACATTCGAATAAATAAAATAAGAAAAAAATATATATATTCAAATAAGAAAATAAATCTTTCTTCATGGTTAATCTTCAACATGAACTTCAAATTTGAAACCTGTCAAAGCAATCAAATAACTACACAAGTAATCACATTTATTAGTCAAGGTGAGATATTATGCAATTGTTTAACAACTTATACATAACAAAGGAATAGAACAATAAGCTCACACAAATGTATGAATACAAAAATAATTTAAATGTTAATTCCGAATACTAACCGGTTAAGTAGATTAGGAATGGTAGCAATGAAAAAACAAGTTGATCCAACTTTTACTCGAACAAAAAGTAAAATAGCAAAGTAGCGAAGAAGAGCACTTGAATGTTTACCGAAATCTTAATGTATTTAGAGTAGCAAGAGAGCAATGAGAGAATGAAGAGTGATGAGAGAACTTGTGATTGAGAGTGAATGATTGTATGAGTTTATTTTTTTTTTTCAAATAATGAAGGGAGAGAGTCTTATTTATATAGGAAAAGGGGGAAACAAATAAGGAAAAGAAATATTTAAAGGAATCAATTAAATATACTGTTTTCCTTTTTATAAAAGAGGACCAAATCAGAAAATTTTAAAATATTTCATTACCAAATATAAACAAGTAAGAATAAATTAATAGAGTAATATTTTTTCACAAATAAAGAAGAATTCAAAATCAGAAAATATTTAATTATTTTTACCAAATATAAACAAGTAAGAAATTAGCCTTTATCTTATATATATATTTTACCAAATATAAATAAATAAGAGAATATCAACTTTTCCTAATAAGGTAAAAAGTTACTAATTAGCCACACTAATTGATTAATTAGTCAAAGCACTATCAAAGAGATAAGCAAGAAAATTTACCCGAAATTCGGCAAGGAAAGAAGACTCTTCTTGATACGAAGTATATAATAGTCAACTTAATGATCATCAAGACAAGGGAAAATATTTTAAAAATTGAACATCATTGAAGGAAAAAGGTATTGATAGACATATTTCAAATTAACTTAGCAAGAGAAAATCAGCCAATACCATATATAAACAAGCAGCCAAGTAGAGTTATTCATCACAAACGACTAATATTGAGGCTAAAATATATCAACAATTTGATATCAATTGAAGGGAGAGGATTTGGGATAACCAATCAGCCCTAGCATGACAAGATTTTAAAATAATTTAAGATAGAGGCCAGCCAACCACAAGCAATACTATTAGAGCCGAATTGATTCAGTCACAAAAAAAACAATTCAAAGCTTAAGACAATACATCAAGAATATTTCAAACTGGCGATCTTATATGATTAAGACTGATAATATGAACATGTACAACAAAACAACATATCTACACATTTTGCTTGTTTGCAACCTGTACAATAGTAAATGAAAGTGAAAAACCTGCGTACGATCTGAGCACACATCAATGGGATAACGGAACACAAATAAACAACTAAGATCAAATCGAACATGCCAAACACACTCTCAAAGCAATCATCTCACAATAACCAAAGATGTAATGAAAAAGAATTAAATCATTTGGATTAAAACTTACTAGGACGGATCTATTGAGATCCGTCTTTGAACTCGAACTTCGTCGGAGATAGAGATTCACTTGTTCATTCTTATAGTTTTTGCTGACCGGAGTTGATGTTGCTTTCCTCGCCAAAAAGTTGGTTTTTCTAATTGTTTGGCGTTGTTGCTTGTGTTTGTTGACCAGAGCTGCTGGAGTTGCTGATCGTCGGATGGTGGTGCTCGCTCGCGGCCGCTTGCTGTCTCCTTACAGCTGTTGTTGCTTTCTCGTCGAGCTGGAGAGAGGGGGAGAGGGGGCGCTGGCCAGGAGCTGCTGCTGGTGGCTGTTTGCTTCTGGTGTGCTACTGCTGCTGTCTCGAGCAGTTGCTGCTGCAACTTGGAGCTGTTGGTCGCCTCGCCTGGATGTTGTTGTCGCCGGTGGTCCTGCAAAGAGATAAAAAGAAGAGGGGTGGAGGGGAAGAGGCGAAGAGAGGAGAGAAAGAAGAAGAGGGATGCGGAGGACAGGGGAAAGGGAGAAAGACGAAGGGAGAGGGAGAAGAATGCATAGTGGAGGGGTAAACGAAGGAGAGGAGAGAGGAGAGAGGGGCGGCTGGAGGCTGTCAAGAAGAGTTGAGGGAGAAAAGAGTTGGAATTTTAGGTTTTGGGGTCTTTTGGTGTTGAGGGAATAGGAGATTTAATCATAATCGTTGATCTAATTTGAAATGAAGGGCTAGGATTAGATTAATACAATAGATGGATGAGATTAAGAGATGAGATGTATTGAAATTAGATTGGGTTGAATATGGAATGGCTACAATTGCAATAAAATTTGGCTACAATTGGAATGAAAGAGGGGCTATGATTGAAATAAATTCGAATTCAAGTGGCTAGAATTGAAAGAAATTATGACAGAATAGGCTAGAATTTAAAATTTAGGGAAAGTGTAGAAATTACTATTTAATTAAAATACTACATATATTAAAATATTTTTATATAATTGAAAATCATTTATTTTTTTAAAACATTTGAAATTCATTAAAAAATTTAAAATATAAATATATTTATAATAATTTTATAAAGTAAACGATACAAAAATATATAATTTTTTTGAGAAAAATCGACTAAAACTTCAAAACTTTAAGTAAATTTTAAAATACGTATTTAGTCAAATATAATCCTAAAAATGGTTAAAGGTCGGTCAAAATTGGGTGTCAACAATGTGATAGCCAATTTCCACAAAAAAAATTGGTTGCCAAACTCCACCAAACTTATACCATATTTTGACTACCTACTTCTACAAATGTGACTATCAATTTTCACATTGGTAGCTACCAATTTTCACATTTGTGGATAATAATTTCAACAAGTATGGCTGCCAAATTAATTGTTGCCAAGATTTTATTTTCACAAATCTCTCCCTTAATTTTGATTTTTCTTCTTTACTCCAAGGCTTGATCTCAATATCTGAAAATCTTCAAACTTGAGAGACTTTGTAAAGATATCCGCAACTTCATCATGAGATTTCACATACTTGAGATCTCTCTCTCTCTCTTGGTAGTGCATTTTTGAATAAATTGATACCTTGTGTTTATGTGCTTGCTTCGATCATGATACATCAAATTCTCTGCTAGTGCTTGCGCATATTTGTTATCAACACAAATCATTGTGACTGGATCTCCCCCTCCATGGTTTGTCCCCACCTTTTGCCAGTAACAGCTTCATCAAAATTCATTGGTTCACTATCAGCAAAGAGACAACACAAAAAATTAAAATTAGTAATTTCTTTTGTGTCATCATAGAGTTCTTGAATGCTCCTCATCCGATGTGGTCTTTCACTTGAACTCTCTTGAGAAGATGGAGATGCAATATTTGCCGGTGAAGAATTCGGGGTTGCATCCTGTGCAGGTGCCATGGTCTCTTGTTCTTCTTCATCTTCGAAGTAGAGAAGAAAATCATATGTTTTTTCTTCCAAAGCCTCCCAATTCCATGATGCTTCTTCATCAAATTCAACATCACGACCCACCACCACCTTGTTATTGTTCAGATTATACAATTTGTAGCCTTTTGAACTTGCGTCATAGCCAACAAACACATACTTGACACTCCGATTGTCAAGTTTATCTCTCCATTGACGTGGAACATGAGCATTGGTTATGCTCCCAAAGATTCTCAAGTTCTTAACACTTGGTTTTCTTCCACTCCATGTTTCTTGAGGTGTTTGATCTCGTACATTTTTTTGGAGACCTGTTGCTCAAATAAATTGTACAAGAAACAGCCTCGACCCAAAATTCTTTTGGTAGATGTTTCGCTTTTAACATACATCTAGACATATTAAGAATTGTTCTATTATTTCTTTCTGCAACTCCATTTTTTTGGGGCGAGTAAGGTACCTTTAGAGGGCGACAAATTCCATGAGATTGACAAAAGTCATTAAATTCTTTTGAAGTGAATTCGCCTCCTCTATCAAACCTTATTGCTTTTATTTCATAAACACTTTCTTTTTCTACAAGTGCTTTGAAATTTTTAATGGGAACAAAAACTTCAGATTGTTGCTTGAAGAAGTATAGCCAAGTCTTTCTACTGAAATCATCGATAAAGAGCAAGAAGTATTTTATTTTACCAGAGAAGGTGGATCGATTGGATCACACACATCGGTGTGTACAAGTTGGAGTGGCTTACTTGTTCTTGATGTAGTCTCCTTTATAAAACTCCTCCTTGCATGTTTTCCATAAAGAAAAGCTTCACACAATTGATTTGGATGGTTGATTGACGGTATTCCATTGCAACCATGTTCTTGTCTTCCATTGATTTGAGCGCTTTAAAGTTCAAGTGCCCAAATCTGATATGCCAACACCATGAATCATCTTGCACATTATCCTTCAAACATTTTGCATCGATAGTTTGAAGATTCAAAGGAAACAACCTATTCTTTGCCATATGAAATTTAGCAATTAAATTGTTACTTGAATCTCTTAGACAAAGATGCATATTTTTCATTTGAATATCATATGTTTTTTCAAGAAGTTGGCTCAAAGTCAAAATATTACTTTTCAATTTTGGAACACAACAAACATTGATAATCAATTTATGACCACCATTTTTGTAGGATATTGGAATCTTACCTATCCCTTAAATTTGATCTTTGAGGTATCTCCAAAAGACACATTACCTTTCACGGTCTTCTTTATCTCTATAAATTTATCTTTGTTGCCACATATATGATTGCTTGCTCCATTAATATTGTTAAGATACCATGAGCTGCAATCATCTTTATCTTTTTCTTTGAGTGTTAATAACAGTTTTGACTCATCTTCATCTTTGTTGTTGTCAACAAGATTAACTTTCTCTTCAACATTACTACGATATTTCAAGAGTAATGTACCATTTTATGACAGTTACAACACTCAATTTTAGATATTTTATACCTCATTTCATTTGTACCTTGATAGGCTCCACGTCCTCTGCCTTCTCGTTGACCACGACCACGACCTCTGAATGATTGGTGACCTTTATCTTCATTGTTGAAATATTTGGTATAACTTCTTCCTCTTCCACGTCCTCCACGACCTCGCCATTGTCCATTTTCTTTGTAACTTTTCTCACTTTCAAATCCTTTGAAGGATGCATGTGTTTTAAGAAATTTCTCTAGTGACTCTTCTTTTCTCCTTTTCATTTTCTCTTCATGGGTTAGTTAAGAACCTTCCAATTGTTCTACCGTCATAGAGTTTAGATCTTTAGACTCCTCAATAGCACACACCACATAGTCAAATTTAGGTGTTAAAGAACGAAGATCTTTTCTACCGCATGCACATCATCTATTTCCTCCCCGTATCTTCTTAGTTGATTTACAACAGCCATCAATCTTGAGCAGAAACCCAAAATGGATTCGGATTCTTTCATTTTTAAAACTTCAAAGTCAGCCTTTAGAGTTTGAAGTTTTATCTTCTTTACTTTATCAACTCCTTGGAGAGAATTTTATAAAATCTCCCACGCTTTTTTTGAGGTGGTTGCATCAGCCACCTTCTCAAACATCCCATCATCCAAACACTGATGGATAGGAGTGAGGGACTCTTGATCTTTCTTTCTTGTCTTTATCAAGACCTCCTTTTCATTTGAGGGCAAAATTTCCTCATTTGCGGGTTTTATATACCCGTTGTATACAATATATCAAAAATCTTGAGAGCCAAGAATGACTTTCATTCGTAGACACCATTTTTAATAATTTTCTCTTGTGAAACGGAGGTACTGAAAGGACAACGAACTATTATTTGTCATAACTCTGATACCACGTTATTGGACAAAATGATAATCACATCCAGGATAATGTCCAAACTAAATAGCAATAGGAAGAGAGTAACAACGACACCAAATATTAAAATGAGTAAATATGATATCCGAATAAGTAATACAATAAAATTGATGAAAATTTTTGTAGTGTCAAATGACTACTACTCCACACTTTTTTATTTTTTACAACTCACAATAATATTACTTCCACACTATTTTCTCACAAACTAAGAAGTAGTTTGTGGACTACTCTCTTTACTCTCTATTGCTTCTCTATTTTGATGCGTCTTCAAGTGTTCAATTACTACTCTATTTATAGAGCTTTTTGTTGAAGACTTGATTAAATCATTAATGACATAATGTTTTATCCAATTTCAACCAAAAAAAAAAGTTGACTGTCAAACTCTACCAAACTTTGACTACCTACTTCTACAAATGTGGCTACCAATTTTCACATTGATGGCTATCAATTTTCACATTTGTGGATAATAATTTCAACAAGCATGTTTGTCAAATTAATTGTTGTCAAGATTTTATTTCCACATGATCTATGGAAGAGAAGAAACAATAGATGACATGGCAAAAAAGTATCGTACAATAAAATGGTGGGACACTGTCTACTGATAATACACTTTCTGTTTAAAGAGAAGTACCTAAGTTGGAGTGGAGGAGATTATACAAACATTAATAACATATAATCCAACCTTATATTATTGAAGGGTGCATTGGGAGCCTCCAGCCGGAGAATGGGTTAAATGTACCACCGATGGGGCCTGCAGAGGTAATTTCGAAGAATTTTATATCAATGGATCAAGAATGTCAATCACTAATTAAATTCTGTTGGCGTTCCTTACTTATGTTGTTTTCATATTCATTTAACGATCCCAGTAAGTGTTTCATTTTGTAAAAATAAAATCAATATAAATATTATGCGAATATGATGAATACATATCATCATAATCAGGGGTGGACTCACATGCATCCGTGAGGGTGCACGTGCACCCGGTAACTTTTAAAAAATATTTTTTTATATATGTATAGATAGTAAATAAATGATTATATAATTAGTTGTGCACCCTTTTAATAAAATATAAGAATAGAAAATCTACAACTTGAAAATTTTTAAACAAATTATAACACTGCTAGAAAATCTACAACTTACAAGAATTTCTCACACATAATTAAAGTAATACTCCTATTATCTCTGCCTAAACTCGTACGTTCTTCCTTTTAAGCCTTTTTTTGGTAAGAATTTATTGTTGATTCTTATGATTTGAGATGAATAGATTTATGTAAAAAGAAATGTGGTAATATTTACGAAAATACGTTGGAATTATAGTTTGGAACGACTTAATTTACATGTTGGTGAAGTAAATAGCGTCCACAAGAGGTGTTTCAACTTGATGCTAAATTTTTAGAATCAATCTCAATCTATTCAAGTTGTTTTTAAAAAGTAATATGAGAAAATAAGAAGTGAGCATCGAATTCGTTTAGAGGCTTCTACTAATGTGACAAGATCCTCTAGGAATTTTGAATGTCTTTTCGAGGTTATGATGAAAGTGAGTCTTTAAAAACAAAGGTCTTTTTTAGATTTTTTTGAATTGGCTTGAAAAAAATCTTCTCGGTATAAATAATATTATTTTAAAATATGCTATGATATTGACTTCTCCGAAAAATGTTAACTTGCCTTTGTGTCACTCCTAAACTTACTCTTGAGTCACTCTTACAGTCTTAGTAGTGCCCCTCCCCCCCCCCCCCCCCCCCCCATTTCCAAATCCTGGGTTCGCCTTTGATCATAATTATCATATTCTTCCTTCACGAATTACATTTCTGTTAATTTATACGCAGAGTAGTATTCCTTAGCGCGATCATTTTGATTATTATTATTATTATGATAATTTGACAATTGATTATTCTTTAGTTAAATAATTTTGAGTATTATTATGATCATTTAATTTACTTGCACAATATTCTCCTCTCTTTTAAATAAATACACATACACACACATATAGTATGATGTGTGGGTGCATTTATAATTTTTTTTTAATTTAATAAATAGTTAAATCATCTAATTTTGAAAATAACTTTCTAAAAAGTATAACTTAAAAAACAGAATGTGATATAATTATTTTTTTTAGAAAAATGACAAGTGAAGATGTTTTCATAAAAATGTAACAAACAAATAAATAAGAAAGGTAGGAATATTTTCAATTCAATTCTTAAGGATAATTCAATTCTTACTCGTAAAATCTTTGATCAAGAAAAAAGTCACAATGTCTAAAGATCTCATATTATTATTAATATAATATTTTTAATTTGTTAGTTGCTTTTTTCTTTATTGTCATACTAGACTTGAATTGTTCGTGCAAGCAAGGACTTAGTTTTTGTAAATTCTGATGTTTTTTTTTTGATATACAAGAAATTGGAATATGTATATCTTTCATTTTGTGGAGAGATGAATAAGATAATAGTAATAGATTGGTAAATATATTATTATTGTACAATTGAAAAAAATTACTTCTTTGCTAGAGGGATGTAATTGATGTATCCTAGCAAAATATGTATGTCCTTCGATTTCGTTTCGTTGTGAAGCTAATAGTAACACAAGACAACAAATAAAAAACGCACTTATTAAAAGAAATTATAAAATTAAATTACTAAGAAGACACAGAAAAACAAATTAGAATATTAAAATAAATTATAAAATTAAATTACTAAGAAGACACATAAAAACTGACAATTAGAATAATCAAGAAGATGAAACCCATAAAAACGCACACAAAAAATACCTTTTTCGAAGAAACACTCCTTTGTGATTGTAAATACAAGAATTAATTATTATGTTATGTATAATATTTTATTTTGTATTTAAATTATAATATAATGCATTGTATTATTATATTATATTTAAATTATTATATTATATATTTTATTTTTAAATTAAAATCTTCATCTTATTATTTTTATTGTGTTTATTCTTTATAGTGAAAATTAATTATAAAATCAAATTATAGCATCGACGAAAATTAAAAAAAAATACCATTAATTCAGATGAAAGTACAATATATTAAATAATATATTTTTAAAAATATATATTACATTTAAAAAGAAGTATGGATATTAGATTTTTAAGTGGCATTATATGTAAAATAAATGTTAATTAGAAAGTAATTGAAAAAATAATAAAAAAGTCAAAAAATAAAATAGAGAGTGTGAATAGTTGGAGAACTACTATTCACCTCTCTATATTTGCATAATAGAGAACGATATAGAGATGAGTTGGAGTGTCATTCTCTATTTTACACTCCAAATATAGAGAATGAAAAGTAAAATAGAGGTGGGTTGGAGATGGTCTTATACATGATACACTAATCTGATGCGTGAGATATATTAATTTGATACACGTGATACATTAATTCAATGCGCTGATATATTAATCTGGAACGTGAAAATGAGGAATTTTAGAAATTTATAAAATTAATAGGCAATAATGATAATAAGAGAATTTAAAGTGAAATTTTTGTTATTTAAATAAATAAAAAAGGCAATTTGTGGAAATGAAGTAAATTACTGCTCACGTCCCAACCCAAATAATAGAGACGTGGAGCAGCCTCACGTACTAATTATTTTTCTAATAAATACTTAATACAACATTAATCTATTTAGTTTCACAAATATTATGACTTCCTCAAGAAATTACTTTAATTTCTCAACAATCCTTCTTATGTTTTTGTTGCTTTTTCTGGGAAGATTGAAATTTTAAAGAAGACGATCAATAACTAGCTTTGTGTGATAAAATATACTTAGTTCAAACAATATCTGAAAAGTACGGTGATTTATTTATGGATAACTTTCACATATAGCAAACAAAAAATGCATGTTTGTATGCTATAACAAACTTTGCATAATTGCGCTCCATAGCAAACATAAAACTGTATAATTTGCTATACATATACAATTGTATAATTCGCTGGCCTAAATTGTATAATTCGCTGGCCTACTTCGCTGCAATTGTATAATTTGTTTTGCATACAGTTGAATCGAATTAAAATGTATGTATATTGCATAATTATAAGTGTATAGCAAGAAGATATATGTTTTTCTTGCTTTATACAAAAACAGAAACACAATATATACACTTCTGTTGTATAAAGCTAGAGAAAATTGTATTTCACTGCAATTGTATAATTCGCAATTGTATAATTCGTTGGCCTTTTTCTCTGCAATATTTGAAGTAAAATGTTTGTAAATTGTATAATTAAGTGTATAACATGAAGATATACATTTTTGCATGTGTATATATACAATTTTCTCTCGCTTTATACAAAACAGAAACAGAATTATACACTTCTGTGTATAAAGCGAGAGAGGCGAGCGAGATTTTTGGGAGAGAGACGCTGGCAAATTTTAGCTAATGTTTGCTATGGAGCACAATTAAATCAAACCCTAGCTATTCCATTTAATTTAGATTATTAGTTTGCTATTATATACAATTTTCCGTTTATTTATATTGATAGAGAATAGTTACATCAATGATGACGATGATATTTACCCTGGCCTTGTTCTCAAGATTGCCTACCACTAATGTTTACTAACTGTTCGTGGGTTTAATTTATTGTTTATTTGTACTCACATCAATGTAATTAACACGATGGTGTATAAAAGTTTCCATTGTTCACTTATTTCCTGTTTTATTATAATCTTGTGCACGTTTATTGTTGGATTTGTTCAGAATATACTAAAATTTTTATATATGTTCATGCAGTACTACTGATTATCAAAGAGCTTTTTTAATTAATATGCATCTCGACTTTGAAAATTTATCTAATTCTTTCATTTGTTACAATATTTATAGCTAAAGAGGTTGTAATGACCCGAAAGATCATTTTTAAAAGATTTGAATATTAGTATTAATTAATGAATAGTTAATGGTTAAAGTGATAATTTATTTAAAACTGTGCATTACTTTAACCCATATCAAAATAAGATACTAGGGTTTATCAATTTTAAAAGATAATTATTTTAGAAGAGAAGATGAAATATTTGGAGGGCGTCCAAAGACCACCAACAGGTACAAAACAATCCTATTAAATAAGAATTAATTATAAATGTCAAAAGATTAGGGGAATTCTTTGATGTCATTAACTCTAAATAGAGTGGAAGGAAATTGGGTTGAGCATTTTTGCTGATTCAACGTGAGTTTCTTTTATTATTATTATTATTATTATTGTGAATTTTCTTAAATGGACAATAATAAAGCATTGATTGCAATGATGAAGAAACTGATGACATACGAAATAAAACAAAGAAAACTGTCCAATAGCGAAGGAAAAACTGGACGATATAAGTAACAATCTGGTCCCAAAAAGGACAAGACCAGCTGCACTTGTCCTTATAGCTCTAGTCGCTATAGACCTTTAGGGACGAGATTATCGGGTTGGTCGCTGATTCTTTTTAGGGACTAGTGTAATTATGGTCCTTAAAATACATTTAGGAACCATATATCTGGTACCTATTCGCACATACTGAAATTGAAATTATGGTCGTTAAACTATTTTGCGACTAGATTCTAACTGGTCCATATATCATTTGGGACGACTTCTATGCTGGTCCATAATCATTTTGCGATCAATTTGAAGTTGGTCCGCAAATTAGTTTGCGACCAATTTTTAGTTTGTCTTTAAATCAATTTATGAAAACTTTCAAGCTGGTCCCTAAATCATTTCAGGACCATTTTGAAGATGATCCATAAATCATATCACAATCATTACAGATTTTCTACTCAAAAGGATTTAAGAATTTACATTCTAGTCCTTAAATCACATTGCATTTGAACCTAGAAAATACGATAATTAATATAAATTTGTCACTTTCATAAATAATATATAATGTAATTACAAAATAATGTGAGTATAAGGCATCTGACTACATACAACACTGAGGTAAGCTAGTAACAATATTGTGATCATAAACCCTTAGCAAAAAAAATTATATACGAGCCTTAAACTATAATCCAAAGTTGCCTTCACCTTCCCAGCAAAAAATGGTCAATCTACGTGTTGTTTAACATCAACTTTTGCAAATTTTAGCATCCAAAATCTGTAAAAGAAATAAAACTTTCATTTACAAGACCTATATATAAAGATAAACATAAAGATGTGATTAAATCAAATAACAATTTCTACAACAGTTGTACCACTAATTGTTGCAACAGTTGAGATTTTGGTGGCCATTTATTTGTAGGAAATTGTTGTACACAATGTAGTGGTAGCAGCGGCAACACTAATTACTTATATTGCGACGAGTAAATTGTAATCGCAAACCAAAATTTACAAGGAACAAAACTTAGTCGAAAAGTTAAAGTTAAGAGAGGAAGAAGAGTTTACATGTTCTAACTGAGTTTGTTATCATCACTTGAAAATCCTTAAATAGCCAAAAGTCCATTTTCTCTGTAAAATTTTATCAGGAGCTAGTGTGGTGAGAAAATATAACTTTACATTGTGCATATGTTTAAATGTATTAACACAAAGAGGAACCACTACATGTACTGTATATGATCACATTTTCACTCTCACAAATATTCAACTTTTAATAAACTTAGGACTTACAGCTTACACGAAGTCATTCTGAACAACTCAAGAGAAATTGATTTGAGAAACAATTTTTCTAAGTGTGATCACTCGATCATGAAAATTACCTTTTGGTATTTGATCAATAACACTTGTAAAAATATCCAACAGATTGTATGGAAACTAAAGAAATTCAAATGAATGCATCAAATAGCTAGTTTTATAAGATGATATACTTAAAGTACGAAATTTCGAGAGAAGCAAGAGCAGTGTATAATGCAGTTGATCTAAAGGGAGGAACAACATTTTAGGCTCCAAATGTGAACATAGTAAATGATCCAAGATGGGAGAGAGCACAAGAAACAGCTGGGGAAGACCCTAGAATGGTTGAAAAATATGCATTGGCTTATGTAAGGACTTCGGGGGGATAATTTTGATAGTGGCAAGCTCAAAAGATGGACATCTTCAAGCTTCAGCTTGCTACAAGAACTTTGGTGCTCAAGATTTAGATCACTGGAACAGTCACCACCGTTTCACTTTTGATGCTCAAGTCAGTAACTAACCTGATATCACACGTTAAATTACGTTTCTTATCCAATTTAACCTTTTGTTTACCAAAAAGATTGATATTGTTATGTAATACTACAATGTATCATTCATTCAGGTTACACCACAGGATATGGCAAATCTATTACAACCACCATTCAAGACATGCGTGGAAGAAGGAAAAGTCACCAGAAATTATCTGTTTGTTATTTTTACAACTGTTATCAGAAGAAGCAGAAACTAGAAGAATCTAATATTCAAGACTTGTGTGGTGAAGGAAAAGCCACCAGAAAAGATATGACAGATTCATTGGGTTTGGAAAAGCAGAAATTAGAAAAATCTGATATTGACAGAGCTCTTCACCTTTTTTTCACCATTAGAATGAGGTTAGGACGATTCAATAGAGTTCCAAATTTATAGACTATTTATCATTCTAAAATTTATCAAACACACGAATATATTTTCCGATAAAACAACTAACAACTAATAGCTTCGCTACGCAGAACCAACACAATAAAAGATGTTCTAGGTAAGTGTTTACTCACATGGTTTCATCAAGTATCCGAATAGTCATTCTCTTGAATTAGAGGCTGGAAATTAGCGTGTTGCGTTAAAAAAAATTCTTTCAATTGCTTCAGTTCTTTCAAAGACTGATTTTCTTTTTGAGTTGAACGTAGCTCAGCCAACAATTCAGCTTTTGAGGAAGCTCCACCTTTCAAATCGCTTGCTTTTACTCCACTTCCAAAGCCAAATACATGACTACGAGTTGGAGTTCCAAAGCATTTCTCAACAATTTCTATGCTCGAAAGTGATGGTTCAAACTCCACCAATTCTTGAATTTGAGCCTACAAAGTATATAGAGGAGACTGTTTTCAAATTCCATAATAACTAAATGTTAAGAACATGTACAAATAACTAAATGTTAAGAACATGCTCAATTAACCAAACGCACATGTTTCTCGATTGTTAGAGAATCAATAAGTATGTTATTCTTCTAGCGAGTCTCGTAAAAATAGTTGCCAAATCTGATGGATTTCCATCTTTTCCGCCCTTTACATAAAAGTAAACATGTCAAAAGTAGGGTTCATCAACATTAAAATAGAAAAAGATTTGATGATACCACCTTTTGATAAATAATTTCTTTCATTGGCTTGCTACCAATATGATAAAGCATCTTCAACTTAGCTCTATTTATTGCGAATTTATTGCTTCTCGCCTATATTTGAGTAACAACATTAAATTCAAATGTTATAAATAAATTATCAAAATGAGATCATAGTATGAAACAAAATTACATAATTAGGTAATATGTCAAACCTGAAAACCTTTTGAAGTAAAAATGTTCTTTTACCAACCACTCCCATTGCTTCTTTTCTACCCCCTTAGGCATATTCTTAAGA
This sequence comes from Solanum chmielewskii, assembly GCA_027704785.1. Lineage (NCBI taxonomy): Eukaryota > Viridiplantae > Streptophyta > Magnoliopsida > Solanales > Solanaceae > Solanum > Solanum chmielewskii. Next base: position 5,241,341 of record JAKWIX010000327.1, read on the forward strand.
GCTTCTTGCATAGGCTTACCCTTCACATACTTTGCATGCAATTGACCTCTCCATTTATTCCATAACTCTTTCATCATTCTAAAACATGATCTGGATGACTATTCATGTCATCACTATTTTAAACCTTTTTCGGAAAATAATAAGTTTTTGTATGTTTTTGATTTTTTAGAGTCGTCACTTAATTTTTAAAGAAAAAATCAAGAAAACTAATTTTCAATCGATTAAAACAGAAAATAGATTTGAAAACTTTAAAAGGGGTTCAGAGATTCTTATTTATATTTTAGGAAGGAACCTAAAATATTTGTAACTTGCAATTATTGGCAACTAACTTATTTGGCTAAAGTGATCTAACTTAATTCTAAGATAAAATTATTTGAAGTTGTTTAAAAAATGAAGTATTTAATTTCACTATCTAACTGAATTTTAATTTGTAAAATTTATTTTTCAAAGTTATTTTACTTGGTTTGATTAAATCATTAAAACAAAGTGGTGTCTTGCGGGGATTTGGATTTTTTAACCCTAAAACTAGCGACAATTAGCAACAAATAAATACACGATAAAATAATTTGATTTCTGTCTGCCTGGACCAATATTTGAACTCATTTTATTTTTCGATTTCTTGACCGATTTCCATTTGATACTTGTCCTAACTAATTGTATAGAAATAGTAAATACAGAAAAGAAATACAACAAAGGCCTAAGACCCCCCCACCCACCCACCCACCCCCCCCCCGTCCCAAATAAATAAATAAATAAATAAAATACGACTATTAAAAAAGGGACTCTTTAGCCCAATTTCAACTCTTTGATTTACCGCCTCCCAACTTGGAATCTGTACATCGATTTTATGTCTTACCAACATGAGGGGAAGGGAATCGAGTCTTTACGACTCATTCAAAAAATACGAGAGGAGGAGCTCGGAATGTATTTCACATGCAAACAACGAATAAATACATTAGTCATAATAGGCATCAAATAGGATAATAACTAATGTGACATTAAACCCAATAGTGGGTTCACAATAATTCAACAGCAACGATAACTCATTTTTGCAAATTATCAAACCAGAAAAGACAAATTCCAGCGGACAATGTTCTAGGCACATTTGACACTAAAAGGGGCATTTAAATCACATTTTAAAGATAACAAACAGTAAGTAATATAAATAAAATATAGAAGAGTGTAATAAAACAAAACAGAAAATGAAAAAGAAAAAAAAAATATTACAGTGCGTACAGAAACTAATGCTAAGTAAAACTTAAATTTTCACAAATAAATCCTTAACAACCGAACTAAGGTCGTTCAAAAAGATTGGCTTTCATGTGATTAGTCATCGAAACATGCTTCAAAAAAATGCTCGCAGATATGAAATGGACAACTCACTTAAACCGAGAGGGAAGACGATGTCGCTTACGAATTAGCAATGCAGATTTATGATGCTAAATTAAGACTAAAGAAGTACTTCATAACTTAACACAATAATACTATGAAAATAAAGACATCAGGAACAACAACAAAGCCAAAATTAATTTTCAAAAAAAAAAAAAAAGGTGGAAAAACGGGATATTCGATGGAGATTTCAACGGAATCTCGAAAAAAAAAAAGGTGACTGATCCAAATGAGAATGAAACAGGATATATGACTCAAGTTAACAACATCAAGCACTCAACAACGACTATCAGCGTACCAACCCAAGACAGGTACAGAGATGAAAGATAACTATAATGATAACTAAAATTTCCAAGTTAAAGACACTTGAATAATAACAAAACAAACCCAGCTACGTTTAGGAGTAACAAAATTTAAATGGATATGGACGGATTCATGGAACTAAGGCAGTGAGATGATGAACGTAGGAGGGGAAGGATAGAAAGCCTAGAGCATAAAAAACAAACAGAGTAGACGAGATGAAAAGATTGTCAAAGATGCGACCAAACACTAAATAGAAACTTAACAGAACTTCAACATTAGGCTATAACTAACCCAAGATGCCTATACTTTTATGTAAAGTGACATCATTCCAACAATTAATCAACGAATATTCAGCCGAATAGCGATTCCCACACCTCAACACAACAAAAAATTATAAAAAAAAAAAAAAAATGAGGATAAAACTATCGATTACCTTTTTCGGGCAGCAAACTTGAGATGGTCGGGCAAATTTGGAGCGGATGATTTGTTAATGTTGGGCTGGATTGGGTCACTATATTTTGACAAGCGGGTTGGGATGAGGGAAATATGATAAAAGGTCCAAGGGCTTGGTTTCATAATTGACGGATTTAGTCGAATTAAGTCAACTGGCGAATTCCGACAAAATAAATAAATAAGGCTAATTCAATTAACAAGCTTACAATTTTAACAAAATAAAATAATCGACTTAATTATAAAATAACTAATCCAAAATGTAAAGTATTATATAACTAAACCAATAAGTGAAATATTTAAATAAAACAAAAAATTTTAAAGATGATTTTCGAATAATCATAAAATATACTAATTATATACATAATCAAATAAATCATAAAAATAATAAAAAAAAAAGTGATAAGATTAATTTAGAAGAACTTAAAACATTTTAAACTTTATAAAATCTAACTATTTCAAATCATTTAGAATTAAGAAGCTCATTGATTAATTCAATCGGAGAGGGTCAAAATTGGGTGTCAACAATCACTATCAAATTCATCCTATAATGTATCAAACATAGGTTCACATCAGTTATATCATAGGAAAAACTTGAATTTCGTTTAAACTAACCATCAATTCCTTAGCTCTAATAAAGATCGGATCAGTCAAAAACCTAGTATGTAAAACGATATGGGAGAAGCAATATAAAATTGAAACAAGAAGGAGCACATTAATTACGCATCGGGAACTGTTTTAAGAAGTGAGTAACCCCAGAAGAAATGACAATATTTAATACAATTACCTTAACAACAGTCCAAATGTGATTTAGCTTTTCCTCCTTAATGGGCTCCCATGATGATATTCCCAACGGACATATATTACGATCACAAACTATTTTTCCCAAGTGCCTCGAGAATAGATTACTATTCTTCCCAACAGTTCGATTATTGTAAAATGTCACTTTTAGCTTTTGTCCAATATCAAGCAATGCAATTTCTTTGCACTTGTTACTTCCTTGAACCTTTTTATTCATTCCATTAGCACATGAACCTATATTTACATAATTTATAAATGGTAGTAAATATTGTACATATGATAAGCTTGTGATTAAATAGATATTAGAAATGAAAGCATACTTGTTTCAGCTCTTTGAACAGACTATTTAACTTGATAAATAGGGAAATTGGAATATCAGAATCCAAACTCTCTTTCTCATGAGCCAAAGTAGTTTTATCTGTAGTTCTCCATCTTTGAGAGAAACCTAATGTAAGAAATTATTTCAATAAAATTACTTGAGTTAAATTAAATTCAATCTGAAAAAGAAAATCATACTTGTTTCAAATGATAGGGTGGGCTCCATAACACTATCAGTTTGCATATGCTCTTTCTCAAAAGCCAAAAACTTTTTATTCATTGTTCGCAATCCTTGAGAAAAACCTAATGCAAGAAATTATATCTGTAAAAGTACTTGAATAAAATTAATTCAATTCTAAAAAAGAAAAAAACTTAAGAAATAATACTTGTTTCAAATGTTGGGGTGGACTCCATAACATCATCAGTAAAAAAAGAAATCAGAACATCAGCTTGCTTATGCTCTTTCTGAGAAGTCAAACACTTTTTATTCATTGTTCGACATCCTTGAGCATCAAAAGGTCTTGACATACTTTGACTAACACAACGATCATTTTGATTGAAAGATCGCTCCTCCTTTTCAAAATCTTCAATTGAGAACATAGATTTAAGCCCTTGATATTTCCCTTGAGCCCCTAATGCAATAAATCATATCATATAGACATGAACAATAAATTCAATTCAGTTCTAAAACATGATAAATTGTAGAAATCATACTTGATGAATTTGTTTTGATATATTGCATAAGTTCCTCTGTAGATGAAAAAAATGGAATATGTCCTTTTACAACACTCAAGTAGTTTTCCTTCATTGTTCGCACTCCTTGAGGATTAGACATAGATCTAAGACCTTTTCCTCGTCCCTTTGCAACCACACCTAGTATAAGAAAAGAGAGTAAAAAATTAGTATTAAAAAATTCCTCGTACAAATAAATAACACTAATTAAATAAAAACCCATACTTGTTTCAGTAAATTGATTTTATTGTGTAACTTGATCAGTACATGAAAAAATGGAATATTAGTTCTTGACACCCCTAAAGACACCATTGATTTAAGACCTCGTCCTCGTCCTTTTCCTATGAAACTCGGTGGCACATATGCATATTTAGTAGTAACTTTCACTCTAGATGCCACCTGATTTTCATCCTTTGATTATTTCATATCACACCTACCAAAAAAACAAAGACAATGTGTTAACAAAAAAAATGATAAAACATTCTAAAAATCATATGCTTGGCAAAAAAATAAAACACTATAAAAATAATGTACTAATAAAAATCATGTTCCAAAATGTATAATGATGAATATGAAAAAGCTTAAGGAGATATTGACCTCAATCATTCTTTTTCGTTTATTTTGTGAAGAATTTTCTAAATTTTCAAATTCATTGTCCTTTTGTTGGACAATTTCATAGGAATCACGAGGTTATACCTTTTTCGCGACACACCAACATCTATTGGAATTATCATTAGCATAAAATACTTGAAAGACTTGATCAGCTAATATAAAAGGCTCACTTGTTTTCAAAAATCGCCCCCAATTTACACTTACAATGTCATACTCATCTATTTTCACTCCCTTTATCTTATATATACATCAAACCACTTGCATTCAAACAAAACAACTCTTCTGCCCGTGTATTTCAATTCAAGAACATCGGTTAAAACTCCATAGTAATCAATGTTCTCACTATGTTTATCAGTTTCACCAACGACAACCACACCACAATTTTGAGTCCTTAAATTTTTATTATAATCTTCTGCATGGAATCTATATCCATTGATAATTATAACCATTATAATGTAATACATATTTAGTAGGACCACGTGAAAGTGCGAGGAGATCTTCCATGATCCGACTATCATCTTCTTTATGCAATTGTGCAACCTATCAATATAATGAAATTAATCACTTTTAAATGGGTAACTCAATATTAGATTTTCAAATTTGATATGTATATATTACTCACTTATCTTGAAACCATTCAATAAATTGTCTATTCCATTCATCATCAGACAAGTGTTGAGTAGAATCTATATGAATTTGTGCAAACTCTCTACAAATTTAAATTGAAGCACAAATGTCATACAAAAAAGTAATCCTAAAGAAGCAAGGCAATAAAGTATGATATGTAGAAAAAAAATCATACTCTAGGAAGGGTAGAACTTCATCGCATTTCTTTAGTATGTCTATATGTGCTTGCTCTAATTCATTTGCTTCAAGATCTCGCTGTTTTGGAGCCCACAGTGTTTTTCCAGATTGACAAAATAAAGATAATCCTTCATTAGATTTTTTTCAGACAACTATCATAGTTTCGTTCTGGCCTATTAAATTTTGTGTCAATTGTATGCAGATATCTTGAACATAAATTCATGCATTCATGTGCAATGTAACCCTATGCAATACAACCTTCTGGCCAAGCCCTATTACCAATGAGAAATTTCAAAAAATATAATCATATTTCTATAGGATACATCCATCGATACTGGACAGGTCCACTAAGCATAGCTTCATTAGCTAAGTGAATAGGCAATTGCACCATGATATGAAAAAATGGTGGAAATACCTTTTTTTAACTTGCAAAGAGTTACAGGAATTTGAGCCTCAATCTGCTCCAAGTCATCAATCCTTAATGACTTAGCTCCAGTCATATTAAAAAATAAAGACAATTAAATTAGTGGTTCACACACTTCTTTGGACAAAATACCTCGTAGTGCAAGAGGGAGTTAATGTTGGAGAAGAACATGACAATCATGACTTTTAAAACTAGAAATTTTGTGATCTTTCAGGTTAACACACTGAGAAATATTGGATGAAAATCCATCTGGAACCTTTAAATTCTTCAAAAACAGACAAAAATTTTGCTTTTCTTGTGGAGATAAGGTGTACATGCAATTGGAACTTCATATTTTTCACCTTTCTCGATGGAGTGCAACTCTGGCCTTATATTTATTTCTTTCAAATCTAGCCGACTATTAATAGTGTCCTTGTTTTTTCCTTTAGCATTCATAATTATCCCCGAAATTTTATCACATATATTTTTCTCAATATGCATAACATCCAAATTATGTCGCAACAAAAGAGACTCCCAATATGCAAGTTCAAAAAAGATACTCTTCTTGTTCCAATTATCTTTCCACTATCATGTGATATTTTCATTCTTTTCTTTGGTTCCTTTGTTAATTGCACCCCGTCAAGATCTTTAACTTGATGAAGAATCTCAATATCAGAATGTTTTTTCGGTGGGAGCCTCTTGTCTTCTGTACCATCAAAGGAGTTCTTATCATTCCTCCATTTGTGATTACGAGGAAGATAACGACGATAACCCATATAACATTGTTTCTTACAATTGGTCACTCTGATTGAGGAAGTATCTTTTTGCAACATGGGCATGCCAATTTTCCTTTCGTACTCTATCCTGATACATTTCCTTATGCTGGAAAGTCATTGATGGTCCATAACAAAGAAGCATGTAACTTAAAATTCTGTTTGATTGATGCATCAAAGGTCTCAATACCAATATCCCGTAACTCCTTCAATTCTTCTATTAAGGGTTGAAGATATGTGTCGATTGCATCACCTGGACCATCTGGACCAGGAATAAACATGGACATCATAAAGTTTTCTTGATTCATACACAACCAAGGTGGTAAGTTATAAGGAATAAGTACCACCAGCCAAATGCTATATGAGTTTTTTGCATTTTGAAATGGTTGAAAACCATCACTCGCAAGTCCAAGTCAAACATTATGAGGCTTGGCTGCAAATGAAGGATGAAGTTCACCAAATGATTTCCATGCAATTGAATCAGCTAGGTACCTCGTTATTCCATCATCAACTCTTTCATCATGATGCCATGTCATTAGAGAAGATGTCTTTGAAGACATAAATAACCTTTGAAGCCTAGGCTTTAATGGAAAATAACGCAAAATCTTTTATGCTATCTTTTAACCCTTTTTGTCTTTGCTTTCCCGTTACGTTTATCAACTTTCCATCTGGATTTGTCACAAACTTTACAAGAATTAATTAATTTATCCTCCTTCCAATATGACATGCAATCATTTCTACAAGCATCAATTCTTTTGTAGGAAAGTTCAAATTCCAAATTACCTTCTTTGCCCCATAATATGTATTCGGAAAATCGGCTTCATCACGCAACAACTTATCTTTTAGCATTTTTGACAACATTGTAAATGACTCATTACTCCAATTACCCATACTTTTTATGTGAAGCAACTTAATCAAAGTTGAAAGTTTTGAAATTTTTGAACCTTGATAAAGTGGCTTCTCAAAGTCTCCCAATAGGCTATAAAACTTTTTGGCTTCAAGATTTGGTTCCTCTTCATGTGACTCATTAAAATCAACATCTGCAGTGTGTCCATAATGGTTAGGTTAGAAATCTCTCAAAATTTCTCTTATTTCATCCTCATTTTCACAATTTTTTGCTTCATTATCATCTCTATCTTCATATTCTGATTTTGGCTCACCTAAGACTTCCCCATAATGATACCAAAAGGTATAGTTTTTAATTATTCCATAAACTTTCAAGTGTGTTTTGACTATCTCACGTGTTCTAATGTGGTTTACGACATTTGACACATGGACATCGTATTTCATACATTTCTCTTGCTCTTTGAAAAGCATAATTGAAAAACAATTCTACATAAAGTAGGCCTCATTAAGTCGATCATCAACAAATTGCATCCATTGCTTACTCAGTGCCATAACCTTTGCTTATATGTAATATTTAGATGAATAATAATTTAGGATAACAAGTTTACTAAGATGAACATTAGTTTGTATTAAACAGGTCAAATCATCCTAATGATAAAAAATAAATATGTAAAATAAACTAATAACATCTAATTCTTTTAATTGAATATGTGTTATCATATATAACAAAATTCAAAGGTCTTAACAAATGCATAATCCTAGGTTAGTGAACTTCAAATAAAGACGACATGTCTAGATACATCAAGAAAAACAACAATGAGACCATATTGATTTATTAAATTCTTTCATATTAGATCTATTTATGCCAACATGCTAAAATATTATTCATAAATTTATGTTTCAAGGCTACAATGAGCTATGAAAAACATTCCAACTCAATAACAGTAATTCAAAACACTACACGCTGCCAATTAAACTTAACAGATCTAAAGTTTCATTTTTCATCCATGTGAACTAGTGCCCTTTTTCATGTTTCACAAAGCTAAACTTACAACAACTTCTCCAACAATTATTTTTATCAAACTACACAAGGATCCAAACAATTTCAGTAATACATCTAGCATCTAATTGAAAGCAACCACCAAAACAACAATGACAAACAACCATAAATTTTCTAGTAGCTTAAGATTTCAAAAATGCGCCACAAGTAGTAACTTTAGAAACCAATATGCAGCACTAGTTGTCAATATTCTATTGAATATTCTAGAGCATAAGGATTAATATAGCGATCTAGAATTTCGATTTATCACAATTCTAATACTAATATTATTAAATAGTGATTGTAAATATTGTTAATATTCTTTGATTTTCAATTGCCTAGCTCTAACAAGCCAACTCCGTTCCTAGTTTCGCTACCCTGCTTTAGCCTCCCCCCTTATAACGAGCAAGTAAGTATACTAGCTGAGCTAGCCGCATTCCTAGTTACTACTTAGTAGCCTTATTTCACTTACAGCTATCTAAGACATTCAGGGGTTGTGTAACTGCTGTTAGAACGCTTCGTTGTAGAAAATAACAATTAAAACGACATGTGAAACACCAAAAAAAAAACTACAATCAGATGCTTTATCAATGCTCATTCACAATTTTGTTTCTTTCTCGTCTAATCTTTTTGGTGTGATTATACTTAAAAATAGAATACAATAGTCAAACAGAAAAAACACATTCAAATTCAAAGCACATAAACTGGGAACTAAATAAAAGACATTAATGGTAAAAATATTCTACATATTCATCACCTGATAGATTTTTTTTTTTGCATTGCCAGCCTTACCGAAAATTCTTGGCTTCCTTAGCAATTACACAACCCTATTAGAGAAAATCTTAAATTAACTCTCAAATATCTCCTCTTTGAACCACAACCCCAAGCCTTACCTATGAAACCATCATTCTCAGACCTTACACAATAAAAATGAGTATCTATAAGAGCCCTATCACATAAAAGTCGACCAGCAGAAACAAAAATGGCAGATTTCCAGAAAAAGAAAGGGGAGATAAAAAAAATTCCTTCAAGCTTCAAGCTTTAGGAGGTTTTTCTTCCAATAATGCCTTCAAGCTTCAAGATTCAAGAGTAAGGAGACTCCTATGCACAACGATTTTGGCAGAGAGAAAAAAAATTGAAGTTACTTCAGCTTCAGATATTTAGGCATATTGCTAGAGAGAAAAAAATCTAATACCGTTATCAATGGATTTGGGGTTTTAGGTTATTACTATGGAGAGAGAAATTTTTTAGAGCCTTTTAGTTCCCGCTCTTCCTTCCCGTTGAAAGTTTCATTTAGGGACGAGTTTATTTGTTATTAGAAAATAATACAGTCAAATAGAGACTAGTAAATGAAATCATCCTTATAAGTATATTTTAGGGACCATATTTATAAATTGTCACTATATTTTGGTCTTTAATAAGTCTTTTTGTTGTAGTGAAATTAGTTTCAGTTTGTATATAAATTCTCACTGTGCGGTTCTTTTTATAGTTTAGTTTACATATGTGTATTATTTCGTAGTTGAGATTTCATTATACAATATTACATTATAATTTAAATTTTGATATAATGGGATAGATAACTAATTATTAAGTGTATCATATTATATAATAATTATTAGGATGGTATTAGTAAATAAATTGAAACTTACCCTAGACTTGAAACATGGAAAATATGATAATTGGAATGTTAGTTGATATCAAGATTTAAGAACTTAATTATAAACATGGGTGAATTTTTGGGTCAAGGTTAAACACATAGTAATATGAGTGTTATTACTTTTGAAATCTTATTGTGCTTATATATTTGAATAGATCGCTTTGAGTTGGAAGTACAACGAAAAGGGAAGGCTTAAGTCCTAAAGTGATTGTTTGACTAATGAGGCAAGTGAATTTCGAAACTCTTTTTAATTGTATGGAATATGTGTATTTTCTTGTGGTATATGTTTGGAAGTAATGGGATTTGGTGATGGTTTGACATGTCCACATTGATTAATTCTAATGATGAAAAAGGGGTAACAAAAGGCAATGTGATTAATTGTTTATGTGTGATGTGTTGATAAAGGTTTGAAGGCTTGTTGAATCATTGTTGATGTGATATCATGTTTGTGTTGCTGTGAATTATGCAATGTTATGAAAATGGTCATCTCCTCATTATTTGTGTGAACATGTCATTTGCATTATTCTGAGACATGGTTGTGACAAGTGTTATGTGCATTGAGAAAGAATGAGAACTTAAATATGATATACCATTTTCGCGATGGATACTATATTTCGAGGGACGTATCGCGCGCCGCGATGGTTATTATTATCGAGGATCGTGTCATGTGCTGCGATGGTTAGTATTATCTAGGGTCCCGGACTGAGAGACAGTGGGTGTGTATCACTAGGTCAGACATGCATCATTATGTTTAACATTGCATTTCATTGCTTTGCACGTACTTATCATTAATGAACTTGATATTGCGTTTTGTTGATCTTGTGAATGCCTTTTTGTGGAACTTGTGATTAATGAATACTGAACTTGTTGTTGAGGATATATAATTTGTTAAAGTTTTGTTGTTGAGGATATGTAATTTTTCAAAGTATTGTTGTTGAGGATATGTAATTTGTCAAAGTGTTGTTGTTGAGGATATGTAATTTGCCAAAATGTTGTTGTTGAGGATGTATAATTTGTCAAAGTGTTTTGTTCAGGATGTATTATTTGTCAAAGTGTTTTGTTGAGGATATGTAACTTGTCTAGGAGTTGTTGTTGAGGATATGTAACTTGTCTAGGAGTTGTTGTTGAGGATATGTAACTTGTCTAGGAGTTGTTGTTGAGCTATGTGCTATGTAAACTTTGAGTTGTTAGGTTGGACTCATTTTTATACAGGTTGTAGTTTTGGAGGTTCGGTTAGGGTAGTAGAAGTACCCGTATTTCATCCCCTTAGCTTGTGTTTAGAGGTTTACTTGTTGAGTATCCTGTGGTTTGGTACTCACCCCTTACTTCTATAATTTTTATAGGTTATTAGCCCGGACCTTTTTGATATATTCTCTTCTTTTCCGAGACTTCTTGGAGATTTGTGAGGTAACTGTTTGTCATCTCAGCAGACCTTCTTACTCCTGTTTATGATTTTGTTCTACTGTAGAAACAATGTCATATGAAACTTCTCTTTTCTTTTAATTCAATTATAATACTTTATAGGTTTGTACACATGACAACCAGGTTTTGGGGTATAATTTAAGTTGTAGTAAATTTTCCGCATTTTATTGTATTAGTTGTATTTAGGCTGACTTGTCTTGATGGATAAGACGAGTGACATCACGTTCATTTTTAGGTCGTGATAGAAGTTCTAATAAAGCTAACAATTTGTTTAACGCAATGTCAATGAGTACATATATAGACGAAGGTAATACAAAATAATTGATTAAAAAATAAAGATATTTTTAACCAAAAAATATAAAGATTTATCATTAAAATTGCACATTTATTAGCAATATAAATTAAGAGATAAATGAAACTTATAATATGCAAAATAAGTATATGCATAATGCATGCAATATTACAATAATAATGACAAAAAAGAACATTAATTCGCAACAAGTTTATAAAAGAATGATTCTATTTCTAATGTCAATAAACTTAAATAAAAATCTACAAATACATATGTTTTATATATATATATATATATATATATATATATATATATATATAACAGACCAGTTGAACTAGAATACAATATCGAACCTCATGTAGATATTTTATTAGTTAGTCAAATCAGAATTGGATACAATAATATGAAACCCGTCGAGGAGAGTTATAGTAGTTTACTTGATTTTTTTTATAGTTTACTTTATTTATGTTTTATTAGTACATTTTAAATAATTTAATATTATTATCAATTATTTATTATTAATTTATTTGTAAAATATCAACACTACTTACAAAAAATTCTGCATACGTCACTGGTCTTCTCAACACTGATGGAAGCATGTTAAGATGAACTAAAACAAAATAAAATGAAATAGAGACGATGAAGTAGTCAGAAATTTGAAGGTTAATATCAGTCAGTTTTGTCACTGCTAAGGTGTCATTGATATAGTTCATGCTTATTTTAAGAAAAGAAAATTATCTTAGAAGCCTATATGCACATACTTGGGATGCATTCAGTTGATTCCTTTGTATTTGATTAAAGTCCTGCAGAACCATACTCTCTAACTTTATAACAACAAAAGAACAAACACAGATTTGGACAAGGATACCTAGCATCATATCTTCATCAGTTTCTTTTGTGAACAAACAATAAGATATAATGTCAAAATCATATTCTCATATTGATAAGTTAAAGTGGAGTTTTAATTGTTGGGTCCAAATTTAAATATAGGCAAAATATGAACTTAACAAATAGACGTTTCTTCCTCAAGATAGGCCAAGACCCTAAAAAAATATATGGACATTTTTCAAAATAATATGTTAACTTAAATGATATGAAAGTTCTTAGCGCTTTGTAGTTGAAAGATTCGGTTATTGAATCACTCTAAAATTGTACGGAGTCTCTACTTGTAGAGTTTGAATTGTTTGAAGTGGGTAGAACTGTCAATATGGGTTAGCCCACTCCATACAGATTAATTCAAACAGACTTTGACATTTTAGGGGTCAGGTCCGGCTAGTCCATTTTTTTGAGTGGGTCAGAAAACGGTCGGCCCTACTCACAAGTACGTCGGTTATATGCTTGCCGGACCAACCTACTTTTTTATAATTATACTTTTCTACAATTATTAAATTAAATTGTAAATATGATTTAAAAATATTATCATAAATATCGATAAAACAATAATGCATGATGTTAATGTTATTACTTGTTAATCAAATTCACAAATAAAATTATCTTTATAGTATTTATTAAGTTTTTTTTCAAGTAAATGTATAAAAATTTAAATAGAAATATTAGCCTAATTATTTTGAGTTTGGGCTCTCTTTAATTTTAAATTTTAATATTATATTATATTTTTAAATTAATTTTAATTGACCCACGGCCCGGCCCTACTAATATTTCTCAAGCCTCACAAATCAGCAGGAATCAAGTCGGGCTAAACAGCCCTTTTCTTAAATAGATTCCAAAATTCTTATCCCAACCCTACTGAATCCGGGTTAGGCCAGGCCGACTCAACGGACCTACCCCATATTGACATCTATAGAGGTGGGTGAGGATATCGTAAATACCCACAAGAATATACTTTCTGTGGCCAATTCATTGAAAATACGACCCGTAATCCCCAAAAATATCAATTCGATCAGATTAAAAGGATCAAGCAAAATATAGTTATGAACACAATAATTCCTAAGAAAGACTACTATTCTCTTTTGTGTATTATACCAATCATTCATCTTCATTTTACTAGGTGTACTACTGTTGTCAGAGAACCAAATGACCCAACACATCCTGTAAGGGACCAATTGGTCGAATTGTTTAGTCCAATTACCCATTTTAAGTAGGAATGAATTCTTAGCAAGCCTATAATCTTTGTGAAACACATTGCTTAGCTTATAAAAAAAACTCTTATATGGGTGGTAAATACAACCATAGTACATTTGTACCTAAAAATAACAAATTATAATAAATCACTAAAGTAAATAATGAAAAAATTGAATGAAAATGTAAAGATTGCGAGTTAAAATTTATCAATTCCGTTATATCAATCAATGTTAGTGCACTTGAATTTGATGATTTTGAAGAAGCTGAAAAGCTATTTGTAATGTTGTGTCATATCAACTCTTCATACGTGACGAAACCACACGGTGTTATGAGATTTGGACGTACTAAAGAAAAAAAAATCGTTACTGTGGAAAAGGTATATCCATTCAGTACTTGATTAAATAACAACAAAAAATCTAACATGTGGAAGATTTACGAAGATAGTCATACGTGTTTTGGATTGAGATATGATTTTCAAATGAAGTTTGTAATATTTATCCTTTTAAATTGATTTAATTCTTTAAAGATTTTTGTTCATTGTTCTATTTTTTGAAGTCTTTAGGCAAATAATGATGGGATTGAAGTCCATTCCCAAGTCTTCTTGTCGTCATGGATGTTTGCTCGATGAAGTTTTCCAAGGATCCGATGACAATATTCCATTGACTAATTTTCTTTTTCAAAAGGTATGGTTATATATTCATAATTTTGGTTTTTATATCAATTATTTACGTTGAACTTGTAGTTGATGATGATAGTCTTAAAGATGACTTCACAGCTTTTCTATCCTTTGTTTGACAACACATGGTTTTTTGATTTACATACATGGTGAAATGCACTCAAAATTGATACCTAGTTCTATCTCCCTTTGAAAAATTTCAGGAAGCCTTGAACACTAGTTACCACTGTGTATAGCCTATAACTTCCTTATGATCTTTCCCACTATGTAAGATGACATTTGTAGTCTTTTGTTAAGAAATTAATATTTTTTTGTTCTCTTTTGTTCTGGTGCTAGAGTGAGTTGGTACTTCAACGTGTTGTTCAAGATCATATCTCAATCATCATGGGCATTACAATTTTTTCATTTTGTTTTGTTTGAACCATTGTTTAAATTTGCATTTGCACAATAAGTTTTTTTCTGCCAATTTTGAGAATGTGTTTGATTAGTAGTTGTTGATTGAGTTTTTTGATGATCAGACATGTTTGATCTTCTTTTTGTTTATGTGTTTCAGTCTGAATTTAGAACTAAGATTTTTCACTCTAGCATCAATAGCAATGAAATTATATGTTTGGATATCCTTAAAGATCGAAAAGTCCGGATTTTGAATATATCTAAGGTTTGGATCTTGGTCTTTGCCTGTGTCCAATTAATTGTTGCTATTTTTTTTTTTCTGGACTTAGATGTGTGTCTGTGTTCATTTTAAAAAGAGTCAGCATAGCTAAAAATTAGCAAAGCAATGCACGAATAAATTATTTGGACTGACCAAAATGTATAACCAATCTCAAATGTCTAAAATACCACATACAAACTAATTAATGAAGAGAAATTCAATCAGATTAAGGGTTTCAAACCACAAATTCAAGTAAAGAAAAAAAAAAGAAGAGTAAAATTGGGAATTAGAGGATCAAAACTAGATAGAAATAGGTAACTCTGCCTTTCCTCGCTTCTCATATGCCATTAATACCCTTTTAAAGCTTTTTTTCTCTCTCTCTCTTGATAATATACAAATATTTTTGCATAATATTAAATACCCATCTCATTTTTCTATGTAAAAAAAATAAAATAAATTATATGGTAGCCATTGACATATTTAAACATTACAATTCATAATGACAATTTATTCTACAATTTGGCTTTGAAATCTGGTTATTTCAGTCTCTCCAGCAAAAATTAAAGGTGGGGTTTTTTGTTTAATTGAAAAAAATATCATTTTTTGTTCATTTTTACCTTCTTTCTTTGTTTTTTTTTGAATCTGAGATGTGTGGGGTTTTTGTTTGGTTTAATTTATTGATGTGTTGAAGGGATTTTAGTTTACAAAATTTAAACTTTTTTTGGTAAGATTTGTGTGTTACCCTTTTCTTGTTATGTAAATATTAAGTCAGAAATGTGAATGGAATTTAATGATGTGAATATTTTTGTCAAGAATATATATATATATATACATAGAATCATATTTCCACTTATTAAAGACAACCTAGTAGTATATTCTGATGTTCATTGACTTTTATCTGGGAAAATAAATGGTTGCATAATTCTATGAAACTTAGAAATTTGAATTACATTGATAGGACACTAGTCGTTCAGAAGAAAATTAACATGACTCGAGTAGTGCTAACAAAAATCCAGAACTCTTCAGTCCTTAAATGAAGAGGACAATGTTTCTTTCGTTGTTAATAAGCTGATCATCCAAGGAAGTAAAAAGGGAAGGAATCATTAATAGCATAAATCTTTCTCTTAATTAGGAAAAAATCAAAAAAGGGTAAGACAAGGAAAAGTTTTGTTTCAAATAAAAAATTAAATTACTAAAACCTAGCAAATCTAGAATTATCATAAAGAATCAAGTAATAAAGGGTTGGCTAAACATACACAACATACCACTCTAAATATATATATATATATATCTGAAGAAAGTAATGAAGAGAAATCAATAATTATATAACATGGATTATGAAATTGATTAATGATAGATTAAAGTAGTTGGAAACACATAGATCATATGAGCTCAACTAAATAAAAAATTAAAGTATAATCACATTGTATGTTGTAGACAATAAAATACTCGTCGAGAAAACAATAATCAAGAACGGAAAATTATAGCAACAATTAATTTTATTATTTCAAATGTGAGTGTTGCAATCTCTATAATTCCTTTGAATTCGCCTTTTCAAATATAAATTTCAAGGGCTTTAAAGCTTGTTCTTGAATCTATGATGAACTTGAACTTGAAATTTATCTTGATCTTGACTTTTATTTGAATTCAAGGGATTCGAGCTTGTTCTTGAATTCGGTGGTCTTGATCTTGATCGTACACACACACACACACACACACACACGCACACGCACACGCACACGCACACGCACACGCACACGCTCACGCACACGCGCGCGCGCACACACACACACACGTAAAAAAAAGAATTGTAACTGAACTAGGAATTGTAATCATATCCAATTTCATAAACCTATATATGGTTTATTGCCCAAACCAAAAAAAAATTATAATTCAACTAGGAATTGTTATCCTACTCAATTTCATATTCATATATATGTTTTATTGCCCAAAAAGAAATTGTAATTGAACTGGGAGAAGGATTCTATCCCACCACATGACATCTATAAATAGATACATTGTCTCCATAATTTTATCTTCAATTAGGGATTGTGAGCCTACGACGAAAAGGGCATACTCAAGATAATTTTCCTTCTTTTTTATTTATTTTCGTCACTTTATTACAGCTTGACATGTTTGTCGTAGAAAATTCATATCTCATTGTAGAAAAATCGAAATCATGAATCGTTTGATTTTTCAGAAACTAGATATTTCGATCTCGAACATACCCGAAATTCAAAATTTAATACCTTCATAATCTTTCTAGAGGAATTTTTGAAGTTAGCTCTAGATTCTGTCATGCTAAAAATTCGTCACTTTTTTACAGCCTGACATGTTCGTCGTAGAAAATTCATATCTCATTGCAGAAAAATCAAAATAATGAACCGTTTAATTTTTCAGAAACTAGACTTTTCAATCTCTAACATATCCAAAATTAAAAAATATAATACCTTCAGAATCTTTCTAGATGATTTTTTGAAGTTAGCTCTAGGTTCTGTCATGCTAAATATTCGTCACTTTTTTACAGCCTGATATGTTCGTCGTAGAAAATTTATATCTTATTGTAGAAAACTCAAAATCATGAACCGTTTGGTTTTTTTAGAAACTAGGCTTTTCGATATCTAACATATCAAAAATTCAAAATGTAACATCTTCAGAATCTTTCTATATGATTTTTTGAAGTTAGCTCTAGATTCTGCCATGCTAAAAATTTTCAGATTTGTGTGACTTACTAAAAATCTCGTGTCTTGACGTAGGAAAAGCGAAATCACAATCCACTTGGTGATTCCTAATCTAGACATAAAGGTCTACAACACATCCAAGATTCAAGATTTAATACCTTTCGAGTCTCAAACATCTTGACGGGTAACAATATCTCCTTCACTTGTATTTTTTTTTTCTGTAGATCAGCAAAAGAAATTTTATATTTTATGGAGGCTACATAATGGAAGGATTTATCACATAAAAATGTGCTTAATGTACATGCCTTAACAAAATAAATAAATAATACTCTCAAGGTGTTCTATGGCCCCGAATGCTTAACCAACTTGACGCTTTACTAGAATACCGTGTAATGCTCCCGCCTTGAAAATAACCTCAATGTTTTACAAGGTCCCGAATGCTTAATCAACTTGAAGCTTTTACTATAATACCGTGTAACGCTCCCCCCTTGAAAATAAACTCGAGGTGTTACAAGGTTCCGAATGTTTAACTATGAAGCTTTACTAGAATACCGCGCAATGCTCCCACCTTGAAAATAACCTCAAGGTTTTACAAGGTCCCGAATGCTTAACCAACTTGAAGCTTTACTAGAATACCGTGTAACGCACCCGCCTTGAAAATAACCTCAGGGTGTTACAAGGTCCCGAATGCTTAACCATGAAGCTTTACTAAAATACCGTATAACGCTCCCGCCTTGAAAATAAATTCAAGGTGTTACAAGGTCCCAAATGCTTGACCAACTTGAAGCTTTAATAGGATACCAATAGGATACCATGTAACGCTCCGACCTTGAAGATATCCTTAAGGTGTTACAAGGTCCTGAATGTTTGACCATGAAGCTTTACTAGAATACCGTGTAACACTTCCGCCTTGAAAATAAACTCAAGGTGTTACAAGGTCCCGAGTGCTTGAGCAACTTGAAGCTTTAATAGGATACCATGTAACGCTCCCGCCTTAAAGATAACCTCAAGGTGTTACAAGGTCCTGAATGTTTGACCATGAAGCTTTACTAGAATACCGTGTAACACTCCCGCCTTGAAAATAAACTCAAGGTGTTACAAGGTCCCGAATGCTTGAACAACTTGAAGCTTTAATAGGATATCGTGTAACGATCCCCCCTTGAAAATAATCTCAAGGTGTTACAAGGTTCCGAATGTTTAACCAACTTGAAGCTTTAATAGGATTCCGTGTAACGCTCCCGCCTTGAAGATAAACTCAGGGTGTTACAAGGTTTCGAATGTTTAACCAACTTGAAGCTTTAATAGGATGTCGTGTAACGCTCTCACCTTGAAGATAAACTCAAGGTGTTACAAGGTCCTGAATGCTTAACCAACTTGAGACATGATAACCCGTGAAAAGACCAGTTTAAGAAGCAAAGGGACAAATATTGTCCACCTTAAGGCATGGAAATTTAAAGATAAATCTGTCGGAACTCTAGCTTAAGGTGAAAAGGGACAAGTGTGTCCACCTTAAGGCATAGAAATTTAAAGATTCGTTGAACGATAAATGTGCAACAAAGCTAGATTTAGGTGCAAAGGGACAAATATCGTCCACCTTAAGGCATGAAAAATTTAAAGATCCTTTTAAATATACACCAGTGAAAAAGTCAACTTAAGGTGCAAAGGGACAAATATTGTCCACCTTAAGACATGAAATTTAAAAAGATCCTTTTAAGTATACATCCGTGAAAAGTCCCAGCTTAAGGTGTAAAGGGACAAGTTTGTCCACCTTAAAACATAGAAATTCAAAGATCTATTGAGGGATAATCCACAACAAAGCTAGCTTAAGGTGCAAAGGGACAAACCTCGCGCACCTTTAGGCATGGAATTCAATTACATACGCATTTGGAGTATTCTAATTACATACTTTAAGTCTTACCTTCATACTTAGAGTATTTGAATACTTCAACCTGTATACTTAGAGAATTTGGATACTTCAAATAATAAACTCGAAGAATATAAAGACTTCAATTTGCATACTTGATATAATTTAGAGACTTCCACCGTACTAATAAGAGATTCATATTTATAAGGGTTTGCCCCTTCCATAGACCCATCAATACTTCGTACAAGTCTAAAGTGTGATGAGACAAAAGATAAAATACATATCGCTTTGACTTTTCTTTGAATTTAAGTGGGAACATTTTTATTTTTGACACTCATGCAACTAAACTTAGAAAATGTTTCTAAGCGCCTACGTACCTCAATAAAGAGGATCAAGTCACAACGTAGTTCTGGTTATTTGAGTGATTATTCTTTTTTTTTGTGGTTGTGCCGTACATAGTTTATACTCCTGCAGGCCAGGAGTGACATGCAGTTTAGGCTCGTACAAGGATCATCCTCTTCCTTTAAGGATAGTATCTCTTTAGAAATTTGGCATTAATAGGACCGATCCTTAGGCCATCAGCATCAACAAGCTTGTAAGAACCATTTGAATATGCTTCTTGTACGACATATGGTCCATCCCACTTTGAGGCAAATTTTCCCCCAGACTTGTGCGAAGTAATGATGGGTCTTCTTACCGCGAGAACTTGATCTCCAAGTTGAAAGCACCTCAAGCGAACCTTCTTATTAAAAGCACGAGATAGACGAGCTTGATAACATTCAAGGTTTTGTTGGGCTTCTAACCTCTTTTCATCAAGTGCTTCTAGCTCAGCAAGACGCAATCGAGCATTTTCTTCCTCAGTGAACCATTCTTGAATAGCAAGTCTTAGGGAGGGTATTTGACGCTCGAGTGGCAGGACTGCTTCAACTCCAAAAGCAAGTGAATATGGTGTTGCTTGAGTTGGTGCGCGATATGTTGTCCTATATGCCCACAAGCTTCTTCCATTCTTTCATGCCAATCCCGTTTGGATTTGGAGACAACTTTCTTGAGTAGGTTGCATAGAGTCTTATTGAATGCTTCAGCAAGACCATTAGCAGCAACATGGTACATAGAAGATTTACGCTACTTAAAGTGAAAAAGATCACAAATATTTTTCATTAACTTGTTATCAAATGGTTTGCCATTGTCTATTATTATATAGCGAGGGATGCCAAAGCGATAGATAATATTTACTCGGATAAAATTTGCAACATTCTCTTTCTTCACCTCTTTAAGAGCGACAGCTTCAACCCATTTTGAAAAGTAATCAGTTGCAGCCAAGATGTACAAGTGTCCACCAGAAGACTTTGGTAATGGTCCTACAATATCCAGTCCCCAAGCGTCAAATGGCCAAGATGCGATGGTTGGGTGCAATACTTCGGGTGGCTGATGAATGAAATTCGCATGAAATTGACAAGCATCATATTTCCTGGCATAATATAAGAAATCTTTCACCATGGTTGGCCAGTAATACCCCATCCTCTCTATGTGAAAATGAAGTTTTGGTCCAGATTGATGTGATAAACATACTCTTGAGTGTGCTTCTTGCAGAGCTTGAATCGTTTCTTCCTCTCCCAAACATCGTAATAACATACCCTCAAATGATATTCTATATAATGTATCCTTGTAGTAAAGGAAACGAGGTGCACGATGACGTATGTCAGTTCTTCTTCATGGATTTTCTGGAAGTATCTGTAACATAGGTAGTCAATGATGGGTTGTTTCCAAACTTCCTTCGCAGCTTCAACCATGGCGATGATATGATCAAGCTTATTTTCAATATATTCTTCCTCATTTGACGGTGGTACTATCCATTTCTGACAGAAAGTTACTTGCGTTTGATCAGGAAGGGTTAGCGTTGAAGGTAGAGTAGCCAATGCATCAGCTTTCTTATTCTTTGTTCGATGCACATGTTGAAGGGTTACATCCCCAAGCCATCTTATCAACTTTTGAGCATAATCATGATAAGGTCGCAATTCAGGCTTTTTTACCTCATAACTTCCTAAGAGTTGATTAATCACCAATTGAGAGTCACCAAAGACCTGTAAATGTAATTGTTTCATGTCAACGGCCATTTCAAGTCCAAGTATCAGTGCTTGATATTCAGCGACATTATTGGAGCAACATTGTTTTAGAGTAAAAGAGAATGGTAGAATCTCTTCTTGTGAAGTGATGAACACCACGCTAGCACCAGCTCCGCCGCGATGTGCAGCCCCGTCAAAGTGCATTTTCCAAGGAGGTTGAACTTCAATTAACATCACATCTTCATCAGGAAACTCATCAGTTAACTCCCAATCATTTGGTATAGGATGGTCTGCTAAGAAATCCGCTAGTGCTTGTCCCTTCACGGATTTTTGAGGGATGTACACAATCTCAAATTGTTGGAATTGGAGGTACCATCTTGCTAGTCGGTCACTAAGGACAGGTTTTGACATAACAAACTTGATGGGATTTGCTCTAGAAATAAGGCAGACAACATGAGCTTGAAAATAATGCTTCATCTTTTGAATTGAGAAGACCAGTGCCAAGCATAACTTTTCAATTGGCGAATAATTTAGCTCATTTGGCGTCATCGTTCTACTTAAGTAATAAAGAGCATTTTCTTTGCCTTCACTATTCTCTTGATCTTACATGGCTCCTACATACCTATCTTGTGCTGCAATGTAGATTATCAATGGTTTTCCAGGTATAGGGGCTGCCAAAACCGGAGGTTTCGCTAGGTACGATTTAATACTGTTAAAGTCTTCGCTACATGTTTGGTCTCAATTAAAAGGAGCACC
Organism: Solanum chmielewskii; assembly: GCA_027704785.1. NCBI lineage: Eukaryota > Viridiplantae > Streptophyta > Magnoliopsida > Solanales > Solanaceae > Solanum > Solanum chmielewskii. Next base: position 5,263,956 of record JAKWIX010000327.1, read on the forward strand.
TTTCTTCATGAGATGACTGAATGGTTGACATCTCCCTGCTAGATTTGAGATGAACCTTCTCAAGTAGGCTAACTTTCCTTGGAGACTTTTTAACTCATGAATATCTCGAGGTTCAGGCATCTTTGATATTGCATCGACTTTGGCTTGATCAATTTCTATTCCTCGATGTCTCACAATAAATCCAAGGAACTTGCCGGAAGAAACTCCGAAGGCACATTTCAATGGATTCATCCTTAGTTGATATCTTCAGAGTAACTCAAACACCATCCTTAAGTCTTTCAAATGCTCACCCCTTTTGCTCGACTTTACTACCAAATAATCAACATAACATTCAATATTTTTATGGAGCAAGTCGTCAAAGATATTTTGCATATCCCTTTGATATGTGGTGCCAGCATTCTTTAAACCAAATGGCATCACTTTGTAGCAATAAATACCTTTTGGCGTGTGAAATGCAGTGAGTTCTTCATCTATTGGTGACATGCGGATTTGATTATATCTAGAAGAACCATCCATGAACGACATTGCCTTATAACCAGTGGTGGCATCAATCATCAACTCTGGAATGGGAAGAGGAAACTCATCTTTAGGGCATGCATTATTGAGATCTCTAGAGTCAACGCAAACTCGAATTTGACCATTCTTCTTCCTCACAGGAACAATACTTGAAATCCATGTAGGATATTTGACCTCACAAATAAATCCTACCTCATTGATTTTGTTTACTTCATTTTCTATCAATGGAATCAAGTCTGGTCTAAAACGTCTTTAAGCTTGTTTAACTGGACGAGAACCATTTTTGACTACCAATTGATGGACCGCTACTCTAGGATTCAATGCAGGCATTTCTTTATAACTCCAAGCGAATACATCTCTATATTCTTTGAGTATATTCATGTAAGCGACTTCTTCATCAATTTCTAGAAACGCACTCAAGTAAGTTGGCTTCGAATCTTCATCAGTGCCAAGATTAACTTCCTTCAAAGGATCTATTGTGATCTTTACTCCTTCTTCAAGTTCTGGTGGAGCATCTTTAGCATCTTCCTCTTCCACAGGATCATTGTCATTGACCGATATATGACCACACGAGACAATATCTTCTACCCCTTCCTCAATCTTCTTTTGAGGCAAAGAATCATACTCATTTTTTATTGTAACATGATTTAAAGAACCTACACTTTCTTCATCTTCCTCGCGCTCTTTGGTTTAAACCACAGTATGAACCTTTGCCTTGAGTTCCTCTTTACAGGAAACCACAAGTTCCACTTGCTGCCTCATCCTAGAAGGAATCAAACTTCCAAAATCCTTTCGAATCAAATGTGAAGCAGGCGTTGCAACTTTAAATAACTTCTCAGGTTCTTGTTATTCTTCTTTAGAGGATCTAACCTCTCAAACACAGAAATTCTTGTTGTTGTTTCACCAAGTCGATCAAAGACAGAAGGCCTTTTATTGGGAGCAGTGACGTCATCTTCAAAAGTTATATGATTATTACTGGCCCTTTTTCTGGAAATGCGAATTGGCGGCGGCTGGCTATAACCTAGGCCTTCACGCGCTTTCCTAGTTGTATTTTCTGATGGGAGTTTCCCTAGCGCTGATGGCTCGCTAGGGTTGTATCCTGCCTTCACAAATAACTTGTAGGCATTGGGATCAAAACCTTCTCTTGTGCGCTTTGTAGGAGAGCCATATCTAGCACCTGATCTTGAGCAACTGACTTTTCTGACAACTTTGAAGACAAGTTTATTGCATCAATCCGTCTGATAGGAAGAGTTAGCCCTCTTAATGCATTTTCTTCAAGGTTAGATGGTTGATCTTGTTCTTTCTTCGCTTTTGGAACATAGCAAAGCCTAGAAGTCTGCTTCTTCTTTGAAGACAAGATCTTTCCTTCATTAAGAATGGGACAGGAGTCTTTAGTGTCAATTTTCACCTTTTCGATAGCTGCATCAATTCTTTTGCTTATGATATTATCAATTTTGATTGATTTGACGTCATTGGATTTGACCCATTTAACAACATAACTTCTCAAATAGAATTTCGCATCCGCAAAGTGAGTCTCCACTTCGGTGAAAGGATTATCATCTGCAACTATTTTTCTTTCAATTTCACCTTCAAGATATTTCAAACATTGATAGTAAGAGGATGAGAAAATTCTATTCTCATGTACCCAAGGCCTGCCAAGTAATATATTGTATGATGTCTTTGCATCAATCACATGCATCCATGCGCTTGATCGCAAATCTCCCATGTGGATCTCTAATTTAATAGAGCCTATGGACCTCTGCCCACCTTGATTAAATCCTTGTATCAACAGACGACTTTCACTAAGTTCCCCAGTCGTGATGCCAAGTTCTTTCAATGTGTGGATAGGCAAAATGTTGACTCCAGATCCTTCATCTATTAAGATTTTATTTATCTTCTTCTCTAGCACATGACCCACCATATACAAAGGACGATTGTGTAATGTTTCACCAAATAGAAGATCGTTATCTGTAAATGTGATTTTAGTATCACAGACATGTGCTTCTTGGGAAGAAAGTTCAATAGATTTTTTAGAAGATGAAAGAGATATCATTTCTGAGATTTCCCTTGTTTCTTTTTCTTCTTCCCAGGAGACACTTTTGGTGAGGATTCACTCGTTGTTCCTTCTTTTACAGTAGGAGGCACCTTCATTGTTTGTTCTTTGATGCCTCGACATTGCCTTGAGTAGACTTTGTGTCGAACGAGCTTGGAAAGAATTCCTCTAGAGTCACAAGACGTCGAGGTTTTTGGTAGTGATGCACTTAAACCTTTGCCCTTTTGGGGCGCTTGATTGATTTTTGTTTCTTTGATTTCTTCACCATTTTTCCTCTAACCGGTTGCTCGGATAATTCTTTTCGTAAGCTTGACTTGTTGCGTCTTCGCCTAGTTACAAGAATCGAACCCTCATCACCATCTATGTCAACGTCCTGGTCTACTGGCTCTTCTTTATGCTTTTCAGAGATATATATTTGGACCTGATCCAGTGACCCAAACGTGATAGAGGTTTGGTTAGAACTAGACTTCTCATCATCAAGGATAATTTTATTTTCGCTAGCCAATCACATCACTCTATCCTTAAAGACAAAACATTTTTCAAGAGGATGACTCACAAGTCTGTGATACTTGCAATAATTTGGGTCATCAGTTTTTCCAGCTTCATCGGGTCGCTTCATCTCTGGCAAGTCAATGAGCTTTAACTCAAGCAATTCATCAAAAATTTCAGAAACGTCAGAATCCAAGAAGGGATGCTTTTTTTCTTGCATCTCCCTTAGCGTCAACTTTTGATTTGAACGTGCTTGGTAAGTCGTTCTCACATTTTGTCTTACGCCCTCATTCGTGGTGAACTTTGCGGGTGACACGAATGAGGGCGTAAGACAAAATGTGAGAACATGCTCGCATCTCCATCTAAAAGTCCTTCTATCCTATCCATAAACTTGTCAATTCGAGATTCTTGGTGTTGTACATGCTTCGTCAATCCTTCAACCAACTTCGTCAGATTTGCGAGTTGTTCCTCAAGAAAGAAAGCAGCAGTAAATATCGTTTGCATGATCATCGGAGATGCAGGAGAGTAACATGGATTGTCGCGTAAGTTAATTTTCAGTGGACTCACGTTACGCGATATACGTGGAGATGATTCATAAGTTGAATCACAGTTCTGCCTTGTGGTAGAGTTCTTGGAACCAGATTGCTCAAGTAGAGCCAATGTCTTCTTGATCTTTTCAGCAAGACTACTTCCTCCTTCTAGAGCATTTGTGGAGGAACTTGCTCCTTTTGGAGTCGAAGACCCAAAAACAGGAGTTGAAACAGACGACACTTGAAGCGTTTGTTGTCCTAGTGTAGCAGCCTTGCTTCTCGTAACAGCTCCAAAACTTCCAAAGGTAAACACCAAGGATGTCTTCAACTTCAGTAGAGAACTTGGAGCTAGTGACCTTAGAGGCGGTTGATCGAGAGTTATTGTTCATGTTGTTCATGGAAGTCATCTTGATATTTTTTGACGTTTGAAAAGTTGAGATGAGAGGTAGAGATTGTCCCACTGGGCGTGCCAGAATTTGTAGACAATAAAATTCGCGTCGAGAAAACAACAATCAAGAACGGAAAATTATAGCAACAATCAATTTTATTATTTCAAATGTGAGTGTTACAATCTTTATAATTCCTCTGAATTTGCCTTTTCAAATATAAATTCAAGGGCTTTAAAGCTTGTTCTTGAATCTATGATGAACTTGAACTTGAAATTTATCTTGATCTTGACTTTTATTTGAATTCAAGGGCTTCGAGCTTGTTCTTGAATTCGGTGGTCTTGATCTTGATCGTACTTGAACTTGAATGCTTGAATTCTTAAACTTGTAGCTTTGTAGAGAATTAAATGGTGTTTGTACCACAGAGTTTCTCTAGCTTCTTGTTTAGAATTTTCTGTTCCTTTTCTGAATTATGAGGACCCCTATTTATAGTTTTAAAATAGAAGAGTTGAGATTGGAATATGATTCCGTTCAGCCAATCAGATTGAAGTGGCATGGCATTTGGGCTTTATGGAGCAGACTTGTCATCTTTGACACATGTCATAATTCTATTGGTTTTCTTATTTGACTTGGCATGCCACATCATCTGCACATGTGGCGCCAAGATGGGCTCTAGAAATGAGATGAGATTAGGTTTAACAAATTGGGTTCATCCAGTGTAGCCCAAATCAATTAATTTAGCCTTTAATTAATTCATATTTATTGGACTTAAATATTTAACTCAATTATATCAATCCACAATATTTATTTGGATTAATATATTTATGAATTCAATATAATCCGAATCATTTAATAAAATTTAAATGATTACATATGTATATGAATTTAATGTTTAAAAATGAAAGTTTACTTTTTTCTGGAGTTTGTCCTTATCTGTTGTTGTGGAATAGAATTTGGATTTAAAGGGGAAAAGGGTCAGATCGGGTCAGGTGATTTTGGGCCAAATAATTGAATCGTTTTTGTCCAAATTTCATTTCAAAGAGAACAGGTTTTTGAGTTCTAAAAATAGTAAGATGATGTATTTGGAATGAAATAAATTATGTATCTAATCGATTAATAAGCTTCTTGATTTTGTAAATGTGAAATAATTATATACTTATCGAAAATAAGACTAATTGCAGTGCTAATTAAAACTTTGATTAGTTTAAGAAAAAAATAATAAGATAAGTATTAGTGTTGACACCATGTTGGCCCTCCACAATTTAGTTAATTTTCAAGCTTCTTTAATTTCAAACAATTTAAAATAATTATTTAAGAATCTTTCAAAATCATTTTCGAGACAATTTGGTCATTTTTCTATAAAATATATATATCTTCAATAAAGACAGCTTTACTGAAAATAGAGTAATAACTACTCTCTTTATTTTGGAATAATAATTATTTTTTCTATTAAAAAATTATTTTATATTGTTAAAGTTAAGAAGCTTGATAGTTAATTAAATACGTAATTTATTTCTCTTGCAATTAATATTGTTAAAGTTAAGAAGCGTAATACAGCTGGAGCGTGCTTGGCACGAGACCAAAGACACATGGAGCTTCCAAAGGCAGCCATGGTGTGGTTCTGTCAAATTTCTTTGTTTCTTTTGAATTTCGTTTCAAATTCGTACTATTCCAACTCACTGGAGTCTGAGCCTCTAAGAAATTTTCGAAAAAATGATTCCTCCCACATTGAAAATATTCTCAAAATTTGAAGATTTTTGGGTGCTATAAAAAGCCCCTTTCTTCACTATTTAAAGGGCGGATTTTGCAACGAGAGAGGACCCAAAAAAGCGTTGGGAAATCTTGGTTCAAAAGTTTAATATTAGCGGTTGTTCGAGTTGAAAGTAATGGTGGTGTCGTCTTCCCTACTCGTCTTTTTGGTTTGCTTCCCACAACCAAGTAACTCTTTCTTTTCCTTTTCTGTTAGTTGAATTTCACTCTATGTGTCAAAGCTGATTTAAGTCTGTTTGTGTGTCTTAATCTCTATATATCGATGAAATTTTTTTTGTGATGAACGTTTGAATTTTCCTTATGTTGTTTGAGTTTGTTATCATATAACTGCTTAAAAAAATTATTATTCTATAGATTAGGATGAATCATAAGAATTTTCTTGTTTTTAGACTAGGATGAATCATGTGATTAGAGAAGGCTATGGTATTGCTGATATGATTTAAAGTTCTTTTGAGATTTATTTTTTCTTTTTTTTCTGTGTAATATGAACCTGTTTAGGATTAATAGCAAAATTTACTTGGTTGGTTTTGTTTTGAATTACATTCTCAGATTAGATGGAAAACAACCTAAAAAGATATTAGTCTTGCTAGTTGTACAACCTTGTTTTGTGTTAAAAATTAGTTATCTTTGGGATTGCTCGTTATCATTTTCCAAAAAGATAGGCTTCGACAAACAAAAGCTTATATCATGGCTTTTACGCGTCCTAAAGTCTATTGATTCACTATCTTTAGACCCCTGCTTGAATTTGAGTACAAAATTTCTTGAAAGTTACCATTAATTGCAATATGGCGGTATCATCTTATTTTCTGCTATCTGTTTGTCCCGGATAAGTTTTAAGGTTTCAACTTAGATGTGGTATTAAATGTCAGTTTGTTTACGTGAGCTTAATTTTATTCGAGGTTGAATTTTGAATATTCATTATGGGTTTAACTTTGAGACATAGAGCTTAGTTTAGCATGAGTTATTTATTTTCCAGTTTAGCAATATCGATTGCTTATTATATTCACTGCTCAGGGCCAGGTAATTCCCCTTCTATGTTGTTGCAATCCGATAGCTAAGTTTGTATGTGTAAATTCAGCATTCTAGGTTGATTAGTAGTTAGTAGTTATTGTCTTCATAATAAAAAGAATAGTGTGAGATAGTTATGGCTTCCTCTCTGTTAATTTAATATCAGCATTTGCTATTGTCGTAGGATAAGTTTAATCAATGTTGAATGGAGTTAGAGTTGTGATTTTCCTGTTCAAGCATTTTAGTTGTCAAGCTGATATGCGTGATTGTTTCGTTTCTTTGATTTGAAAATCTTTTGAAGTGTTGTTATTCGTGATGGAATTGTTGTATCTTCTTGTGCCATGGTTACCTCTATCTAGTCTTAATGATGATTGAAAAAGGTTTATTGTCGGTTTAGTTTAGTTACCTCTCCGTTTTATACATTCAAGTTTACTCGTCTTAATTTCCTAACCCGAGTATGGTGTCCATGTTATTTTCTTTCCAGCAGTTGTTTTGCTCCAATGTATCAGCATGTTCTTTCCTTCCCTTTCTGTTATTATCCTTTAGTTGGTATTAATGGTTGTTTTATGCACCGCCTTGTCTGGTTGTATTTCAATGTTGGTGGGTTTTTTTATTTAGTTCTTGTAAATACATATAAGTTTCCATCATTTACATTCTGTGAAAATTATAAAGATTAGGCTTACTGAAATCATCTTAGTTGAATTTATTTGATGAGGATGCATGATGGATTAGCTGGATAAAGTACAATTTCGCTTAAGTTATCTATTTGAGTCTGGCTAATTTACACTCTCTTTTTAATTGATTTTTTGATAATTTAGAGAATGTTTCTTTTACTTAGTCGAGTCGATAAATCTATACATGTGCTTCTAGTTACTGTCATTCTTATTAGATTTTGGAACCCTTGTTATATAGTTGTTGTTTTTTGCCTTAAGTTTTTGTCAAAGCCTGATTTCTCCTATCTGTACTATAAATGCTAAGTTGGAAAACTGTTGATTTGTTGTTTTAAGATGAAACCTTGTTGGTGGTATGAATTTAAGATTGCCCTGTCTAGAGGATGAATGATAAAAAGAGTTTGAGTCTGTTTATGTGTTAGATTCAGCTGTTGATGCTCTCTTGTATTAATCATGGTTCGGCGCATTTCTTATCTTTAAATTAGTTTGATTACTTTGCTCTAGGTAGATACAAGGTTAATTTATTTTCCCCATTTGTTTGAACTCTCTAAGCAAGGAATGATGTCTTTTATCACAATTCTCATAAGCATCTTAAGTTATAGTTTAATTTGATCTTGCTCCGTATTGGTTCTAATCCTTTTTCCTCATTTTCTTTGCATGAACTCACTCGTTTGAGTCCATTTAGACTTTCCATTCCCTTGCGTTCTCTTCTTTTTGAGTCAAATCTCTACCAAGTTACAAAAGGAAAGCTGATATATTGGGTTAAAACCTTATAAATCAGCAGTAGCAGCAGTCTCAAAGGGATTAAATTGAGAATTTTGGATTACAAAAAGTTCAATTTATACAATAACAGGTTGCAGCAATCCCAAAGAACTAAAACAAAGGGATTTTGGACTTTGAAAGTTCATTTTGAACAACAACAGTCACCCAGGACAAAAAATGGGAATTTTTCTTTAGACTTTGAAGTTCAATTTGATCGCGGCAGCAACAAAGAACATTTAGGTCAAGGGCCTAGATCCTTGCTATTTATTTTCTTGATTTATGTCCTTAATTTATTTTGGAAATGCTAACTTTTTTTCCTCGTTAATTATTTCATAAACTCAGAGTATAACTGTCAATATGGGCTAGCCCACCCCATCTGGGTGAATCTATACAATTGACATTTTACGAGTCAGGTTGGGCTAGCCCATTTATTGTTGGAAAAATTGTATATAATAGCAAATTAATAACCTAAAATAAATGGAATAGCTAGGGTTTGATTTAATTGTGCTCCATAGTAAATATTAGCTAAAATTTGTCAGCGTCTCTCTCCCAGAAATCTCGCTCGCCACTCTCCATTCTCGCTCGCCTCTCTCGCTTTATACACAAAAGTGTATAATTCTGTTTCTGTTTTGTGTAAAGCGAGAAAAAATTGTATATACACATGCAAAAATATCTATCTTCGTGTTATACACTTAATTATACCATTTACAAACATTTTACTTCAAATATTTCAGAGAAAAAGGCCAACAAATTATATAATTGCGGTGAAATACAATTTTCTCTAGCTTTATACAACAGAAGTGTATATATTGTGTTTCTTTTTTTGTATAAAGCGAGAGAAAAAAACATATATCTTCTTGCTATACACTTATAATTATGCAATATACATACATTTTAATTCGATTCAACTGTATGCAAAGCAATTTTTATAAAAATATTGCAGCGAAATAGGCAGTGAATTATACAATTGTGCATTATACAGTCGCAGTGAAATAGAATAGCGAATTATAAAATTCCAGCGAAATAGGCCAGCGAATTATACAATTTAGGTCAGTGAATTATACAATTGTATATGTATAGCGAATTATACAGTTTTATGTTTGCTATGGAGCGCAATTATGCAAACTTTGTTATAGCATACAAATATGAATTTTTTGTTTGCTATATGTGAAAGTTGCCCTTTTTTGTTTGGGCTAGAAAATGGTTGGCCCAGCCTACAAATACGTGCCCTACAGACTTTGCTGGGACATCCCACTTTTTAAAAAATTATATTTTTTTATAAATTATAATTTAAAAATATTATCATAAATATCGATAAAATAATATTACATGATGTTAATATTACTACTTGTTAATCAAATTTACAAATAAAATTGTCTTTATAAAATATTTATTAAGTTAAATTACCATTTCAAAAAACAAAAAAAATTATTAAGTTTTTTTTTGAAGTAAAAGTATAAATATCTAAATAGAAATATAACTTAATTGTTTTGAGTTTGGACTCTCTTTAATTTTAAATTTTAGTAATATATTATATTTTTAAATTAAATTTTATTGACCCACGGGCTGGTCCAACAAATATTTCCCAAGCTCACAAATCGTCAGACTTATTTTGATCGGGCTAAAAAGCTCTTTTCTTAAATAGGCTCCAAAAATCTTAGCCCAATCCTATTAAATTTCGGGCATAACGGGTCTAGCCCATATTAACGACTCTAACTCAAATGAATCCTTTGGAGGTTTTCTAATGGCTCTTCTATTTTGTGATTTGTTTATTTAAGTATTCAAATTTTTAAAACCTCTTTTAAGTTAGGTAATCTATGATTCAAGACTAACTTGAGAATTATCCATATTCTTTCATAGTTAGTATTTAACTTTCAAATCCATATTTAAGTGACTGTGTTGATTATTCGACTCAAAAACTTAGACTTGGATAAATTGTTAAGTTAGAATTTTCTCATTTGCAAAAATAAGTAAATAAATAAGATTTTTCAAGTAATCTAAGTTTTCTTTTAAAAATAGCCAAACTTTTAAATCCGTCGGTCAATTGCCTATTAGCGGATTCTCTAAGATGCCTAACACTTTCTTAGAGGATTAGGTGAACCCTTTCCCAACTCCGCTTTTATTCAAAAGATGTTTTCTTTCAAAAATTCTCTTTTAAAATGGTTTTCTTATTTTTTTTTTCCCCAAAAAAAAGGTGGCGACTTCCAAATTACTCATTTTTTTAAAAAAAAAATAACAAAATTTGGCAAAGTTGCGAAATCGACTGCGAAACCTTTAGTTTTCGAAGTCGAGTCGTAATGATTAGGTTAAATTTATTTTTTTAGACAAATTTTTAAAATATTTATAAAACCCCAGAGTCGTACAAAAAATATAGAAATATATAATTACTTCTAAAAAGCAAAAAAAACCAAGTCTCAAAACATTTTTCGATTTTTCAAAAATAATTATTTTCAGTTGTTTAAAATTTAAGAAGTTTAAAAATTAATCAAATCGTGAAGGGCCAAAATTAGGTGTACCACATAGAAATTTAAATTACGTCGATAACCGTTCAGAAGCAGATTAACAACAAGAAGACTAGGAAACACGACTCGAGCAGCACTATCAAAAATCCAGAACTCCCAGTCATAAACAAAATAATTCAAAACTTAAAATAACACAACGACAAGTAGATACTATACTTGCTGATGAATTCTAATATGTTTTAATTTGAATTACAGCCTGCAATGCCTTTTAACTACTAAAAAATGTGACACTCTACTCGAATAAGAAACAGTCAAACAATTAACGGTTAATTTTTTCATATTTACAGTCTCACACTTGTTTTACTCGAAAATTTAAAAGAAAATGACTAAGTTTCAAAAAAATTGACTAAACTTATGATTTGAAGAGAAACAATTTTTCAAAATAGAATTAGAAAACTTAAGGTTTTTCAAAATACTTAAATAGATAAAATCAATTGAAATAAAAGAGTTCGAGTTCAATGTACATTTCGAGAAGGTGTTAGGCCTACGAATGTCCGCTAAGTTCGGTTGACCAGCAATATGATTAAAATGACTTTTCAACTAACATTTTTAAAAAAAAATTAATCAAGTTTGGAGATAAAAATAATTTTAAATTGCTACCTTTAATGGAAAGACTTGGCATAACTTCTATTAGGACAAAGTAATCATATGTAATTAAATAAATAAATAAGTAAATGATAAATATTTCGAAATAAGAAAAGTTATCTTAGGAGACTTAATCAAATTCACCATATGAAACAAATAAAGTTAATCAATCAAATAACAAATAAATACAAGAGAGAAGGGATATCAAATTTGGGCCTTTGGCCCATATTCATGAACCTTTCCTAATACTAGATATCAAAATGAGCAACTTTCACATATATCAAACATAAAATTCATATTTGTAAATTGCTGCAATTCTTCCTGAATAACCTAGAAAATCTATAGACTAGTTTGTATAATTGCGCTACATAACAAACATAAATATGTATATTTCTCAATACTTATACAAAAAAAATAGTTGTATAATTCGCTATACATATATAAAAGAAAGCAGTTGTATACAAAAGATCAATTGTATAATATGTGTATGTATAAAACGAGAAAGATAGAAAGTCAAAAGAAAACTGGGCAGGAGAATAATTGTATTGTATAATTATAAGTGTATAGGACGAAGATATATGTATTTGCATGTGTATATACAATTCTCACTCGCTTTATACAAACAGAAATGCAATTTATACATTTCGTTTCTATTTGTATAAGCGAGAGAGGCGAGGGTGGTGAGAGAGATTCGGGAGAGTGGCAAGCGAGATCTGGGAGATGGAAGAGAGGGGAAAGAAAATATATGTATTTATACAATTTCCTCTCGCTTTATACGATACAAAAGCATTTTATACATTTGTATTTGTATAAAAAGCGAGAGAGACGAGCGAGATTCCACCGAGGAGAGCAGTGAAAATAGCAATAGTTTGATATAGGGTACAATTAAATCAAAATATATTTATAGCATTTAATTTGAATTAATAGTTTGTTATTATATACAATTTCCCCTATCAAAATTATTGGTTTTGGCCCATTTGAACTATCCTTTAATCCTGCAGTAATTTCAAGTGGAGTTTGGGCCCATTTTCACCAAATTACACAAACCACATGCTTTTAAGGTAAAATACCAATTTATCCTCTTAAAAGTTTATATTTACAGAAATTACTCAAACGAATACAATAATATAAGTGTTGATACATTAAAAAGAGGGTCGGATATATTAAAGGCCCAAAAATAAAAATGTTGATACATTAAAAAGAGGGACGGATACATTACATTAAAAAGAGGGTCGAATACATTAATGGAGGGTCCGGATACATAAATAGCCAAAAACTCAAAGCACTGATACACTACAAAAAGGGTTGGATACATTAATGTCTTTTTTGACTTAAGAGAAACATGAGGAATTTCAGAGATTTATAAAACTTATAGGGAACAATGATAATAAGTAAACTAAAAGATATAATTTCTGTAATTATTCCAAATTTTATTGTCCTTGGATTTTTGGCCCACTTCCCTGTATATTCTGCCTATGTTGGTGTATACTATTATATACGACCTGTATCTGACACATTTTGGGCTTACGGGACTCGAGAAGTCAATCTCCAACCTTGTATGGCTTTCTAGACACCTGTTCATCAATTTCAAAGGCTAACCAGCTCGAAGGGAAGGGTTTGAGCCTTGGTGGCTCAACAAGAAAATGCAAACCGAGGAGATAAAGTCCACGAGGACTCAAAAGGAGTTTCACAAGTGGAGGAAAGGAGTTAATACACAATCTAACTTATATATAAATACAAAAGAGTAAACCAACCTACTGGGAAATATGAATTTTGACCCAAGAAAGTACAAATTCACATATAAGGGAATTTTGACCCAAGAAAGTACAAACCTCAAGCAGAAAAGGGGCAAAAAAAAAAAAAGAAAAAAGAAACCTAGTAAAGGGTCCTTGTTTTGTAAGCCGTGGAATGGGCTGGGTTGGACAATGCTGGAAAAATGAGAAATGAAACTGGATTCAAGAAAGGAAATTTTTTAAAATGTCAATATTTTAACATTTAAGAGTGTTCATTAGCAACACTTTCAATATTTAGTAAAAATGTCAAAATTTTAATTTGTTGTGTATCTTATTTATGTTTTTATTATCTGTTTTTATTTGAAGAATACAATTAAAAGGTAAACATCACTTAATTTTCTCATCAGTTACATTTTCAAATAAAACTCAAACTTTGTTCTTTTTTTTCTCCATAATCTTAACCTTTTTTTTATTAGTTTGTATTCATTCAAATAGGTATGCCAAATGAATATATAGTTATTTAAGAAACATGTTTGTATTCATATATTTTTTTCATGTGTATTTATTTGTTTCTTCGAAATCTTGTATTTCGTATTCATTTCAGTGTGTATTTCATTTGTAATTCTATTTATTCTAGTTTTTTATTTAGAATATTGTATAATAATATATAAAATTCTTATCATTTACAATTTCGAAAAAAAATATCATTTTTCATTCTATTAGATCAACTTCCCTTTGTTATGTTTTCATTATAATTGTATACCAATAATTTTTATAATTTATGTGCTCTCTTTACCATTCAAATTAAAATTGATTTTTTCTTTCTTTTAAACTACAAATTGTATTTCGGTGATCAAAATTGTATTACTTGATTGTCATATATATATAGACGTATCTCAATATATATGAATATGATTTATGAAAGGGTACAAGATTTTGGGGGAGGGGGGGGGGGGGCAAATAGCATACTTGGTGGAAATAATATATCTGTTGAGTAAGATATAATATTCTAAATTAATTAATACAAATTGACTATGAAAGAAATAAAAATACAATATTCTGGAAAACAGATACCATACATAGTAAAATAATATAATCAGGATATAATATTCTAAAAAAAATACAAATTGACTGTTAAAAAATAGGATACATTTATGCTTAAAAAATACAAATTCATATGAGATACGTATTTAATGACTACAAATAAAAAATAAATACAATTTTCTTAACAAAAATTCAAATGATGAGTAAAAGAAAAATAATTGACAAACAAAAATTAATATTAACATTATTCTGATATGAATACATTTTCGCAACCTTCTTTCTTTGACTCTCTCTTTCTTTATGTTCCTTGTTTACAATTCTTTTTACCAAATTCAAATCTAAATCTGTGTTTATTTGTGAATTAATAACCCTATAAGCAAAATTCGAAATTATTAAATATGAATATACAAAAAAAAGAAAAATCAAACAATATATTATGTATGAATGCTTATGTGGATTACTACAAATTACAATCTTCTAAATCTCAAATATTAAAATAAAATCATAAAAATAGTGTTTCAAATACTAATATTCTGAAATGCATAAATATTTGATGAGTATGTTAACAAACTCATATAAAAATCGAAAAAATGATGAAAAATCTGTAATACATACAAAATTCAATATAATTTTTTATTTCGAAAATAGAATCTCATGAAATCTCGCAAAATAAATGATGATTTCAAAAATACCTTTATGTATTGAGAGATTTTTTGAGTCAATCGGTAGATCTAAACAAATTGATATGAACTTGGATAATTAGTTCTTCTTCAACAATGAGAGGGAATAAAGGTGAAAATAGTAAAAGAGAAAAAAAAAAATTGAAAATCTTAAAGATGGAAATAAATTTAATGGTATTAAAGTCTAGAAGAAATCTAAATGGGTAGTGAATATATTTAATGTTGCACTGTTTTGAGAAATAAAAGGAAAGACAAATAATAGTATTTGGATACAAATTATTTTTATGATATTGATATTTTGACATTTTGAATAAATATTTTAAAAGTGTAGATAATTTTATTAATTAAGTTAGGAATTGTGACTAGTTTACTAATTTTTCCTTCAAGGAATAAGGAAATTGACGAGTGGGCTCGAAATACGGCCCAAATTCTTGGTCTTAAAATGGGTTGAAGACAGAGATTACATTTGGCTTCAATTACAATAGATATTAATTACACAAATTAAAGAGGTAACCACAATGAATTAAATTCAGAAGATTCAGCTAGAATTTAAATCGGAAGAATTGATATAATTAATTTATGAACTTCTTTAGGATGTGTTTGGTATGAAGGAAAAAATTTTCCTGGAAAATAAATAGATTTTTTACTTATTTTCTCATGTTTGGTTGGTGAGTAGAAAATATTTTCCAGAAATGATTTTTAATGTTTGATTTATGAATGAAAAATGTTTTTGAGAAATATATTTTATTTTTACTGAAATAAAAAGCAATTTTTGAAATTGAAAATACTTTTTTAAAAATAATTTTTTTTTTGGGGGTGAGGGGGGTGAGGGAAGGGAGATAGGGGTGAAAAAATAAAATTTAAAGTTGAAATATTTTTTAAAAATAAAATACTTTTTTTGGGTGGGGCTGGTAGGGGACTGGGAGGGGGGGTAGGGGTGAAAAAATAAAAAATTGAAGTTGAAAATATAAACTGAAAACGAGTTTAATTTTTTTGGATGGGGCGGGGTGCTGATCGTTGTCGTGGGGAGGGCGATGTAAGAATTTAAAAAAATGAAATTGCAAATATTTTTTTGAAATTGATTTTTTTTTAAAAAAAATGTAATTTGAAGTTGGATGAGGAGTTTTGGAAAATATTTTCCTAAACTTTAGAAGGGAAATCATTTTCCTTAATTTTGAGGAAAATAAATTGATTTGGAAAATATTTTTCACAAGTTTTATTCCAACCAAACATGAGAAAATTGGAAAATATTTTCCGGAAGATGTTTTCCTTCATACGAAACACACTTTTAATCTTAATGAAATAGTTAACTTACTTATAAACTAATTTATTCAGTAAAACCAAATCCTTCGAGACAAACCTTCAGATATTCTTAGAGTATACTAATTAGATGTAAAATATATTTATTACTTAAAAATAAAATTACTTAAAAATAACTTGAAGGTAACTATATTTTAAAATAAAATTAATTATTTTAAATCGTTTGAAATTAAAGAAACTCAAAAATTAATATATACTGTGGAGGTTCAAAATTGAATGTCAACGACACTATGTTCTTCTTTCTACAATAACTTCTCTCTTTCATTACTTCATAACATATAAATTATCACCAAATAAATTAGGAAGAGTGTTTGTTTCCTCCGATCCGTAGATTTTCTATAAACCTTTTTAGTGGACTAAAATCTATATATGTAATGAGAAAAAAAAAATGAACATTCAAGGAAAATATAGTTTTTGTAGTTAAGAGAGTTTTGACGAAATTTTCTCATCCATATTGATATGAAAAATAAATGTAATGATGGCTTCTTATCATCTAAACAAGCCTTTGGCGCATGGTTAGTTAATTAACAATTTATCTCATTTGAGGTGTAGACCACTATAATCCTTTATATATTAAGCTTTGAAGTGATGTAACTTTGTTAGTTAAATTGTGGTCTAAAACAATCTTTAGATATTTGTGTGGTTATAAATCATTTTATAAAGGGAAATTTTAAAGTTAAATTCTTACTAAATATAGAAATTTGTCATTTTTTTAACCGAAAAGAATATGAGTCATATTAAGCAATTTAAACAATATCCTATCACTATCCAATGGATGAGTTTCTACAACTTCTAAATCAGCATTCCAACACAATTTAACCCTCGTACTTACATATAAACATAGGGCTTGTGCTATACAATAGAAACCACCAAACCCAAAATGTATAAATGTGTCTCTTGCTTACTCATTGTCTCAACCAATTCTCAATATATTTCTCAAATTGCATTTTCCTTTCTCTATGCACTTTAAGCGTTTGTTTGAAACTTTCTTCCTTGTAACAATGCTGCTTTTGTCCACTGGTTTCTCTTCTTTCTTCACATTATTTAATTTTATCATATAGTTTTATAATATTAGCTCTACGTCAAAACTTAGCTCAATGGGAGAAGATTGTCCAATTTATGTTAAGAGTCTTAGTCCTCTCGTTCATTCAATCACCTCCAATGTGAGAGTACTCTTTTTTCATAACCTTCCATGCAAACCCAAACACGATCCGACACTAAAGCGTGAACAGTTTATTCGAAAGTTCGATATTATATTTTTTGATTCTAATATTACGATATATCAGTTTTGGACTTGACACAACCCAAATATTAGCTAAAAGCACTATAACAAAAGAGACATTACCAAACACGATTGAAGCATGAACAATTTATTCGGAAGCCCAATATTATATGTCTTGATTCTAATATCATGATATATGAAATTTGGACTTAACACAACACCGGATATCATATGTTTTTATTCTAATATCATGATATGTGAATTTTGGACTTAATTAAGACAACCTAAAATTAGCTCAAAGCACTATAACAAAAGAGACATTACTCAAACACGATCCGATACTGAAGCATGAACACCTGATATCATATGTTTCATTCTAATATCATGGTATATAAATTTTGGACTTAAAACAACCCAAAATTAGCTCAAAGCACTATAACAAAAGAGACATTATCCAAACATGAACCAATACTGTAGCATGAACAATTTATTCGAAAGCCCGATATCATATGCCTTAGATTCTATTATCATGACCAGTGGCAAAGTCACATACAATTCATCGGAAAATTATACTGCATAGCTAGATAAAAATATATTTCATGTATACATTTAACTTCTTTATATACCGACACTCCTTAATTAAAATTCTGGCTCCACCATTGATCACAATATATGAATTTTGGACTTAACACAACCCAAAATTAACTCAATGCACTACACAACAAGGAGAAATTTAGTCACTTACATTTTTTGCGACATTTATATAGAGTATTGATTAAACTATACAGTTATATTAACTATCCTAGTTATTTCATCCACAACCAATGTAGGAGTCTTCTTTCATCATTTATAACATGTGTTATGGACAAAAATTGTGCCACCGTTTGCCAGACTGAAGGCTTAGTCGGCGGCAACTGTTGTGGCTTCCATCGCTGTTGCTTTTGCACCAGAAACTGTTAGAACATATAATGTTTTTAAATGAAATACTCATCATCCATGATAAGTAATGATGTTATATCAATAAAAAGAGACTAGATAGTTCGTATTTACTACTCCATCCATGATAATTTTTGCTCACATATAATATCAGCAAAAATTATATGTGAGGATTACACTCGTGAATGATGATCGTCTTCTCCAAAGCCCCCACCCTTGATCATCTTCTCCAAACCACCCCCTCCCCAACTCCAATCGTCTTCTCTAAATTCCCCCCCCCGGCCCACAACCCCCAATCGCCTTCTCCAAATACACTTTATATCTCAACCCCCAATCACCTTCTCCAAACCCCCCCCCAAACAAACAAATCCCCGTTCTCACGCAACTATCAACTATCAACGGGTTTGTCGTACTCACTATGCCTTGTAAGCAAAAAGTGTTAAAATGACACAGTTAGATTCTACCTGAGGTGTTTACAATGAACATGCCTCGGTTAAGGTGTCTAAATGAAATATTGTGCCAACTTTAGGGAGCCACCAATAAGTAAGGTTGAACCTCTGTTGAAATGATAATAACACAATATTTTCCGACCCTCCTAAAAATGAAGCAACCTGCATATGGTGCGAACATTGTTGATAACTTGAAACCATTTCATACTACATCGTAGAATGGTTTTCGATGATTTTTTTTTTCAGTACCAAAAAACAAAATAGAGGCTCAGATTTGCTATTTTGTCATCATATATCAGAGACAAGGTGAAGACCCAAGTTTTCACATTTGCACAATTATCTTCATGGCACTACAAGCTAATGCACCAGCCGGGAATCGAACCCGGGTCTGTACCGTGGCAGGGTACTATTCTACCACTAGACCACTGGTGCTTGATATTATAAATATCCAACGTTGAATATACAATCAATACTGGCTGATTCAACTAGTGCTTCTATGAATGATGATCCATATATGGAATTAACACTGGCTTATTCCAAAAAACTCAATGATGACATAATTATTTATATTTATAAAAAATTCACGTTTTATGTAACAAACTAAATATAAAGAGCTCGCAAAATTTCACATATATTATTTCAATGACATAGACGAAGTATTGACTCACACTATGAAAATCTAAAAATGCCAAACAAAAATCAAATGTGATTTCAGTAAGATTTTTATGTTATCATTTATTGCAACACACATTTTATTTTATAAACTAAAAATTTCAAAAAGGATTAAATTATCACAGTTCAAATTTTTTCCGTACACATCCAAATGTTTTAGATAATAGAACAAAGAATAAGAGAAACCCATAGCCGAGTACTTTATGAAATTTGGACGAACGAGTGGAGCTAGTAAGATCTAGTTGGAAGAGGAAAAATATTACTCCCCGGCTGAATTACAACACTTTTGAAATTTATATCCTAAAATAAATCTTAAATATTTGTGTGACTATAAATTATTTCATTAAGGTAAAATAATAATTTATAGTATAAAATAAATCTTGAATATTTGTGCGACTATAAATTATTTCGCTAAGATAAAAATAATAATTTAAAACTTAGTTATTTTTAATAATAATAAATAATTCATGTTATAATGTTCTTAGACCTGAGGGAAACAAATTCAATCAAAAGGGAGTATAAAAATATATAGCTAAATATGTGATCCTCATCACATGTACACATGTCCTTCATATGTGCTGCCCAAATAAAAGTAGGTTGCCCAAAAAACATACATATATAACTATATGTATATACCTGATTCCAGAACTTCCAATTCATATGTAATTCTAATTAGTCAATTTACATAAATACCCCTGTACAATACTTTAAACTACAATAACAATTTATGTTAAGCACATTTTCAATAATCATAAAATTTCAAATTCCCAAAATAAGAATAAAACACATTATAGTAATTAAGAAATGATGTATTGACATAAAATTCTTGTTCTAGCATATTAGGGTGTTACAGATCTCATCTTTTTATTATGTTGAAAATGTAAGGAAAATGAAATCAAGAAGTTACAATTACAAAGTCCTAACATATTCTTGATCTAGTTCCCCAATTTTTTTCCCGTATATTGATCTTTGTTTTTTTTTTTGTTTGTATTATCGAGACACATGAAGAGTTAGTCATATTATGTGATTCAAATTTAAAAGACTTGATAAGAGAGTTTTAGTGAATAACAAACACTACACAACATTTATAACATAAAAGAATGACAGATAACAAAATCGAATAAGACATAGATGCCAAAATTGTCAAACTACTTTTGATATGAAAAAAAGATTTTGAATAGTGATAGACTTGAAGTGGATATCAACAAGAATGATGCCTCTCTGCTTTTGTTTAAGAAGAAAACTCATGAATATTGACAGTCTTGTGGGGATATCAACAAGTTCTTTCACAATTATGTATTAATTTTGTTTTCCTTCTATTTTTAAAGATTAAAGTCGTAATGATATGTGTATTGTATTATTTCTTTCTTTTTCATTTCTTTCTTTCTTTTCTGTCTTTATGATGTTTCTTAAGTTTAATTTTGTACCAACTTTTGATTGGTGTAAGTTTATAATTTCTTTTAGTTCAAACTAATATTTTAAAATGCTAGAGTATCTCCTAAAGAGATACCACTTTCTCACGAATTTATCTCCATTATGGTGAAGTTCTGCTGAAGTATAAATCAAATTTAAATTTATAATTAGTATCTCTTTGTTCAAATTAGTAACTTAATTATGTTGAGAAATCTGCTAATTACTAATCAAATTTTAAAATTTATAATTGATTGCTTAAAAGATATAAATCTTAATGATTAATATATATTCTTTATTGGTGTTTGTTGTAACATCTCGTATCTAGAATTAACTAAGTGTATCTAAGAAAAACAAGAATAATCAAATTTAGAAATAATTAAGGAAATCTGGAAAAAATTTCAGATTTCAAAAGTGAGTTTTTGGTCATTTTCAAACGACCATAACTTCCAGCTCAGGAAGAGTTTGAGTGAGTTCTTTATATGGATCGAAATCTCGTCAGAAGATCTTTCCAACGACGCCAAGTTTGTGAAATTTTGAGGTCTTATGAGGGAGATATGACTTCTGGAAGTTGGATTATTGGGAAGAGGAAATCCCAAATCCGAATTTATTAAGGTCGTTTTGGTCTTTTCCTAAATCAATTATTAATTTGTTTTAAGGGTAATAAGTTGGGGTCTAAGATGAAGCGAATCAGTTTTCACAATTAGAAAATAAGTTAAGGCTTCTAAAGAAAGGAGAAAAGAGGAGAAGGGAGAAGAAGCCGCAAGAACACCAAGACTTCGTTGCGTGGATTTCATCGAGGGTGATCCTTTTGAGGTATGTGAGATCTTTTTAGTTGGGTTACATCACCCACACATCAATTTTTTCAGTTCAGTGAAATTGAGGATTTATTTCATGTTAGGAGTTAAGTTCTTGGAAGAACGTTATATTTCTTGTTGATTGGATTGTTGGCTGTCATTGTTGTTTAGATACTTGTTAATTCGAGTTATTTTGAATTGTATTAAGTAATTATTGATAGTACTAATGGTCCTAATAATTTAGTGAAAGATCTAGGAAGTTTTGGAGAGTATAGAGATGGAAAACGAGTTGAAAAATTTGTCAGACGTACCTGGATATGCACCAGAAATTGGACTCAGTCAACCAAGGTCTGGCGCGGTGCACTACCAATGTGCCAGAATCAGGCCTAAGTCAACTCAGGCTGGCGCAGCGCGCCACCAGTACGCCGGACTCGACGTGTTTCATCTATTTTTCGTAATTTAGCCCTTCAAAGTCCTTTTAAGGTACATTAACATCCTCCAATTAATTCTAATCACTTCAAATAATATCTAAATACCTAGAAATCATCTAGAACTCAAATTAAAACCTTGAATCCATAATCCATTCAATGAAAGTTAAGATCAACGTCGAGGAAGTTAAGAGTCAAGTCTAAGGTCAATAAGTAAGTAAAAGTTAAGTTATTAAAGGTTTTCAAGAGTCTTAATTAAACATTTTAACTTTGTTTTAAGAATCAAGTTTCAAGTCAAGAAAGATTAAAAAGTTGAGTTAAATCCTTAAAAGCTACAAGGGAACTGAGTATTCTCTAAGAGTTAAGTTTTAACTTTCATGTAAGCAAAGAGTATCAAGTTGAGTTTAGTTCTCAAGAGTTATAAGAGAACTAAGTTGTCTCTCAGAGCTTAAAGTAAAATGTTTTCAAACTTTTGAGAAAGAAAGGAAGCTAGACCCACAAAGCCTATCAATAGTTTTAATAGAAGAAAGAGGAAACTATGCTTTCCAAGAGAGTTTTTTCAAAGCTAAATTTTGAGCACTTTTCTCAAATCACAGATTAGTATGTTTTATAAGAGCCAATATATATATATATATATATATATATATATATATATATATATATATATATATATATATATATATATTGGGAGTAGTATTGAGCACCGATGTGGAGATACGTGTTCAAATTAACTCAAGTCTCCATGTAAACTATGTAGCCATCATGGGTAGAAAAGGGTCATACTTTTTAGATGAACACTCTTCATAGTTTACTAGTGGATCCATTAGGCAATTCAGGTCCTATACTCCGACAAAGTTTGGATGACCACACATCATGGGCCGAGTAACGCTGTATCATCACTATAACCCTTAAGTGATGGTTATCGGTTAGAGAAGCTCCCATATAAGTATTGTATTTTCATATACATTAGTTATTTGTATTTTTAAATAAATCTCAGATATTTTTTGTTTACTTGTATACATTCAGAGTTTACAATATGCTTTCAGTAAGTATTTCTTTATATTGTAATCACTTTAAATTTGTTTATATTGAATAAGAGTAAGTAGATCAGGAGTTGAGCAGAGCCAAGATAAGTGTTCTTTCTTACTCCTTTTCAAGACTAAGTGTTGTTTAGCTTTCCAACTCGCATACTCGTACATTCAATGTACTGATGCCAGTTGGTCTGCATCATTTCATGATGCAAAGTAGGTAACCAGGATCAACACGCAACGCACTGTTGATCCAGTTGAGCACTCCACAGTCACTTGGTGAGCCTCATTGCATTCCAGAGGACATTCCTTTTATTTCTTTTCTAGCTTAGTCCATTAGGATGTTGTGGGTTCGATCCCAACATCCCTCTTCAGTCAGTTTAGAGGCTTCGTAGACTGTTAGTAATTCAGTTTTGAGTTAATTTACTTGTTGAGACTCAAGTCCTTGTTGGCCAAATCAATTTATGAAGTATTTGTTTTAAATATGCTTAATTCTTATTTAAGTAAAGTTTATTCTTCCTCTGAGTTAAGTAAGTCAGGCCAAGGGTACGGTTGGGGGCAAGAAATGGTCTCCGAGTGCCGGTCTCGCCCAGGATCTAAGCTCGAGCGTGACATTTGTTATGTAAGTTATAAAAACTATTGAGAAAATGCATGTAAAAATTATATACTCAAAAAAGAAATATTTCTATTATTTAAAATAATTGAGATATGATTATTGTTATAGATATTATAAAGAGAGGATATAACTTACTTTTTCATCGTAAGATCAAGTTGTATTTAATTTCATATGACTCCATAATAATTGTTTATTATATTTCTACAAAATTCAATTCATTAAACATAAGTACAATCACATTATGTTATAGAAGGGTGAAAAAGATTGAAATGAATAAAGTCAATTTAATTACTCAAATAAATGATATAAAGTATTAACTGTTGTAAATCCATTGTATATGTGGATGATCCATTAGAGTTATCCAACAATTAATTGGATTCATGTATTAGTGTTTCCAATGTGATAAGATATCAAGGTGATATGAACCTTGATGATAACTATGTAAAATTTCAAGGTAACCTTTGACTATGATATCTCAACACTATAAATAGAGATATCATTCACCATTGTATGATATACTTGAATAAGAAAATTATCTCCTCTATCTTATACTTCTTGTCTTTTTCATCTTATATTTCGAGCTTTCTTTACAACACGTTATCAGCACGAGATTGCTACTTGCAAAGGTACTATATAAATATTTTTATTTAATTCACATATTCTCTCATAATTTTCATTATGTCGAATTTATCCAAACTTGAGTTTGTGGCATTAGATATTTCTGGAAAAGAATTATCTTTCATGGGTACTCGATGCTGAGATTCACTTGGCTGTTAAAGGTCTTGATGCCACTATTACTCAGGGAAATGAAGCATCAAGTCAAGATAAGGCGAAGGCTATGATTTTCCTTCGTCATCATCTTGATGAGGGCCTGAAGATTGAATATCTGACGGTGAAAGATCCACTTGAATTATGGACTGATTTAAAGGGGAGATATGACCACCTAAAGGCAACAGTGTTGCCAAGAGCTCGTTATGAGTGGATGCATTTACGGTTTCAAGATTTTAAGACCGTGATTGAATACAACTCTGCTGTATTCAGGATAACCTCCCAGTTGAAATTATGTGGGGAGACTATAAAAGATGAGGACTTGTTGGAAAAGACACTTACTACTTTTCATGCCTCGAATGTGATATTGCAGCAGCAATATCGTGAAAAGGGTTTTCAAAAATATTCTGAACTAATCTCATGTCTTTTGGTGGCTGAGCAACATAATGCTCTTTTAATAAAAAATCATGAAGCTCGTCCCACTGGAGCTGCTCCATTACCGGAGGCAAATGTGGTGGAAGCACGTGATCAATCTGAAGTAAAAAGAGATGATCATCGGGGATATAATAATGCACGGGGACGTGGCAAAGATAAAAGATGATACCCTAATCGTCAAGGTGGTGGTCATAATAAAAGGGAGAACAACACGAGTTCTCAAAATAACCCCTCAAAAAGTAATTGTCGTCGTTGTGGCATGAAAGGCCATTGGAAGAATGAATGTCGCACACATGAACATTTTGTAAGGCTCTATCAAAATTCCTTTAAAAAGAAAGGAAATAAAAGTGGTGCTTCCTCTTCCAATGCTCGAGCTGAGTCACATATGACTCTTAAAGATGGTGATAAGCCGGGAACATCTCAGAAATATGATAAAGATGTTGAAGCAAATTTGGCTTTAAAGGATGATGTTTTTGATGGCCTTGGTGACATTACTCATATGGAAGTTGATGACTTCTTTGGAGATCGAAACTAATGTTTGATATTTTAGCTGGGGAATGAAATTTGTTAATATTTTACTTATGTATTTTTAATTATTATGTTATTAATGTTGAAGTATTTAAATTTCCGTTGTTAATTTTGTTTCTTCCTTCTTTTGATGTATTTTATTTTAATGAAAATTAATAGAAATCCCCATTTGTCAGTTGGATTCAAGATGAGTAATGGAGATGTATGCCTTCTTGATAGTGCTACAACGCATACAATATTAAAGAAATATTTTTCTAATTTGGTTATGAAAATGGCATATGTCAACACAATATCAGGTAGTACAAAATTAATTGAGGGCTCTGGAAGAGCGACCTTATTACTACCTGGAGGGACAATATTAAGCATTGATAATGCATTATATTGTAGTAAGTCTCAAAGAAACTTATTAAGTTTCAAAGTTATTCGCCAAAATGGCTATCATGTTGAGACGACTAATGAAGGAAAGGTTGAATACCTTTACATTACTACAATTAATGTAGAGAAGAAAATTGTGCATGAAAAATTACCTGCATTTTCTTCTGGGTTGTACTATACAAGTATAAGTACAGTTGAATCACATGCCGTAGTAAACAAAAGGTTTACTAATTTTAATGATTTTATCATTTGGCATGACCGGTTGGGCCATCCCGGATTTAATATGATGCGCAAAATCATATAGAATTCACATGGGCACAACTTAAAGAGCCCAAATATTCTTCAATCAAAGGAATTCTCTTGTGCTGTTTGTTCTCAAGGAAAGTTGATCATTAAACCATCAACAGTTAAGGTTGGAATTGAATCCCCTGCGTTTCTGGAACGTATACAGGGTGATATATGTGGACCAATTCAACCTGCATGTGGACCCTTTAAATATTATATGGTCTTGATAGATGCTTCTGCAAGATGGTCACATGTGTGTTTATTATCAACTCGCAACATGGCTTTTGCGAGAATGTTGGCTCAAATAATAAGATTGAAAGCACAATTTCCAGACTATACAATAAAGACAATCCGTCTAGATAATGCTGGTGAGTTTACATCTCAAGCATTTAATGATTATTGTATGTCTACTGGTATAACAGTTGAACATCCAGTTGCTCATGTTCACACTCAAAACGGTCTAGCAGAATCATTGATTAAACGTCTGCAATTAATAGCTAGACCATTACTAATGAGAACAAAGTTATCTGTGTCTATGTGGGGGCATGCTATTTTGCATGCAGCAGCACTTGTGCGCATAAGGCCGACCAATTATCATGAATTCTCCCCATTACAATTGACTTTTGGTCAAGAACGAAACATTTCCCATCTTAGAGTTTTTGGATGTGCGGTGTATGTCCCAATTGCTCCACCACAACGCACAAAGATGGGGCCCCAAAGAAGGTTGGGGATATATGTTGGGTATGAATCTCCTTCAATCATAAAATATTTGGAGCCTATGACTGGAGATTTATTTAAGGCAAGATTTGTTGATTGTCATTTTGATGAATCAGCATACCCAACATTAATGGGAGAACATAAGTCATTGGGAAAAGAGATAGATTGGAATTCATCATCTCTATCTCATCTGGATACTCGAACAAACCAATGTGAGCAAGAAGTTCAAAGAATAATTTATTTGCAGAACATTGCAAATCAGCTACCAGATGCATTTACTAATCTTCCAAGGATTACTAAATCGCATATCCAGCTGTTAATGCTCCAGTTCGAGTTGATATCCCGACGGGACAAATTGTCAAGGCAAATGAGTCTAGATCACATTTGAAGCGTGGTAGACCAATTGGTTCCAAGGATAAAAATCCTCGAAAGAGAAAAGGAATAAATGATCAAGATGATCATGGGTTGAAAGAAATTTCTCAAGATGAGACCCAAGTCATAACACATGATGATGAGGAGGTTCGAACTTCTGAAAATAATGAAATTTTAATGAATTATGTCTCGACGAGAAAGTTGTGGAACCGAAATAATGTTGTGATTGACAACATATTTGCCTATAATGTTGCTATTGAAATAATGCAACAAGATGAAGATTTTGAGCCAAAATATGTTCACGAATGTAAACAGAGAAATGATTGGCCAAAATGGAAGGATGCAATTCAAGCTGAATTGGCTTCACTAGAAAAACGTGAAGTTTTTGGACCGATAATCCGAACACCTGAAGGTATCAAGCCAGTGGGGTACAAATGGGTTTTTGTACGAAAAAGAAATGAAAAAGGTGAAGTCATGAGATATAAGGCCCGACTCATTGCTCAAGGTTTTTCTCAAAGACCTGGCATTGATTATATGGAGACATATTCTCCAGTGGTAGATGCAATCACCTTCAGATATCTCATAAATCTGGCTGTTCATGAAAAACTTGAAATGCGTCTAATGGACATTGTCACAGCCTATCTATATGGCTCATTGGACCACAACATTTTCATGAAAATTCCTGAAGCATTCAAAGTGCCTGAAGCATACAAAGATTCAAGAGAAACTTGTTCAATAAAACTTCAGAAATCTCTGTATGGATTGAAACAATCAGGAAGGATGTGGTACAATTGTCTGAGTGAATATTTGTTAAAGAAAGGGTACAAAAATGACCCGATTTGTCCCTGCATTTTCATTAAATGGTTGGGGTCTGAATTTGTAATAATAGCTGTGTATGTTGATGATTTGAACATCATTGGCACTCATAAAGAGCTTTTAGAAGTTGTTGAGTGTCTGAAAAAAGAATTTGAAATGAAAGATCTCGGCAAGACAAAATTTTGTCTTGGCCTACAGATTGAGAATTTGTCAAATGGAATACTTGTTCATCAATCAACGTACACAGAAAAGATACTAAAGCGTTTTTACATGGATAACTCACATCCATTGAGTACTCCAATGGTGGTAAGATCGCTTGACATCAATACAGATCCATTTTGACCTCAAGAGAATGATGAAGAGCTTCTTGGTGATGAAACTCCTTATCTTAGTGCGATCGGGGCACTAATGTACCTTGCTAACAATACTCGACCAGATATCTGTTTTGCAGTAAGTCTACTGGCAAGATTCAGTTCCTCCCCAACAAAAATACATTGGAATGGTGTTAAACACATACTTCGATATCTTCGAGGGACCATGGACATGGGTTTATTCTATTCCAATGAATCCAAATCAGAACTGATTGGTTACGCAGATGCAGGGTATTTATCAGATCCACATAAAGCTCGATCACAAACAGGTTATTTGTTTACATGTGGAGACACGGCAATATCTTGGCGATCAATGAAGCAAATGTTGGTAGCCACTTCTTCAAATCATGCAGAAATAATAGCCATCCATGAAACAAGTCGAGAGTGTGTCTGGTTGAGATCAATGACCCATCATATTCAGGAAATGTGTGGTTTTTCTTTGAAAAAGAACATACCAACCACAATGTACGAAGATAATGCTGCATGTATAGCTCAATTGAAAGGAGGATACATCAAAGGAGACCGCACAAAGCATATCTCACCAAAGTTCTTTTTCACGCATGATGTTCAACAAAATGGTGAGATAGAAGTTCAACAAATTCGTTCAAGTGATAATCTTGCTGATTTATTCACTAAGGCATTGCCAACATCAACGTTTGAGAAATTGAGATACAAGATTGGAATGCACCATCTCCGAGATATCAAGTAAAGTTTTCATCAGGGGGAGCGAAGTACGCGTTGTACTCTTTTCCTTAACTATGGTTTTGTCCCAAGTTGGGTTTTCCTGGTAAGGTTTTTAACGAGGCAACATTCAAAGCGTATTATGAGATATGTGTACTCTTTTTCCTTCACTAGGCTTTTTCCCACTGGGTTTTTCCTAGTAAGGTTTTAACGAGGCACATAATCTATGGATATCCAAGGGGGAGTGTTGTAAATCCATTGTATATGTGGATGATCCATTAGAGTTATCCAACAATTAATTGGATTCATGTATTAGTGTTTCAAATGTGATAAGATATCAAGGTGATATGAACCTTGATGATAACTATGTAAAATTTCAAGGTAACCTTTGACTATGATATCTCAACACTATAAATAGAGATATCATTCACCATTGTATGATATACTTGAATAAGAAAATTATCTCCTCTATCTTATACTTCTTGTCTTTTCCATCTTATATTCTGAGCTTTCTTTACAACATTAACTAATATTAGTTTATTTTTTATACTGAGGGAATTATAAATTACTCGCTATTTAATTGTTATAACATGCATTACTTATTTACAATAAAAATATATATTAATTTTAATAAACAAACTCACTATATCTAATCTTTTTTCAAAGTACATTTATTTATTTCTTCTTCTTCTGTTGCTTTTTTTTTTTTACTTTGGAAATTGTATATTTATGTTATTAATTCATTTTAAATCGTTATAAATTACAAGAATGTTTCTTCACATCCAAAAAAGATAATTACAAGTAAAAAAATAATGTTTTTTCCTATGGAACCAAATTATACATCTACACATTTATAGGAAGGTAATCATGTATAATATAATTATTTTATTTTATGTTATTTTCATGTAAGAAGAAACCCTCAAAAAGTATTTAAAATTTTCAATTAAAATTCACACACACGCACATGGACACAAACGCACACGTACACCCACAAAAGATAAGATAAAGACATTATTATACATATAATACCTCTATTTAAATAATATTTAGTGTATTATTTATATTTTGCATGATCTCGCGAAGCGGGAATGAGTTCACTTGTGTAAAACTAAAGAACAAATATTATTATCATTCTTAGTGTTGAAATAACTTTTTTAAGCACTAGTATTGATTTGATTTTAATTTGAGTTTTGTTAGAGTTATTAATATCTATGGACTATAACCTTGATTGGACCATTCAAAATTCAAGTCTCAAAAACTAGAAATAATATGATAAAAGATAAAAAAAAACTATGAAAATGTATAAGAAATATTTTAAAAATTAAAAAAAATAAATACTTTTATGTATAACAAATTATAATTGTAAAAATCATATATATAATGTCGGGTTGGTTTGATCTCGAAGGTGAAACAAAACAAATCAAGTATAGTTGTCGAATGGATCGAAAATCATAATTGACATTGAAAACTACCAATATCTTCCTTTTTAAGTTTAAGCCTGGACTCATGGTTCATTTTATTTAATAAAAGAATGGGCTCCTAAACGGATCCACATATAAATATACCAAAAAAAAAGAGTTGGTCGGCCCAAAAATGGTCAGACCAAGCGAATATAAAAAAACCCTTAATGATAGGGTTTTCTGATTTGTGCTCTCTGCTTATTCTTCTCCTTGTTTTCATCGCCTCTGCGGAGATATTCTATTTTGTGCTCCTTAACTGTAGCTTCTTTCCCCTTTGGTTATGAGGGATTAACATTCCCTACCTTGATGTTGGTGCTATTGTTATTGCAGTTGAGATCAACTTTCAAAGGTTCTTTTTTTTTTTTAGCAATCTAACTTCTTCTTTGAATTGTTTCTCAATCGACTCTGAAAGATTCATTTTTAGCCATCTGGCTTCTTCATTATTTCATTTCTCAATTGACTTTGCTTTTTGTTTGAAGGTGTACTACAAATTATTAAGTATTGGGAAATATGGCGGAGATGAAACAAAATTAATGTTGAGATTTTATATGCAAAATCAAACTAATTCCAGATTGAGGTATTATTACAGTTGTTGAATTCCTTTTTCTATATTATTACTATACTGCATTTTCTTAGAAAGGAAAAAAAGGATAATGTACTAGCTACGCTAATCTTATTTGCATCAATTTCAGGATCCAAAATAGAGTAGAAAATCCTAAAACTGCGAGCAGCATTACATGTGAAAAAGAATTCAGACTCCATTGTTCTTGGCTGACCTTAAGTTTGGAATCTTCTATTTCAAGAGACAGTTGCAACTCTTTGGATAACTACAAAAGTTTAACTACTGATGGTAATAATACTAATACTTGGTTTCATTCTATTTTTTCTCCTGTTTAATAGTATGATGATATATGTTTAATTGGTTCGGTTAAGTGTCCACTCTTTCGTCAAATTTCTATCTATGCCTATATTGACTACTTGTTTTATGCCTTTTTAGTCATTATTTTCTAATTTTGTTGTATAGCGTTGCTTCAATTAATTAATTATAGGAAGAAGGTAGTCGAATTTGCTTAATAGAAATGTTAAAGAAAAGGCATTTCATAAGGTTTGTTTAACTCAAAATTATAAGAGATTCATAAAAATTAGGTGATACACTTTCTCATAAGATCAGTGTAGTAATTGCTTATGGACTTTAAAGTTGTCACTATATCTAATCTTTTTTCAAAGTACATTTATTTATTTCTTCTTCTTCTGTTGCTTTTTTTTTTTTACTTTGGAAATTGTATATTTATGTTCTTAATTCATTTTGAAATCGTTATAAATTACAAGAATGTTTCTTCACTTCTAAAAAAGATAATTACATGTAAAAAAATAATGTTTTTTCCTATGGAACCAAATTATACACCTACACATTTATAGGAAGGTAATCATGTATAATATATTTATTTTATTTTATATTATTTTCATGTTAGAAGAAACCCTCAAAAAGTATTTAAAATTTTCAATTAAAATTCTCTCTCACACACATGGACACAAACGCACACACAAACCCACAAAAGATAAGATAAAAGACATCATTATATATAGAATACCTCAATTTAAATAATATTTAGTGTATTATTTATGTTTTGCATGATCTCGCGAAGCTGGAATGAGTTCACTTGTGTAAAACTAAAGAACAAATATTATTATCATTCTTAGTGTTGAAGTAACTTTTTTTAGCACTAGTATTGATTTGATTTTAATTTGAGTTTTGTTAGAGTTATTAATATCTATGGACTATAACCTTGATTGGACCATTCAAAATTCAAGTCTCAAAAACTAGAAATAATATGATAAAAGATAAAAAAACCATGAAAACGTATAAGAAATATTTTAAAAATTAAAACAAATAAATACTTTTATGTATAACAAATTATAATTGTAAAAATTATATATATAATATCGGGTTGGTTTGATCTCGAAGGTGAAACAAAACAAATCAAGTATAGTTGTCGAATGGACCGAAAATCATAATTGACATTGAAAACTACCAATATCTTCCTTTTTAAGTTTAAGCCTGGACTCATACTTCATTTTATTTAATAAAAGAATGGGCTCCTAAACGGATCCACATATAAATATACCAAAAAAAAAAGAGCTGGTCGGCCCAAAAGTGGTCAGACCACGAAAATATAAAAAAACCCTAAATGATAGGGTTTTCTGATTTGTGCTCTTTGCCTATTCTTCTCCTTGTTATCATCGCCTCTGCGGAGATGTTCTATCTTGTGCTCCATAACTATAGCTTCTTCCCCCTTTGGTTATGAGGGATTAACATTCCCTGCATTGATGTTGGTGCTATTGTTATTGTTGTTGAGATCAACTTTCAAAGTTTTTTTTTTTAGCAATCTAACTTCTTCTTTGAATTGTTTCTCAATCGACTCTGAAAGATTCATTTTTAGCCATCTGTCTTCTTCATTATTTCATTTCTCAATTGACTCTGCTTTTTGTTTGAAGGTGTACTACAAATTATTAAGTATTGGAAAATATGGCGGAGATGAAACAAAATTAATGTTGAGATTTTATATGCATAATCCAACTAATTCCAAATTGAGGTATTATTGCAGTTGTTGAATTCCTAGTTCTATATTATTACTATACTGCATTTTCTTAGAAAGGGAAAAAAGAATAATGTACTAGCTAGGCTAATCTTATTTGCATCAATTTCAGGATCCAAAATAGAGTAGAAAATCTTAAAACTGCGAGCAACATTACATGTGAAAAAGAATTCAGACTCCATTGTTCTTGGCTGACCTCAAGTTTGGACTCTTCTATTTCAAGAGATAGTTGCAACTCTTTGGATAACTACAAAAGTTTAACTACTGATGGTAATAATACTAATACTTCGTTTCATTCTATTTTATCTCCTGTTTAAGAGTATGATGATATATGTTTAATTCGTTCGATTAAGTGTCCACTCTTTCGTCAAATTTCTTTCTACGCCTATATTGACTACTTGTTTTATGCCTTTTTAGTCATTGTTCTCTAATTTTGTTGTATAGCGTTGCTTCAATTAATTAATTATAGGAAGAAGGTAGTCGAATTTGCTTAATAGAAATGTTAAAGAAAAGGCATTTCGTAAGGTTTGTTTAACTCAAAATTATAAGAGATTCATAAAATTAGGTGATACACTTTCTCATATGATCAGTGTAGTAATTGCTTATGGACTTTAAAGTTGTCAAGTCATTACATTCAATGAAGAACTAAATATTTTCATTACCAATATACTTCCATTTCCCCTGAAAATATATCAATTAAATCTTGAGTAATGAAATTTATGATTCAGCGAGAAAGTATCATCTATTTGTTTGGTGAATCTCACGAAATTATAAATTGGAAAACCTACATGATTACCTATTTGGTGGAAGGTGATTCGGAGTTGTGAGATACAACCTCTTCTGTTTCTCTTGTTAATGCTAGTGAAAATGATTTAACTACTACATTGGCTCACAGAAATTTTAATTAATCATCTTATTGAAATTTTAGATATATTAGAAGTTTAAATTTGATAATGGTAGGATTTGTGTTGAGTGAGGCTCAGAGTATTATTGCTCTTGATCTCTTTTACCACTTAGAGAATCAGAAGGCTTGAATTAATAAGAATTTAAAAGAGCAGGTGAAGATTAGGAGAAAAATGTTGTTTGATTAGGAGGTTGAATGTCCAACATGCAGATGTAAACGTAGTTTTGACAGAGGTTTTGAACCTTGCCCATAAAGGAGTACATTGATCAAAAGGAAGAAGTGGTTGTCCACTTTGTCCAAGCTTCAAAACCTCTGCCAAAACACAGTTTACAATCAACTGAACTCTAGACGTTCAACTACCGAGTTAAACAATACTCTTCTCCTAATCTTCACCTGCTCTTCTGCATGATTAGTTCGAGCCTTCTGATTCCCCAACTGGTCAAAGAGAACAAGGACAATAATACTATGAGTCTCACTCAACATAAATCTTTCCGTTACCAAGTCTGGGATTCTAATTATATCTCTAATATATCAAAACTTCCAATAAGGTGATTCATTGAAATTTGTGAAAGTCGATTCAGTAGTTGAATCCTTTTCACCAGCATTAACAAGAGAAACTGAAGAGGCCGAGTTCAACTCCAACAACTCGTCTTCACCTTTTACCAAATGGGTCCTCATGTAGGTTTTTCAATTCATGATTTCGTGAGATTCATCAGAAAAATGATATTCCTACCTTAATAATAAGTTCCATCAATTAAGATCAAATTAATATTTTTTAAAGGAAAAAATGGAAGTATACTGATATCATCACAATTTGAAATGAGAAAGAAAAAAAGAGAAAAAAAGGAATTTGCTAAATATTTGTATTATTATCATCAGTAGTTTAACTTCTATAGCTATCTAAAAATTTGTAACCAGTGTTTTCAAAAACATCATGTCGCAAATTAAATGGCATATAAAATAGCCCCACGAATCACATAGAAAATCATACATTTCTCGGCCTTTTTACTAAGATCAAGTGTAGTATTTATTCTTAACAATTTAATATATGAATGTGAGACATTGACTCACACAATATTCACTCTATTTTTTTAGGGGAGAGGTTCACCACGGTAGCTTGCTATCGTGACCTTCAAGAGTCGCCTTGATGTTGCACTATGTCTTGGCCTAGCTCGCCCCACCAAGTCTAACTCTAAAAAAAATTGTTTCATAATAGTACACGATTTGTCCCTTCTAATATTGGGAAATTTGATCCACGAAGTCGCCTTCTCTATATCTCATTCCAAGTAACATTTTTTTAACTAAAATTAGTTATTTAATAAATGGTGACCCTATATATAGTCTTACCACATTCAGTATGATGATCCGATATATAATCGGATCGAATTTGATTTTTCATATTTTAATCTCCAACAACATTAAAAATAATAACGGAAAAAGAGGAAAGAGAGAGTCTCAACTCTAAAAACTTTTGTTTCATAATAGTACACAATTTGTTCCTTCTAATACTGGGAAATTTGATCCACCAAGTCGCCTTCTCTATTTCTCATTCGAAGTAACATTTTTTTAACTAAAATCATGGTGACCCTATATATAGTTTTACCACATTCAATATGATGATCCGATATATACGGAAAAAGAGGAAAGAGAGAGGCTCAGATGCACAATTTTGTCATCTATTATCAAACAAAGAAAGGACCCAAAAATTTCTTACTAACTCTGCAATTTATCTTCACAGCACTCAGACAATGCATTAGCCAGGAAAGAGACAGGCTCAGATGCACAATTTTGTCATCTATTATCAAACAAGGTAAGGACCCAATTTTCTTACTAACTGTGCAATTTATCTTCACAGCACTCATACAATGCATTAGCCAGGAATCGAACCCAGGTCTGTACCGTGGCAGGGTACTATTCTACCACTAGTCCACTGGTGCTTGATATTATAAATATCCAATGTTAAATATAGAATTAACACTGGCTGATTCAACTAATGCTTCTATGATGATGATCCATCAAAGACTTTTCGTCTATGTTACGAGTCTTAGAATGTCACAATCAGAGGCGGATTCAAAATTTGAAGGTTGTGGGTGTCATACATTAAGTTCATCAAATTGATCAAATATTAACCTATTTTTGGCCTTGTAAATAGCAATTTGAGGCGAATTTATTTTGTTATTCGTCCATTCAGTTTATGAGATAAATAAATTCAACAAAAACATTACGATTTTGCACAAAGAATATTTTTTTTCAATACTATTAGTATTTACATGATTTAAAAAAGATATAATTCATTTAAATTGCAGTCGATGAGTTTTCTTATTCCAAAAAACTCAATGATGTCATAATTATTTATATTTATAAAAATTTCACGTTTTATGTAACAAACTAAATATAAAGAGGTCGCAAAATTTCACATACATTATTTCAATGACATAAACGAAGTTTTGACTCACACTATGAAAATCTAAAAATGCGAAACAAAAACCAAATGTGATTTCAATAAAATTTTTATGTTGTCATTTATTGCAACACACATTTTATTTTATAAACTAAAACTTTCAAAAAGATTTAAATTATCATAGTTCAATTTTTTTCCGTACGCATCCAAATGTTTCATATAATAGAACAAAGAATAAGAGAAACTCATAGCCGAGTACTATATGAAATTTGGACGAACGAGTGGAGCTAGTAAGATCTAGTTGGAAGAAGAAAAATAGTGCTCCCCATCTGAATTACAACACTTTTGAAATTTATATCCTAAAATAAATCTTAAATATTTGTGTGACTATAAATTATTTCATTAAGGTAAAATAATAATTTATAGTATAAAATAAATCATGAATTTTTATGCGACTATAAATTATTTCGTTAAGGTAAAAATAATAATTTAAAACTTAGTTATTTTTAATAATAATAAATAATATTTTTGAAAATAGACTAAAACGAGAAATGTGTCACATAAATTCATGATGAAAATAGAAAAGGAAGAAAAAGAAAATCAATAAAAATTACAAAAGCAAATTTACATAAATTCATGATGAAAATAGATTAGGA
This sequence comes from Solanum chmielewskii, assembly GCA_027704785.1. Lineage (NCBI taxonomy): Eukaryota > Viridiplantae > Streptophyta > Magnoliopsida > Solanales > Solanaceae > Solanum > Solanum chmielewskii. The sequence continues at coordinate 5,300,949 of JAKWIX010000327.1, forward strand.
AGAAAAAGAAAATCAATAAAAATTACAAAAGCAAATTTACGCCTATATAACATAAAAATGTAAGAGGGAATACTATGTAGATTATTTATGGGGCTACTAATACGGAAATGAGCAGCAAAATATTAAATAAAAGATGTGCACGTTAGAATCGAACACGCAACGTTAAAGTTCAAAAAACATTACCTTTCACCACTTGCACTAGGTGCCTACTTGTTGTTGGGGTCGCACGTTTAATATTTATTATATATTATATGTACACACATAGATATACGAAGTTTCAACCAAGTTTGCTGATTGGCGTGGCACCCTCTCCCTAATACATAGATCCGACCTTGGTTACAATCGACGCTCCAACAATTTTTACACATTTTACAAATCTTAGAGTTGTCACCTTCAAGGACATTTGCACAAGTGGAGGAAGGTTTGGTTTGTCTTACATATTGCCCTGTAGATGAAATTGTTATATTTGGAAAGTTGGCATAGGGATATTTCCTTCTTGGATATGATCTTGTGGACAGTAAAGTCTTTTTTGCCTATAGATTGCACTAGGTACTAATGTTGTTACAAGTAATTCAAATTTTATTGATCAATTTTTGATATCTTATGAATTCTTTCTATTAAATGCTTACTAATGGATATATTGTAGCGATTCTTTTTGAGAGATATCACAACTTGACAAGAAATCTATTTTAATACTTGCGATATTTAAAAGAGATTAACGAATGATAACAAAATTTTAATCTAGTTGACGTGTTAGGTTCATAACGAATATTTTAGTTAAGGATGTGTATCTTGCCCACTTTAAAAATTTAATTGATGTCAAAATATATATGGCACGAAATAACAATAGTATTACCAACTTCCATGTAGCAAATATCAACATATTCATGCCTCACAACACTTACAAAACATATAGTAAATTATTATATATCAAGACTTGAGTTTACAGTCCCCAAAAAGATGAAGAATGTAGTCATACTTATATTACAACTCATGGTGACATGACAAAATCAACCCTCAAAATCTCATGTAAATATACAACACATAGGTCGTGCACAAGTCCCAAGGTTTATACAACATATATATATGCCTATTGTGTGAGTAATTGACTCACACAATATTAACTCTATTTTTTAAGGGGGGAGGTTCACCACGGTAGCTTGCTATCGTGACCTTCAAGAGTCGCCTTGGTGTTGCACTATTGTCTTGGCCTAGCTCGTCCAACCAAGTCTAACTCTAAAAACTTTTGTTTCATAATAGTACACAATTTGTCCCTTCTAATATTGGGAAATTTTATCCACCGAGTCGCCTTCTCTATTTCTCATTCCAAGTAACATTTTTAACTAAAATCAGCTACTTAACTAAATGGTGACCCGGTATATAATTGGACCGAATTTGATTTCCCATCTTGTAATCTCCAACAATATTAAAAGTGATAATGGAAAAAGAGGAAAAGAGAGGCTCAGATGCACAATTTTGTCATCTATTATCAGACAAGGTAAGGACCCAAAGTTCTTACTAACTATGCAATTTATCTTCACAGCACTCAGACAATGCATCAGCCGGGAATCGAACCCAAGTCTGTACCGTGGCAAGGTACTATTCTAACACTAGACCACTGGTGCTTGATGTTTTGAAAATACCATTTTACCTACGTAGTCTCAAAGTAACACCCCTAATATAAGATCATGTTGGGTTATCCCACATCGGAAGTGGAAGGGGCTGGTGGTCAATTTATAAGTGTGAGGGAAAGCCTCAACCTTTGAGCTAGCTTTTGGGTTGAGAAGGCCCAAGACCACCCAACATTGGTATCAGAGCCCAGGTTGTCAACAAGTCTCAGCCCACCGGGAGAAACTGGGTTGTCATTCTCTCCATCCTAAGGCCCGATGTGTGAAGGGGGAGATTGTTGGGTTATCCCACATTCAGCAGAAAAGAGGGTTATTATGAGCAGGAACGTTGTATTTGATGAAAGTTCTCTGCTTAGAACCATTGTGAAGCCTACAACTACGTCAGAAACTGGGAGTCTTGATAAACAGGTGGAGTTTCAAGTCATTCAGAACGAGAGCGATTTGAAAGAACCTGAAGAGGAGGATCAAGAGCCACAGACAGAAACTGACATTCCAGAATCTATGCCATCAGATATCTATCAGAGTATAGCTCAAGATCGGCCAAGGAGGGTTGGAGTTCGGCCACCTACGAGGTATGGTTTTGAGGACATGGTGGGTTATGCACTGCAGGTTGCTGAAGAGGTAGATACATCTGAGCCGTCTACTTACAAAGAAGCAATTTTAAGTCCTGATTCTGAAAAATGGTTTGTTGCTATGGGAGATGATATGGAGTCCCTACACAAGAATCAGACATGGGATCTGGTCATACAGCCTTCGGGGAGAAAGATTATTACTTTCAAATGGGTTTTCAAGAAGAAGGAAGGGATATCACCAGCAGAAGGAGTCAAGTATAAAGCCAGGGTTGTTGCCAGAGGTTTTAACCAAAGAGAGGGAGTGGACTACAATGAGATCTTCTCACCAGTGGTCAGACATACTTCCATCCGAGTGTTACTAGCGATAGTTACACATCAGAATCTGGAGCTTGAACAACTTGATGTGAAGACAGCGTTTCTACATGGAGAGTTGGAGGAAGAGATATACATGACTCAGTCGGATGGTTTCCAAGTTCCAGGGAAGGAAAATCACGTCTGTAAGTTGAAGAAGTCCTTATATGGACTTAAGCAGTCTCCAAGGCAGTGGTACAAAAGGTTTGACAGCTATATGGTGAAGTTGGGCTATACTCGGAGCTCATATGATTGTTGTGTCTACTACAATAGGCTCAAGGATGATTCATTCATCTATCTGGTGCTTTATGTAGATGATATGCTGATAGCTGCAAAGAAGAAGTATGACATTCAGAAGCTGAAGGGTTTACTTAGTGGTGAGTTTGAGATGAAGGATCTGGGAGCCGCTCGGAAGATTCTAGGGATGGAGATCATTAGAGAGAGAGAGAGAAGGAAACTTTTTTCCTGTCACAGAGAAGCTACACTCAGAAGGTCTTGGCGAGGTTTGGCATGTCTTCATCTAAGCCTATTGATACCCCCAGTGCTGCCAATATCCATCTCATTGCCATGTTCGCTCCACAGTCAGAAGAAGAGAAGGAGTATATGTCACAAGTCCCTTATGCCAGTGCCGTAGGAAGTTTGATGTATGTTACAGTCTGTACAAGGCCAGATTTAGCACATGCAGTCAGTATAGTGAGCAGATTCATGGGAAAACTAGGGAGAGAACATTGGCAGGCTGTGAAGAGAATTTTCCGGTACCTTAGAGGTACATCTGACGTTGGTCTCATTTATGGAGGTGATACTCAGTTCTTGGTTACTGGCTATTTTGATTCTGACTATGCTGGAGATGTTGACACAAGAAGATCGATGACTGGCTACGTGTTTACCCTTGGAGGATCTGTCGTCAGTTGGAAGGCAACTTTGCAACCTACATTGACTTTGTCTACTACGGAAGCGGAGTACATGGCCTTGACAGAGGCTGCAAAAGAAGGGACTTGGCTGAAAGGGCTGGTTAGTGATCTTGGTCTGCATCATGATCAGGCTACGGTGTATTGTGACAGTTTGAGCGCAATTTGTCTAGCCAAGGATCAAGTCCATCATGAGAGAACCAAGCATATTGACGTGAGGTATCATTTTCTGAGAAGTGAGAAGAGAATCAAGGTGAAGAAAGTAGGAACTACTGATAATCCTGCTGATATGTTCACAAAGCCGGTTCCACAGAGCAAGTTTCAACACTGTTTGGACTTGCTCAACATCAGAAGCTGTTAATTGCCCTGCGGGGCAATTCTGAGGAAGAGGGGGAGGCCTGGCACTATCATAGTGCATCTGAAGAATCTGTTTGGAGAATTCAATTCAAGGTAGAGATTTGTTGAATGCCTTGAATCGGACCAGTTACAACAGAAAGAACGGGGGTCTGTCAATTCTGTATTTTTGTCTCAAGCCTGTTAGGGCGTAGCTTAGCACTATATATAGACGCTATGGCAAACCCTATTCTATAATTCTGTTCTTGCCTCTCCATAATAAAACTGCTCCCCCTCTTCCCCGTGGACGTAGCCAATTTATTGGTGAACCACGTAAATCTGTTGTCTTGTTTTTCGCGTTTATATTTTCTCGTATTATATCGAATTCCGCATAACAGATCAAGTATAATATATGTTCATATCAGTATAATATGTTAACTCTATTTTTGAGGGGATGTCCATACATTAGCTTGCTATTGGGATTCGGGACCTTCAAGCGTCCTTTGTCATTGCACTACTGTAAATTTAATTGTAAAGATTACTTTACATTCTCATTTATCAATTTTTTGGTAACTATAGAAGGTCATTCTCAAAAAATTCAATTTGTGTTATTAACTGACAAATCTTTAAAGGTTCATGAAAAATAATTTGTGTTTCTAAAACATTTGTTCACAACAAAGGAATATGAGGGAAAGGTCCATCACGGTAGCTTTCTATCAGGACATTTAAACGTCACCTAGGTTTTGCATTAATTATAAAACCTTTCTTTCAATTGTTAGTTGAAGGAGTCTCTTCGAGATCTAGGACAAAGATATAAGTACTTAGGATTTTTGTGAAGTTATTATTAACTAACCTTTAACATTTTTGGACCAAGATTGATACATTGTGGTGGAAAATGTTATGTCAACAAATTAAAATTTACATTTCTTGTTTTCTATCCTTAGGTAAACTTGTTCTATCCAGAAGACTTTGTAAGCCATCTGTATAATTGATACTTGGCAAATTTTAGCGACATTGTTGAGACTATTTTGCAGCCAACAAAACGTAAATTGTTTGTTTTACTACTCTTTGATCAATGAAATTATAGATGATTAATGGAATTGAATTAGTAATATATAAAATCGGAGAAGATGGTTACTATTTAGTATTAGAAACTCTTCTAGTCCCATACCGACTAGAATGATAGATTTTATGTAACAAGTAACATATAAAATAGTGCGGCATAACATATGGAAAACCATACCTTTCTCGGCCTTTTGACCAAGATCAAGTGTAGTATCTGTTCTTATCATTTTGATATCTGATATGTGAGTCATCGATTCACACGATATTAACTCTATTTTTAAGGGGGAGGTTCACCATGGTAGCTTGATATTGGGGCCTTCATGAATGGCCTTGGTGTTGCACTACTGCCTCGGCCTGGCTCATTTTACCAATTCTAGTTCTAAAAACCTTTGATTTCATAGCAGTACATAATTTTGGGCAGTTTGATACATAAGAGCTCTCTATGCCATTCCAAGTTGCACATTTTAATTAAAATCATATACGAACTAATATTAGCTATAACTTATAAAATCTTGAGAGTTAGACTAACGTTTCAACCTAGCATTTGACACCTTTTTTTTCCCAGTAAGATGTACTGTACTACTACTGAAGATAATGGTGACCTAAAACGTGTAATACTAGTGAGTTCAATCTCCCATCTTGTAATCTCTAACGACATTTAAAATATTAGTGGAAAAAGAGTGTTGGATTTTGAAAAGGTGTGAATGGAAAAAGAAGAGTTGCGACTTTTAAGAAGAGTTGTGACTTTTATGAAATGTTGCGACTTTTATGAAAAGTTGTGACTTTTATGAAAAGTTGTGACTTTTATGAAAAGTTGTGACTTTTATGGAAAGTTGTGACTTTTATGAAGGTGACGACCTTTCTGAAAGATTGTGACTTTTCCAAAGGTTTGTGACCTTTCCGGTAAGGCACAATAAGAACCTTTTCTCACTACCCTTTGTTTTCTATAAATTGAGAGATTTCCTCTCATTTTAATATAGAATTCATGGACTTCTTCTTCAACTACTAAATCTAGTATTCTAAGTGTACTTTACTGCCGTTGAGTGGTTCGCTGACACCGTAGTTTTTGGTATCTATACTCTGGTGATTGAGATCATTTTACCCTAGGAGGTCATATTCCAAATAAAACCTCGGATACTAGAGGGGAATAATTTCCTTAAGGGGACACTGTGAATTCAGTGGACTTGATATTTTTCCAATTAAAAATTTTTCAGATTCTGGTATGTGTTTTACAAACTTTAGATTTGTGAATTAATTTCAGTTCTTCTATTCTTTTGTTCTTCACTGGTTCATTAAACTTGGTAACTTCGTGTTTCTGCAAAGTTTGTTGGAATCAGTAAGATTCTTTAGACACATATTAACAACAATTCTTCTTTAAAAAAAATTATTTCGTATATTTTTTTAAAAAAATCTGTTTCTGATTCTAGTTTCGCTACTAGTTTTAATTTTCTAGTTGTGAAAATGTTCTTAAACTTTGTTTTCTTACAAAGATGTTCAAAGTTTTGTTCTAAGTATGTTTGGAATACAAGATAAACAACAATCTTAATGAAATTATTATACTGTTAGTATTTTTTTTGTATTCTACTGATTGAGAGAATATGATCATTAAAGTAGAAGATAAATGCATTACTTCTCCATAATTCGTTGCTTTGTTTTAGCAAAGTCGAAGTGAGAATGTAACAAAAATTCTTTTTATGGTATTCCGTTTAAAGATTACCAGGTAACCTTCTTATTAAATTATCTAAGGAGGAAAATAGTTTCTAAGAGTAATCATGTTTGATTTTTTATTTTTTTTATTATGTGTATCTTTGGAAAAAGATTTGCAAACCATATGTTGTGGAATGAATTTTACTTCGCAGATATTGTTGCTTTTAAAATTCTTTAGTTTGCAAAAATGAGAGATGCATATTTTTGTTTGATAAAATAGTATGTCAAATTGTTATAGTTGGAAGATTATTTGATAAGAAAAACATTTCTATGTGATAAAGAATATGTGTTATTCTCTTTGGAGAAAAAAAAAAGATTTTTGTAGTTTTGTACTCCATGAGAAATGTTAGTGTGTCTGATTTTTGTAGACTAAAAACTTTTGTAGTTTTATACTCTGGATGAATTGGACTCTGCAATTAGTTTGAAGAATATGAAGACTTCACATAATAAGTCAGTGTTGTACTGTTAATTTTCTATAAACTTCAATGTAACATAGAAATAAATTGTACAATTTTGTTTTGTCCTTATTGTTAATATTTAAAATACTAAGTGGCATGTCTATTTATGATAGAGGAAAAATATCAGTGACTTAGAATTTGTGATTTTGTGTCTCTATGGAATGAACTTTGACATTGTGTAAACATTGTCAAAGAGAATTGAAGCTCTATAATTCTTTTGTAGAATAATGTTTCCAACATTAAAATATGTGGAAAAACTATTTTCAAATACTTGAAAAATATTTTTGAGATCACATTTGAAATGTGGGGGTTATTTGCTTATGATTAGACTTGGTGTCTAATTTAACTTTGGAACAAAAGATATGAAATTCAATGATACTTTTGTATTATGTTATACCCACAAAATTCTTGGAGAATATTTTGTATTGTGGTTGTTGAGTTTCTCCATTAATAGTATATAGTGTGACTAGTATGAAACATCCAAATTATATATATACCTGTTCAAAATAATTGTGTTCTTTTATGAAAAAAAAATCACTTAAAATGTTGTGATATTTCATGAAAAGATATGTCTATTATAATGAAATTATTTGCATAGACATGATTTGTTATGTTTTCGTAAAAATAACAGTTGGACTATATTGTCTTTATTGACCCCGATGAAACTTTGTTCATAGGTAGTTCTATAACAATCACATTGAAAGTTATGGAAATGTACTTCTGAAAAGGATATTTGACAATCTAAACAATGTTTGTATCACACAAAATTGTAAGAAATAGGAACAAAATATTAGTGAGGAAAAAGCTAGCTCGCGAAGAGCTTTTCAAACTCAATGTTTTTACTTGTTCTTACTTGCTTGAGTCAATGTTTGTGACATGAACACTTGGGGCATGTCAATTACAAAATCTTGTAATAGAAACTAATCAACTTAGAAGTTTTGCCTAACTTCGAGTACAATAAATAAAAATGTCACGTTTTTGTGGAATCTAAGTATGTTGAGCATTCTTATTAATCTGTTGAAAGGAATTCTAATCCCTTAGAATTGATTCACACTGACATTTATGATATGAAGTTAACACCATCTCATGGTGGGAAAAAGTATTTGTTACTTTTATTGAGAATTGCATTAGAAATGACTATGTCTATTTGCTAAATGGTAAGGATGAAGCAATAGAAATGTCTAGACAATGTAATATCGAAGTTGAAAATCAGTGTGAAAAAATATATAATAAGTGATAAGAATGGAGAGTATAAATCTCATTGTGCAGAAATATGTTTGGAAAGTGAAATATCAAACTACTGTCATATTCACCTCAATCTAATGAAAAACCGAATGTTGAACGAAATGATGGATGCATTATTTATAAGTTCGGGTTTACACAAAACTTGTGTGGAGGAAATATCCTTACTACAAAAGGGATCAACAAAAAATTTTGTCCTTTTAGAAAGAAAGCGATTTCTTTATATCAGAATACAATCTTTTCCATATGAGAAATGGAAAGAAAGGAAATCCAACTTGAAATATTTCAAAATATGGGGGTAACTAGTCAAATTCCAAGATCCTATTCCTAAAAGAATTAAAATAGGACCTATGACTGTGGACTGTAAAATTAGACTTGAGTAGTCTAGAGAGGGTCTAAAAGGCCTAGGAAATGAAAATGATAATGTACTTAATAAGGAGATTCAGAGGTTTAGTAAAATGTTAAAGGACATTTACTTCCTTCGAATATGATTTTGTAACATTTTCTGTGTCTTCTGTAGACTCATCCTTGGGAAAGATGGTGTCAATAAACAATATTGAAAGTTAATTTATCTTCTTCAATAAAATAAACCTTTGGGTTCAAAATGAATCTTTAGAAGGAAAAATAACAGTTGATGGAACTGTTGAAAAATATAAAGCAAGACTTAGTGTCAAAGACTTTAGAAAAAAAATAAGATTTTGATCTTGTCAATATATATACTTGTTAGTAATTAGAATTACATCCATTCGAATGCAAAAATTATTACTGTGGTATATGACCTCCAAATTCATCAAATGAATGTGAAAAGAACTTTCTTAAATATAGAATTGGAGGAAGAAATTTACATGGAACAACCCGAGGGTTTTGTGGTAACTGGTAAATAAAAGAAAGTATGTGAACTTGTTAATTCACATTATGGAAGCACCAAAACAATGACATAATTCAATCAAACCATGTCGACAAATGGATTGAAGAATGATGGAAGTGATAAATGTGTTCACATTAAAATCATAAGGTCATTGTTTGTTTGTATATTGGTGATATGTTGAATCATCAATAGAGACACAAATGACATAAATGGTACTAAACGTATGCTATAAAGCAAGTGGAATGAAAATTATTGGAGTTGCTAATGTGATCTTAGATATAAGAATTCGTGGAACTCCATAATGTTTAGCATTTTCACGGTCTCATTGCATTGAAAAGGTACTTAACTAGTTCAAATATTTAAATGTCAATATTGTCAAGTGTCCAATAAATGTGAGCTTTGCATTTCAAAAGAGTGAAAACAAAAGTGACTCACAATTTGATTGTGCTAGATTTTTGGGAAGCATGATGTATATCATATAGTTTGTGCGATCAGATATAGCATTTGCTATTTTAAACTGAGTCCGTTCACAAATGATCCCAAATAAATTCATTAGATGACAATAAATAGAGTTTTGGAGTATTTAAAATAATACTTAAAACTATGTCTTGCATTGTAACAATATTCAACAATGTTGAAAGATATAGTGATGCAAATTCAATCATCGAAAGAATGAAGTAAAATTCACGAGTGGATATGTATTTACTATTGGTAGAGGAGCAGTCTCTTAGAAATATTTCAAAAGAGACATGTATTGCTAGCTCTACAATGATCTTTGAGCTAGGTGCTCTAGATAAAGTCGATGAATAAGTTAAAAGACTCCGGAATTTCTTAATAGATATTCTATTTTGGCCCAAACCATTGACATTAGTATGCATACACTTTCACAGTCAAGATGCAATAGTTAGGGCATGGAGCATGACGTATAACGGAAAGTCTCGTCATATACGACATAGACATGATACTGTTAGAAAACTACTCTCTAGTGGAATTATCAAAATTGACTATGTAAAGTAAAAGGATAATGTGTCGGATCCACTTACAAAAAGACCTAAATAGAGAGAAAGTTAAAAGATCATCTAAGGGAATGAATTTACGGCTTAGGACAAGTCATCATGGCGGTAACTCTATCTAGCAGACTGGAGATCCCAAGAGCTAGATTCAAGGAGAAAAACAAAGTTGTGAATGACGGTTCGGCATTGTAAATAAACTCAATCCATTCTCATGATGAAGACAATGCTCAGAGACAAGGATACAACATTAAGGCTTGTTAATGAGTTAGTAAAGCTTAATGGTTTTAATGATTTGGTAAGTTTGGCAGAGTTGACCAAATGGTGTATCTACGCGATAACACGGTTAGAAATCACCTATGTGAGTGTGAAGTGTAAGCCGCTTCAAAGAAGATGATTGTCAAAATCCCATTTCTCTATACACTCATGAAACCAGGAGGTGTTCATGGCTAAAATGAACACAACCGTAAAAACCATAAATGGTAAAGGGTTAATTGTGTGACATATGGTTGTTGTGAACACCTAATTTTTTATCAAAATATAAAGATTTCACACCAATTTTTTTTTTAAAAAGTTATATTTAAAATAAATAAAAATAAATAAATTGTGTAAATTACTTTAATAATAAAAAATTATGAATTTATGGTATTTGTTTTAATTCTTCAACTTTTAATTAGTTTAAAAATAATGGTAGAAGAAAAAGAAAAGGAGTCCTAAATATTCAAATTACCTTCCCCTTATCCTAATTATTCCCAACTTCCTAACTTATTTTACTAAAAAATCTCATCCCATTTATTTTTTTTCTTTCTTTGGACGTTTCTTTTGAAATTTTACACATTTTTTTATTATTATATTTATTTTGTTAATTTTCTATTATTATTATTTATTTATTTTATATCCTTATCTCAAACCCAATTTTCTCAACTAATTTTCAAATTAAATCCTAATCCCACTCTATTACATTCCTTTTAATTAGCACCAAACTCTCACCCTAAAAATATTATATAACCCACTTTCAGTTGAAATTGAAAAATACAGAGAGAGATGTAAAAAGAGAGAGAGGGGATAGAGGATACATAGAGAAATACAGATACAGAGAGAAATATATAGAGCAAACACAAAGAGAAGAAAAGTGTCAGAGTTAGAGTTTTTTTGTCGTGGTTCCAAATTCGTGGCTCAAATCAGTAGATCATAGAAGTTATTTTACGTGATATCTATCTTCGCAGCGAGGTAATTATAAACTCTCGCATTATTTAAATGTAATCTTGTATGAAAATTTGAATCTAATAATATGAAGTTCTTTAAAAAGTATGTTATTATTATGCAATATCAATATGTGATGCATGTTAAGATTTTTTTTATTTCTTTTTCTCGATCTGAAAAACGAAAAAAAAATGATTCTTGCTAACAAAAATAATATAAAATAAAAGACGTATCATACATTTTTTTTTGCATTATTATTAGTGTCTGTTATTTTTTTTTAGATGCAATTTATATTAGAATTTATTTTGTTATATTTAATAGCTAATGTTTTTCTGGAGCCTAATTTTCACTAAAAGATAATAAAAAAAATTTATAAACTTGTTAGATTAGGATGTAAACTAAAATTTTTAATTGATTAAGTAATTTAAAAAACTTATGTGTAATATATTTCAATTTTTTTAACACGTTATTTGAATTAAAAATTCTCTTTAAAATAAGTATAAGATGGTTATCAAATTCGAATTATTAAAAAGTTTATCATTGAAAGAATATGTAAATATTAATCAGAGTCATAACTAAAATTATAAATAATGAGAAAGAATAAAAAAAACAAGAAAGTATAAAACTAAAAGAAAATAGCTAAACAAAAAGGAAAAACAACAGAATTTTTTTTTAAAAAAAAGAAAAAACGTGAAAAACAAAAAAATTAAAAAATAAAATAAAGAGAAGCAGAATAAAAAAATAATATAAAACATAATATTGATAAAATCAAAACGTGAAAAAAAAATATTAAAAAAAGACGTGTAAAAGAAAAAAAATGAAAAGAAAAGAAAAGAAAAGAAGGAGAAATAAAAAATAAAAAGAATGAAAAAAAAAGAACGTCAAAAAGAGTAACAAAAATTATAAAAAAAAAAAGGAGAAGAAGACAAATTTTATAAAATAACAATACAATAAAAAAGTTAACAAAACAAAAAGTTAAAAAAATAAAAGAAAAAATGAAAGGAAAATAGAACTAAAATAATAATAAAAAAGTTAACAGTAAGTTTTTTAAAAATAAAGTAAAAAAAAAAGATAAAGAGTGAGTTTAAAAGAATGTCAACCAAAATTACAAATTATTACTTTATTATAAAAAATTAAAAAAAAATACAAAAAAAATACCAAAGATAATAATAATAATAAAGAACGTGCAGCAAAAATTAAATTTTTTCCTTGTAAAACTAATAGTAAATCTCTTAAAATTTTACCTCTTATTTAAAAATGTAACTAAAAAAAATTATCCTAAAATTAGTCAAACACTAAAACCTCTTTCGTATATAAATTCTACTTTCAAAATATTAGATATTTAAAAATAAATGGACATATCCTGAAAAAATAAAAAGATCATTTCAAATAAATTAGTCACTTTCAAATAAGTTAAACAATAAATTTGGGTAAATAAAAATTTATTATTAAGTTTAAAAAATATAATATCCAAAATTAAGTCAAGTCATATCAAAGTTAATGAATCGACCGTGCTAGAACCACGGGATTCGAGGGGTGCCTAACACCTTCCCCTCGGTCAACAGAATTCCTTTCCCGAATTTCTAGTTTGCAGACCAATAAAAAATAGAGTCAAATTTCCTTTTGATTAGGGATTTAAATAAGGTGACTTGGAACACCAAAACTCAATTCCAAGTGATGACTATGAATAATAATTATCCCTTTTCAAAATGTCACTATGATTGGGAAAACTCTTTTTCTTTCGAAACAAATAAAAAATCAAAATATTGAGAGAGAAAAAAAAGGGGCGTGACAGATGGCGACTCCGCTGGAGACAATCAGACGAGCTTATAATATTGATTGTGTATGACTATTACTTATTTATTTACGTTTTTGGAGATTATACTTATTGTCTTAATGTTATAATTATAAATTTATTTTTATTTTAATATTATTTGAACGATATATAAATTATTTTCTTGCACACAACTATGAGTATTCATTCATATAATTATGGGAATTGCGACTGCGCACCCCAATTTTGTAATGATAACCAGTGGATCTTCGGTCCATGGTGAAGGATGTTTAGTCACACCATTTTAGGATGGGGAGCACCCATGCACAAAGCCGGAAAGCGCTGCTACCGGTACGTTGCTACTCCCTGACTCGAGTTGTTCGCTCGTTTTACAGCTAGTCTGAATACATTTCTCCATCAAGTTTAACGTTAGTAGAACTGAAATCAGATATGGTTATCCTCACTAGATTTCAATTATTTGAATCATTTATATTTGACTTAATGACACTCGACATATGATCAAATTCATTTGGGATAAATACCCTAATTTTGTTTAGTAACCTAAATTATTCTATAAAAACCAAATCTATGGTAACCAATAAAATGTAAGAGAATTTTTTTTTCTAAACAAAAATCACAATGGAAGAAAAAGATCTTCTTTTATTATGTATAGTTTACAAAAAGAAACTTGAGAAGTTTTTATATCACCCTAAGTGAAGAATATAGTTGCATTTGTTAATAAATTTTTTAAGCAACTGTTTAATTTGAACGAACTACGCACACCTGATTCTCACCTTGATGAGATATGTAGGCAACCTTCCTTGTGTTCGGTGATCCTTATTTAAAAATTATAAAATTAAAAAAATACCTTAATTATTATTTAATAATTTAAAAAAGAAATAATATATGTATATATGAAAAAGCGAATTTGTCCTTAAGAAAAAATATATTTTTACTTATATTTTGAAACTACGTTAGACCTGATTCTTGTTTTAACAAGATACGTAGGCAACCTTATCGTGAGGTTCGGTCCAACCGAGAAAAAAAATCCTAAAATTTCTAGTCACATAAACTGGGCAAAAAAAATAGATTTTTTTTCTTTGACTTGGTTGGTAACAACATGCTTAGGATTATGCATAAGAAAAAAAATAAAGTGTTTAACTATTTGGTAAGACATATCAACTTTGTTGTGAACTATAGACTTCTATTGACATCTCTCAATACATTTATGTCATACTTGAGAAATTATCCTGTTTAAAGTTATTGATAAAATAAATTTGACTTCATTGTTTCAAATGCATTGTGTGGTGAGCTTTACAACGTAAAATTCAAAGTCATGATTTTGCTGATCTAGAACTTGGCCCGAATGTTGGTTGAGACAAAATTTTGAGCAACATTTAACTTGAGAAAGGATTATAGGCTTTCTTTGAATCGAATGTGTCTTTCAAGCCTACCGAATGACATTTATCTACAGAACTCCCATTTCGACCCTGAAAGCTTTTTATTTGAATAACTACATCTTAGTATATACCTTTTGAGTGTAAAAATGCACTAATCCCTTTATCTCACCTCCTTGAGCGCACTATGAAATATCCATATAACATCAAATACCTAAGTTGGGTAACAAAGTGAAAAAAATCAAATATGTCCCCAAAAAAAAAGATAGAATGAAAAATGAAAAAAAAAATCTCTAACAAAAAGGAGAGAAGATCAAAAAAATGAAGAGAGAAAAAAAATGAAAAAGACCTTACAAGAAAACAAAGGTCAAATGCAAAAACGAAAAAAAAATAATATCAAAAGCATCGTGCGAATTCTAAGGAGGAAATAGTCACTTTATCTCAAATGAATATCCTACCTTTCCCTAAGACTACATTACAATCCAATGACAAGTCCTATTTGATCTCATTTTTTATGTTCTCATATTAGTGGATGCTTACATGAGGGCCAAGCATATGGTATCTTAATCTCATGCATTGAATATCTTTCTGAGTGGGAGTGACTTTCAAAAATGTCCTACGATCTAAATTATTATATTGTGTGAAGTAGGACTTTCATATATTGAGAGTGCATTTGAAACATGATGATACGAATAATTCTATCCCTTAATTTTGACAAGATAAATTGATCTTGTAATTACTTAAATGTATTTGAGATACAATTTGAAACTATATAAATTACTCAAAGTTGACCTCAAATTTATTTGAAAGTAGTTGAATATAGTTCATATGCATAATACTAATTGTTTGTACCAACTAAAGTCAAGGAATTATCAAACATGAACTAATTCTTTTTTCAATTTTTCATTATATTTCTAAAAATAAATTAAAAAAAACTTTTTTTTATTGAACTACGTTCGACCTGATTCCTAAGAGGATACGTAGGTAGCCCTTCATTGAGGTTCGGTCTAATCACTCAATAAAATAATGATCATCCTATTTCAAATCTCCAAGGTTAAGTTTTGAAACATGACATTGTAGCCTATGGTATGTTACAAGAAAAAATGAGAGGGTCTTATGAGTAAAAACTCTCACGAGAAGCATAAGAAGATAGAAAAAAGATAAAATTGTCTACTTGATAAAAAATCACGAATGACACCATTTATCAAATGATGGCATTAAGTCTTGGCATAAGCACAATAAAGATAGAAATAAAATTATAGGCTAAAAGAGCTATAAAAACAAATCATGCAAATAATTCGCAAGAGACAAACACCGCAATGGTAAGTTTTTGAATCCTTGTCTCTCATATAATATGCAAAAAAAATAATAAAAAGAATTTTTTTTTCTCAACAAAATCTGGGGCATTTTATTTTATTTTTAAATTGGTCAACGTATAATAAAAATAAAATAAAATAATATTAAATAATAAAAATATAAGTAAAAAAAACATTAACCCCTATCATTTTTCATGCCTTCACAGGGCACAATAACCCCTATCATTTTTTTTTTCATTTCTTCACAGGGCACAATAACCCCTGGTTACATATAGGGCAGAATAACCCCTATTTTATTTTTCATGTCTTCACAGGGCACAATAACCCCTGGTTGCATATGGGCACAATAACCTCTATCCTATTTTTCATGTCCTCACATGGCACAATAACCCCTATATTGCATATAGAGCATAATAACCCCTATTTTATTTTTCATGTCTTCACAGGGCACAATAAACCCTGATTGCATATGGGGCACAATAACCCCCTATTTTATTTTTCATGTCTTCACAGGGCACAATAATCCCTGGTTGCATATAGGGCACAATAACCCCTATCCTATTTTCCATGTCTTCACAGGGCACAATAACCCCTGGTTGCATATAGGGAACAATAACCTCTATCCTATTTTTCATGTCTTCACAGGGCACAATAACCCCTGCATTGCATATAGGGCACAATAACCCTATCATTTTTTTATGTCTTCACAGGGCACAATAACCTCTGATTGCATATAGGGCACAATAACCCCTATTTTATTTTTCATGTCTTCACAGGGCACAATAACTTTTGGTTGCATATAGGGCACAATAATCCCTATCCTATATTTTCATGTTTTCACAGGGCACAATAACCCCTGGTTTCATATAGGGCACAATAACCCCTATCCTATTTTTTTATGCCTTCACAGGGCACAATAACCACTGGAATGCATATAGGGCACAATAACCCCTATCATTTTTTATGGCTTTACAGGGCGCAATAACCCATTGTGTCATACAGGGCACAATAACCTCTATTTTATTTTTCATGTCTTCAGAGGGCACAATAACCCCTTGATTGCATATAGGGCACAATAACCCATATCATTTTTCTTCATAAGGCACAATAACCCCTGGATTGCATATAGGGCACAATAACCCCTATCCTATTTTTCATGTCTTCACAGGGCACAATAACCCCTGGATTGCTTTTGGGCACAATAACCTCTATCCTATTTTTCATGTCTTCACATGGCACAATAACTCCTGGTTGCATATAGGGCACAATAACTCCTATTTTTTTTCATGTCTTCACAGGACACAATAACCCTATCATTTTTTTATGTCTTCACAGTGCACAATAACCCCTGGTTGCATATAGGGCACAATAACCCCTATTTTATTTTTCATGTCTTCACAGGGCACAATAACCCTGGTTGCATATAGGACACAATAACCCCTATCCTATATTTTCATGTCTTCACAGGGCACAATAACCCCTGGATTGCATATAGGGCACAATAACCCCTATCATTTTTTATGTCTTCCCAGGGCACAATAACCCATTGTGGCATATAGGGCACAATAACCCCTATTTTATTTTTCATGTCTTTAGAGGGTACAATAACCCTTTGATTGCATATAGGGTACAATAACCCTATCATTTTTTCTTCATAGGACACAATAACCTCTGGATTGCATATAGGGCACAATAATCTCTATCCTATTTTTCATGTCTTCACAGGGTACAATAACCCCTGGATTGCATATAGGGCACAATAACCCCTATCCTATTTTTCATGTCTTCACAGGGCACAATAACCCCTGGTTGCATATAGAGCACAATAACCCTATTTTATTTTTCATGTGTTCACAGGACACAATAACCCCTGGATTGCATATAGGGAACAATAACCCCTATCATTTTTTTATGTCTTCACAGGGCACTATAACCCTTGGTTGCATTTAGGGCACAATAATCCCTATCATTTTTCTTCGCAGAGCACAATAACCCCTGAATTGCATATAGGGCACAATAACCCCTATCATTTTTTAATGTCTTCACAGGACACAATAACCCCTGGTTGTATATAGGGCACGATAACCTCTATCCTATTTTCATGTCTTCACAGGGCACAATAATTCCTGGACTGCATATAGGGCACAATAACCCGTATCATTTTTTTTCATGTCTTTATAGGGTACAAAAAACCCTATCATTTTTTTATGTCTTCACAGGGCACAATAACCCCTCGTACATTTAGGGCACAATAACCCCTATCATATTTTTATGTCTTCACAGGGCACAATAACCCTGGTTTGCATATAGGGCACAATAACTCCTATCTTTTTTTTTTCATGTCTTCATTTAGGGCACAATAACCCCTATCAATTTTTTTATGTCTTCACAGAGCACAATAACCCATGGTTGCATATAAACCACAATAACCCCTATTTTATTTTTCATGTCTTCAGAGGGCACAATATCCCCTTGATTACATATAGGGCACAATAACCCCTATCATTTTTTTTACAGGGCACAATAACCCCTGCTTGCATAAAAGACACAATAACCCGTATTTTATTTTTCATGTCTTTAGAGGGCCAATAACCCCTGGATTTCATATAGGGCACAATAACCCTGTTCTATTTTTCATGTCTTCACAGGACACAATAACCCCTGATTGCAATTTGGTTACAAAACTCCCTTTTGTCTTATTTTTTTTACACTTTGTAATAGGCTACAAAAACATTATTTTTATTTTTAGTATAGACTTTTATAGTTTTCATCAATAACTCACAAAATTTCCTAGTGCAAACTAGGTAGAAAATTTTGTTTTGTGTGCAGGTATCTACATAGTACACAAATTTGCAGTTCAAAAATAAAAGAATTCATCCTTTCAAGAAAATAAGTTTTCAAGAATATCATGCGGAAGAACGTCAGTAGCTGAAGTCAAGTCATGAAATTTCAAGTCCTAACTCAGATGTCTAGTGCAAAGGGCGGGAATCGATGAACCTACCAAAGAGGGTTAAGCGATATTTGAAAATCTAAAATGAAGACTTAACACTATCGGAGTAGATAGGATTTCATATCTTTCCTTCTGCATTTTGTTTTTTTATGTAATAGCTGGAGCTACGAACCGGAATCTCGACAAAACCTCACTCGACTACCTAACTCATTAGAACTACGCCTGACTCCTTATCATCAACTTAGGATAGGTAGTTTTTAAAAAGTTAGGACACAGTCAAACCTCTTCTCTAATATAAATTTTACACATTTTGCCATAAATATTTCAGTAAAAAATTAGTCACATTGTTCACGTCTTTACATGAAAACTCTTCATGTTTTCAAGCAAAGAGGGGCATACTGTGAACACCTAATTTTTTACCAAAATATAAATATTTCACACCAATTTTTTTTAAAAAGTTATATTTAAAATAAATAAAAATAAATAAATTGTGTAAATTACTTTAATAATAAAAAATTATGAATTTATGGTATTTTTTTTAAATCTTCAACTTTTAATTAGTTTAAAAATAATGGTAGAAGAAAAAAAAAGGAGTCCTAAATATTTAAATTACCTTTCCCTTATCCTAATTATTCCCAACTTCCTAACTTATTTTACTAAAAAATCTCATCCCATTTATTTTTTTTTCTCTCTCTTTGGACGTTTCTTTTGAAATTTTACACATTTTTTTATTATTATTTTTATTTTGTTAATTTTCTATTATTATTATTATTTATTTATTTCATATCCTTATCTCAACCCCAATTTTCTCAACTAATTTTCAAATTAAATCCTAATCCCACTCTATTACGTTCCTTTTAATTAGCACCAAACTCTCACCCGAAAAATATTATATAACCCACTTTCAGTTGAAATTGAAAAATACAGAGAGAGATGTAAAGAGAGAGAGAGAGAGGGGACAGAGGATACATAGAGAAATACAGATACAGAGAGAAATATATTGAGCAAACACAAAGAGAAGAAAAGTGAGTCATTCTTTTGAGAATTAGGTCAGAGTAAGAGTTTGTTGTCGTGGTTCCAAATTTGTGGCTCAAATCAGTAGATCATAGAAGTTATTTTTCGTGATATCCATCTTCGCAACGAGGTAATTATAAACTCTCGCATTATTTAAATGTAATGTTGTATGAAAATTTGAATCTAATAATATGAAGTTCTTTAAAAAGTATGTTATTATTATGCAATATCAATATGTGATGCATGTTAAGATTTTTTTTTTATTTTTTTTCTCGATCTTAAAAACGAAAAAAAAATGTTTCTTGCTAATAAAAATAATATAAAATAAAAGACGTATCATACATTTTTTTTTGCATTATTATTAGTGTCTGTTATTTTTTTTAGATGCAATTTATATTAGAATTTATTTTGTGATATTTAATAGCTAATGTTTTTCTGGAGCCTAATTTTCACTAAAAGATAAATAAAAAAAAATTATAAACTTGTTAGATTATGATGTAAACTAAAAATTTTAATTGATTAAGTAATTTAAAAAACTTATATGTAATATATTTCAATATTTTTAACACGTTATTTGAATTAAAAATTATCTTTAAAATAAGTATAAGATGGTTATCTAATTCGAATTATTAAAAAGTTTATCATTGAGAGAATATGTAAATATTAATCAGAGTCATAACTAAAATTAAAAATAATGAGAAAGAATAAAAAAAAAGTATAAAACTAAACTAAAAAGAAAATAACAGATTAAAAAAAGGGAAAAAAAAAAGAAAAAAGATGAAAAATTTTTTTTTAAAAAAGAAAAACGTGAAAAAATCAAAAAATAAAATAAAGAGAAGCAGAATAAAAAAATAATATAAAACATAATATTGATAAAATCAAAACATGAAAAAAATATTAAAAAACGTGTAAAAGAAAAAAGAACGAAAAGAAAAGAAAAGAAAAGAAAAGAAGGAGAAATAAAAAATAAAAAGAATGAAAAAAAAAGAACGTGAAAAAGAGTAACAAAAATTATAAAAAAAAAATAAAAAAGGAGAAGAAGACAAATTTTATAAAATAACAATACAATAAAAAAGTTAACAAAACAGAAAGTTAAAAAAAAATAAAAGAAAAAATGAAAGGAAAATAGAAATAAAATAATAATAAAAAAGTTAACAGTAAGTTTTTTAAAAATAAAGTAAAAAAAAAAAGATAAAGAGTGAGTTTAAAAGAATGTCAACCAAAATTAAAAATTATTACTTTATTATAAAAAATTAAAAAAAATACAAAAAAAAACCAAAGATAATAATAAAAAAAAAGAACGTGCAACATTAAAAAAAACTAAATTTTTTCCTTCTAAAACTAATAGTAAATCTCTTAAAATTTTACCTTTTATTTAAAAATGTAACTAAAAAAAAATCCTAAAATTACTCAAACATTAAAACCTCTTTCGTATATAAATTCTACTTTAAAAATATTAGATATTTAAAAATAAATGGACATACCCTGGAAAAAAAAGATCATTTCAAATAAATTAGTCACTTTCAAATAAGTTAAACAATAAATTTGGGTAAATAAAAATTTATTATTAAGTTTAAAATATATAATATCCAAAATTAAGTCAAGTCATATAAAAGTTAATAAAGCGACCGTGCTAGAACCACGGGATTCGAGGGGTGCCTAACACCTTTCCCTCGGTCAACAGAATTCCTTTCCCGAATTTTTAGTTTGCAGACCAATAAAAAATAGAGTCAAATTTCCTTTTGATTAGGGATTTAAATAAGGTGACTTGGAACACCAAAACTCAATTCCAAGTGGCGACTCTGAATAATAATTATTCCTTTTCAAAATGTCACTTTAATTAGAAAACTCTTTTTCTTTCGAAACAAATAAAAAATCAAAATATTGAGAGAGAAAAAAAAAAGGGTGTGACAGTTGTCTAGGTATACACCAAAGTTCGACGGTTCAAAGATATCGCATCTACCGATTGATCGAGTATATCCGACATATGTTCACTACGGAAAGTCCAAGGGAAAACCTACTTATCCAGATGCAATTAATTCTTGCTTGTAAAGTACACATACTTGTACGTTTCTTTGTCTTCGAGTCATTCCCTATTCATGCGGGGGATTGTTGGATTTTGAAAAGGTGTGAATGGAAAATGAAGAGTTGCGACTTTTATGAAGAGTTGTGACTTTTATGAAATGTTGCGACTTTTTGAAAAGTTGTGACTTTTATGAAAAGTTGCGACTTTTATTAAAAAGTTGTGACTTTTATGAAAGGTGACGACCTTTCTGAAAGATTGTGACTTTTCCAAAGGTTTGTGACCTTTCCGGTAAGGCACAATAAGAACCTTTTCGCACTACCCTTTGTTTTCTATAAATTGAGGGATTTCCTCTCATTTTAATATAGAATTCATGGACTTCTTCTTCAACTACTAAATCTAGTATTCTAAGTGTACTTTACTGCCATTGAGTGGTTCGCTGACACCGGAGTTTTTGGTATCTATACTCTGGTGATTGAGATCATTTTACCCTGGGAGGTCATATTCCAAATCAAACCTCGGATATTAGAGGGGAATAATTTCCTTAAGGGGATATTGTGTATTCAGTGGACTTGATATTTTTTCCTATTAAAAATTTTCCAGATTCTGGTATGTGTTTTACAAACTTTAGATTTGTGAATTAATTTCAGTTCTTCTATTCTTTTGTTCTTCACTGGTTCATTAAACTTGGTAACTTCGTGTTTCTGCAAAGTTTGATGGAATCAGTAAGATTCTTTAGACACATATTAACAACAATTCTTCTTTAAAAAAATTATTTCGTATATTTTTTAAAAAAATCTGTTTCTGATTCTAGTTTCGCTACTAGTTTTAATTTTCTAGTTGTGAAAATGTTCTTAAACTTTGTTTTCTTACAAAAATGTTCAAAGTTTTGTTTTAAGTATGTTTGGAATACAAGATGAACAACAAAGAGAGGGCTCATATGCGCTATTTTTTATCGTCTGTTATCAGACAAGGTGATGATCCCGAAGTTCTCATAGGCTACGCAATTTATCTTCACAGCACTCGAATAATGCACCAGCCAGGAATCAAACCTGGGTTGTACCATGGCAGGGTACTACTCTACTACTAGATCACGGTGTTAGATGTTTTAAGAATTCTATTTTATATAATTAGTGGCAAAGTACCAACCCTAAAATATATGATATCAATTAACTGAAACATGATATTAAGTGTAGTAGATCTCTTTTTATCAATATAATGATATTAGTAAGAAACTACTGAGGTCGTTGGGGATAACGATTGCTCTTATGAGTAGTTCCCTACTTAAACTACACCGTTGTGCCATGCGACCTGAAGCAATGTCCATTTCATTTCTACGACGTCTAGTATTGTTGACTCCAGAAGTTCTCATACAATCAAATTGAATGAAAAAGGTGGCAAATATGGCTCATTGCCCAATGGAAAATTGCACTTCTAAGAGCAATACTCAATTGCAGTTTCAATTGAGTTTATTTTTTATTTTTTAAAAAACAATTAATTTGTATGAAATTTTCGTTAGATCTATAAGCATCACTATATATGAAAAATAACAAAGATGTCACATATTTTTAAAAAGATATATTCAATTGCAGTTCATGAATTTTTGGTGTTAATTTTATATTTTTTTTCATATTCTTCCTATTTTTTAATAATCAATTACTCATTTTAGGAATTTATCGAAAAAAATAAAAACTAAACAAAATTGTTGAAAATCGGTCGGATAATTTATTTAAAAGTGTGTTGATTTATGGGTCGGATTAGGTGTTTATGAGTCCGAATATCTTTGCATTTCATATAAATGTCATGTGGTAATGTCAAAATGACATGACAATTCCATCTGACATTTAAAGAAATGAAAAATGAGTTGGATACGTCAAACATGATAGCTAACGCCCATAAGGGCATATTTGGACCAAAAGTTGGACGGCGAAAACATGAGTGGACCAATCTTTAAACGGAGAGTATATCTAGACCTTTTCGAATAGTTTAGGGGCATATTTAACCTTTTTCCCTAAAAATAATTCAGTTACACCAATTCGTCATTTTCTTTAATCGATGTAATTTTTGACATTCTTAGTAAAACTTCTGGCTACGCCATTGTCTAATAATACTTGCTTCAAAAACCACCAATGAGAATACTTTAAATCACATTTTGTCGATATTCTTTTGGTGCAAATACAAATTTATCACTGCAAAATTAATCCATCTTTAACGAATGTTTTGATTTGTGAAATAGTTTGCTTCTCTTAGTTGGTGTTAATAGGGTTGGAGAAGACTGAGCTAAATAAAATACTAATACTAAAAAAATATTGGGAAAAGAAAACTAGGTTCGTTTGCTTATAGTGTATTAAGCTTGTCTTAGTTATGTACAAGTTGTTTTTTATGCATTGTTTAATTATTAAAATGGAAAAACTGCATAAATTTACTATTTTACGCCCTAAGATTTATGATATATAGTTTCAAATATTATTTCCTCTACCATATTTTGTGGTTAGGATACATGAGTTTAAATTCGCGAGATATATGTATTTGCCAAATTTTAAAATCGAGATACATATGTTATTTATTTAAATTAATTGGTTGTAACGGATTTTCTTAAATTAGGAGATTTATCGATAAATTTCAAAATACATAAACGACTATTTTGAAAATTTAAATCAATTAATTTCCTTAATATAACGCGAAAATCAAGGATTATATCTATGTTTAATTAATTTCATTTTATTATATTATTAATAAAGACAAAGACGTGTTTATCTTGATCATGTAATCTGATTAGATTCATTTTATTAGTCTTAAAATAATGAATTTATTATTTTGATGTATCTATTATTAATATATAATGTATCCAACCAACTAGACACTTAGATACATGAGTACTATAAAAGTACATTCATATGTATCATAGATATCTAGTATTAATTTGATGTATCTATTTATGTGATTTATATTAATTTCATGTATCTATTTATATGACCTAACATTATTTGATGTATCTTTATATGTATATTTTAACGTATCAAGTATCAATTTATCTACTTTAATTTATCTATATATCAAAAGAGAGAGAAAAACGACACGTGTCAGCAACACACTTATTCTTTTGTCCCAATCAAACATGAGAAAATTGAAAAATATTCCTTCATACGAAACACACCCTTAATCTTAATGAAATAATTAACTTAATTATACAATAATTTATTCAGTAAAACCAAATCCTTCGAGAAAAACCTTCATATATTCTTAGAGTATACTAAAATATATATAAAAAATAAGATTATTTAAAAATAACTTGAAAAATATTATATTTTTTAAAATAAAATTCATTATTTTAAATAACGCGAAACTCAAAAATTAATATATATTTGTGGAGGTTTAAAATAGAATGTCAACGACACTATGTTTGTTTCCTCCGATCCGTAGATTTTCTATAAACCTTTTTAGTGGACTAAAATCTATATATGTAATGAGAAAAAAAAGAAGAACATTCAAGGAAAATATAGTTTTTGTAGTTAAGCGTGTTTTGACGAAATTTTCTCATCCATATTGACATGAAGAATAAATGTAATGATGGCTTCTTATCATCTAAACAAGCCTTTGGTGCATGGTCAGTTAATTAACAAATTATCTCATTTGAGGTGTAATAGACCACTATAATCCTTTATATATTAAGCTTTGAAGTGATGTAACTTTGTTAGTGTCACGACCCAAAAATGGACGTGATGGCACTCGTCTTATCCCACCAAGACAAGTCAGCCTAAAACAAAACCATTACAATAAAGTGCGGAAGTAAAATATAAGTAACTTAATAAAACCCCCAAAACCTGGTAGTCACGTGTACAAGCCTCTAAAGTATTACAAATGATTCAAAAGAAAACTCAAGTCTCAAATGAACTTGTTTCTAGAATAGAACAAGATCATAATTAAGGAGAAGAAAGTCTGCTGCGATGGAAACAACTACCTGACAAATCTCCAAGAAGCCTCGGAAAAGAAGAGAATGACAAGTACAACAAAAATCCAGGCTCATAACCTACAAAAAATTTGTATAAGCAAGGGGTGAGTACCAAACCACACGGTACTCAGCAAGTAAACGTCTAAACACAAGCTAAGGGGATGAAATACGGGTACTCCTACCACCCCCAACCGAACCTCCACGACTACAACCTGCATAAACATCAGCCCAACCTAACAACTCACAGTTTACATAGAACGTAACTCAACAAAAACATTTAGACAAATTACATATCCTCCACAACAACACTTTAACAAATTACATATCCTCCACAACAACACTTTAACAAATTATATATCCTCAACATCAACACTGAAACAAATTAGATATCCTCAATAGCAACACTTCCACGAATTTACATATCCTCAATAACACACTTCAACAAATTATATTTCCTCAATAACAAGCTCAGTATTCAACAATCACAAGTTCCGCAAAAAGGCAATCACTAGATCAGCAAAACACAATATCAAGTTCTCTAATGATAAGTATGAGCAATGTAATGGAATGCAATGTCAAGTATAATGATGCATGTCTGACCTAGTGATACACACCCGCTGTCTCTCAGTCCGGGACCCATGGGGGACATATCTGTCCATGCATCTGTCGCGGCGCACGACACGACCCTCGATATAGTCACCATCGCGGCGCGCGATACGTCCTTCGAAATATAGTATCCATCGCGGCGCGCGATACGTCCCTCGAAATGGTTCATCCTCTTTAAATTCTCATTCTTTCTCAATGCACATAACACTTTTTACAACCATGTCTCAAAATAATGCAAATGACATGTTCATACACATAAAGAGGATATGCCCATTTACATAACACTGCACAATTTACAACAACATCAACAATGACTCAACAAGCCTTTCAAACCATTCTTCATTATGAACACATTCATAACACTGCACAATTCACAACAGCATCAACAATGACTCAACAAGCCTTTCAAACCATTTTTCATGATGAACACATCACACAAAATTAATTATTCACATTGCCTTTTACTACCATTTGTTTCATTGTTAGTATTAATCAATGTGGACAAGTCAATCTCATTACCAAATCTCATTACTCCAAAACATATACCATAAGGAAATACACATATTTCATACACTTAGAAAGGGTTTAGAAATCCACTTGCCTTAACCAATCGAATAATCACTCTGGGACTTGAGCCTTTCCTTTCTGTTGACCTTTCAAATCGATGCAATCTATTCAAGTATATATTCATAATAAGGTTTCGAGACTAACAACACCCACATTATTATAGGTTAAGCCTAGACTCAAAAGATCACCCAGTCTATAATCAAATTCCTAAGTTTCAAGCTTAAGTTATGTCCCAATTCTTTTCCAATATCATAAAACTAATGGTATTTATATAAGATTATACCCCTAATATTTAATTACCTATTTCAATATATCAAAATATCATTTATAATATGATAACTAAAGAAAAATAATAAGAATCTAAAATCACAAATTCCCAAAATATTGGTCTTATACCAAGAAGTCAACTTAATTCATATCTAATGATAAATGTTAATTATAATATCAATTGATAATTAAATAAAGGTATCCATAATGTAATGCCCCAAAGCTTGCAATAACTTTGATCCACAAATCATATAAAAAAAATGGTCATATCATCTTTATAACTCACTATCCAATTACACATTACAACAACCTAACTCCCCAACTTTATTTGTTATTAAGGCTGCCACCGCTTACTAAATTAAAAACGACGTGTAAGCATGTGTGCTCATGAGGAGTTGAGGCATAATATTTGTCTTATCTTCGTTAAACTCTTTAAACACTCATCAATAATTTGATACAATATTGTATTCCAAATTTCACCATACCACTAGTTCCTACTGCTTTTAGACATTGCAACTGGAGTCAATACAATAACATAATTTAATCTAACTAGGGGTTTTTCTACTAGACTCATAATAATAGTATTTATTGTAAACGAACGTACTAATTAACACGCGCAAATCAATCAATGTACATACAATATTAAAACTTCTTGAATTTTTACCTGAAGAAGAAGCCGCCTCCATGTCCTTCCGTAACCGTGCTTCTATTTTATTTTATTTCCTTTTCCAATTATTTATTACCCTAATTAGTATATACAACCAATTATGAAAGTAGTCCACTATTAATTTTAATGTTATCTTCTTTAACCATCAACTAAATTTATTATTAAAACTATCCCATTAATTTATAATTATAATTACAAATAGTCAAAAATACCCATTTAGAATCTATCGAAAATCATTTTATGAAATAAAATGCTCTATTGCTCAAATTGAACAAATGGGTCGTTACATTAGATACCAATTTACCCATCGTTCGTCCCCGAACGATCAATAGAAGGCGAGGGTAAAACGGATAGTTGTCTCAATTATTCCTTTACAATATTAGTACCCAAGATCTCACCTCAAAAGTATCGAACCAACTAATTGGAGATCTACACCTCCTCCCATATAATGCCTCAAATGGAGCCATCTTGATACTCCAATGATATCGTTTTGTATTAACTCAACTAACAACAAAACTATTCCCCAGTGGAGTACTCTTCAACTGATCGATTCTTCCACTAGACTTTGACACAACTATCATGATAATATATATATATATATATTTTTTTACATAATCATGATACAATCCTAAATCAATATTGACTAAAACCAGGAGTATTCCTAAACCATCCACCACAACTCATAATGCACAAACCATCATAGATCTATCAAGAATACATTCTCACAACAAAACATTTCCTCGAGCTTAAGCTATAAAAATATGATCTTTAGACATTAAGTAAACATCTAGGAAAATCGAACTCATTTGATCCAAATATGGAAAAGATCAAGTAACCACCATCGAGTGATACACCCAAGCATACAGAACTTCTAACAATACTATCAAAATGCAAGATTAGTAGCTATCATAGACAAACCTTAAGAATGACAAAACTAGACCCAATGGTCCTCTCGTTCAATCACACATAGCCAAAACATGATATCGATGACGAGATAATTCTGATGTCTATCGAACAACTGATCGCTCTCTTATAAATTCTCATATTCAAAGTTGTTGTGTTAAGTCACTAGTATACTTTAACTTTCTCAAACAACACCAAATCTTTCGTAACAAGAATGAACAATTCTAACCAAGGTTTCCGCTCTACCAAGAGGACAATCAAATAATTGATACATAACGCAGGTCGAATAACTTCAGATATATATTTATTTATTTATTTTCAATAGTTTCCATATCAAACATCTTCATTCATCTGACTCTATCTCTTTGATTTTCTAGCTACCCACAATCACCAATTTAGTCCCTATTATAATTGCACACATACTTACTTTATCAAACCATACATCCACTGAAGTCGACACTTTTAGTATTAACAAAACATCATAACTACATCGATCATCTACCTTACTCCCAAATTTACCATTAGTATCAAAGTACTCTTATAAAATATATGTTCAAACTATGGCTATCTCTCTTTCTATTTAATCATTTCATGACAATTACGAGTTCCAAAAAAGGGTACTAACATTATTTAAAATTTGATAGTACCTTTCCATCATGATAAACTGTTAAACCAAACCCAAGTCAATCTCACACCACTTCCACATATCATGCTTTAACTACCCGTCTAAACCATCACATACCTCATGCCAACACTTAGGAAGTTTCTTGCTCATTCAAATTATTATGTATCCTATTAGCTTATAACCTCTATTCACCATTAAATATCTATGTAACAAATAATAATATTCTATGTAATCCCATCAATAGAGTAGTATTATTCCAACTCTAAATTCTTAATAACCATGTAGAATTGTATTGCACCTTATGCATCATTCTTAAGTCATCTATCCAAATTTGAGCAATCTAACCCCATGTAAAATACTAAATTCTTCATGCCTCATTGTTTGCAATCCAAATCAAAACTCAATCTTTATAAAAGTCTATGATAAATTCTAGTAAGTCTTTATCGAACTACTTCACATCTCACAGTCATATCTAAACTCATAGGCAAAATCAATACAACCATCAACTACAAACCATGGGTTTATACGAGAGGTCTTATTCCTTCACTTTTCTCAAATTCTTCTCATGGTGCAAAATTCTATTCGACCCTTCAATATATCAATATTCTTGTTTCTTTAGATCACTCATCTATCTCGTCCTTTTACCAACAACCCATATTACTCACAAAATAGTAGAAAATCACAACCTTAGATACTCACAAGTCTTTATTACATACAAAATTTATTTAACCAACAAATTCTAATCATATACTTTCATTCCAATTACAAATTCTAACGAATTTTTATTTTCCATCATGCTGAGCTAACCCATTTATCACCATGAAGTGAACCTTTTCCTCGATCTGACACCTTAAACTTAGGTATACCAATCAAATTCAAGGGACTAACCCAATTTATATGCACTTTCTTGCTAAATCTTCAATTTACTTCACCCAAGTATACCCACTAGGACTTTCTTTCCCTATAAGTTTGTCATTTTAGTATCAATCTACCTTTTGAAGCTTAAGATAAAATCGTCAGTACTCATTCAGAACCCTCAAGATACATTTCACAACCTAAATGTATTAATATTGTACCAAAGATCCACCACTAAAATTTTTCTTTAAAATAATGCTCAACCACTAAAATTTTCCTTCAAAATAATGCTCAATCTAAGTTCCTGTAGTAATAAACTAGTTGGTTTCTAAAATATGAATGCAACAATAAATCTTATTATCTGACCATGTCGTACAACTTGTAACTCTTTTAGTAATTAGTATTCATACTTGACAATCGACGTCCCTGTTTCCACATAACCCTAGGACTGCCACACCGTGAAAGTCCGTTAGATACCTCACTAGAACACATCATACATGTCCATATTATCGTACCCAAGTAGCCCACATATTACTACCCATTGAATAATTGCAAAACATTATCGAATATGTTCTCTCTCTAGACCAAACAATTCATTTTACTTCTTAGATCAATCCAATAACAAAAAAACACACTTCCTAACTCTAACCAAGTAAGCATCGATGACTTTCTCTAATATACCCTCACTCGATGAAGTCATAGTAGTGTCTTTATTAACCGACACTAGACATGAGACTACCACCACATTTTGCGATCGAGAAAATATATTTATTTCTAAGGATATTTTTTTTCTTCTGTTGTTGCTATTTCAACTTCAAATACTCTAGTAGTTCCCATATTTGAAAAAGTGTGAAGAAGTTCAGATACCAATTTGTATCACCTAGATACCAATTGGATTCAAGTAGTAGCACGAAAGAAAGAAAGAAATGAGCTTTCCTAAAGTCCTATAGCTTCTCGAAGATAAGTAAAGACGTCTCCGTACCGATCATCGAGACTCTATTTAGACTCAACTTGTACACACGTGAGACCTATGAACCTGGGGCTCTGATACCATTTTGTCACGACCCAAAAATGGACGTGATGGCACTCGTCTTATCCCACCAAGACAAGTCAGCCTAAAACAAAACCATTACAATAAAGTGCGGAAGTAAAATATAAGTAACTTAATAAAACCCCCAAAACCTGGTAGTCACGTGTACAAGCCTCTAAAGAATTACAAATGATTCAAAAGAAAACTCAAGTCTCAAATGAACTTGTTTCTAGAATAGAACAAGATCATAATTAAGGAGAAGAAAGTCTGCTGCGATGGAAACAGCTACCTGACAAATCTCCAAGAAGCCTCGGAAAAGAAGAGAATGACAAGTACAACAAAAATCCAGGCTCATAACCTACAAAAAATTTGTATAAGCAAGGGGTGAGTACCAAACCACACGGTACTCAGCAAGTAAACGTCTAAACACAAGCTAAGGGGATGAAATACGGGTACTCCTACCACCCCCAACCGAACCTCCACAACTACAACCTGCATAAACATCAGCCCAACCTAACAACTCACAGTTTACATAGAACGTATCAACAAAAACATTTAGACAAATTACATATCCTCCACAACAACACTTTAACAAATTACATATCCTCCACAACAACACTTTAACAAATTATATATCCTCAACATCAACACTGAAACAAATTAGATATCCTCAATAGCAACACTTCCACGAATTTACATATCCTCAATAACACACTTCAACAAATTATATTTCCTCAATAACAAGCTCAGTATTCAACAATCACAACTTCCGCAAAAAGGCAATCACTAGATCAGCAAAACACAATATCAAGTTCTCTAATGATAAGTATGTGCAATGTAATGGAATGCAATGTCAAGTATAATGATGCATGTCTGACCTAGTGATACACACCCGCTGTCTCTCAGTGCGGGACCCATGGGGGACATATCTGTCCATGCATCTGTCGCGGCGCACGACACGACCCTCGATATAGTAACCATCGCGGCGCGCGATACGTCCCTCGAAATATAGTATCCATCGCGGCGCGCGATACGTCCCTCGAAATGGTTCATCCTCTTTAAATTCTCATTCTTTCTCAATGCACATAACACTTTTTACAACCATGTCTCAAAATAATGCAAATGACATGTTCATACAAATAAAGAGGATATGCCCATTTTCATAACACTGCACAATTTACAACAACATCAACAATGACTCAACAAGCCTTTCAAACCATTCTTCATTATGAACACATTCATAACACTGCACAATTCACAACAGCATCAACAATGATTCAACAAGCCTTTCAAACCATTTTTCATGATGAACACATCACACAAAATTAATTATTCACATTGCCTTTTATTACCATTTGTTTCATTGTTAGTATTAATCAATGTGGACAAGTCAATCTCATTACCAAATCTCATTACTCCAAAACATATACCATAAGGAAATACACATATTTCATACACTTAGAAAGGGTTTAGAAATCCACTTGCCTTAACCAATCGAATAATCACTCTGGGACTTGAGCCTTTCCTTTCTGTTGACCTTTCAAATCGATGCAATCTATTCAAGTATATATTCATAATAAGGTTTCGAGACTAACAACACCCACATTATTATAGGTTAAGCCTAGACTCAAAAGATCACCCAGTCTATAATCAAATTCCTAAGTTTCAAGCTTAAGTTATGTCCCAATTCTTTTCCAATATCATAAAACTAATGGTATTTATATAAGATTATACCCCTAATATTTAATTACCTATTTCAATATATCAAAATATCATTTATAATATGATAACTAAAGAAAAATAATAAGAATCTAAAATCACAAATTCCCAAAATATTGGTCTTATACCAAGAAGTCAACTTAATTCATATCTAATGATAAATGTTAATTATAATATCAATTGATAATTAAATAAAGGTATCCATAAAGTAATTCCCCAAAGCTTGCAATAACTTTGATCCACAAATCATATAAAAAAAATGGTCATATCATCTTTATAACTCACTATCCAATTACACATTACAGCAACCTAACTCCCCAACTTTATTTGTTATTAAGGCTGCCACCGCTTACTAAATTAAAAACGACGTGTAAGCATGTGTGCTCATGAGGAGTTGAGGCATAACATTTGTCTTATCTTCGTTGAACTCTTTAAACACTCATCAATAATTTGATACAATATTGTATTCCAAATTTCACCATACCACTAGTTCCTACTGCTTTTAGACATTGCAACTGGAGTCAATACAATAACATAATTTAATCTAACTAGGGGTTTTTCTACTAGACTCATAATGATAGTATTTATTGTAAACGAACGTACTAATTAACACGCGCAAATCAATCAATGTACATACAATATTAAAACTTCTTGAATTTTTACCTGAAGAAGAAGCCGCCTCCATGTCCTTCCGTAACCATGCTTCTATTTTATTTTATTTCCTTTTCCAATTATTTATTACCCTAATTAGTATATACAACCAATTATGAAAGTAGTCCATTATTAATTTTAATGTTATCTTCTTTAACCATCAACTAAATTTATTATTAAAACTATCCCATTAATTTATAATTATAATTACAAATAGTCAAAAATACCCATTTAGAATCTATCGAAAATTATTTTATGAAATAAAATGCTCTATTGCTCAAATTGAACAAATGGGTCGTTACAGTTAGTTAAATTGTGGTCTAAAACAATTGTGAAATTATGTCTTAGGCCTAATTCACACCTTAAAAGCTAGCTCAAAGGGAGGAAGATTGCTCAACCCTTATAAGGAGTCCACACATCTCATTAATCATCGATGTGAGACTTTTGTCATTCTTTAACAACAATTTTTAATTAGATATTTGTGTGGTTGTAAATCATTTTATATGGGGAAATTTTAAAGTTAAATTCTTACTAAGTAGAGAAATGTGTTTTTTTTGAGACTGACTAAAAAGAATGTGAGTCGTGCCTAGGGGTGACAATTTCAGCCCATATTAATAAAATGAGCACATTTTGACCATATATAATGACTTGGATCGCTCATTTATAATTGGTCAAATATGGGCGTAAAACTATTTTAAAAGTCTCTTCAAATATGGTCAAAATGGATTCAATATGGGTATCCATTTGATCCATATTAGATATCTTATTTTCACTTTCACTCAATAAAAATTTTTTTAGAGGTAGGTTGGTGGAAGTTGGGGTAGAGTGGGGGTGGGGGGCAGAGAATGCCGGGGAGGAGAGGGTAACCTTTTTTTTTTTTCAAAAATAGATTATTTTTTTTTGAAAAAAATTAGGGTATGTTGGTGGAAGGTGGGGTGGGGGCAGGGGGTTGCCAGAGGGGCGGGGTAATTTTTTCTATTTTTGAAAAATAAATTTTTTTAGGGGTAGGTTGGTGAAAGGTGATTGGAGGGGGGGGGGGGGGGGAGGTATGTGGAGAGGGGTACATTCATGTTTTTGAAAAACAAATTCGAGTAAATAGGTTATAACCATTTTGACCAAACCATATTTGACTCAATCCATATTTGACCATATTATATTTGGATGGATTATAACTAACCCATTTTTTCTCAAACCATATTCAGGCCATGCAAAACCAATCCAATCCGACCGTTTGACACCCCTGATCGTACCCAACACGAGCATCGCTCATTTAGTTACCAACCAAATGAATAGTGAGAATTAATGAAATAAATGATAAGTTACTTCAACTTCTGGACAAATGTCCCAAACAACTCTTCAAGCTGAATTTTCAGGCCCTATTAACAATAAAGAAACACATAACACAAGATCTTGTGAGATAAATTTGCACAACCAATTAAATTTTGTATCTAATCAAATAATCAGGTAAATGTACATGTATAAATGCACCCCTTGCTTACTCATTGTCTCAACAAATTCTCAATATATTTCTCAAATTGCATTTTCCTTTCTCTATACACTTTAAGCGTTTGTTTGCAACTTTCTTCCTTGTAACAATGCTGCTTTTGTCCACTGGTTTCTCTTCTTTCTTCATATTATTTAATTTTCTCATATAGTTTTATAATATTCGCTCTACGTCAAAACTTAGCTCAATGGGAGAAGATTCTCCAATTTATGTTCAGAGTCTTAGTCCTCTCGTTCAAACTACTAAAAAAGGGCCAAAAAGAGACTTAGAAAAGGAGATCTCAAAAATAGGTCTATAATAAGAGACCTCATGAGGTCGCTATTCAAATTAATATTTTTTAATTTTTTTTAATGTAGGAGAGACCTCGTGAGGTCAATTTAATGAATTTACTTTTTCCTATACCTCACTTATTTCAAATTTTTAAATTTTTAATCTAATTCTCATAAAATTACAGACCTCACGAGGTCTGTACTTGTTAAATTAAAAATAATAATTTAATTTAATTAAAGACTGAAAAAATGAGAGGCCTCTTAAACAAAAGAAAACCTGTCACGACCCAAATCGAGCCGCGACTGGCACCCACACTTACCCTCCTATGTGAGCGAACCAATTAATACAAAACCCAACATTTCGAATATAATAACACAATATAATGCGGACTATCGAAACCGACTCAATTGGAGGTACTTGGGTAGTATCATCCCTGAGATGCGCCAAGAACGCTAAACAATCCTTACTAACCATTTTCTTAGCACGAAGAAAGGAGATGATACGAACTGGATTGGAAGTGTAGTCACCCTCCCACACTAAAGGATCTGTCCCAAGCTTGGCTAACGTCACAGTTATAGCATTACAATCCAAGATCACAAAATTCGGAGAAAGCCAAGTCATACCCAGAATTACATCAAAATCAACCATTTCTAAGATAACCAAGTCTATATAAGTATTGCTCCCCACAAAAGTCACCAGACAAGACCTATACACCCTTTCAACTATCACAGACTCACCCACCGGAGTAGAAACACGAATAGGCATGTCAAGCAATTCACAATGTAAATTAAGACCATTAGCAAATGCGGAAGATACATATGAAAAGGTAGAGCCAGGGTCAAATAATACAGAAGCCATACAATCACAAACCAAAAGATTACCTGTGATAACAGCATCTGATGTCTCCGCTTCCGACCGCCCAGGGAAAGCGTAACAATGGGCCCTATCACCAGTCTGTCCGTTGCCTCTAACAGGCTGTGCTGCAGTATTTCCCAATTGTCCGTCACCCCGGCCGTTTTGATGACCACCATTACCTCGGCCACCACTTCCTTCAGAATAACGACCTCTACCATGACCACCTCTACCTCTAGCTATTGGGGGTCTATAACTCTGTTTTGGACAATTCCTCCTAATATGTCCAGTCTCCCCACATCCATAACACTCCCTGGAGTCAAGTATAGGTCTCTCAGAGAAGTGTTGACCGGTCTGAGGTGGACCCCCAACTACAGTCTGTAGTGAAGACTGAATTGGTCGGACTGAGTAACCTTCTGAACCCTGTCCTCTAGAGTAAGAACCATTAAACTCACCTCCCTTTCGAAACCTTTTTGATGTCATTTCCATGGTGAAGTCATCTGGCTTCACTCCCTCTACCTCTATCACGAAGTCTACCACTTCTTGAAAAGATTTCGCTGTAGCCGCTACCTGTAAGGCTGAAATTCGCAACTCTGATCTCAACCCCTTCACAAAACGGCGAATCCGCTCTTGTGCACTGAAACATAGTTGGGTGGCATACCTGGATAATGCACGAAACTTAGCCTCATATGCAATAACCGACATCCTACCTTGCTCTAGGCTCAAGAACTCGTCTCTTTTCCTATCCCTCAAAGTCCGGGGGATATACTTCTAAACAAGCTAGAGAATGATGCCCAAGTCATAGGTGGTGCCTCTGTTGGTTGACACTCAACATGTGACCGCCACCACATTTTGGCGTTTCCCTGAAACTGATAAGTCACAAACTCAACACCAAACCGTTCTACTATACCCATCTTGTGTAGTAGCTCGTGACAGTCAACCAGAAAATTGTAGGCATCCTCAGATTCAGCACCCTTGAAGACTGGAGGTTTCAATTTCAAGAACTTACTGAAAAGTTCATGCTGATCATTTGTCATTATAGGCCCTGTAGTCAGACAAGGAAACATGCCTATTTCCAATGAGGGATCCATGCGGGGAGCCACAGTAGCCGCATGTTGTACCTCCGGAACCTGAGGTGCTGGTGAAGAAAACACTGGAGGTGTCTGGCCTTGATCAGATAACCCGCTAAGATAAGCAAGAACCTGATTGATCATCTCTGGGGTAGGTTGGGGTGGTAATTCCTCATTCTGTACTTGTTCATTTTCCCCATCCTCCCCTTCTCTTACTACTTCCTCAGTCGGTGGAGGAGTCACCGCCCTAGTACCAGACATCTTCCCGCGACCTCTACCGCGGCCTCTTGCCACTGCTCCTCTTTGAGCTACAGCCTCAGTGGCTGGCTCAGATGTATCTTGTCTTGCCGATGTTGATGTTGGCGCGGTTGTTGCTCTAGTTCTAACCATCTGCGAAATAGAGTGAAGATGGTCAGATACCAATTTGTATCACCTAGATACCAATTGGATCCAAGTAATAGCACGAAAGAAAGAAAGAAAGAATGGAATTTTCCTAAAGCCTTATAGCCTCTCAAAGAAAAATAAAGGCGTCCCCCTACCGTTCCTTAAGACTCTACTAGACTCGTTCTTGTGTGTTGAGACCAACAAACCTAATGCTCTGATACCAAGTTTGTCACAACCCAAATCGAGCCGCGACTGGCACGCACACTTACCCTCCTATGTGAGCGAACCAATTAATACAAAACCCAACATTTCGAATATAATAACACAATATAATGCGGAAGACTTAAACTAATTAATGAAAATCAATTAAATAACTTCTAAAAACTCGACAACTATTATTATCCCCAAAATCTGGAAGTCATCATCACAAGAACATCTATCCTCAAATTACTAATTCTAAGAGTATCTAGAAAGCTAGAATAACTAAAAATCTAGTCCATGCCGGAACTTCAAGGCATCAAGACATGAAGAAGAAGATCCAGTCCAAGCTAGAAGCGTTAGCTCACCCTGAAATCCGGTATAATGAAGACTGGCTAGAGTTGCGGTTGAGTTGAAGACGACGGCACGTTTGCTGCACTCCACAAGTAACAAGGAAAGAAACATACAAGTAGGGGTCAGTACCAAACACGGGTACTGAGTAGATATCATCGGCCAACTCAAAATAGAAAACAATATATATCATATCATATCATAAATCAACTACAATACTCAATCTGTAGCAACAACATGTACAAGAATCTTTGATAAATAACGTCAAATACACTCATGAGGACTCAAGCCTCCATATCATACTCATTTGGGAAATAGGTTCTTTTCATTCGAATTTATTAACTTAATTCCAAGATTCATTATCTTTATTCCTCTTGTGTCGGCACGTGACACTCCGCTCCCCTACTACTATGTGTCGGAACGTGACACTCCGATCCCCTAATTCTATGTGTCGGTTCGTGACACCCGATCCCCTAGTTCTACGTGTCGGTTTGTGACACCCGATCCCCTAATTCTACGTGTCGGTTCGTGACACCCGATCCCCTACTTCTACGTGTCGGTTCGTGACACCCGATCCCCTAATTCTACGTGTCAGTTTGTGACACCCGCTCCACTAATCTTATTCTGTTAATCCATCAAGCCTTCTTTTATGCCAAGGCATATCAATCTCATTACTTTAGTTCATCAAGCCTTCTTTTATACCAAGGCATCATCATTAACAAGGGGTTTTCAAGATTGGTGTTTTCAAGATTTGGGATTCAATAGCTTCATCATGCTTATTTCGTCACAATTATATAATCATATTCATTCAAGCATACAATTAAGCATATAGAAGACTTTACAATACAACCCAACACATATCATTCGCTATTAAGAGTTAACTACGAATAGTATAAAAACCATAACCTACCTCCACCGAAGATTAGTGATCAAGCAAGTAAGTTCCCCACGCTTTGTTCTTCTTCTCGTTGCTCCTCTTTCTCGTTCGATCCTCTCTCTCTCTCTTTGTTCTTTCTATTTTTCTTATTCAAACCCTCTTTCTTTTACCCTAATTATCATATAATTAAGTATAAAAGATGGAAATAGTAACCCACTAATTAACTCAAGGTTACCTCTTTTAACCCCCAAGTAATTGAGTTATTAATATTAAACCACTAACTTTATAATTATAAGCAGGAATAGTCCAAAACGTCCCTTAAAACATATAAAGAAATCCGACTCAGCCTGGGATTACGCAACCTGTGACGGTCCGTCATGGCTGTGATGGTCCGTCCTGCAGGTCCGTCGCAAGGTTCAGAGGGTTAATTTCTGTGGAAGATGTGTAACGGTCCGTCGTGCCCACGACGGTCCGTCCTGCCATTCCGTTACGAAGTTCAGAGAGTCGATTTCAGTACCCAAATTTCAGAATTCTAAGTGTTTTGGAATGAGACCCCCACGACGGTCCGTCGTGCCCATGACGGTTCGTCGTGGGATCCGTCGACTTAGCAAGTTTTTCGAGAAATAAAATCTGCTGCTCAAAACGACTAAACAGGTCGTTACAAAACCCTAGCCAAATTTATCTATCTCTTTCTTCCCTCTCTCTTTCTCATCGTTCATCTCTCTCTCATCATCCCACTCTCTCTCTCTCTCATCGTTCCTCTCCGCCAGACTTCTCAATCTCCTCTCTCCGCCGTCATCTTCTCCATCTCCAGATGCGCCTCCATCTCCAGACGCGCCTCCATCTCCGCCTTCATCTTCTTCTGACGAGAAAGTCATCCGTCTCCATCTCTGCGCGCCATTTGCAGTCGGGCCTCAGCAGGTGGAGGTTGCCCGCCTCCATCTCCGTCGGGCCGTGCAGCAGCAGCAGTGGTTGGCGTTCCCAACCCTTTGACTCCAGGTGAATTTTTTGAACAAACTAGCTGGTTTTCGTAATTCTAAGTGCTTAAAATAATTAAACAGTAGCAAGTAGATTGAATGTTATCCTGTTGTATTAGTAATTTAATCATTCCCAATGTGATTATCTTTGAAATTTTTAAAAGAATTTGTGTCAAATAGATATTGAAAAAGTTTCCCAATCAATAATAATTTGTAAAACTAGTTGGCTTTCGTAACTCTTAATAGGGTACATGATTTTCTTTGAAAATAAGTTAGTACATGGGATCAAATACTTGATTTTCACCATTGGAGTTCAAACTCTATTTTCTAGTGTTAACTTTTTTCCCCATTTTCTTGCTAGGCCACTAAGGAAGCTTAAAATCGAAAAAAGTTGATACAAGATTATACTACTTCTTTAATTTAATCAAAGTAGGAGATAAGGTATGGTAATTCTAAATTTAATAAAGTTGAAGTACAATTGTTTTCTATAATATGTGTTGTACCCATCTAATATTGATACTTAGCTTTAAATATGTGTTGACAAGCAGCTTTAAATTTAGAAATAATTATTTGTTAAGCTTAAGTACCAACACTAGTTGATCCTATTGATGACAAAATTGATTTTCCTTGAAAATTAATTTGTGTCCATCTAGTGTTGACACTTACCTTTAAATTTAGAAATAATATATTGTTTAAGCATAAGTACCAACACTAGTTGATCCTATTGATGACAAAATTGATTTTCTTTGAAAATCAATTTGTATCCATCTAGTGTTGACACTTAGCTTTACATTTAGAAATAATTATTTGTTAAGATTAAGAACCAACACTAGTTGATCTTTTTGATGACAAAATTGATTTTCTTTCCATCTAGTGTTGACCCTTAGCTTTAAATTTTAGAAATAACTATTTGTTAAGCATAAGTACCAACACTAGTTGATCCTATTGATGACAAAATTGAAAATCAATTTGTGTCCATCTAGTGTTGACACTTAGCTTTAAATTTTAGAAATAATTATTTGTTAAATTTGTAACTATCGTGTTAGTATTAAGGTAAAACTAAATTAATTAAACTTAGAAATTTGTTAAGTTATTTGGTAAGTTAAACTTGTTACAATAGTATAAGAAATTAAGTTAAAAATGAACTAGTTAGATATAGAAAGTTGTTAAGTTGGTCAATAAATTACATTGGTTACTATAGTCTTGGAATTAAGTCAAAACTAAACTAATTAGACTTAAAAATTTGTTAAGTTGGTTAATAAGTTAAATTTGTGACTATAGTGTTTGAATTAAGTTAAAACTAAACTAATTAGATTTAGAATTTTGTTAAGTTGGTTAATAAGTTAAACTTGTTACTATAGTATTAGAATTTAGTTAAAACTATACTAATTAGACTTACAAATTTGTTAAGTTGATTAATAAGTTAAATTTGTGACTATCGTGTTAGTATTAAGGTAAAACTAAACTATTTAAACTAAGAAATTTGATAAGTTGTTTGGTAAGTTAAACTTGTTACTATGGTATAAGAAATTAAGTTAAAAATAAACTAGTTAGACTTAGAAAGTTGTTCAGTTAGTTAATAAGTTACATTGGTTACTATAGTGTTGGAATTAAGTCAAAACTAAACTAATTAGACTTAAAAATTTGTTAAGTTGGTTTATAAGTTAAATTTGTGACTATAGTGTTTGAATTAAGTTAAAACTAAACAAATTAGATTTAGAAATTTGTTAAGTTGGTTAATAAGTTAAACTTGTTACTATAGTATTAGAATTTAGTTAAAACAAGACTAATTAGACTTAGAAATTTGTTAAGTTGGTTAATAAGTTAAATTTGTGAGTATCCTGTCAGCATTAAGGTAAAACTAAATTAATTAAACTTAGAAATTTGTTAAGTTGTTTGGTAATTTAAACTTGTTATTATAGTATAAGAAATTAAGTTAAAAATAAACTAGTTAGACTTCAAAAGTTGTTAAGCTGGTTAATAAGTTACATTAGTTACTATAGTGTTGGAATTAAGTCAAAACTAAACTAATTAGACTTAAAAATTTGTTAAGTTAGTTAATAAGTTAAATTTGTGACTACAGTGTTTGAATTAATTTAAAACTAAACTAATTAGATTTAGAAATTTGTTAAGTTGGTTAATAAGTTAAACTTGTTACTATAGTATTAGAATTTAGTTAAAACTAGACTAATTAGACTTAGAAATTTGTTAAGTTGGTTTATACGTTAAATTTGTGACTATCGTGTTAGTATTAAGGTAAAACTAAACTAATTAAACTTAGAAATTTTGTTAAGTTGTTTGGTAAGTTAAACTTGTTACTATAGTATAAGAAATTAAGTTAAAAATAAACTAGTTAGACTTAGAATGTTGTTAAGTTGGTTAATAAGTTACATTGGTTACTATAGTGTTGGATTTAAGTCAAAAGTAAACTAATTAGACTTAAAAAAATTTTAAGTTGGTTAATAAGTTAAATTTGTGACTATAGTGTTTGAATTAAGTTCAAAACTAAACTAATTAAATTTAGAAATTTGTTAAGTTAATTAATAAGTTAAACTTGTTACTATAGCATTAGAATTTAGTTAAAACTAGACTAATTAGACTTAGAAACTTGTTAATTTGGTTAATAAGTTAAATTTGTGACTATCGTGTTAGTATTAAGGTAAAACTAAACTAATTAAACTTAGAAATTTGTTAAGTTGTTTGGTAAGTTAAACTTGCTACTATAGTATAAGAAATTAAGTTAAAAATAAACTAGTTAGACTTAGAAAGTTGTTAAGTTGGTTAATAAGTTATATTGGTGACTATAGTATTAGAATTAAGTCAAAACTAAACTAATTAGACTTAGAAAATTGTTTAGTTAGTTAATAAGTTAAATTTGTGACTATAGTGTTAGAATTAAGTTAAAATAAACTAATTAGATTTAGAAATTTGTTAAGTTGGTTAATAAGTTAAACTTGTTACTATAGTACCTAGAATTTAGTTAAAACTAGACTAATTAGAGTTAGAAATTTGTTAAGTTGGCTAATAAGTTAAATTTGTGTCTATAATGTTAGAATTAAGTTAAAACTAAACTAATTAGATTTAGAAAGTTGTTAAGTTGTTTGGTAAGTTAAAATTGTTACTATAGTATAAGAAATTAAGTTAAAATAAACTAGTTGGACTTAGAAAGTTGTTAAGTTGGCTAATAAGTTAAATTTTTTGACTATAGTGTTAGGATTAAGTTAAAACTAAACAAATTAGACTTAGAAATTTGTTAAGTGTGAGGAGGAAATTGGTGTGTATCATTTTTCTTTGTGTTTATATATTTTATGTATTAATATTTAATTACTCATTATTATAACTTTATTTTTTTATGTAGGAAAAGGAACTAGGAAGACCAGTAACTCAAGCTGAGGCATTTAAGGCAACACACATTAGAAAGAAGAAAAATCCTGAAGATCCAGACGTGTGGGTTGAACCGCGAGCTGAAGTGACCTATGTAAGCCTCTAATTTAAAAAAATAATTACTTATTTTCTAAATTTATATTCTCACATGATACCATTCAATTTAGAATCGATATCTTCAAGCTTTGGAGTATTTACAACAAACTCTGCCGGAAGAAAATCGAGGTATGTCACTTACTCAAGAACAGGATGAGAGAGTTTGGTTAGACTTGACTTGTGGGCCGAGTAGATATGGGTATGCATATGGAATGCCGCATAAAACCTTTCGTGAATTTTCTTCTGAATTTGAAGGACTAAATAGTTCAAATCATGATGAATCGATGAAGAATTTTGGCTAATTTGAAGGAGTTCAA
Source organism: Solanum chmielewskii (assembly GCA_027704785.1). Classification (NCBI taxonomy): domain Eukaryota; kingdom Viridiplantae; phylum Streptophyta; class Magnoliopsida; order Solanales; family Solanaceae; genus Solanum; species Solanum chmielewskii. Next base: position 5,344,890 of record JAKWIX010000327.1, read on the forward strand.
ATCATGATGAATCGATGTTTGGCTATGCTATCTAGCCAAGCCAAAGAATCACGGGCTAGGGAAAGGCGGTTGGAATTACAGGTTGCGGGTCTTAAGGCTCAATTCGATGCATTACTTGCTTCAGGAGGGATTCCCCCTTGTTCTGGTGATGTCACTTTCCCTCCTCGACCTCCTCAATCGCAACCTACTCAATATCCAATGTATGGTCAACAAAGAAATATGACACATGAGTCTAGTAGTGATGAATAAAGTGATGATTATGTGGCAAACACACTACCACATTAGCGAAGTTTAGACTTGTGATAGATAATCTAAGTTAAATTATGGATAATTTTGTTAACTTTATAATTTTGTGAGGGGAATTCTTTGTTTTGTGAATACATGATAACATTGCAATGTATTATATAACTTATGGATATTATGGTTTTTGTTTAATATATAATTATGTTGAAGTGAGTTGCAATTGAGTTGATAAAAGAATATTTAGTAAATGTATTGCTTCAATTGATTTTTGGAAGCTCTTTGAGCTTGATTTGGGTACTGAATTAAAATGACAGGTGATGAGAAGCCGCAGAAATAATAATTAGCTGCTAGTTTTTTTTCCAGAAAAAGAGACCTCATGAGGTCTCTTTTTTGCATTAATTTTCTAGATATTTCATTATAGAGACCTCATAAGGTCTCTATTTAACATTTTATATTTTATAAATGCAGAACAGAGACCTCATGAGGTCTCTTTTTTGCATTATATTTTCCGTAAATTTCATTATAGAGACCTCATGAGGTCGCTAATAAATAAATGCAGAAAAGAGACCTTATGAGGTCTCTCCTTTAAAATAATATAAAATTAAATTAAATAATATCTTTTTAGCGACCTAATGAGGTCTTTTTATTAAAATATAAAATTAAATAATATAATAAAATAGTGACCTCATGAGGTTTCTATATATTAAATAATACAATAGTGACATCATGAGGTCTCTTTTTTAAAAAAAATCTGACAATTTGTTGCTGACCTCGTGAGGTCTCCGTTTGGCGACCTCATGAGGTGTCTTTAAAAAAGTGACCTGCATTTTACTGACCTACCGTTGAGGTCTCTTTTTGGCCTTTTTTTAGTAGTGTCATTCAATCACCTCCAATGTCAGAGAACTCTTTTTTCATAACCCTCCACACGCTAACCCAAACACAATATGATACTAAAGCGTGAACAGTTTATTCAAAAGCCCAATATTATATATTTTGATTCTAATATCACGCTATATCAATTTTGGACTTAACACAACCCAAATATTAGCTAAAAGCACTATAACAAAAGAGACATTACCAAACACGATTGAAGCATGAACAGTTTATTTGGAAGCCCGATATCATATGTCTTGATTCTAATATCATGATATATGAAATTTGGACTTAACACAACGCCAGATATCATTTGTTTTGATTCTAATATCATGATATATATGTGAATTTTGGACTTAATTAAAACAACCTAAAATTAGCTCAAAGCACTATAACAAAAGAGACATTACTCAAACACGATCCGATACTGAAGCATGAACACCTGATATTATATGTTTTCATTCTAATATCATGATATATAAATTTTGGACTTCAGACAATGCAAAATTAGCTCAAAGCACTATAACAAAAGAGACAATATCCAAACATGACCCGATCGTGTAGCATGAAGAATTTATTCGAAAGCCCGATATCATATGTCTTACATTCTAATATCATGACCAGTGGCGAAGTCACCTACAATTCATCGGAAAATTAAACTGCATAACTAGATAAAATTATATTTTATGTATACATTTAACTTCTTTATATACCGACACTCCTTAGTTGAAATTCTGGCTCCGCCATTGATCAGAATATATGAATTTTGGACTTAAAACAACCCAAAATTAACTCTATGCACTACACAACAAGGAGACATTTAGTCACTTACATTTTTCGCGACATTTATATAGAGTATTGATTAAAGTATACAGTTATATTAACTATCCTAGTTATCTCATCCACAATCGATGTAGGAGTCTTCTTTCATCATTTATAACATGTGTTATGGACAAAAAATGTGCCACCGTTTACCAGACTGAAGGCTTAATCGGCGGCAACTGTCGTGGCTTCCGTCGCCGTTGCTTTTGCACCAGAAACTGTTAGAACATATAATGTTTCTAAATGAAATACTCATCATCCATGATAAGTAATGATGTTATATCAATAAAAAGAGACTAGATAGTCTCATATTTATTACTCCCTCCATTCCATTTTATATGAGATACTTTGACTTTTAACACTTATGGTCCAAAATGAATGATAAAAATTTGTGTGGTTGTAAATCATTTCATTAAGGGTAATAGACATTTTATAGTGAAATTGTTACTTAACATTAAAAATATTATTCTTTTTTGAAATGACTAAAAAAGAAAGTAAATCAAATAAATTGGGACAGAAGAAATATATATATGTGGTGCTTTGGTTACGATCCAAAATCTTAAGTCAGGATTGATGTCTGAGGAGTTATATAGTTAAAATCTATAATCAAATTTTAATCTTTATATCAATTAATTGATGGGTCAAATCTCTATTTCAAATTTAAGATTGGTATCATAAGCTTTGTCAGTGGTAGAATTTCAAATTGATGACATGCGTCCAACTCATATATCTACTAATAAGAATATTATTAGAGAAGTGAAATGGTACATGCTTATATTTTATTTTATCTAAATAGAAAAACCTACGATTTTACAAATTAAAGTGAATAATTCAACTAGGTAGCTGGTTACTAGGTTGAATTTATGATACTACTTTTGCGGTCACTTTTACAATTTATATGTGTTTCAAAATTTTGGATGACATTGATTTCCGATCCTTACTTTAAGATGAATCATCTCAATCATACCAGGAATGACGATAATTCCCAAAAAATTCTTGTTCACCAATGGAACCCTTCTATGGACAAGGTTTCCTTGTATTGTTCTTCTTTACCAATAGTTCAACAAGTTGAACAAGTATAAAAACTTGATTGTCCTTCTAACAATAAACCATGCCATCACATATTATATTGTTGTTTCGATGGCTTGGCACATATGAGGATTTATAATTATCTCAATAAACACTTATGACTTCTGCTTTGGAAACCCCTCCACGAGAGAATCAATGGTACTTCCTTTCCAAAACAATTTTAAAAAAGGACTATTCTACTTGGGGATTGAGATATGACTAGACCACTGATGATTATAAGATCCTTAAGATTGATCACAAATCATGCAGTGAAATTCTTGCGTTGAAAAGTGATTCTTGGAGATTGGCTCAAGTGATTGAGCATATCCATTTTACTGTTCTTCATATAAATTTGTATCCTTTGGTATATATTTTCTAACTTTATAATTGGTACTCTATAATCAATATGAATCTTCATATTTGCATACAATTGAAAGTGTGAGTCACGGAGTCATAGTTTCAAGGGGGAATGTATTAGCAATATATACCAACTGTGCCTCTGTTTGCCAGACCGAAGGCTTCATCGGTGGTAACCGTCTTGGCCTTCCTCGTTGCTGCTTTTGCACCAAAACCTGTTAGAAGAATGATCTTAATTTTATAAATATTGTTGTTGTATATATCAATTATAAGAGACTACATAGTCTCATCATAAAAATATGGTGTACATACAAAATTACTAGTGAATCTTGGAGAAAAGTATATAAGATCTTCTAGTCCCACACTGATTGGAAAGAAAGATTTTATGTTAACAAAATGACTTAAAATAGCGCGACATAATACATGGAAAGGCATATCTTTCTCGGCCTTTTGGCTAAGATCAAGTGTAGTATCTGTATATATCAGTTTAATATTTGATATGCGAGTCATTGACTCACACGATATTAATTCTATTTTTTGAGGGGGAAAGACTATTACGGTAGCTTGCTATTGGGACCTTCAATCATCGCCATGGTGTTGCACTATAACCTTGGCCTGGTGCACCCCACCAATTCTATTCCAAAATTTAGATTATTTCAATTGATATGTAATGTAATGTTCTTTTGTAAAGAATTCGTACCCCCCTAAAGTTGGGACAATATTTCACCTAGACAAAGATATTTATCTTAGACACTTCATGTAGTAATTCGTTGTGTCATTTCGTCACCTTTTTTAAAATCAGCAAAAATTATATGTGAGGATTACACTCGTGAATGATGATCGTCTTATCCAAAGCCCCCACCCTTGATCATCTTCTCCAAACCACCCCCCTCCCCAACTCCGATCGTCTTCTCTAAATTACCCCCCCCCCCCCCCCCCAAACAAACAAATCCCCAATCACCTTCTCCAAACCCCCCCCCCCAAAAAAAAACAAATCCCCGTTCTCAACGCAACTATCAACTATCAACGGGTTTGTCGTACTCACTATGCCTTGTAAGCAAAAAGTGTTAAAATGACACAGTTAGATTCTACCTGAGGTGTCTAAAATGAACATGCCTCGGTTAAGGTGTCTAAGTGAAATATTGTGCCAACTTTAGGGAGCCACCAATAAGTAAGGTTGAACCTCCTTTGAAATAACAATAACACTATTTTCCAACCCTCCTAAAAATGAAGCAACCTGCATATGGTGCGAACATTGTTGATGACTTGAAACCATTTCATACTACATCGTAGAATGGTTTTCGATGATTTTTTTTTTCAGTATCAAAAAACAAAATAGAGGCTCAGATGTGCTATTTTGTCTTCATAAATCAGAGACATGGTGAAGACCCAAGTTTTCACATTTGCACAATAATCTTCATGGCACTCCCAGCTAATGCACCAGCCGGGAATCGAACCCAGGTCTGTACCGTGGCAGGGTACTATTCTACCACTAGATCACTGGTGCTTGATATTATAAATATCCAACACTGGCTTATTCAACTTGTGCTTCTATGAATGATGATCCATATATGGAATTAACACTGGGTGATTCAACTAGTGCTTCTATGAATGATGATCCATCAAAGGCTTTTCGTCTATATTACGAGTCTTAGAATGTCACTATCAGAGGCGGATTCAAAATTTCAAGGTTGTGGGGTCATACGTCATGTTCATCAAATTGATCAAATATTAACCTATTTTTGGACTTGTAAATAGCAATTTGAGACAAATTTATTTTGTTATTCATCCTTTCAGTTTATGAGACAAATAAGTTCAACAAAAAAATTACGATTTTGCACAAAGAATATTTTTTTCAATACTATTAGTATTTACACTATATAAAAAAAGATATAATTCATTTAAATTGCACTCGACGAGTTTTCTTATTCCAAAAAACTCAATGATGACATAATTATTTATATTTATAAAAATTTCACGTTTTATATGTAACAAACTAAATATAAAGAGCTCGCAAAATTTCACATACATTATTTCAATGACATAGACGAAGTATTGACTCACACTATGAAAATCTAAAAATGCCAAACAAAAATCAAATGTGATTTCAGTAAGATTTTTATGTTATCATTTATTGCAACACACATTTTATTTTATAAACTAAAAATTTCAAAAAGATTTAAATTATCACAGTTCAAATTTTTTCCGTACGCATCCAAATGTTTTAGATAATAGAACAAAGAATAAGAAAAATCCATAGCCGAGTACTTTATGAAATTTGGACGAACGAGTGGAGCTAGTAAGATCTAGTTGGAAGAGGAAAAATATTACTCCCCGGATGAATTACAACACTTTTGAAATTTATATCCTAAAATAAATCTTAAATATTTGTGTGACCATAAATTATTTCATTAAGGTAATATAATAATTTATAGTATAAAATAAATCTTGAATATTTGTGCGACTATAAATTATTTCGCTAAGATAAAAATAATAATTTAAAACTTAGTTATTTTTAATAATAATAAATAATATTTTTGAAAATAGACTAAAACGAGAAATGTGTCACATAAATTCATGCTTAAAATAGAAAAAGGAAGAAAAAGAAAATCAATAAAAATTACAACAAAAATGTTAGCAAATTTACGCCTATATAACATAAAAATGTAAAAGGGGATATTATGTAGATTATTTATGGGGCTACTAATACGGAAATGAGCAGTAAAATTTCAAATAAAAGATGTGCCCATTAGAATCGAATACGCAACGTTAAAGTTCAAAAAGCATGACTTTTCACCACTGGCACTAGGCACTTGTTGTTAGGGTCGCAAGTTTAATATTTATTATATATTATATATACACACATAAATATACAAAGTTTCAACCAAGTTCGCTGATTGGCGTGGCACCCCCTCCCTAACACATAGATCCTCCCCCGGTAACAATCGATGCTCCAACAATTTTTACACATTTTACAAATGTGGATTTACAGTTGTCACCTTCAAGGACATTTCCACAAGTGAAGGAAGGTTTGGTTTGTCTTACATATTGCCCTGTAGATGAAATTAATAAATTTGGAAAGTTGGCATAGGGATATTTCCTTCTTGGATATGATCTTGTGGACAATAGTCTTTTTTGCCTATAGATTGCACTAGGTACTAATGTTGTTACAAGTACTTCAAATTTTATTGATCAATTCTTGATATCTTATGAATTCTTTCTATTAAATGCTTACTAATGGGGATCTTGTAGCGATCCTTTTCGAGTGATATCACAATTTGACAAGAAACCTACTTTAATACTTGTGACATTTAAAAGAGATTAACGAATGACAATAAAATTTTAATCTAGTTGACGTGTTAGGTTCATAACGAATAATTTGGTTAAGGAAGTGTATCTTGCCCACTTTAAAAATTTAATTGAAGTCAAAATATATATGGCACGAAATAACAATAATATTACCAACTTCCATGTAGCAAATATCAACATGTTCATGCCTCACTACACTTACAAAACATATAGTAAATTATTATATATCAAGACTTGAGTTTATACTCCCCAAAAAGATTAAAAACGTATAGCCATACTTATATTACAACTCATGGTGGCATGACCAAATCAACCCTCAAAATCTCATGTAAATATACAATCATAGATCGTGCACAAGTCTCAAGGTTCATACAAAATAGACATATGTCTATATGCAAATGTAATCTTCCTTAAGGCTCTCAAAATCTCCATCTCCAATGGCCAGCTTCATGCATCATCTCGAATGTTCCCTACGATTAAAAAACTATTGCTAAGCATATAGCTTAGTGGTGCAAAAACTAAGATCCAGAGCCCTTAGACTCACCAAGTTATCATTCTCAAGTCAAGGGCAACAAAATTGAAATATAATCAGTAAATCAAGTAAACAATATACAAATAGTATCAAGTTGGATAATTAAAGCTTCAAATGTCAATAACGCTCGTAGCACCATTTTCCAAGATATTTAATAATATGAATCGCCCAATATATAAATCATGTCGTCAGACCAAGCGCGAGAATAATCAAGAAGGGTCAAAGCCCAATAATCAAGAGAACCAAGAACCATATTAAAAATGCTTTCTTGTTCGTACTTAAAATGGACAACTCCCATACTTAAGATGAACTAAAAATCCAGAGTCAAGATAGAAAATGACCCGAATCAAGAAGAATTTCAATATTGACATAGTCACATCCATAAGAAGGACAAAGTCCTAGCAAGAATGTCAAATGATCAAACAATCCGTATAAGTGGGCGAGTTACACATGAGTCCTTAACATCACAAATAACAACAACGCGACAATGCAAAGTGATAAAAGTTAACGAAAGTACCAAGATAATATTTCAAATATACCATCAGATAAAAATAGTACAAGTACAAGTTTATACAAAAATCTCAACGCTTTAGCAAGGAAACAGTCCAACACGACTTCAAGAGTTCAAACGTTGACCAACCAATGTATGAAGGTCCTCAACTTTTTCACAAGTATATATAACCTTAAAAATACAATTAAATAACTTATTTAATTCCTAGTATCTCAATAATGTCAAAGTAAAACAGTATAATCATCATAAGTAAGCCTAGCCTGTACAAATATGACTAAGCTCCCAAAACAGTGAATCTATCCAACAAAAGTACTTCAGGTCGCAAATTAGTTTTGAAACAGGAAACAACAAAACTGGACTTTATATCCTCATAAAAGATGTAGGTACATCTATTAATATTGAAAATAATCAAGAATCACCTCAAAATACGTTTTGTACAAAAAGATATAATCAAAACTCTAACAGTTGAACAAACATGATTTCTAATTCTAGAAGTTGGACAGAGCTTGTCCTATGTTGCGTCCCATATTTCGAATTCATAAAAGCAAAATTAGAGTTTTTCATAAGCATAAGAGTTGTAGAATTACGAATTAGATTTCCAAAATATATTTATTCAATGCAAACTAAGTTCTATCGAAAGAGATATGCATAAAATACCAAACATTACCCAATTCAGAAGCAAATTTCGTCACTTACCAAAAATGAAGTGTTTATGTGTTGGATTCAAGCCGAAAGGACCTAGTTTTTATTTTGATGTTAAATAATCAACTGTTAGATAATGTTATAATGTTGTTAGACTTGAGGGAAATGAATTCAATCAAAAGGGAGTATAAAAATATATAGCTAGAAATGTGATCCTCATCACATGTACACATGTCCTTCATAGGTGCTGCCCAAATAAAAGTAGGTTGCCCAAAAAACATACATATATAACTATATGTGTATACCTGATTCCAGAACTTCCAATTCATATGTAATTCTAATTAGTCAATTTACATAAATATCCCTATACAATACTTTAAGCTACGATAACAATTTATGTTAAGCACATTTTCAATTATCATAAAATATCAACTTCCCAAAATAAGAATAAAACACATAATAGTAATTAAGAAATGATGTATTGACATAAAATTCTTGTTCTAGCAGATTAGGGTGTTACAGATCTCATCTTTTTATTATGTTGAAAATGTAAGGAAAATGAAATCAAGAAGTTACAATTACAAAGTCCTAACATATTCTTGATCTAGTTCCCCAATGTTTTTTTCCCGTATATTGATCTTTGTTTCTTTTTTTTTTGTTTGTATTATCGAGACACATGAAGAGTTAGTCATATTGTGTGATTCAAATTTAAAAGACTTGATAAGAGTGTTTTAGTGAATAACAAACACTACACAACATTTATAACATAAAAGAATGACAGATAACAAAATCGAATAAGACATAGATGCCAGAATTGTCAAACTACTTTTGATATGAAAAAAAGATTTTGAATAGTGATAGACTTGAAGTGAATATCAACAAGAATGATGCCTCTCTACTTTTGTTTAAGAAGAAAACTCATGAATATTCACAGTCTTGTGGGGATATCAACAAGATCTTAAACAATTATGTATTAATTTTGTTTTCCTTCTATTTTTAAAGATTAAAGTCGTAATGATATGTGTATTGTATTATTTCTTTCTTTCTTTTCTGTCTTTATGATGTCTCTTAAGTTTAATTTTGTACCAACTTTTGATTGGTGTAAGTTTATAATTTCTTTTAGTTCAAACTAATATTTTAAAATGCTAATGCTAGAGTATATCCTAAAGAGATACCACTTTCTCACGAATTTATCTTTATTATGGTGAAGTTCTGCTGAAGTATAAATCAAATTTAAATTTATAATTATTATCTCTTTGTTCAAATTTGTAACTTAATTATGTTGAGAAATCTGCTAATTATTAATCAAATTTTAAAATTTATAATTGATTGCTTAAAAGATATAAATCTTAATGATAAATATATATTCTTTATTGGTGTTTGTTGTAACATCTCGTATCTAGAATTAACTAAGTTTATCTAAGAAAAACTGGAATAATCAAATTTAGAAATAATTAAGTAAATCTGGAAAAAATTTCAGATTTCAAAAGTGAGTTTTTGGTCATTTTCAAACGACCATAACTTCCAGCTCAGGAAGAGTTCTTTATATAGATGGAAATATCGTCAGAAGATCTTTCCAACGACGCCAAGTTAGTGAAATTTTGAGGTCTTATGAGGGAGATATGACTTCTGGAAGTTGGATTATTGGGAAGAGGAAATCCCAAATCCGAATTTATTCAGGTCGTTTTGGTCTTTTCCTGAATCAATTATTAATTTGTTTTAAGGGTTATAAGTTGGGGTCTAAGATGAAGCCAATCAGTTTTCACAATTAGAAAATAAGTTAGGGCTTCTAAAGAAAGGAGAAAAGAGTAGAAGGGAGAAGAAGCCACAAGAACACCAAGACTTCGTTGCGTGGATTTCATCGAGGGTGATCCCTTTGAGGTATGTGAGATCTTTTTTGTTGGGTTACATCACCCACACATCAATTTTTTTCAGTTAAGTGAAATTGAGGATTTATTTCATGTTAGGAGTTAAGTTTTTGGAAGAACGTTATATTTCTTGTTGAATGGATTGTTGGCTGTCATTGTTGTTTAGATACTTGTTAATTCGAGTTATTTTGAATTGTATTAAGTAATTATTGATAGTACTAATGGTCCTAATAATTTAGTGAAAGATCTAGGAAGTTTTGGAGAGTATAGAGATTGAAAACGAGTTGAAAAATTTGTCAGACGTACCTGGGTAGGGGCAGGCGCCGCGCCTGCAGTGCACCAGAAATTGGACTCAGTCAACCAAGGTCTGGCGCGGCGCACTACCAATGCGCCAGAATCATGCCTAAGTCAACTCAGGCTGGCGTAGCGCGCCACTAGTACGCCGGACCCGATGTTTTTCATCTAGTTTTCGTAATTTAGCCCTTTAAAGTCCTTTTAAGGTACATTAACATCCTCCAATTAATTCTAATCACTTCAAATAATATCTAAATACCTAGAAATCATCTAGAACTCAAATTAAAACCTTGAATCCATACTCCATTCCATGAAAGTTAAGATCAATGTCAAGGAAGTAAAGAGTCAAGTCTAAGGTTAATAAGTAAGTAAAAGTTAAGTTATTAAAGGTTTTCAAGAGTCTTACTTAAACATTTTATCTTTGTTTTAAGAATCAAGTTTCAAGTCAAGAAAGAGTAAAAAGTTGAGTTAAATCCTTAAAAGCTACAAGGGAACTAAGTATTCCCTAAGAGTTAAGTTTCAACTTTCAAGTAAGCAAAGAGTATCAAGTTGAGTTTAGTTCTCAAGAGTTATAGGAGAACTAAGTAGTCTCTCAGAGCTTAAACTAAAATGTTTTCAAACTTTTGAGAAAGAAAGGAAGCTAGACTTCCACAGAGCCTATCACTAGTTTTAATAGAAGAAAGAGGAAACTATGCTTTCCCAGAGAGTTTTTTCAAAGCTAAATTTTGAGCAATTATCTCAAATCACAGATTAGTATGTTTTAAAAATATAAGAGCCAATATGTGGAGATACGAATTCAGATTAACTCAAGTCTCCATGTAAACTATGTAGCTATCATGGGTAGAAAAGGGTCATACTTTTTAGATGAACCCTCTTCATAGTTTACTAGTGGATCCATTAGGCAATTCAGGTCCTATACTCTGTCAAAGTTTGGATAACCACACATCATGGGCCGAGTAACGCTGTATCATCACTATAACCCTTAAGTGATGGTTGTCGGTTAGAGAAGCTCCCATATAAGTATTGTATTTTCATATACATTAGTTATTTGTATTTTTAAATAAATCTCAAATATTTTTTGTATACTTGTATATATTCAGAGTTTACAATATGCTTTCAGTAAGTATTTCTTTATACTGCAATCACTTTAAAATTGTTTATATTGAATAAGAGTAAGTAGATCAGGAGTTGAGCAGAGCTAAGGTAAGTGTTCTTTCTTACTCCTTTTCAAGACTAAGTGTTGTTTAGCTTTCCAACTCGAATACTCGTACATTCAATGTACTGATGCCAGTTGGTCTGCATCATTTCATGATGCAAAGTAGGTAACCAGGATCAATACGCAACGCACCGTTGATCCAGTTGAGCATTCCACAGTCACTTGGTGAGCCTCATTGAATTCCGGAGGACATTCCTTTTATTTCTTTTCTAGCTTAGTCCATTAGGATGTTGTGGGTTCTGTCCCAACATCCCTCTTCAGTCAGTTTAGAGGCTTCGTAGACTGTTAGTAATTCAGTTTGGAGTTAATTTACTTGTTGAGACTCAAGTCCTTGTTGGCCAGGTCAATTTATGAAGTATTTGTTTTAAATATGCTTAATTCTTATTTAAGTAAAGTTTATTCTTCCTCTGAGTTAAGTAAGTCAGGCCAAGGGTTCGGTTGGGGGCAAGAATTGGTCTCTGAGTGCCGGTCTCGCCCAGGGTCTAAGCTCGAGCGTGACATTTGTTATGTAAGTTATAAAAACTATCGAGAAAATGCATGTAAAAATTATATACACAAAAAAGAAATATTTCTATTATTTAAAATAATTGAGACATGATTATTATTATAGATATTATAAAGAAAGGATATAACTTACTTTTTCATCATAAGATCAAGTTGTATTTAATTTCCTATGACTCCATAATAATTGTTTATTATATTTCTACAAAATTCAATTCATTAAACATAAGTACAATTCACATTATGTTAGAGAAGGGTGAAAAAGATTGAAATGAATAAAGTCAATTTAATTACGCAAATAAATGATATAAAGTATTAACTAATATTAGTTTATTTTTTATACTGAGGGAATTATAAATTATCGCTATTTAATTGTTATAACATGCATTACTTATTTACAATAAAAATATATATTAATTTTAATAAACAAACTCAGTATATCTAATCTTTTTTCAAAGTACATTTATTTATTTCTTCTTCTTCTGTTGCTTTTTTTTTTTTTTACTTTGGAAATTGTATATTTATGTTATTAATTCATTTTGAAACCGTTATAAATTACAAGAATGCTTCTTCACTTCTAAAAAAGATAATTACATGTAAAAAAATAATGTTTTTTCCTATGGAACCAAATTATACATCTACACATTTATAGGAAGGTAATCATGTATAATATAATTATTTTATTTTATATTATTTTCATGCAAGAAGAAACCCTCAAAAAGTATTTAAAATTTTCAATTAAAATTCACACACACACGCACATGGACACAAACGCACACGCACACCCACAAAAGATAAGATATAGACATTATTATATATATAATACCTCTATTTAAATAATATTTAGTGTATTATTTATATTTTGCATGATCTCGCGAAGCGGGAACGAGTTCACTTGTGTAAAACTAAACAACAAATATTATTATCATTCTTAGTGTTGAAGTATCTTTTTTTAGCACTAGTATTGATTTGATTTTAATTTGAGTTTTTTTAGAGTTATTAATATCTATGGACTATAACCTTGATTGGACCATTCAAAATTCAAGTCTCAAAAACTAGAAATAATATGATAAAAGATAAAAAAATACTATGAAAACGTATAAGAAATATTTTAAAAATTAAAACAAATAAATACTTTTATGTATAACAAATTATAATTGTAAAAATCATATATATAATGTCGGGTTGGTTTGATCTCGAAGGTGAAACAAAACAAATCAAGTATAGTTGTGGAATGGACCGAAAATCATAATTGACATTGAAAACTACCAATATCTTCCTTTTTAAGTTTAAGTCTGGACTCATGGTTCATTTTATTTAATAAAAGAATGGGATCCTAAACGGATCCACATATAAATATACCAAAAAAAAAAGAGCTGGTCGGCCCAAAAGTGGTCAGACCAAGCGAATATAAAAAAACCCTAAATGATAGGGTTTTCTGATTTGTGCTCTCTGCCTATTCTTCTCTTTGTTGTCATCGCCTCTACGGAGATGTTCTATCTTGTGCTCCTTAACTGTAGTTTCTTCCCCCTTTGGTTATGAGGGATTAACATTCCCTACCTTGATGTTGGTGCTATTGTTATTGCTGTTGAGATCAACTTTCAAAGGTTCTTTTTTTTAGCAATCTAACTTCTTATTTGAATAGTTTCTCAATCGACTCTGAAAGATTCATTTTTAGCCATCTGGCTTCTTCATTATTTCATTTCTCAATTGACTCTGCTTTTTTTTTGAAGGTGTACTACAAATTATTAAGTATTGGGAAATATGGCGGAGATGAAACAAAAATAATGTTGAGATTTTATATGCAAAATCCAACTAATTCCAGATTGAGGTATTATTGCAGTTGTTGAATTCCTAGTTCTATATTATTACTATACTGCATTTTCTTAGAAAGGAAAAAAAGGATAATGTACTAGCTAGGCTAATCTTATTTGCATCAATTTCAGGATCCAAAATAGAGTAGAAAATCTTAAAACTGCGAGCAGCATTACATGTGAAAAAGAATTCAGACTCCATTGTTCTTGGCTGACCTTAAGTTTGGACTCTTTTATTTCAAGAGATAGTTGCAACTCTTTGGATAACTACAAAAGTTTAACTACTGATGGTAATAATACTAATACTTCGTTTCATTCTATTTTTTTCTCCTGTTTAAGAGTGTGATGATATATGTTTAATTCGTTCGATTAAGTGTCCACTCTTTCGTCAAATTTCTTTCTACGCCTATATTGACTACTTGTTTTATTACTTTTTAGTCATTGTTCTCTAATTTTGTTGTATAGCGTTGCTACAATTAATTAATTATAGGAAGAAGGTAGTCGAATTTGCTTAATAGAAATGTTAAAGAAAAGGCATTTCATAAGGTTTGTTTAACTCAAAATTTTAAGAGATTCATAAAATTAGGTGATACACTTTCTCATAAGATGAGTGTAGTAATTGCTTATGGACTTTAAAATTGTCAAGTCAATACATTGAATGAAGAACTGAATGTTATCATTATCAATATACTTCCGTTTCCCCTGAAAATATATCAATTAAATCTCAAGTAATGAAATTTAAGATTCACCGAGCAAGTATCACCTATTTGTTTGGTGAATCTCACGAAATTATATATTGGAAAACCTACATGATTACCTATTTGGTGGAAGGTGATTCGGAGTTGTGAGATACAACCTTTTCCAATTCTCTTGTTAATCCTAGCGAAAATGATTTAACTACTACATTCGCTCGCATAAATTTCAATTAATCACTTTATTGAAATTTTAGATATATTAGAAGCTTAAATTTGATAATGGCAGGATTTGCGTTGACTGAGGCTCAGAGTACTATTGCTCTTGATCTCTTTTACCACTTAGAGAATCAGAAGGCTTGAATTAATAAGAATACGAAAGAGCAGGTGAAGATTAGGAGAAAAATGTTGTTTAATTAGGAGGTTGAATGTCAAGCATTCAGATTTAAACATAGTTTTGACAGAGGTTTTGAAGCTTAGCCAAAATGGACTAGATTGATCAAAAGGAAGAAGTGGTTGTCCACTTTGTCCAAGCTTCAAAACCTCTGCCAAAACTCAGTTTACAATCACCTGAAATCTAGACATTCAACTACCGAGTTAAACAATACTCTTCTCCTAATCTTCACCTGCTCTTCTGCATGATTAGTTCGAGCCTTCTGATTCTCCAACTAGTCAAAGAGATCAAGGACAATAACACTATGAGTCTCACTCAACATAAATCTTCCCGTTACCAAGTCTGGGCTTCTAATTATATCTCTAATATATCAAAACTTCCAATAAGGTGATTCATTGAAATTTGTGAAAGTCGATTTAGTAGTTGAATCTTTTTCACCAGCATTAACAAGAGAAACTGAAGAGGCCGAGTTCAACTCCAACAACTCGTCTTCACCTTTTACCAAATGGGTCCTCATGTAGGTTTTTCAATTCACGATTTCGTGAGATTCATCAGAAAAATGATATTGCTACCTTAATAATAAGTTCCATCAATTAAGATTAAATTAATATTTTTTAAAGGAAAAAATGGAAGTATACTGATATCATCACAATTTGAAATGACAAAGAAAAAAAGAGAAAAAAAGGAATAAGCCAAATATTTGTATTATTATCATCAGTAGTTTAACTTCTATAGATATCTAAAAATTTGTAACCAGTGTTGTCAAAAACTTCATGTCGCAAATTAAATGGCATATAAAATAGCCCCACGAATCACATAGAAAATCATACATTTATCGACCTTTTGACTAAGATCAAGTGTAGTATTTATTCTTAACAGTTTAATATATGAATGTGAGACATTGACTCACACAATATTAACTCTATTTTTTAAGGGGAGAGGTTCACCACGGTAGCTTGCTATCGTGACCCTCAAGAGTCGCCTTGATGTTGCACTATTGTCTTGGCCTAGCTCGCCCCACCAAGTCTAACTCTAAAATTTTTTGTTTCATAATAGTACACGATTTGTCCCTTCTAATATTGGGAAATTTGATCCACCAAGTCGCCTTCTCTATTTCTCATTCCAAGTAACATTTTTTTAAAAACTAAAATCAGTTACTTAACTAAATGGTAACCCTATATATAGTTTTACCACATTCAGTATGATGATCCGATATATAATCGGATCAAATTTGATTTTTCATCTTGTAATCTCCATCAACATTAAAAATAATAATGGAAAAAGAGGAAAGAGTGAGGCTCAACTCTAAAACTTTTGTTTCATAATATAGTACACAATTTGTTCCTTCTAATATTGGGAAATTTGATCCACCAAGTCGCCTTCTCTATTTCTCATTCGAAGTAACATTTTTTTTTAACTAAAATCAATGGTGACCCTATATATAGTTATATATAGTTTTACCACATTCAATATGATGATCCGATATATACGGAAAAAGAGGAAAGAGAGAGGCTCAGATGCATAATTTTGACATCTATTATCAGACAAGGTAAGGACCCAAACTTCTTACTAACTGTGCAATTTATCTTCACAGCATTCAATGCATCAGCCGGGAATCGAACCCAGGTTTGTACCATGGCAAGTACTATTCTACCACTAGACCACTGGTGCTTAATATTATAAATATCCAATGTTAAATATAGAATTAACACTGGCTGATTCAACTAATGCATCTATGATGATGATCCATCAAAGACTTTTCGTCTATGTTACGAGTCTTCGAATGTCACAATCAGAGGCGGATTCAAAATTTGAAGGTTGTGGGTGTCATGCGTTAAGTTCATCAAATTGATAAAATATTAACCTATTTTTTGCCTTGTAAATAGCAATTTGAGACGAATTTATTTTGTTATTCGTCCTTTCAGTTTATGAGATAAATAAATTCAACAAAAAAATTACGACTTTGCACAAAGAATATTTTTTTTCAATACTATTAGTATTTACATGATTTAAAAAAGATATAATTCATTTAAATTGCACTCGACAAGTTTTCTTATTCCAAAAAACTCAATGATGACATAATTATTTATATTTATAAATTTTCACGTTTTATGTAACAAACAAAATATAAAGAGCTCGCAAAATTTCACATACATTATTTCAATGACATAAACGAAGTATTGACTCACACTATGAAAATCTAAAAATGCCAAACAAAAACCAAATGTGATTTCAATAAAAAATTTATGTTGTCATTTATTGCAACACAGATTTTATTTTATAAACTAAAACTTTCAAAAAGATTTAAATTATCACAGTTCAATTTTTATTCCTACGCATCCAAATGTTTCAGATAATAGAACAAAGAATAAGAGAAACTCATAGCCGAGTACTATATGAAATTTGGACGAACGAGTGGAGCTAGTAAGATCTAGTTGGAAGAAGAAAAATAGTGCTCCCCATCCGAATTACAAAACTTTTGAAATTTATATCCTAAAATAAATCTTAAATATTTGTGTGACTATAAATTATTTCATTAAGGTAATATAATAATTTATAGTATAAAATAAATCATGAATATTTATGCGACTATAAATTATTTCGTTAAGGTAAAAATAATAATTTAAAACTTAGTTATTTTTAATAATAATAAATAATATTTTTGAAAATAGACTAAAAAGAGAAATGTGTCACATAAATTCATGCTGAAAATAGAAAAGGAACAAAAAGAAAATCAATAAAAATTACAACAAAAATGTTAGCAAATTTACGCCTATATAACATAAAAATGTAAAAGGGGATACTATGTAGATTATTTATGGGGCTACTAATACGGAAATGAGCTGTAAAATATTAAATAAAAGATGTGCACGTTAGAATCGAACACGCAACGTTAAAGTTCAAAAAACATTACCTTTCACCACTTGCACTAGGTGCCTACTTCTTGTTGGGGTCGCAAGTTTAATATTTATTATATATTATATATACACACATAGATATACGAAGTTTCAACCAAGTTCGCTGATTGGCGTGGCACCCTCTCCCTAATACATAGATCCGCCCCTGGTTACAATCGACGCTCCAACATTTTTTACACATTTTACAAATCTTAGAGTTGTCACCTTCAAGGACATTTGCACAAGTGGAGGAAGGTTTGGTTTGTCTTGCATATTGCCCTGTAGATGAAATTGTTATATTTGGAAAGTTGGTATAGGGATATTTCCTTCTTGGATATGATCTTGTAGACAATAAAGTCTTTTTTGCCTACAGATTGCACTAGGTACTAATGTTGTTACAAGTAATTCAAATTTTATTGATCAATTCTTGATATATTATGAATTCTTTCTATTAAATGCTTACTAATGGATATATTGTAGCGATTCTTTTTGAGAGATATCACAACTTGACAAGAAATCAATTTTAATACTTGCGATATTTAAAAGAGATTAACGAATGATAACAAAATTTTAATCTAGTTGACGTGTTAGGTTCATAACGAATATTTTAGTTAAGGATGTGTATCTTGCCCACTTTAAAAATTTAATTGAAGTCAAAATATATATGGCACGAAATAACAATAGTATTACCAACTTTCATCTAGCAAATATCAACATATTCATGCCTCACAACACTTACAAAACATATAGTAAATTATTATATGTCAAGATTTGAGTTTATACTCTCCAAAAAGATGAAAAACATATAGTCATACTCATATTACAACTCATGGTGACATGACAAAATCAACCCTAAAAATCTATTGTAAATATACAACACATAGATCGTGCACAAGTCCCAAGGTTTATACAAAAAATATATATGCATATATGCAAATGTGGTCTTTCTTAAGGCTCTCAAAATCTCCATCTCCAATGGCCAGTTTAATGCATCATCTCGAACTTTCCCTATGATAAAAAAACTATCGCTAAGCATATAGCTTAGTGGTGCAAAAAATAAGATCCAGAGCCCTTAGACTCACCAAGTTATCATTCTCAAGTCAAGGGCAGCAAAATTGAAATATAATCAGTAAATCAAGTAAACAATATACAAATAGTATCAAGTTGGATAATTAAAGCTTCAAATGTCAATAACGCTTGTAGCACCATTTTTCAAGATGTTCAATAACATGACTCACCCGATATATACATCATGTCGTCACACCAAGCGCGAGCATAATCAAGAAGGGTCAAACCCCAATAATCATAAGAACCAAGAACCATATTAAAAATGCTTTCTTGTTCGTACTTAAATTGGACAACTCCCATACATAAGATGAACTAAAAATCCAGAGTCAAGATGAAAAATGATCCAAATCAAGAGGCATTTCAATATTGACAAAGTCACAGCCATAAGAAGGACAAAGTCCTAGCTAGAATGTCAAATGATCAAACAATCCGTATAAGTGGGCGAGTTACACAAGAGTCTTTAACATCACAAATGACAACAACACGACAATGCAAAGTGACAAGAGGTAACCAAAGTACCAAGATAATATTTCAGATATACCAGCAGGTAAAAATAGTATAAGTACAGGTTTATACACAAACCAGAACGCTTTTGCAAAGAAACAGTCTAACACGACTTCAAGAGTTCAAACCGTAGACCAACCAATGTATGAAGGTCCTCAACTTGTTCACGAGTATATACAACCTTAAAAATACAATTAAATAACTTATTTAATTCCTAGTATTTCAATAATGTCGAAGTAAAACAGGATAATCATCATAAGTAAGCCTAGCTTGTACAAATACGATTAAGCTCCCAAAAACAGTGAATCTGTCAAACAAAAGTACTACAGGTCGCAACTTAGTTTTGAAACATGAAACGACAAAACTGGATTTTATATCCTTCATAAAAGATGTAGGTACATCTATTAATCTTGAAAATAATCAAGAATCACCTCAAAATATGTTTTGTACAAAAAGATATAATCAAAACACTAACACTTGAACAAACATGATTTCTAATTCTAGAAGTTGGACAGAACTTGTCCTATGTCGCGTCCCATATTTAGAATCAATAACAGAAAAATTAGAGTTTTTTATAAGCATAAGAGTTGTAGAATTACGAATTAGATTTCCAAATCATATTTATTTAATGAAAACTAAGTTCTATCGAAAGAGATATGCATAAAATACCAAACATTACCCAATTCAGAAGCAGATTTTGTCACTTACCAAAAGGAAGTGCGTGTGTGTTGGATTCAAGCCAAAAGGACATAGTTTTTATTTTGATATTGAAGAATCAACTGTTTATATAATGTTATAATGTTCTTAGACTTCAGGGAAATAAATTCAATCAAAAGGGAGTATAAAAATATATAGCTAGAAATGTGATCATCATCACATGTACACATGTCCTTCATAGGTGCATTCCAAATAAAAGTAGGTTGCCCAAAAAACATACATATATAACTATATGTATATACCTGATTCCATAACTTTCAATTCATATGTAATTATAATTAGTCAATTTGCATAAATACCCCCCCCCCCATACAATACCATAATCTACGATAACAATTTATGTTAAGTACGTTTTCAATTATCACAAAATTTTTAATTTTACACATTATAGTAATTAAGAAATGGTGTATTGACATAAAAATCTTGTTCTAGCATATTAGGGTGTTATAGATCTCATCTTTTTATTATGTTGAAACTGTAAGGAAAATGAAATCAAGAAGTTACAATTACAAAGTCCTAACATATTCTTGATCTAGTTCCCTAATGTTTTTTCCTCGTACATTGATCTTTGTTTATGTTTTTTTTGTTTGTATTATCGAGACACACGAAGAGTTAGTCATATTGTGTGATTCAAATTTAAAAGACTTGATAAGAGAGTTTTAGTGTATAACAAACGCTACACAACATTTATAATATGAAAGAATGACAGATAACAAATCCGAATAAGGCATAGATGCTAGAATTGTCAAACTACTTTTGATATGAAAAAAGATTTTGAAGAGTGATAGACTTGAAGTGGGTATCAACAAGAATGATGCCTCTCTACTTTTGTTTAAGAAGAAAAGTCATGAATATTGACAGACTTATGAAGGGGATATCAACAAGATCTTACACAATTATGTATTAATTTTGTTTTCCTTCTATTTTTAACGATTAAAGTCGTAATGATATGTGTATTGTATTATTTCTTTATTTTTCATTTCTTTCTTTCTTTTCTGTCTTTATGATGTCTCTTAAGTTTAATTTTATACCAACTTCTGATTGGTGTAAGTTTATAATTTCTTTTAGTTCAAACAAATATTTTAAATTGCTAGAGTATTTCCTAAAGAGATACCACTTCCTCACGAATTTATCTTCATTATGGTGAAGTTTTGCTTAAATATAAATCAAATTTAAATTTATAATTATTATCTCTTTGTTCAAAATTAGTAACTTAATTATGTTGAAAAATCTGCTAATTACTAATCAAATTTTAAAATTTATAATTGATTGCTTAAAAGATATAAATCTTAATGATTAATATATATTCTTTATTGGTGTTTGTTGTAACATCTCGTAACTAGAATTAACTAAATTTATCTAAGAAAAACAAGAATAATCAAATTTAGAAATAATTAAGGAAATCTGGAAAAAAAAATCAGATTTCAAAAATGAGTTTTTGGTCATTTTCAAACGACCATAACTTCCAGCTCAGGAAGAGTTTGAGTGAGTTCTTTATATGGATGGAAATATCGTCAGAAGATCTTTCCAACGTGCCAAGTTTGTAAAATATTGAGGTCGTATGATGGAGATATGACTTCTGAAAGTTTATTGGACAGAGGAAATCCCAAATCCGAATTTATTAAGAGTGTTTTGGTCTTTTCCTAAATCAATTATTAATTTGTTTTAAGGGTTATAATTTGGGGTCTAAGATGAACCCAATTAGTTTTCACAATTAGAAAATAACTTAGGGCTTTGAAAGAAAGGAGAAAATAGGAGAAGGGAGAAGAAGACGCAAGAACACCAAGAATTCGTTGCGTAGATTTCGTCGAGGGTGATCCCTTTGAGGTATGTGAGATCTTTTTTGTTGGGTTACTTTACCCACAAATCAATTTTTTCAGTTCAGCGAAATTGAGGATTTATTTCATGTTAGGAGTTAAGTACTTGGAAGAACGTTATATTTCTTGTTGATTGGATTGTTGGCTGTCATTGTTGTTTAGATACTTGTTAATTCAAGTTATTTTTAGTTGTATTCAGTAGTTATTGATAGTTACAATGGTCCTAATCATTTAGTGAAAGACCTAGGAAGTTTTGGAGAGTTTAGAGATGAAAAACGAGTTGAAAAATTCGTCAAACGTACCTGCGTAGGGTCAGGTGCGCTGCGCCTGTAGTGCACCAGAAATTGGCCTCAATCAACCAAGTCCTGGCGCGGCGCATCACCAATGCGCTAGAATCAGGCCTCAGGCAACTTAGGATGGCGCAACGCGCCACCAGTTCGCCGGACCCGATGTTTTTCATCCAGTTTTCATAATTTAGCCCTTTAAAGTCCTTTCAAGGTACATTAATATCCTCCAATGAATTCTAATCACTTCAAATGATATCTAAATACCTAGAAATCATCCAGAACTCAAATTGAAACCTTGAATCCATAATCCATTCAATGAAAGTTAAGATCAATGTCAAGGAAGTTTAGAGTCAAGTCTAAGGTTAACAATTAAGTTAAAGTTAAGTTATTAAAAGTTTTCAAGAGTCTTATTTAAACATTTTTAACTTTGTTTTAAGACTCAAGTTTCAAGTCAAGAAAGAGTAAAGAGTTGAGCTAAATTCTTAAAAGCTACAAGGGAACTAAGTATTCCCTAAGAGTTAAGTTTCAACTTTCAAGTAAGCAAAGAGTATCAAGTTGAGTTTAGTTCTCAAGAGTTATAACAGAACTAAGTAGTCTCTCAGAGCTTAAACTAAAATGTTTTCAAACTTTTGAGAGAGAAAGGAAGCTAGACTTCCACAGAGCCTATCACTAGTTTGAATAGAAGAAAGAGGAAACTATGCTTTTTCAAGAAAGCTTTTTAAAATCTAAATTTTGAGCACTTATCTCAAATTACAGAATTAGTATGTTTTAAAAATATAAGAGCCAGTATATATATATATATATATATATATATATATATATATATATATATATAGAGAGAGAGAGAGAGATTGGGAGTAGTATTGAGCACCGATGTGGAGATACGAGTTCAGATTAACTCAAATCCATGTAAACTATGTAGTCATCATGGTTAGAAAAAGGTCATACTTTTTAGATGAACCCTCTTCATAGTTTACTAGTGGATTCATTAGGCAGTTCAGGTCCTATACTCTGGCAAATTTAGGATGGCCACACAACATGGGCCGAGTAACGCTGTATCATCACTATACCTCTTAAGTGATGGTTGTCGGTTAGAAAAACTCCCATATAAGTATTGTATTTTCATATACATTAGTTATTTGTATTTTTACATAAATCTCAGATATTTTTTGTGTACTTGTATACATTAAGAGTTTACAGTATGCTTTCAGTCAATATTTCTTTATATTGCAATCACTTTTAAACAGTGTATATTGAATAAGAGTAAGTAGATAATGAGTTTAGCAGAGCCAAGGTAAGTGTTCTTTCTCACTCCTTCTCAAGTCTAAGTGTTGTTTAGGAAGGTCATCATGTATAATATAATTATTTTATTTTATATTATTTTCATGTAAGAAGAAACCCTCAAAAAGTATTTAAAATTTTCAATTAAAATTTACACACATGCACACACATGCACACTAACGCACACACCCACAAAAGATAAGATAAATACATATTATATATATACTATCTCTATATAAATAATATTTAGTGTATTATTTGGATTTTGCATGATCTCGCGAAGCGGGGATGAGTTCACTTGTTTAAAATTAAAGAACAAATATTATTATCATTTTTAGTGTTGAAGTAGCTTTTCTTTTGCACTAGTATTGATTTGATTTTATTTTGAGTTTTATTAGAGTTACTTATATCTATGGACTATAACCTTGATTGGATCATTCAAAATTCAAGTCTAAAAAACTAGAAATAATATGATAAAAGATTAAAAAAAAAAATATGAAAACGTATAAGAAATATCTTAAAAATTAAAACAAATAAATACTTTTAGGTATAACAAATTATAAATGTAAAAATCATACATATAATGTCGGGTTGGTTTGATCTCGAATGTGTAACAAAACAAATCAAGTATAGTTGTCGAATGGACCGAAAACCATAATTGACATTGAAAACTACAAATATCTTCTTTTTTAAGTTTAAGCCTGGACTCATGGTTCATTTTATTTAATAAAAGATGGGCTCCTAAACGGATCCACATATAAATATACCAAAAAAAGAGTTGGTCGGCCCAAAAATGGTCAGAACAAGTGAATATAAAAGAACCCTAAATGATAGGGTTTTCTGATTTGTGCTCTCTGCCTTTTCTTCTCCTTGTTATCATCGCCTCTGCGGAGATGTTCTCTTTTGTGCTCCCTAACTGTAGCTTATTCCCCCTTTGATTATGAGGGATTAACATTCTCTACCTTGATGTTTGTGCTATTGTTATTGCTCTTGAGATCAACTTTCAAAGGTTCTTTTTTTAGCAATCTAACTTCTTCTTTGAATAGTTTCTCAATCGACTCTGAAAGATTCATTTTTAGCCATCTGGCTTCTTCATTATTTCATTTCTCAATTGACTCTGCTTTTTGTTTGAAGGTGTACTACAAATTATTAAGTATTGGGAAATATGGCAGAGATGAAACAAAAATACAGTTGATATTTTATGTGCAAAATCAAACTAATTCCAGATTGAGGTATTATTGCAGTTGCTGAATTCCTATTTCTATATTATTACTATACTGCATTTTCTTAGAAAGGAAAAAAAAGATAATGTACTAGCTAGGCTAATCTTATTTGCATCAATTTCAGGATCCAAAATAGAGTAGAAAATCCTAAAACTGCGAGCAGCATTACATGCGAAAAAGAATTCAGACTCCATTGTTCTTGGCTGACCTCAAGTTTGGAATCTTCTATTTCAAGAGACAGTTGCAACTATTTGGATAACTACAAAAGTTTAACTACTGATGGTAATAATACTAATACTTGGTTTCGTTCTATTTTTTTCTTTTGTTTAAGAGTATGATGATATATGTTTAATTCGTTCGGTTAAATGTCCACTCTTTTGTCAAATTTCTTTCTACGCCTATATTGACTACTTGTTTTTTGCCTTTTTAGTCATTGTTCTCTAATTTTGCTGTATAGCGTTGCTTCAATTAATTAATTATAGGAAGAAGGTAGTCGAATTTGCTTAATAGAAATGTCAAAGAAAAGGCATTTCATAGGGTTTGTTTAACTCAAAATTATAAGAGATTCACAAAAATTAGGTGATACACTTTCTCATAAGATCAGTGTAGTAATTGCTTATGGACTTTAAAGTTGTCAAGTCATTACATTCAATGAAGAACTAAATGTTGTCATTACCAATATACTTCCATTTCCCCTGAAAATATATCAATTAAATCTTGACTAATGAAATTTAAGATTCAACGAGCAAGTATCATCTATTTGGTCGGTGAATCTCACGAAATTATAAATTGGAAAACCTACATGATTACCTATTTGGTGGAAGGTTATTCGTAGTTGTGAGATACAACCTCTTCTGTTTCTCTTGTAAATGCTAGTGAAAATGATTTAACTACTACATTGGCTCACACAAATTTTAATTAATCACCTTATTGAAATTTTTAGATATATTAGAAGCTTAAATTTGATAATGGCAGGATTTGTGTTGAGTGAGGCTCAGAGTATTATTGCTCTTGATCTCTTTTACCACTTAGAGAATCAGAAGGCTTGAATTAATAAGAATTCAAAAGAGCAGGTGAAGATTAGGAGAAAAATCTTGTTTGATTAGGAGGTTGAATGTCCAGCATGCAGATGTAAACTTAGTTTTGACAGAGGTTTTGAACCTTGCCCAAAAAGGAGTACATTGATCAAAAGGAAGTGGTTGTCCACTTTGTCCAAGCTTCAAAACCTCTGCCAAAAAACAGTTTACAATCAACTAAACTTTAGACATTCAACTGCCGAGTTAAACAATACTCTTCTCCTAATCTTCACCTTCTCTTCTGCATGATTAGTTCGAGCCTCCTGATTCTCCAACTGGTCAAAGAGATCAAGGACAATAATACTATGAGTCTCACTCAACATAAATCTTCCTATTACCAAGTCTGGGCTTCTAATTATATCTCTAATATATCTAAACTTCTAGTAAGGTGATTCATTGAAATTTGTGAAAGTCAATTTAGTAGTTGAATCCTTTTCACCAGCATCAACAAGAGAAACAGAAGAGGACGAGTCCAACTCCAACAACTCATCTTCACTTTCTACCAAATGGGTCCTCATGTAGGTTTTTCAATTCATGATTTCGTGAGATTCATCAGAAAAATGATATTGCTACCTTAATAAACTGATAATATATGAATGTGAGTAATTGACTCACACAATATTAACTCTATTTTTTAAGGGGGGAGGTTCACCGCGGTAGCTTTCTATCATGACCTTCAAGAGTCGCCTTGGTGTTGCACTATTGTCTCGACCTAGCTCGTTTATATACCGTGGTTTCACGGTATAATTAATACTTTTTTGTTAAGTTTAGTGTGTCCGAAAGTCTTTTTGTGCTAGTTTTTATATGAGTTTCTCTTTGTTTTGCAGGAAATCTGTCCAAAGTTGAATGCGGAGATTTTGAGTGAAGAAATGCAGAAGAGACGACCTACGGAGCTGATGACGGTCCGTCGTGCTTGTGACGGTCCGTAGGTGGCAGCGTAGAGAAGCTGCTGAAGGAAGATGGGGAAGTCTGACCAAGTGTGGGGTTACGTAGCTTGTGACGGTCCATCGTGGCTATGACGGTCCGTCCTGCAGGTTCGTCATGAAGTTCAGAGAAGTGATCCCAGTACCCAGATTCCAAGAGTTGAAGTGTTTTGAAACGAAGACCCTCGACGGACCGTTGTGCCTATGACTGTCCGTCATACTTGCCGTTGAGGGGAATGAAGAAAGCAGCAGAAGAAATTGCTAAGTATGGGACGACGGAGTCCATGACGGTCTGTCGTGACCACGACGGTCCGTCGCGAGGTCCGTCGACCCAACCGCGTTTTGGCAGATTTCCAGCAATTAGAATCCTTGTTTAATTAGGTTTTTATTTTTTATAAATAGTTCGAAAAACCATGTTTTTGAGGTTAGACTCTGCTAGATTAGACATCATATTATTAGACTCTGTGTATTAGTATTTTGATTTGGAGATTCTTACAAGTGATTTTTGGTGATTAATCAAGCAAACTTTCGGACTTTATTCTTTCTCATTGAAGTAAGTACATGAATTCTTATTTAATATATTTGAATATTGTGTTTATGGCTATGAGTAACTAAACTCCATAACTAGGGTTGTGGGAACCATAGGCAAATAATTAGATAAACCCTAATTAAAAGAACAATTCTAGAAGAGTGTCTTGCATGTATTAATAATTCTTTCGTTTAGAAGTCTTTTTAACGGATGGCCAACGTTAGAACTCGCCTTAATGCTACTTGCCGAACCAAGGAGGTAGATAATAGGAAAAGAATTATTAACATAGATTTAGTGCATACTATCTAATAGGCTAGTATTGATTGGTACGAGATAATAACTTAGTCAAATATCGAATACGATGCTTAATATGAGGTAAGGATAAGGGTTAGGATAGCAACACACGTAGCCGGTCCAAGGTGCGGAGTGAGATTTTCTAGATGCCGGACCAAGGATTTAGAAATACATAACTTATCACTTTGCATGCAAGATACTAGGAAAGAAATGTTATAGTTGGAGTTATCAAGTTATGAACCTGTGGGGAACACGTAAACCCTAGTTACTTTGATTAATTGATTAAAACCCAACATTAAAAGTTGTTAAGTGTCTCTTTCAAGTTCGTTGTTTATTTTCACTTATTTAGAGATAGAACCCCTCTTTTTATATTTTTACTTTCCAAGGAAGTTATTGAACAAACGATAGTAATAATAGGTTGAGGTTAAGTCTAGACTATTTTCCTCGTGGGAACGATCCCAACCTCACTAGTTGGGTTATTTACTTGACACGACCGCTTTACTTCTCATTTGAGAAGTAAGTTTGAGCGTATCAAATTTCGGCGCCGCTGCTGGGGAATTTAGCTTTTAGATTAACTTGAACTTATTACTATAGTTTAGTTGATATTTTCTTGATTTTACTTTGTTTTTTTTTGTTTTTGATTTCTTTTCAAAACTATCCTCCTTGTATGTCAAATACACGGAGAGGAAGAGAACCATTGTTTCCCTACGATCGTGAGTTAGAGCGTACACTGCGCAATATGAATCGAAACTTGGGAATAAATGATGAGGATCCGAACCAAAACATCCCAGCTCCGGTGGATATTCATGGTCAGATGTTACCCGACGCTCCGGGTGAACATCAACAGAGGGGACAAAATCCCGTTCCACGGCCCCAAGCATACTACAGAGGGTATGATAACATAGCAGACTCGGATGGGCCACTTGTCTTGCCCCCTCTACCCATAGGCCACACTTTTGTGGTAACTAGTAGCCTGATGCAAATGCTCACTGCCAGAGGTTTGTTTTCAGGGCTACCTTCTGAGGATCCACATGCCCATATAGCTAAGGTAAGGGCAGTGTGTAAAAATTGTGTGGGGAGGCCTGATTTGGATCTAGATGTAATAGGTCTCAGAGTGTTTCCTCTCTCACTGACGGGAGAGGCTGCTATGTGGTTCACTGAGCTCCCATACAACTCAATCTTTAGTTGGAACCAATTAAGAGATGTCTTCTTAGCACGCTACTATCTGGTCTCCAAGAAACTAAACCACAAAGACAGAGTGAAAAACTTTGTGGCACTACCAGGAGATTCAGTTAGTAGTTCTTGGGATAGATTCACCTCATTCTTGAGAAGTGTTCCAAATCACCGTATAGATGATGAGTAACTGAAGGAATACTTCTATCGGGGATAGGATGATAACAATAAAGCGGTGTTGGACACTATAGCAGGTGGATCTTATGGAGAATGCCCTTATGCTGAGATTGTAGAAAAACTAGAGAAAATCTCCCGAAATAACAAGGCTTGGAGTACTAGGAAGTCCGATACAGGGAGAAACACCCTTCGCAGTGCAGTCCACTCACAACCCAGCCACAGATGAGATTCGTGAAGAAATGGCTCAGATGAGAACTGAGCTTGGGTTGGTACTAAAACATGTCACAGGGGGTGCAGAAAAGATAAATGCAGTCAACTACTTTGCTAAACCACCACCTCCTAATGATGAGTGCTATTATGCGGAGGACACTTATGCAGTGAGTGAGCAGATGGGGGGTTTCCGACCAAACGCCCAAGGCTCAAATCAGGATAATTGGCGCCAAGGTCAAGGGAACCAAGGTCGGAACTACGGTAACTACAACCGTGAGGGTCATTATGTCCGAGATGGAAACTACAACCGCGACAACAACTTTAACAGGGGTAACTATGCTAATAAAAACAACAAGAATGGGCCTTATGTCCCTCCTTAAAATCGTGAAGTTACTCCTAGGGATGGTGGAGATAGTATGGCGCGAGTTGAGGATATGTTGCACAAAATGATGAGGAGGTTCGACACTAGTTATGAACACATTAAAGAGTTGAGGTGTGATTTAGATAGTATTGGGCAAAAAGTTGATACACATGCAATTTCAATTAAACAAATCGAATTGCAAGTGGCCCAATTATCTGCGACAGTGAACACACGGCAACCGGGCACTCTTCCTAGCAACACTGTCCAAAATCCAAAGAATGATGCGCACTATATGACAATCACTACTCGGGGTGGTAGGCAAACCATTGACCCACCTATACCATCTACTGAGGAAAATGTGAGAAAGGATAATGATAATGTGGTAAAGGGGAGTGGTGAAGCAGAGGGAAGTAATGAAAAGATGCAGAAGTACCTATCAAGGTAATTCTCATGCCTAGGCCACCACCACCCTTCCCTCAGAGATTAGTGAAAAAGACCGAGGATGGTTAATATCGGCGCTTCATAACAATGTTGAAGCAGCTCTCTATCAATGTCCCTTTGGTAGAAGCTCTAGAACAAATGCCCGATTATGCCAAATTCATGAAAAATCTGGTCACCAAGAAAAGATCGGTCACTTTTGGCGATGAAGATAGATTGCAGCATTGTAGTGCTATTGCTACAAGATCCCTAGTACAAAAGAAAAAAGATCCGGGTGCGTTCACTATCCCTTGTACAGTTGGGTCATTACATTTTGCGAAAGCATTATGTGATCTGGGGGCAAGCATAAATCTCATGCCCCTCTCAATTTACAAGAAGTTGAGTTTGGGGGATCCAAAACCCACTGCGATGCGGCTACTGATGGCCGATCGGACAGTAAAAAGGCCCATAGGGATACTCCATGATGTGCTAGTAAAAGTGGAGTCATTCATCTTTCCAGCTGATTTTGTTTTTTTTTTGATTGTGAGGTCGATTTTAAAGTGCCTATCATTCTTGGGAGGCCATTCCTTGCTACAGGTAGAGCCTTGGTTGATATGGAGAAGGGACAGATGACATTTCAGTTGAATAATGAAGAAGCGACCTTCAACATTTGCAGGACCATGAGGCAGAGTGGTGAGCTCCAATCGGTATCTGCCATATCCCACAAAGAAAAGATGAAGAAGGAGACTGAACAAAAAAATGCAAAACAAGAGTTTATGGTTGGGGATTTAGTGCTTGTAGACAGTTCTGGTGTGCCTTGCCTTCCGGGTAAGCTCAAGTCCAAATGGACTGGCCCTTACTTGATTACCCAAGTATTCTCTCATGGGGAAGTTGAGTTAAAAGCCAAGGAGGGAGTGCGGTTTAAGAGGAATAGAGATAGAATAAAACTCTATTTTGGGCATAAAGCATCGGGGAATGAAGTGATAGAGGCATACCATCTTGATGAAGTCTGAGTAATTAAGTGTCCCCAGTCGTGCCGCGACATTAATCAGGCGCTTGTTGGGAGGCAACCCAACACTCATCGTCTTTTTAGTAATGGTAGCATTTTTCTACTAATGGGTTTTAAATTTGCAGGCACATCACCAGGAAATTCTGCAGAAAATTACTCTGCAGCAGTCACTGACGGATACATCGACGGACCGTTGCGCCTGCGACGGACCGTCGTATGCATCCGTCGTACCAGGTACATTTTTCTGTCATTATGAAATTAGGGCACACACGACGGAACCAACGACGGGTCGTCACAACTGTGACGGACCGTCGTCGGGGAACCGTCGCGTGATTAATGAGGTATACCCGACCCGAATCGGCTGGACCCTTTTCCAAAATCGGACCGTGTAAACTCCCCACCCCTCCATATTTCACCCCATTACTCTCTTATTTCTCCCATTGCTCTCTCTTTTCGACTTCCCCATTCCATCCCACCAACATTGCCCTCTCACAATTCTCCAAAGCCCTAAAGTGTTATCTACTAGTGGAAACTGTTGCTGTGAGTGTTTACCTTGCCACCGAGTACTTTTGCATCTGTTTTTCTCCATTTCTAAGGTATGTGTCTCTAATTTATACTCATTTATCTTGCATTCTTGTTACTAGTTAGTATTAAGCTTAGTTCCTCATAGTATTTTGTTTACTTTATACGATTCATTCTGACCTAGGTTACAACTGCTCGAAATTACCATGTTTACCACCCTAGACATAGGTGCTTTTGCATTGCTAGTTTCCCAGGTAGTTGGGGTAGACACATGTAGGTCCAAAACACTGAAAGGTTGATGTGGGTTCATCGGGGTTGCTTAGGGTACCTTTAGTTCTGTCTCTGTCAATCAGAACGAGACCCCGATGACGGACCGTCGTAGCCACGACGGACCGTCGTAGGGTCCGTCGCACAAGCCCTAACACCCCTGTCCTACTGGACACATGTGACGGATCTTCGTCCTCGCGATGGTCTGTCCTGCATAACCGTCATGCTAGACAGAGACCCTGTTTCCAGGGGTCTCTCATTTTTTTTCCAAGTGTCCTTCAACGGACACATGTGTCGGACCGTCGTACCCACAACGGTCCGTACTGCATGACCGTCATAACGGTCAGAGACCCCTCTCCTAAGGGTCTCCATTTTTTTCCCAAGTGTCCTTCAACGAACACTTGTGCGGACCATCGTACCCACGATGGTCCGTCCTGCATGACCGTCATAACAGTCAGAGACCCCTCTCCTAAGGGTCTCCATATTTTTTTCCCAAGTGTCCTACGACGGACATCTACAACGGACCGTCGTAACTGTGACGGTCCGTCCTGCACACACCGTCATGCTAGTCAGAGACCCTCTTTCAGGGTTCTCTATTTATACAGAGTCCAAGTACACCACGACGGACCTCACGACGGTCTGTCATAGTCACGACGAGTCGTCACCAGGCCCGTCGTGTGTCACTGTTTATACAGCATTTATATATTATTTTCACTATTTTATCTCGTATGGTTTCGCTTGTCTTGTTTGCAACTACTCGTACTAATAGTGATCCTTTGCAAGTACTACTAACAATGGCACCCAAGCAAGACCGAACCTACGCACGCGGGCGATCAATGTCTGTTGCCCTGTCTGCACGCTTGATCATCGGCTCTGATGATGAGCGGGACCCTGAGTATGTGCCCCCAGGCACTTCCGCACCTTCCCGTGCTGCACGTGCTCCCAGAGCCACACCACCTAAGACGGTGACGTCTGGCGTAGTCACTTCCTTCTAGTCTGATGAGGAGCGCACACTGACCAGCACACCCTCTGGGTCAGCCACAAATGAGGAAGGAGCGTCTGGCTCCTTAGGAGTATCATGGTCCGAGGAAGCTTCAGGCTCTGCTGAGGTTCCCGCACCCACCACTACTGCACCGTCGGCTACGTCTGATGATGCTGACAGTTAAGACTCTACATCCGGCGCACCAGCTCAGGTCCCCACCCCAGCCTCTGACCAGCCAAATCGGTGGTGTGTCGACGGCCAGTTTCAAGTTTGCTCCGACGCCAAGTTCCTGACTGATAAAGGAGTAATGACTCGGGCACTCACCTTGGAGCGGCGGGTACTTACAGGGAGTCTCCCAACGATGCCGGGGATCCACAATCTATTCACCAGGCATCGCTTAGAGTGGACAGCACGTCCGTTGGGACGATACAATGAGGGAATGGTCCGAGAGTTCTACGCATCCTAAGTAGCGACTCTCCGATCACAGATCGATAGGCGGGCTGCTCCCGCTAAACAGGCCCCACTGGAGCAGGTTCGAGTCTGAGGCGTGCAGGTTAAAATTTCCCTGCCAGCCATCCGCCGGTTTCTATACGGCGAGAGTGCAGATGCTACTCGGACCCCCATCACTGCCGAGTTTGACTACCGCTGGCAGATAGTAGAGGATGGACAGTTCTTGTGCAAGCCATCACTTAAAGAGACCACTAAGAGGTGGATGGCCCTGCACCTGTCAGTAGATGGAGAGTGTGCCGATTGGGTCACTGAGCCGAAGGGGGCCATCAAAAAGTCCAACCTCACGTTCATAGCAAAGTTCTTGTGGCTGCTCGTCCGTCACTGCCTCTCCCCCACAGCTGCTGATAACATCGTTACCTTGGATCGAGCAGTGTTGATGGCGGCGATGATAGCCGGATTCGAGGTGGACTTCGCATGGCTTCTCCAGGCAGTCATGCACGAGAGGGCATTCAAGGTCACTACTACCTACCCCTTCTCGTGTATGATCTTTGCCCTTTGCAGGTCCGCAGTTGTGCCCATATGGCACGTAGATCAGCTGAAGACCCCGCAGGGCACTGTTGACGTCGGCCTCATCAGAGACGAGGCCAATGAGTTGGCTCCACGGAGAGGGCCCCGTCCAGAGCTGCCCCCACTTGCTGATGATCTTGCGGATACGGTAGCCCTGGCCCGCACAGCTACACAGGCGTCCACTGACACTACTCCGGTTGAGTCTATCCCGGGTAGTAGCACAACCCCGAGCTCCTCTCGCACAGTCCCTCTACCTGCACTGGTCCCGCTTGCTAGGGTCCAAAAACTAGAGGCACAAATGGCCACTCTTCTGCATCATATCCAGCCATGGATGCAGAAGTCGATCAATGAGTCTGAAGAGCGCCTAGAGCGGAAAATGCAGCAGTTTACAGAGCATAAGATTGCTGAGGTTAACCAGCGCCTGGACGCCTTTGAGTTGAAAGTGTTAGCCCGACCAGCCCCTCCAGTGGATGTGTCGACTCTTCAGGCTGCAATCGACAGTCTTCGTGCAGACATCGACACGATCCTAGAGGCGAGGGTGCCGGAGTTTGAGGCTCCTTCTGTCGAGCCTGCTGAGGACACCATGCTGGCAGCCCTGTTTACTATTTCAGAAATTCCACCACCTCCCCCTCGAGAAAGTGCCAAGAGGCGTAGAGGTTGAGCAGAGGATGAGGCGCGAGCAAGGAAGAAGGAGCGCCGAGAGATGGAGGCTGCGAGGAGAGCCTCACTTGCTGAGGAGGAGGCGCACCAGATCAGAGCATCACAGTTAGCGGATGGGGCGTCTAGCTCCCGCACTGTAGAGATAGCAGGAGGCACTACGGATGGTGCGGTTGTTGCTGAGGACACCACTGAGGGTGTCCACATTGCAGAGGACGTGGGTTTCGGGGAACTGGACCCACCATCTTGCTGATCGTCGGCGCTTTGCGCCACAGGTTTGTTTCATCTACCACTCTAATATTTAGATATTTTTTTTATTTATTGGGGACAATTGCATGTTTTTTTGTTGGGGGTGGGGTAAATGGAAAGTGAGTGTTAGGGTGAAGTCTGAGTAGCCCAACTCACTATCCTCTTTTGGGGTTTTCTTGCCTGTGTTCCTTTTCCCCAAAAGACTGATTACTTTTTCTGATGAATCGTCATGTTTATATCTTTTGTACATAGTTTAACTCTGAAGCATGATGGCTAAAATGATATCCTGAGAAAACTGGAAAATGTTGCATGACTAGACATAGTAACTGATAATTGTGTGGCTCTAAGCATGAAATAGAATTACACCATTGCATTACCCTAAGTCTTCAATTCGGACTAGGTATCTAATAATCTGGTATAGTGATGAGATGTCAAGTGAGTGTCAGGAAATTTGAATAGTCCAGTTAGTCCTGCTAAAAGTAAGCTGTAACAGACAATTAGGAAAGGATCATAGGCCCTTATTCAAGATAGCCCATTTCTAGCCTAAATAAAAGAAACCAAATGAAAGTTATCCTTCTTTGATCCAAATAATCTGAGCTTAAAGTTAGACCTTTCTTTTTCACCCCAACTGATCTTTTCTGGGAACAATATGTTGGCCCTGGTCCCTCCTTGGACATGTGCACCTCAGCTTATGCCAAAAGCATAAGTTGAGGGTGGCTAATGCATAAACAACCTTCGTTATGGCCCTGACCCAACTTTGGGTATTGTGTACCTTGACTCATGGCAAAGCCATGAGTTGAGGGTGGCTGTTTTGAGGAATGCTCTGGAAAGTGGGGTTGAAAGAACAAAGAGAGAGAAAGAACAAAAGTAAAGTGACTCAAGAACTCGTTGAAAAAAAAAAGAAAAAAAAAGAGAAAAAAAAAGGAAAAGAGTCACTTACACAAATGAAGAAAGAAGGAAAAATAGCAAGGTGAAAGAATGGGAGAAACTGGGCGAGATAAAGTGATCGAAAGTGGAAGGTTTAGCTGATATGTCAAGGAGGGCAAAAAGTCACTAAAGTATACCTAAATATACCCTACCTGACTCTGAGCCTATGTTACAAGCTAAGAAAGTCCTATCGTGATCCTAAGGGTTGTATAGCGAACTTAAGGCAGTGAAAATAAGGGCAAGCTTATGGCAATAGGTATGAATGAGTGTGACTTTGTTCTGAGAGCGAGTGTTGAAAAGTAATCATTATACTCAAACTGAAACCATTGTGTGAAAAATGAGGATTTTATTTTGAAGTGAGGACACTAGTTGCAATACCGGAATTGTTAGCACCTCAGTGAGAAATTGAAGAGGATAGGTTTTAGTGCATGGTGAGTCTATGTCATGTTCTAATCCCACAAAATTCAAGCCTAATAGTGATAGCATGCATAGATTTGAGGAGATTAATCAGGATTGATAGCCAAATGATTGCAAAGGATAAAACATGAATACTATTGTACAAAGATTGTGTAGTGAGTCATAGTGTGTCGCTTGAGGACAAACAACGAATTTAAGTTGAGGGTGTTGATATATCGTGGTTTCACTGTATAATTAATACTTTTTCCTTAAGTTTAGTGTGTCCGAAAGTCTTTTTGTGCTAGTTTTTATATGAGTTTCTCTTTGTTTTGCAGGAAATTTGTCCAAAGTTGAATGCGGAGATTTTGAGTGAAGAAATGCAGAAGAGACCACCTACGGAGCTGATGATAGTCCGTCGTGCTTGTGACAGTCCGTAGGTGGCAGCGTAGAGAAGCTGCTGAAGGAAGATGGGGAAGTCTGACCAAGTGTGGGGTTACGTAGCTTGTGACGGTCCATCGTGGCTATGACGGTCCGTCCTGCAGGTTCGTCATGAAGTTCAGAGAAGTGATCCCAGTACCCAGATTCCAAGAGTTGAAGTGTTTTGAAACGAAGACCCTCGACGGACCGTTGTGCCTATGATGGTCTGTCATACTTGCCGTTGAGGGGAATGAAGAAAGACGCAGAAGAAATTGCTAAGTATGGGACGACGGAGTCCATGACGGTCCGTCGTGACCACGACGGTCCGTCGCGAGGTCCGTCGACCCAGCCGCGTTTTGGCAGATTTCCAGTAATTAGAATCCTTGTTTAATTAGGTTTTTATTTTTTTATAAATAGTTCGAAAAACCTTGTTTTTGAGGTTAGACTCTGCTAGATTAGACATCATATTATTAGACTCTGTGTATTAGTGTTTTGATTTGGAGATTCTTACAAGTGATTTTTGGTGATTAATCAAGCAAACTTTCGGACTTTATTCTTTCTCATTGAAGTAAGTACATGAATTCTTATTTAATATATTTGAATATTGTGTTTATGGCTATGAGTAACTAAACTCCATAACTAGGGTTGTGGGAACCATAGATGCCGGACCAAGGATTTAGAAATACATAACTTATCACTTTGCATGCAAGATACTAGGAAAGAATTGTTATAGTTGGAGTTATCAAGTTATGAACCTGTGGGGAACACGTAAACCCTAGTTACTTTGATTAATTGATTAAAACCCAACATTAAAATCTGTTAAGTGTCTTTTTCAAGTTCGTTGTTTATTTTCACTTATTTAGAGATAGAACCCCCCTTTTTATATTTTTACTTTCCAAGGAAGTTATTGACCAAACAATAGTAATAATAGGTTGAGGTTAAGTCTAGACTATTTTCCTTGTGGGAACGATCCCAACCTCACTAGTTGGGTTATTTACTTGACACGACCGCTTTACTTCTCATTTGAGAAGTAAGTTTGAGCGTATCACTCGTCCCACCAAGTCTAACTCTAAAAACTTTTGTTTCATAATAGTACACAATTTGTCCCTTCTAATATTGGGAAATTTTATCCACCAAGTCGCCTTCTCTATTTCTCATTCCAAGTAACATTTTTAACTAAAATCAGCTATTTAACTAAATGGTGACCCGGTATATAATCGGACCGAATATAATTTCCGATCTTGTACTCTCCAACAATATTAAAAATAATAACGGAAAAAGAGGAAAAGAGAGGCTCAGATGCACAATTTTGTCATCTATTATCAGACAAGGTAAGGACCCAAAGTTCTTACTAACTATGCAATTTATCTTCACAGCACTCAGACAATGCATCAGCTGGGAATCGAACCCAAGTCTGTACCGTGGCAGGGTACTATTCTACAACTAGACCACTGGTGCTTGATGTTTTGAAAATACTATTTTACCTACGTAGTCTCAAAGTAACACTTATAAGATCAAGTATAATATCTGTTCATATCAGTATAATACATTAACTCTATTTTTGAGGGGATGTCCATACATTAGCTTG
The DNA here is from genome assembly GCA_027704785.1 of Solanum chmielewskii. NCBI lineage: Eukaryota > Viridiplantae > Streptophyta > Magnoliopsida > Solanales > Solanaceae > Solanum > Solanum chmielewskii. The sequence goes on from JAKWIX010000327.1 coordinate 5,383,011, forward strand.
CTATTGGGATTCGGGACCTTCAAGCGTCCTTTGTCATTGCACTACTGTAAATTTAATTGTAATGATTACTTTACATTCTCATTTATCAATTTTTTGGGAACTATAGAAGGTCATTCTCAAAAGATTCAATTTGTGTTATTAACTGACAAATCTTTAAAGATTCATGAAAAATAATTTGTGTTTCTTAAACATTGTTCACAACAAAGGAATATGAGGGAAAGGTCCATCACGGTAGCTTTCTATCAGGACATTTAAACGTCGCCTAGGTGTTGCATTAATTATAAAACATTTCTTTCAATTGTTAGTTGAAGGAGTCTCATCGAGATCTAGGACAAAGATATTAATACTTAGGATTTTTGTGAAGTTATTATTAACTAACCTTTAACATTTTTGGACCAAGATTGATACATTGTGGTGGAAAATGTTATGTCAACAAATGAAAATTTACATTTCTTGTTTTCTATCCTTAGGTAAACTTGTTCTATCCAGAAGACTTTGTAAGCCATCTGTATAATTGATACTTGGCAAATTTCAGCGACATTGTTGAAACTATTTTGCAGCCAACAAAACGTAAATTGTTTGATTCACTACTCTTTGATCAATGGAATTATAGATGATTAATGGAATTGAATTAGTTTAATATATAAAATCAGAGAAGATGATTACTATTTAGTATTAGAAACTCTTCTAGTCCCATACCGACTGGAATGATAGATTTTATGTAACAAGTAACATATAAAATAGCGCGGCATAACATATGGAAAACCATACCTTTCTCGGCCTTTTGACCAAGATCAAGTATAGTATCTGTTCATATCGTTTTGATATCTGATATGTGAGTCATCGATTCACACGATATTAACTCTATTTTTAAGGGGGAGGTTCACCATGGTAGCTTGATATTGGGGCCTTCATGAATGGCCTTGGTGTTGCACTATTGCCTCGGCCTGGCTCATCTCACCAATTCTAGTTCTAAAAACCTTTGATTTCATAGCAGTACATAATTTTGGGCAGTTTGATACATAAGAGCTCTCCATGCCATTCCAAGTTGCACATTTTAATTAAAATCATATACGAACTAATATTAGCTATAACTTATAAAATCTTGAGAGTTAGACTAACGTTTCAACCTAGCATTTGGCACCTTTTTTTCCAGTAAGATGTACTGTACTACTACTGAAGATAATGGTGACCTAAAATGTGTAATACTAGTGAGTTCAATCTCGCATCTTGTAATCTCTAACGACATTTAAAAATATTAGTGGAAAAAGAGAGGGCTCAAATGCGATGTTTTTTATCGTCTGTTATCAGACAAGGTGAGGATCCCGAAGTTCTCATAGGCTACGCAATTTATCTTCACATCACTCGAATAATGCACCAGCCAGGAATCAAACCTGGGCTGTACCGTGGCAGGGTACTACTCTACTACTAGATCACAGTGTTAGATGTTTTAAGAATTCTATTTTGTATAATTAGTGGCAAAGTACCAACCCTAAAATATATGATATCAATTAATTGAAACATAAGATTAAGTGTAGTAGATATCTTTTTATCAATATAATGATATTAGTAAGAAACTACTGATGTCGATGGGGATAACGATTGCTCTTATGAGTAGTTCCCTACTTAAACTACACCGTTGTGCCTTGCGACCTGAAGCAATGTCCATTTCATTTCTACGACGTCTAGTATTCTTGACTCCAGAAGTTCTCAAATCTTGAGTATTACAATCAAAATTGAATGAAAAAGGTGGCAAATATGGCTCATTGCCCAATGGAAAATTGCAGTTCTAAGAGCAATACTCAATTGCAGTTTCAATTGAGTATTTTTTTTAAAAAAAAACAATTAATTTGTTTGATTTTTTCGTTAGATCTATAAGCATCACTATATATGAAAAATAACAAAGATGTCACATATTTTTTAAAAGATATATTCAATTGCAGTTCATGAATTTTTGGCGTTAATTTTATATATTTTTTCATATTCTTCCTATTTTTAATAATCAATTACTCATTTTAGGAATTTATCGAAAAAAATAAAAACTAAACAAAATTGTTGAAAATCGGTCGGATAATTTATTTAAGGGAAAAGGGTTTGATGTACCTCTTAACTTTGTCATTTAGAGCTCATATACCCCTCGTTATAAAAGTGGCTCATATATACCCCTACTTGTAAACAAATGGCCCACATATACCCTTTTCCTCTAACTGAAATGAAAAAAATAATAATTTTAATCTAAATTTTTATTATTTTTTTTAAAAAAAAATAATCCCATATGAGTAAATTTAATCCTTGTCAAACAAAATTTTTTTGACTTTTTTTTGTTTTAATGACTAATTTATAATTATTATTTTGATAATCAAATTTATTTATGTTTCACTAATATTCTTGTAAAACTTATTATAGATGACCAAATTTTTTCTTCAAATACGAAATTAAATTACAGTACACACAAAAAAAATAGTTTAAATTTTTTTCTTTAAACTAAGGAATGAAAGAAAAAACAAAATAAGAATAAGAAACTCAAATAATTATAATAAAAGAAGTCAAAAAATAATTTATGTATGAAAAAAATTAAAATATACCTTGAACTTTGATAAAAGAATCATATATACCCCTATATAATTTTTTAAAAAAATTAGAAGTAACAAATATAAATTTAAAACTAATTTTTTAATTTCCGTTAAATAAAGGGTATATGTGTGCCATTTTGAAACGGCAGGGGTATATATGTGCCGTTTGTATAAGGGTAAGGGCATATATGAGCCACTTTTATAACGAGGGGTATATCAGCTCTAAATGACAAAGTTGAGGGGTATATCAGCTCTAAATGACAAAGTTGAGGGGTATATCAGACCCTTTTCCCTTTATTTAAAAGTGTGTTGATTTATGGGTCGGATTAGGTGTTTATGAGTCCGAATATCTTTCCATTTCATATAAATGTCATGTGGTAATGTCAAAATGACATGACAATTCCATGTGACATTTAAAGAAATGAAAAATGAGTTGGATACGTCAAACATGATAACTAACGCCCATAAGGGCATATTTGGACCAAAAGTTGGACGGCGAGAACATGAGTGAACCAAACTTTAAACGGAGGGTATATCTAGACTTTTTCGAATAGTTTAGGGACATATTTAACCTTTTTCCCTAAAAGTAATTCAGTTACACCCATTCGTCATTTTCTTTAATCGATGTAATTTTTGACACTCTTAGTAAAACTTCGGGCTACGCCACTGTCTAATGATACTTGCTTCAAAAACCACCAATGAGAATACTTTAAATCACATTTTGTCGATATTCTTTTGGTGCAAATACAAATTTATTACAGCAAAATCAATCCATCTTTGAAAATGGCTGAGGTATCAAGAATACGTTGGTAACAAGAATTACTAAATATTCAAGAAGCAAAAAAGAATTTCACAAAAACATTTAACGAATGTTTTGATTTGTGAAATAGTTTGCTTCTCTTAGTTGGTGTTAATAGGGTTGGAGAAGACTGAGCTAAATAAAACACTAATACTAAAAAAATATTGGGAAAAGAAAACTAGGTTCGTTTGCTTATAGTGTATTATGCTTGTCTTAGTTATGTACAAGTTATTTTTTATGCATTGTTAGATTATTAAAATGGAAAAACTGCATAAATTTACTAGTTTACGCCCTAAGATTTCCGATATATAGTTTCGAATATTACTTCTTCTATCATATTTTGTGGTTAGGATACATGAGTCTAAATTCGCGAGATACATGTATTTGCCAAATTTTAAAATCGAAATGCATATGTTATTTATTTAAATTAATTGGTTGTAACGGATTTTCTTAATTAGGAGATTTATCGATAAATTTCAAAATACATGAACGACTAATTTTGAAAATTTAAATCAACTAATTTCCTTAATATAACACGAAAATCAAGAATTATATCTATGTTTAATTAATTTCATTTTATTATATTATTAATAAAGACAGACGTGTTTATCTTGGTCATGTAATCTGATTAGTTTCATTTTATTAGTCTTAAAATAATGAATTTATTATTTTGATGTATCTATTATTAACATATAATGTATCAAACCAACTAGACACTTAGATACATGAGTACTATAAAAGTACATTCATATGCATCATAGAAATATCTAGTATTAATTTCATGTATCTATTTATGTGATCTATATTAATTTCATGTATTTATTTATATGACCTAATATCATTTGTTGTATCTTTATATGTATACTTTAATGCATCAAGTATCAATTATCTACTTTAATTTATCTATATATCAAAAGAGAGAAAAAAACAACACTTGTCAGCAGCACAATTATTTTTTTGTCCCAACTAAACATGAAAAAATTGAAAAATATTTCTTCATACGAAACACACCCTTAATCTTAATGAAATAATTAACTTAATTATACACTAATTTATTCAGTAAAACCAAATCCTTCGAGAAAAACCTTCATATATTCTTAGAGTATATTAAAATATATATAAAAATAAGGTCATTTAAAAATAACTTGAAAAATACTATATTTTTTTAATAAAATTAATTATTTTAAATACGGCGAAACTCAAAAATTAATATATATTTGTGGAGGTTCAAAATAGGGTATCAACGATAATATGTTTGTTTCCTCCTATCCGTAGATTTTCTATAAACCTTTTTAGTGGACTAAAATCTATATATGTGATGAGGAAAAAAAATTAACATTCAAGGAAAATATAGTTTTTGTAGTTAAGAGAGTTTTGACGAAATTTTCTCATCCATATTGATATGAAAAATAAATGTAATGATGGCTTCTTATCATCTAAACAAGCCTTTGGCGCATGGTTAGTTAATTAACAATTTATCTCATTTGAGGTGTACTAGACCACTATAATTCTTTATATATTAAGCTTTGAAGTGATGTAACTTTGTTAGTTAAATTATGGTCTAAAACAACCTTTAGATATTTGTGTGGGTATAAATCTTTTATAAAGGGAAATTTTAAAGTCAAATTCTTACTAAATATAGAAATGTGTCATTTTTGTGAAACTGAAAAGAATGTGAATCATATAAAGCAGTTTAAACAATATCCTATCACTATCCAATGGATGAGTTTCTACAACTTCTAAATCAGCATTCCAACACAAATTTAACCCTCGTACTTACATATAAACATAGGGCTTGTGCTATACAATAGAAACCACCAAATCTAAAATGTATAACTGTGTCTCATTGTCTCAACCAATTCTCAATATATTTCTCAATTTGCATTTTCCTTTATCTATTTGAAGATGGGACACTTCAAGCGTTTGTTTGCAACTTTCTTCCTTGTAACAATGCTGCTTTTGTCCACTGGTTTCTCTTCTTTCTTCACATTATTTAATTTTATCATAGAGTTTTATAATATTAGCTCTACGTCAAAACTTAGCTCAGTGGGAGAAGATTGTCCAATTTATGTTAAGAGTCTTAGTCCTCTCGTTCATTCAATCACCTCCAATGTGAGAGTACTCTTTTTTCATAACCTTCCACATGCAAACCCAAACACTATCCAATACTAAAGCTTGAACAGTTTATTTGAAAGCCCGATATTATATGTTTTGATTCTAATATCACGATATATCAATTTTGGACTTAACACAGACCAAATATTAGCTAAAAGCACTATAATAAAAGAGACATTACCAAACACGATTGAAGCATGGACAATTTATTCGAAAGCCCGATATTATATGTCTTGATTATAATATCATGATATATGAAATTTGGACTTAATACAATGTCGGGTATCATATGTTTTGATTCTAATATCATGATATATTAATTTTGGGACTTAATTAAGACAACCTAAAATTAGCTCAAAGCACTACAACAAAAGAGACATTACTCAAACACCATCCGATACTGAAGTATGAACACCTGATTGTTAGAACAAACGTACGATACCTTAAATAGGTGTAAAAAATATGAATGGCAGGTTAACGTACAGGGACGCCAATTTCAGATAAAATACAGATTAGGCAATGAATACCCGCGTAGGATACTGCCCGTATACATTGGTATACACCATACGAGCAGCAATATACAATTGTTAAAACAGGTTAAAAATGGTACAGTTACAACTACGCATAAATAATATGGGAAATACAGGTGAAATAGCGGAAAATTTGTATTCAAACAAATACAGGGCTCAAAAGTCTAAAAAAATGGATTGGATATACACTGTATACATCTTGTGTATACTTCTTAATTCTTTCAGGGAAATGGTCCAGGGCCCTTCAACTAAATTTTAACAGGCCCAAAGGCCAATATTTGTTTTGCAGGATTTGAATTGTTGAAAAAGGGCCCAAATTTAAGTGATTTAGTTTAGGACAGGTGAACCAAAGTCCAATGTAATGAATTTGGGCAATCAAGTTCAAATTTAAATATTTTTCCTCTTTATTTATTATTGTTCGAATTAATATTTGGTAGAATTTTAATAATCTTCTAAAGGGCAGCCGTTTCTTTTATTTTACTATTATGTTTACTTACTTGGTTTTCATTGTCTTTTGTCAAAAGTTTAGGTTATTCCCGTTAGAAACTCCCTCTAATTATTTCACTTTAGAAATAAATAAAAATGGAATAAATATGTCAAAACAAATTCTTTACTAAGTTAAAATTTTAAAATAAATTTTAAAAGTCATTTAGTCAAATCGCCGGTCAACCGCGAGTTAGCGGGCATCCTTAGGGCCTAATTCCTTCTCGGGATATACATTGAACTTCGAACCTTTTCAATCGAATTTTTAATCTGTTTTTAAATCTTTTGAATTTTTTTCTTGATTTTATCAAAAATCAAGTGGTGACTCTATAATTTGGAAAGTCGATTTTTCTTAAATAATAAGATTAATTGATTTTTCGAAACATAGTCAATTTCTTCCATTTTTAAACAAATAGTAGTATTTTTTAAATTAAACAATATTCTAAAAAATTAATACAAATTGACTATGAAAGAAATAAGAATACAATATTCTGGAAAATAGATACCATACATAGTAAAATAATATAATCAGGATACAATATTTCAAAAAAATACAAATTAATTGTTGAAAAGCAAGATAGATATATGTTTAAGAAATACATATCCATATGAGATAGCATACATAGTGAAAATGATATAATCAGAATACAATATTCTAAAAAAATACAAATTGACTGTTAAAAAATAGGATATATCTATGCTTAAGAAATACAAATTCATATGAGATACGTATTTAATGACTACAAATAAAAAAGAAATACAATGTTCTTAATAAACATACAAATGGTGAGTAAAAGAAAAATAATTGACAAATAAAAATTAATGTTAACATTATTCTGATATGAATTCAATTTCGCAACCTTCTTTCTTTGACTCTCTCTTTCTTCTTCGTCTGCTATGTCCCTTTTTTACAATTCTTTTCACAAAATTCAAATCTACATATGTGTTTATTTGTGAATTAATAACCCTATAAGCAAAATTCGAAATTATTAAATATGAATATACAAAAAAAATCAAACAATATATTATGTATGAATGCTTATGTGGATTACTACAAATTACAATCTACTATATCTCAAATATGAAAATAAAACCATAAAAATAGTGTTTCAAATACTAAAATTCCGAAATGCATAAATATTTGATGAGTATGTTAACAAACTCATATAAAAATAGAAAAAATGACGAAAAATCTGTAATATATACAATCCAAAATTCAACATAATTTTTAATTTCGAAAACAAAATCTCATGAAATATCGCAAAATAAATGATGATTTCGAAAATACCTTTATGTATTGAGAGATTTTTTGAATTAATCGATAGATCTGAACAAATTGATATGAACTTGAATAATTAGTTCTTCTTCAACAATACGAGGGAATAATGGTGAAAATAGTAAAAGAGAAAAAAATTTGAAAATCTTAAAGATGGAAATAAATTTAATGGTATTAAAGTCTAGAAGAAATCTAAATAGGTAGTGAATATATTTAATTTTGCACAATATTGAGAAATAAAAGGAAAACAAATAATAGTATTTGATATAAATTAATTTTAAAATATTGATATTTTGACATTTTGAATAAATATTTTAAAATGTAGATATTTAGACTAATTAAGTTAGAAATTATAACTAGTTTACTATTTTTTCTTTCGAGGAATAAGGAAATTGACAAGTGGGCTCGAAATACGGCCCAAATTCTTGGTCTTATAATGGGTTGAAGACAGAGATTAGGTTTGACTTCAATTACAATATAAATTAATTACACAAATTAAAGAGGTAAACCACAAAGAGTTAAATTCAGAAGATTCAGCTAGAATTTAAATTGGAAGAATTGTAAATTAATTACACAAATTAAAGAGGTATCAACAAAGAGTTAAATTCAGAAGATTCAGCTAGAATTTAAATTGGAAGAATTGATATAATTAATTTATGAGCTTCTTTAGGGTGTGTTTGGTATGAATGAAATTTTTTTCTTGGAAAACAAGTAGATTTTTTTACTTATTTTCTCATGTTTGGTTGGTGAGTAGAAAATATTTTCCAGATAAATTTTTAATGTTTAATTTATGAATGAAAAATGTTTTTGAGAAATATCTTTTATTTTTACTAAAGTAAAAAATAATTTTTGAAATTGAAAATATTTTTTGAAAATAAAATTAATTTTTTTGGAGGGAGGGGGTGGGTGGGTGGGAAGGGAGATAGGGGTGAAAAAATAAAATTTAAAGTTTAAATATTTTTAAAAATAAAATACTTTTTTTGGGTGGGGGCTGGGGGTAGGGGTGAAAAAATAAAAAATTGGAGTTGAAATTTTTTTCTGAAAACGAGTTTAATTTTTTGGATGGGGCGGGGTGCTGATCGTTGTCGTGGGGAGGGCGATGTAAGAATATAAAAAATTGAAATTGCAAATATTTTTTTGAAATTGTTTTTTTTTTCAAATAAACAATGTAATTTGAAGTTGGATGACGAGTTTTGGAAAATGTTTTCCAAAAAATTTGAAGGGAAGTCATTTTCCTTAATTTTGAGGAAAATAAGTTGATTTGGAAAACATATTTCACAACTTTTGTCCCAATCAAACATGAGAAAATTGGAAAATATTTTCCGGAAGATGTTTTCCTTCGTACGAAACACACTCTTAATCTTAATGATATTGTTAACTTAATTATAAACTAATTTATTCAGTAAAACCAATCCTTCGAGACAAACCTTCAGATATTCTTAGAGTATACTAATTATATATAAGATATATTTATTACTTAAAAATAAGATTACTTAAAAATAACTGTATTTTAAAAAAATTAATTATTTTAAATCGTTTGAAATTAAAGAAACTCAAAATTAATATATATTGTGGAAATTCAAAATTAGGTGTAACGACACTATGTTCTTCTTTCTGCAATAACTTCTCTCTTTCATTACTTCATCACATATAAATTATCACCAAATAAATTAGGAAGAGTGTTTGTTTCCTCCGATCCATAGATTTTCTATAAACCTTTTTAGTGGACTAAAATCTACATATGTAATGAGAAAAAAAAATGAACATTCATATTGACATGAAGAATAAATGTAATGATGGCTTCTTATCATCTAAACAAGCCTTTGGCGCATGGTTAGTTAACTAACAATTTATCTCATTTAAGGTGTACTAGACCACTATAATTCTTTATATATTAAGCTTTGAAGTGATGTAACTTTGTTAGTTAAATTGTGGTCTAAAACAATCTTTAGATATTTGTGTAATTATAAATCATTTTATAAAGGGAAATTTTAAAGTTAAATTCTTACCAAATATAGAAATGTGTCATTTTTTTGGAACTGAAAAGAATGTGACTCATATTAAGCAATTTAAACAATATCCTATCACTATCCAATGGATGAGATTCTACAACTTCTAAATCAGCATTCCAACACAATTTAACCCTCGTACTTACATATAAACATAGGGCTTGTGCTGTACAATAGAAACCACCAAACCCAAAATGTATAAATATGTCTCTTGCTTACTCATTGTCTCAACCAATTCTCAATATATTTCTCAAATTGCATTTTCCTTTCTCTATACACTTTAAGCGTTTGTTTGCAACTTTCTTCCTTGTAACAATGCTGCTTTTGTCCACTGGTTTCTCTTCTTTCTTCACATTATTTAATTTTATCATATAGTTTTATAATATTAGCTCTACGTCAAAATTTAGCTCAGTGGGAGAAGATTGTCCAATTTATGTTAAGAGTCTTAGTCCTCTCATTCATTCAATCACCTCCAATGTGAGAGTACTCTCTTCATAACCTTCCACATGCAAACCCAAATACGATTCGATACTAAAGCGTGAACAGTTTATTCGAAAGCCCGATATTATATTTTTTTATTCTAATATTACGATATATCAATTTTGGACTTAACACAAACCAAATATTAGCTAAAACCACTATAACAAAAGAGACATTACCAAACACGATTGAAGCATGAACAATTTATTCGGAAGCCCAATATTATATGTCTTGATTCTAATATCATGATATATGAAATTTGGACTTAACACAACACCGGATATCATATGTTTTTATTCTAATATCATGATATGTGAATTTTGGACTTAATTAAGACAACCTAAAATTAGCTCAAAGCACTATAACAAAAGAGACATTACTCAAACACGATCCGATACTGAAGCATGAACACCTGATATCATATGTTTCATTCTAATATCATGGTATATAAATTTTGGACTTAAAACAACCCAAAATTAGCTCAAAGCACTATAACAAAAGAGACATTATCCAAACATGAACCAAACTGTAGCATGAACAATTTATTCGAAAGCCCGATATCATATGCCTTAGATTCTAATATCATGACCAGTGGCGAAGTCACATACAATTCATCGGAAAATTATACTGCAGAGCTAGATAAAAATATAATTTATGTATACATTTAACTTCTTTATATACCGACACTCCTTAATTGAAATTCTGGCTCCACCATTGATCACAATATATGAATTTTGGACTTAACACAACCCAAAATAAACTCAATGCACTACACAACAAGGAGACATTTAGTCACTTACATTTTTTGCGACATTTATATAGAGTATTGATTAAACTATACAGTTATATTAACTATCCTAGTTATCTCATCCACAACCGATGTAGTAATCTTCTTTCATCATTTATAACATGTGTTATGGACAAAAATTGTGCCACCGTTTGCCAGACTGAAGGCTTAATCGGCGGCAACTGTCGTGGCTGTTGCTTTTGCACCAGAAACTGTTAGAACATATAATGTTTCTAAATTAAATACTCATCATCCATGATAAGTAATGATGTTATATCAATAAAAAGAGACTAGATAGTTCTTATTTATTACTCCATCCGTTTCATTTTACGTGAGATACTTTGATTCGATACGAAGTTTAAGAAAAAAAAGAAGACTTTTAAGACTTATGGTCCAAAATGAATGATAGAAATTTATGTGGTTGTAAATCATTTCATTAAGGGTAATATATATTTTATAGTATAATTGTTACTTAATATAAAATTATGTTATTCATTTTTGGAATGACTAAAAAAAAAGTAAATCATATAAATTGGGACAGAAGAAATATATATATGTGGTGCTTTTGTTACGATCCAAAATCTTAAGTCAGGATTGATGTCTGAGGAGTTATATAGTTAAAATCTATAATCAAATTTTAATCTTTATATCAATTGATTGGTCAAATCTCTATATCAAATATAAGATTGGTATCATAACCTTTGTCAGAGGTAGAATTTCAAATTGATGACATGCGTCCAACTCATATATCTACTAATAAGAATATTATTAGAGAAGTGAAATGGTACATGCCTATATTTTATCTTATCTAAATAGAAAACCCTACGATTTTACAAATTAAAGTGAATAATTCAACTAGGTAGCTGGTTACTAGGTTGAATTTATGATATTACAAGTCCCAGAGGAGTAAAAAAGGAATTTAATGACTAGGTTTAATAATTACGTCCTTAAAAAATTCACATTAGCAAAACCCTAGATATATCAAAGCCGAAGCTAGAATGTTGATGGGGCTATGGAAATCATGAGTCGGCTACTTTTGCGAAGGTCAGAGCTTAAAGGGTATAAAATATTTACAAAAATTTCAAATTGGTATATGAATTTTTATTTTAACCAAAAGGGCAAAATCGCTAGAAGATCAGCGATGTTGCTCACCGGAAAAAGCAAAATCATTGTAATAATAGCGATTTTCAAAATAAATTTTTTTAATGATTTTTTAATAAATCGCTGCCTAAGCAGCGATTTCTTTAACTTTTTTTTTTAAAAAAATTTCATTTGAAATTAAAAAAAAAGATAAAATTAAGAGCAAATCGCTGCAAGTGCAATCAATTTTTTTTAATGATTTTTTAATTATTTTGGAATACTACTTATTCCGAAATAATTTTTTTAATTATTTTGGAATACTACTTATTCCAAAATAATTTTTTTTAATGATTTTTAAAAATAAGTAGTAATCAAATTCTTTTAAAAAAATATTTAAAAAAATTTGGAGACAAATTGCTGCACTTGCAGCGATTTGCTTTTAATTTATATTTTTTCTTTTTAATTTCAAATAATTTTTTAAAAAAAATTAAAGAAATCGCTGCTCAGGCAGCAATTTATTAAAAAATCATTAACAAAAATTATTTTGGATATCGCTGCTATTGCAGCGATTTTGCTTTTTTCGGCAAGCAACATCGCTGCTCTTCTAGCGATTTTGCCCTTTTGGTTAAAATAAAAATTCATATACCATTTTGAAATTTTTGTTAACATTTTATACCCTTTAGGCTCCGGACTCTACTTTTGCCGTCACTTTTTTTACGATTTAAATGTGTTTCAAAATTTTGGATGACATTGATTTGCGATCTTTACTTTAAGACGAAGTATCTCAATCATACCAGGAATGACGATAATTCCCAAAAAATTCTTGTTCACCAATGGAACCCTTCTATGGACAAGGTTTCCTTGTATTGTTCTTCTTTACCAATAGTTCAACAAGTTGAACAAGTATAAAAACTTGATTGTCCTTCTAACAATAAACCATGACATCACATATTATATTGTTGTTTCGATGGCTTGGCACATATAAGGATTTATAATTATCTCAATAAACACTTATGACTTCTGCTTTGGAAACCCCTCCACGAGAGAATCAATGGTACTTCCTTTCCAAAACAATTTTAAAAAAGGACTATTCTACTTGGGGATTGGGATATGGTCTATGACTATAAGATCCTTAAGATTGATCACAAATCACATAGTGAAATTAAGATTGATCACAAATCACATAGTGAAATTCTCGCGTTGAAAAGTGATTCCCGGAGATTGGCTCAAGTGGTTGAGCATATCCACCATCAATTAGCAGGTTATTGACCAACTCGAATGGGGGTCAGGAAAAAACAAAAAAAAAAAATTTACCATGTAAAGGACGTCCTATTTTACCACTAGACCACTGGAGCTTATCGATTTTATTATTCCATTTGCTTATTAATTTGTCAAGTCTGAACTATTTGATATCAATAAAATTGCAAATGTAAAGTCCCATCATTGTTGAACCATTTTCACTTTAATGTGGTTGCAAGACAAATTAAGATGCACTACATACAATAGTCAATTGAAGTTGATTTCTATGTGTATTGGTAATGTGAAAATAGAAATTTACAATATTTGATATCTAAAAGAAACTATAAAATATTCCATCTATTTCATGAATTTGTGAGGCAATGCAGATTTATTAAGAAAAAATGTTTAAAGATATAATTTAAACTATATTTTTCATTAATGTCTTTTGTGAAATAAAAAATATAACTTTGTAAGTAATGTAATTTTTCTTCTATAAACTATATAACTTCATTAAGGAAATGACAAATATGAAACTAAATTCAAACAACCATCTTGAACTTTGAACTATTCAATCATTTCGAAAAAAAGAAGCCCAAAAATTCACTTAACATGTAATAGGAGTACCTACAAGTAAGCTTCATTAAATATGAGATGTGTATTTAGATCTAACTACCGCAGATTCACAAATAACTTTTTACCGAATACATTTTTTTACAAAACTCTCCAAAATACATAACTTTTCCAATATGATTTCTTCACTATTTGCTTAGTGGCGAAATTCATACGCTTATCACATCCACTAAAACTATTTGCATACAATGTCACAGCAATATTCTCATGAACAAATATCGTTTTTAAAAAACTTTTTACACGTGTTTCAAGCCTTCAATTTTGTATTCTTTGTTCATATATATATATTATCAAACCTTCATTTTACTGTTCTTCTTCATATAAATTTGTATCCTTTGGTATATATTTTCTAACTTTATAATTGTTATTCTATAATTAATATGAATCTTGATATTTGATATTTGCATACAATTGCAGAGGCAAGAACTTGTGAGTCACGGAGTCATAGTTTCAAGGGAAATGTATTAGCAATATATACCAACTGTGCCTCTGTTTGCTAGACCGAAGGCTTCATCGGTGGTAACCGTCTTGGCCTTCGTCGTTGTTGCTTTTGCACCAAAACCTGTTAGAAGAATGATCTTAATTTTATAAATGTTGTTGTTGTATATATCATAAAAATATGGTGTACATATAAAATTACTACTGAATCTTGGAGAAAAGTATATAAGCTCTTCTAGTACCACTGATTGGAAAGACAGATTTTATGTTAACAAAATGACTTAAAATAGCGCGACATAACACATGGAAAGGCATACCTTTCTCGTCCTTTTGACTAAGATCAAGTGTAATATTTGTTCTTATCAATTTAATATTTGATATGTGAGTCATTGACTCCCACGACATTAACTTTATTTTTTGAGGGGAAGGACTATTACGGTAGCTTGCTATTGGGACCTTCAATCATTGCCATGGTGTTGCACTATAACCTTGGCCTGGTGCACCCCACCAATTCTATTCCAAGATTTAGATTATTTCAATTGATATGTAATGTAATGTGTAGTTGCCCCTAAAGTTGGGACAATGTTTCACCTAGACAAAAATATTTATCTTAGACACTTCATGTAGTAATTTGTTGTGTCATTTTATCACTCTTTTTAATATCAACAAAAATTAAATGTGTGGATTACACTCGTGAATGATGATCGTCTTCTCCAAAGCCCACCTCTGATCGTCTTCTCTAAACTACCCCCGGCCCACAACCCCCAATCGCCTTCTCCAAATACACTTCCTCTCAACCGCCAATCACCTTCTCCAAAACCCCCAAACAAACAAATCCCCGTTCCGACCCACATCCGCATGCTACGCTTTGTTGAATTCACTCCACCATAAATTATTGAAATAAGTTTTTATCAATCTTCTCAAATTCACTTTGCCGTAAATATTAAATTCTTCCATAAAAGAATTTCACGAATGAGTTTATTCATAAATTTTGAAAATATTTTTCATCATTTTTGTTGAAAAACCTTTATTTACAATGGGTGAAATTTAACTTGGTCATAATGGTGGCTGAAAATGAGGAAAAGATGAAAAAAATAATTAAAAATTAACCCTTCCATGCAACTATCAACGAGTTTGTCGTACTAACTATGCCTTGTAAGCAAAAAGTGTTAAAATGACATAGTTAGATTCTAGCTGAGGTGTCTACAATGAACATGTCTCGGTTAAGGTGTCTAAGTGAAATAAATATTGTACCAACTTTATGGAGCCACCAATGAGTAAGGTTGAACCTCCGTTGAAATAACAATAACACAATATTTTCCGACCCTCCTAAATGAAACAACCTGCATATGGTACTACATCGTAGAATGGTTTTCGATAATTTTTTTTTCAGTACCAAAAAACAAATTAGAGGCTCAGACGTGCTATTTTGTCGTCATATTTCAGAGAATTGTGCAATTCTCTTCAGGCACTCCCAGTTAATGCACCAGCCGGGAATCGAACCCGGGTCTGTACCGTGGCAGGGTACTATTCTACCACTAGACCACTGGTGCTTGACACTATAAATATCCAATGTTGAATATAGAATAAACGTTGGCTGATTCAACTAGTGCTTCTACAAATGATGGTCCATCAAAGACTTTTTGTATATGTTACGAGTCTTAGAATGTTACAATCAGAGGCGAATTCAAAATTTGAAGGTTTTGTGAGTGTCATACGTTAAGTTCATCAAATTGATCAAATATTAACCTATTTTTGGCCTTGTAAATAGCAATTTGAGACGAATTTATTTTGTTATTTGTCCTTTCAGTTTATGAGATAATTAAATTCAACAAAAAAATTATAATTTTGCATAAAGAATATTTTTTTTCAATACTATTAGTATTTACGTGATATAAAAAAAGATATAATTCATTTAAATTGCACTCGGCGAGTTTTCTTATTCCAAAAAACTCAACGATGACATAATTATTTATATTTATAGAAATTTCACATTTTATGTAACAAACTAAATATAAAGAGCTCGCAAAATTTCACATACATTATTACAATGACATAGATGAAGTACTGACTCACACTATGACAATGTAAAAATGCCAAACAAAAATCAAATGTGATTTCAATAAGATTTTTATAAACTAGAACTTTCAAAAAGATTTAAATTATCACAGTTCAAAAAAATTTTCGTACGCATCCAAATGTTTTAGATAATAGAACAAAGAATAAGAGAAACTCATAGCTTAGTACTTTATGAAATTTGGACGAAGAGTAACTAGATCTAGTTGGAAGAAGAAAAATATTACTCCCCATCTGAATTACAACACTTTTGAAATTTATATCCTAAAAAAAATCTTAAATATTTGTGTGACTATAAATTATTTCTTTAAGGTAAAATAATAATTTATAGTGTAAAATAAATCTTGAATTATTTCGTTAAGATAAAAATAATAATTTAAAACTTAGTTATTTATAATAATAATAAATAATATTTTTGAAAATAGACTAAAACGAGAAATGTTTCACATAAATTCATGCTTAAAATAGAAAAGGAAGAAAAAGAAAATCAATAAAAATTACAACAAAAATGTTAGCAAATTTACTCCTATATAACATAAAAATGTAAAAGGGGATACTATGTAGATTATTTATGGGGCTACTAATACGAAAATGAGCAGTAAAATTTTAAATAAAAGATGTGCCCATTAGAATCGAATACGCAACGTTAAAGTTCAAAAAACATGACCTTTCACCACCGGCACTATGTGCCTACTTGTTGTTGGGGTCGCAAATTTAATATTTATTATATATTATATATACACACATAAATATACGAAGTTTCAACCAAGTTCACTGATTGGCGTGGCACCCCCTCCCTAACACATAGATCCTCCCCCGCTAACAATCGACGCTCCAACAATTTTTACACATTTTACAAATGTGGATTTAGAGTTGTCACCTTCAAGGACATTTGCACAAGTGGAGGAAGGTTTGGTTTGTCTAACATATTGCCCTGTAGATGAAATTGTTATATTTGGAACGTTGGCATAGGGATATTTCCTTCTTGGATATGATCTTGTGAATAATAAAGTCTTTTTTGCCTATAGATTGCACTAGGTACTAATGTTGTTACAAGTAATTCAAATTTTATTGATCAATTCTTCATATCTTATGAATTCTTTCTATTAAATGCTTACAAATGGAGATCTTGAAGCGATCGTTTTCGAGAGATATCACAACTTGAGAAGAAATCTACTTTAATACTTGCGACATTTAAAGAGAGATTAACGAATGACAACAAAATTTTAATCTATTTAACGTGTTAGATTCATAACGAATAATTTAGTTAAGAATGTGTATCTTGCCCACTTTAAAAATTTAATTGAAGTCAAAATATATATGGCACGAAATAACAATAGTATTACTAACTTCCATGTAGCAAATATCAACATGTTCATGCCTCACAACACTGGAAAAACATATAGTAAATTATTATATATCAAGACTTGAGTTTACACTCCCCAAAAAGATTAAAAATATATAGCCATACTTATATTACAACTCATGGTGACATGACCAAATCAACCATCAAAATCTGATTTAAATATACAAATCATAGATCGTGCACAAGTCTCAAGGTTCATACAAAATATACATATGCCTATATGCAAATGTGATCTTCCTTAAGGCTCTCAAAATCTCCATCCCCAATGGCCAGCTTCATGCATCATCTCGAATGTTCCCTACAATTAAAAAACTATCGTTAAGCATATATCTTAGTGGTATAAAAACTAAGATCGAGAGCCCTTAGACTCACCAAGTTATCATTCTCAAGTCAAGGGCAGCAAAATTGAAGTATAATTAGTAAATCAAGTAAACAATATACAAATAGTATCAAGTTGGATAATTAAAGCTTCAAATGTCAATAACGCTCGTAGCACCATTTCCCAAGATGTTCAATAATATGACTCGCCCAATATATACATCATGTCGTCACACCAAGCGCGAGCATAATCAAGAAGGGTCAAAGCCCAATAATAAAGAGAACCAAGAACCATATTAAGAATGCTTTCTTGTTCGTACTTAAAATGGACAACACCCATACTTAAGATGAACTAAAAATCCAGAGTCAAGAAAGAAAATGACCCGAATCAAGAGGCATTTCAATACTGACAAAGTCACAGCCATAAGAAAAACAAATTCCTAGCAAGAATGTCAAATGATCAAACAATTTATATAAGTGGGCGAGTTACACAAGAGTCCTTAACATCACAAATGACAACAACACAACAATGCAAAGTGACAAGAGGTAACCAAAGTACCAAGATAATATTTCAGATATACCATCAGATAAAAATAGTAAAAGTACAAGTTTATACAAAAATCTCAACGCTTTAGCAAAGAAACAGTCCAACACGACTTCAAGAGTTCAAACCGTTTACCAACCAATGTATAAATGTCCTCAACTTGTTCACGAGTATATATAACCTTAAAAATACAATTAATTAACTTATTTAATTCCTAGTATATCAATAATGTCGAAGTAAAACACGATAACCATCATAAGTAAGCCTAGCCAGTACAAATACGACTAAGCTCCCAAAACAGTGAATCTGTCCAACAAAAGTACTTCAGGTCGCAACTTAGTTTTGAAAAAGGAAACGACCAAACTGGAATTTATATCCTTCATAAAAGATGTAGGTACATCTATTAATCTTGAAAATAATCAAGAATCACCTCAAAATACGTTTTGTACAAAAAGATATAATCAAAACACTAACAGTTGAACAAACATGATTTCTAATTCTAGAAGTTGGACAGAACTTGTCCTACGTTGCGTCCCATATTTCGAATCCATAAAAGCAAAATTGGAGTTTTTCATAAGCATAAGAGTTGTAGAATTACGAATTAGATTTTCAAATCATATTTATTTAATGCAAACTAAGTTCTATCGAAAGAGATATGCATAAAATACCAAACATTATCCAGTTCAGAAGCAGATTTCGTCACTTACCAAAAAGGAAGTGTGTGTGTGTAGGATTCAAGCCAAAAGGACCTAGTTTTTATTTTGATGTTGAAGAATCAACTGTTTAAATAATTTTATAATGTTCTTAGACTTGAGGGTGAAGAAACCTTACCCCAGACCAAGAACCAGGTTCTTGTAAGTTGCTTTTAAGTAAAGACACAAACACTTATTGAATTAAAAACCTTCCTCACTTAAGGAAGGAAAAACCTCGTTTTATTAATTCAACTATAAGATTTTGTGATTACAACTCAATAATCAAAAGTCTTATATCTACTACTCCCTCGATTGACTCCAATCGATCTCTCCAAAAGGCCAAACCCACCTTTTGTTACAACTCTTACTAACACTCAACCCTACTTAGAGCCAAACCCACCCTTTGTATAATAAACTGTAAATTACAATCAAGAACAAAACAAGAAAACAGTTCTACACGTTAAAAACCTTCTCACTCAAGAACGTTTTAAACGTAGCAAATCTATCAATCTTGAAAACTTCAATTTGATGAATAATTCTCCTTTTTCTCTCTATGTGAAGTCGTGGTATTCTTCATCTGCATCGTGCTCTTCTTATAGAGTTTCTTTTGCCTTGTACACTCCTTATCAGATAAGGTAAGGAAGTTATTGTTAAACAAGGATTCCTTTTTAAAGTACAATCCTTATTATATACAACTTCCTTCCTTACTAATATATTTAAGGTTTTCCTTATCTGTATCAACTTGTACCTTTAATATATTATTTTTGGCTTTGACAAATAACTCCATTTTACTCGATCTTGGACTCTAGCTTGGCTTCTTTTGTTGCGTATATTTGCTACTGTTCTTTGCGCTTCTTGTCTATCATCAAAACATGAATTATCGATTCTATCATATTCTATCAGAGGGAAACAAATTCAATCAAAAGGGAGTATAAAAATATATAGCTAGAAATGTGATCCTCATCACATGTACACATGTCCTTCATAGGTGCTGCCCAAATAAAAGTAGTTTGCCCAAAAAACATACATATATAACTATATGTATATACCTGATTCCATAACTTCCAATTCATATGTAATTTTAATTAGTCAATTTACATAAATACCCCTATACAATACTTTAAACTACAATAACAATTTATGTTAAGCACATTTTCAATTATCATAAAATTTCAAATTCCCAAAATAAGAATAAAACACATTATAATAATTAAGAAATGATGTATTGACATAAAATTCTTGTTCTAGCATATTAGGGTGTTACAGATCTAATCTTTTTATTATGTTGAAAATGTAAGGAAAATAAAATCAAGAAGTTACAATTACAAAGTCCTAACATATTCTTGATCTAGTTCCCCAATTTTTTTCCGTATATTGATATTTGTTTCTTTTTTTTTGTTTGTATTATCGAGACACACGAAGAGTTAGTCATATTGTGTGATTCAAATTTAAAAGACTTGATAAGAGAGTTTTAGTGAATAACATACACTACACAACATTTATAAAATAAAAGAATGACAGATAACAAAATCGAATAAGGAATAGATGCCAGAATTGTCAAACTACTTTTGATATGAAAAAAAGATTTTGAATAGTGATAGACTTGAAGTGGATATCAACAAGAATGATACCTCTCTACTTTTTGTTTAAGAAGAAAACTCATGAATATTGACAGTCTTGTGGGGATATCAACAAGATCTTACACAATTATGTATTAATTTTGTTTTCCTTCTATTTTTAAAGATTAAAGTTATAATGATATGTGTATTGTATTATTTCTTTCTTTTTCATTTCTTTCTTTCTTGTCTGTCTTTATGATGTCTCTTAAGTTTAATTTTATACCAACTTCTGATTGGTGTAGGTTTATAATTTCTTTTAGTTCAAACTAATATTTTAAAATGCTAGAGTATCTCCTAAAGAGATACCACTTTCTCAAGAATTTATCTTCATTATGGTGCAGTTCTGCTGAAGTATAAATCAAATTTAAATTTATAATTATTATCTCTTTGTTCAAATTAGTAACTTAATTATGTTGAGAAATCTGCTAATTACTAATCAAATTTTAAAATTTATAATTGATTTCTTAAGAGATATAAATCTTAATAATTAATATATTTTCTTTATTGGTGTTTGTTGTAACATCTCGTATCTAGAATTAACTAAGTTTATCCAAGAAAAAATAGAATAATCAAATTTAGAAATAATTAAGGAAATCTGGAAAAAATTTCTGATTTCAAAAGTTAATTTTTGGTCATTTTCAAACGACCATAACTTTCAGCTCAGGAAGAGTTTGGGTGAGTTCTTTATATGGATAGAAATCTCGTCAGAGGATCTTTCCAACGACGCCAAGTTTGTGAAATTTTGAGGTCTTATGAGGGAGATATGACTTCTGGAAGTTGGATTATTGGGAAGAGGAAATCCCAAATCCGAATTTTTTAAGGGTGTTTTGGTCTTTTCCTAAATCAATTATTAATTTGTTTTAAGGGTAATAATTTGGGGTCTAAGATGAATCCAATCAGTTTTCACAATTAGAAAATAAGTTAGGGCTTCGAAAGAAAGGAGAAAAGAGGAGAAGGAAGAAGAAGACGCAAGAACACCAAGACTTCGTTGCTTGGATTTCGTCGAGGGTGATCCCTTTGAGGTATGTGAGATTTTTTTTGTTGGGTTACATCACCCACACATCAATTTTTTCAGTTCAGTGAAATTGAGGATTTATTTCATGTAAGGAGTTAAGTTCTTGGAAGAACGTTATATTTCCTGTTGATTAGATTGTTGGTTGTCATTGTTGTTTAGATACTTGTTAATTCAAGTTATTTTGAATTGTAGTCAGTATTTATTGATAGTACCAATGGTACTAATCATTCAGTGAAAGATCTAGGAAGTTTTGGAGAGTTTAGATATGGAAAACGAGTTCAAAAATTCGTCAGACGTACCTGGGTAAGCGCAGGCGCGTCGCGCCTGCAGTGCACCAGAAATTGGCCACTGTCAACCAAGGCCTGGCGCGGCGCACCACCAATGCGCCAGAATCAGGCCTAAGTCAACTTAGGATGGCGCAGCGCGCCACCAGTACGCCCGACCCGACGATTTTCAACTAGTTTTCGTAATTTAGCCCTTTAAAGTCCTTTCAAGGTACATTAACAATCTCCAATGAATTTTAATCACTTCAAATGATATCTAAATACCTAGAAATCATCTAGAACTCAAATTAAAACATTGAATCCATAATACATTCAATGAAAGTTAAGATCAATGTCAAGGAAGTTAAGAGTCAAGTCTAAGGTTAATAAGTAAGTTAAAGTTAAGTTATTATAGGTTTTCAAGAGTCTTAATTAAACATTTTAACTTTGTTTTAAGAATCAAGTTTCAAGTCAAGAAAGAGTAAAGAGTTGAGTTAAATTCTTAAAAACTACAAGGGAACTAAGTATTATCTAAGAGTAATGTTTCAAGTAAGCAAAGAGTATCAATTTGAGTTCAGTTCTCAAGAGTTATATGAGAACTAAGTAGTCTCTCAGAGCTTAAACTAAAATGTTTTTTAACTTTTGAGAAAGAAAGGAAGCTAGACTTCCACAGAGCCTATCACTAGTTTTAATAGAAGAAAGAGGAAACTATGCTTTCCAAGAGAGTTTCTTAAAAACTAAATTTTGAGCACTTATCTCAAATCACAGAATTAGTATATTTTAAAAATATAAGAGCCAATATATATATAAATATATATATATATATATATATATATATATATGTATGTATGTATATATATTGGTAGTAGTATTGAGCACCGATGTGGAGATACGAGTTCAGATTAACTCAAGTCTCCATGTAAACTGTGTAGTCATCATGGGTAGAAAAGGGTTATACTTTTTAGATGAACCCTCTTCATAGTTTACTAGTGGATCCATTAGGTAGTTCAGGTCCTATACTCTGACAAAGTTTGGATGACCACACATCATGGGCCGAGTAACGCTGTATCATCACTATAGCTCTTAAGTGATGATTGTCGGTTAGAGAAGCTCTCATATAAGTATTGTATTTCCATATACATTAGTTATTTGTATTTTTAAATAAATCTCAGATATTTTTTTGATACTAGTATATATTCATAGTTTACAATATGCTTTCAGTAAGTATTTCTTTATATTGCAATCACTTTTAAATTGTTTATATTGAATAAGAGTAAGTAGATCTTAGTTGAGCAGAGCCAAGGTAAGTGTTCTTTCTTACTCCTTTTCAACTCTAAGTGTTGTTTAGCTTTCCAACTCGCATACTCGTACATTCAATGTACTGATGTCAGTTAGTCTGCATCATTTCATGATGCAAAGCAGGTAACCAGGATCAACACGCAACGCACCGTTGATCTAGTTGAGCACTCCACAGTCACTTGGTGAGCCTCCGTGCATTCCGGAGGACATCCCTTTAATTTATTTTCTAGATTAGTCCATTAGGATGTTGTGAGTTCTGTCCTAACATCCCTCTTCAGTTAGTTTAGAGGCTTCGTAGACTGTTAGTAATTCAGTTTGGAGTTAATTTACTTGTTGAGACTCAAGTCCTTGTTGGCCAGATTAATTTATGAAGTATTTGTTTTAAATATGCTTAATTCTTATTTAAGTTGAGTTTATTCTTCCTATGAGTTAAGTAAGTCAAGGCAATGGTTCGTTTGGGGGCAAGAAATGATCTGCGAGTGCCGATCTCGCCCAGGGTCTAAGCTCAGGCATGACATTTATTATATAAGTTATAAAAACTATCGAGAAAATGCATGTAAATATTATATACACAAAAAAGAAATATTTATATTATTTAAAATTATTGAGACATGATTATTGTTATAGATATTGTAAATAAAGGATATAACTTACTTTTTCATCATAAGATCAAGTTGTATTTAATTTCATATGACTCTATAATAATTGTTTATTATATTTCTACAAAATTAAATTCATTAATCATAAGTACAATTCATATTATTTTTTAGAGAAGGGTGAAAAAGATTGAAATGAATAAAGTCAATTTAATTACGCAAATAAATGATATAAAGTATTAACTAATATTAGTTTATTTTTTATACAGAGGGAATTATAAATTACTTGCTATTTAATTGTTATAACATGCATTACTTATTTACAATAAAAATATATATTAATTTTAATAAACAAACTTAGTATATCTAATATGTTATAAAAGTATAGAATAAGAAGAAGAAACTAGAGAGAAATGAAAAGAAGACCTGTTATTTCTCTTGATGAATCAATTTACAATGAAGAGGAGCACTCTATTTATAGGAGAAATCTAACTTGGTCCCCAAGTAGGACTCTTTAACCATATCCTAAAAAGGACTCCACGTGATAGACATTCACTATAATACAAATACTTTATAACACTCCCCATAAATGTCTATTTCACAGATGATGTGCCTCGTCAAAAACCTTACTAAAAAAAAACTTTAAGAAAAGAAAAACTCTAGTAAAGGAAAAGAGTACACATATCTATTAATACGCATCTAGGCTGCCTCATTAAAAACCTTACAAGGAAAACCCAGTGGGACAAAACATCGTAAGGGAAAAAGAGTACAGCGCGTATTAACTCCCCCTAATGAGAACATCAATCCAGAGACTTGAATCTTCGCATTCCAAGCTTGTGCACCATCTTCTTGAAAGTTGCAGTTGGTAGAGACTTGGTGAATAGATCAGCCACATTGTCACTTGAACGAATCTGTTGCACAGTTATATCACCATTCTTTTGAAGTTCATGTGTATAGAAAAGCTTCAGTGAAATATGCTTTGTTCTATCTCCTTTTGTGAATCCTCCCTTAAGTTGTGCTATGCATGCTGCATTATCTTCATATAAAGTGGTGGGTACTTTATCACATTCCAAACAACATTTCTCTCGAATGAGATGTATCATAGACCTTAACCACACACATTCTCTACCTGCGTCATGATAGCTATTATTTTAGCATGATTAGATGAAGTGGCTACGATGGACTGCTTTGTAGATCTCCAAGATATGGCAGTCCCCCCACATATAAACATATAGCCTGTTTGTGATCGAGCTTTGTGTGGATCACATAAATATCCTGCATCAGCATAACCAACAAGATTTGGGGTCCAATTAACAGAACAAAATAAGCCCATATCAGTTGTCCCTTTAAGATATCGCAAAAAGTGTTTGATCCCTTTCCAATATCTCCTAGTAGGAGCAGAAGTATACCTTGCTAACAAGTTAACATCAAAAGCTATATCAGACCTTGTATTATTAGCAAGATACATTAGTGCACCAATTGCACTAAGATATGGTACTTCAGAACCAAGAATTTCTTCATCCTTTACTTGAGGTCGGAATGGATCCTTATTCACATCAAGTGAACGAACAACCATCGGAGTACTTAATGGATGCGCTTTATCCATACATAATCTTTTCAACACTTTTTCTGTGTAGGAATATTGATGAACAAAAATATCATTTGTCAAATGCTCAATTTGCAAACCAAGACATAATTTTGTCCTTCCCAGATCTTTCATCTAAAATTCATTCTTTAAATAATCAATTGCCTTTTGAAGCTCTATTGGAGTTCCAATAAGATTTATATCACCAACATAAATAGCAAGTATAACAAATTTCGATATTGTTTTCTTTATATACATGGACAAATTACATCATTTGTATAACTTTCCTTAATTAAATACTCACTAAGACGGTTATACCACATGCGCCTAGATTGCTTCAAACCATATAATGATCTTTGCAATTTAATTGAATACATTTCTCGAGATTTTGAATTACATGATTTAGGCATCGCAAATCCTTCAGGAATTTTCATGTATATCTCATTATCAAGTGACCCATAAAGGTAGGCTGTAACCACATCCATCAAATGCATTTCAAGTTGCTCATGGACTGTGAAACTAATGAGATAACGCAATGTTATTGCATCCATAACGGGTGAGTATGCCTCTTCATAATCGACGCCAGACTTTTAAGAAAATACTTGTGCCACAAGGCATGCTTTATACCTTTGTATTTCATTTTTCTTATTGCTTTTTCGCACAAAAATCCATTTGTAACCAACTGGTTTAATACCATTAGGTGTTTGAACTATAGGTCCAAAACTTTCACGCTTGGTAAGTGAATTAAACTCTGATTGAATTGCTTCTTGTTATTTTGGCCAATCATTTCGTTGTCGACATTCTATAATAGATTGAGGTTCATGATCCTCATTATCTTGCATGATATTTGTTGCAACATTATATGCACAGACATAATCAATCACTATATCTGATCGATTCATATTAATTTCAACATCTCTTAAATTTATGGATAGTTCATTATTTCCTTGAGTTTCAAGTTCATTGATTCTTTCATGAATATCATACTTATTCAAATTTTTAACATCCATATAAGATTCTTTCATAGTGTCATCTTGACATTTAATCTTTCTTTTTCTAGGATTTTGATCCTTAGACCCCAATGGTCTACCACGCAATGTGTTTTTGACTCATTAGCTATGACACTAGTGGATGGTCCTTTACGGACATCAATTTGAATTGGAACATTCTCTGCAGGAAGATGTGATTTAGTAATCCTTTTCAAATCGGTAAATGCGTCTGGCATTTGATTTGCAATTTTCTGTAGATGAAAAATCTTTTGTACTTCTTGTTCGCAAGTAGAAGAATATGGATCAAGATGAGACAACGATAAATTTTTCCAGAAAATTTCTCGTTTTATTTCACTATTTTCTCCCTCTTATTTTGGGAAAACTGTCTCATCAAGCCGACAATCTGCAAATCTAGCAGTAAACATGTCTCCAGCAATGGTTCAAGATAGCGGATAATGGAGGGTGACTCAAACCCAACATATATTCCTAACCTTCTTTGAGAGCCCATCTTAGTGCGGTTTGGTGGTGCCACAAGCACATGTACAACACTTCCAAAAATTCTTAGATGGGATATATTAGATTCTTGACCCATAACCAATTGCAATGGAGAAACCTTATAATAACTTGTCGATCTGAGACGAATAAGTGTTGCAGCGTGCAAAATTGCATGTCCCCACACAAAAGTGGGCAACTTAATTTTCATAAGCAACGGTCTTGCTATTAATTGCAAACGTTTAATTAATGACTTAGCGAGACCATTCTGAGTATGAAAATGAGCAACGGAGTGTTCAACTCTTATCCCAATTGCTAAACAATAATCATTAAATGATTGGGATGAAAACTCTGCAGCATCATCAAGACGAATGGACTTAATCTGATTATCAGGAAAGTGTGCCCTTAACCTTATTATTTGTGCTAATAATTTTGCAAATGCCAAGTTACGAGATGGTCCATGTCCACGACCACATCTACGACCACGATAAGGACCGCGACCTTTTCCACGCCTAGCATGGTGCGCGTACGCCTCATTCACTTCAGGAAGTGGTTCAAATCTAGTAGGTCGATTCTCATGATTTTTCAATAATAAATCATTATTCTTTTTGGCCACAAGAAGATGAGAAATAAGTTCAGAATACTTTTTTAAACCTTTCTCTCGATATTGTTGCTGCAAGAGCACGTTCGAGGCATGGAAAGTAGACCGTTTCTCCACATAATTTCAATTGCAAAGTGATTCTGAACATGGCAGAAATGTACTCATGTATAGACTTAAAGTCTTGTAGCCTTAGATGCATCCAATCATATCGTTCCTTTGGATGTATGACCATCTTCAAGTGGTCAAATCTTTATTTTAGGTTTTTCGACAAAAGAAGTGGATCCTTAACTATTAGATATTCGATTTTCAGAATCTCGTCAAGATGATGACGCAAGAATATCATTGCTCGTGCACAGTTTTGATTCGATGCCTTATTTTCTTCTTTTATGGTGTCTCCAAGACCCATTGCATCAAGGTGGATTTCAGCATCCAACACCCATGAGAGGTAGTTCCTGTCCGAACTTTGAAGGGCAGTGAACTCTAGTTTTGTAAGATTGTCCATTAAAATTAAAAACAAAAGAATAAATAATACCTTTATTAATTCTTCAAATCTAACCTTCACTTTTGAGAAATTAGAGTCTCGTGCTGATAACGTGTTGAAAAACTATAGAATAAGAAGAAGAAACTAGAGAGAAAAGAAGAGAAGACTTGTTATTTCTCTTGATGAATCAATTTACAATGAAGAGAAGCACTCTATTTATAGGAGAAATCAAACTTGGTCCCCAAGTAGGACTCTTTAACCATATCCTAAAAAGGACTCCACATGATAGACATTCACTATAATACAAATACTTTATAACATAATCTTTTTCAAAAGTATATTTATTTATTTCTTCTTCTTCTGTTGATTTTTTTTTACTTTGAAAATTGTATATTTATGTTATTAATTCATTTTGAAATCGTTATAAATTACAAGAATGTTCCTTCACTTCTAAAAAATATAATTACATGTAAAAAGATAATGTTTTTTCCTATGGAACCAAATTGTAAATCTACACATTTATAGGAAGGTAATCATGTAATAATATAATTATTTTATTTTATATTATTTTCATGTAAGAAGAAACCCTCAAAAAGTATTTAAAATTTTCAATTAAAATTCACACACACGCACGCACATGCACACAAACGCACACGCACACCCACAAAAGATAAGATAAAGACATTATTATATATATAATACCTCTATTTTAATAATATTTAGTGTATTATTTATATTTTGCATGATCTTGCGAAGCGGGAATGAGTTCACTTGTGTAAAACTAAAGAACAAATATTATTATCATTTTAAGTGTTAAAGTAACTTTTTTTAGCACTAGTATTGATTTGATTTTAATTTGAGTTTTGTTAGAGTTACTTATATCTATGGACTATAACCTTGATTGGACCATTCAAAATTAAAGTCTCAAAAAGTAGAAATAATATGATAAAAGATAAAAAAAAAACTATGAAAATGTATAAGAAATATTTTAAAAATTAAAACAAATAAATACTTTTATGTATAACAAATTATAATTGTAAAAATCATATATATAATATCGGGTTGATTTGATCTCGAAGGTGAAACAAAACAAATCAAGTATAGTTGTCGAATGGACCGAAAACCATAATTGACATTGAAAACTAACAATATCTTCCTTTTTAAGTTTGAGCCTGGACTCATGGTTCATTTTATTTAATAAAAGAATGGGCTCCTAAACGGGTCCACATATAAATATACCAAAAAAAGAGCTGGTCGGCCCAAAAGTGGTCAGACCAAGTGAATATAAAAGAACCCTAAATGATAGGTTTTTCTGATTTGTGCTCACTGCCTATTCTTCTCCTTGTCATCATCGCCTCTACGGAGATATTCTGTCTTGTGCTCCCTAACTGTAGCTTCTCCCCCCTTTAGTTATGAGGGATTAACATTCCCTACCTTGATGTTGGTGCTATTTGTTATTGCTGTTGAGATTAACTTTCAAAAGTTCTTTTTTAAGCAATCTAACTTCTTCATTGAATAGTTTCTCAATCGACTCTGAAAGATTCATTTTTAGCCATCTGGCTTTTTCATTATTTCATTTCTCAATTGACTCTACTTTTTGTTTGAAGGCGTACTACAAATTATTAAGTATTGGGAAATATGGCGGAGATGAAACAAAATTAATGTTGAGATTTTATATGCAAAATCCAACTAATTCCAGATTGAGGTATTATTGCAGTTGTTGAATTCCTATTTCAATTTTATTACTATACTGCATTTTCTTAGAAAGGATTAAAAGGATAATGTACTAGCTAGGCTAATCTTATTTGCATCAATTTCAGGATCCAAAATAGAGTAGAAAATCCTAAAACTGCTTGCAGCATTACATGTGAAAAAGAATTCAGACTCCATTGTTCTTGGCTGACCTCAAGTTTGGAATCTTCTATTTCAAGAGACAGTTGCAACTCTTTGGATAACTACAAAAGTTTAACTACTGATGGTAATAATACTAATACTTTGTTTCATTCTATTTTTTTCTCCTGTCTAAGTGTGTGATGATATATGTTTAATTCGTTCGATTAAGTGTCCACTCTTTCATCAAATTTGTTTCTACGCTTATATTGACTACTTGTTTTATGCCTTTATAGTCACTGTTCTCTAATTTTGTTGTATAGCGTTGCTTCAATTAATTAATTATAGGAAGAAGGTAGTCGAATTTGCTTAATAGAAATGTTAAAGAAAGGGCATTTCATAAGGTTTGTTTAACTCAAAATTATAAGAGATTCATAAAAATTAGGTGATACACTTTCTCATAAGATCAGTGTAGTAATTGCTTATGGATTTTAAAGTTGTCAAGTCATTACATTGAATGAAGAACTGAATGTTGTCATTATCAATATACTTCCGTTTCCCCTAAAAATATATCAATTAAATCTCGAGTAATGAAATTTAACATTCAGCGAGCAAGTATCATCTATTTGTTTGGTGAATCTCACGAAATTATAAATTGAAAAGCCTACATGATTACCTATTTGGTGGAAGGTGATTCGGGGTTGTGAAATACAACCTCTTCCGTTTCTCTTGTTAATCCTAATGAAAATGATTTAACTACTACATTGGCTCGCATAAATTTCAATTAATCACCTTATTGAAATTTTAGATATATTAGAAGCTTATATTTGTAATGGCAGGATTGTGTTGAGTGAGGCTCAGAGTATTATTGCTCTTGATCTCTTTTACCACTTAGAGAATTAGAAGGCTTGAATTAATAAGAATACAAAAGAGCAAGTGAAATATGGAGAAAAATATTATTTAATTAGGAGGTTGAATGTCTAGCATTCAGATGTAAACATAATTTTGACAGAGGTTTTGAAGCTTGTCCAAAATGGACTACATTGATCAAAAGGAAGAAGTGGTTGTCCACTTTGTCCAAGCTTCAAAACCTCTGCTAAAACTCAATTTACAATCAACTGAACTCTAGACATTCAACTACCGAGTTAAACAATACTCTTCTCCTAATCTTCACCTGCTCTTCTGCATGATTAGTTCAAGCCTTCTGATTCTCCAACTGGTCAAAGAGATCAAGGACAATAACACTATGAGTCTCACACAACATAAATCTTCCCGTTACCAAGTCTAGGCTTCTAATTATATCTCTAATATATCTAAACTTCCAGTAAGGTGATTTATTGAAATTTGTGAAAGTCAATTTAGTAGTTGAATCCTTTTCACAAGCATCAACAAGAGAAACGGAAGAGGCCGAGTCCAACTCCAACAACTTGTCTTCACATTCTACCAAATGGGTCCTCATGTAGGTTTTTCAATTCATGATTTCGTGAGATTCATAAGAAAAATGATATTGCTACATTAATAATAAGTTCCATCAATTAAGATTAAATTAATATTTTTTTAAGGAAAAAATGAAAGTATACTGATATCATCACAATCTGAAATGGCAAAGAAAAAAAGAGAAAAAGGAATAAGCTAAATATCTGTATTATTATCATTAGTAGTTAAACTTCTTTAGCTATCTAAAAATTTGTAACCAATGTTTTCAAAAACTTCATGTCGCAAATTAAATGGCATATAAAATAGCCCAACGAATCACATAGAAAATCATACATTTCTCGCTTTTTTGACTAAGATCAAGTGTAGTATTTATTCTTATCAGTTTAATATATGAATGTGAGTCATTGACTCACTAAATATTAACTCTATTTTTTAAGGGGAGAGGTTCACCACGGTAGCTCGCTAACGTGGCCTTCAAGAGTCCCCTTGATGTTGCACTATTGTCTTGGCCTAGCTCTCCCCACCAAGTCTAACTCTAAAAACTTTTGTTTCATAATAGTACACAATTTGTCCCTTCTAATATTGGGAAATTTGATCCACCAAGTCGCCTTCTCTATTTCTCATTCCAAGTAACATTTTTTAACTAAAATCAGTTACTTAACTAAATGGTGACCCTATATATAGTTTTACCACATTCAGTATGATGATCCGATATATGATCGAACCGAATTTGATTTTTCATCTTGTAATCTCCAACAACATTAAAAATAATAACGGAAAAAGAGGAAAGAGAGAGGCTCAACTCTAACAACTTTTGTTTCGTAATAGTACACAATTTGTCCCTTCTAATATTGGGAAATTTGATCCACCAAGTCAGCTTCTCTATTTCTCATTCCAAGTAACATTTTTTAAACTAAAATCAGTTACTTAACTAAATGGTGACCCTATATATAGTTTTACCACATTCAATATGATGATCCGATATATAATCAAACCGAATTTGATTTTCCATCTTATAATCTCCAACAACATTAAAAATAATAATGGAAAAAGAGGAAGAGAGAGGCTCAGATGCACAATTTTGTCATCTATTATCAGACAAGGTAACGACCCAAAGTTCTTACTAACTGTGCAATTTATCTTCACAGCACTAAGACAATGCATCAGCCAGGAATCGAACCCGGGTCTGTACTGTGGCAGGGTACTATTCTACCACTAGACCACTGGTGCTTGATGTTTTGAAAATACCATTTCGCAAAGTAACACCCCTAATATAAGATCAAGTATAATATCTGTTCATCTCAATATAATACGTTAACTCTATTTTTTAGGGGATGTCCATACATTAGCTTGCTATTCGGATTCGGGACCTTCAAGCGTCCTTTGTCATTGCACTACTGTAAATTTAATTGTAAAAATTACTTTACATTCTCACTTATCAATTTTTTGGGAACTATAAAAGGTCATTCTCAAAAGATTCAATTAGTGTTGTTAATTGACAAATCTTTAAAGATTTATGAAAAATAATTTGTGTTTCTTAAACATCTGTTCACAACAAAGGAACATGAGGGAAAGGTCTATCACGGTAGCTTGCTATCAGGACATTTAAACGTCGCCTAGGTGTTGCATTACTTGCCTTGGATTGGCGCACCCCACCAATTCTAATTATAAAACCTTTCTTTCAATTGTTTGTTGAAGAAGTCTCTTCGAGATCTAGGACAAAGATATTAGTACTTAGGATTTTTGTGAAGTTATTATTAACTAACCTTTAACATTTTCGGACCAAGATTGATACATTGTGGTGGAAAATGTTATGTAAACAAATTGAAATTTACATTTCTTGTTTTCTATTTTATTTTGGAGTATGAACCTTAGGTAAACTTGTTCTATCCAGAAGACTTTTATAAGCCATATGTATAGTTGATACTTAGCAAATTTCAGCAACATTGTTGAAACTATTTTGCAGCCAACAAAACGTAAATTGTTTCATTCACTTCTCTTTGATCAATGGAATTATAGATGATTAATGGAATTGAATTAGTTTAATCTATAAAATCAGAGAAGATGGTTACTATTTAGTATTAGAAGCTCTTCTAGTCCCATACTGACTGGAAAGATAGATTTTATGTAACAAGTAACATATAAAATAGCGCTGCATAACACATGGAAAACCATACCTTTCTCGGCCTTTTGACCAAGATCAGGTGTTGTATATGTTTTTATCAGCTTAATATCTGATATGTGAGTCATCGACTCACACGATATTAACTCTATTTTTAAGGGGAGGTTCACCATGGTAGCTTGCTATTGGGGCCTTCATGAATGGCCTTGGTGTTGCACTACTGCCTCAGCCTGACTCATCTCACCAATTCTAGTTCTAAAAACCTTTGATTTGATAGCAGTACATAATTTTGGGAAGTTTGATACATAACAGCTCTCTATGCCATTCCAAGTTGCACATTTTAATTAAAATCATATACGAACTAATATTAGCTATAACTTGTAAAATCTTGAGAGTTAGACTAACGTTTCAACCTAGCATTTGGCACCTTTTTTTTCAGTAAGATGTACTGTACTACTACTGAAGATAATGGTTACCTATAACGTGTAATACTAGTGAGTTCAATCTCCCATCTTGTAATCTCTAACGACATTTAAAAATAATAGTGTAAAAAGAGAGGGCTCAGATGCACTGTTTTTTATCGTCTGTTATCAAACAAGGTGAGGACCCCAAAGTTCTCATAGGCTACGCAATTTATATTTACAGCACTCGAATAATGCACCATCCA
The DNA here is from genome assembly GCA_027704785.1 of Solanum chmielewskii. NCBI lineage: Eukaryota > Viridiplantae > Streptophyta > Magnoliopsida > Solanales > Solanaceae > Solanum > Solanum chmielewskii. The sequence goes on from JAKWIX010000327.1 coordinate 5,417,442, forward strand.
GGAATCAAACCTAGGCTGTACCGTGGCAGGGTACTATTCTACTACTAGATCTCTGGTGTTTGATGTTATAAGAATTCTATTTTATATAATTAGTGGCAAAGTACCAACCCTAAAATATATGATATGAATAAATTGAAAAATAAGATTAAGTGTAGTAGATCTCTTTTTATCAATATAATGATATTAGTAAGAAACTACTGAGGTTGATGGGGATAACGATTGCTCTTTTGAGTAGATCCCTACTTAAACTACACCGTTGTGCCATGCGACCTGAAGCAATATCCATTTCATTTCTACGACGCCTAGTATTGTTGACTCCAGAAGTTCTCAAATCTTGAGTATTACAATCAAATTGAATGAAAAAGGTGGCACATATGACTCATTGCCCAATGGAAAATTGCAGTTCGAAGAGCAATACTCAATTGCAGTTTCAATTGAGTATTGTTTTTTTAAAAAAAAAACAATTAATTTGTATGATTTTTTCGTTAGATCTATAAGTGTAACTATATATGAAAAATAACAAAGATGTCATATTTTTTAAAAGATATATTCAATTGCAGTTCATGAACTAAGCCACAATTTTGTAACAAAAATTTATTAGGTCTGTCTGAAATAAGGCAAACTCAAATCTTTTTTTAAAAAAAAATGTTGCGATTCGTTGAGTTATGAGCGTACTGTAATTGTTTTTTAACAGAAAAAACTTGATCCTACTAAGACAAAACAGAACGTCTACGTTTCTTTTTTATGAACATGTTTTCTGCTCACCAAAAATAATTGCACCCATCATTTTCCTGAAATCACAAAACAAAAAATAACCGAATACCAAATAATTTTGAAGTGAAGAAATTAATTTTTTTTTCATTTGAACGTGCACAATTCCAAAACTTACAATCAAGATTTCTTGGGAGTCCTCGATGTTTTCATTTTACAATACTCAATATTTTATAAAGTAGAAGATGAATGAGAAAATGTGGAGTGAATAACACATATTTATTGTTGAAGAAGAAGATATAGCTTCATGTGAGGAAGAAAGAGACATATATTCATGTGAGGAGCTAATAAACTGATACCTTTAAAGTTTGTGTAGTATTGTTTCGGATGATTTTGGAGTTAACGTGGATGACGCTGTTAAAAGGATGGTCGTTATAGTTCACCCATTAATGAACGAACTATCTTTTTTGGTGTGGTGTGTCTTTTTAGAGAGAGTCCCTTTTGGTGTTTAGAGTTGTAAAAGTGTCCTGTGATGTCAGACCGATCAAAAAGTAGCTTTTAGATCACATGCATAAATCCTGTAACTTATGTGACAACATTCCTGATTCAATCACTTATAACATAATTTTAGATTTTTAGCAAAAGGTAGGTAAATTGATGAAATAATATTTGGGAAGCTCTCTGAGTCTCAAAGAATTAAACTAACATGACAACTAATCAACAATTGATTTCAGCATAGTTCTTCTTAAGTTTTAATAGTGCTCAATTCTCGAAAAACATCTAATAAAATACCGAAAGCAAAATTGTTGAAACTATTTTGCAACCAACAAAAGGTAAATTGTTTCACTCACTGCGCTTTGGTTAATACTATATTATAGACGATTAATAGAATTGAGTTAGTTTTATACATTAACCAGAGAAGATGATTACTAGTTGAACATATAGAAGCTCTTCTACTCCCACACTGACTAGAAAGAAAGATTTTATGCAACAAGTGACACATAAAATAGCCCGTCATAACGCATAAAAAAAGCATACTTTTCTCGGCCTTTTAGCAAAGATCAAGTGTAGTATATGTTCTTATTAGTTTAATATTTGATATGTGAGTCATTGATTCACACGATATTAACTGACTCCACCAACTAATTCTAGTGATAAAAGCCTTTTTGTGCCATAACAGAAAACAATTTGTCCTTTGTATGTTCCTTTCCAATACATATTTTAATTAAAATTAGATATTGTTCTATATATTAGCTATAACTCATAAAATCTTTAGATCCAATGTTTCAACTGAGTTCGCTAGGTGGCGTGGTACCCCCTCCATAACATGTAGATCCGCCCTTGGTCACAATCGATGCTCCAACAATTTTTGCACATTTTACAAATGAGGATTTAGAGTTGTCACCTTCAAGGACATTTGAACAAGTGGAGGAAGGTTTGGTTTGTCTTACATATTGCCCTGTAGATGAATTGTTATATTTGGAAAGTTGGCATAGAGATATTTCCAAATTGGATATGATCTTGTGGAAAGTAAAGTCTTTTTTGCCTATAGATTGCACTAGGTACTAATATTGTTACAAGTCAAATTTTATTGATCAATTCTTGATATATTATGTATTCTTTCTATGTAATGCTTACTAATGGAGATCTCATGTTTTTATTATGTGTTCAATGTAAGGAAAATGAAATCAAAAAGTTACATTTACAAAGTCCCAATGTTTCTTCCCGTATATTGATCTTTGCTTCTTCTTTTCTTTGTTTGTATTATCGAGACACAATAAGAGTTAGTCATGTGTGTGATTCAAATTTAAAAGACTTGATAAGAGAGCTTTAGTTAATAACAAACGCTACACAATATTTATAACATGAAAGAATGACTGATAACAGAAACGAATAAGGCATAGGTGCCAGAATTATCAAACTACTTTTGATATGATTTTTTTTTTCAATAATGATAGACTTGAAGTGGATATCAACAAGAGTGATGCCTCTCTACTTTTGTTTAAGAAGAAAGGTTATGAATATTGACAGTCTTGTGAAGGGGATATCAACAAGATCTTACACAATTATGTATTAATTTTGTTTTTCCTTCTATTTTTAACGATTAAAGTTGTAATAATATGTATATTGTATTATTTCTTTCTTTTTCCTTTCTTTCTTTCTTGTCTGTCTTTATGATGTCTCTTAAGTTTAATTTTATACCAACTTTTGATTAGAGTAGAAAATCCTAAAATTGTGAGTAGCATTACATATGAAACAGAATTCAAACTCAATTGTTTTAGGCTGACCTCAAGTTTGGGAACTTCTATTTCAGGAGACAGTTGCAACTCTTTGGATGACTACAAAAGTTTAACTACTGATGGTAATAATACTAATACTTAGTTTCATTCTATTTTTTTCTCCTGTTTAAGAGTATGATGTTATATATTTAATTCGTTCGGTTAAGTGTCCATTCTTTCGTCAAATTTCTTTCTACACCTATATTGACTAATTGTTTTATGCCTTTTAGTCATTGTTCTCTAATTTGGTTGTATAGCGTTGCTTCAATAAATTAATTATAGGAAGAAGGTAGTTGAATTTTCTTAATAGAAATGTTAAATAAAAGGCATTTCATAAGATTTGTTTAACTCCAAATTATAAGAGATTTATAAAAATTAGTTGATACACTTTCTCATAAGATCAGTGTAATAATTGCTTGTGGACTTTAAAGATGTTGTTAACTCATTACATTGAATGAAGAACTGAATGTTGTCAATACCAATATACTTCCATTTCCCCCTGAAAATATATCAATTAAATCTTGACTAATGAAATTTAAGATTCAGGGAGCAAGTATCATGTATTTGTTTAGTGAATCTCGCGAAATTATAAAATGGAAAACCTACATTAGTACCTATTTGGTAGAAGGTGATTCAGAGTTGTGAGACACAACCTCTTCCGTTTCTCTTGTTAATCCTGGTGAAAATGATCTAACTACTACACCGTCTCGCAAAAAATTTTAATTAATCACCTTATTGAATTTTAGATATGTTATAAGCTTAAATTTGATAATGACAGAACTTGTGTTGAGTGAGGCTCAGAATATTATTGCTATTGATCTATTTTACCACTTAGAGAATCGGAAGACTTGAATTAACAAAATACAAAAGAACAAGTGTAGATTAAGAGAAAAGTGTTGTTTGATTAGGAGGTTGAATGTCTGGAATTCAGATGCAAACATAGTTTTGACATAGGTTTTGAAGCTTGGCCAAAATGGACAAATTGATCAAAAGGAAGAAAGGGTTGTCCACTTTGCCAAAGCTTCAAAACCTCTGTCAAAATTCTTTTACCTATCAACTGAACTCCCGACGTTCAACTACTGAGTCAAACAATTCTCTTCTCCTAATCTTCACCCGCTCTTTTAAATTATTAATTTGAGCCTTCTGATTCTCCAACTAATCAAAGAGATCAAGAACAATAATTCTATGAGTTTCACTCAACATAAATCTTCCTGTTACCAAGTATGGGCTCCTAATTGTATCTCTAATATAGGGATAATGCACAGTACTCCTCAATCTATGCCCGAAATTTCAGAAACACGCTTATACTATACTAAGGTCCTATTACCCCACCTGAACTTATTTTACTAATAATTTTCTACCCTTTTCGACCTAAGTGACCCTATCTTGCACCTGAACTTATTTTACTAATAATTTTCTACCCTTTTCGACCTAAGTGACGCTATCTTGTTGCTCAACGATGTCCCATTCCAATGCACATTTGAATTAAAATCAGATACTGAACTCATAAAATGTTGAACCCTATACAATGTCAATTCTAGTATGACCAAATATATAATAATTTGATTCTCATATTTTAATCTCTAACAACATTAAAAAATAATAATGGACCCTATACAGTGTCAATTATATAGTATGACCAAATATATAACAATTTGATTCTCATATTTTAACTCTAACAACATTAAAATAATAATGGAAAACGAAGTGGTTGTGGCTCAGATGTGCTATTTTTGTGGACGTATTTCAGACATGGTGAAGACCCAAGTTTTCACATTTGCACAATAATCTTCATGGCACTTCCAACTAATGCACCAGCCGGGAATCGAACCCGGGTCTGTACCGTGGCAGGGTACTATTCTACCACTAGACCACTGGTGCTTTGATGCTATAATATTTCCTTCATTTTTATTTATATGTCATCGTTTTAGATTTACGTGAATTAAGAAACTAAGCAAGTTTATTATTCTATCCTTATTCACCCCATATTCGTTTTCTATGTTGGTCAAATGAATATTTTCAAGACTATTAACTCATATGGGTAAAATAGAAAGAATTTTGTATTATTTATGCATTGATTTTATGAAATGACAAGTATTACGAACCAACTAATCATAGAAATGATGACATATAAAAAGATATGAGGGAGTAAATTTCATCTTCTCTACTTAGCAGCAAGGTACCACCCCTAGAATATTTTATATCGATAAATTGAAAATGCATGATTAAGTGTAGTATCTTCTCTTACCAGTATAATATTTTATATTAAATTTTCCAAAAAAATATTTATAGTAATAAATGTGTGCATTGGTCGATTCAATTTGGTTTTATGTATTATCGGTTCAGTTTTTTAGTTTTTAGATTTTTAATTACGCTAAACCAATAACAATCCAATAAGATATTTTGTGCCAAGACTGTGATACAAGCAAATCAATTGTAATATTTTGAAATAGTGAAACAAGAAATATAATGAGAAATTACATCAATAAAAGTATATGTAGACTAGAAGTATCATGACGTCTAAAGTGGTTAGACTGTAGTATAGTAATGATACAGTGTCTAGTTATGTTAACTTATTAATATTTTATATTTATGAAGGGTATAGTAGTAACTTACTATCGTCTTAATAGGTTATCGATTTACCTAATAGTAAAAATCAAACCAACCCGATAAGTTTATTTTATATTACCATTACAAATTTGTTTACTCAATAACCCAATACAATAAAATTGATCAGTTCGATTTTGACACATCCCTTATTCATATTATATACTTGCAGCGAGGTACCACCCCAAAAATATTTTATATCAATAAATTGAAAAAGTAATTCCTTATAAGTATAATATCTTATATTAAACTTTAATTAGACTTTCAAAAAAAAACTATTCTTAGTAACTCGACACAATATAGTCACTATTAAAAAATAATTATTTTCTCCACTAGAAAATATTCAACTGCAGATATTTTGATTAACTCAGTAATAAGAGAAAAAATATATTTTAACATAAAAAAATTTGGAAACTTCATTATTTTACTGAGATTTTATTTTCCATCACCCTGTATTGTTTCATTAAGTTGATTAAGTGAAAAATGAATAGAAAAATAATATCCAGTGCGCTTTGGTCCTTCTTACAGAGACTATCCTTTGTATAAGTTATGATCCATCCATGGAATGAGCTTCCCCAGAGTAAAATCCCGCGGACTACAAGGAAAAGATAGAATCTCGCCCGGCAACAGCAGCTGATTCAATAGCAGATGGTCTTGGAAAGAATATTACATTAATTTTTCATTGAGTCATGATTAAAAAGAAAAATTGCTTCTACTAGTTATCCGAACCCACACAAATAAAATTTAGCCATGAAAAAACTAAACCAATTGAACATGGTTTCCCAAACCCAAAGCGAAATGAATCGGGTTGTATTTTGACCCGACTCGATCCACAACTAAGTATCTATCACTTCTAGTTCTAGTCTACTCATAAAATTCTCAAATTATATCTTATTTCTCCCTTCTCTCTCTAAAACTACCCCTCCCTCTCTCTCTATATAGGAAACTCCCTACGTTTGTTTGAAACTTTCTTCCTTGTAGCTATGTTGTTTTTGGCCACTGGTTTGACTTTTTTTTTTTATCAACTTAATTGTACTTTTTACCAATAAAAGTTTAAATATATTATCGAACTTTGAGAAAAGATTCATTTATATTTTTATTTTTTTTGAAAGAAGATTTATTTATGCATATTGTTATTTGTTAACTTAAACGATATAAATGAGAATTTTTTGAACAAATGATATATATGAGTTTTTCTTTAAAGTGCGATGACATATTTGAATTTTTTTAATTAAAGAATTTATTTAATTAATGACGTGGTTGAATCATAATTGATTACGTGTATAAATTAAATGGTTTTTGTAAAGTTGAAATTGTTTACAGTTAACAATCCGTTCTCAAATGAAAATGCATAAATAAGTCAATTTTTTAACAAAATGCATAGATGACCTTGCGTTGTCTTGCCTCGCCTCTCGCCATAAAATTAAAGAGTTAGAGTATTCAACACATATGAAGTTTAGAGAAACAACATACATGTGTGCTTTCCATAGAATGTATAAGGAATTCAAGATTTCCAACTACCTAACTAATGCAAAATTGGAAACTACATAGAACTATCATGTAGAAATTTGAATGACGCCGAAAAGATACTAACCGGTTGGGAGCAGATCAAGAAGAAGACCAGGATCAACAATTCGAGCAACATTATCAAAAATCTAGAACTCCCAATCCTCAAATCAACAGAACAATGTTGCTTATGTTGAACCCTATACAGTGTCAATTATGGTATGACCAAATATATAATAACAACATTAAAAAAACAAATAATGGAAAACGAAGTGGCTGTAGCTCAGATGTGCTGTTTTTTGTCGACATATTTCAGACATGGTGAAGACCCAAGTTTTCACATTTGCACAATTATCTTCATAGCACTCCCAACTAACCGGGAGTCGAACCCGGGTCTGGGCCGAGTACTTAATGAAATTTGGACGAAGAGTGACTATATCTAGTTGGTAGAAGAAAAATATTACTCCACATCTGAATTACAACACTTTTGAAATTTATATCCTAAAATAAATCTTAAATATTTGTGTGACTATAAATTATTTCTTTAAGGTAAAATAATAATTTATAGTGTTAAATAAATCTTGAATATTTGTGCGACTATAAATTATTTCGTTAAGATAAAAATAATAATTTAAAACTTAGTTATTTTTAATAATAATAAATAATATTTTTGAAAATAGACTAAAACGAGAAACGTGTCACATAAACTCATGCTTAAAATAGAAAAGGAAGAAAAAGAAAATCAATAAAAATTACAACAAAAATGTTAGCAAATTTACGCCTATATAACATAAAAATGTAAAAGGGGATACTATGTAGATTATTTATGGGGCTACTAATACGGAAATGAGCAGTAAAATTTTAAATAAAAGATGTGCCCATTAGAATCGAATACGCAACGTTAAAGTTCAAAAAACATGACCTTTCACCACTGGCACTAGGTGCCTACTTGTTGTCGGTATATAGACACACATAAATATACGAAGTTTCAACCAAGTTCGCTGATTGGCGTGGCACACCCTTCCTAACACATAGATCCTCCCCCGGTAAGAATCGACGCTCCAACATTTTTTACACATTTTACAAATGTGGATTTAGAGTTGTCACCTTCATGGACATTTGCACAAGTGGAGGAAGGTTTGGTTTGTCTTACATATTGCCCTGTAGATGAAATTGTTATATTTGGAAAGTTGGCATAGGGATATTTCCTTCTTGGAATATTTCCTTCTTGGATATGATCTTGTGGACAATAAAGTCTTTTTTGCCTATAGATTGCACTAGGTACTAATGTTAGTTACAAGTAATTCAAATTGTATTGATCAATTCTTGATATCTTATGAATTCTTTCTATTAAATGCTTACTAATGGAGATCTTGTAGCGACTCTTTTCGAGAGATATCAGAACTTGACAAGAAATCTACTTTAATACTTGCGATATTTAAAAGAGATTAACGAATGACAACAAAATTTTAATCTAGTTGACGTGTTAGGTTCGTAATGATTAATTTAGTTAAGGATATGTATCTTGCCCACTTTGAAAATGTAATTGAAGTCAAAATATATATGACACGAAATAACAATAGTATTACCAACTTCCATGTAGCAAATATCAACATGTTTATGCCTCACAACACTTACAAAACATATAGTAAATTATTATATCTCAAGACTTGAGTTTACACTCCCCAAAAAGATTAAAAACGTATAGCCATACTTATATTACAACTCATGGTGACATTACCAAATCAACCCTCAAAATCTCATGTAAATATACAATCATAGATCGTGCACAAGTCTCAAGGTTCATACAAAATATACATATGCCTATATGCAAATGTGATCTTCCTTAAGGCTCTCAAAATCTCCATCTCCAATGGTCAGCTTCATGCATCATCTCGAATGTTCCCTACGATTAAAAAACTATCGCTAAGCATATAGCTTAGTGGTGCAAAAACTAAGATCCAGAGCCCTTAGACTCACCAAGTTATCATTCTCAAATCAAGGGCAGCAAAACTGAAATATAATCAGTAAATCAATTAAACAATATACAAATAGTATCAAGTTGGATAATTAAAGCTTCAAATGTCAATAACACTCGTAGCACCATTTTCCAAGATGTTCAATAATATGACTCGCCCAATATATAAATCATGTCATCACACCAAGAGCGAGCATAATCAAGAAGGGTCAAAGCCCAATAATCAAGAGAACCAAGAATCATATTAAAAATGCTTTCTTGTTCGTACTTAAAATGGACAACTCCCATACTTAAGATGAACTAAAAATTCAGAGTCAAGATAGAAAATGACCCGAATCAAGAGGCATTTCAATATTGACAAATTCACAGCCATAAGAAGGACAAAGTCCTAGCAAGAATATCAAATGATCAAACAATCCGCATACTATTCTACTACTAGACCACTAGTGCTTCATGTTTTGAAAATACCATTTTACCTACGTACTCGCAAAGTAACACCCCTAATATAAGATCAAGTATAATATATGTTCTTCTCAATATAATATGTTAAATCTATTTTTGAGGGGATGTCCATACATTAGCTTGCTATTGGGATTCGGGACCTTCAAGCGTCCTTTGTCATTGCACTACTGTAAATTTAATTGTAAAGATTACTTTACATTCTCTTATCAATTTTTTGGGAACTATAAAAGGTCATTCTCAAAAGATTCAATTAGTGTTATTAATTGACAAATCTTTAAAGATTTATGAAAAATAAATTGTGTTTCTTAAACATATGTTCACAACAAAGGAATATGAGGGAATGGTCTATCACGGTAGCTTGCTATCAGGACATTTAAACGTCGCCTAGGTGTTGCATTACTTGCCTTGGCTTGGCGCACCCCACCAATTCTAATTATAAAACCTTTCTCTTAGTTGGTGTTAATAGGGTTGGAGAAGACTGAGCTAAATAAAACACTAATACTATAAAAATATTGGGAAAAGAAAACTATGTTCGTTTGCTTATAGTGTATTATGTTTGTCTTAGTTATGTACAAGTTATTTTTTTATACATTGTTTGATTATTAAAATGGGAAAACTGCATAAATTTACTAGTTTACGCCCTAAGATTTCCGATGTATAGTTTCAAATATTACTTCTTCTATCATATTTTGTGGTTAGGATACATGAGTCTAAATTCGCGAGATACATGTATTTGTCAAATTTTAAAATTGAAATACATATGTTATTTATTTAAATTAATTGGTTGTAACGGATTGCCTTAATTAGGAGATTTATCGATAAATTTCAAAATACATGAACGACTAATTTTGAAAATTTAAATCAATTAATTTCCTTAATATAACGTGAAAATCAAGAATTATATCTATGTTAATTAATTTCATTTTATTATATTATTAATAAAGACAGACGTTTTTATCTTGGTCATGTAATCTGATTAGTTTCATTTTACTAGTCTTAAAATAATGAATTTATTATTTTGATGTATCTATTATTAACATATAATGTATCAAACCAACTAGACACTTAGATACATGAGTACGATAAAAGTACATTCATATGTATCATAGAAATATCTAGTATTAATTTCATGTATCTATTTATGTGATCAATATTAATTTCATGTATCTATTTATATGACCTAATATTATTTGATTTATCTTTATATGTATACTTTAATGCATCAAGTATCAATTTATCTACTTTAATTTATTTATACATCAAAAGAGAGAAAAAAACAATACGTGTCAGCAGCATAATTATTTTTTTATCCCAACCAAACATGAGAAAATTGGAAAATATTCCTTCATACGAAACACACCCTAAATCTTAATGAAATAGTTAACTTAATTATACACTAATTTATTCAATTAAACCAAATCCTTTGAGAAAAACCTTCATATATTCTTAGAGTATACTAAAATATATAAAAAATAAGGTCATTTAAAAATAACTTGAAAAATACTATATTTTTTTAATAAAATTAATTATTTTAAATACGGCGAAACTCAAAAATTAATATATTTTAGTATACTCTATAAACCTTTTTAGTGGACTAAAATCTATATATGTAATGAGGAAAAGAAATGAACATCCAAGGAAAATATAGTTTTTGTAGTTAAGAGAGTTTTGACGAAATTTTCTCATCCATATTGACATGAAGAATAAATGTAATGGTTAGTTAATTAACAATTTATCTCATTTGAGGTGTACTAGACCACTATAATCCTTTATATATTAAGCTTTGAAGTGATGTAACTTTGTTAGTTAAATTGTGGTCTAAAACAATCTTTAGATATTTGTGTAATTATAAATCATTTTATAAAGGGAAATTTTAAAATTAAATTCTCAAATTGCATTTTCCTTTCTCTATTTGAAGATGGAACACTTCAAGCATTTGTTTGCAACTTTCTTCCTTGTAACAATGCTGCTTTTGTCCACTGGTTTCTCTTCTTTCTTCACATTATTTAATTTTATCATATAGTTTTATAATATTAGCTCTACGTCAAAACTTAGCTCAATGGGAGAAGATTGTCCAATTTTTGTTAAGAGTCTTAGTCCTCTCGTTTTTTAATCACCTTCAATGTGAGAGTACTCTTTTTTCATAACCTTCCACATGCAAACCCAAACATGATCCAATACTAAAGCGTGAACAATTTATTCGAAAGCCCGATATTATATGTTTTGATTTTAATATCACGATATATCAATTTTTGGACTTAACACAACCCAAATATTAGCTAAAAGCACTATAATAAAAGAGACATTACCAAACACGATTGAAGCATGAACAGTTTATTCGGAAGCCCGATATTATATGTCTTGATTCTAATATCATGATATATGAAATTTGGACTTAACACAACACCGGATATCATATGTTTTGATTCTAATATCATGAAATGTGAATTTTGGACTTAATTAAAACAACCTAAAATTAGCTCAAAGCACTAAAGAGACATTACTCAAACACGATCCGATACTGAAGCATGAAATATCATATGTTTTCATTCTAACATCATGATATATAAATTTTGGACTTAAGACAACCCAAAATTAGCTCAAAGCACTATAACAAAAGAGACATTATCCAAACATGATCCGATACTGTAGCATGAACAATTTATTCGAAAGCCCAATATCATATGCCTTAGATTCTAATATGATGACCAGTGGCGAAGTCACATACAATTCATCGGAAAATTATACTACATAGCTAGATAAAAATATATTTTATGTATACATTTAACTTCTTTATATACCACACTCTTTAGTTGAAATTCAGGCTCCGCCATTGATCAGAATATATGAATTTTGAACTTGACACAACCCAAAATTAACTCAATGCACTACACAACAAGGAGACATTTAGTCACTTACATTTTTCGCGACATTTATATAGAGTATTGATTAAACTATACAGTTATATTAACTATCCTAGTTATCTCATCCACAGCCAATGTAGGAGTCTTTTTTCATCTTTTATAACATGTGTTATGGACAAAAATTGTGCCACCGTTTGCCAGACTGAAGGCTTAATCGGTCGTGGCTTCCGTCGCCGTTGCTTTTGCACCAGAAACTGTTAGAACATATAACGTTTCTAAATGAAATACTCATCATCCATGATAAGTGATGATGTTATATCAATAAAAAGTGACTAGATAGATCGTATTTATTACTCCCTCTGTTCCATTTTACGTGAGATACTTTGACTCAACACGAAGTTTAAGAAAAAAAAGAAGACTTTTAAAACTTATGGTCCAAAATGAATGATAGAAATTTGTGTGGTTGTAAATCATTTCATTAAGGGTAATAGACATTTTATAGTGAAATTGTTACTTAATATAAAAATATGTTATTCTTTTTTGGAATGACTAAAAACGAAAGTAAAGGGACAGAAGGAATATACATCTGTGGTGCTTTTGTTACGATCCAACATCTTAAGTCAGGATTGATGTCTGAGGAGTTATATAGTTAAAATCTATAATCAAATTTTAATCTTTATTTCAATTGATGGGTCAAATCTCTATTTCAAATTTAAGATTGGTATCATAAGCTTTGTCTGTGGTAGAATTTCAAATTGATGACATGAGTCCAACTCATATATCTACTAATAAGAATATTATTAGAGAAGTGAAATTTTACATGCCTATATTTTATTTTATCTAAATAAAAACCTAAGATTTTACAAATTAAAGTGAATAATTCAACTAGGTAGCTGGTTACTAGGTTAAATTTATGATATTACAAGTCCTAGAGGAGTAAAAAAGGAATTTAATGAGTAGGTTTTATAATTACGTCCTTAAATAATTCACATTAGAAAAACCCTAGCTATATCAAAGCCTTAGCTAGAATGTTGATGGGGCTATGGAAATCCTGAGTCGGCTACTTTTGCGGTCACTTTTACGATTTAAATGTGTTCCAAAATTTTGGATGACATTGATTTTCGATCCTTATTTTAAGACAAAGCATCTCAATCATGTCAGGAATGACGATAATTCCCAAAAAATTCTTGTTCACCAATGAAACCCTTCTATGGACAAGGTCTCCTTGTATTGTTCTTCTTTACCAATAATTCAACAAGTTGAACAAGTATAAAAACTTGATTGTCCTTCTAACAATAAACCATGCCATCACATATTATATTGTTTTTTCGATGGCTTGGCACTTATGGGGATTTATAATTATCTCAATAAACACTTACGATTGGTCACAAATCACGCAGTGAAATTCTCGCGTTGAAAAGTGATTCCTGGAGATTGGCTCAAGTGGTTGAGCATATCCACCATATGACCTATGGGGTCGAGTCATGTTGGAGGATGAGTGAGATCACTATTGACCAACTCGAATGGGGGTCGGGAAAAAACAAAAAGAAATTTTTTTTGCCATGTAAAGGACGTCCTATTTTACCACTAGACCGCTGGAGCTTATTGATTTTATTATTCCATTTGCTTATTAATTTCTCAAGTCTGAACTATTTGATATCAATAAAATTGTAAATGTAAAGTCCCATCATTGTTGAACCATTTTCACTTTAATGTGGTTGCAAGACAAATTAAGATGCACTACATACAATAGTCAATTGAGGTTGATTTCTATGTGTGTTGGTAATGTGAAAATAGAAATTTACAATATTTGATATCTAAAAGAAAACTATAAAATACTCCATCTATTTCATGAATTTGTGAGGCAATGCAGATTTATTAAGAAAAAATGTTTAAAGATATAATTTAAATTATATTTTTCAATAATGTCTTTTGTGAAATAAAAAAATATAACTTCGTAAGTGATACAATTTATCTCCTATAAACTATATAACTTAATTAAAGGAAATGACAAATATGAAACTAAATTCAAACAACTATCTTGAACTTTCAACTATTCAATCATTTCGGAAAAAAAAGACCAAAAATTCACTTAACATGTAATAGGAGTACCTACAAGTAAGCTTCATTTAAATATGAGATGTATATTCAGATCTAATTACCGCAGATTCACAAATAACTTTTTACCGAATACATTTTTTTACGAAACTCTCCAAAATACATAACTTTTCCAATATGATTTTTTCACTATTTGCTTAGTGGCGAAATTCATATGCTTATCATATCCACTAAATCTATTCTCATGAACAAATATCGTTTTTAAAAAACTTTTTACACGTGTTTCAAGCCTTCAATTTTGTATTCTTTGTTCATATATATTATCAAACCTTCATTTTACTGTTCTTCTTCATATAAATTTGTATCCTTTGGTATATATTTTCTAACTTTATAATTGTTACTTTATAATTAATATGAATCTTGATATTTGATATTTGATATTTGCATACAATTGAAAGATACAGGACCAATGAGAAGTGCAGAGGCAAGAACTTGTGAGTCACACAGTCATAGTTTCAAGGGGGCATGTATTAGCAATATATACCAACTGTGCCTCTGTTTGCCAGACCGAAGGCTTCATCGGTGGCAACCATCTTGGCCTTCGTCGTCGTTGCTTTTGCACCAAAACCTGTTAGAAGAATGATCTTAATTTTATAAATATTGTTGTTGTATATATCAATAAAAAGAGACTACATAGTCTCATCATAAAAATATGGTGTACATACAAAATTACTAGTGAATCTTGGAGAAAAGTATATAAGCTCTTCTAGTCCCACACTGATTGGAAAGACAGATTTTATGTTAACAAAATGACTTAAAATAGCGCGACATAAAACATGGAAAGGCATACCTTTCTCGGCCTTTTGGCTAAGATCAAGTGTAGTATATGTTCTTATCCGTTTAATATTTGGTATTTTAGTCATTGACTCACACGATATTAGCTCTATTTTTTGAGGGGGAAGGACTATTATGGTAGCTTGCTATTGGGACCTTCAACCATTGCCATGATGTTGCACTATAACCTTGGCTTGGTGCACCCCACCAATTCTATTCCAAGATTTAGATTATTTCAATTGATATGTAATATAATGTTCTTTTGTAAAGAATTGATAGCCCCCTAAAGTTGGGATAATGTTTTACCTAGACAAAGATATTTGTCTAAAATACTTCATGTAGTAATTCATTGTGTCATTTTGTCACCTTTTTTAATATCAGCAAAAATTACATGTGGATTACACTCGTGAATGATGATCGTCTTCTCCAAAGCCCCCACCCTCGATCATCTTCTCCAAACCACCCCCCTCCCCACCTCCGATCGTCTTCTCTAAATTACCCTTCCTTTCAACACCCAATCACCTTCTCCAAACCCCCCAAACGAATCCCCGTTCTAATTAGAATTTCTTTTTTGGGGTCTGCAAAATACCCCCGGCTCCCTCGCTTTGTTTTTTCCATATATCTATCCCTTTTTGCATAAATTATCCCCGACCCACATCCGCATGCTACGCTTTATCGATTTCACTCCACCATAAATTATTGAAATAAGTTTTTATCAATCTTTTCAAATTCACTTTGTCGTAAATATTAAATTCTTCCATAAAAGAATTTTACGAATGAGTTTATTCTTAAATTTTAAAAATATTTTTCATCATTTTTGTTGGAAAACCTTCATTTATAATGAAACAACCTGCATACGGTGCGAACATTGTTGATGACTTGAAACCATTTCATACTACATCATAGAATGGTATTCCATGATTTTTTTTTCAGTACCAAAAAACAAAATAGTGGCTCAGATGTGCTATTTTGTCGTCATATATATCAGAGACATTGTGAAGACCCAAGTTTTCACATTTGCACAATAATCTTCATGGCAATCACAGCTAATGCATCAGACGGGAATCGAACCCGGGTCTGTACCGTGGCTGGGTACTATTCTACCACTAGACCACTGGTGCTTGATATTACACATATCCAATGTTGAATATGGAATCAACACTGGCTGATTCATGTAGTGCTTCTATCGAATGATGATCCATCAAAGACTTTTCGTATATGTTACGAGTCTTAGAATGTCACAATCAGAGGCGAATTCAAAATTTGAAGGTTGTGGGTGTCATACGTTATGTTCATCAAATTGATCAAATATTAACCTATTTTGGCCTTGTAAATAGCAATTTGAGACGAATTTATTTTGTTATTCGTCTTTTCAGTTTATGAGATAAATAAATTCAATAAAAAAATTACAATTTTGCACAAAGAATATTTCTTTTCAATACTATTAGTATTTACATGATATAAAAAAAGATATAATTCATTTAAATTGCACTCGACGAGTTTTCTTATTCCAAAAAACTCAACGATGACATAATTATTTATATTTATAAAAATATCACGTTTTATGTAACAAACTAAATATAAAGAGCTCACAAAATTTCACATATATTATTTCAATGACATAGACGAAGTACTGACTCACACTATGACAATGTAAAAATGCCAAACAAAAATCAAATTTGATTTCAATAAGATTTTATAAACTAAAACTTTCAAAAAGATTTAAATTATCACAGTTCAAAAAAAAATTTCGTACGCATCCAAATGTTTTAGATAATAGAACAAAGAATAAGAGAAACTCATAGCCGAGTACTTTATGAAATTTGGACGAAGAGTGACTAGATCTAGTTGGAAGAAGAAAAATATTACTCCCCATCTGAATTACAACACTTTTGAAATTTATATTCTAAAATAAATCTTAAATATTTGTGTGACTATAACTTTAAGGTAAAATAATAATTTACAGTGTAAAATAAATCTTGAATATTTGTGCGACTATAAATTGTTTCATTAAGATAAAAATAATAATTTAAAACTTAATTATTTTTAATAATAATAAATAATATTTTTGAAAATAGACTAAAAAATGAGAAATGTGTCACATAAATTCATGCTTAAAATACAAAAGGAAGAAAAAGAAAATCAATAAAAATTACAACAAAAATGTTAGCAAATTTACGCCTATATAACATAAAAATGTAAAAGGGGATACTATGTAGATTATTTATGGGGCTACTAATACGGAACGCAGTAAAATTTTAAATAAAAGATGTGCCCATTAGAATCGAATATGCAACGTTACAGTTCAAAAAACATGACTTTTCACCACTGGCACTAGGTGCCTACTTGTTGTTGGGGTCGCAAGTTTAATATTTATTATATATTATATACACACACATAAATATACGAAGTTTCAACCAAGTTCGCTGATTGGCTTGGCACCCCCTCCCTAACACATAGATCCTCTCCCGGTCGACGCTCCAACAATTTTTTCACATTTACAAATGTGGATATAGAGTTGTCACCTTCAAGGACATTTGCACAAGTGGAGGAAGGTTTGGTTTGTATTACATATTGCCCTGTAGATGAAATTGTTATATTTGGAAAGTTGGAATAGGGATATTTCCTTCTTGATATGATCTTGTGGACAATAAAGTCTTTTTTGCTTATAGATTGCACTAGGTACTAATGTTGTTACAAGTAATTCAAATTTTATTGATCAATTCTTGATATCTTATGAATTCTTTCTATTAAATGCTTACTAATGGAGATCTTGTAGAGATCCTTTTTCAGAGATATCACAACTTGACAAGAAATCTACTTTAATACTTGCGACTTTTAAAAGAGATTAACAAATGACAACAAAATTTTAATCTAGTTGACGTGTTAGGTTCATAACGAATAATTTAGTTAAGGATGTGTATGTTGCCCACTTTAAAATTTTAATTGAAGTCAAAATATATATGACACGAAATAACAATAGTATTACCAACTTCCATGTAACAAATATCAACATGTTCATGCCTCACAACACTTACAAAACATATAGTAAATTATTATATATCAAGACTTGAGTTTACACTCCCCAAAAAGATTAAAAATGTATAGCCATACTTATATTACAAATCATGGTGACATGACCAAATCAACCCTCAAAATCTCATGTAAATATACAAATCATAGATCATGCACAAGTCTCAAGGTTCATACAAAATATACATAAGCCTATATGCAAATGTGATCTTCCTTAAGGCTCTCAAAATCATCATCTTCAATGGCCAACTTCATGAATCATCTCGAATGTTCCCTACGATTAAAAAACTATCGCTAAGCATATAGCTTAGTGGTGCAAAAACCCAGATCCAGAGCCCTTAGACTCACCAAGTTATCATTCTCAAGTCAAGGGCAACAAAATTGAAATATAATCAGTAAATCAAGTAAACAATATACAAATAGTATCAAGTTGGATAATTAAAGCTTCAAATGTCAATAACGCTCGTAGCATCATTTTCCAAGATGTTCAATAATATGACTCGCACAATATATACATCATGTCGTCACACCAAGCGCGAGCATAATCAAGAAGGGTCAAAGCCCAATAATCAAGAGAACCAAGAACCATATTAAAAATGCTTTCTTGTTTGTACTTAAAATGGACAACTCTCATACTTAAGATGAACTAAAAATCCAGAGTCAAGATTGAAAATGACCCGAATCAAGAGGCATTTCCATATTGACAAAGTCACAGCCATAAGAAGGACAAAGTCTTAGCAAGAATGTCAAATGATCAAACAATCCGTATAAGTGGGCGAGTTACACAAGAGTCCTTAACATCACAAATGACAACAACATGACAATGCAAAGTGACAAGAGGTACCCAAAGTACCAAGATAATATTTCAGATATACCATTAGATAAAAATAGTACAAGTACAAGTTTATACAAAAATCTCAACGCTTTAGCAAAGAAACAGTCCAACACGACTTCAAGAGTTCAAACCGTTAACCAACCAATGTATGAAGGTCCTCAACTTGTTCACGAGAATGTATAACCTAAAAAATACAATTAAATAACTTATTTAATTCCTAGTATATCAATAATGTCGAAGTAAAACAGGATAATCATCATAAGTAGGCCTAGCCTGTACAAATACGACTAAGATCCCAAAATAGTGAATCTGTCCAACAAAAGTATTTCAGGTCGCAACTTAGTTTTGAAACAGGAAACGACAAAACTGGACTTTATATCCTTCATAAAGATGTAGGTACATCTATTAATCTTGAAAATAATCAAGAATCACATCAAAATACGTTTTTTACAAAAAGATATAATCAAAACACTAACAGTTGAACAAACATGATTTCTAATTCTAGAAGTTGGACAGAACTTGTCCTATGTTGCGTCCCATATTTCGAATCCATAAAATCAAAATTAAAGTTTTTCATAAGCATAAGAGTAGTATAATTACGAATTAGATTTTCAAATCATATTTATTTAATGCAAACTAAGTTCTATCGAAAGAAATATGCATAAAATACCAAACATTACCCAGTTCAGAAGCAAATTTCGTCACTTACCAAAAAGGAAGTGTGTGTGTGTTGGTTGAAGCCAAAAGGACCTAGTTTTTATTTTGATGTTGAAGAATCAACTGTGTAGATAATGTTATAATGTTCTTAGACTTGAGGGAAACAAATTCAATCAAAAGGGAGTATAAAAATATATAGCTAGAAATGTGATCCTCATCACATATACACATGTCCTTCATAGGTGCTGCCCAAATAAAAGTAGGTTGCCCAAAAAACATACATATATAACTATATGTATATACCTGATTCCATAACTTCCAATTCAGATGTAATTCTAATTAGTCAATTTACATAAATACCCCTATACAATACTTTAAACTACGATAACAATTTATATTAAGCACACCTTCAATTATCATAAAATTTCAAATTCCCAAAATAAAAATAAAACACATTATAGTAATTAAGAAATGATGTATTGACATAAAATTATTGTTCTAGCATATTTGGGTGTTACAAATCTCATCTTTTTATTATGTTGAAAACGTAAGGAAAATGAAATCAAGAAGTTACAATTACAAAGTCCTAACATATTCTTGATCTAGTTCCCCAATTTTTATTCCTTATTGTGATCTTTTTTTTTATTATTATTATCGAGACACACGAAGAGTTAGTCATATTGTGTGATTCAAATTTGAAAGACTTGATAAGAGAGTTTTAGTGAATAACAAACACTACACAATATTTATAACATAAAAGAATGACAGATAACAAAATCGAATAAGGCATAGATGCCAGAATTGTCAAACTACTTTTGATATGAAAAAAAGATTTTGAATAGTGATAGACTTGAAGTGGATATCAACAAGAATGATGCCTCTCTACTTTTGTTAAGAAGAAAACTCATGAATATTGACAGTCTTATGGGGATATCAACAAGATCTTACACAATTATGTATTAATTTTGTTTTCCTTCTATTTTTAAAGATTAAAGTTGTAATGATATGTGTATTGTATTATTTCTTTCTTTTTCATTTCATTCTTTCTTGTCTGTCTTTATGATGTCTCTTAAGTTTAATTTTATACCAACTTCTGATTGGTGTAAGTTTATAATTTCTTTTAGTTCAAACTAATATTTTAAAATGCTAGAGTATCTCCTAAAGAGATACCACTTTCTCACGACATTATGGTGATGTTCTGCTGAATTATAAATCAAATTTAAATTTATAATTATTATCTCTTTGTTCAAATTAGTAACTTAATTATTTTGAGAAATCTGCTAATTACTAATCAAATTTAAAAAATTTTAATTGATTGCTTAAAAAATATAAATGTTAATGATTAATATATATTCTTTATTGGTGTTTGTTGTAATATATCGTATCTAGAATTAACTAAGTTTATCTAAGAAAAACAAGAATATTTAAATTTAGAAATAATTAAGGAAATCTGGAAAAAAATTCAGATTTCAAAAGTGAGTTTTTGGTCATTTTCAAACGTCCATAACTTCCAGCTCAGAAAGAGTTTGAGTGAGTTCTTTATATGGATGGAAATCTCGTCAGAAGATATTTCCAACGACGCCAAGTTTGTGAAATATTGAGGTCTTATGAGGGAGATATGACTTTTGGAAGTTGGATTATTTGGAAGAGGAAATCCCAAATCCGAATTTATTAAGGGTGTTTTGGTCTTTTCCTAAATCAATTATTAATTTGTTTTAAGGGTAATAAGTTGGGGTCCAAGATGAAGTCAATCATTTTTCACAATTAGAAAATAAGTTAGGGCTTCGAAAGAAAGGAGAAAAGAGGAGAAGGGAGAAGAAGACGCAAGAACACCAAGACTTCGTTGCGTGGATATCGTCGAGGGTGATCCCTTTGAGGTATGTGAGATCTTTTTTGTTGGGTTACATCACCCACACATCAATTTTTTACGTTTAGTGAAATTGAGGATTTATTTCATGTTAGGAGTTAAGTTCTTGGAAGAACGTTATATTTCTTGTTGATTGGATTGTTGGTTGTCATTGTTGTTTAGATACTTGTTAATTCAAGTTATTTTGAGTTGTATTCAGTAGTAATTGATAGTACCAATGGTCCTAATCATTTAGTGAAAGATCTAGGATGTTTTGGAGAGTTTAGAGATGGAAAACAAGTTGCAAAATTCGTCAGACGTACCAGGGTAGGGCAGGCGCGCCTCGCCTGCAGTGCACCAGAAATTTACCTCAGTCAACCAAGCCCTGGAGCGGAGCACCACCAATGCGCCAGAATCAGGCCTAAGTCAACTTAGGCTGGCGCAGCGCGTCACCAGTACGCCGGACCCGACGTTTTTCATCTAGTTTTCGTAATTTAGCCCTTTAAAGTCCTTCCAAGGTACATTAACATCCTCCAATGAATTCTAATTACTTCAAATGATATCTAAATACCTAGAAATCATCTAGAACTCAAATTAAAACCTTGAATCCATAATCCATTCAATGAAAGTTAAGATCAATGTCAAGGAAGTTAAGAGTCAAGTCTAAGGTTAATAAGTAAGTTAAAGTTAAGTTATTATAGGTTTTCAAGAGTCTTAATTAAACATTTTAATTTTGTTTTAATAATCAAGTTTCAAGTCAAGAAAGAGTAAAGAGTTGAGTTAAATTCTTAAAAACTACAAGGGAACTAAGTATTCCTTGAGAGTTAAGTTTCAAGTAAGTAAAGAGTATCAAGTTGAGTTCAGTTATCAAGAGTTATATGAGAACTAAGTAGACTCTCAGAGCTTAAACTAAAATGTTTTTTAACTTTTGAGAAAGAAAGGAAGCTAGACTTCCACAGAGCCTATCACTAGTTTTAATAGAAGAAAGAGGAAACTATGCTTTCCAAGAGAGTTTTTTAAAAGCTAAATTTTGAGCACTTATCTCAAATCACAGATTAGTATATATATATATATATATATATATATATATATATATATATATATATATATATATTGGGAGTAGTATTGAGCACCGATGTGGAGATAAGAGTTCAGATTAACTCAAGTCTCCATGTAAACTATGTAGCCATCATGGGTAGAAAATGGTTATACTTTTTAGATGAACCCTCTTCATAGTTTACTAGTGGATCCATTACGCAGTTCAGGTCCTATACTCTGACAAAGTTTGGATGACCACACATCATGGGCTGAGTAACGCTGTATCATCACTATAGCTCTTAAGTGATGATTGTCGTTAGAGAAGCTCCCATATAAGTATTGTATTTTCATATACATTAGTTATTTGTACTTTTATATAAATCTCAGATATTTTTTGTATACTTGTATACATTCAGAGTTTCCAATATGCTTTCAGTAAGTATTTCTTTATATTGCAATCACTTTTAAATTGTTTATATTGAATAAGAGTAAGTAGATCATGAGTTGAGCAGAGCCAAGGTAAGTGTTCTTTCTTACTCCTTTTCAAGTCTAAGTGTTGTTTAGCTTTCCAACTCGCATACTCGTACATTCAATATACTGATGCCAGTTGGTCTGCATCATTTCATGATGCAAAGCAAGTAACCAGGATCAACACGCAACGCACCGTTGATCCAGTTGAGCACTCCACAGTCACTTGGTGAGTCTCCTTGCATTCCGGAGGACATCTCTTTTATTTCTTTTCTAGCTTAGTCCATTAGAATGTTGTGGGTTCTGTCCCAACATCCCTTTTCAGTCAGTTAAGAGGCTTCGTAAACTGTTAGTAATTCAGTTTGGAGTTAATTAGTTTATATTTTATACTGAGGGAATTATAAATTACTCGCTATTTAATTGTTATAACATGCATTACTTATTTACAATAAAAATATATATTAATTTTAATAAACAGACTCAGTATATCTTATCTTTTTTCAAAGTATATTTATTTATTTCTTCTTCTTCTATTGCTTTTTTTGTTTAATTTGAAAATTGTATATTTATGTTATTAATTCATTTTGAAATCGTTATAAATTACAAGAATGTTCCTTCACTTCTAAAAAAAATAATTACATGTAAAAAAATAATGTTTTTCCTATTATACATCTACACATTTATAGGAAGGTAATCATGTATAATATAATTATTTTATTTTATATTATATTCATGTAAGAAGAATCCCTCAAAAATTATTTAAAATTTTCAATTAAACTTCACATACACGTACGCACATGCACACAAACGCACACGCACACCAACAAAAGATAAGATAAAGACATTATTATATATATATATTACCTCTATTTAAATAATATTTAGTGTATTATTTATATTTTGCATGATCTCGCGAAGCGGGGATGAGTTCACTTGTGTAAAACTAAAGAACAAATATTATTATCATTCTTAGTGTTGAAGTAACTTTTTTTAGCACTAGTACTGATTTGATTTTAATTTGAGTTTTGTTAGAGCTACTAATATCTATGGACTATAACCTTGATTGGACCATTCAAAATTCAAGTCTCAAAAACTAGAAATAATATGATAAAAGATAAAACAAACTATGAAAACGTATAAGAAATATTTTAAAAATTAAAACAAATAAATACTTTTATGTATAACAAATTATAATGGTAAAATTCATATATATAAAGTCGGGTTTGTTTGATCTGGAAGGTGAAACAAAACAAATCAAGTATAGTTGTCGAATGGTCCGAAAACCATAATTGACATTGAAAACTACCAATATCTTCCTTTTTAAGTTTAAGCCTGGACTCATGGTTCATTTTATTTAATAAAAGAATGGGCTCCTAAACGGATCCACATATAAATATACCCAAAAAAGAGCTGGTCGGCCCAAAAGTGGTCAGACCAAGTGAATATAAAAGAGCCCTAAATGATAGGGTTTTCTAATTTGTGCTCTCTGCCTATTCTTCTTGTTATCATCGCCTCTGCGGAGATGTTCTATCTTGTACTCCCTAACTGTAGCTTCTTCCCCCTTTGGTTATGAGGGATTAACATTCCCTACCTTGATGTTGGTGCTATTGTTATTGCTGTTGAGATCAACTTTCAAAGGTTCTTTTTTTTTAGCAATCTAACTTCTTCTTTGAATACTTTCTCAATTGACTCGGAAAGATTCATTTTTAGCCATCTAGCTTCTTCATTATTTCATTTCTCAATTGACTCTACTTTTTGTTTGAAGGTGTACTACAAATTATTAAGTATTGGGAAATATGGCGGAGATGCAACAAAATTAATGTTGAGATTTTATATGCAAAATCCAACTAATTCCATATTGAGGTATTATTGCAGTTGTTGAATTCCTATTTCTATATTATTACTATACTGCATTCTCTTAGAAAGGAAAAAAAGGATAACGTACTAGCTAGGATAATCTTATTTGCATCAACAGGATCCAAAATAGAGTAGAAAATTCTAAAACTGCGAGCAGCATTACATGTGAAAAAGAATTCAGACTCCATTGTTCTTGGCTGACCTCAAGTTTGGAATCTTCTATTTCAAGAGACAGTTGCAACTCTTTGGATAACTACAAAAGTTTAACTACTGATGGTAATAATACTAATACTTAGTTTCATTCTATTTTTTTCTCCTGTTTAAGAGTATGATGATATATGTTTAATTCGTTCGGTTAAGTGTCCACTCTTTCGTCAAATTTCTTTCTACGCCTATATTCACTACTTGTTTTATGCCTTTTTAGTCATTGTTCTATAATTTTGTTGTATAGAGTTGCTTCAATTAATTAATTATAGGAAGAAGGTAGTCGAATTTGCTTAATAGAAATGTTAAAGAAAAGACATTTCATAAGGTTTGTTTAACTCAAAATTATAAGAGATTCATAAAAATTAGGTGATTCACTTTCTCATAAGATCGGTGTAGTAATTGCTTATGGACTTTAAAGTTGTCAAGTCATTACATTGAATGAAGAACTGAATGTTGTCATTATCAATATACTTTCGTTTCCCCTGAAAATATATCAATTGAATCTCGAGTAATGAAATTTAAGATTCAGCGAGCAAGTATCATCTATTTGTTTGGTGAATCTCACGAAATTATAAATTGGAAAACCTACATGATTACCTATTTGGTGGAAGGTGTTCGGAGTTGTGAGATACAATCTCTTCCGTTTCTCTTGTTAATCCTAGTGAAAATGATTTAACTACTACATTGGCTCGCATAAATTTCAATTAATCACCTTATTGAAATTTTAGATATATTAGAAGTTCAAATTTGATAATGGCAGGATTTGTGTTGAGTGAGGCTCAGAGTATTATTGCTCTTGATCTCTTTTACCACTTAGAGAATCAGAAGGCTTGAATTAATGAGAATACAAAAGAGCAGGTGAAGATTAGGAGAAAAATGTTGTTTAATTAGGAGGTTGAATGTCTAGCATTCAAATGTAAACATAGTTTTGACAGAGGTTTTGAAGCTTGGCCAAAATGGACTACATTGATCAAAAGGAAGAAGTGGTTGTCCACTTTGTCCAAGCTTCAAAACCTCTGCCAAAACTCAGTTTACAATCAACTGACTCTAGACATTCCACTACAGAGTTAAACAATACTCTTCTCCTAATCTTCACCTGCTCTTCTGCATGATCAGTTCGGGCCTTCTGATTCTCCAACTGGTCAAAGAGATCAAGGACAATAACACTATGAGTCTCACTCAACATAAATCTTCCCGTTACCAAGTCTGGGCTTCTAATTATATATCTATTATATCTAAACTTCTAGTAAGGTGATTCATTGAAATTTGTGAAAGTCGGTTTAGCAGTTGAATCCTTTTCACCAGCATCAACAAGAGAAACAGAAGAGGCCGAATCCAACTCCAACAACTCGTCTTCACCTTCTACCAAATGGGTCCTCATGTAGGTTTTTCAATTCATGATTTCGTGAGATTCATCAGAAAAATGATATTGCTACCGTAATAATAAGTTCCATCAATTCAGATTAAATTAATATTTTTTTAAGGAAAAAATGAAAGTATACTGATATCATCACAATCTGAAATGGCAAAGAAAAAAAAGAGAAAAAAAGGAATAAGCTAAATATATGTATTATTATCATCAGTAGTTAAACTTCTATAGCTATCTAAAAATTTGTAACCAGTGTTTTCAAAAACTTCATGTCGCAAATTAAATGGCATATAAAATAGCCCCACGAATCACATAGAAAATCATACATTTCTCGGCCTTTTGACTAAGATCAAGTGTAGTATTTATTCTTATCAGTTTAATATATGAATGTGAGTCATTGACTCACACAATATTAACTCTATTTTTTAAGGGGAGAGGTTCACCACGGTAGCTTGCTATCGTGACCTTCAAGATTCGCCTTGATGTTGTAGTATTGTCTTGCCTCGCTTGCCAACTCTAAAAACTTTTGTTTCATAATAGTACACAATTTGTCCCTTCTAATATTGGGAAATTTGATCCACCAAGTCGCCTTCTCTATTTCTCATTCCAAGTAACATTTTTTTAAACTAAAATCAGTTACTTAACTAAATGGTGACCCTATATATAGTTTTACCACATTCAGTATGATGATCCGATATATAATCGGACCGAATTTGATTTTTCATCTTTTAATCTCCAACAACATTAAAAATAGTAACGGAAAAAGAGGAAAGAGAGAGGCTCAACTCTAAAAACTTTTGTTTCATAATAGTAAACAATTTGTCCCTTCTAATATTGGGAAATTTGATCCACCAAGTCCCCTTCTCTATTTCTCATATCAAGTAACAGTTTTTTTTATAAATCAGTTACTTAACTAAATGGTGACCCTATATACAGTTTTACCACATTCAGTATGATGATCCGATATATAATTGAACAGAATTTGATTGCCCATCTTGTAATCTCCAACAACATTAAAAATAATAACGGAAAAAGAGGAAAGAGAGGCTCAGATTACCACATTCAGTATGATGATCCGATATATAATTGGACCGAATTTGATCTCCCATCTTGTAATCTCTAACAACAATAAAAATAATAATGGAAAAAAGAGGAAAGAGAGAGGCTCAGATGCATAATTTTGTCATCTATTATCAGACAAGGTAAGGACCCAAAGTTCTTACTAACTGTGCAATTTTATCTTCACAACACTCAAACAATGCATCTGCCGGGAATCGAACTTGGGTCTGTACCGTGGAAGAGTACTATTCTACCACTAGACCACTGGTGCTTGATGTTTAGAAAATACCATTTTACCGACGTACTCGCAAAGTAACACCCCTAATATAAGATCAAGTATAATATCTGTTCATCTCAATATAATACGTTAACTCTATTTTTGAACGGATGTCCATACATTAGCTTGCTATTGGGATTCGGGACCTTCAAGTGTCCTTTGTCATAAAAGGTCGTTCTTAAAAGATTCAATTTGTGTTATTAATTGACAAATCTTTAAAGATTTAAGAAAAATAATTTGTGTTTCTTAAACATCTGTTCACAACAAAGGAATATGAGGGAAAGGTCTATCACGGTAGCTTGTTATTAGGACATTTAAATGTCGCCTAGGTGTTGCATTACTTGCCTTGGCTTGGAGCACCTCACCAATTCTAATTATAAAACCTTTCTTTCAATTGTTTGTTGAAGGAGTCTCTTCGAGATCTAGGACAAAGATATTAGTACTTAGGATTTTTGTGAAGTTATTATTAACTAACCTTTAACATTTTTGGACCAAGATTGATACATTGTGCTGGAAAATGTTATGTCAACAAATTGAAATTTACATTTCTTGTTTTCTATTTTATTTTGGAGTAATGAACCTTAGGTAAACTTGTTCTATCCAGAAGACTTTTATAAGCCATCTGTATAATTGATACTTAGCAAATTTCAGCAACATTGTTGAAACTATTTTGCAGCCAACAAAACGTAAATTGTTTCATTCACTACTCTTTGATCAATGGAATTATAGATGATTAATGGAATTGAATTAGTTTAAAATATAAAATCAGAGAAGATGGTTACTATTTAGTATTAGAAGCTCTTCTAGTCCCATACTGACTGGAAAGATAGATTTTCTGTAACAAGTGGCATAACACATGGAAAACCATACCTTTCTCGGCCTTTTGACCAAGATCAAGTGTAGTATCTCTTCTTATCAGTTTAATATCTGATATGTGAATCATCGACTCACACAATATTAACTCTATTTTTAAGGGGGAGGTTCACCATGGTAGCTTGCTATTGGGGTCTTCATAAATGGTCGTGGTGTTGCACTACTGCCTTGGCCTGGCTCATCTCACCAATTCTAGTTCTAAAAACCTTTGATTTCATAGCAGTACATAATTATAGGCAGTTTGATACGTAAGAGCTCTCTATGCCATTCCAAGTTGCACATTTTAATTAAAATCATGTACGAACTAATATTAGCTATAACTTATAAAATCTTGAGAGTTAGACTAACGTTTCAACCTAGCATTTGGCACCTTTTTTTTCAGTAAGATGTACTGTACTACTACTGAAGATAATGGTGACCGATAACGTGTAATACTAGTGAGTTCAATCTCCCATCTTGTAGTCTCTAACGACATTTAAAAATAATAGTGGAAAAAGAGAGGGCTCAGATGCTCTGTTTTTTATCGTCTGTTATCAGACAAGGTGAGGACCCCAAAGTTCTCATAGGCTACACAATTTATCTTCATAGCACTCGAATAATGCACCAGCCGGGAATCAAACTTGGGTCTGTACCGTGGCAGGGTACTATTCTACTACTAGATCACTGGTGCTAGATGTTTTAAGAATTCTATTTTATATAATTAGTGGCAAAGTACCAACCCTAAAATATATGATATCAATAAATTGAAACATAAGATTAAGTGTAGTAGATCTCTTTTTATCAATATAATGATATTAGTAAGAAACTACTGAGGTCGATGCGGATAACGATTGCTCTTATGAGTAGTTCCCTACTTAAACTACACCGTTGTGCCATGCGATTTGAAGCAATGTCCATTTCATTTCTACGACGCCTAGTATTGTTGACTCCAAAAGTTCTCAAATCTTGAGTATTACAATCAAATTGAATGAAAAAGGTGGCAAATATGACTCATTGCCCAATGGAAAATTGCAGTTCTAAGAGCAATACACAATTGCAGTTTCAATTGAGTATTGTTTTTTTAAAAAAAAATAATTAATTTGTATGAATTTTTCGTTAGATCTATAAGCATCACTATATATGAAAAATAACAAAGATGTCACATATTTCTTAAAAGATATATTCAAATTGCAGTTCATGAACTAAGCCACAATTTTGTTACAAAATTTTATTAGGTCCGTCTGAAAAGAGGCAAACTCAAATCTTTTTTTTTTAAATTGTAGCGATTTGTTGAGTTATGAGCGTACTTTAATTTTTTTTTTGACAAAAAAAATTGATCCTACTAAGACAAAGCAGAACGTCTACGTTTCTTTTTTATGAACATGTTTTCTGCTCACCAAAAATAATTGCACCAATCATTTTCCTGAAATAACAAAACAAAAAAACAACCGAATACCAAATAATTTTGAAGTGAACAACTTATTTTTTTACATTTGAACGTGCACAACTCCAAAACTTACAATCAAGATTTCTTGGAGTCCTCGATGTTTTCATTTTACAATACTCAATATTTTATAAAGTAGAAGATGAATGAAAAAATGTGGAGTGAATAACACATATTTATTGTTGAGAAGAAGATATAGCTTCATGTGAGGAAGAAAGAGACATATATTCATGTGAGGAGCTAATAAACTAGGAGCTAATAAACTGATACCTTTAAAGTTTGTGTAGTGTTGTTTCGGATGATTTTGGAGTTAACGGGGATGACGCTGTTAAAGGATGATCGTTATAGTTCGCCCATTAATGAACGAATTATTTGTTTTGGTGTGGTGTGTGTTTTTAGAGAGAGTCTCTTTTGTTGTTTTTAGATCACGTGCATAAATCCTGTAACTTATGTGACAACATTCCTGATTCAATCACTTATAACATAATTTTAGATTTTTAGCAAAAGGTAGGTAAAAATTGATGAAATAATATTTGGGAAGCTCTCTATGAGTCTCAAAGAATTAAACTAACATGACAAGTAATCAACAGTTGATTTCAGCATAGTTCTTCATAAGTTTTAATAGTGCTCAATTCTCGAAAAACATCTAATAAAATACCGAGAGCAAAATTGTTGAAACTATTTTGCAACCAACAAAAGGTAAATTGTTTCACTCACTGCTCTTTGGTTAATACTATATTATACACGATTAATATAATTGAGTTAGTTTTATACATTAACCAGAGAAGATGATTACTAGTTGAACATATAGAAGCTCTTCTACTCCCACACTGACTAGAAAGAATGATTTTATGCAACAAGTGACATATAAAATAGCCCGGCATAACACATAAAAAAGCATATCTTTCTCGGTTTTTAAGCAAAGATCAAGTGTAGTATATGTTCTTATTAGATTAATATTTGATATGTGAGTCATTGACTCACATGATATTAACTCACCCCACCAACTAATTCTAGTGATAAAAGCCTTTTTGTGTCATAACAGAAAACAATTTGTCCTTTGTATGTTCCTTTCCAATACATATTTGAATTAAAATCAGATATTGTTCTATATATTAGCAATAACTCATAAAATCTTTAGATCCAATGTTTCAACTGAGTTCGCTAGGTAGAGTGGCACCCCCTCCATAACATGTAGATCCGCCCTTGGTCACAATTGATGCTCCAACAATTTTTGCACATTTTACAAATGAGGATTTAGAGTTGTCACCTTCAAGGACATTTGCACAAGTGGAGGAAGGTTTGGTTTGTCTTACATATTGTCCTGTAGATGAATTGTTATATTTGGAAAGTTGGCATAGGGATATTTCCTAATTGGGTATGATCTCATGGACAGTAAAGTCTTTTTTGCCTATAGATTGCACTAGGTACTAATATTGTTACAAGTCGAATTTTATTGATCAATTTATGATATCTTATGTATTCTTTCTATGTAATGCTTACTAATGGAGATCTCATGTTTTTATTATGTGTTCAATGTGTAAGGAAAATGAAATCAAGAAGTTACATTTACAAAGTCCTAACATATTGTTGATCTAGTTCCCCCAATGTTTCTTCCCGTATATTGATCTTTGTATCTTCTTTTCTTTGTTTGTATTATCGAGACACACGAAGAGTTAGTCATGTGTGTGATTCAAATTTAAAAGACTTGATAAGAGAGCTTTAGTTAATAACAAATGCTACATAATATTTATAACATGAAAGAATGACAGATAACAAAAACGAATAAGGCATAGATGCCAGAATAGTCAAACTACTTTTGATATGAATTTTTTTTTGAATAGTAATAGACTTGAAGTGGATATAAACAAGAGTGATGCCTCTCTACTTTTGTTTAAGAAGAAAGGTTATGAATATTGACAGTCTTGTTAAGGGGATATCAACAAGATCTTACACAATTATGTATTAATTTTGTTTTTCCTTCTATTTTTAACGATTAAAGTCGTAATAATATGTATATTGTATTATTTCTTTCTTTTTCCTTTCTTTCTATCTTGTCTGTCTTTATGATATCTCTTAAGTTTAATTTTATACCAACTTCTGATTGGTGTAAGTTTATGATTTCTTTTAGTGCAAATTAGTATTTTAAAATGATAAAAATAACACCTCATACACATTTAAGGCTATATATATCGAGTTATAAATATACTTTTTAAAAATAAATCACTTATAGCATATTATTATCGAGTGATAGAATATCAATTAAAATATATTTAATTAAAAATAAACTATAAGTAATTATTTAAATACTAATTAATATGTTTAAATATTTATTTTTATTTTGACAGTTAAATTTTATTTTATTTTTAAATAAAATAAAAAGGTAAAATACGTTTATGTATTAATTGGTAATTAGCACCAATTTTGAGATTTGAACTAATTTTAATTAATAATGGATAATTAACAAATTAGCACATATCAAGGAATTCAAAAAAGATCTAAATTATTCAGTTTCCTTAAAATGCTCAAATTAATTTAAATCAAATTAAAACATGATTTTTTCTTATTTTTTCTTTCTATCACATTTCTCACTCTCCTGTTTGCAAAATTTCTACTCCCTTTTTTTCTTGACTGAGTTTTTTTTTATGTGAAAAAGTTGTGATTTATTTTGATGGACAACAACTTATCAATATTAATTAAATATGGTGGCAGATGGGATCCTCATGTTGGTATTTGTTATAGTTTTCTGATTTGTTTTTAGTAATCTCTGTTAATTCATTGTATTAAGAGTGTTATAAGATTGTATGATATTTATTTTTTTGTTTGGTAATTTTTTTGTTATTTGTGGATGTGTAATATTAATGAAATTGTTGGTAAAAAATCGTATAAAATTGATCAATATGATGTTAGTTGTCTGAATTGCATATTAATATGGTATGAAATATGAAATGCTAGTTTGTTTGTCCATTTCTGATTTGTAAAACAATGTTTCTATTAAAAAAAAATTGACATTTATAATATGAAATGTATATTATTTTGATTTTAAAGAATTTTATTTTATTTTTTAACGGCATATTTTTTTGGAATTGTTTTTAATGAGCATTGATTTTCCATGTTAGGTGATACCACAACGATTGATATGTATGCTGTTGTTGAAGGTTAAAGAAGTACATAGTAAATTTAAACACAAGGTGTGTAGTTGTGGGAGATTTCACCATTCACATAATTGCAGTTCTTAGATACAGGATACTTGCATGAAGCATGTTTCTGTTCTGCCTTTTGTAGCCTGAAAAATTTCAGAGGTGCATATGTCATCCCTGTTGAATCTATCCTTTGCGAGAGTACGTGGGATATACCAGTTATGTTTTAAAGCCTAAATTGATGGCATCCGATCCAAGTAGATCAGTTAGAAAATCGCATATTGAACGCTGAAAGAGGTTTGCCGATGTGAAATTCAAAAGGTCAAAGGTTATTTGTAGGAGATGTCGTCAAGTTGAACATAACAGAAAGACATGTTCAAATTATCCTATTAAAAAATGATTTCATGATTTTTAATTTTTGTTACACAACATGTTTTATTAATGAAATGAATTCGGTATAATTAATATTTGAATAATTGTGATTTCCTAATATTGTCCAACTATAAACAATATTGAAACACATTTTGTGTCCGTTTTTAAATTTTATTCTTATACTAATATAGAGTTAAACAAGAATCATACATAGTTCATATAAAAAGCATATATATGAAACAACTTTTTAAACATATAATTGTACAATAAAACTCTTATTAAAATAGTTCAGACATAGTTCGTACAAAGTTCATACTTATGGATCAAAAAATATATAATAGTTGTTATACTAAAATGATAATAAATCAAAAATGTGATATCATGTTCATACTAGTAGTAATCAGACTTCATATATATTTCATTCAGACAATAATCAGATTTCATACATAATCAATAATTGAAGAAAGATTCATACAAAAAAACCATCAAAATAGAAATGTAATGTCATGCCCATACAATTAGTAATCAGACTTCATACATACATCAATTTATACATCAGTTCAAACATCATTCAAACATTGTCATATAAATGGACAACCAAATCAATTTATACACAAAGCATGAAATGAAATACTAAGGTACTTTCATACACAAATCATAAAACAGTAATACATCAATGTATATGTCAATTCATACAACATTTATACACAAGTCATACAAACTAATACATCAATCCACAGAATTCATATGATATTAATACATATTACCAGTGTTTGAATTGATATATAAATTGATGTATGTCTGAAGTCTGATTACTAATTGTATGGGCATAAAATTACATTTCTAATTTGTTGGCTTTTTTGTATAAAGTCTGATTACTAATTGTATGGGCATGAAATGACATTTCTAATTTATTTATTTTTTGTATGAAGTCTGATTACTAATTGTATAGGCATGACATTACATTTTTAATTTGTTGGCTTTTTTGTATGAAGTCTCATTACTAATTGTATGGCATGACATTACATTTCTAATTTGTTGGCTTTTTTTGTATGAATCTTTCTTCCATTATTGATTATGTATGAAGTCTGATTACTGTCTGGATGAAATATATATGAACTCTGATTACGACTAGTATGAACATGATATCACATTTTTTATTTTTTATCGTTTTAGTATGACAACTATCATATATTTTTTGATCCATATGTATGAACTTTGTACGAACTATGTATGATCTATGCATGAATTATTTTAACAAGAGTTTTACTGTACAATTATATGTTTAATAAGTTGTTCCATATATATGCTTTTTGGATGAACTATGTACGATTCTTGTTTAACTATATATTAGTATAGGAATAAAATTTGAAAACGGACACAAAATGTGTTTCAATAATATTGATACACGGATAATATTAAGAAATCACAACTACACAAATATTAATTAAACCAAATTCATTCCATAAAACAAAACATGTTGTGTAACAAAAAATAAAAATCATGAAATTATTTTTTTAACAGGATAATTTGAACATGTCTTTCTGTTATGTCCAACTTGACGACATCTACTACAAGTAACCTTTGACCTTATAAATTTCACATCAGCAAACTCCATCCAACGTTCAACATGCGATTTTCTAACTGATATAATTGGATCGGGTGCCATCAATTTAGGCTTTGAAACATAACTGGGTATATCACACTTACTCTCGCATGGGATAGGTTCAACAGATATGACATATACACCTCTGAAATTTATTCATACTATAAAAGACAGAACATAAATATATTGCATGCAGTTTCTTGTATCTAAGAACTGTAATTACATGATCACATGGTATTTCATAATGGTGAAATCTCCCGTAACTACACACCTTGTATTTAAATTTACATGTACTTCTTTGGTCCTTCAACAACAACATACATATCAACCGTCGATGGCATTACCTGACATGGATAATTAATGCTCATTAAAAACAGTTCCAAAAAAATATGCCATTTAAAAATAAAATTAAAATATTAAATACCAAAATAATACACATTTCATACTATATATGTCAAAAAAATACAAACATTGCATTACAAATCAAAAACAGACAAACAAACTAGCATTTCATATTTCGACCAATTTTATACTATTTTTTCACCAACAATTCCATTAATATTACACATATCCACAACTAACAAAAAAATTACTAAACAAAAAAAAATTAACTAAACAAATAAAATACATTTTTCATACAGAATTATATCAACATTTACCATCATATGCCAAACAGAACATATATTCTAATTTTAACAAAAAAGAAACTTCATACATAATTAATACAAGTTTCATATAAGGTTCATACACGATTAATACAACTTTCATACTTCAACGATCCACATAATTATAAATACTTATTTTTTGATTAGTGACTAAATACATTGTACCATCAAATTCATTTTATATATTTTGTTCATAAATCAAGTATTACGCGAATTTTCAATTTTATTAAAACTCAAACACATATACATTTACATGTTATTTTTTCAGATACGGCATATATACCATAACTCTATTTCATCCCAAAAAAAAAGCTATAATCTATATCAGATCTTAAAATAACCAAAAAAAAAATCGACACAATGTTCTCCATGTTAAAACCTAACGAATCATAATCAAAAACAATAAATCATAATTAAAACCAACCTGATGAATTCCACCTTCCACCATGTTTAATTAATATCGACACAATATTCTCCATATGTAACAACCTGTTTAGTCGGTTCGAGCAGTAGAACTATTTTTGATAAAAACTGACTGGGTCGACGGATCACGCGACGGACCGTCATGGTCACGACGGACCGTGATGAACTCCGTCGTCCCATACTTGTGTAATTTCTTCTGCTGCTCTCCCCTTTACCCTCGACGACAGGTAGGACGAACCGTCATAGGCACGAAGGTCCGTCGAGGGTCTTCGTTCCAAAACACTTCAACTCTGAAATCTGGGTACTGGGATCGACTCTCTGAACTTCACGACGGAACTGCAGCACAGACCGTCGTAGATACAACGGACCGTCACAAGTTGCGTAACCTCACTACTGAATTTAACTCTCTGAACTTTGTGACGGATCTGCAGGACGGACCGTCATAGATACGACAGACCG
The DNA here is from genome assembly GCA_027704785.1 of Solanum chmielewskii. Lineage (NCBI taxonomy): Eukaryota > Viridiplantae > Streptophyta > Magnoliopsida > Solanales > Solanaceae > Solanum > Solanum chmielewskii. Next base: position 5,454,348 of record JAKWIX010000327.1, read on the forward strand.
TCACAAGCTGCGTAACTCCACCCTGGGTCGGATTTTCGCTAAAATTTAAATGGGTGTTTTAGACTATTCATGATTATAATTATGAAATTAGTGGGGTAAGTTCAATAATTTATTTACTTAGGGGTTAAAGAAGATAATAGGGAAATAAATAGTGGGTTACTTTTATCATAATGGATTATATGATAATTAGGGTAAAAGAAAAAGAATCTGCAGAAGAAAAATAAAAAGAACAGAAAGGGAGAACCAGCGAGAGAGAGAACGAAGAAGAAACCAAGTGACTTAGACTTCAGATTGAAAAGGTTCAAAGGCATTGGGGAGGTAGCTTGCTTGATCACGATTCTTCGGTGGAGGTAGGTTATGGTTTAATTTCTATGTGATAGATAAACTCTAAATAGCGATCGATATGTATTGGGTGGTATTGTAAAGTCTTCTATGTACTTGATTGTGTGATTGTATGTTTTGATTGTGCAGTTGTGGTTGGTTAGAATGATGAGATTGTTGAACCTCCAATCTTAAATCCTCTCTATTAAGATGACACCTTGACATAAAGAAGACTTGATAAAATAAAATAATGAGAAAAATGGATCGGAGTGTCACGTTCCGATACGGTAATATTGGATCGGAGTGTCACGTTCCGACACGTATTAGGGAATCGAAGTGTCACGTTCTGACACGGTATATGGGATCGGAGTGTCACGTTCCGACATGATAATAGTAAAGAGAAGGAATCTTGAATTAGGTTAATATACTCTAATTTGAAGAACCTATTTCCCAAATGAGTATGGTATGGAGGCTTGAGTCCTCATAGGTGTTCTTGGTGTTGATGCCAATGGTTCTTGTACGTGTTCCTTGTACTGACCCTTACTTGTATTTTCTTCTTGTTGTTTTGTGGAGTGCAGCAAATGCACCATCGACTTCGACTCGCCCTCAACTCTAGCCAGTCTCCAGCACGTCAGATTTCAGGGTGAGCTATTATTCCTAGCTCGGACTGGATTCTCTCCCTCACGTCTTGATGTCTTTGAAGTTCGGACATGGATCATTTTTTTTACTTATTTTAGCTTCTTAAATACTCTTAGATTTAGAAATTTGAGGATAGATGTTCTTGATATGATGACTTCCAGGTTTTGGGATTAATAAATATTAAACTTTAGAAGTTTATTTAATTGATTACGTTATCAAACTTTAGAAGTTTATTTAATTGAATACGTTAATAAGTTCAAAGTATGTATACTTGTTACATTATTTTTTCTTCATCTTAAATTAAATTTGCTTTATAGTCATTATAAAATTTTTATTATTTCAATTTTTTTACAGTGATTGTGGTCTATACACATCTCTCTTTGCCGAATACATGAGCAATGGTGTTTTTGATATATCACATATTGATATTGATTCAAAATATCATCGTCAAAGATATGGTACATTACTTTGGGATTATGCAAAATCAAAGAATGATGAAGGCGCAATAAGTGAAAGTGAAGTTACAGGAACAGTTGCTAGCAAGAAGGGTGGACTTCGAACTCATAAAGAACAAGTTATGGACACCACCAATTATCCTATTCCAAAATTCCGTAACAGGAATTAGAAATCTTCATGGCACAATGTACATTTTTTTGAATGACTTGTTTTTTTAACTTATAAACAATTTATGTAATTTCTCAGGTTTTTATTATGAATACTGATGGTTTTATATAAATTATTACTGATTATTATTAATTAAAAAATGTGTCTCACTTTGTATAAATTTTGAACGCAACAAGAAAATATAGAAACATTGTATGAATCATTATTAACATTATATGAATTATGAATGTCATATTATAATTTGATATATAGAACATAGGCAATACTATTTTTTAAAAAAAAAATTATATAAATGACAGTCTGTTTCAATATATATTTTATATAATGTTATATGTGTATGATATTTGTATAAATTGCACTATTCAATATGTAATGTTAAATTCTTATATGCATAATGTATGAAAAATATAAGAAATAGTACTGACATATGATTCAACATGACAATATGAATAAATATATAATTATACCTTAATAATTGTGTATGACTTTTGCATAAATTTGTTTTGTATGAATACTATATGAATATTGTATACTTTTAAATACAAACAGAAACAGATTTTACTTATATTACTGGTATGAATACTGTATGAAAAATGTATGAATTATATCATATAAATTCTTATATGCGTAATGTACGAAAATTATATGAAAATAGTACAGACATATGATTCAACATGACAATATGAATAAATATATAATTATACTTTAATAATTGTGTATGACTTTTGCATAAATTTATTTTGTATGAATACTATATGAATATTGTATACTTTCAAATACAAACAGAAACAAATGTTACTTATATTACTGGTATGAATACTGTATGAAAAATGTAGAACATAAACATACATTATTTTTATATGCAACTATTGCTTGTATAAATGTATAGATTTTGTATATAATCCTCATTCATTATGCAATAACTGTATGCATACTATATGATTATATGACTTATTAATGGTAACGAATGTTAATATATGAATAGTTGTATATACAATGTATGACATTTGTATGAAAAGTAATATGATTCAATAAAAAAAATAATGTTATAACAATGTAAATACTAAAAAAAAAACAGATGTAAAAGTAGGAAATCATTGTTTTTGTACAAGATAATTTGAACATGTCTTTTTATTGTGTCCAACTTGATGGCATCTACTGCATGTGCTTTTTGTCCTCTTGAATTTCACATCAGCGAATCCCTTCCAGCATTCAAATTTGGGTCTTCCCACTGATCTTTTTGGACCGGGTGGCATCATTTTAGGATCTGAAATATAACTTGGTATATCCCATGTACTCTCGCACGGGATAGGCTCGACAGGAATGGCATAAGTATCTCTGAAATTCTTGAGGCTATAATATATTTTATCTCAACAGAATTTATATTTTCTTCTATATTAAGTAAAGATACTATAGCATTAACTAAACCAATATAAAGAGTAGAAGTATCATATAGGATGCCCTCTATCTCAAAGTCGACGTATTTTCCTGTGTTCACAACATTAAAATTACATTTAGTGCATCACATAATACATACAAAATTATGTGATGCAATTCACACATATGAAACATATCAAGTATGAAAAATCAATTCATACACAAATACTATACAATTCATTGCTACATACAATCTAAAATGCACTTTCATACACAATTTATACAATTTAATAAAAATTATATACACAATTAATCCAACCTTTATACAGAATTCATATATATATATATATATATATATGTAACAAATCAATCACTAATATATACAATAAAAAAAATGGGCGTTCATACATATTTCATACAATATATTGGTACATTACATACATAAATAATACAGTATTCATATTTCACCAATATACAAAATTTTAACATCTCACAATTTAAATATAATATGGAATAGCTTTTACCACATATAACATTCAAACAATATCAATACAAATTGTCAGATTTTGTTCATAATCTTTTCATTATAAAAACTGCAAATTGATTCAAAATCTGTAAATTTTTGTATTTTATCCAGTAATCAATTATCACACCAAACTTCATTTTAATTACACATCAAAAAAAACTTACTATTACGTAATATTTATTATCAGAAACACATCGTAATTGTATCACAAAAAAATACATCAAATCAACATCTGCAATATAACATAAATAAAAAAAACGACACATTCCATACACGACAACAAAAAAAAAATTACAACCAATAATTTATAATTAAAACATAACAAATCATAAATAAAAACTAACCTGATGAATTCCATTTACCACCATGTTTAATTAAAATTGACACAATTTTCTCCATCAAATCAAATCTAAACGTTTTCAACCTTCAATTTTAATTATTTTTCAAAAAAAAATGAAAAAATATATAAATATTCAAATATAAGAATAATCCTCACTTTCTGGAAAAAAAATCAAACAATGCACGCTTATGGAAAGAAGATAACAGGTTAGAGTTTTTTAAGGATAAAAATCATAACTTATTAGCATTTAAAACAAATTGAGACATTTATGGTGTCTATCTATTATTTAAATATTTTCAAATCCCTTAAAATGTGCACATTAGTTATCAGTTAATAATAATAACTAATTTCACGCACATTATCTAATTTTAAATTAATCCATTTTTTTTGTTTACTATCTAATTTTACAAAATTAAAATTAACATTATTTTAAAAAAAAAATGCTATAACTTGATATATTAAATGTTATAGAATGAAAATCAAACTCTTATGCTATAACTTGAGAATATGACTACATAAAATGCTATATACCTAATTTACACTTTAGAAAATTGACTCTTTATTTAAATAGGCATCCTAATAATATTAAAACTTTATTGTATATCTTAATCATTCAAATTTCTACATGATACATTAAGTGGTTATATCATAGAAAATAAACGCACTTCATAGTTAGATTGACATGATTAAGATCCAAATCTAAATATTACATCGACTTAATACTCGAGATCTACATAACTATAATGTTAAAAAAATGAAATACGTTAAGTGCAAACAAATGAGGTGTTAAAGAGTCTTTTCTTAGTCCTCGCTTCCAATGAAACTTAAACCTGTTGAATGCACCACGTCAAGACTCACTGATAATCGCTAACATTAATCAGAGTCCACTTTAAAATACACTATAATGGTGTGTTCAAGTTTACTTTATGAATACTATTAGAAACCTCATTTATTGTCTTCTTGAAGGTACAAACGAACTAAAAGAATGAAAAAATTATACAAAAAAGAAAAAATAATTATCTCAAGAAAAACATTTTTTTTTCAGATGTCACTGTTTCCTAAAAAGGATAAAGAAAAAGTGAAGGCAACATAATGCCCTCCGCCCGCCAAGTCTTTCTACATTATACGTTCTTGTTGACCTGCTCTAAGTTTTTCCAGTTCTTCTTCAGCATCTTTCAACTGTTCTTTCAGTGTGGCTATTCTCATTTCCAGCTCTTCCACTGAACCCCGAAGAAGTGAAGGTTGATACGGTGTCAGAAAGTTATGTGAAAACACTTTCAGCGCTTCAACACCACAAACCTATCAGCGAGTAGCACATCACTTATCAGACTAGCAAAACTTTGGTTCTTGAAAAATTCAGAAAATAAATGATCATGTTCTTCCCCCGAATAAAGAAGTCATTTTATGTCGGGCGTTTGGGTGGAGGGATATATCCAGAATATATGCAAAAGCATCTTCAAACCTCTTGTGGAAGCAAAGGCAGCTTGGTAATATTGAAGTCGTCGTATAGCATGTAAAATTGATCCAAGTACTTTTGTTGCATCCGCATCCTAGCCTTCAGCAGCTTGGATTCAACAACTAAAAACAGACGCAGGTTCCAAAAGTTAGTTTTCTCTCACAGAAAACAAGCTTAAGAGGAAAAGGTGATACAGACAAGACCAAACGCAATTGAAAAGAAACTGTAAGGAATTAATACTATGTAAAGGGAACATATGAGACTTGTACCTTCTTCATCGAAAAGCACTTGGTTAATTATAATGTTATGTGTATCAATCTCGAATTTAGTGAGTTCCTGAACAAGCCTTTCAGTCTCATATAGAGAGAGGAATTCCGGAATGCAAACACAAACAAATGTTGTCAAGCCCTGTTAAAAAAAAAAGTGGCATTAAAGATCAGAAGAACTTGAGAAGTACACTAAATGGTTCAATAAAACAAAGAAATGAGGAAATGTATTCAGCCATTTCAGTAAGACTCAGTAAGAAACTTTCCCCTGCCTTGGCCAAAGCTAGTAGTAGGTACTCAGAAATCTAAATAAGATGAAAAAACCAAATAAATGGATCAACAGGCGACATCAACAGACTACTCCACCTCCACACTCAAACCAAAAAGGTAGAACACATTGGTATTTCAGTTTTTTTACCAAAAAATAAACTGCTCAGATAAATAGTTGGTAAAACCACTCATTAATTGTTCAAACTCATTTTCTGTAAAAATGCAAGTTTTTGCAAGGAGGAAAAGAAGAACTAGACAGCACATTAGTTATATAGCTCCGTTCATGCAAGTATGCAACTTCTATATCTGTGATAACTACTTCTAAATTCTACTTATGATTTTCAAGAATCGCGAAGAAATCTTCTTCACAGTAAGACAACAGCAGCAGATGGAGAAATGCACGACTTCTCCTGAATCCCATTACTCTGTGACATTCATGCAAAAGCTGTAAGTTCTTCTCTATTTTTGATGAAATACGTGGTTTCATTAATGGTGTTAGAATAGGGATAGAAACATGAATAGTATATACAATCCATCCAAGGATTGTAATGTAGTGTCTATAATAGGGCTTAAGTGTAATAATTTTAGATAAACAATTCAATAATATTTTTCTCCTATATTTCTCACATGGTATCTATGCAACTGTGAGAAAAGTATTGTTGTGCATCATTCCAGCGAAATCAGCTGTCATTGTGCAGTTTTCCAGTAACCTAAACGGTTGTCTGAATAAATAACATTTTTGTCGGTGTTTTTCAAAAGCCAAAACCACTTAAGTGGTTGTCACATGCACCCTCACTTGCAGCCAGAAGCGATTCTCCGGCGAGTGTGTCAGATATACATGCCGGTACGTGAGTCATTTTCTGGCCACTTTATTGAGAAAGAGGTAACTTTATTTTCTAGACAAACAATTCATCACCCAAAAAATGATGAATCGGAAACTTACCTCCCAGAGAAAAGTGGCACACCCGGGTAAGGTATTCTTTACAAGTTTCTTATAAAATCAACTATTTCAATGTCTCCCCCTACCAGATTCTGTTTACACAAAAAAAATTGGCTTATACAATTAATTCTAATCTTCTGTAATTTAATCTTTTGTCTATCAAAGCATCTTGAATTCCTTTCTTTTCAAAGGATCCACCATATGCATGCTGGGATGGTTCTCCATAGTGATCGTTTCTTCCTCTGTTCCCAATACATTTCCAACTGCTTAGAAGTTCAATTGTTGTCTTAGGCATCACCAAGTTAACTCCTAGTGAACACAAACACATGTTCCATAGGCTCATAGCTGCTTTACAGTGGAGGAATAGATTATCATTGATTTCTGCTTCCTGCTCTCTCATGACAAACCTGGAGCAAATCTGCCAGCCCCTTTTCTGTAAAACCTCATGAGTTAGGCAAGCCTTTATGAATACCCAACCAGGTAAAGCAAGCTACTTAGGATAGTATTTGCTCTTCCAGACCAGCTTCCAAGACCATGTGTCTAGCACTGTATGTGTGTGTTGAGCTCCCAATAGCATGACTTAACAGTAAACACACCCTTGTTGTGTAGTTTCCATCTAGGTTTGTCAGGCCTCATGGATAAAGCTGGGTCCAGTAGGTTGGCGACTTCCCTAATTGCCCAATCATTCAGTGCTCTTCTAAATGATAGGTCTCATCCTTGTTGACTCCAAACTTGGGATACCCTGGCATTCCTCTGCAGACTTAAAGTACAGGTGTGGGATGGGAGTTTCTAAGACTGTTCTCCAATCCAAACATCATCCCAGAAATCAGTTTTCAAGCCATTTCCAACCACAAGTGAGATGAAATGGGGCCATAATCTTATGGTTTTCCAGACACTACACCCAAAGGTTTTACATCATGTTTTCTCTTCTTGTGTTTGAGGTCTATTCTCAGTGGTCTTGGTGATGAGTTGTTATTTCTGTCGATTTTGTGGTACTTTTTAATGATAAATAATTTATTGGAATTGCTAAAATTAGAGGTTCATAAAGAAATTAAGTCTATATACCACGTTCAAATTACTGGCATTATTATTCATGCCCCAATGTGAGATTAATGGACTAACAATGATATAATTTTAGGTTTTGGGAGTTTGTGGAAAGCTTAAAGAGTGGAATAGCTTCTAATGCTTGAGGAAATGGAACTAGAAGGCCAAAAGTTGAAGAAAAAGAACTAAAAAGAGCAAAGAGAAAATTTGTGTGGAACATTTGCTTCACCCACATAGGCGGCCTCATCCAGTAGCCAAGGAAGCCATGAAGGAGAGCTTCTGGAATCGCCCATGTGAGCTATGTAGCGCACCCACATAACTGGACATGAAGGGGTGTTTTTGGCATATTTGTGCACGACTTCCAATAGATTTTTAGGGTACTTTCGCAGGGAACCTTGTACTGCTGGATCTTAGGGAAGAAACCATAGCTACTTTTGCAAGGTTTTGAAGAATTTCATCATAGAGTATCTTTCCTAAGTACTTTTTAATTATGGCTTCCTTTTCCTTTCATCTTGTATTTTTCATTTATAGTATGAGTAGCTAAACCCATTAGCTGGGGTTGTAGACTCTTATGGCGTTTAATGGGTGTTAGTTATCTTGGCTATGATTACATGGGTACTGATTATCTACTTGTTTACATCCTTTTTTGCTGATTTGGTGGGTTGCAAACATTAGATTAAGCCCTACACATCTATTTCTTGCTTGGGAAAGTGGAAATTGGATTGGGTTTTTAACAAGTGGCAAGGAATCAAGAGTATTTTGAGGATTTTTTATGCTTGGTTAATAGAAACAAACTAGGAATAGGGAGATTCCTACTTGGTCTATCAATTAGATTTTAATATTTCTCTATCTTTGCGTTTGGAAGATAACTTGTAGAGATCAACTTGCTAGAGTTGGAAAATTCAAGTAAGTAGCTTTCAATTGTATTATAATCATCAATCCATTGTATGTAAGCAGGATACTTATATCCATGAATAGACTTGTCATATTGAGGCTACAACTCCGGTACCTTTAAAAAATAAAAACAAATCATATTTTCTCGCATTTCAAATGTTCGATTAAATTCCCAGCTCAAACAATAGTCTAGTTTTAGAATTAATCACTCAATTAGTCTTTTATTTGAAGATAACCCTAGGAAAGTCACAAATGCTTACATACAAGGGATTGCTGATTATGGTTCAATTGAAAGCTACTTGCTTGACATCCTGGCACACGCGTACTCCTCGTGGGATCGACCCAAACCTTTGTTATGATTGCTACGACCATACAACATTGCATATGAGGTGTAGGACTAGACATGATCACCTGGTCCACTTGTAAGAACTCATTTAGCGCTTTGCTCCTTCTTGCCTCAACTTATCCAAAACTTCTCTGTTCCAGGTAGTGATGTCCTTTTTGAGATCCATTAATTCCAGCATGAGCATGACAACAAATTCATGAACCTGAAGAAAAGAGAATTGACATCCCCCATTCATATTTCAGAATAACTTCCGGATTAGGGCTAATGCTGAAATATCATTAAAGCAACCAGTTTGAAAGGAACTGAGAACTGTCATTTCCTGCCTCAGGGTGATCAGCATTCTGTTAGGAACTTCTTTAGCTGTATGCCTTAACCTATCTGACCATTGATGGATTCTTTTCCCATCGGCATACGACTCTGTTCCAAGGTTGGAGAGGTTGTATCTCTGATTAGAAGATTTACCTAAGAAGCAAAAGATTTTATCAACTATGTCTCCCCATTCCTGTTGTAAAAGCTCTTTGGGATAATAGTACCAATCAAGATCCAATGCTCACATAACGACAAAAGTTGTTGAAATTCTTTGGAACTCTGAACATACATACTTTAATTTCCCTTCCCCGTCTCCGAAAACAATCACCAGTCCCACACCGAAGCTTGCTTATGCAAGTTCTCTTCATCTATTTTAATATTTACTTGTAAATCTCCTAATGCGCACTATCAGCAGAAACCAACTATTCTCAAAGGACTTATCACTAGAAACAAGGTAGGTTTTCTCCTATCATAAGTCATCGCTAAAATCAATGGCCTCAAAGGACTCCATCACCAGAAATACAGAAGATTTTCTCTTCCATAACCAAACAGTCCAAACTGATACAAAGAATCATCAGAAGAGAAGCTTGCTGGAGCAAAGTGAAAGGGAGAGAGTTTGGATAGTGGCCCATTTCCCAAGAGAGCAATATTGTGTAAAAAGTTAAAATTAAAAAAAAAAAAAAGGTTAAAAAAATGTGAGCTGTAAATTTATTCCAAAATCTAGTGAACATTTTTGGTAGTAATTGAAAGCTGTAAAGTTCTTCGTTCTTGTTCAAGCCAAATAGGACCTCTCATACCACTGCCAACCCCATTCGCCAAAACAACAGACTGAAAAGAAAGCTACATTGGGTGGTTTTTTCTGGGATGAGGGGTGGGGAGCTTTGGGATGGAATTTGCAAGCAGGAGTATTATAAATGCAAAAGAAAAGGTATGAATGCTCAGTAGTATGGAGTTATAGTGCTAGCTGCTAATGTCTCATCGACAAGGAGATATTATGTGTCACTACTTCCACTAAACACAAGACATATGAGTAATTCAGCTCCCATAAGAGATATTCTTCCACAGCTTCCTGATTTTGTTGATGCTTCTTATTCAAACTTATTAGCAATTTCCCCAGGTCCAAAAAGAAGATTCTTTAAACTTTACTAATTTATCACAGTACAGTCTAGCAATAACAACATAAAAGAAACTTTATCAATATAAGGACGAGCATTTGAATGGTAAAAATCTTACTGGATCCTTGAACTGTCTGTTTACTTGTTCAATTATATCTTTCATGCCTTCAAGTTTGCCTAGGATCGCATCCTCGCCAAATTCAGTGTCGACACCAAAGATACGACTCATCTGAAATAGACACGTAATCTTTTAGTAAATTCAAGCTGCCAGATGAAGATGAATTATCTTTTCTGAAACATTCCAATGATCCTTCCGTTGTTAAAATAGCGACCTCCCCACCCCTGCCCTCAAATCATTACATTAGAAGCTCAAAGGGGGAAAAGTAGAAAAAGACGTTTTTTCGGGCAGGGGGTAGAGATTTACCTGACTGATAACGCCACCAAATTTATTCCTCAAACTCATCACTTTGGCAAGCCCCTTCTCTAGTGTTGATGGGAATTGTAATAACCGTAAAGTATGTCCAGTTGGGGCCGTGTCAAACACTATGACAGAGTAGTCCATTGTTTGCACCAATCTAGAAAGAAACAAGAGGAAATGAACTTTAGTCTTAACTGATAAAGAAAACACATTATATATATTGGCAAAAGCTCAGCAAATTTCGTGGCCTCTAGAGAATCTACAAAATAGTGATATCTGAGCACTACGAATGTACCATAAGTAAATAAATGTTGAGAATCAGGCATGCTAAGAGTATCTGTAGTGATAAATATTCTGGTACCACTGAAAAATACACAAATGATCTGGAATCATGTTCGGACACTCCAAAGCTCTATAAATATAAATCACCCCCAAGACCTTAATCTCCTATAGACGGGTTTCCTATGAGCTTTTATCAGAACTTTTGGAAGATGCTCAAGGTAGATATCATGAATACCATTAGACAATTTCATGATCAGCAGGAGCTTGAATGCCACCTTTGTGGCTCTTATCCCGAAGAAGACAGAAGCAGTTGACCTTAGGGACTTCAGACCCATGTTTGATAGGCGGGGTATACAAAATTATAGCTAAGCTGCTAGCTGAGAGGTTGAAGAAAGTAATCAGCAAACTGGTAAATAAACATCAGATGGGAATTAATAAAAGGCAGACAAGATCATGGATGCTGTCCTTATTGCTAGCGAATATGTAGATACTAGAATCAGAGGGGCTGACTCTCAAGTTATGTGCAAGCTAGACATTGAAAAGGCATATGATCATGTCAATTGGGAGTTTTTGCTCAATATGTTAAGACAAATGGGGTTTGGTGAGAGATGGTTGAGATGGATTGAGGTCTGTATAAAAACGGTTAGATTCTCCATTCTGATAAATGGAGAACTTACTGGTCAGAAAGAGGTCTCAGACAGGGAGACCCTTTGTCCCCTTTCCTTTTCATCATAACCATGGAAGGATTCGATAGTATGATGAGGGTGCCAACTCAAAACTCATTGTTGCAAGGAGTCAAAGTAGGCATTTTCTCAAGGGTGGATATGCAGATTTGTCACTTGTTTTATGCTGACGACACTGTCATATTTTGTGAAGCTAAGGAGGAACAAATTAGAATTGTCAGAATGATATTGGTAGTCTTTGAGGGGGTCTCGGGATTGGCCGTCAATTGGAGGAAGAGTTGTATATATCCCATCAAAGAGGTTACACAGATCCAGGCCTTAGCAAATATATTGGGGTGCAAAATTGAACCATAAAGAGCTAGTGATATGGGATGGTATATTGAAAAAATTGAAAAGAAGCTGGCAAACTGGAAATCTCAAAATCTATCCTTCGGCGGGAGAACCATTCTGATAAACTCTGTACTAGACTCTTTACCTACCTATGTGATGTCCCTATTCCCTATGCCGGCCAAAGTGGAAGAAAGACTTGATAAATTAGGGAGAAATTTTCTTTAGCCGGGAATAAAGGAAGGTAAAAGAATACATCTGTTCAAATGGCAAACTGCTTTGCTGAGTAGAAGCTCAGGGGGGTTAGGGATCAGAAACTTCGGGCTACAAAACAAGTGTTTGTTAGCAAAATGGTTGTGGGGGTTCAGAAGACAGGATCAAGCACTTTGGAAGGAAGTTAACATAACAAGTACGGAGAGAATAGCCCATGGGTTTCCGATATGGTGAATATCCAGTATGGTGTCTCGGTGTGGAGAACTATCAGAAATTTATGGGGTCAACTATAACACAATATTGGATATGAAGTGGGGAATGGGACCAGGGTTCTTTTCTGGAAAGTTCACAGGATTGGTCAGGATTCCTTGATGTCTTCTAATCGGATATATATATCCTCAGCTTGTCTCCAGATGCAACGGTAAATGAGGTACGGTCTGAACAAGGGTGGAATTCAGCTTCAGAAGTTACTAAATGACTGGGAGATAGGGAGAGTAGCCGAGATGCTACAAAAACTAGATGATTTCAAGGGCACAAATCTCGAAGTTGATGTAATGATTTGGAAACACAATCATGATGGTATGTTGTCAGTCAACAGATTGTACAATAGGAAAGTGAAGGAACTTCCAGGGGAAATCTCTGGACCATAGAGTAAGGTATGGAAAAACAAAGTGCCAACTAAAGTGAGGTGTTTCTCATGGCTAGTGGCTAGAAGGGCATGCCTAACTCATGAGAAGCTGCAAAGAAGAGGCTTTGAAATAGCTTCCTGGTGTTCACTGTGTAATGAGACAAATGAGACTAATAGCCATCTATTCCTCCATTGCAAAGTCACTGCTCAATTATGGGCCATTTTTCTAAGCAGAACACACACGAACTGGACAATGCCAGAACACACTGCAGACCTTCTTAATTGCTGGGTGAGAACTGAGAAGAGGGGGGAGTAAGAGCCAGAAGAAATGGTGGAACATGATACCCTCTTGTATATGGTGGACTATTTGGAGAGAAAGAAACAAGAGGTGTATGGAAAATCCTGCAGAATCAGCACAAAAGATCAAATGGCGTTGTATAAAGACCTTCTGTTTTTGGTGTAATGTTATTTGGAAAATCCTGCAGAATCAGAACAAAAGATCAAATGGCGTTGTATGAAGACCTTCTGTTTTTGGTGTAATGAGGAGGGTATAGAGGATGCTGGACAGATTTTAAATTTTTTCTCTTCTTTTTAACTTCAGTAGCAATTTCTTGAGTTGGTCTTTTTTGGGTCACTGATGTAAATCTTTTGGGTGGTTGCCAGCATACCCTCATTGCTGAGGTATACAACTTATTTTAAAAAAAAAAAGGGGGGGGGGGGGGGGGGGGGGGGGGGGGGGGGGGGGGAGGGTCAAAATACCCCTCAACTTTAGTTTATTAGTTAATTATACCCCTGCCGTTAAAACGAAGTTAGTTTTGTACCGGCTGCCGGTACTAATTTCACCATATATACCCCTCATTTAACAGAAAGCCCCAAATTAATCCGAATTTAAAAAAAAGCACCCATTTGTCATTTTAAACCTAATGCCCCGACCCCTCTATGTTTTAACCCGTATAACCCGTTCCCATATACCCATCCATTTCTCATTAATCTGGATCAATTTCTTCTTCCCCAATCTCCTTAACCTTCTATACAATTTTCTCTAAAACACCGTCGTCATTTCATCATCAAAAATGAAAAATCCTCCAAATTCACATCATCTTCATCTTCAACATGATCTTCTTATCTTCTTCTTCCAAATAATCAATTTCGTCTAACAAAATTATAGGGTGACAAGCCCAAATGCTTTGCCAATTTTTGGACAAAATACTAGTTTTCACTGCATCAATCCGTGAAAAGCAACAGTGAATTTCACGGATGATTTCAATTAGCAAATACGAAATTCTGTCCATCGAATTTTTTGGTTGTTTTCTATGTCTGTTACACCTTCTCTTCGGCATTTCAGACGGACGTAAGCGGTGGTAAAATGCAAAACTATAGGTTTTTAAGAAGATGAAAAAATGTCTCTATTTACGAAATTGATGGAGATGAATGAGAAATGGATGGGTAAATGGGAATGGGGTTATATGGTTAAAAGATAGAGGGGTCGGGGCACTGAATTTTGGGTTTAAGATGAAAAATGGGTCTTTTAAAATAAATTGGGTCAATTTGAGTTAATTTGGGATTTTCCGTCAGATGAGGGGTATATCTGGTGAAATTAGTAAAGGCAGGGGCAAAACTAACTTCGTTTTAATGGCAGGGGTATAATCAACTAATAAACTAAATTTGAGGGGTATTTTTAATTCTTTTCCCAAAAAAAAAATAATACCTTTATCCACGGTCCACCTTATAAGCAAGTGAAAGACAGTTTGATTTTCTAAGATTTTCCAGCTCATTCTCTGAACACTAGTTCAATCTCATTAAACTATTCCAAACACAATTAAGAAACAAGACAAGAGATACAGTAACCAAGAAATTTGAAGCAACCAATTCAGTAACATAGGTAAAATATGCTACTAATACTTTCTCCTCCCTCATATTTTGAATTTCTTCTGGGAATCATAAATAGATGCTACTAATACTTTCTCCTCCCTAATATTTTGAATTTCTTCTGGGAATCATAAATAAATTTTTGTCTTATCTGGAACAAGAAAGAGAAACATCTAATGCCAGATCAAAAGAGACCAGTAAACGACTTTAATTTTGGGAGTCTAGTGGCAGGCCGGATGTTGAAATATAGGAAGTTGGATTAAAACAAAAATGAAGAATAAAGAAAGTGAAACTGTCAGGATGTAATGACTAGTGATTTAAATGATGACAAGGGTATCTTAACATGATGGACGTAGAAGAGAACTGATAACGATCAAGAGCAGATAGAAAATAGAGAATACCCAATAAAAAGATCAATATCTACAAAAATATAGTATGTTCAGAATCGGTTCCAGATCCCTTAGGTAGGAAATGCTTAGGGTTGCATAACTCAAACCAAGGGAGTTGCAACAGAAACATTATCCACAAGCGGCATCCTCTTATCAATTACTCATAATTTCCATTTTACTATTTCATGGTATATTGACAATGCAAGTATAGGTTATTGCACCCTCATCAGAAAGATTTAATAGCTTGTTCGTCGCTGCAGTTAGAGATGGTAATCTTTTCTTTTGTGAACCTGGTCATGTACTCTCTGACTGTTTCTTCTTGATGGTGTTTTTCATATCATGACTTCTAACACCAACATGCCCAATTTTACTCACAATTTCCTTTTAACTCATAAACTCTTTTTCATAAACAATTAAATCATAAATATTATCGACATCCCAAATCCCAACTTCAATATTTCATGTCATTATTCCCCACCCAGCAAGTATAAATTAGACAGACTTATGAGACTTTTTATGGGAACGGAAAGCAGAAAAAAGAGAAATGGACTTGGTTAAAATTGTCAGAAATACCAGCATCGAAAGAAAAAGACGGACTAAGTATCAACAACTTGGGGTTACAACACAAGAGTTTATTATTCAAGTACTGAAGGTTCAACAATGATCTAGAATGTGCAAGGTGGTTGTCAAGATGAATTATTGTGTTGCAGATTAATGGTGCACTAATCCAGTCACAGGACCACAATGGATTACTCTCCATCGACAGCTATAGGCAGGCTCAGAATATGGTGAAAGTGAAGGAGCTGGAAAAAGAAAAACTAGATAATGGCAGTACAGTGAATAGTGAATACCCCTTTGAAAAAATTACTTTCAGATTTATATGTTAAGGAGACTACAATTGCAGAGTGCAGAGGTGAAATGGATGGATCATATTTAGAAGAAATCTCCAAGTTGTAGAAGTGTATAGATTGCCCCAAATTTTCGGAAATTTCTGTGAATGATAAGATCTTTCTTTGCACATAATTAAGGAGAGTGAAAAAGGAAACCATAAAAGTGAAGTCATTGGACACTGTTGTCAAAGGCACTCTTAAGCTCTGAAGCGAGGCTCAAAATGTGTTGAGTGCTTCGCTTTCCTTAATATGAACTTCAGTGTAGTTATATAGGTTCTAAGGCACACTTTTCCTTGCCAATGAGCCTCTTCTAAAGAGGCGACACTAAGCAATTAATATTTCACTGTCGTAAACTTTTTTCAATTTCTTTGTTCATATTTATGTCATTCATGCTTATAATTATTAGTTTTGTACTTAACATATATGTGTGTGTGTGTCTTTTCTCTCTTTTTGCGTTATTTTTAATGAAAGCCCCAACAGATCTTATAGCTTTTTGCTTTTGATAATACTAATTGGACATAGTTTAGAAGACTAAAGGAGCTATATTCTGAACCTGATTCACTGGTTAGATAAAGAACGCGACTTTACTGTTTAGTTACAACCTGCTAATAGATACAGCCTACAGGCTGGATTACTCGGTTATCAAAAAAAAAGAAGGATGACAGACGGCAGCTCTGGAATAGGTTCTCGAAATCTATTGCTCCCCTAAGTGGGTTGCTTAGATTAGCTAGTACATGTGGCATATCTTCAGCACTACAATCAGCAGAAGAGAGGTTTCATCATGGGTAGAAGAAGAAGCAGCAGAATTACTCCGCAGCCGCACTATCCCTCATTCTGAAGAGGATAACTCTACACAGTACTTGAAACCACCAGCTATTTCTATTGCAATCTAGATAAGCAAGGGAGAACAACTATGGAAGAATATTTAATATTCTAGTTCAGTCCTTGAAATTAAGATTCAAAAATCTCAGCACTATATATAATGTAGCCAAATTCCTGAATTCCTAAAATCAGTAGATGCTGCAATAACCACCTAGAAAATAGAACCCGAACTTTCAGAATCGTAACAACTTATGAACAAGTATAACTACCAATTCTAATAACGGCCATAGATGGTATCTAGCTGTAATGGAGAAACATCACTTACTTGAGCATCTCGGCGAAACTCATAGCTTCATCAATTCCAGGAATTGCATTTGCCAAATCAGACAGAAAATCATCCATTCCCTCTGATCCAAGTGTCTCGTCATTCTCCACAGTTGGATCAACTTCCTAAAGAACATAATTTCAGTCATAAAATCCTGACCAAGATTGGCGTTTTAAATTCAGAAAGCTAAAAGAATCGACAATCATAGAGTAGAAACATCCTTTTGGATACAGTACACTAAGACCTGCAACAACTAGGTTTCGTCCCCAAACTAGTTGATTCAAAAGAATGATTTCTCAATAACCATTTAACACCATTCTACCCTTTCCATTCCAATACTCAACAATTTGTTTTTCAGGACAAATTAGTGGTTCTTTAAAACTAGGAGTTGTCTAAATCTCACAGTTATATACTCAACTCTTTGACACACTATTATAGACAAGCATATAGACAGACATAAAAGTTGAATTGAAAGTCATAGAGTCATAATTCAACAACAATAACAACATACTCAGTGTAGTGTAGCTCGACTATCTACTAACTTTCTCGACTTCCTCCTATCTAGGTCATATATATTTTGATAAATTTTTCCCCAATATCAACGAAGAAATTAGAGAGAAAGTACCATTGCATACAAATTGTTGAATCCATTGACAAGTGTAGGTGCCTTTGTAAAGCGTTGTTGAAAGGCGTCACTGAGATTATGAGCAGGGTCAGTAGAAATGATAAGAACTGAAGATCTGACCTGAGAAAGAAGGATACCCAATGTAGAACTGCAGGTTGTTTTTCCAACACCACCTTTTCCACCAACAAATACCCATTTTAGGGTATCTTGTTCCAACACATTCTTTACTGTTCCTTGAGGTAAATCTTCATTGCTTGAAGCCATTGATTGATAAGTGTTTACTTACTCCTTAATTATTCTCCCCCTCAAGAGATGAATTGGGAGAGGGGAAAGTTGAAACTGAGAATAAGTTGATCCTTTGTTGGGAAACAGATCCGAATCCAATTGAGGAAGATGATCATGGTTCAATTTGGTCATTGATCAATCTAGCACTCATTTCTTTCGATTTCTACCTATTTTTATTTATTACGAAACTTGTTTAACATGTAAATTATTATTTTTCAGAATTTTTTATTTATTTATTTTTTTAAGAAAGGAATTTGGGTGTGATCTGTTCTTTAGAAATAATTTTTTTTTTTATATATAAAGTAGATTGTATTTAATTAAAGTTTTTTGGGGTTATCAAATTTGTAGGTATCATACTAGCACATCTTCTGTTATTAGAATTGTTGGAGAACTTTTGATGCGAAAGAACAAAAGGAAAATACTTCTTTTTTTTTGGTCATAATTATTTATTTAATATTTTATATTTTTAACTTTAATATTTTTAATTAAAAATTAAAAAAATCAGTCAATTTTAAAATAAAAAAAGATACTATAGATTTTTTAAATTTCTAATCAAATTTTCTGATCATTTAGGATTAGTGCATTTACCGGTTCATTTCTATTCTCTTTGTCCAATAATATTTTATTTATTATTGACTTTAATTACATTTTAAGAAATTACAAATAAAATGAATAATAAATATAATATCTTTAAAAGATTTAAATCTTAATACGGGCAAGGCATATCTCGTTGAATCAGTCTTTTTCGCCACATCGCGTATAAGGAGAATCGAACCCCCTTTGCTGCTGTAATATTCTTTCTTATGTAAAAAAATAAAGAGAAAACAATGACATTATTAAACGTATGTACCATTTTAATATGTGGAATTATGTAATGGTTATAAATAATCTTCGTCATACTTTTCGTTCATCAATGCCCTATCGTTCAAAAAGCAATGCACATCCCTCACTATAACGAAATGTACATTTACCCCTCACTATAACGAAATAATCTTCGTCATACTTTTCGTTCATCAATGCCCTATCGTTCAAAAAGCAATGCACATCCCTCACTATAACGAAATGTACATTTACCCCTCACTATAACGAAAGGCTTATTTGATACACGTTTATATATATATATATATATAAGTATTAACGGAGCCACAATTTTCATTAAAAGGTGTCTGTTTGGGCTTGAACTCACAACCTCAAGAAATCTTTGCAACCCCTTAATCGCTAGAATAAACTTTCAATTTGTTTTTAGTAGTGTCAATACTTGTATATATATTTATTAAATCAAAATTTTAACTATTGCAATCCTACGAAAAAACCCTGATTTAACCAATTAATTAAAACCAAATTTTTAAAACCACCCATATCCATTTGACCCATTCTAAAACTTAAAAAAAAATCCAATTCCTCACACATAGCCTCACATAAACAAACCAAATAACTAAAAGAATTCCAATTTCTCCTTCATCTCGACAGACCAAGTTCATCATGATTTGTTGTTGTTTTTGTTAATTCTTTGTTGATTTGTAGTCCAAGTTCTTCTTTTCTTAATCAATTCTTGATCGATTCTACGACAAATAAGCGATTACGAAAAAAATATTACATTAACTATTTCAATTCAACTACACCTAAAATTCAAAATACAAAATTTTTCTACAAGTGATAATCTTAATCATACAACACAAGATCAGTGATAATGAGAATGAGCTTGTTTTGGGCAACAAAAAAGCATATTTACAAACAAAAAAAAAAGTGAACTTTTGTTTTACTTGAAAAATAAAGAGAATTAGGGGAAAGGATTAAGGGAGAATTAGGGGAAGCGATTAAGGGAAAGAGTGAGACTCAACCATAGTGAGTGAAAAGAGGTTTGAATTGAGGTTGAAAATGACTAGGTGCAAATTGCAATGTGCAGATGATATTGGCAGAAAGAATAATGAGGAAAAACGAATTTAAGTCATATTACAATAGGCATTAACACGAGTCGCATAAATCAAGTTTTACATTTGGAAGTAAATCAAATTCAATGTTAAGATAGATTCTGTAACTACAAGCCATGGATATGTGAGAAAAGGGGATTTTTTTTTGGTTTTTAGATATGTTATTTATGTGGGTACGGGGTATATCGAATGGGTTAAGTGGATATAGGTGAATTTTTAAAATTTGGGTCTAATTAATTGGTAAATCAGGTCTCTCCGTAGGATTGTGACACATGTATCAAAAAAAAAATTCTTACAGTGAGAGGTAAATGTGCACTATTTTTTGAACGATAAGGGTATTGATGACAAAAAATTATGACGAAGAAAATTTATATACCATTTATAATAATTTCGGTATATTTATTCCTTTTTCCATAAAAATAAATAAGTGTAGATCATCTCTACGCCTTCTATGATAGTAATTTTTATAAATATGGCAAAAGTATTCATTACTCCCCTGAACTTGAAGCTTTTTATTCAATGTACATCTAAATTTTATTTTGTTTTAATTACCCCCTGAACTTGCTTATTCATCCTACACGTACACATTTTCTGTCCACCTGGCATAGAAACTGAAATCAAACTCTACAAAGCGCGTAAGACAGCAATTTTTTTCCACATCATAAAGTTATAGCGGTAATATACGTAAAAATCTATTTTTTCTTTAATATTTGGGTTATTTTAAGAATTTTTCTCTCTCTATTCTTTGCCTATTTATTCTTCTTTATCTCTTCTCCCTTTTCAAATTTCAGATTTTTCTCATTTTTTTTGTTTTAATTGTTATTGCTAAATTCATGAACAATAACAGGAGACTTGTTTGTTTATGTGGGGCTCCTCCAATTTTAAAAATTTCAAGGACAAATGACAATCCCGGACGTAGATTTTTCGGTTGTTGACACTATGGGGTATGTATTGTTACTCCTTTTTTGCTTTTTATTTGACAAGTTCGTATTATGCAATTTCATTTTTTTAACTTTGATTTTATGAAATGCAATCCTCATTTCGAAATTCTTATAAGTTTTTCGATTGGTATGATCCTGAATTTCCGACCCAAGCGAATATTGTAATTTTGGATTTGTTGAAGAAAACCAACAAACAAGAAGAACAGCTCAAGTGCAAATGGATATTGAAACTGATTTTGGGTATTAGTATGATATGCAATGTGATATTGTTCTTTTATTTAGTGTGTCGTTGAAGTTTTTTTTAATGTAATTGTTATTAAGGAAAAATCATTTGGTTCTAGGGTACTCATTTTGTGGATTAGTTTGGTTTGGTGTTCTATTAATGTATGTTTTTGCTGATCAATCTACAATTACATGTAATAGGTACTATGATACCATGAAATAATAACATGAAGGCAACAAACATAACATAACTAGTGCTTTCTTGATCATAAAAAAGAAGCATCATAGTGTTTCATTGTTTCAACCAACAACCACAATAACTTAAGTTAACTAGCAAAACATAAAACAACCACTACTTTAAGGTTAGTTGAACAACCACACAAGCACCAAAACACTAAACAGTAACTACTTTAAGTTTGTTTGAACAATCACAGATTCATCAACACATAAAACACTATTTCAAGTTTGGTTGGACACCCACACAACCACACAACTAAGAAGTTTTCTTTGAGAGTGATTTTCCTTTGGCTTGTGACCTTGTTTGAATGCCATCAGCTTTTGATCTGGTTTAAATACGACGCATAACGCTTTCCACTTCAGTCCCTTGGTAGGTTTAAAACCAATATCACCTGTCACATGTGCAGAACTCACCACACTAGTATTAATCCTCCTTCTGCTAGATAATCATTGTTGTAATATCAACTACATAGTTATTTTAAGACTCACATTTAGAAGACAAATATAATTTTGACAGTTTATAAGACACTTACATTAATACACGTATATCCAGTATCAGCAACAAATACACCTTGTCCAACAACTTTAGGCCTCTTCTTGTAACCACTTCCTACACCTCTTCTTGTACCAGTCTTACTAGTGCTTGCTCTTTCATAATGACCTCTACCCCTCTTTTTTCCAGTGGTGGACTAATATGAGTGGAAAAAGAACACAACAAGACATTAAATTTAATAAGTAATCTAACATAATTTATAAAAGCAAATCAATATGAATGTACCTCTTGAGTGGGTGTTGGTGTAGACTTAGGTTTAGGATTTTTTGGATAATTTCTCTTGTTATGATTTGGTCCTTTGCAAAGTTAACATGTCATTACTGTCCCCATTCTTGGCAACTTTCCAGCTTTTCTCACTTCACCAATTTCTCTTCTTCTGTTCTTTGGTGGCCTACCAGGCATTTGTCTTGCCTCAGGTGGTTCAAACATTGGGTTTCTACTTTCAGGCCACATTTTCATGTTTAGGACTGATTGAATGAAATGAGAATATGTCTTCATATATGTGTCTTTTCTATACCAACTAGATATTACTTGTGATGCATCCATGTTCAAGTGGTTCATTGCTGCTATACCATGTGCACATGAGATACCTTTTAATTCCCATGATCTGCAACTACATTTTTGTTGTCCCAAGTTCACAGTATGCTTGTATACCCCTTCTAACACTTCAAATCCAACATCATCATTCCATTCAATGTTACACTGCATTGATCTTGTTACATTTGTATTAAATACCATCATTGCCATTGGAGATATTCCATCTGTCCATGTTTCAGCAAATGCTTTTGACTTACTCACTCTATTCATCACCTTAACTCTAATTTCTTCCAACATAGTTACAATGGTCTTGTTACTAGGTCCCAAGATCCAAGAATTGAAACTCTCTGCCATGTTGTTATCTATACTATCACACTTTGAAAATGTTTGAATAGAAGCTTTGCACCATGTCTCCTTGTTGTATTTGATAAGGGATTCAACAATACCTATTCCCAGATTGGACAAGGCATTTATATTGTACTTAAATTGTGCCTCAAATGTTGATCTAGCACAAGCCCAAAATTTCTTTCTTCTCTTTAAGCCTTTTAAGTTTTGTGACCAATTTGCTAATATGTGTCTAGCACACATTCTGTGCTCACATTCTGGAAATAGTTCATCTACAACAGCTATTAGTCCCTGTAGTTGCAAAGCAAAAAAAGCAAGTTAAATTTTAGTCAAATTAAATTAGCAATTACATTAAACATAAACAAAAGAAAGATATTCAATTACCTTTTGCATATCACTAATGATAGTTAGTTGGGAACCATTTCGTAGATGAAGATCAACTTTCAGAATGGTCATGAACCATTTCCATGTCAACTTGCTTTCAGTATCAATTACTGCCCATGCTATTGGATACATTTGGTTGTTTGCATCTTTAGCAACAGCTACCAAAATTTGACCCCTACAAATTCCCTTTAGAAAACACTCATCCAGCCCTATACATCTTCTGCATCCTTGTTGAAAACCCTTTTTCATAGCATCAAAACAAATATAAAAAAAAGTGGAATTGTTTCATCCCATTTCCTGATTCTGAATCTTTAAGCTTCACAATACAAGTGCTACCAGGATTTGTTTGGAGTAACATATCCTTGTAGTCTAGGATTCTGTTAAATTCTGCCACATGATCTCCCATAATTTCCTTTAAAATATTTTTTCTTGTTTCTAAACAAACTGCCTTGCCTACATGAACATTCAACTCTTTCCTCACCAATTCTTGTATCTCCCACCCTTTTACACTAGGTTGAGAAATAATCTTATCTTTCAGATACTTGCATAAGAACTTTGAATTATTACACAAAATATTATTGGTGGTCCTGGTACATTTGTGCCTTGGATTGTATATCTTGATAGTAAAGTTCTCACTCCTTCCTTGCTTGCATACAACAGCCATGGACAACCACTTTTACATTTCACTCTCACTTTAGTACTCTCATTCACATACTTATCTAACTCAACTCCTTTTTTTTAACATATTTTGTAACTGCCTCTCTAAATTGCTTTACACTTTCAAATATCGAACCACACTTCCATATTACAATATCACAAGAAGAATCATATATCACCTTATTACTCTTCTTTCTCCCCCTTAAACTCCCTCCTTCAAGTTCATCATCAGAAACAGGTTCTTCTTCATCACTTTGAAAACTATCACAGTCAGAACTGTCATAGTATGGCTCATTCTCTGTTAGCTTACCCTTGAAATTCTTTTTCCCTTTTCAATATCCTTATACCCTTCATCAAATCCAACTTCACCTAAAATAACCTGTTGGTTTTTCCTTCTTCTTTCTCCTCCTACTTTCTCTAAGTTTTCTCACATCTTCCTTAACAATTCTCAACTCCTCATGCACATCACTTCCATAGTCAATAGACTGGTCAGAATAGACAGAATCACTGTCTTCCTCTGCTTTTTCTTGGGTAATTGGCTTAACTTCTTGTTGAATAGAAGGTTCAGTTCCTTGTTGGATAGTTGGTTCAACTTCTTCTTCAGTATCAATCTAATCTATTGAAAAATAATCATTATCACTTTCTTGTTGGCATTCTTGTTCGACCCTTGCAATCCCATTATTTTCAAGTCTTTCAGTAGCTGCAAAGGAAGAAGAGGAACTTAACCCTAGATCTGATTTTTTTGGTTGTGCAGTTAGAGATTACCCATGTGAATTAAAAGACTCAACCATTTGACTTAAAGATTGACTAATATGACCTTCACTAGGACCCACATCATCTAGAATAGTGTTATCACACACATAAATAATGCAATGCTACAAATGTCCATGTCATTTTTCAATTCCACCAAATCACCCCCTAGAGATGGAGCTGTATATGTTTTTCTTAACTTACTAATCCCAAAAGACTTAGCATAATCTGCAAGTTCAGGAATTGATAAATGATCTTCATCCACATTCTCTACATATTCAGTCCTACCCCCAACATATCCTGGACCTACCTCACTCACCAAGATACCCCCAAATTTGAACCTTAAATTGAGGTACTTATTAGTCATAAATAATCAGTATATTGTACAATGCAAGCAACTAAATTGAAACATATATAATAACACCAAAACATAAGCAACAATTGGTACTTAGTATAGTAGATGTATTACTCATCAACATACAATAGGCATCCCACACAATATACTTAAACAAATTATAAAATACCCCACCATTTAACAATACCAGAAACCCTAATACTTAGAACCTTAATTTTACCATAAAGCCTAAATTTTTAAACTGATTATCAGAAACCTTAATGCTCATGCATGCATAAGGTAAAAAGCTTCATAATAATACATTCATTAAGTGAAAATTCTAGTTGAAAAGTATTAAACCCCTAATCGGAAATTATGGCGAAACGTTAAACGAAAAATAGGGCAAAATATGAATGAAAAAGTAAAGAAAACAGACAACAATACATCAAGCCTTCGCGAAATTGAGTGGATGATCACTTACTTGTAGACACAATTTCAGACAAGATCCTAAGAAGATCGACCAAACACTTCACGAAATCTAGCAACTCTTTACTCCAGAATTGCAACTGGCACAAATCTACTCGTTACTTTGTCGATTACACTTGTCAAATCTACTCGTTACTTTGTCGATTACACTTTCGTGAGAGGTTTAGAGAAAATCAAAGAGAGGTTTAGAGCAAAACTGAGAAGCTTCTTTCAGAAGTTTTAAGATGTGTGAATTTTGAAGGTCGGTATTATCTAGGTAACACAATATTTATCTAGGTGGCAAAATATTTATCTAGGTGTCGTGCGCGTGTAGACACGATCATATTGAGTGGACAGAAAAGGTGTACGTGTAGGATGAATAAGCAAGTTTGGGGGATAATTGAAACAAAATAAAGTTTAGGTGTTTTGCCTATAAATATACAATGACTCACGAATATCCTTGAATTGAAATGATGAGGTAACTAACACTTTATTTGGATCATTGTTACTCATTGTTTCATAATGTATTGTATTGTATTATACTCTATTGAATGGTAGATACAATGTTTGGCTAGACTGTATTGTTTGTTGTTGTTTAATAGCATTTTAATTATTTATTTTGATCGTATCTATTGTAATTTATAAATTTACTAAAAAATCCTAATTATTCTAGGATAGAAGGTTTGACTAGATTTAAAGAATTAAGATAAAGAGTAAAATAGTATTTTGAAATATTATGTAAATATATAATTGAAAAAAGAAATTAAGTAAAAATGGGAACATACCAAATTGGTTGTTCCATAAAATAGGTGTTTTCATTATTACATAACAACGAAATTTAACGATATAATACAATACATTTTAAGTAACAATTAAAACAAACATTGTAGGTATAATAACGATATAATGCAATACAATAGGTAACAACGATCCAAACATAATGTAATGGTCATCTCAATAAGACCTTATCAAATAATTAGAGATCATTTGGTAGAGTAAATAAAAATAATATTAAGTAGAGTATAAATAATGCTAGTATTAATAATATTTATATTAATTATACATAATTTACTTTTTATATATTATTTAATTTAATATATTAAAAATAACATATATTATAAAAAATATTCACCATAATTATGATAAAAAATGTAAAAAAGTTTTTTGAGAGATTATTGTATCTTTAAAATGCCAGTGCATGCATCAAATTTGATAAACACGTGTAGGTGTTTGGACTCAGAATTTGGAGAACTAATCTTTTTCTCCCCTTTTTTTTTTTTACATATAAGTTGTTTTAGTTAAAAAAATTCATTCAATTTCTAGAATTGAGACTACTATAATATATTTTACTTGTCCATTTTTAAATATATATATATATATATATATATATATATATATATATATATTAAGGAAATAATTAATAAAATAGTAAACTTATCATTTTACTTCTGTTAATTATGAAATAAATAAAAAAAATTACATTTTTTAAAGTGATTAATCATTTAATTGTAAATATAATAGATAAAAAAATTATTCTTTCTTTACTTATCAAAATAGACAAATAATTAAAAAATAATTATAAAAAAAATTAATGATAAAAATAATTATAATAACATAGTCAGTATAGTATCATAAAATAAGGTTTTGGAAGGATAGGTATACACAAGTTTTACGCTTACTCAGAGACAACTTTATTATGCATTGTAAAATAAGACACTTGCCTTAATCCCAGAAATTCGTGATGTCCCCTTTTTTTTTTAGCAATACTATAATTATTATAGATTTTTTTCAAAAAATAGGGAAAAACTAAAAAAACGTACTTTCCGTTTCAATCTTTTGAAAAATTATTATATATTAGAAAGGTGACTTTTTCATATAAAAAAGAAAGAAGTCAATTATGCATTTCTAAATAATTTTGCATCATAAAAAAAGTTTAAAAAAAACATTTTCGATTCAACTCAAAAAAGAACAATTAAGAATATATAAAAGTGAAAACATAATAAACTATTTTAAATAGTAACTACAAGTAGTACGATAATTAAAGTAAGAATAACAAATAGTAGCAAAATTTCTTTTAAAAAAAATTAGAAAACTAGTACTACGAAATCAAAATACAAGCAAACAAATAGTGACAAAAATTAAAAAAATAAAATAAAATTAGAAAGCTAGTAATACGATAATGAAAATACAGAAAACAACAAATAATAGCAAAAATTGAAAAAAAAGGAAGATAGAACATTAGTAATACAATAATTAAAGTAAAAGAAACATTTTTTTATATATAAAGAAAAAAAACAAAGATAAAAACTAGTAAGACGATATCAAAGTACAAGAAATAACAAATAGTAACAAAAATTGAAGGAAAAAAAATTAGCAATACGATAATCAAAGCACAAAAAATAATAAATAATAGCAAAAATTTAAAAAACGAAATATAGAAAATGATTAAATACGATAACAAAAATATAAAAATACAACAGATAGTAACAAAAATAGAAAAAATTAAAGACTCTAATGAAAATGTGATATATATGAGTTAGTTAGTTAAACCAACTATGCGCGGGAAAAAAACAACCCAAACTGCCAAGACTATAAATACATTTCTTCTTCGTCGTCGTCTTCCTCACGAACCAAACTCCATTTCTTTTTTTCTCTGAAATTCTGATTCTCTGCTCCAAGAAAAGATGAAGAAAAACCAAAATCCCTATAACCCATACCTTCCCAAAGAAAATGGTTCTACAAGTTTTGAAAATGGTTCTACAAGTTTTCCAGCCTCTATTGATCCTCCTTCAAATGCACCAGACCCTGTTCCTTCTTTCGCAAGTCTCCCACTTCAATTCGATTCTAATCGATTGAGTCTATCGATGCGTTTCGCTCGTCTATCTACTTCAGAAAACCAACAAGTACGCCAGCCAATAATCACTGATCCACATAATCAAGATCAGTATCTTCTCACCTCTGACATTGGCTCTTTTTCTCATGGATCTGGCGCTGTTTTCAAAGCTCTATATACCGAACACAGACCAGATTCTGAAATAACTGTGCATTCTAGATGGGTCACTTTGAAGATCATCGATATGAATGATAATGAAAGTGAAAGTCGTGATCTCTGGCGTCAAGGTAAAACAGGTCTTATGGATACTCCTTATGGAAAAATAATTGGATCTAGGAAAATCTTCAGTGTTGTAACCAACATTTTCAGTGATAATGATGAGTTGTTATGTGTTGTTTTGCCGTATATGTCTGAGGGATCTCTTCGATATATTCTATCTACTCGCCCTCAGAAAAAATTGTCAGAGGAATTCATTTTTGTTGTTCTTAAACAAGTGCTTATTGGTCTAAGAGATGAAATTCATGTTGAGTTTAATCCAAAGGTTCATAAAACTTTGAATGCTGGAGATATCTTTGTTCATTTCGACGATGCTACTCAAGAAATATCGATCAAGTTAGCATATGAAGTATCTGCTTATGATTCCGAAACCCAAAATCAAGGCAATAATCGATACGCTCCGTTTATGAATCCGAAAAATATTTTTAGATGGGGTGCTGCACCAGAGGTGTATGAAAGAGAAAATGAAGGTAGGAGTGGACCAAAATCTGATATTTGGTTATTTGGAATAACAGCACTGGAATTAGTGTATGGAGATTTGCCTGTTCGGAATCGTGTAGACTTCAATTATATAGTCGATGAGATAAGGAAGAAGAAGAAACTGCCCAGCTCACTTAAAAAGATGATGATCAAGAGGGATGGGAGATTCAAGGAAGTGATGAGGAATGTGGTTAATCGAAAGAAAAGGGTGTTTTCGGAGGAGTTTGAGGAGATTGTTCTTGCTTGTCTTAGAGAAAATCCAGTGAACAGACCAAGTGCTGATCAGCTTTTGAATGCTCCATTCTTTAGTGATTCTAATGACAGGTTTAAGCAATATGTGTTGAATGGTAGAAATTGAACAACTTTTCGAGCATGATGGTACTAGTAAGAGTAAAAATTTAGATATATTCAGCAGATTCTTGGATTAACATTGATGTATAGTGCATGAAATCCTCTGTTTCTCTGAGTTTGTGGATTGTATACATGAAATGGAACTTCTGCTGGATTTCTTATTTTCTTCTGCTACTGATTTTTATGTGCAAATCTATGTCGAATACTTGTGGATTCGATTAGTCTATGAAATAATGGTACAGAAAGATATGAGATGTCTTCGAATCACCAGTCCTGATTCGATGGTTTAAATTCTAGAACCACGAGTCTTGATTCGTTCTACGATATACTCAGTAAGCTCTCATACATAAACATATAAATTTTTGTTGTTAGAAAAGACTTGAATCATTATAAGGATATAAACTTGCACAAGCTAAAACAGGAACATGAGTAAATTTGTATGCATAATTATTAGGTGAAAGTATCAAGAATCATTTTAGTGTTTCTGCTAATAGAAAAGATTACATACTCCACCACCTTGTGTTGATCCAACATAGGTACACATATGGTAATGGATATCAACACCTTTTTAAGAACTGTTCTGTTAGTTCCTTGCTGAAACTTTATTGACATACTACTGCTTCTTGTATTAAAATACATATGAGGCCTATTTTGATTCAACTAGTGAAAAATAGAGAAAGGTGGATGTGCTATGAAAAATGGGTATTATATGTCACGATATCCGAGACTACCTCTTAGTTGTAACACGGTGCTTAACGTCATGAGTGACCCAAGCTAACTCTTGAAATTGACATAGTCATGAGCAACTAAATATGAACAAGTAAAAGAATGAAAAAGACTGAGCGGAAGCATGATTATTGGATTATTGGTTTAATATATTTTTGGACAAAGTTTTGTATACAACAACTGTAATGTGAAAGGAATCTAAAATAGAATAGACTGAATACAACAACTCTAACTGAATTTCCATGAAGTCTCTACTAATTATTGATTATAGTTAGTGAGACATGAGTCCCACTTACCTTTTCAATACATGTGAATAGAATAACTTCAACTAACTAGGATCTTGATAGTAACAATCTGAATGTACATCATATGAAATATGTAGAAACAAGAGGTATGTGAATCAGCACGAACAATGTACTAAGTATGAGATATATAGATGATAAATTGTAAAGCTGGACTTGATGAATCTGTGACGCTAGATTGAATATGAAATTGAAATTCATGAATTGATGAAATGACCAAGTAGTAAAACATGCAATTGATAAATACTGAAATGAAATTAACTAATTAAATATAATGCCAAAGCAATAATCTGAAAAGCTAAACTGTGGGATATATTCTTAATCTATATAAACCATGTGAATAATAACATGGAGTCTGTTATTTTATTCTCATACCGAAAAAAGATTGTCCTACATGTCAAGGCAAGGACTATGAGTTTGACCTAAGGTGGATTTTCTAACTAATTTCTATATGAGACAAGAATCTATGGTGACACATTGTTCTGGGACTTGGGGATTTCTACTAAAGGTTCACGAACACTAAACGGAAAAACCTTCATTCCAAAATCTCGCTCGGTGCTAAGTAACTTCCAATGGAAATATATAAAATTATACCATATTCATAATCTTATTTTTTTTTAAAATGGTGAGAATCTAATAATACCAATTCAATTATAAAGATTCATAAATTATAAGAATATCTCCTTTGAAATATCATGACTTCATAACATATCAATTCATAAGAGATACTTAATCGGAAGCATCGAAATCATGAGATATTTTCATCTTTCCACTCCACCTTCTCCTCTCAAGCTCTAAGACAAAATTCAAAGGCAAATCAAAGCATAAGACTTCCAAGTAAGATTTTTTCAAATATTTTTAATGATTATTCTTCAACTAATGTTCTTTCAAATCTTTTTCAATATTCTTCTTCAAGGTAAATATTCTCTAAAGATTTTAATCTTTCCAATTCAAGTCACTTCTTAAAATCATGAATCGTTAATAGTATTATTAGCCCTTGGCCATAACATTTTCAAGAAACTAATTCTAGAACCTCAAGAAATGATTTCTTCATTGTTCTTGTTCAAATTAGGGTTCTTTTTTAAGATCCATGGAGCATGTAAGGTATGTAAGATTATTAAAGTGAGGAACTTTGTTCTTCCTCACAGCCTACTCCTACAATATATGTTTTTAAGATCAAAGCTGGGGTTTTTATCCTCAATTTTATGATTTTGAATTTTATTTATCTCCTATCATTGATTTTTAATTTTTATCATCAAAATTATGATATTTATGCCATTAATGATTATTGAATCATTATTCATGATTATTATACCACATGGACCCCTTTCTAACTAAAGTTATTTAAAAATCTTATCGTAGTATTTCATGGTTCATGACTTCTTTAAAATCTTGACCATACTTTATTTATGAGATTAATGCATATGAAATACTACAATAAGGTTTTCAAATAAAATTTATTAGAAAGGGGTTCATGCGGTATAATAATCATGAATCATAAATCAATAATCAATAGTCACATAAATATCATAATTTTGATGATAAAAATCAAGAACCAATAATTGGAGATAAAGGAAATACAAAATCATAGAATCTTGGGTAAAACCCCTAGCTTTGATCTTAAAAATATATATTGAAGGAGTAGCGGCTAAGGAAGAAAAAAATTTCTCACTTTAATAACCTTACATCCCTTAAACGCTCCATGAATTTTGAAGAAGAACCCTAATTAGAAGAACGATAATGGAATATCCTTTCTCGAGATTGTTGGATTAGTCTCTTGAAAATTCTATGCTTAAGGGTTAAGAATTTTATTAATCATTCGTCATCATACGAAGGAATTTGAAAGGGAAAGATTAAATTCTTTGAAGAGAAATTTACCTTAAAGAAGGATCTTGAAAAATATTGGAAAGAACATTATTCGAAGAAGAATTTTACTTGAAAGTCTTATGCTATGATTTTTTTTTTAGAATTTTGTCTAAGGGTTTGAGAGAGGAGGAGGAGTTAAAAGAAGGAAATATAAATGTTTAAGACTTCATTGAAGTTGATATATTTGTATTCTTTCAATTGTATTCATTAATATACTTGATATAGTTATGTTTGATATAAGATATAAATCAGTACTTGATACTACGAGTACAATGTGTTCATCCTCTTTGTCAAATGTATTGTATGTCAATTATATTCAATCAAATATTGGTGAGACTTGTATTCTATATCAATAGTATTCGGACAAACTATATTAGTATTTTGTATCAATTGTATTCAAAATACAACAAATACAACATATATTCATCATCTCTTCTCTCTCAAAACTATCTTGCCCCTCTCCCCCCTCTCTCAATCTCACTCGTCACTCTCCTCCTCTCTCTCTCTCAATCTCGATTGTCTCTATCCCCCTAACATGTAGCTAAATACAATAGTTTTTATATCATTATATTCACTAACATACAAATCAATTGTATCATTTGTATATGTGATACAACATGTATTCAACTTCTCTCTTCCCGATTTTGTTCGCCTTTCTCTTCCATCTCCTAGTCTTGCTAACTTCTCTCCTCCCAAACGTAAACTATAGCTATAGATCTCTAATTAAGCCTAAACTATAATCATTTAAAGTTCCTCATAATTTAATTCATATTTGTTTGATTTAAATAACTAAACAAGTATCCTATATTTATTATAATCCTTATGAATTTAGATCTAATTAATTTTAAATGACGATATTCCACCAGAGTCAACCAGTTTGTAAGTATTTGCAATCTTGGATATATAGTCTTCACCAATCTCCAAATATCCACTTGAATTTTGAAAACTAACCCGTGATTGGACAACTTTTCCCCATTTTACATTTTGGTTCCTTCGATGCATTTATGTACTCAAATCTCCAAATTTCATGCATGTATGTATCAATGTTTAAAGACACGACCGTAACAATATTAATTCCATTATATTTATACGATTTATGTAATGTTTTTATGATAAATTCATAAATGATAAAAACTAGGGGTATCAAAAGTGAACCCAAACATAGATAATCCGTCTAATCCGTCCAGAATTTTAAGGACTGGACTCAAGATAATTTAAATCGGATTCAATTTCAACGCATTCAAGCATAACCCATTTGAAGAGAATCCTTAATTGAGCCAAATTCAATCTCCAATTTCAACTCGTTTAAAAACTTTTTATTAAAATATGTTTTTATATTTAAGGTATAAATTATTATCTATATAGCATCTTTTATGATTTATCCATTCATTTGTTACTATTTTAAAAAAATAAGTTCGAGCTAAAATTCATATTATGATTATAAAAGTTAAATATCAATATGTTAAATTAGTGAGATTAATCAGATCAAATTGGGCGGGTCAAGACCCAACCCGTTTTAAGCTCATTCGAGCCTAAAGTAAACTTGGGCGGTTCAAGACCCAACCCGACTTCTGTCTCAACCGATTTTAATATTTTCAATTTCAGCCCAACTCACCCATTTGACACCCCTAATAAACACTAATAATTTTGAATCGGACGAAGCATACATATATGAATAATTATATAATTAATATACATCAATTAAATATTTCACCAATTTTTTTATCAAAAAATGAATTAATATTTCTGTGTACATATCCACCACAAAATTGATAATGATCTAATATTCATTTTTAAAAACGCATATGATAATTGAATTTCTAAAAAACAATTTTTTTAAAACATTGCTCTTATTTTACAACTTCTGGATGTGTATAAGGATGTAACTGTCTTTTAAATAGAAGGAAAAAACTTTAAAAAACATGAAATGTTTTAAAATCATGGGCGTCGATATTTAGATTAGGCGTTATGACATATTAAAAAAAAATTAATCAAATAGATAAAGATATTATAAGAATTATATAATTGAAGTCATTGATATATGGGAAAATTATATATAATACCAAACTAATAACCTAAATTAAATGGAATAGCTAGGGTTTGATTTAATTGTGCTCCATAGCAAACATTAGCTAAAATTTGCCAGCGTCTCTCTCCCAAAAATCTCGCTCGCCACTCTCCATTCTCGCTCGCCTCTCTCGCTTTATACACAAAAGTGTATAATTCTGTTTTTGTTTTGTATAAAGCGAGAGGAAATTGTATATACACATGCAAAAATGTATATCTTCGTGTTATACACTTAATTATACAATTTACAAACATTTTACTTCAAATATTGCAGAGAAAAAGGCCAACGAATTATACAATTGCGAATTATACAATTGCAGTGAAATACAATTTTCTCTAGCTTTATACAACAGAAGTGTATATATTGTGTTTCTGTTTTTGTATAAATACTTAGAAATATTATAATAAATATACTATAAGTTTCATAAAAATTGAAATAAGAAAATACAAATTAGGATCGATGAATGATGATCATATTCAACTGTTATTATTATTATTATTATTATTATTATTATTATAAGGCTTAAGTCATCTACAGCCACTTAAAGTTGTCCACATATTTCATTTAGACACCTTATCTTAGACTTGTTTCAATTGAACACCTTTTTTAGTTAAAAAAAATACCTATCGAACATATTTTGACAATCAACTAAAAATAAAAATGGTGTGTCATACACTCGTGGTTGACATGACATGGTAGCTAATAAAAAAGAGACATCTGACATTGGGCCCAAAAAAACACAATTAAATAAATAAAAACTATTTTTTGAGGAAAAAAAATTAAAAAAGAGCAACCTTCCCTTTTCTTCTTCTTCTTCTTCCCAGAACCACTCCCACCCAACCCCAACTTTAAATTCCACATTTTTTTACCAAAAGACACAAAATCGAATCACGTTTCGAATAACCATTTTCACTTTGACGTTTTTCCTTTTAATTTGAAATTATATATTTTTTTTTCGATAAACCCACCTACCCCTCTCATTAAATCTAATTCAATATTGGAAATGATATTTCTTCCAATCACACTTTTTCTTAATCATTAATTAAGATTTTTTAAAATTGAAAAATAATAATAACAAGTTTTTGTCCAAAAAAAATCTATTCATATCTTTTTTCATCATAATTAATAGGACTTCGTCAAGATATTTGAAACTTAAATCAACATAAGAAAGAAAAAGGAAAAGCAGAAGAAGAACGATAGAGGGTGAGAGAAAGAGAGAGGCGGAGGTGGTGGTGTGTAGTATAGTGTGCGTATGTAAAAAGATTATGAAAAATGGTGGAAGAATAGTCACAACAATATTGGGGAAGAAGATGTATGTTTCTTCTCTTTTTTTGTTATTTTTTTTAAAAAAATTAAATTAGGTGTAAAAGTTAATGAAAAAAAAGAAAATATATTATTTTTCGTAACTTCACGCGCTCAAAGAAAGTGAACTACACATTTTTTGCCATGTCAGCATTTTGTGTTTAATGGAAATGATTTTTGAACAAATAAGGTGTTCAATCGGCATATGGATGAGTTAAGGTGTCTAAGTGAATTTTTCGGATAACTTTAAGTGGTTGCACATGACTTAAGCCTTATTATAAAATACATCATACTAAAATAGCAAAAGACAGAAATCACATACTTTTTGTTATCTTTTGTATTCAAATTAGCAAATCAGAAGAAATCAACACTTTTAAGGTAAAATTACCATTTGTCCCTTATAAGTTTATAATTACAAAAATATCTCAAACTGATACAATAATATAATCGATGATACATTAATCTAATGTGCGAGATGCATTACATTTGTTGACACCCAATTTCGACCCTCCCCGGTATAAATTAGTTTTCGAGCTTCTTAAATTTCTAAACAATTTAAAATAATTAGTTTTATAAATTTTGAGAAATAAAAAGAAATAATATATGAACTTTATGTTATTTTGAATACTTTTGCCTTTTTCTTCTTATAATTTTTAGATAGCCTATATATTTTACATGATTATGTATATAGTTGGTATATTTTACGATTATTTCTCAAAATATTTTAAATTTTAGTACGTATTCTATTTAAATAATTTAGTTTAAATTATGGTTATATTTTGAATCACTATTTTTCAATTTAAATAATTATATTACTAAATAAGAAGCTCATTAATTAATTAATACAAATTCGTTTTATTTAAGGTTTAGCCAAATTTATCATCTTAACTCTATTTGGCTATTTATTAAATTAACACATTCTCTTTAAATTAATTTTCAGCCCACTCTCTTCTATTCCCTTAAGCAGCCCACTTTAATTCCCTTTCCGGCCCATCCTGAAACTCCATAATCCAGGCCCATTTTTCTTTATTTCCTCTCTTCCCAACCCAATTCCCTTTTTCCCCTTTCCCTTCAACCCAATTTCCTTCTCATTCCCAGCCCACTCCAATTCCTATATTCCCAGGCCCTTTTTTTTAAAAAAAAAAAAAAAACCTCA
Source organism: Solanum chmielewskii (assembly GCA_027704785.1). Taxonomy (NCBI): domain Eukaryota; kingdom Viridiplantae; phylum Streptophyta; class Magnoliopsida; order Solanales; family Solanaceae; genus Solanum; species Solanum chmielewskii. The sequence continues at coordinate 5,491,287 of JAKWIX010000327.1, forward strand.
GCAGCCCACTTCAATCCTTTCCCTTTAATTCCCAGGCCCAATTCCTTTCCCCTTTAATTTCCAACCAGCCCCAATTCTTTTTTGCAGCCCATTCCTCCTACCCGGCCCACCAAATTTAACCCAATCCAAACCCGATTCTCCCTCTTCCTCTCTGCGTTCAACAGCCGCGCAGAAGTTCAAAAAAAAAGAAAAGAGGGGCGCCTTCCTCTCTGTTCTTCCCTCCCTCGCGCGTGAATCGTCGCCTCTCTCATCAACTCCACTACGTTTCGTACGTTTTTCAGAGAGGGCAGAGATTGGTACAAGAGAGCAGCGAGGTGTCGAAATCTCCTCTCCCCTCTCGTCCTTTCCCTCAAATCGGACCGCTATTCTCTTCATTCCGTTGAAATAGTACAAATTTGTACCATTCCGTTTCAACCTTATCCGGTTAGGTTTTTTTGGATTTCAAATTGGGACGTGAAATCGCGAATTTGCCCCAAACTTTCTTCCGTTTTCCCCCGCTCTCCACCCTTGAGAAATGGCTATATATATTTCCATTTCCCCACTGTTCCGGGAGGTTTTTTTTTGGCTGAAATTTTATTGTTACAAGAACACAAAGATAGTCGAAATTTTTTGAAGAAAGTTAAGGCATAATTTTCGAGGGAGTTCATATAACAGAGATTGAAAGCAACCTACAAAGGTCAAATTCGAAGCTGAAGCTAAGGCCATTAACAATTGGAACTAGCTTCTATTCAATCTAAAGTCTAATCCCTTTCTCGTTCCATTCCTATTCCTTCATTGTCTCCGGAGCTCGTCGAAGTTACCAGGCCTCCATTGTGGTTGTGGAAGGTCGTTTCCTTTGCTGGCAAAGTCTCAGTCGCTGCACGGAGAAAGGTAATGCTTCCTTATATTTATGTATGACTTCAGTGTTGAATGCGATGTGATGTTCGTTGTTGTTTCCTTTGGTTGCGTTACTGTTTTGCTTACTCGTTTCAACTTATATAACTCTTCTTCGAAAGGTTGCTTGGTGTGATTGATTTGCTGTTGATTATGACGGATATGCTTCAGCTTTGTTTAAGTTTCATTTGAAGCTGTTTGTAGGCAGATTTTTTTATGTTTTTTTCGATCATATTGTGTTTCTAGTTTAATGTAAAGATATGCGAATGTCGTGATTTACTCCTATGAGTTAATATGGTTCAATGATTGTGTCTTGTATCCATTGTTGCGTTGGTTTGGACCATGGAATAGTCGTGATCAAGTATGTTATTCTCTGTTTATTTTTGCTTTCTCTTCTCTCCCCGAAAACCTCTTGCGAATCTGTAATACGCTTTCTTTGCTATCAAGCAAATCGCATAGCCACTGTTTTGGCCTTAGTTTCATGGTGTTGTTTCGATAGCTGTTATTTAGGTTGTATGTTCAAGTGTAATGTACTTAAGCTTCTGGTTGAAATTTTAGCTAGCCATTTACGTTAGCTTTTGTTTTTTTATCAGTTCTTATGGCCTTAGAGAAGAAACTAAAATGTTTTGGTTATTCGTTTGGGTGTTGCTGCATATGTCTCTTGCTGCTACTTGAGTATGGGGAGAGTTTGGGGATTTGATTGTGTTATATTCTTTGGGTACTGGATTGATTAATACTTAATAGTAATGTTTAGTTGATGACACAATTGCTTACCGTTTCCTTTTTTTTAAAAAAAAAAAAATCCTCACATGAAGTTCTTATTTTGCTATCTTGAAGAATTGTCCATTATGTCTATTTTATCATTCTTCTGGAAAGTATTGCATGTTTGAGGTCATCTTTGCCATGACAGTCCTGGTGTCCAAGCATATATACATGCCTTATTCAAGGATCTCTTTGTTGTGGTTTTGCAAGTGTTTGAATAACTCTTCACTTGTTCATATATGCTTTCTCTTGTTAATTCATTCATTCTATCCCATGTCTTTTTTTTCTTCTCTATCTAATGTTTTGCTTTGTTTTTTTTTTCTTGTGTGAAACTCCTCTCGAGTCCGTTTTGGGACTCCATTTTCCTCCTTGCATCCTTTGTTTGAGCCATGAAGGCTCAAAACATCCTCCTCGAGTCGTAGACCCCCTCAAAACTGGCATACAGGTTGAACACAAAAAATGAGCTGCTGGAAATTAATTTACAGGTCGGAAGAATCAGCAAATGTGTTGCTGGAAAATCAAATCTGCAGATTTGAGCAGCAGTATACATATTGTATACATTTGTTATACACTGATATACATATTGAAAGGCGTACAGGAAGCAAAAATCGAAATCTGGGTTGATAGCAGTCCGGATACACTGCTGAAAAGGAGCTTTGAACTTTCGAAAGTTGAAAAACAGGCTGATATACAACCTGTATAAACTGATATACAGATACGCTATACCACAAATAGGAGTAAAAAATATGAATTGCAGGTTAGCGTACAGGGACGTCAAAGTCAGATAAATCACGGGAATAGGCAATGAATACATGAATAGGATACAACCTGTATACAGTAGTATACATTTTTGGGCAGCGATATACATTTGTTAAACATGATAAAAAATGATACAGGTACAAATACGCAGAAACGATGCGGGAAATACAGGGTGAATAGCAAGAAATGCGTATTCAAACAAATGCAGAGCTCAAAAAGTCCAAAACTAGATTGAATATGCATCGTATACAACAGTATACATCGTTTGTACACTTTATGTCTCTTTTCAGGAATTGGACCAGGGCCCTTCAGCCCTTTTTATTAACAGGCCCAAAGGCCATTTGTTTCTGCAGGTTTTAAAGAGGGCCCAATTATAAGAAGGGAAAATTTCATATATGGCAAACTTATTTGATTAAATAACATTATATGGGTGTAGTTTACCTAATTACATTCTATGGGTATAGTTTAGTTATTTTAGGTATCTTTAATTTTGTATATAAGGTTTCTTTTGTTTTTTATTTATACAATTTTATTTTAAAAAGTGATTTGTAACTGAAGCGTTAAATATGCTAACAATAAATATAGATAATGTCATAATTTAAGGTAAACGTCCTTTTTTTAAGGTAAACATTCAAATTCAATTTTTTTTTCAAAAAAAATAAGAATTATACAGCAATTGAAACAAAAGATAAACTTGTTTTTGCTGTTTATGAAACAACAGTTCATCAATTTTTTTAATTTTTTTCTTTGTAATCGAATTCAGGTAAGTGTTCATTGGATGAAAATTCATGTTTATTATTGCAATAATTATACAATGTTCTATTGGATTTACAAATTTTGATTTATGTGCATTCATTATTGTGGTGTCATAATTTATTTATTTTTTAAAAAAACTGGTTTCAAAATATGATTATTTTAAGCAGAAATTTCGTACTATACAATTATATACTTTTTGTTGATGTAGTATTTGTATATTATAAAGAAGATCAGTGTAAACGAATACATGTAATCGTTGGTGATAATTATATATAGCCATAAAGTAAGTGTTTTGCTTTTGATACAATTATATACTTTTTTTTATGTAGTATTTGTATATTAAAAAGAATATCATTGTAAAATCAATTCAGTAAATTGATTGTATAATGTATACAAAAATAGTCAATTTTAAAAGAAGTCATGTACAAATTAATGTTTGTATATGTCTACAAACTTACCTTTTTTGTATATTAATATGTGTACATGAATATAGTCATTAAACATGGCAATATATACAACTGTCTAAATGACTTTGTATATACTCCAATAATATATAATCTTAATATATACTAACTTCAATAATTTGTATATAACTACTAAAATATAAAATTACAATTTTTGTATATGTATATAAACTTAATATATACTAACTTCAATAATTTGTATATAACTAATAAAATATACAAATTATAATCATATATGAAATTTTTTCATCTGTATAACTAAGTCCAATTACTTTGTGTATATATATACAAAAATAAAAATAATAATGAGCTTTTAATATACAATCTGCTACTACCACTATTAAGACTTAGTATATTATTCATTATACATAACATAAAGTATATATAAAGTAATCAAATCTACAGACACATATACAAATATATAACTAAAACATGTGTGTACTAAACATGCAATATACTATATACAATTATGTGAATACAAAATTTACTTAAACAATAATTTTTTGTATATTGCATCTAAGTAACAAAAAAAATTGTATCTAAATTTGTGTTTTAAGCCACTACCTCGATTATGATGTTCTTCAGATCCGTCAACTTCACATGCATTTTCCTCTGAATCAATGTTTACTGCTTTCCTCTTTCTTTCTCCTTGTACAATTTTAATGCCTCTAGCTTTAGCATTGTTAATAACTTCTTGAACTGCCGTAGGGTCATATTTTTTTCTTTGATCTCAATTCTTCCATTGTTTGTTCATGTTGAACTTGTTTTGATTTTACCATAGACCCTACATCAATCCCAAAATCTTGAGTTAAACCCATTGAAAACGATGGTAAATTGTCAACAAAATTGACATGCAATGGAATACCTCTGGTAATCCTCATAGATGAAGATGATTCATTCATTCTGTGACTAATTTGAGATCTAATAAGAACAAACAATCGATTATTTCATAAAAAAAATATGAAAAACTTAAGAAACACAATACATATACAATTGTTGAATAAGGAAAAAAAAGGAAAACGACTAAAATTTAGGAGTACCTACAAAAAATTGAATTCAACTTCGGGAGGGAGTAATTGAATTTTGGACAATTTGAAATTCAAATCGGATAGAAGTATTAATTGTAGGAGAAAAAGGTGGATTATGAATAGGAAAGATAATATTGTTTCGTGTAAAATTATATATAAAATTAAAAAAAAAGTTTCTATACTATTGGTTATATAATAGGTGGTGGACCCCATTAATTGTAGCAAAAAAAAAAACTATAATTATAGAAAGTAAATAAATTAAACTATACCCCTATTATATAATTACTTAGAAATATTTGTCATTCCATATAATTTTTCCTTATAAGAATTAGTTTAGGACAGGTGGGCCAAAACCCAAATGAATGAATTTGGGCAACCAAGCCCAAGTTCAAATATTTTTCTCTCTATTATTTAATTATTTGAATTATTTAATACTTTGGTAGAATTTTAATAATCTCCTAAAGGGTAGCCATTTTTCATTATTTTAAAGTTTACTATTTTTGTTTTATTTACTTTTATCACAATTTAGTTTTCATTAAATTAAGTCCCTCTAAATATTTCCCTTTAGAAGTAAAAAATGAAATAAAAATATTAAAATAAATTTTCTCTTTACTTAGTTAATTTTTTTTTTAAAAGTCATTTAGTCAAATCGCCGGTCAATTGCGAGTTAGCGGGCATCCCGAGGGCCTAACACCTTCTCGGGATGTACATTGAACTTCACCTTTTTTCAATTGATTTTATCTGTTTTGAACATTTTGAAAATTTTAGTTTTTTTTTGATTTTATCAAAATCAAGTAGCGACTCCGTAATTTGGAAAGTCGATTTTTCTTAAATAATAAGATTAATTGATTTTTCGAAACCTAGTCATCTTCACACCATTTTTTAAACCAATAGTATTTTTAAAATAAAACAACACTTTATACATGTTACACTAATCTGATGTATATTTTATACACAATACACTAATGTGATGTGTGAGATACATTAATTTGATGTGTTGATACATTAATCTGATGCGTGAAAATGAAAAATCTTGAAAATTTATAAAACTAATTGAGAACAATGGTATAATAAGAGAACCCAAAGATGAGATTTCTATTATTTTTCCAATATTATGTATCCAATCAAAATTTCTTTGCAAATGCTTTTGCGGAAGTTATATTTCCTTTCAAAAGATGAAAAAAACTATTTTTTTTTTGTGACCAAAAGAAGGGAACATATGCTATATCGAAGGAAACAAACAAAAACAGATTGTGATGAAAAGTTTGGGTTTGTAATTCGATATGAAAAAATATTGTTGGATGTGTCACCACGACCAACAGGGTGCTGTGCTACAAGACACAAATTAAAACTAATCATATTTTAATATAAATATCGAATATCAAATAGTAAAAGTAAAAGATAAAATGATAAAGAAAAAATAAACTCAATCTTGCTCGCCTTTATCCTCTATCCTCCCAACATTTAGCTAAATACAATAGTTTTTTTTATACAATTGTATTTACTAATATACAAATCAATTATATCATTTGTATTTATGATACAACATATATTCAACCCCTCTTCTCACAGATTCACAGATGTTGTTCGCCTCTCTCTTCTATCTCCTAGTCTTGCTAGCCTCTCTCCTCCCCAAACATGTAGCTATGGATCCTAATTAAGCAAATTATAGCTACACATCACTAATTAAGCCAAAACTATAATCATTTTTAAAGTCTCTCTTAATTTAATTCATTTTTATTTGATTTAAATAATTAATCCAATTCAATCCACAAGAAAAAATAAACTCTGAAAGGTACAAAGTTGAATTAGTCGATTCTTCCCCTCGTTCTTTTTATCTTGGACATTGAGATGTTCATGCAAAGCATAGGCTAGACAGGCGGTAGACTTCACACCAACCCAATCGTGAGAAATTCTTGCAACTACGGAAACTACAACAATCTCCGTGAACAGACGCTTTGTCAGTTCATTTTTTAGATAACTTCAATTCCATAATTCAGAAAAAAGGTGAAAAGGGCGGGTAAATCTAGTTCAATCGGTAAATCCATCTCAGGAGTAAGCTGCTCCGTTGTAGCCACTTCTGTACCTGAAGTCCAATAAGAATGTATCAACACTTATATTATTATATCCGTTTGAGAGATTTCTGTAATTATAAACTTTTAAGAAATATATTGTAATTTTACTTTAAAAATATGTAATTTCTTTAATTTACCAAAAAAAAAAGCCAAAGTAGAAAGGTTGGACCAACCCAAGCCCAAATTAAATCGAGCTCTTTTATACATACCGAACACCAAATAAAAAATTTAAAAAATATATATATAAAAAATCCAAAAATGAAAAAGTGAGGACCAACCAAGGCCTTATCACCAGAAATTGTTTCCCAATCATACCCTCTATCAATCATGAACATAAGACTACAATAAGAGGAAAGTTCAGACACAATCACTCTACATTTGTATTTTATATTTCACATACAATACTTAGCTCCTTCTTCATTTGTTTTTTCATATATTTTCTTGTTTATATGCCTTTTCCAAGAGCTCTGCAAAATTGACCAACTCTCCTTACAAGTGTTCTCCTCATCTGGTATGTTCTTGTCTTGTGGATATAAATTTTGAATTTTTATGTATTTACTTTTTGGTGTTCTCTTTTGTTAAGTGAAATTTATGTTTTTGTTGGGATAAAAATCATCAAATATGTGAAATTTGACTTTTTTCCCTGTCAAAAGGTTGGATCTTTATGTGCTCCCTGATCTGTCCCAATCAGTTTTAACTCTTAAAGAAATAATAAGGATAATGCACAACTAGCCACTCAACTTATACTCAAAATTTCAAAAAACACACTTGTACTATACTAGGTATTACCTTGAACTTATTGTATTAATAATTTTCTACCTTTTTTTGGCCTTTTTGGCCTATGTGACACTATTTTGTGGGCCAGCGCTGATTGACTTTTTTTTCAAGCTAATGCCACGTAGGCCGAAAAGGGGTAGAAAATCACTTATAAAATAAGTTCAGGATAATAGGACCTTAGTATAGTATAAATGTGTCTCTGAGATTTCGGACATAGGAGGAGATACTTATGCTTTTCCCAAATAATAAAGTGAAATTTTTGAATTTTATGGTATTGATTTTGACTAAACATAGAAAGAGATTATTTTTTGGGATAGACCAAAAAAAATGTAAAAGACTTAAATTGGTAAAGAGTGAGTAGTTTTAAGTAGACTACGTGAACTCTCACCTTGTTGAAATTACGGAGTCTTTACTTGATTAGTTGAAATTAGGAAATCTTCGTTGGTTGACTATTTGAACTCTCAACTTGTTGGTGAGGATTCGATTCGTGAGGCTTTGTAAGAAAAGTGAGTTACCTCATTAGCCTAAGGGCTTTGTAGTGTTTCATTTTCCCTCTTTCTCCTACAGTCAGTGTTCTTTACTTAATTCTGATCTCAATCATTGGTGTCATTTGAGTACTCACTCCCTTCCAAATTATGTCACATAGTTTGAATCGCCACGGGGTTTAAAAAGCTTTTGAAAGTTATGATCTGAAGCATGTCATACGTTTGTGTGGCTATATAACTTTTGAAACAAGTGCATTACGATTAGTTTTGTGGCTATCCACTTGTTATATCAATCTAGTGTTTTTTATGATTTTGTAGCATCTAAAATGAGCACCTTAGATGTCGCACGCGCTGAGCTTGCACTTGCAGTGTTGTATTTGAACAAAGCAGAAGCAAGAGACAAGATATGCAGGGCTATACAATATGGTGCAAAATTCCTGAGTGATGGACAGCCCGGGACTGCACAAAATGTTGATAAATCCACGAGTTTAGCAAGGAAATTGTTCCGTCTTTTCAAGGTCGGGAATGTGATGTTGAAATGCGTGACCATCTCTTGTATCTACTTAAATTATGTCTTTCAATACACCACCTCATGTACGACCTGATCCCAAGACCTTTGTCTGATCTGGTGGTACCATGTTGAAGTGTGTGGTTATCTTATCTAAAAGCTTAAAACTTAAAACCATTAGAGATAACACACTTTTATTTATTTAATTATGTCTTTCGACAATGGATTTTCATGATAAGAGAAATTCTTGTTTTAACAATAATATGGTGGTCTGTATTAGGGGTAGCAAAATTTCTATACCGAATTCGCATTTCAACGTTCATACATTACCTCTCATTTTATTATGCTGTGCTACAGTTTATCAATGATCTTCATGCTCTTATTAGCCCAAATGCTCCAGGAACCCCACTTCCACTCATCTTGTTGGGAAAGGTAAAGAATCTAACAATTTATCCTTTCGGTTTCTTGTTAGTTCTTGTGTTTCCGTGCTAACAAACGTCTTGATTTCAGTCTAAAAATGCATTACTATCAACTTACTTGTTTCTGGATCAATTTGTCTGGCTTGGAAGATCAGGCATTTACAAGGTATCGAATTACTTTGTATCATTAATCCTGAAATTTGTTATGAAGATAGCGGAGGTGAAATATCCTCACGCTCTTTCTTTTGTCTATATAGAACAAAGAACAAACGGAGTTAATTGGCAGAATCTCTTTCTTTAGTTGGATGGGATCCTCAATTTGTACCGCCTTGGTGGAGGTAATTAAGTTGTATAACATGTTATTTACCCTCATTGGTAAATTGGATTTATCGCTCCTAATATTTGGTTTTATGCCACTAATTTTGTTCATTGTTACTTAAACCAGATTGGAGAACTTGGAAGGCTTTCATCATCAATGAAAAAGTTAGAAAAGGAACTAAAGAATACTGATAAATATATGGTTTGGGAATTTCAACCATTTTTCGCTTGTTTACTATTGAAAATTCTGCTTGTAGATTGTTATCCATATATGGTTATTGCAGAATGAGCAATATCGAAGTAAGCTTCAAAAGTCGAATGAGAGATCTCTAGCCCTGATTAAGGCAGGCACAGATATAGTGGTTGCTGTTGGATTACTTCAATTGGCACCCAAGAAAGTCACCCCTCGTGTAACGGGAGCCTTTGGCTTCGTTAGCTCGCTGATTTCATGTTATCAGGTGTGTATTAGTACTTACTACAAGTTCTGCACTCGTCTTTTTCATCCATCACCTATGTTTTTTAAGTTAAGTAGAAATGAAAAGATAAAAAAGTTACAAAGGGGTGCACCCCAAGCTTCGGTTAAGTACATGACATGTGAGTTAGATGCACGTTCCATATCTGTTGCCAATTGGAATCGAGCTAGCTAGAAGCCCACGTCTCTGGTACTGAGTTGTTTAATTTTGCTCGTGCAGTTGCTTCCGTCATCGCCAAAGGACAAAGCGTCCTGATAAAGGTCTGATGCTGCTCAAGAACATTTCCCAATTCCCAGATCACCAGAATAAGTTGTTATAAGTTATTTTAGCAGTTTGTGCAACAAATTGTGGTGGAATTACACCTTGTTGTTTACTATATGTTTAAATTATGTGTTTTTAAGTCTCTTAGATCTTGTTATCAACGTTAAATAATGAAAGATTCTAAATTATATATACTAATAAGATAAAGAATCTGTATGCTATATCAGTGTAATTGTAAAAGCAGAGTGTTTTTTCTATATTTTGGATAACTTCGGTATTCGGTAATATCGTATTGAAAGCAGAGGTTTCATTTTATTTCGTAATATGTTATTAGTAGTAACCTTCAATTTATTTTCAAATGAATTAAGTTTATATCTCATACATAATAAACACATGTATTTAGTCGCATGTTAATTTTTACTCATCTATTTAAATTTTAGTTAGTTCACTTCATTAGTATTGAATATATCTGATTCTGTTATTATTTACATAGTTATATTAGTTTTGGAATATAATTAGTTTCTTCTAGCTATTCTTAGATTTAAATAATATAAAAATAATGTCGTCATAGTTTTGTTTCTTGAATATCTTATGATACGTACTGTATAAATTTTTTATTTATGCATATTATTGTCATAACTTATTTTATATATATCTTGTGTTACTAATTATTGCAATAAATAAAATGATACTTTAAAATTTAAAAATTAAATAAACACTTGATAATTGAATCTAATAAAGTCTGTAAGTTAAATTATTTCAACAACATGTACGTCATATGTCAATAAAATATTTTGCCAACTCTTAAAATTAGCAATACTGTTTTTGCAGATATATACAAATTAGAACTAATGTAATTATCAGGGATAATGCACAAATACTCCCTCAACCTATGTGCACTTATACTATACTAAGGTCCTATTACCCCCTGAACTTATTTTTTAAATAATTTTCTGCCCCTTTTCGACCTACGTGGCACTATCTTGTGGGTCCTATGATGGTTGATTTTTTTTTTCAAACTAGTGCCACGTAGGCTAAAAAGGGGTAGAAAACTACTTATAAAATAAGTTTAGGGGGTTAATGGGACCTTAGTATAATATAAGTGTGTCTCTGGATTTTTAGCATAGATTGAGGGGGTACTTGAGCATTATCCCTAATTATTATTACAAATGAAGCTTATCAAAATGTAGAAATATTTTGTTAGCTTATCATTGAAGTAGAGAAACAAAAAGTAGCCATATTTTTTTCTATTATGAAGTGTACTGTTCAATCTAATGTATAATCTTTATACACACAAAAATGGGCTAACTTGTAAATGTTAATATGATAAATTTGGAATATATTATGTAGATCATTTAGTCTATTTCTGTAGCAAATCAATATCTATTGACGGAATGAGGATATATGACATAGAATTAAATATTAATAATCTAGTTAGTCGAAAATTTTCTTTTTGTTTGTAATTGATTGGTGGAATTATTCAATTTTTCTTTTGAGTTGTGAGCATAGTCACAAGGGAGTAATATAATATATACGCAGTAAAATTCATATAAAAGTATGCATACCATCGATACTGAGATTAACTTTCAAAAGAAAACGCCGCTTATTTTAGTTTACATTCAAATCAAAGTAAATCAAGCCTAAGCAGTCACGACATCTTGTTGATATTGATTGAGGAGTTTGATGAAGTTTATCTGACTGAATCTATAACATACATTCTTCTAATGAAGAGGATAAACACATCCAAGAGATGATGAGTTTGATCAGAACTCGGTACTGATAGCATGTTACGAAATAAATATCAATGTTAAAATAACAAAAAAAATATTGTACTAAAATTAAGAAGAAAGTTAGACGAGAAAATAGAGTGTAATATTTTTCTTTTCACTCATTCTTGTCTTATCTCTTTGTTACAAGAAAAAAAATAATATATATATATATATATATATATATATATATATATATATATATATATTTTCCTATTATATAGAAGAGTGAAGTGGTAGGACGATTAAGGGTGAAAATGTAATTTCATTCTAATAAAAATACATTAAGAAAGATAGTAAATAATTCTAGAAACATCTTTGTATATATGAAGTGAATAATGATTAAGGATAAAATATAATTTCACGCTAACAAAAATATACCAAGAATGATAACAAGAAAATCAAATAGTTCTAGAAACATCTTTAGGTATTGTTATTACCATTAATTTATTTTGTTATTACTTCACTTTTTTTGTTAGTCATTGTAATATCTATTCGTTACTGTATTTTACTATTACTTTAGTTTAACTCTTAGTATTTTTTCTATTCACTATGCTTATAAAAAACGTCTACTTTAATATAAAAATACATTATGAATTAATTATTTTCATCTTTATTTTGACTCTAATGTACTTGAAAATAAATAAGTGTGATAAAATTAATAATATACATTACATTGAATTTCTATTATATAGAAGAGTGCAGTGGTATGACGACCAAGGGTAAAAATGCAATTTCATTATAACAAAAATGTATTAGAAAGATAGTAAATAATTCTAAAAACATCTTTCATATATATGAAGTGAATAATGATCAATGGTAAAAATGTAATTTCACGCTAACAAAAATCTATCAAGAATGATAACAAGAAAGTCATATAGTTCTAGAAACATCTTTAGTTATTGTTATTACTATTAATCTATTTTGTTATTACTTCACTTTTTTCTGTGAGTCATTCTAATATATATTCATTACTCTATTTTACTATTACTTTAATTCAATTCTTAATATTTTTTCTATTCATTAAGCTTATCAAAAATGCCTACTTTAATATAAAAATACATTATGAATTAATTGTTTTCACCTTTATTTTTAACTTTAATTAATATACTTGAAAATAATAAGTGTGATAAAATTAATAATATATATTAGATAGAAATAAAGAAAAGGTGTTAAAAATTATTTTACAAATAAAATGAATAACATGATATGTTTGTATTTAAGACGACAATGAATTAAAATATAATTTTATTTTAATAAAAATCTATTAATAAAAATAGCAAGAACAACGAATAATTCTAGAAATATCTTTCTATATATGAAGCGAATGATGATCAAAGGTTAAAATATAACTTCAAGCGAATAAAAATCTATCAAGAATAATAACAAGAAAACTAAATAGTTCTAGAGATATTTTTAGTAATTATGCTTATCATTAACTCATTTTGTTATTACTTCATTTTTTTAATGACTTATTGTGATATTTACTCATTACTCTATTTTACGATCACTTTAATTTAATTATTGATTTTTTTCTATTCATTATACTTACTACAAATGTCAGCTTTAATATAAAAAATCATTATTTAAAAAATATGATTAATTACATTTAATTTTATTTTTGCTCTAATTAATATACCTAAAAAGAAATAATTAAATGTAATAAATTAATAATATATATTAGAGTGAAATTAAAGAATAAATAAAATTAGTTGTGATATTAAAAAATAATATTTTAAAAAAGGTCACAAAGTAACTTTACAAATAAATGAATAGGATGTTACATTTGCATTTAAAGTAAACTAAAAATGTTTACTAGATTATAAAGAGCAGTTCTTCATTAAAATATGTAATCAAATTTTTACATTTATTTGATTTCATACATATCAACCTAAAATGAAGAGTTAATACCACAGATTGTCGCTCAACTATGTAGTCTTCCCTCAGAAAGTTACTCAACTTTCAATTTTAATTCAAAAGTCACTCAATTATGCACTTTTCTCTCAAAAAGTCAATTAACTTTGAATTTTAACTCAAAAGTCACTCAAATATTTACTCTTCTCTAAAAAAGTCACTCAATTTATTTATTTATTTTTAATTATAATTTGCTGATATTAATTATTTATATGACAAATCAAAATTTTTAAAAATAAAAAATACCATTTAATGACTCGTTCTACTTGATTCGACCCACTAAATATATAATATTGACCCATTTTATGACTATTTCTCCTCCTTCTTTGTGTTTTTTTCTTTCTAAAAGAGGAAGAAGAAACAATGTTTGTACAACATGCATTTCAAGGAATGGGTACTCTGTTCAGAAAAGGAGCAAGATCCATGAGTGATTTAATTGTAGCTCATGTAATTGAATCTGTAAATGTTCAAGAACTGAAATTGTTCATAAAACACATTAACAGGTCCAAAATCAGCTCAAATTCCCACATTTTGTTCGTTTTCCCGAAAAATTCATTCTTTTTCAAAACACCATTGTTGAAGAAAACACCTTGATTTGAAACTCAACAATGGCTATGGATGCAATTCTACCATTTTTGACTCGACCCGTAATCAAGTGAATGCAAGTGAAGAAAACATCTGGGGTCGCAAAAAATAGAGCAATTTCATTGACGAAGACGACAACAATACTGAGTCAATTCAATTGAGTCATCGGGTTTTACGCCAATGATCTTGACCTGGAAAATTCATTATCCGAGTTAATGGATCATGTTCCTATGAATTTAAGAAGATGGGCTTGTTATCCAATGTTATTTGATCGAATCAGAAGAAATTTCAAGCATATAATACTGGAGAAATTCCAATGTTAATGAATTTACTAAAAGAGGAAGAAGAAGCATCAATGGAGAACCAGAAAAAAACAGAGAAGAAAGATTCATAAAAAATGGGTCAATATTATATTTTTAGTGGGTCGGGTCAAACATAGCAGGTCATTAAATAATTTAGATGGTATTTTTCATTTTCAATATTGTAATTTGTTATATAGATAATTAATATAAACAAATTTTAATTAAAACATAATTAAATAAATTCAGTGATTTTACGAGAGAAGAGTGGATAGTTGAGTGACTTTTGAGTCAAAATTCAAAGTCAAGTGACTTTCTGAGAGTAATATGCATAATTGAGTGACTTTTGAGTTAAAATTGAAAGTTGAGTGACTTTCTGAGAGAAGAGTGCATAGTTGAGTGACCATCCGTGGTATTAACTCGAAGAATGAACTAACATAAGTTTGATTTAAATTTAAAGTTGACGGATCAAAATTTGATATTTTACTATTATATAAAAATATGAAGTTATGTTGTCATTTCATATACATTTCATTTTAAAATTTTAACAAATTCCATTTTTAAATTATTCAAAATATTTTTTCAAGTGACTAAATTTCCCGCATAAGTTATATGATTATTCTGGAAACTATAAATCATAAGATTTTTCTAGAACTAAGTCCATGACTCAAGTAAATAGACAACAACACATTCTTCATTTCATTCACTCCTCAATTCTCTCCCCTTTCATGTCATATAAAAATAAATTTGTCACCTTTTATTTGTAATTTGCATCCTAAATAATACATGTTTCGGTATAGATCTCTTATTAGGAAGATCAATAATGCATTTTTTTTTAACATTAAGAACTTTATTTTTAATTATTTTTCTACATGATGGTCCTACTTTGGTAAAACAATTAAAAGACAAAAGTAAAATTCACTATTTCTTAGTGTGAACACCTCATTTTTTAGACTTGTACATATAACAAATTTTGAACAAAATTCAATTGATCTACATTTTTCAAACATTCTTATGAATATGATAATGAACCAGTTAACATGGTAAATCCAATATCAATCACAATTGCAATTCTCAAAAGGCCTAATTCATAAGCAATGCATCCAGTGAGCAAGCTCTTCAAGAATAAAATTTTTAAAAAATTCAGAGCATGTTATGACCTTCCTTTTTGTTCTGTTTAGACTTTTAAATTTCTTGGCGTTGCTTTTGTTTTTGGATTGTAAAATTAATTTTTGAAATATCTAAATTATTTGATTTCTCTTTTTATGTATAATCCCAAAACATATATGTCATTATCTAATTTAGAAATATATTTATTTATTACTATTGTTTTATCATCAGCTAAAATCATTTTAGGCAAGTTATATAAATTATTATTTTAACTGCCTTATGTTAAATTACTGCAATATATATGATATTAACTTTTGTTAATATTTTTAAATCCTCATTATTGAGATAAAACATTCACCCATCAGGCATATAAATTAGTTTTAAAAAAAATTCTTTCCTTACAATACTAAATTGTTCTCCTAATTTTAATGAATATAAAGGCAAAATATAAAGTCATAATTTTTTTTTATCCTTTTGTCATTTTGTAAAGAATGAAATGATTCATTCTAATTTTTATCGAGTAGAAGATTGTTTTTGTTTGTTAAACACCTATAAAATAAATTTATAAGTGTACTCAAAATTAATCTACAGATGGATCAGTAATTTTTTTTTAATATATTGAGACTCATAATTTTAATCTATTTTCTTGAATAATTTTCAAATAAAATAGAAAAAGAATATCATTAAATTAATTATTTAATTCGAATATATATGTTTGGCATGATGTTAAAATAATCACGAAAACATCTCATATTTTATTATAATTACTTATCATGTTTATTTGAAAATGTCAAAAATGATTTTTATATTTGAATATTTGATAAAGAACTAAATTTTGATGTATCCTTAGATAGTAGAAACAATTTTTGGCCTTTATTAACTTTGTGCCCTCCTTGACCCTCTCTAAAGGAGTATAACTTAAAGTCTAGACTATTGGTTATAGTGCTCATAAGTAGCTTTTTTCACTATTCCTTGATTTTATCGAATACGTTGTCTTTCTTTCTCTCTCTTACACACATGTTCTCCATCATAAGTTATTAAATGTGGCTATGAATTTTTATTGGTTTAGTGCTTTCTATTTCAAAATGTTTAATCTCTTTTTTTCTTTTTGAAATAGAAAGCAACTCTTTGAAAATTACAAAGCAACGACATATTCTGGCCATGGACAACATTTTCAATATCCTAAGTGATTTATGTGTTCATGGTACAAACTTTGAAGTACCAGTACGGGTAGAAAAAGTGATGTGTTGTGTTAATCATGTAGCATAGGATAATGGATAGTGTAATGGGCCAATGACACATATGCTTGGGTTTGATTTTGCAAGTGTATTAAAGGAAGTAAAGGTAAGTGTGATATATATGATTGTATGTAGGGGTATAAAAAGAATATCAAAGATCGACCGAACAAATATAATGGAATCGTATCGAACCAATTTATTAAATAAATATTATCAATTTATTAAATAAATCTTTGATAAAATTGTGGATTATTGTTTAAGTGTATACCGTGTTAAACAAGTAGGATGACTTTTTCATTTTGTAAAAGAAAATAAAAAAAATTCCGAATCGAGCAATTTATATATATATATATATATATATATATATATATATTTTCTTTAACATTTTTCAAATATAAATACAACTTAGGTCCTAGATCTTTGATGACAATTCAGATTAAACACAAAAAATGACATCATAGTTTACGTGTGTGTGTATATATATATATATATATATATTTATTTATTTATTTATTTATTTATTTATTTGACATGTATATACTTGGACACCAAGAATATTATATGAACATCTAATTTACGTAATATAGTATATTGTGTATACATCTATCTTACAACACAATGTATAATGTGTCTATATTCATGTTATAACACAAAGTATTTGTGTGTACATGCATTTTACAATACAAAACATATTTACGTGGACATCCATTTTACAACAATTTAAGATTGTCTATACACTTAGAGGTGGATTCGGGATTTAAAGTCTCTGGATGCCAAGTAAACTCATTGATTGAATTAACTTTAGATTTGATCAAATTATTCGTCTTTTCGATATATGTGATAAATTTATCAATAAAATATGAATAATAAGATGAATATATATATATTACATATATGACAAATTTACACTCCACATCAGCTAAAAGCATGATGTTAACAAATTTGAAACTTTCAATAATATTACCAATATTATAAATATTCATCATTCATTTACAATTGTCCTCGACGATTTTTCATATTCTGAAAACGATCGATAATGACATCATTACTAACATTTATAAATATATCACGCTCTAAATTCAAAACACTAGATAATCATTTAAATATTGATCCTCAATGCTATTTCACATTTTATTTTATGTGATTCATTGATAAGAATGTTCTCTCGACAGTTGTCCTAGCAATATACAAAATCAAAGTCAACATTACAAGTAAATAAACACGTGAATAAGTTACCACAAGATTTGCTTCAACTAGTCCCTTCACCAAATCACGAATTCCTTGCAAGTTGGAGAACTTGGGATTACCACTTCATATGAATAATGAAAGTATCGAGTTGATAGCTCAAATCTCGAATTTGTCCATCATCAAATCACTTGGATAACAGTTAGCTAAGTCATGATTTTAACTTTGTTAAAATTAGAGAAAGAATTGAATGGATTTAAGCTACCCATTTCAAGAAGCAAATCACTACTAAGTACATCGAACGGTCATTAAGCTCTTCAAGTTGCACATCAATGACAACAAAGAAGATTTCAACACGCAAGTGGTGTGCATAACTAACCCTTAAAGACTTATGTTTTGACTTTTCGAAAAAATAAGACTCATCCAACTTGGGAATCAAGATATCATGCAAATCATAAAATGAGGAATCATCAACAAAGATTCTCATCCATTTTCCCTCATATCTTGCAATCTTTTCTGTGTAATATTAAGAAACTTCACTGCATTAACAATATTTTGTTCTTCTTTTTTGTAAAATTTTGTCCAACTCGTTTGAAATTGCCAACACTTTCAACATAAAGTGAACCACAAAAATAAATTTAAATATTTTAATCTTTGTCAAAAGATACTCCTCTTGATTTCTATCTCTTGATATGAACCCTTCAAGTTCAATCACTTCAAGAATATGAACAACAGATGAGAAAATAACAATAAAGTTAAAAGCTTTGAAGTGTGATCCCTAACGAGTATCACCTGGTCTTTGAGGCCCATATTCTTGATGTAATCCTTGACCTTTAAGAATTTTATCGAATTTAAATAATTGCTCGAACTTTTTAGCTTGGTGATGACGGAATAAGTCTCTACGCTTGAAATATCCTCCAACAACATTTAACACATTACTAACATGATCAAAAAATTATTTAATGTCCAAATATTTTTTAGCAATAGCCACAAGTGTTAGTTGCAATTGATGAGCATGAATGAACGTAATATGTCGATGGACTATCTTCATAATCAAAGTTTTGAGCTCATTCATATTATATTACTAGTCCATCATAATCTTGTCCACATATTTTGGATGGACTTAGTGAGTGATTGAAAAGCAAAGAATATATCGCTTTCTTCATTGAGCATGCTGATGTATCACTAACATGAAAAAGATCGATAAATCATTAGCTACTTCACCATTCTTATTAAGAAAACGCAAAACAAGAGTTATTTTTTCTTTATAAGATGTATTTTGACCCATCAACTAATACACCAAAGTAATCTCCTTCGGGTCTTCAATTATTGCTTTCAACGTTTCTTTCGCACAAGCATTGATAATACCTTTTTGAATCATAGACTAAGTCAAAGTATCATTTTGTGGGGCATTTTCTAATACCAATTTTTCCACATCCGGATGTTTGTCCCTGCGCCATTGCAAAAATCCTAAAAAGAAGTCTTGATTAGTTAAAGATTCACTATCATCATGAGCTCGAAAAGATAGTTCATATTGCAAAAGAGGTCTTGATACATCAATTGAGGCTTACAAACACATTTGGTACTTATTTTTTAAATTTTGACTTGTAAAGAGCAACTTGAATTGATTGATGATGATTTGACTAATCTAGCATCTTATTGGAACATTTGTCATGAATACTATTAACATTACCAACATGTTTACAGAATCTTTCAAATGCATTATTTCAACTCCTAAAATCACTTTTTGTGTAAACTCATTGGCACTTCCATGAAAAAATTCATCTTTGAATAAATAACAACATAGAAAATAGACGAAATCTTTCTCCAAGCTATATTCCAACCATTTAAAATGTGACATTTGAATCAATTTTTACAAAATTGGTGTATTCTACTTCCGATTTCAGTTGGAGGATATGAATCCATGTGAGGTTGACCAAACCCCCTTTTGAATATAATATTTTCTCACTTCATCCTTTATTCAATGATTATAGTGAGCAATTGGTACTCTTTCTCCTGGATCGACTTCAAGTGAATCCAAATTAATGTCATCTATAATTAAAAAATAATTGACATTCCTACTAGAACTTGCTTGAGAATGATTAAATTTCACAAGAAACTTTTTCATCTCAATACACGAAACTGAAACACTTTCCTACAAAAATTAGAATAGAATTCAATTCAACTCACAATTAATTCAAACTTAATAGGATAAGTCATAGTTAATTCAAATTAATGTGGTTCATATCACACAATTTCTAACTAATATTATTCTAACAATGTTCATTAGAAAATTAGAATATCAAAGTAAAATCAAAATTCTTGTCTAATATGAAATCAATCATTGCTCATCAAAGCCTTAAAGAACTCAAGAAAGAGAAAAAAATCTTACAAAAATAGGATTACAAACTTACATTCTATAAAAGATTGTGGATGGATGGAGAAAAGTGAAAACAATAGCACTCAACAACAAGTAGGCACGTGAGACTTAGCCGTTGGACGGGATGCTAAGGTGGGCAGTGGGCCACAATGACAGCAAGGAGCATGGATTTGGAGTGGGCTATGAGGAATTTGGAGAAAGATTAAAATTCGGAGAAAAAAGGGTTTTAGTTGAAGAGAAAGAGAGAATATCACTTTTAATTATGTTTAATCAAATAAAAGAAAAGTCAAAGAGTTATGATTAAGTATTAACTAATTAATTTAAGTCAACAATAATTATTAAAAAAAGACGCTTCATAGAGGCTATTTCTTTCTAATAAAACGTGCGTGAAATGCAATCTCGCAACGTCAGCGTCAGTACTTCGCCCTTTTACCATGGGCATCACATGGATGTTGAGTTCCTAGGTGTCACGTTATATATTTATTTAAATACTATATATATATATATATATATATATATACACACACACACACATAAACACATATGTATATATAAATTTTTGGTTGAAGTTTCAAGGGTGACGTTGTCACGATTCGAGAGTACTCCCTAAAATTTAGGCCATTTTCGAATCGTGGCACGGCGTCGTCGACCTCTCGGAGGTCTAAGACAAGCCATTTCGTACCATTCATTGCATACATGCATGAAAAGTAGTGCGGAATTAAAATTTTTCATACGAAATAATACTACTTAAAATATCTCTTTTTATAGAAAAACATAATGAAAGGCTAAGTCTCAAAGTCACCATCTTAGACATACGAATATATTGGGACACGACCCATACTTCATCATATAGAAAATAGCTAAGTCTATTACAATACTTCAATAAGGGAAACTAAACATCAAGATGTCCTCGGATCTAGTGAGGTAGTGAGTGGAAACTTACTTTCTGTCTGGTTAGTAGGAATTTCTTACCTGCTAATGGATTAGTCCAAGTTAGACCGAGAAGTAAGAGTTTGTAATTGAAGTCGGGGGGCTGAATAGAGAAATTCTCTTCCCACGTAGCGCTAAGAAGCAAGTTCAGACAGCCTATGTAGTGAGGAGATACCAAATTCTTTGCTTGAATGAACACTAATCCAAGCTTCAACTTCGAGACTCTTTTCAAACGCCACCTACACCTTTAAAGATAGACAAAATGTATGGAATTAGTACAAACAATTGTACTAAGTATGGCATAATGCATAAGATCATTAGAAACAGACATCTTGTCTGTGGATTTCTATAACAAAGGAAAGCCTCCTACCCTAATACTATGCCATTTGATTGAAACAAGTTCCGTGCTGCTCACCACTCCTCGAGGCCAAGGACGGGGTCGAACCGTCATTCCAGGATTTGCAGTCCGAAACAAAGACAGGGAACGGGTTACCTACTCTTAACGGGCAAAGCGAGCCTCTTTAGAAAGAAGATCCTTTGTCTCATGGTAGCCTGCTCCAGTCCCCTTACGAAACTTTCGTTATTGGGTTAGCCATACATGATTCACACGGTCCGCATGCTGGTTCATACAATGCGTCGTTCGTATAAAACATGATCTTTTTGATTAAAACATCATAGTATAAGTATAAAAATAACATTTAACACCTTAGAAACATACAAGATATCACATAAGCATTTTATCAAATATTGAAGAACATTATAGTGAACTAAGTTCAACTTTACAGTAACCTCTTTTAGCTTGTTTTATTTCTCACCAAAGGTTATCCTAAGATAAGATCATTCCCTTTTTCCTTTCATTAACTCCCCACTAAGGTTACTCTAAGATTCACATATATAGAACAAGAAGAGACCGCTCATACACCCTCTTTAAGTTTACCTAAACAACCCTAGATAGAGAATATTCTATTCATCGTACGTTAGATAAATTCGTGATCATTCATTAAGTCAATTAGAAGACACTTCATTTATTATAGACTTCACATAATTGTCTTGGAAAGACCTAGCGACTCATATACTAACATCTTCAAAGTCTAGTCGTGCAACGTCTAGATAGTGTCCCATTCCAACACCTAAACTTCCTAGAACTTATCCAACACTAGCATGTATCCCACATGATGAGAATATGCAATAACCGACATAGACCATACTAGCTAGGCATCGAATCCGGAGTTCTAACCTACTCCGATGAGGGTATTCTACTTGTCAAGGGTAGATCTACGACACATCCCATGTAGACACATGTTTAAGGAATATCAAGGTCTTTTATGTACTATAGTCTCATTCTCAAATAGAGATACATTGTTCTCTAGTCTCATTCTCAAGTAGATCTACAAACCATAACATATTCGCTCAGTGCTAGCCTTTGTTCTCATTGAGTAAGTTCAATATAAGGGTCATATGAAAATGTACCATCTCTTACTCATTACCTAGTCATAATGCCCCTACGAAAGATGGGTCCACTAGGGCTGACATTCAATGGTCTATAAGGATAGCTCATTCTTAACCTTCTTTCTATATAGAAGATTCCACATATTAGTCATGCTTAGAAGGGCACCATCTTAGGTCTACCAATCCTAGACTTTCATTAAACATTCATCCATATACATACAATACAAAGGTGCATAAGCCTACTAAATCAAGATGTCCACATTCATTATATACATGTATCAAGTAAGGGACACAAGTCTACTAAAACAAGACACAACATACTCTACTTTATTTCATATAACATATCATTCTTTGAAGCACTTAAGAATGACCCTTATCATCTTTATATCATCCTATATATTACTATAACATTATCAATATAACCTTCATAGACTCATATAGTCAAGTAGGAATAATCATGTATCAACTCTAAGACTACACACATAAATATATAGTCATAGTCCAACATGATCACCTAATATTCATAGAAGAACACAAACTTTCACGTTACTAGAATGTAGATAGATATGGTTATACTTCACATAATCAATTAGATAAATCATCATAATACTTCAAGTAGTGCCGACAAGGCCTTGCTCATCAATATATTTAAAATAACGCCGACGAGGCCACATCAATTGCAAGTAAAGCACATTGCACCCCCACCATAGGTGGACCATACCAATCACAACATAATTGAAGTCTAATTAACATAAGATAAAGAGAATTAGGGCAGCGTCCCATCAATCCATTCTCATCACTTCAATTTATGTTTAAATCATTCAATTTAATGCCATAATCCCCTTACCTATGGCCATGAACATCAATTCAAAGTATAAATCATGAGACTAGATGTAACTAGGTCAATTCAATATAGATTTAACAATCTAAGACCAATTAGACATCAATTTCATATAATCTTTACATCATTAGATAGCCCATAAAAAACTACACTATAATTCATAAGTCTAGAGACATGATCACTTAACCCATAAAATTTTCAAAATAGAAATTTGCATGGCTTGCATGGGTTCATAAGAATTATAATTTTAATACATTGCATTAAAATCAATTCAATTCTAAAACATTGATTTAAAACTTTTTATGCAAGAACCCATTTCTAGATCATAAAATTGGACAAATCATGTTTTGGATCACCTTTGAAAATTATTGGAATTGACATCTTGAATAAAGAGATTTCAAGATGAATAACCATACCTTATAGATGAAGAATCCATGAAAAATCTGATTGGAGACTTTGAAACCTTCATTTTCTTTCCTAAGCTTTTGTTGTTCTTCAATGAAGTTTTGAAAAGAGTGTATTTCTTGAGAGATGAGAGAATTTTCGTGTGGTCTGATTTGGGACATGTAAAAGTGGTCTAAAATTGACTAATATCAGTATATAGTCATCCCATGAATTAACCTAAAGACCCCCCACTTAAATTACCAAAACGCTCCTCCTAAATCGACTAAAACTAGGAGAGTGTTTGACTAAGGGTCTCGGGTTTTACCAGGATTTAAATTAATTAATTAAGTTGCTAATTTAATTAATTAAGTGACCAAATTTTTACTTTTTTGCCCTTAATATTTTTATAAAAAAAAATACTCCCTTCACTTCACAAAAAGTAAGCTGATTTAACTTTTTGTGAAGCGAAGGGAGTATTTTTTTTGTTGACCAAATTTTTACTTTTTTGCCCTTAATATTTTTTTACGATCTCCAAATTGCCCACGTAACCCTAACATCTCTTTCTTTTATTTTTTTCCTTTTTCACGTTTGGTATTGCTGCTGCTTAGCTTCTTCCTTTTCTCCCAATTTGAAGTGAAGATAAATTTTGAAGTAAGTTTTTTCAATTTTTTTTAGCTTTCTTCCTTTTCTCTCAATTGATGTCGATAATATGTTGAAAAAATGAAATCAACCGAAAATATTCTCGATCTATGCCGATAATATTTTTTTATTTGCTTCATTTACTCACTTTTGACGTGTGGTTTGTCATACATATGATTTTTTCTTAGCGACGAGAACTGCCATTATGGCACCATGAGTCAAGATGAAATTTTAGTGGTTTTGAATCCTAATTGTTAGCCAAAAACCATAAGTTTGAATGCTTTATTTTTATGTTTTTTAACATGTATTTTTTTTTGCCTCTGTAACTGAATTCTGCTGAGCATATTCTGTTTTGTGTTTCTTTTATCATATATTTTTTTTATGTCTTCTGTAACTGATTTCACTGAATGTATTTTTTGTTTTGTGTTTTTTTATTATGTATACTTTTGTGCATCTTATTTAATTGATTATAGAAATTAAAACATGTTAACAATTGTAAATGCTATTTTTTTCTTCTACCTATGACTATAGGAAATATTGAAACAAGAACATTCAAATTTCTGTTACGTGGACCTTTTCATTAAATAAGCACCAAAAAGGGAACAAAACAAAAAAAGGAAAAAGATAGTGGGAAGCACGAGGAAAGGGGGAGGATGGAGATGTAAGAGATAATCAGGTCATCTTATAGTGTGGCTATGCAGATGCTAAACGTTATTAGCTCAAGAAAGGAAAATACAGTAAATCGAGTTTAAGGTTATACTAATGAGTAGATTTCATTTCACAACCCATAGGGAAGATGATATTTTATTCCTTATTTAGCCTACCACATGAGCTAGTTTTATGGAAACAAATGATTGAAGATAGGACTCATTTTATGGAACCTTTTCAATATTTTCTATTGTGATTTTTTTTTTTTGGATTATGTCTATATATGTTGATTGTGTGTAGTATATATTTTTCAGCCATATAAAATTACGGGAAGTAGTTATTTTAAATTTTCTTATCAATTTTCATCATCAGATCAATTACACCATATCTGAAACACAAACTAATGCTAAGTGTGATAATGATGCTCATCTCAAATTTATTGAGTTATGTGACTTAGAGATTAGGAAAGGAAATAGATCAAACACTCATTTATCTAAAGATGGATGGAAAAATACAATTAAAACATTCTATGAAAAAACGGGAAGATGCTATACGAAAATACAAATGAAAACCATTGGGATGGCATGAAAGCCGAGTGGACTCTTTTTAAGCAATTGATGAGAGGAGATACATGTATAGGATGGGATGCCACTAAAAATACAATTATGGCAGATGATGATTGGTGGAAGCGAAAAATTAAGGTACATTTTCACATTGTTTATTTATCTTTTTATTTATTTTAATGTTACATTTTACTTGCTTAAATTTGTTGTTTCATTTATTGTTATAGGAGGATGTTCAATATAGAAAATTTAGGAATAAGGATCTTTCACTGATATGATTTTGCTATGATGCATTATTTTTTGATATTGTTGCTACGGGGGGAAAGAGCACGTGCCTCAAATCAATTCCAATTTTTTGAAAGTGAGGTAGATTTTGACGAAGAAAGACCAAATGATATTAATAATGATGATATGGAGCACTTCATTAATACTAATAATGAAGGGGGTGATGAAAGTGATGATCCACAAGATATGAATTCTACTATGTTTCCTAAACCATCAATAAAAAGACAAAATTCAACTAATTGTATTGGAACTAGTGATTAAGTGAAAAAAAGTAAGACAAAAATCTACAGCTGCATCAATGAAAGAAGATATGAAATCTTTACTAGAGTTAATGTCTAACAAAAGTACTACTACATCCATGCGTAGATGATCCCATCATTGATAAGTGTATGGATTTTTTGGCAAATATTTCCAATATTTTTGAAAGAAGTGAAATGTACAACTATTTTGTGAACATGTTTCTTAAAAAAGACATTCTACAACTGTTTCTTAAGATGCCTACGGATGAAGCTCGAAAGTCTTGGATGGAGTATAACTATCAGTTATACCTTAAGAAACTGTGAAAATGTGTTGTTATGGAAAAAGTAATTTATTATTTTATGTTTGACATTACGGTTGTACGCATGAACTTTATTTAATATCTTGAATTTTGTTTAGACATTATCATTGTATGGTTAATTTAAGTGAAGTTCTAATTTATATAAATGTGTTTGTTGTGTTGAATTTATGTAAATATATATGTTGTATTGAATTTATGTAACTGTGTTTAGACATATACATTTGTTGTGTTGAATATTTATATAGGTGTTTGTTATGTTGAATTTATTTAAATGTATATGTTGTGTTGAATTTACATATAGGTGTTTGTTATGTTGAACCTTATCGTACATCAAAGCGTTCCGAATATATATTTATTCAAAAGATATTACAAGAAAATGAAACTCATTGTTATGAAATTTTTCGATTAAAGAAGGTGGTGTTTGTTAATCTATCCAAAGATTTAGAAGAAAAATATGGACTTAAGCCCATCCGTGGAATGTCTATAAAGGAAATGTTAGGCATGTTCTTAATGACTTGTGCACATGTAGCGGAAAAACAAATGACTTGATGGCACACATGTCAAAGCTAGATTGACACAAGATCAACAAATACCTTATATTGGATGTAAAGGTTATCCGACTCAAAATATCCTTGTCGTTGTGAATTTTAATATGTGCTTTACATTTGCAAGGGCTGGGTGGGAAGGAGCGGCACATGATAGTCGTATATTTGGTGAGACTCTTCGTAGAAGAGAACTTAACTTTCCACATCCTTCTGAAAACAGATATTATTTAGTGGATGCAATATATGCTCATATGAAGGATATATAGTTCCATACAAAGGAGACAATGTGAGATATCATCATCCTGACTTTCGTCGTGGTGCAACAAGTCAATTGCGTGAGCCAAGAGGACACATTGAAAAATTTAATTATATGAATTCTTCATGTAGAAATATAGTAGAGCACAAATTTGGTGTTTGGAAAGCAAGATGGTCTATTTTGAGAGATATTTCTTATTATAACATTGATACTCAAAGGAACATCATACTTGTTACTATGGTCATTCACAATTATATTAAACAAAAATGCAATGTGGATGATGCATTTCAAACGGCTGAGGATGAGAGATATATCCCATCGGTTGATTCCGAATTTGGCACAAGTTCAAGCACTAACAATGAAAAAAACAATATGGAAGAACAAAATGATACTTATTGGATGAGGCTTCGTGACATGATTGCTAATGAAATTGGTAACGTTTGATGTTTGTATTATTGTAGTTTTTTCACTTTTATATTAGTGAAGTGTTCTCTTTCATTTTGATAGTTGTATCTGAATCAAACAACTCATTTTTGAAATATGAATTTATATTCCTCTTATAAGTAATTTGTGTTGATAAAGAAGTATGTGAATGATAGATAATTATTATTACTAATGAATGGAAATAAAATTAATATTAAATATTTCAAGTGAGCTATTCAAATTAAATATTATTAAAATGTAAAATAAGTTGCACATATATAATTAAGTTAAATAAAAATTTATATTCCTCTTATAAATAATTTTATGATGATAAAGAAGTATGTGAATGATAGACAATTATTATTACTTATGGATGAAACTAAAATAAATCTTAAATCGTTCTTTGATCTATTCAAAATTATATATCTTTAAAATCTATAATAAGTTTATATCCTCTTAGGGAAAATAGCCAACTACCCCCTCAACCTATGCCCGAAATCCCAGAGACACACTTATACTATACTAAGGTCCTATTACCCCCCTGAACTTATTTTATATGTAATTTTTACCACTTTTTAGCCTACGTGGCAGCAGTTCGAAAAAGAAAAGTCAACCATCGTTGGGTCCACAAGACAGTGCCACGTAAGCTAAAAAGGGGTAAAAAATTATTAATAAAATAAGTTCAGGGGGGTAATAGGACCTTAGTATAGTATAAGTGTGTCGCTGAGATTTTGGGCATAGGTTGAGTGGGTACTTGGGCATTATCCCTATCCTCTTATAAATAATTTGTGATGATAAAGAAATATGTGAATGATAGCAAAATATAATTACTTATGGATGTAAAATATAAATTAATCAACTTTTATCATGTTAACAACTTTTAAGGGTATTTCAGACATTTTGATTAAAAAAATTGTTTATCAGCACTTATTTACCAAACACATCAACAACTTTCTTTTTAACTTCAACACTTTTATCCTAACGCATAACTGCCTATTTTAAAAATAAGTTTCAGCACTTTCAAAAGTACTTTTTAAAAGCTATTTTTTAAGCCCATCCAAACGAGCTCTTACTTTAGCACTTAAACTATACAGACGTTTAAATACTCTCCTTAACATCTTTGAAATGAATTAAAAACCACTCTGAGATTATTATTCCACTCTCACTTGTCACATCATAGTCATGTAAGTGCCATAACATACTCATATCAGCACCACGTCATTAATTATTTTCATACTTTTCTTTAACACTTCTTAAAATTAATTTACACTAATTAATTAATTCAAAGTATATTTTCTAAAATTAAAATTAAAAATGTTGACCCATTTTTATTTTCCCCATACCCAGCCCCCATCCACCCCCTCACTTCTTTCTTCTTCTTCACCATTTCTAGCTCTTCAATAATCATTTTTTTCCTCTCCATATTTTCCAACTACCTCCACCATTCAAACTCCTTTCATCGTAACTCTCAAATCACCATCGAAACTCCATTACTAGATTCTCCAAAACATCAACAAACAACCGAATCACCACTTCGTCATCACTTTCACCATCAATAGTGAGCTTCGAAGCTCTTAGACAGAGCAATAAAACAACAACAATCAAACGTTACTTTCTATTTATCGTCCTTTCGCGTCTTGTTTAGTAAACCTCCAACACCGGAGAGATAAAAGATCTGTCATCACTGCCTCCGATTGTCACCTATGTCTCCAAAAAATTCAAAAATAAAAAAAATCATTGATTCTTCCTCCCCAAAATCCAGCAAACTAGCAACTTTTTTTAGCTCCGGTGAAGATCGATAAAATTTATAATTCCAATTGCCATTACAAAAGTAATTAGTAGTTTTGGCATTAAAAGATATTTTTGGCCGGTAATTATTCCAAAAAATACTATCAATTCGGCGAGCAAGACAACTACATTTTGGCTTTTCCCTCCATGAGATGAGCCCAGTGCA
Organism: Solanum chmielewskii; assembly: GCA_027704785.1. Classification (NCBI taxonomy): domain Eukaryota; kingdom Viridiplantae; phylum Streptophyta; class Magnoliopsida; order Solanales; family Solanaceae; genus Solanum; species Solanum chmielewskii. The sequence continues at coordinate 5,521,198 of JAKWIX010000327.1, forward strand.
TTGGACCGATGGATAAGAGAACTGAGCTGGCCTAAAAAGCGCTTGGGCGCTCTACGTACGATGTAGACTCCATCAGATACATATCGATTTCGAAATTAACGTCAATAATAAGATAGTGGAGTTGGATTTTGTGGATTACTAAAGAGATTGTGAAATGGAAGTAGTTAATAAAGTTAAAGGTGAAGGTGGAGGAAAAGATAATGCATATTGGGGAAGACAACAAAATAAAGAGAAAAAAAATTAAAGTTTTTATGGGCCAAAAAAAAATATTCATATATTTTAATATAAGTTAATATATCATGAAATAATATCTAAAATATTTATTATGTATTGACCAATAAAAATATGTCATGTGTATGATTTTTTTTTTAAAAAATATTTTTTAACTCCTTCACACGCTATTAGGAGAGTGAACTCACTCTCGTTGCCATGTCATCCCCTAGGTTTTTTATTTAATCTCTTCAAAGATGTTAAGAAGGGAATTTAAGCGCCCTCTATAGTTTAAGTGCTAAAGTAAGTTTTCTTACCAAGTTTAATTTTTTTTAATGTATTTTCTCTATTTCATATATAATCAATCCTAGGTCTTTGCCCATGGGTTATCCTATTTGATAACTTAAACATGATTACTTATATTTATTAAGTAATAATATAACCTCCAGTTAAGTAATTTTATAGTTTATATATTTAAAGAAATTTAAATCATATGCTTAAATATTTTTTAAATAGTTGTTTAAGCTATATCAAATCAATAGTTATCCATTGAATTGTAATCACTTGATAATTAAAGTTAATATAGTTTTTTGATTGTATAATTTAAAAATATACCTTAATAGAATTTATTGATTATGTATATACATGATTTTATTGATAATTTAATTAAGAATAGGGCCTAAGTATTTATAAACAATACAATATATACATATGTATATGATTTTTATTATTATTTATATTTTTATTTTGAAATATCTTCTATATTAAAGCGTACAATTTTTTAATCAACTGAACAATATTTATTTTTAAAAATAATCGAATGAACTATGCACACATAAATATGCACAAAAACACTTTTATTTTTTTGGTAGCCAAAAAGTTTGTATTTAGTTGTTCAGTGAGTTTGGGATTAGGAAAAAGTTACTTTTTTATAAGAGAAAAGTATGATGGAATAAATGCAAAAATTGAAATAAACATATTATAGTCTTTTTGCAGACAATTTTTTTTTTTTGCCATTTAGCATTATTCTTCTTACAAATTGAAACGATTAGATTTCTTTTCCTTTTTTTTAATACAGAGTAATTAATGTGAGTAGAGCTGTCAATATGGGCTATCCCACCCTATTCGGGCTAACTCATATATGCTTTGACATTTTACGGGTTAGGCCGGGCTAGCTCATTTTTGGTGTGGGCCAGAAAATGATCGGCTCAGCCCACAAGTACGTGGGCTACAGACTTGCCGGGCCAGCCCACTTTTTTAAAAAATATATATTTTTTATAATTATTAAATTAAATTATAAATTACAATTTAAAAATATTATCATAAATATCGACAAAACAAAATTATATTATGTTAGGCCTCATTTGTTTGCACTTAATGGGTTTGAATCTTAATAATTAAGATTTGCCCCATTAAATGTATTTCTTTTAAGAACTGGATCTTAATTATTTAGATTCAGTTCATTAAGTTCGTTTGTTTTATTTTCTTATAAGCCTCTTAATGGGTCTATATATATATTTGAATGAATCAGATCTGTAAGACACCCTTAACACTACTCAGACTAAAAAAACAAGACTCCTATCTTAATTCAACTAGATCACAACAACTCATAAAAATTGTTTTCTTATTAATTACATGCTTGTCATTATAATTTCCTTTATTCATATTAATTTAGTATACATCTTTTAATTTCATAAATTAATCAATATATTTAAATTGATAAGCACTCCATAATATAATATTTAGAACGGTTTCAAAAATAAGAAAGTATTAGTTATTTGATCGTTACCAATAATAAATTTCTATGATAAAATAAAATAAAATATTTTCCAAAACAATATATTTACTACTCTATATAAACTATTTTAAATTGCATTATATTAGATTCTCAAAGTATTTTGAGTGCAAAAAATAGTCATATTAATGATGTAACTTAATGTTGAGTTCTTAAAAGATAAATCATATTACCTTGTTACGGTAAAAATGTTCAAAATATTATTTTATATGAAAAAAAACTATTTTACTAACAAGGTTTTGATAATATTTTTTTGATATAACGTTTAATTTCATATGTGCATTCATATATTGAAAACAAACTGTCCCAATAATTTAGTGTTCAGATTCAGATACAATATTTTAATATTCAAATGTTTATTACACATCTTAATATTTAAATGTGTATTCAAATTCAGACGTCTTAATCTTAATGAAAACAAATAAGACCTTAACGTCACTACTTGTTAATCAAATTCACAAATAAAATTATCTTTATAATATTTGGGGAAAATGCACAAGTACCCCCAAGACTATGATCGAAATCCCAAAGATACACCTTACTAAGGTCGTATTACCCCCTGAACTTTTTTTTTTTTTTTGTAATTTTGTGTACCTCTTTGACTTACGTGGCATCCAAATATCTCTGACACGCCTCAATTGCGTGGAGTTACATAGAGTGTCACATAAGACAAAAGGCGTATAAAATTACAAAGAAAAAAAAATTCCGGGGTAATAAGACCTTAGTTTAGTTAAGGTGTGTCTCTGGGATTTTGGTCATAGTTTAGGGGGTACTTGTGCATTTTCCTTAATACTTATTAATTTCTTTTTCAACAAAAAGTATAAATATCTAAATAGAAATATTAACCTAATTGTTTTGATTTTGGGTTCTCTTTATTTTTAAATTTTAATATTATATTATATTTTTAATTAATTTTTATTGGCTCACGAGCCGGCCCTTCCGATATTTCTCAAGCCCCCCAAATGAGCAGACTTATTCAGGCCAGACTAAAAAACCCTTTTTCTAAATGGGCTACAAAAATCTTAGCCCAGCCCTATTAAATCCCGGATTAGGCCAGGCCGGTGCAACGGGCCTAGCCCATATTGACGGCTCTAAATGTGAGGTGGTGTATTTCTATATTCAACTAACCAAACCTATTGATCTTTGAGTTAGTTTAACGCAACGTTATTTGTTAATTATAATGCAAAATTAATTATTAATTTAATTTAAAAATAAAATCTTACATGATAACTTTTAAACTTGTTAAATTTAAAGTTCATTATTCTGAACACTCGAAAGAAATGAACTAAATTGGCGGAAATATGTTATGTTTTGTTTGGGGAGCTTTAGCTTTTCATGTTCACTAAAAGTAATTAAGTGCATATGATTTTATTACTACTTCTTCCGCTTCAAAATAATTGAAATGTTTATATTTCAAATATAATTAACTTAATTGTTTATTCTTTAAAATTAATTTTAGAATATTCTTTCATTTTTATCCTTCAATTATAATTACACTATGACGAATTCAAATTTTTTTAATTGACAAATATTATTGTCATCTATACCAAGAAAACTTGAGCTCCCACACCAATAAATTATCATATCAAATTCGAAAGTGAATTAAGAGCTTTATGTATTATGATTCTTCCGATGTTTCTTGCCATTCTAATTTAAATTGTGTATTTCTACTTTATTAGGATCTAAATTTATGTCTGAAATTTAAATATTTATTAATATAACGATGTACCTCAACATTGAGGTCAAGAAGTTCATTTGTATTAAGCTCAAATGGAATATTTAAATCAAATTGTGTTGGTAGCAATGTTTACTTTAATATTTATGAAAGTAAATCTTTTTCATAGAATAAATTTAGGGGAAAATTAAAACTTCATATTCATCGAAGTCATAGTCTTCTTTGTATGTTTGTCTTTTTCATTTCTTGATTTAAAGAAAGAAAAATATATTCCCTTTGTTTCATATTAAGTGAATTTTAGAGATTTTTCATTGTTTAAAACAATTGAATTGTTTAAAGTTCAAGATAAATGTTTGAAATTTTTTTATATTTATCCTTTCATTTATTGAAGTTTTAAATTTTCTATGAAATAAATTAGTACTTACTCCCTCCGTCGACAAATGTTTGGCAGGTATGCTAAAAATAAATTTCAAGATTAATTGTCAATTTAAACAATCAAGAAAGAATTAGCTATTTTTCTTCCAATTCTACCCTTAATAATTACTCCATTTTGTTCAATTGAAAAGTTATATAGAGTTTTGATACTCTTGTATTAAATTTTCCTTGAGGGATGTGCATGCCCTTACACAGACAAACAATTGTGGACGGAGGGACTATAAAATTATACTCCCTCGTCATGTTGAGTTTTGCAAAAATCAATTTAACTAATTTTTAAAGTAAATTAGATAAGATTAATTCGATAGATTTATAATTTCACAAAAAACAATATGTTCTTGAATGATTTTCTTAATATGTGTTTATTATCTCACAGGGAGTATCACCATCCAAACAGCATTCCCCTATGGTTTTTAAATAGGTTAAAAAAATGGTTGGTTTGGAGGTACCAACCTACAATAGAGATGGTGCACCTTTTTTGTGACTGAATTAATTGCTTATTTGCATGTAAGCAAGCCTCATACATAAGAAGATAACTAGGACAAGCAAATTGCAAAGGCAAACAACTCATGTACACAAGTTTGACAGTTATTTGGTGGAAATTTTAAAACTAAATACAAGAGATTATCATCCAAGTTCCTACTAAAGTACACCAAGTTCATCCATTTCTTCATCGTCGTCATCCCATTCCATCGTTTCATCCCATACCATCGGTTCAATACCCCATAAAACCTACATTTTCAACCGCTTCTTCCTCTGCTGGCATTGGAGACATATTTGAGTTTTCTGAAAAGCTTGGCAACATCCATCGGAAAACCCCTGGGGTGTACTTCAACGCAAACTTCCCTGATGGTTCGAGGATATCTATGTCAAATGCAGGCCACAGAGGACCACCACCCATGACTTTCACATTGCTAACGCTGCAAATGTGAATGAAACAGCATATTATCAATCACAACATAAACAAACAACTATTGCGCCTCAATTCCGATCAGTTGAGTGCGATTATCTGAGTCCTCACTGATCATATCGCTAAATCTAAGATCATCACTGACCAATACTATACCAAATAAAAAAAAGGCACTAAGAATTGCTCTATATTGTCTGCAACATATTGACAGGAATATAATCACATGAGAGAAATTAGCGTAGATAGAAGCCTCAGCAAAGATATCTATGCTTATGACACAAGCGCATAAATCTTGCCAATGGGTAGATCAATAGAGGAGTCATTGATTTTTTAAAGGAAGACGAGAGCGGAAAACTAACCATGTGTAAAACAAGTTGTCTGAATGTTGCCTCTGAACTCTACCCAGCAGTTCAATCTGCAGATATCCACCAATGCAAAGCACTGGTTCTGGTAGCTTGTACTGTTGCAAGCAGTTTTTCTGCTCATCAATGTTAGAATATGTTAATTCTTTCCATGCAAAATACTATGCTCCTATTGAGGACTTATAGATAAAATTCAAACAAATTGAAATAATACATGACACTACTTTGGCAATATTTTAATGGGAAATACTTGCCATGACAAAAACAAATTAAATTAAAATTGATACCATCTTTGTAAGGAAAAAAAGTTATAAAAGATTACCTGTTCCATAGGGTATACTTCTGATGTATACGTCCATATAAACTTGTCATCAGCAGCCTGTTGCTGAGGCATTTGCAGGACATCATTTTCGTCTAGTGAATTTTTTGGGTGTCCTAACCGAAATCGAACAGATTTTGCAGAGTATATAGGCTGGCCGGGCTGGTAAAAAGCTACATAAGATATTACATATTAATCAAGAGGATCAAGTAAAACGTGCAAAAACTTTGAAACTTATATCGAAATAATTGAGGGGTATCTAAGGCCTCTGGGAGATATAACAGAAAGACAGAATAAAGACGAAGCAATCACCTTCAAAAGGTTGTACACTAATTTCACTAATAACACACAGATTGGCTTTCAATTTGTAAATTAATGTCTCGGGGGAATCTGGATCAGCATGTCCTTTACTTGACCAGTATGAATGTCCACCAAGATATCTCCTAGTTGTTAAAGTATTGGCAACACTTTCGGCAGGAAATCTATCTGTACTAGAAGCACTAACTGCATATGCTATGCATTCACACTGACATGTGTTTAATGTTGTAATAGCATGAAGGAGAGAAGCATAAACATTGTGGTCTCTCTTCAGAATATCCCAACTGGAATTGTTGGATCCAGCACCATTTGCTTCTGTTGTTATCCAATCTGGTTCAGTTATACGTGCAATCCCAGAAAGCTGAGGAAACCTTTTCAGACATAGTTGCTTGGAAATCCCATTGGTAATCACTGCAAAAAATAAGTCACAATGTTACTATTCTACTTAAAACAAGGACATTCTTCTCCCAAATGATAATGAATCTCAAATGACTTTTCTGCTTCACCTTATCATTCCCCACTTCCTAGTATTAAAACTGGCATCCCCATATTTTTTCTGAATAAAGGGCCAACTAAACTAATTTTGTGTACAGTGATTGTGAAATTTATGTGGCATTATCAAGCTGGAAATCCAGTAAGTTTAACAACTGGCATTCCAATGTATTTCCAGGAAATATTCCAACTTTCAAATAAATTAATTGGGTCAGACAGCAGCTTATAAAGAAATGGTAAAAATCTCTCCCTTCTGAATGTTTTGTTTTGTAAAAATCATTTTATAGAACTCTCCCAGGCACGTCTATCGAGAATATGACCTAAAACACACCTCCCCTATGATGATCCTTCTGATCAATTATAGTTTAAAGGGCTTGTTTAACTCATGAGAGACTACAAAGAAGAGTCCTTCAGATTTGCTTAAGATGCCTGCATTGTGGACAGGAAGCTGAAACAATGAGCTTCTTTTTTTGTATTGTGAGACAACTGCAATTAGTGGCATATGTTCTTTCGCATGCTGGGGTGAATCACGCAATGCCAATAAATTCTCTGGAAATTTTGAAGAACTGGAGAAGTATTGGAAGACGAGGTCAGCGGAAGATTGGTGGCAAAGCTAGCTCCTTCTCCTTCTCTTTTATGACCGACTAATATGGTTTAACATTGAATAATTGAAAAAGCGATTATTCAGGAAATCACATTGAATGCTGAGACTATGCATTGAATTTCTGATAATAAATCCATACATCAAAAAAGTATTTGTGATTGTTCAAGAAGAAATGAAAAAAAAAAGATATGATAAGAGTTGGGACAGTTGAGTGTTAAGTATATCTTAATAATAGTAAGAAAATCTAGTGGCCATGATTATCTGTTCACTCTAAGGCGTACAAATGGCTTTTTGAAAAGAGTTGGAAATAGTAGTAATGTTCTTCTAGTGCTTCAATGGACTTTGGACTTTTTTTGTTATAGGTATTTATTTGATTCGGAAGATGAACTATTAGCCAAACGTGTTTGTTGCCAATATTTGTGTATAAAGAGAAAAATAGTCCTCTAGGGAAACCCAGAGTGTTGCATAAAAAGGACCAAGGAGAATCCTATGCTTAAGGAGGAGGAGAAGGAACTAGCTTAAGAAGGCCGTTATTACAAGACCACGTGCAACAAGGAAGGCAACACTAAATTAGATCAAATGACCAATACTTGAGAATTTTTTATTCTGATCACATCACCAATACTTCAGAATTAGCAAATAGACCATGGGGATCACTTCTAGATCAAACTTCTTGACGGAAGATCATCGCACCATTTGCAATCAAATACCTAGTTATATCAGCTAACGGTGTATATGTTAAACAACATTTGTGTTTTCATCCTATTCTATAGTAAGAGGAAACAAAAGTGTTTCTTATTCCAGTTGAAGTTACAGCCACAAATTCATACAATTGACCGAATAATCATTCTCTACACATTTGGATGCAAGTAAGTTGTCTAACATCCTATAGGCTACCTCACTTGACCTGCTCTTCCTCATTATCATCCTTCTTTTTCTTTTTTCTTTTATTTTCTTCGAGGTGGGGGTGTTTTGGGAGGGGAGTAGACAGGGGATCACTTCTTTAATTTAATTATTTTGGACATCTGAATGAACATACAGAGAAATCAAACGTTCTTGACAAAGCTATTTATGTAAACAGCAATATGTCTTCATCTCAACTGACCCATTGAGTATAGATACCTCCCATCAGTACCGATACAAAGTAACTAAACTCAACAAGGCCTATTCTAAAAAAAAAAAGCTCAACAAGGCTAAGAAAAATGAGAAGAAATTATTGTCTTTTTGCTTGCCTCTCTTAGAAATTGAACCCTGGCCTCCTATAATCCATGTTAGACTATACCCTTTGGTGCAACATTCTCGATAATGACGAAACTTGTGTGACAGATCATTTGCCCTATGCTCTACCTTAGTTGACACAAGCTGGGAACATAAACAAGTAACTAGAATTTGTGTTTATATCATCACTATTTTCTCAAGGAAAAGAGGAAGATGAACAAAATGGTTTACCCATTCGAAGAATTATTCGTCTATGACTTAAGTAAGAGACACCCGCAGCATGATGGCATGATTTCTTTTTAAAACAACTACATTTCATAATGTTTTCTACTTTGCACCTTGAGAGAAAGCTCATCTTTTTTATTTTGAAAAAGAGAAGAAAGCTCAGATTTTTGGACCATTTACAGTTAGTTTTTTACTAGGTTGGCAATATCACCAAGACCATCCCGTCATGTAGGTATTGCCACATTCTCATTGATTAGATTCAAACCTGGTAACACTGGAAACAAGGAATATAATAGGTAATATCTTCATGAACATGGACAGGGGCGGAGGCAGCACATAAGTAGGGGGGTTCATCCGAACCCCCTCGGCGGAAAATATTACTATTTATATATGTAAAAATTATTTTTTAGATATGTATAATTAATGTCGAACCCCCTTCCACTAGTTCGTGTGTTCACTTCTCAGATTTTGAACCCCTTATTAAAAATTAGCTCCGCCACTGAACATGGACACTACCGTTGTACAATTTAGAGTCAAACACATAAATATCAATACAGAAAAAACCCAAGATATGCAACATAATATTTGCCTATGATAGACGGCAGTTTCTTCTTCTTTTTTTTTTTTCACAATTCGAAGTCTGAGTCATTAATCAATACATAAGAGCCTGTTTGGATTGACTTATTTTAAATGCTTTTAAGCCAAAATAATTTTTAAGTAGTTTCAATGTATTTGGATAAAAATAAAAAGTGCTTATAAGCCCTTGTTTTTAAGTCAAAATCCATAAGACTTTTGGCTTATAACTCAATAAGTCAAAAGTCAATCCAAATAGGGTCTTAGGAGCCGTTTGGTTATTGTATAAGAAACATCTTATACATGTATTAAAAGTTACATTATTTTTACTATGTTTGGTAGAAGTTGTGTTAGGTATAAAAGTTAACATAACTTATACCATATTTGGTTGGTAAGAATTTAAATGTTGTATAAAAGTTATTCATGTATTAATTAAAACGGTGTTTGGTTACATTTTTTGTAGTCCTACATAATTAATACCAACATAACTTATGAGGGAATCTATGTATAAAGTTATGCAGCGTAGAAGGTGGAATAAGTTGTGGGCATTAGTTATACATGTATTAAAATGATAAATTACACATTTACCCTATAAATTTATTTTATTTTTTAATTGGCAACTTTACTGTTTTCTATGTATGTTTATTTTTTATTTCTTTTTATATATAGACCATTTTCATTTCTTTTAATTTTTTTTTTAATTGAAAACTTTACTGTTTTCCTATTATATATAGACTATTTTCATTTTTTTTATATAAAATTACCATTTTTATTTATTTATGCAAATATAAACATTTTTTTAATATTAAAATTTAATTGTATATTTTTTGACAGTACATATGCTAATCAAATATTAGCATTATATATTATTCAATATATTCCACATTTTATTACCATGTATTATTATTTTGTAAATAATTTATATTAATAATTTACAACAAGTTTAATATTCAATAGTTAATAATTCATGTATTATGATCTGTACATAACAAAATAATACCTACATAACTAATATCCGCATAGCTAATACCGCATAATTAAACTCAACATAACTAAATCCTGCATAACTAAATCCTGCATAACTAAATCCTATATAACTAAACCCTGCATAACTAATACCTGCATAACTAAACCCTGCATAACTAATACCTACATAACTTAATCCTACATAACTAATATCTGCATAACTTAACCCTGCATAACTAATGTCTGCATAACTCTAACCAATAACCAAACGACCCCTTAAGTTATAGCCTGGTTGCTAAAAACAGGTCTAGCTGCAAACAAAGAAACTGTTGTGAATTGACAATCCTAAAATGGCTTACATCTCCGGCATTAATCTACGATCAATTAATATGAGGGTAAATCTACATTAAGAAGATACAAAATGGTTTCATTTTTGCAGACTATGGTGGTATGGCCCTCAAATACCCATAACCACCAATTACGTGAACAAATATATTCAGATAGGAAACGGGTACAGTAGACTGCTTCAATACTAGAAGGAAATGTGAAGCTCAGCAAGATGAGTTATTATTTTGAGAAAAGAAATACTTTTTAATATGTCACTACCAAGAATAACTTTCATCACACTTCAGCTTGCGTAACTCACCAAAATGGTGCCAAAGGCTTGAGACGGAGCCTGCACGGACCACATCTACTGGCTCATTCAAACATGCCAGAATATTAATTGACACGTCACTTTCAAGAGATTGTACAAAATCAGCCCGAGACTCCATTCTGATTGACCAGCCACTATAAAAGTCAATCCAATTGACGTCAAGCTCCAAAACCTGGTACAGCACCATATATAAATTCGCATGAAAATCATCAATATTTAAGAAATGGAAAAGGAAGAACAGTAAAAGATAACAACTATCATCTACAATATTTGCCAATTCAAAAATAAATAAATAATAGCAAACAGGTCCCTAAAAGATCGAACAATCAATTAATTATACCTCTATCCAAATTAAGTTGGCATCAACTAAATCAATCCTCTATGTCCATTATGTCAGAAGCCATGTTCATTCCACTTCCAAATAGCTTAAATTTACCAATATCTCTACGTAGACATAAAATCCTCAACAAACTAGAAGGATTCCTAACCAGTACCTGAAGCCTTAGTTGGGCGAACTCTTTACTTTTGATGACGAACCCGTGTCGGATTCTTCAAAAACACACTAGTTTCGGAAAATGGACATGCACCCGTTGGCATTTTTGAAGAGTCCGAGCAACATAGCCTGAAGTTGAAGTGTAACAATAGGAATTTAAAGTCTTAATCCTAGAAAATCAGTATAGCCTATACAAGTATTTAGCTTTCATTTTGTTCGATTTTCGGCTGAATAAACATCAACCACAACTGGTTGTATGCTTGTCTAAACTACTTTCCACTCCTGTAATTTCAGGTCTACCTTATCCTTTTTAATCAAGCAAGGAATATACTCCTTAATAATGGAAGAAACAATAAAAAAAACCTACAAAAATAAATGGATCTCTACAAAAGGCGCCCACACCTTTCATTACAAGGATGCACCAAAAGGATACTTAAATACAAGAGTTTATTCTTATGCTCATTTCCTTCAAAAGCTTTCCAATACCCCACCTTTATTTATCTCCATACAATTAACTCAACAAACCTAAGGAGTTGCCATTCCACCAGATATCTCCCGATTGTTACATAAGAAACCTTCATATCAGTCATCCAATATAATTCTACTGAAAAAGCCCTATAAGACTACAATTATAAGATATAGAGCAATTTTGACCTCCGCTATATCTTATGGTATGAAAAAAGTTGCTGTCGTCTAAAAATTGGACGACACTATATATGGCTGTCAACATAAGCATATACAGCTCAGAAAACAAATAATCCATAAACCGATTAAGCAATTGGAAGCACATAGAAAAACCTCAAAATTACCTGGAAATCGGTGAAGAAGAAAACTGAAAAAGGATTCTCAAAGTTTGATCAGTCAATGTTTTTTTACTTGTGTGATGGTACATGAAATCGTGTCGTTTTTTGTTCTATACGATCGAGATGGGCTGGGCTTAAAAGGAATTGGGCCTTATCGGTCCAAAAGTTTGCGGGAAATTACATGGAAAAACTATCTAACTAAATATATAGGGATAATGCCCAAGTACCCCCTCAAACTATGCCCGAAATCTCAGAGACACACTTATACTATACTAAGGTCCTATTACCCCCCTGAACTTATTTTATTAATAATTTTTTACCCCTTTTCGACCTACGTGGCACTATCTTGTGGGCCCAACGATGGTTGTTTTTTTTTTTCAAACTAGTGTCACGTAGGCTAAAAAGGGGTAGAAAATTACTTCTAAAATAAGTTCAGAGGGGTAATAGGACCTTAGTATAGTATAAGTGTATCTCTGGGATTTCGGGCATAGGTTGAGGGTGTACTTGTGCATTATCCCAAATATATATTCTATTACTAGGGCAAATGACAGAAATTCCACCTTTAAATTTTTTTTTATCATTATTTTCTATTGGTTTTATAAAATTCCAAAATCTCTCATTTATACGCATCAAATTAATGTATTTGCGCATCAGATTAATGTATCTCGTGAATCAGATTAATGTATCATATATAAATGTACATCAGATCAGTGTATCATGTATAAAATGTAATGTATCTTATACTTAACTATTAGTGTATCTCGTCCATTAGATTAACGTATCAGTGGTTATATTATTGTGAGGGATTTCTGTAATTATAAACTTATAAGGGACATATTATATTTTTATCTTAAAAGTATGTGATTTTTGTCCTTTGCCCATTTTAATACACACACATACATACATATACACACACAGATATATATATATATATATATATGTGTACACACATATAGATATCTACTCCTTATTAAAAGTGGCACTTGAGGGTGTACGAACAGTGCTATATGTAGTTGTACAAAATTCACCATCAGTTTGTAATTTTTAAACACTGCTATATGCAGTTGTACCAAAATGCATCAATAGTTGTAATTTTTAAGGATAATTTCATAATTTTATCTTATGTCAACACCAATAGTTTGGGCTTTGTGGCTTATTTGATTGGCTATTAGACACGCAGGTACTTGTCTTTGCAAGAAATAGTTGCATTGCACTTTGATGTTAGATTCTCCGCACAAATATAGGTCTATTGATTGTCTGTAATGGTGGTAAAAATCTTTTTTTTCTCCTACAGTGTTTTGAATGTCGGATCTCGCTAATTTATGGTGGTTCGATTTGTATTTGGTGTTTCTATTGATTGATGTTTGTGTTATATAAGCCAACAAGAGTTGAAGCATATAACCTACAACAAGGTAAAAACCCTTTTTTCTTCTTAGTGTTTTTGGTTATGAATATATCTTCTTTTAAATACTAAAATATATTCTCTTGCCAATCAGATGACTTTATAAGTAATTATTGTGTTTGCATAAATTTCCCAATGAAAAAAGACTTGTGTCTCGTGAAGAGAGTTTAGTACCAAGAGTTGGCCGCTTTAAAAAATGTTGAAAGTCTGATGAAATTCAAGTATGGGCTTCCCTCCGCTTATTTTTATCTTTTGCTTTTTATCTAAAATATATTGTTCTCCTGCGGAGAAGGGATTACCAATTAAGTCTTTTTATAATTACCTTAATTTTATTGATCTTTTGTAGTGGTATTTCACTTATTTACATGTGTGAGGTCCATCCTCATGTACCAAACTTTGAATAACTTTGTGCCAATTTCAAAGTTTGGTAGAGTTGGTAATCTATAAAAAAGAAAAACTTGTTTTGTGCCAATTTCAAAGTTTGGTAGAGTAGGTAAGCTATGAAGAAGAAAAAAAATGTTTTTCTTCTATAGCACATTTGGAGGGTAGTGTATTTGTTCTCTATAAAAGGGAGGAGAATTCTTCATTCTAAGTACACCAAAAAAGAATTACAAAGGAGAGAAAATAAGAGTGAGACATCACAGAGGAAAATAATCTGTGAGGAAAAATAGAGAGTGTGAGCTATATTGTAGTGAGGTGAAAAAATCAAAAGAGTGTTATTTCTTTTGAATGTGTAGTGGTCTTTGGAGTTTTACTCAGACATACAAGTGTAAATCCTTACTATAGTGATATTCGTTGCTCCTCTCGGGTCGTGGTTTTTCCCTTATTTAGAAGGGTTTCCACGTAAAATCTTGGTGTCATTATTTCTCTTTTATTCTCGTTGTTTAACCGCATTGTTGTGTTCCGCATTTGTTGCATTTATTACTGCAAATATTATTTCTGTTACGGATTTATTCCCAACAACATGTATAATTCTACAGTAGCATTACTATTTATCTAACTTTTTTGTGATGTTCGATTTAAGAGAAAAAAGTGACAGTCAACACTATGCATTAAGAAACATTTGGTGGAAATCATTTTGATCGGCGGAGATAAAATTTTGACACTCAAGTCAAGGTACTTGACTACATAATGATGCTAAGGACTATATTAATACTATTGTTTTCTGAAAATAATCTGAACGTCTTTAAACTTTTTTATATTTTTCGCTCAAAATTGAATCAAATAGCAAGGGATCATGAAATCACTCGATCTCTCTAATTGTTTGGTGTTTGTGAATAGTAAGAAGAATGGAGTAAATGTTGCTAGCAATGCTCTTGTGGAAGTTCCCAGCTGCACCCAGAAAGCTTTGTTTGTACACTATAATTTGCATTAGCTATGCGGCCTAGGCTAGATGTGTGAAAGTACCTATCATGGAACCTTAAGACACTACAATGGATGAATTGAGAATCTCTGGGTACTTTTAATTGAAACAGGTACTCTATGATTTTGCATTGTATGAAGTTGAGAAGTCCTACATATGACAAGTGAGATTTTGAGGCCAAATACACTTGAGTCACAAGATATTGGTCAAAAAGATGCAAAATGATTGAAGAAGTATATTTTGCTCATATATTTCTTTCATGACACGAATTGGAGTAGGTAGTTGCATCCTACATGTTTTGTGTTGGATTTCTCCTCATTAATCAACAATCGACTTTCCCATGTGTATGGTAAATACCTTATGATTATAATGTGTTTGTGATTGCGTATGAATGAAGCTGGAAGGGATATAAGGAATTGAAACAAAGGGCCCATATGAGAGAGATCACCATTAGTATTCTGGCTAAACACAGAGCCTTAACAATATGTAGATTCGTTAAATGAACTTTAAATAAGCCTCATTATTGGTGAATTGATACTCAGAAGGTTGAGATGTAGGTATCTTTGTGGAAAACCAGATATTAAGAGAATACAAAAATTACTCATTTGTCTACTTTCTCAAACAATTGTAAGGTTCCCATAAGTACCGAACATGTTTGAGGAAGAACATTAATGAAAATATTATAAAATCCATACAAAGTGTGCTCTACATTTCGCCTCAACTGAATAAGCATAATCTCTTCCTCTTTCTGCTAAACTCTTGTTGTAGACTTCAAGTTCCAAGTTGTGTTCGATCATATTTGTTACACACTTTAGTGTTCTCTCAGTTCTTTTGTTTCAAAATTAAGTAATACGGCAGTCAACTACTCTCCAGATTAAGCATGGATAATACTTCTAATGAAAACAGAAGGATAACAAAACGAAAAGTGGGATAAGAGATACAACCAAAATGGAAGGGGAAGTCATATAAAGGAGCACATGAAACGGTAAGACACAAAAAGGTCCTTCTATGTGATTTTTGGTGAATTCGAATTTATCGATACATCAGTTTAGTCATAAAAATTTTATTTTGTGTAGAATTAACAAATATCCAATAAAATGACCACATAATTGACATGACAATTGTAAGTTCAATTTGCAGAGAAAGAATATATGTCGTACAAGAGACCTATGCTAAGTTGTCAGAAAACTAAATCAGACTTCATGATATCTAACTAGTGAGCTATTACGCTTTATTCAAAGGATGACTGCTTCCAAGCCCAGAATAATAAGCAGGTCAAATTATACAAAAGGATTGATTTCGCGTTCTCCAATTTCCAAGCCTTCCAAGTATAATTCCACATTCTTTCAGATGCTTCAAATTGATGTTGAAAGAATTTTCAGTTCTCGAGTTTGTGTATTGATAATGGACAGTTACCGATTTCGGTGTTGTATTTGTATTGAAAAGTTATTTTTGGATTAGATAAATGTTGCAACTATAGTATTGGAACACAAGTTAGAGAACACTTCACCAATAAATTAAGTTTTTGTAGTGAATTGGATATTTATCTAAGTTGAATATGGTTTAGAATTTTTCATCAGATAGTGTGAAGCAATAACTTAACACGATGATTGTAATAATTAAATTCGTTGCATTTAAAGGATGATCATGTAAGGATAAGATATGATGCTTAAGATCAATTTGGTAATCTTAGTTTATAATACATTATACGATGGATAAAGTCGACTACAGGCTTATATAATATCATGAAATAATACTAAACTCTACTTTGGAGTCCCTATAATGTGTGACGTTTTCATGTGAATGTAAACTCCCTTTTTTGGAGTCTTCATTTTTTTGGCCTTACATAAACATTATGGGAGATAACAATTATGTTCTGCAAGGGAACATTTCAATTATCTAACACTCTTTATTTGGACACTCCTAGCCTGACAAATATCATTCGTTGAGATAACCATATATCCTTGAGATCAGATTGGATTATGCCTTTAAAATTTGAAGAGATTAAGTTATTTTTCTACACAGTGAACCTATTTTTTCCCTCATGATCAACTTTATGTTTTCCTATCAAGTGCAAAAAAATTCTATGCATACACCTATTAATTCGATGACTTACAACAGATAAAGGATGATGATCATTAATATCACTTGGGCATAAATCAATGAAAAAAACCTTTGTATAGATAGATCTCTTCGGCGAACTCACAATATGTTGATTTCTTGTGAATGTAAGTTGGTCTTGCAAATTGAAAATGAGTCAAGTTATCGAAAATGATATACTATTCACATCACTAGAATCATTATGGATTTTAACTTTAGCATCCATTCTTGCTTTTGATGGATGACGTGCAATTATAAGATTTAAGCTAATATACCACTAGATTTAGCTAGCAAATGCACTGGTTATGTTTCATTGGAGAACTTATAATCTTATTTGGTGAAGCTTAACATAGGTTTTGTTTAATAAAAATTATGTTTACTTCAGATTTAGTGTTTTCATTTTTATTTCTTGTGGTTCTGCTTGAGATTTGAATTTACTTTTATTCCTTTTCGTGTGCTTCTCCTGCAGAAGCAGAGTTTTTTTGTCTAGGAATGTGCAACGATAGTATTTTGATGAAAGAGTTGGTTCGTGGAATCAAACTAAATGGAAGCTGAATTAACATGAATATTTGGTAGAAAGATAATTAGTACAAGATAAAAGTCAAAGGTAGTATCTTGGTAGGTGAAGTTTAGGCAAATTATAAAATGGTTTCATATTCTTAACCTTGACTTTTTTGACATGTAGTGATGTCATGGATGACAACAATAAGATGAATTTATTCCTATAAATAGGTAGCTCTTAATTCATTTTCAAATCATCCTCTCACTTGTCTTCTCACCTTCTAAGACATTTGTATTCTCTCTCTTCTAGTATTTCATTTGTATTCTTTGTAGAGTAAAATAAATATTGGTGCAGTTGTTCTTTGGTGGACATAGGATCATTTTGATCCGAACCACGTTAAATATTGTTATTCTTCCTTGTTCTATAATTTCACGTTTCCGCTAACAGTTGATTTGATGTTTGTCTCGATCTGTTGTGGTAAACTATAATTTATCCTACTGATCTAGGAATGATGATCCACTTTGTATTAAATAAAATCTGTCAACTTTGACTTGTCATAATGCCATACCTCTGTTTAGTCTAGGAAGATGTATGTTCTTGAAAAACATTTTGTATTGACAGAGATGGTATAAGTCATGAAGTGTTGAATATAATGTAGAATTGTTCCAGCTCATAAATTGAAGGCATGGCATATCGGATTCAGCAAGTGATATCCTCAAGAATATGAAGCTAAAGGAATATTCTTTTGATCACACTACATATTCAATGTTAATACAAGGAATACACAAATCGAAATCACTTGAAAAAGTTGTATCCTTAGTTGATGAAATCTCCAAGAGTGGTACATGTTTGACGTTGATGTTAACTCAAATACTTTTAAATGCATTTTGCTGAGCTTCAAATGTTATAAGATACAACAATTGATGATATATTGTGCAAGATGCAAGGTTTGGAGTTCTTTTTCGCACCAAATGATATATGTATGGTCATTTAGGAAGTTGCTACTCAACATAAATATTATTCAAGCCTTCATAGATGAACAATTAGAATACAATTATTTTAGTGTTGGGCACGGGCTTTACAAATCTAATATAAGTCTAATATATATATATATATATATATATATATATGGGAAAATTACGTTGTTTAGCAAATTTATACTATTTAATTACTCATCATAGTTATAGTTTGCTATAATTACCACTCACGACTAACATTATACATTAATTACGTGGGCTGACTTTGTGCTTGTATAATTAGTCACATTTGTATATGTATAATTCGCCAGAATATACAAATACATATGTATAATATACAATTATCTAATTGATATACATATACAGTTCACTTCTCTTCCACTCTCTGCCCTGTCTCACTTGCCTCTCGCCTCTCTCTTCTCTCTCCAAATCTCGCTTGTCATATATACAAATGCATATATATAATATACAATAATTTAACCGATATATAAATACAATTAGTCTCTATGTCTCTCTCGCCTCTCTCATTCCTCTCCCAATCACGATCATCTCTCCCTCCTCGCCCAATTTTGCTTACTAGATATACAAATATATGTGTATTCTTGATACATATAGTTCATTATTTTGACTGATATAAATATACACAAGTGCTTCAATCATCTTGATTCTTGAACAACCAAAAAAAAAAATGAAAATTCAATTCACTTTGTGAAAAAACTCAATAATAATGTACATACATTCCTCTAAGATCCAAAAAATTGCATTAAGAAAGAAAAACATAAAATCAATATATACAAGAAACAAACAACATATACTAAAAACAAACTATACATATACACTCATGATTTCTCTACTATATGCCAAAACATGATATGATCATTTGGTAACTATCAAACTATCAAAAGACCTCAACACTTTTGCTAAACTAATTGGACAAACTAAAACAGAATCTACACATAGACCACCTTTAGTATGTGTACAATCTATTTGTGTCAATGAAAATCTTATTTTTGTCATGATCATGGGATCCTCAACTACAAAATCTCCCACATGATGATGTGTCCATGTACCTACGTTATCCAAATAACAACGAGATATGGCACGTTCACCATTTGATGTTGTTAATTGAAATTGAACTGGTTTTATGTCCCAACCATGAACGTGTTCTGAGTTATAGACGACTCGACGCCCTAGCCTCTTCGTGACCCTGCCTAGCTGAAGTCTAAAGAATAGACTATATGTCCCTACTGGGAATTGGAACTCAAGGTCTCCATCAACTTCAAGCCACCACATTTGTTGAAGATATGCAACAGTTTGAAACCTATAAGAAAATACTGGTCAATCAATCAGTCTATCGTGAATTGTAAGATGGGGAATCGAACCCTCACCAAGAGAACTTGGAAAGGAGATTATAAGGTGGAGAATCGAACCCTTAACAACCAGGTGAAGGATAGAGCCTCGTGTATATAAGATAAATTTAATAGTGTAGAGTTAAAACAAAGAGCATAATAAATATAAAATTGAAATAGAATCTTGTTTATATCATTCAACTCTTGCTTTATTTGTAGTAGTAATTATTCTGTTGATTTAGTCCATAACTTCATATAATAATGAAAGTTGTTGAATTAAAATACTAAATTCATTTATGAAAAGAGGAAGTTAATTAATTCATTTCTTCACTTTTTAAATCCTAGTTTCAACTATACTTCATTTTAAAATATATTTAATCGAAAATTGATAAATATAAAAAATTTTTATATGCACAATGCCAATAAATTATTGAAATAAAACAAAAATATACTCAGTCTGACTTTTAAATCCCAATTATATGCTTCTTTCCTGTTAAGGAACCTTTAAACTTATTTATTTTATTTATTGAAATAGACTGCATCTCAAAAGAAAAAAAGAAACACTCAACTTGTGTTTTTATCTATTGCCTTTTCTCCTTTTATTATTAATAAAGTATCACTTTCTTTTTTCCATAAAAAAAGGGAGCATATATACGTGACCTATTACACGTTACTTTTAATAAAATGAGTTAGACAATAACACTTGGCTTGATCCCTATCATTTTAGTCAAATAAAATTAATTTTGTTAATAATAATGAATTATTAACGGTGTATTTCTTCTCCTTAGATATTATTACTATATTTAAAAAATGAAATTGCAATTGTGTAAATATCTTATTTAGATCCAATGATTAATTATTTCAACTATTTGGTGGACAAATTTATATATGAAAAAGGTATTTGGCTAGAGTTTGTTCTTTTTTAACACATAAATCTTTTTTCAAATGAAATGAGAATCTACTTTGATAAGATAACTTTTTCCTTTCAGGCAAAAATAATTGGCTAAAATTTCATTATTTTTACCATTATTACAAAAAAGTGGTAAAAATAAATTAATTTAGAAAATATTCACGAGATTAGATTTATGAGGAGGTCATGTAAAAGCTAATAACCAGATTGAATAATTATGACTATTAATAATCTTCAAAAGTTATTTACGCCAAAATTTTATAAAGAATTCGAATTCAAATCTCAAATAAAAACACAAAATAAAAATAATATCTTTTTATTTATCTATCTAGTTTCTTTTAGATAGATTGAGACTAATATATATAGTAATTAATAACTATAACCCACCTTGATTCATCCGTGGAAATATAATTCCAATATCTCCGATCATCAATACCAGTAATCCTCATTCCCTTCGAACAAATTGCCAAGCAAACTCCTCCATTATTCTTATCAATCCATATTTCCTATAACCATAAAAAATTTCTTGACTTCAGTCAAACTCGATAACTTTTTCTTAAAATAGTATATTTGGGAAAAATTATAAATATACTTCCGAACTATCGTAAATTGCATTTACATACTTTTCGTCATACTTTTGATACATTTATGCTCCTGTCGTTCAAAAACTAGATCGTATATGCCCTTCGCTCTAACGGAAGACTAAATAGAGACACGTGACACAATCTTATCCATCGATCCGATGTCGGGTCGAAGGATAAAATTGTGCCACGTGTATGTCTGTTAGTATAAAGGGTATATATGCTCTAGTTTTTGGACGGTAAGGACGCCAATGTCCCTAAAATATGACAGAGAGTATCCGCATACCATTTACGATAGTTCTTTTATCCTTTTTTTTCCCTTTAAAAATTTATCAAATAAGAAAATTTTCAAACTAACCTTTGTTCCATCATCAAAAGAATTAGACCTGAAAAGCGTAGCAAAAATATCCTTTTTGCTTATCCCGGTGACACTCAGGTCAAGTAATTCGTGAAGAATATACTTATAATTAGAAGGTAATTTGGATTCCCAGATAAAATCCGCCGAAGAAGCTGCATGAAAGGCCCGATTAATTCGGGCCATCATGCAAATCTCCGTCGGATTTAAATAAGATAATACTAGCGCAACGCAGGCCTCAGGTATATCTTCGAGTTTTTTTGATTTTGATAATTCATTTTGTGTTGAGTCAATGGAAGAAGAAACATTAGCACCCATGACTCTTAAAAAAGAGACTAGTTAGAGAGAGAAATTACTCCTGAGTTGTTGAGTAATGTGCTAACGCTAACTTTAAAATTATACTTTCTATGCCTAACCAATTTGAATATTTCGTTTTGATGTTTTAATTTATGTGACGTAATTTAATTTGATGTTAAAATTTTTGAAATAAATATTCATATGATTATAATTTATTCTATTTATCGTAAAATTTTGTAGTTGAATATAAAAATATGTCATTATTTTTTAGATTGACGGTAAAGAAAAACAAGTCATATAATTTGAGATAGAGGTTTATTGTACACAAAATTAAAAAATAAAATGAAATTTATGATTTTAGATTTAAAAATGGATATCATCTTATAAATTTTGTGGTTAGAAATTATTAAATAAAAATATCACATACTCATTTTTTTCATTTTATGCGCGTCTTTCTTTCTTGATCTGTTTCTAAAAAATGTCATCTTATTATAGTTAAAAATAATTTAAATTTCATTTTTTAATTATTAATAAAATAATTTATAATTATATAAAATATTTAAAAATTATTTTAAATCATAAATTTTAAAAATAACATTTAAAAATATTATATCAAAATAGATAACATCAAACAAAATAAGACAAAGAAAATATTAAATCTAAAAGAAAAAACTCACAAAACATATCACATATCATAATAAATTGAGACGGAGAAAACGTGAAAAATGGAAAAACATAGAAAATCATTGGAATTTCCATATAAGGGTGTGAATAGTATTGGTGTATATAGGAAGGTGGATGTTTGAAGAGGTTAAGGTGTCAGTGTCTGATGGTATATGCACAATAGTTTTGGGTTTGATGTTTGTGTTTGTAGAACAAGTCAAAAGGTATTTGCTGTATGTGGGGAATGGAGATTTTTGTAGATTGTAGTTTTATCATTTATGACTAGGATTGTATGTGGAACAAAATTGATAAATTCTTATCCATTGCTCTATACATTATTGGTTACTTCTTTACACTCTCCTTTGTGTTGCGTGATGATACCCAATCTATGCATATCTAATATTATTTTCGATTCGAGAAAATGTAGAAGTACTCTCTCAATTTATATTTGAAATTTTAGAGATACACCTATATTATACTAAGGTCCTATTTATATCCTTGAACTTATTTTATAAGTAATATTCTACCATTTTTCGTTCTACATGACATTAACTTGAAAAAAAAAGTCAATCAGCGTTGGAGTTATAAGATAATGTCACATAGGCCGAAAAGGGATAGAACATTATTAATAAAATAAGTTCAGGGGGTAATAGGACCTTAGTATAGTATAAGTGTGTCTCTGAGATTTCGAGCATAAATTGAGGGGATACTTGTGCATTATTTCTTTCCGATTCATTTTTATTTTACGTTTTATTTTCTGTAAAATAGAGAATGATAACTTTATTGCTCTTTTATATTACTTTATATACTTTACTAATAGAAAAGTGAATAGTATTTCTCTAAATCGACTTGTTTGAAGTTACATTATGAGAAAATTATGCAAAAAACAAATATTTAGCCTATATTAGAAACTATAACTAGAGTTAAAGAAAATTGTAATTAGTTCGGTGTTTGATTATATAAATTCAAATTTTTGTATATGTTTATCCTATAACTACTTGTATACTATTATTTATGAAAAATTCATGATAAATTATCATGTTGCATATTTGACAAAAGAAATGTATAAAAGGAGTTCTGAAAAATTTCTAAATGTATAAATACATAATTTGTATATACTTATCCTATTTATATATTCACAAGCGAAATATTATACAAACAGATAGAAATATACAAATCACAGCATCCATAGAAAATGAGTTATAGCTACGGAGTGCAGTTATCAATTTAGAGCCTTTTTTTTTATCTATTATGTTTGCTATTTCTTAAAATTTCTCTTAATTTATTTGTGTATATATTTTATATATTATTTGATGATTTATGAATAGAGTAAAAGTTATTTATATATTTTAATTTTATGCGTTTGGTTGGTAGGTTTTTGTATGAAATTAAAGTTATTCAAGTATTAATTTTATATAATGTTTTATTGAGTTTTGGTAATTATATATAATTAATATTTACATAATCTATAAAAAAATTTATGTGTAGAATAGAAGGTGAAATAAATTATATCAATATTAACCTTATTTATTTTCATTGAGAATTGAACATCTAAATTTGATGAACATTTAAATAATTAGATGTTGTCTCTAGATGTATCGGTCTCCAAAACTCCAATACTATTTTTGTGAATCCAAAGCTACATGCTAGAACAAACCTATATAAAGGGCATTGTTGTATTGATTCAATTATCACGCAACATACAAAATATTCTAGCTTCACTATCTACTTTCTATATTCTATATTTTACGAATAAATTTATAGGATTTATTTTTCTTAGTATATAGTTAAATTTTTTTATGCCTTTATTAATAGTTTAATATGTATTTATTTATTTAAAATATTTCTTTTAGACATTTGAGCTAAGTAATGTTCTAATCGAGCACACCTCAATTCCTAATTAATGTTCGAACTAGACATCTTCGATGTAAATTTTAAAACTTTTATCTATAGTTTAAATATCTATTCATCCCTTTAAATCTATCAAGATATTCCTTTTAGACAGCTGAATCAAGTAATGTTTTAATTGAATATCTCAATTTTTAATATGATTTTTTAACGAGACATCTTCGATGTAAATTTTGAAACTTTTATTTGTGTTTAATTTCTTATTTGTTTAGTATGTAATCACGTTGAGTACATAATATAATTGAAGGTGCCTAAGAAGTGGGGGGCACGCGACCCTATCTAAGGCAATGAAGTTTGCCAAACAACTTGCCAAGTAGGCCTTTGTTAAAAAGTTGCCACTTGCCAAAAATAATTGCACTAAAGAAATAGCCAAAATTAGATATAAAAATAAATATATAAAATAGTGCCACAGTGTCCCCTCCTAATAGATTTGATTTTCCAATAAAGTATGATGAATTTGAACTTTTCATATTCCAGGTGTTGGTCTTGTATAAATCACTTTCTTTATATTTGTGGTGAGCCACTTAAACAGCATATATATATATCATATTGAAAAAAAATTGATGCACTATGCTTTTTATATTAAAAATTTAAAGTCCTAACTCCTATCTCCTTGTGTGGGTCTATGTTTTAGAGGTTAATTCTAAATAAGTTAATATTCAAAACTCCGGCTTTAACTTTCGAAAGTTTGAAAATTTGAGTTATTTAAGTTATAATACATTTTATTTGGAAAAAAAATTGTTGTTTTGTAAGTCTGAAAATAAAATTTCCTTCAAAAATTGGACTGGGCTAATTTTTCAAATGTTGAAAAAAATTGGAAGATTAGATTTTCAAATTTCATAACAAACAAAATTTATGATTAAATGACAACTAAAATTCTTATAATATTTTGTTCGTATAAATTAATTTAGGTATAAACATAATGCATTTTAAGTTGATTTTATCTAATGTTATGTGCATTTTAAATTTGGTTATGCACAAAAACCCATTAAAATTTGTATAAAGTTGACACATGTGTCCTACGTGACATAACACAACTGTCACATAAGACGCCATGTAAAATACATATGTCTATTTGTTCAACTTTAGACCAATTTAAATATTTACTTGTGCACACCAAACTAAAGGACACAAAAATTTCATCTAAAAGTAATTTCGAGAATATGTATATATATGTTCACTATATCAAAAATAAATTAGTGGCAGTTAATTAACGACAACAACTTAATAGCGACATAATTAGAACTCTTTATATATATATATATATATGCGCGCGCGTATATATATATATATATATATATATATATATATATTCTTAAAGTCTTTAATGACATTAGATCCAATATTATCAATTAATTAATGCTCGTATAAAGACTTTGACACTTTTTCTTAATTTGTATGTTTATTGACGTTTAAAAGTTATTTTTTTTGTGTAGTAATTACATCTTTAGTTTATTAATACTAACCTTATCGATAAAAAAATGAATAAAGAAAAATGTGATAACAATTTTTTTTAATCTTATGACAGGCTAAAATACATAGTTTTTTTTTTCCTGTGCAACACATATTGCAGGTGTATATGTTTTCACTCTTTTCAAATTGTTATAATGATTAAAAGGAATATTATCAATAAGAATATCATATACTTAAACAAAATTGATAAATACATCAAGTCACTGCTAATGACAATTAACGCCTATTACTTAATAGCTTATCATGGCGTATACGTATTTAATTAAATAAGAGGCTGATGCAATAGTTTAAGTGATAAGAATATGATATTAAATTCAATCTATTTAAATTATATCAAAACCATTAATTTAATTATTTTGTAATGGTATTTGATGAGACACAATTTTAAAATGAAAGAAAATGTTTAAAAAATATGATATTAATATTTTTTTGTTTATAAATTAAATTTGTACTTGTTCTTAATTAATAAAGCACTCCCCTCTCCCCTCCTTCCTTCAATTATTATTTCTCATTTTCTTTTTAATCCGTTTTAAAAAGTTTATTTTTTTTAAAAAAAATAATTTATGATGATTAATTTTAATTTTTTACATAACATATTTAATCATAAGACTAAAAGATATTTTTATGTCTTATCTCCCCTCTCCCCTCCTTCCTTCAATTATTATTTCTCATTTTCTTTTTAATCCGTTTTAAAAAGTTTATTTTTTTAAAAAAAATAATTTATGATGATTAATTTTAATTTTTTACATAACATATTTATCATAAGACTAAAAGATATTTTTATGTCTTATATATTATTAATTTAATATCGTAAAATTTAACTACTTATCATAATTTTTTAAATTTTATGTCAAATTAAAATTAGACAAATAAATTAAATCGGAAGGAATATCAATTCTTTTTAAAATTGACTGACTAAACGAGGGTGTTAAGTATAGAAGAAGCCAACCCAATTATGACTTTTGGTGAAAGGAAAATTTAAACAAACAAATCCAACAAATTTGTCTATCGAAAATGAATTATTTTAAGGATATATAAGGAGACTCTTTATCCAAAAGAATAGGACCATTTCTTGGCCGGCTAATTAGTATTTGATAGTCCACTATTTCCTTTTCACTATTGCACTTTTGCATCCATTGAGGAAAAAGTGTTACTTTTTAATTAGCACTATAGACGTTATTTTATACAGCCAGTCACTTTCCTAACCACTAGTATTAATTTGATTAAAAAAAACAACAAATGTTTATTTTACTAGTCTTAATAGAATATATTTTTGTTCTAATGTTTTACTACCTAATCCTCACAATTGCTTATCTGAATAATAGTAGAGTTGAATTTACACGAGGTCAAAGATATGTCTTTTAGATTAATTTGTCAGGTTCGATCATTAGTAGCTGAAGTAAAAGCTAATGTAGATGAGAAAGAAGGTAATAAGAAACCTGTGTAGAGCGTTAGAACTCTAATGATAAACATTTGTATTAGATTCAATGTTGTTCGAGTGCTCTATGCCTTAGATGCAAGATCGATATAGTCAATCAGTGTTGTAAGAGAAAGACTTAGTAAAATATGAAAAAAATTGGATTTAAAAGAGTGTGTTGTTGTATTCCTTGGAATCAAGTTCCTTACAATTATGTGTAAACTACTATTTATAGGTTATAAAGGTAATACATTAATCAATAGAAAAACTTCACTCAAGTCCTTAAGTACTACGACCAATGGATGTCATCCGGGGAGAATACCGTGAGTGGTGCCACCTAATGTATTCCTCTGTCAAATTTTGGATATTTGTTCTACAATATATGGCGTATTCGTCCATTTGTCCTTCTTGTCATGTCATCAAAATACAAACTCCTTCTCATCTTCAAGCCAAGAGATCTTATCTATTTATAAAACAGACATGTAACTTCAGAGAGACTTATCGAGGTTAGGCCTTTGACTGATAGATTTTTCTAATTCAACAAGACACCTGCAATACTCAAGTAGAAAACCCGGTACCTTTATGAGGTCCCTAAGTTTGTCAAATCATCAAAACTACAAATAACAGTTAACCATTTCAAAATTTAGCTAGGGTTATAGTAAGGGGGAAGAGATTAAGAATTTAATTCCTAAATTACTAGGCTTTGTAATCTGAAGCCTTGCTCATTTATAGTTAATGGAGTTGAGTTGAATTTTGTGAGACAGGTCATGGTTTTCTCCCCCAAACGCAACTTAGACCACTCTTTAGTTGAAGGGGAAGGATACCCTCTACTCCTACTTCAACCATTTCTATGGTTGAAGAACTCCAAACCCTAACAACTGGTTCTAGTTTCCCAATACTGAACCATCTTAAAAATGGCCTCCCCTGTCCCTTCCCATAACTAAAATCTCAATTAATCCCAGAGTTCACCCCTGAAGGATCTATTCAATCTGAGGAACAATTTAAGAAAGAGATCTTACTACTAGTGAGTCTCAATCTTATCTAGTCCTCCCTACCCTATTTTGAAGGTAAAGGTGCATAGCCAAATATTCTTGCTGCAGTAATAAGTGGCATAAAAAAGACTACCGAACAAATTTTCTAGAAGAAGATCCAGTCGTCTGATCCAACTTAGTCTCTTTTTGAGGGTTTCCAATCTAAATTTGAGCAGAAACTTGTTGAAAATGAAGATGAAAAGGTTGATGATAAAGATGACCAACCATTGATAACAAGAGAATAAAGAGAAACAATCGTACATTTGAAGTTTAGTATCAACAAGGATTAATTCTCATGTTGTTCTAGAAAAGAAGGATAAAGATAATATGCCTTTGAGATGGAAAGTTCGAAGAAAATTGTTTCAAGTTCTAAAGGAAAGAAGAAGGTTACTGATGAGGGAAATGTAAAGTCCAAGTTGTATCCTACTAGCACCTCTCAAAAATTGATGAGTGATGCTTTGATATCAAACAAAGTTCAAATTGAACGAAATAGGATACAAAAGAAGTTTACTGTTATAGAAAAGGACCAGTTACCATATGTTGTACTGGATGAATCGAGTACTGTTGAATCGGATTATATCATGAATGAAGTGGCAAAAAGGAAGAAGTTGTCTTGAACAAGACATCGACTAAGTCATCCAGGGCAATAAAGGATCACACTAAGAAAGTGAGGGTCTATAAAAAGAAGGAGCCTAAGAAGAAGTTGGTTGCAACTAAGAAGAAAAAAGAAACAACAAAAATGAAGAGAAAGATTCCTCTCTTGAGTCAGTTTGTGCACCGAGCCCTATGTCTAATAAGGGACCTAGTTCATTGGGGAAGAGAGAAAAGTGAGAGAGGGTTGAGATCCTTTTGATATAGAAATAATGACCAAACCAGAGATGGGAAGCCTAGTTGATGTAGTGGAAATCAAAAGTTAACACACTTGTTTACTAACCATGTACAAGTTTTGCACGAATCAAAAGTGAGGAAATTCTACTACATGATAAAGCTAAATGAGGATGAGAGTCATAATGCTCATATAGGGGATATGCAATTCCATGTCAATGAAGCAATTTCGGGAGAAATTCTATGAGTTCTTTTAGAGAGGATCATCAGAATCATTGGAAAGTCTCCACCAAAAGACTTTGTGTTACAAATCAGAAAACTTCCAAATCAAATTCGTGTTGATATTCAAAAAAGTACCTTAAAGGTAAGTATCAATTGTTCTTCAAATTTATTAACAAACTGATGTTTCCTAGATCATAAAAGATAATATTCCCCTTTGTTTAGTTCATGTTTCTCATTAAAGTTTTGCACACAACTATAGTTGATTAACCTACCCGCAATCATGCTTTAAAATATGCACAAGATGATATCTATGAAAGAAGGAAGCACCTTTGGGGGTATAACTACTTGCTAACTTAAGTGTTTAATCAATTTGGAACCCTAGGCATGAAGTAAGGGAAAAAATGAAACAGACTACCTTCATTAACACTCTCATTGAGTGTGAATGTGTTGAAGAAATGAATGGAAACAAGATCAAGGAATCTAAGCTATCTTTTTGAACGGTCACAAAACAAGCATGAGTTGGAAAATATGAAAGTCACCTTGGGAAAAAAGATGTAGAGATCACCTGTCTGAAGGTTAAGATGCAATCGTCTCAATCTGAAGGACTTCGTGGAGTTGAACTGACAACCCTAAAAGTTGAGAACAAATTCATTGCAGACAAGAATATTAAACTTAGGCAATGATTATTAGTATTCTTGAAGAGGTAGATGCTCACTTACCTCTTGTCCTCAAGTACCATACCTCCAAGCCTCCTTTTTTTTTACCTCTCCTCCTAATTCACATCCCTTTCAGTTTGTTACTAAATGGGTATTATCTTAGTTCTCATGCAAAATATGATATACATTGTTTGAATGGTTCCCTTATTTCTACATTCATGCTTTCATTATTTTGTACATTTCTTCTTATGATCAGTGTTGTCCAAGTGGTTATGAATTAGTTGAACTGCATTTCCATCAACGTAGTTTACTGTTTATCTCTTTTTATGATATGTCAAAAGGGTGAAAACTATTAAGGACCTCTCGATTAATGATCACTGAAAATCTAAAGGGGACCTGTTTGTCTTTTGATTGTGGCATAGGATCACTGTTGGGGATAATTAAAAATCAAAAGGGGACCTGGTTTTCTGTTGATTGTCTGATGATAAGTAGAAAAGGTGATAGAGGGAATAAGGTCAAAGAGGGAATAAGTTGGAAGTTGAATATAAGTTTTCTATGGAACTAAGAGTGTCCGTATATATAAAAGACAATTATCTAAATAAGGGGGAAGTAATCTGTTAGTACCTAAATAAGGGGGAATATACAGTAAGGGGGAATACACTATCAGGGGGAACAATTCTGGTGAAGATCTCAGACCATATCATTGTTTTTCATCATCAAAAAGGGAGAAAATGTTATTTGTAGTTTTGATGATTTGACAAACTTAGGGACCTCATAAAGGTACTGGGTTTTCTACTTGAGTATTGCAGGTGTCTTGTTGAAGTATTGCAGATGAAACAAACCCAGGGACCTAGTAGAGGTACCAGGCTCCCATGATGATGAGCCAGTCGACTGCCAGCTGGAGACGGTACAGAAAGTAGGTGCACACTTCCCGATGGCGTCAGAAAAGTTTGACCTTTCCAGCCAATGGCGAAGAAGTTTAGGAAAGTGACTTGCCCATATAAAGGGCACTTTCCTAAACATTTGTGGTTGGTTTTTGCAACTTGATAAAAACTTTTCAAGAACTCTTGCAAAAGCTAATACAAAGTAAAAGCAGAATTATTCCAAGGACAACAGCAACATCTGGAGCATTTCGTCTAGTTGTTTAGGAATTTATTCTCTTGTTCTTAAATTGTAAATCACTCCTAAATCTATAAAGGAATTGGTGTGTTGTGTTAGAAGTCTAGGTTGTCCAAGTGGGATAGCTTAGTGGGTAGATTGTTTTCTACTTAGGCTTGTTGAGCAATAGAGGACTATTGCTTAACGGTAAGATTGATAACTCTTTCTTATGTTTGGTGTAATCGTGTTTCGCTTTTGCTTTTGAAGATTAGTGAAAACGATTGAAAATCCTGTGAGACAGGTCGTGGTTTTACTCCCTTAATCAAGGAGGTTTCCACGTAAAATCAACACGTAAAATCATTGTGTTGATTTTACTGCATTTAACTTTCGGTTTTACTCATTAGTGTAGTAAGGGACCTGGTCCATTACTTGTTAAGTAAAGGCATACATTCTATCAAGTTTAATTCCCCCTTTTGGCATCATAAAAAAGATATGCAGTAAACCATTGAGTCAACATAAATATTGGGCAAGATCAGATCGAATAAGCAATCAAACAGTAGAGGAAGAGCAATCGCAAAAGAACATAGGAAGAACAGCAAAGGAATAAAGTAACCAACATGCCATTATAACATAACTACATTAAAAACAAACTAAAAATCCATTAACACGATGATTAGCCACACAAAAATAAATGACACAGGGAAGGATTGATTGACGGTTTAGGAAGAGGGGGGAGTTTTGGATAGGGACTGGATAACAAGAGTGAGTCGTGCATTGGCAGCATCATTATCCTTGATGGCCTTCTCTTGCAGGGCAGTTATCTTCGCCTTCAACTCATTATTCTCTTTCTCCAGAGTTTGTACAACTGAAGAACCAGGTCCCTCACTCTGTGCAGTAAGCAGCTCTGCTTTGAGTACATCAATTTCAGCTTCTTTACTACTCAACCGCACAGTGAGTTCTTCAATTTCATGTTTAAGCTGATCCAGATCCTCAAGAAGTTGAGCCATCTTGCTTTTTGGTAAGCCTCTGCCTTCAATACATTCACATTCAAATAAGGTATGCTCAGAGATAGTTTGTTTAATGTCCCCACCTTTTCAACACCAAGAGGAATCTGAAAGTTCTTGAATACTTCAGTGAGAAAGTATCCATACCCCATTCCATGTACTCCTTTTCTCTCAATAACTGTTTTGTGAATGTGTTCAATCATGAGACTAGGAAGGCTCAGAGCCTCAAAGCTGCACAACATCTCCATTACGTACAAGTCAGCAGCAGTAGCAAGTGTTCTCTTTTCTGTGCGAGGAAGAACCACTTTGTTGACGAACTCGAAGACCAGCTGATACTCACTCTTCATAATTTTCTTATAGATCCCAGCAACCTTAGTTGTGGGAGTCTTAGAAATCATGGAGGCAAATTCTGAAGAGCAAGTTTTGGTCAGCCCGGACCGGGTCCCCTCTATAGGCACTCTGAGGATTCTGCCCAACACCACCTCATTCAAAGAAATAACGATATTGTTCACACGTGTGAGGAGACTCCCATCTTCCATGAATTGAACATTGTAATAGAATTCACGAACCTCTTCTTCATGGAGGATGGGGGATTTCTTGTTGAACAGGTGCAGCCAAGATTGGATCTCCACCATGTCATGCAGAGAATCCATGCCCGGAAGAGTAATAATCCCTATATCAAACACTCTTCCAGCAAGAATTGCTTGTTTCCTCAGACTGTCAACTACTTCCCCCAAGTTGACATGCTCCACTTTCCTGGCTTGAGGACCAGGTTCCTTTGACTGCTTTCTCCTCTTCCCTTTTGACTGTGATTTTTCCACCTTCCTTGTAGCTCGTTCCCTTTTCTTTTCTGACTTCCTTTTCTTAGTTTTCTTCTCAGCCTCTTCTCCCGACAACTCAACCAATTTTTCTTCAGGTATCCTAAAATTTGATACCTTGAAGGTTCGTGCACTTCTGACTGCAGCATCAGAGCGTGCACTTGCCTTCAAGGCATCTACCATCAACTTTTGTGCAGCAGACCTTGTATTAGGTCGTCTCTTAGGAGCCTCCTCCACGACCTTTTCTTTCCCTTTTCGACTCTCCACCTTCCATTTTAATGGTTCTTCCTCACTTGCAAATTCAGATGAAGAGGAAGAAGAGTACCACCCAAAATCGGGGGTTTTATCAAAAATGGGTTGAGAAGGCCTTACCTCTTCTCTTTCCAGGGCGTCAGTATGTTCTGCTCTGGACTCTTCTCTCATCATTGCCAGGCTCTCAATCACGAGTTCCTCACTCGCTGCCAGGATATTAGACTCGGAAGCCCTGTGTTTTGGTAGATCTCCCTCAAACATGTTGTCAGGCAACATGTCTTCACATGGACCAGGTACTGTAGAAGTGTTTAGATCGATGGAGAAGAAAGGGTTATCCGGAGTATTTTGTGGAGGACTGGGTGGGGGAGGAAGGCTGGCTTGAGCAGGTGTTGGAGAATAGAATGCAAGGGGCGCAATTTCACTAAGTGCATCCAACATTTGCTTAGAAGAAGATGAAGAGGAAGACATGTTTGTGATACTGGAAGGGTTCGTTGAAGAACAAAAAGAAGAGGAAGACAGATTTGCCTTTGAATGTGAGAAGCCTTGTGATAAATGTGAGTAAAAAAATTAAGAGACGGATGAAAGTTTCAAGAAGAAAAGACCTCTTTTTAAAAGAAGTGAAAGGGTGCCAGGTCCTTGATTAGATGCGTCGTTTGAGGGAGAAACGATTGGACTGATCGGTCAGAGTAACCGATGACTGACACGTGGCATTTTCAACGATCAAAATTTTTAGTTTAAATTTAATGTAAAAATGCTAACCTGGACAGGTACCAGGTACCATGATAGAGTTTAACTTCATTCCTTAATTGTTCTAGTCTCTTCTTTTGCTGAGCAGGTCCCTATTGAGAGTATACCTACCAAAGATACAAAAAGTGATCTTGTTCAAATATTTAAGATTCACACAAAGGATACCTGCACTGCAATTCTAACCATCAAGGGAGTTCTACTGTTGGAGGCTAAAAACATCACTTGGAGATCAACATCCCCAACTTTAATCGATTTCTCTCAAATTGATCCTTGCTGAGAGCCTTGGTAAAGATGTCTGCAATCTGTTCCTCCGTTGGACAGTATGTGAGCACAATATTTCCCTTCTCAACATGATCTCTCAAAAAATGATGTGTGACATCAATGTGCTTTGTTCTCTTATGATGAACTGGGTTCTTTCCCATACTCACAACACTAGTGTTGTCACACATGAGAGGAATTGCTTTGATATGGATTCCAAAATCTTCTAAGTGTTGCCTGATCCACAGCAATTGAGAACAACAGGCTGCAGCAGCTACATATTCAGCTTCAGCAGTTGAAAGAGCCACAGAGTTCTGCTTCTTGGTGCCCCAAGAGATAAGTGATGATCCAAGGAAATGAGCCATTCCAGAGGTGCTCTTCCTGTCAACTTGATAACCTGTAAAATCAGCATCTGCAAAACCAACCAGATCAAAAGTATCACCTGCAGGATAAAAGAGAACCAGGTCCCCTATTTTCTTCAAGTATCTAAGAATACGTTTTGCAGCCTTCAGGTGTGAATCACGAGGACATGCTTGAAACCTGGCACACATTCCAATGCTATACACAATATCAGGCCTGCTAGCAGTCAGATATAGTAAGGAGCCAATGATTCCTCTGTACATTGTCTAATTCACAAGGGGATCAGATTCTTCTACTATCATCTTGGAATTTGTTCCCATAGGAGTGTCAATAGGTTTGGAATCAAACATATTGAATTTCTTCAGCAGCTCTTTGATGTACTTCTCCTGGCATATTGAAATTACGTTTGATGATTGCTTGATTTGCAGCCCCAGGAAGAATGTCAACTCACCCATCATACTCATTACAAACTCCCTTCCCATCAGTGATGAGAATTCTTCACAGAGATGTTCTGAAGTAGCTCCAAAAATTATATCATCCACATAAACTTGAATGATAAGCAATTCTTGTTCTCTTTTTAGTAAGAACAAAGTATTGTCTATCTTGCCTCTTTTGAAACCATTCTTCAGCAGAAACTTTGATAACCTTTCATACCATGCTCTTGGAGCTTGTTTCAGACCATATAGTGCCTTATTCAATCTAAACACATGATTTGGTAGCTCTGTATCTTCAAAACCAGGAGGTTGCTTGACATACACCTCCTTTTTGAGATCTCCATTCAGAAATGCACTCTTCACATCCATTTGATGCAGCTTGAATCCCATAAAAGTAGCAAAAGCTATTAAAATTCTAATAGCTTCCATTTTGGCAACAGGTGCAAAAGTCTCATCATAGTCAATTCCTTCTTCTTGATTTATCCTTGCACCACCACCCTGGATTTATTTCTAGTAATAACTCTATTTTCATCAAGTTTGCTTCTGAATACCCACCTGGTTCCTATTATTGTTCTGCCTTCAGGTCGAGGAACCAGGTACCATACCTTACTTCTTTCAAACTGATGAAGTTCTTCTTGCATAGAATTGATCCAGTCTGCATCACCTAATGCTTCTTTAACATTCTTAGGCTCAATAGATGATATGAATGCTTAGAATGCAACTAGATTTCTTGTTTTTGATCTAGTTTGAATTCCAGAATTCAAGGGAGAAATGAGATTATCAAGAGGATGTGATGAACTATGCTTCCATCCTGACCTTGTAGAAGACTGATTTGGCAGATCATCATGATCTTCTTCATCAGGAGTGACATCATCTTCTGGGGAGTTTGATGTACTCTGGCTGGAGTTTTGAGTAGTACCAGGTACCCTATCATCCAGTTCAACCTCAGCATCCTCTTCAGGTAGACTGTGATTCTGATCATCACAATCATTTTTCAGTTGTTGATCTGCATCAGTTTTAGCACCTTCAATCTTCTTGGATTTTAGCATTTTGAGCACATCATCATCATCATTTGATCCATCATTCTTCAAGCTTCCATTTTCATCAAAAACAACATGAATGCTTTCTTCAATGCATTGTGTTCGTTTGTTGAATATTCTGTAGGCTTTACTGGATGAAGAATATCCAACAAATACTCCTTCATCACTTCTGGGATCAAAATTTCCCCGATCATCCTTCCCATTATTCAGCACAAAACATCTGCATCCAAAAGCTCTAAGATAGTTCAGCATTGGCTTCCTGTTGTTGAGCAATTCGTATGGAGTCTTATTCAACAGAGCTCTAATTAGACACCTGTTGGTAACATGACATGCTGTGTTAACAGCTTCAGCCCAGAAACTTTGAGGAAGATTTGATTCAATAATCATAGTTCTTGCAATGTTCACCAAGGTTCTGTTCTTTCTCTCCACTACACCATTTTGTTGAGGAGTTCTTGGAGCAGAGAAGTTGTGGCTTGTACCATTCTCCATACAGAATCTATCCAGTGTTGAGTTTTCAAACTCTGTCCCATGATCAGATCTAATGCTGCAAACAACTTGATTCAATTTGGTTTGAATCATTTTGAAGAATACCACCAGCTCATCAGCTGTATCTGCCTTTGATCTCAAGAATCTCGTCCAGGTGTATCTTGAATAGTCATCAACAATCACCAAAATGTACTTCTTGCCATTTCTGCTTTGAACCTTCAAGGGTCCACAAAGGTCCATATGAAGCAGCTCTAAGGTTTTTGATGATATTACCTGATTCTTGGGCTTGAATGATGATATGATTTGCTTTCCTTTAACACAAGCTTCACATATTTTATTTTCAGCAAACTTCATTTTGGGCAACCCTCGGACCAGGTCCTTTGAAATCAACTTATTCAATAAAGATGAACTCACATGTCCCAGCCTACGATGCCAGAGATCAGCATTTTCATTTTGAGCACTGAGACATGTTAAGTCATCTCCATGAGAGATTTCCAAGTTTGCCACATACATATTTTTACTTCTGTGTGCAGTGAGAATTACCTTGTTTGTAGTTAAACTCACCACAATGCATTTCTCAGAAGTAAACTTGACCTCATTTCTTTTGTCACAGATTTGTGACACACTTAGCAAGCTGTACTTCAACCCATCCACATGGTAAACATTGTCAATTGAATCTTCAAGAGATCTTCCTACTTTGCCAACTCCCAAAATGTACCCTTTCTTGCCATCACCAAATGAGACTCCTCCTCCTTGGAGGGTCTTGAGTGAGAGGAAGTTCTTTACATCACCAGTCATATGTTTAGAGCAACCACTATCCATATACCAACATTGACTGCTACTCCTCTCACTCAGCTGCACCAAAAATCACTTGTTAAGTTTGGGAACCCATTTCAGCTTGAGTTCCCAGTAGGCAGACAAAGGAGTGATCAGATTGTACTTGGTCCAATATGGTAGACTTTGAAGCATTCTAACAAAAGACATAGGAGCAGGAACCAATTTTTTCTTTGAAAATCTGTGAGTTGAGACAGGCTCTGTAGGACCAGGTCTCTTTTTTGGTACATTTTGTCTTTCAGCATAATTAGAGTATCTTTCACACGAGTTTCTCCAGCTAACACACTCATTCTTCAAATGTCTGTTCTTACCACAATGAAGACCCAACAGATTGTCAGACACAAACACATACTTACTGTGAGGATTATAAGGAGGACTTATGTTCAGACTTCCTAGTCCTTTCTTATTGAAATTACTCTGATTTGTCACATTTGACAGCAACTTTGAGGATTTGGTCCACTTAAGAGAATTTTCAAGCTCTTCCTTAAGTTTCACAATATCCTGTTCTAATTTGTTACTCTTTTCAAGTGACAGACTAAGATTTTTCTCAGAGTTTTTCAATTTTTCTTGAATTTCAGCTTGCAGACTATTTGACTTTCCATTCAGCTTTTTCAGCTTCTTCAGTAATCTGACACAACTGGTTCTTAAGTTCAGAGTTATTTAACTCTAGATACACCATTCTTGACATTGTGTCTTCAAATTGACCTTTGTTTTCAGTTAAAATTTCAAGTTTAGCATTCATGGTATCTCTTTCAGATGTTAACTCTATCACATAATCTAGCATGACTTTTGCCAAGGTTCTCAATTTTTTAAGAGAATATTTATCCAAGTCAATTTTCATGTCAAGAAGAGTTACTTGATTGTCCTCTTCTTCATTTTCTGTGTGTGCCATGAGAGCAAACATTTCATTGAAGACAATTTCCTCCTCATGCACAACAACCATAGACACATCTTTTGGCTCATCAGGATCTTCTGAATTACTTGAAGAATCCCCCCATGCAGCAAGAGCCCTTTTGACAACCATATCAGCAGCAACTTTACGATCTCTGTTACCAGGTACCAGGTCCCTTCTGTTTTCTTTGTCACCCCTGTGTTTTTGATGTTCCTTGTTTTCATTCTTGAGCAAAGGACACTCTCTGATGAAGTGCTCAGATTTTCCACACTTGTAGCAAGTATCACCTTGAGCAGCATTTCGAGTCCCATTTGTTCCTCTTTTATAAATTTTGTTTTTTCTCACAACCTTTTGAAATCTACTGATGAGATATGCCATATCATCATCATCACTTGAATCTTCATCAGATTTATACTTCAACATCAATGACTTGTCCTTCTTGGCTTCCTTTTTTGACAAATCATAGTTTCGATTCATCTCATGTGTTTTAAGATTACCAATCAAGGCATCCATGGTCAGCACCTTCAAGTCCTTGGCTTCTGTAATGGCATCAACTTTGCTCTCCCAAGACTTTGGAAGAATTCGAAGCACTTTCCTGACTTGTTTGGTCATGCTTATAGGTTCACCCAGGCTTCGCAGCTCATTTGTAATGGAAGACAACTTGGTGAACATGTCATGTATTGTTTCTCCTTCCTTCATTTTGAAGTTCTCATATCGTGAGGTGAGCATGTCAATCTTAGATTCTTTGACTTGTTCAGTTCCTTTATGTGCAGTCAACAAGCAATCCCAAATTTCTTTAGCAGACTCACAGGCTGACACTCTGTTGTACTCATCAGGTCCTATCCCACTGACCAGAAGAGTTTTAGCTTTGAAACCCTTTTCAATCTTTATCCTGTCAGCATCATCTTATTTCTGCCTGGGCTTTGGAACAGTAA
The DNA here is from genome assembly GCA_027704785.1 of Solanum chmielewskii. NCBI lineage: Eukaryota > Viridiplantae > Streptophyta > Magnoliopsida > Solanales > Solanaceae > Solanum > Solanum chmielewskii. The sequence continues at coordinate 5,560,440 of JAKWIX010000327.1, forward strand.
TGGTCTTTTCTCCATCCTTTTCTTCCATCATTGGAACAAAGGGTCCATCTAGTACAATATCCCATAACTCGCTATCTTCAGCCATGAGGTAATCGTGCATTCTAACTTTCCACCAACTGTAGAAATGTCCATTGAAACGAGGAGGTCTGTGTGATGACTGACCTTCTTTGAGGTTAAGTGGAGCTGCCATTCTAGAACAAAATCACTTCCTTGGTGTTAACCAAATAGGTAGTGCCTGCTCTGATACCACTTGATAGAATGTATGCCTTTACTTAACAAGTAATGGACCAGGTCCCTTACTACACTAATGAGTAAAATCGAAAGTTAAATGCAGTAAAATCAACACAATGATTTTATGTGGAAACCTCCTTGCTTAAGGGAGTAAAACCACGACCTGTCTCACATGATTTTCAATCGTTTTCACTGATCTTCAAAAGCAAAAGCGAAACACGATTACACCAAACGTAAGAAAGAGTTATCAATCTTACCGTTAAGCAATAATCCTCTATTGCTCAACAAGCCTAAGTAGAAAACAATCTACCCACTAAGCTATCCCACTTGGACAACCTAGACTTCTAACACAACACACCAATTCCTTTATAGATTTAGGAGTGGTTTACAATTTAAGAACAAGAGAATAAATTCCTAAACAACTTGACGAAATGCTCCAGATGTTGCTGTTGTCCTTGGAATAATTCTGCCTTTACTTTGTATTAGCTTTTGCAAGAGTTCTTGAAAAGTTTTTATCAAGTTGCAAAAACCAACCACAAATGTTTAGGAAAGTGCCTTTTATATGGGCAAGTCACTTTCCTAGGTTCCTGGGTTCGTTTCATCTGCAATACTTCAACAAGACACCTGCAATACTCAAGTAGAAAACCCGGTACCTTTATGAGGTCCCTAAGTTTGTCAAATCATCAAAACTACAAATAACAGTTAACCATTTCAAAATTTAGCTAGGGTTATAGTAAGGGGGAAGAGATTAAGAATTTAATTCCTAAATTACTAGGCTTTGTAATCTAAAGCCTTGATCATTTATAGTTAATGGAGTTGAGTTGAAATCTTGTGAGACAGGTCATGGTTTTCTCCCCAAAACGCAACTTAGACCACTCTTTATTTGAAGGGGAAGGATACCCTCTACTCCTACTTCAACCATTTCTATGGTTGAAGAACTCCAAACCCTAACAACTGGTTCTAGTTTCCCAATACTGAACCATCTTAAAAATGGCCTCCCCTGTCCCTTCCCATAACTAAAATCTCAATTAATCCCAGAGTTCACCCCTGAAGGATCTATTCAATCTGAGGATCAATTTAAGAAAGAGATCTTACTACTAGTGAGTCTCAATCTTATCTAGTCCTCCCTACCCTATTTTGAAGGTAAAGGAGCATAGCCAAATATTCTTGCTGCAGTAATAAGTGGCATAAAAAAGACTACCGAACAAATTTTCTAGAAGAAGATCCAGTCGTCTGATCCAACTTAGTCTCTTTTTGAGGGTTTCCAATCTAAATTTGAGCAGAAACTTGTTGAAAATGAAGATGAAAAGGTTGATGATAAAGATGACCAACCATTGATAACAAGAGAATAAAGAGAAACAATCGTACATTTGAAGTTTAGTATCAACAAGGATTAATTCTCATGTTGTTCTAGAAAAGAAGGATAAAGATAATATGCCTTTGAGATGGAAAGTTCGAAGAAAATTGTTTCAAGTTCTAAAGGAAAGAAGAAGGTTACTGATGAGGGAAATGTAAAGTCCAAGTTGTATCCTACTAGCACCTCTCAAAAATTGATGAGTGATGCTTTGATATCAAACAAAGTTCAAATTGAACGAAATAGGATACAAAAGAAGTTTACTGTTATACAAAAGGACCAGTTACCATATGTTGTACTGGATGAATGGAGTACTGTTGAATCGGATTATATCATGAATGAAGTGGCAAAAAGGAAGAAGTTGTCTTGAACAAGACATCGACTAAGTCATCCAGGGCAATAAAGGATCACACTAAGAAAGTGAGGGTCTATGAAAAGAAGGAGCCTAAGAAGAAGTTGGTTGCAACTAAGAAGAAAAAAGAAACAACAAAAATGAAGAGAAAGATTCCTCTCTTGAGTCAGTTTGTGCACCGGACCCTATGTCTAATAAGGGACCTAGTTCATTGGGGAAGAGAGAAAAGTGAGAGAGGGTTGAGATCCTTTTGATATAGAAATAATGACCAAACCAGAGATGGGAAGCCTAGTTGATGTAGTGGAAATCAAAAGTTAACACACTTGTTTACTAACCATGTACAAGTTTTGCACGAATCAAAAGTGAGGAAATTCTACTACATGATAAAGCTAAATGAGGATGAGAGTCATAATGCTCATATAGGGGATATGCAATTCCATGTCAATGAAGCAATTTCGGGAGAAATTCTATGAGTTCTTTTAGAGAGGATCATCAGAATCATTGGAAAGTCTCCACCAAAAGACTTTGTGCTACAAATCAGAAAACTTCCAAATCAAATTCGTGTTGATATTCAAAAAAGTACCTTAAAGGTAAGTATCAATTGTTCTTCAAATTTATTAACAAACTGATGTTTCCTAGATCATAAAAGATAATATTCCCCTTTGTTTAGTTCATGTATGAGAAAGTTTTGCACACAACTATAGTTGATTAACCTATCTGCAATCATGCTTTAAAATATGCACAAGATGATATCTATGAAAGAAGGAAACACCTTTGGGGGTATAACTACTTGCTAACTTAAGTGTTTAATCAATTTGGAACCCTAGGCATGAAGTAAGGGAAAAAATGAAACAGACTACCTTCATTAACACTCTCATTGAGTGTGAATGTGTTGAAGAAACGAATGGAAACAAGATCAAGGAATCTAAGCTATCTTGTTGAACGGTCACAAAAACAAGCATGAGTTGGAAAATATGAAAGTCACCTTGGGAAAAAAGATGTAGAGATCACCTGTCTGAAGGTTAAGATGCAATCGTCTCAATCTGTAGGACTTCGTGGAGTTGAACTGACAACCCTAAAAGTTGAGAACAAATTCCTTGCAGACAAGAATATTAAACTTAGGCAATGATTATTAGTATTCTTGAAGAGGTAGATGCTCACTTACCTCTTGTCCTCAAGTACCATACCTCCAAGCCTCCCTTTTTTTTTACCTCTCCTCCTAATTCACATCCCTTTCAGTTTGTTACTAAATGGGTATTATCTTAGTTCTCATGCAAAATATGATATACATTGTTTGAATGGTTCCTTTATTTCTACATTCCTGCTTTCATTATTTTGTACATTTCTTCTTATGATCAGTGTTGTCCAAGTGGTTATGAATTAGTTGAACTGCATTTCCATGAACGTAGTTTACTGTTTATCTCTTTTTATGATATGTCAAAAGGGGGAAAATTATTAAGGACCTCTCGATTAATGATCACTGAAAATCTAAAGGGGACCTGTTTGTCTTTTGATTGTGGCTTAGGATCACTGTTGGGGATAATTAAAAATCAAAAGGGGACCTGGTTTTCTGTTGATTGTCTGATGATAAGTAGAAAAGGTGATAGAGGGAATAAGGTCAAAGAGGGAATAAGTTGGAAGTTGAATATAAGTTTTCTATGGAACTAAGAGTGTCCGTATATATAAAAGACAATTATCTAAAGTTTGCAACCTTCAACTCTACAATACCTGTTATGGTTGGTGCACATACTTTGAAGAGAAGGAGACTCTCAACCAATGAAATTGCTCCAAGAGTTTGTGTCCATCCTATATTTTATCTATTCCACATTGACAGAAACTCAAGGTTTTGAAAATCAGGAATTTTGAAAGAAAAACCCATTATCTCAAGGACAGAACAACAAAGAATCTAATAGAGTTATCATTGCTCTTAATTGTTGTTGGAGTTGATATTTCATTGCCTATTCTTGTAAGATTTATTTTTAGGCTATGAAGGAATTATATCAGTTTTTAATCCTTGATAATCATTCCACAGTTTAGCTAGAGTTAGCCATGTTGCATTCTTGAAGTCTAGATTGACTAGAACTAGTTTGTTTAGTTGGAAGTAGAGTTATTGCTTAATTTTTTTTTTGTAATAGAATTGTAACAGTAAGGGGGAAGGCATTTTGAGTTCAATTTCTTGATTCCTAGAGTCTTGTATTTGTAAATTTCTCATTTATAGTTAATATAGTTGGGTTGAAATCTTGTGAGACATGTCATAGTTTTCTCCTCCCTTGAGCAAGGGGGTTTACACGTAAAACCCTTGTCTTTGTTGTTTTCAAGTTATTTATTTTTCGTACAGTTATTCTATCATAGACCTTATCCATTGATTGTTTGTGTAAGCATATATTCTTTTTTCACATCATACATAAAAGTATACTATTGAAATTCCTCTTGACATTCAATCATTAAGATGGACAATGATTGGAAATGGAAACCAAAAATCCATGATATTTTATTTTTATTTTCTTTGTACTGCGAACTATCATGGCAATTTGTATCATCCTCATACTTTTTTATCACACACATGTATCACAAGAAGTTCATTTTTCTGAAAGCGACTACTAGTATTGTCTCTTGTATTGAGATTTAACAACATATTAACCCTTCCCATGAAAGTCATCAATAATCGGGTTCAAGCCCTATTGAATATGATGTAGTGGAGGGATCCAAGTTCCAACCTCCTAAAGTGACGAAAATCAAACAAATTCTTTTTGTTGCTTGAGAATCTAATGCACCACCTAAGGAATTAATGATGTTATAAAATTGCCAGGAGAAGATCCAAAAATGAATAGTCTGATGATCATCCAAACAAAATGTTATATTCTAGGTATTTTGATGATCCTCACAAAAGTGGGGACCTGGTCCCTAACAGAGTGCTCTCCTCCAGATAGAAATAGGGTATAACTATAAAGCTGTTTGTCAGGTGCTAGGTGAAAAGTGAAGTGTCCTACACCAATAGGAAGAGCGGACAAGATTTTATGTTTTAGTATCTCACAAATGTAGGGACCTGGTCCTAGGCAAAGTTCTCTCCATCTGACAGATAATGGTATACAACTGTAAATCTGTCTTGTAAGTGGTAGGTGAGGCGCCAGAGTAGTGAACCAATCAGAATGGAAGAGGTAGTTTATCCTGCGGCTAATAACTCTTTATGGTCGATACTTTCAATATGACAAACAACATATTAAGTTCATTCATTGAAGAAGAGAAAAAATCAGCAAGTCTTTGTCAAAGAAGTCAAGCATCAAAGAACGTAGCAAGGGACCTCATCCCAAAAAGATTATGTACGAGCATAGAACGAAAAAACTGTTGTCAAAAAGTTGCCAACTTTGATGTGGTTGGTGCACAACTTTTGAGAACACCAGGGTTGTAAGCTTCCTTACGGATGAATTTTTTCATATGAGTTTGAGCATGATCTTATTTAGAACAAGTATATGTCCAAGAATGTAAAAATTATATGGATATTTGAGTCTAGTTGTCAATGGAATAAAGTGTTTATCAATATGATATATGTACACAAAGTTATGCCCATTTTACTAGACACTGCATTTCTGCACACCGTGTACGCACCCAATCTCTTAGATGTGTGATAGCACACTAAAGGTAGAAGCTATGTCCTTGATAAGTGTTGCGCAATAGCGCACGTCAGAAACATTATAATAATGCTCCAAAGTCATGATTCCCTCCCTTGTTTAAAAATTTACCCTTGAAAGAGAAGTTCTCAAGTCAAACATTCTCTAAGGTTTATCCATCATTTAAGGTAAATTTGACCATGAAATATTGATGATTTCTTCATCATTACACAAATTAAAACCTTATATTCTTGGAATCCATAAATTTTCTAGAAAATTCATCTTGGAACTAGTTCTTGATACCTTTTCCTTCAAAGATAATACCTTCTCAAGAATTTGAAGGATTTTAAGGTATGTAAGGTTGTCTCCAACATTGGAATATCTTGCTCTTCTCTATGAGTTATATTTATATGTTTTTAGAATATCTTCCATGATTAGTTAGGGTTAGAACAAAATTTTGTTCTTATATTGTTTTTGATTCTTTATGAAACCTCAGGGACCCTCCATTAAAGCATACTATTTTCGTGAATATTCTTGCCCCCGTGAGTTTTACAATATTTCCTTTGTGAAATTAGAATGCTTACGAAAGTAATAATTTCTATCTTGAAATTTAAGTCTATTGATGACTAATGACGTCCTAAAGACATTTTTAGAACTTCTAAATTATTTCTTAATGTTCGTCTAATGAATTCATGAAAATTCTTATATTATGACGAACCCTAGAATCATGAATTATGAAATTTCCTAAATGTAAATTTTATTATGCCATCCTATGTTTCCTTGACTACAATATTATGATACGATATACTAATGAATGAAAAATTATGATGTACGAACTGTAACCTCGTAACATGATGATATGATCAAAAATATGAGATATGGTCCTTGAAAGTTTAAACATAAGTTTTAGGGCTCTAATCCATGAAGATATGAGCTTAAAGGAGATAAATGGTTAATCGAGAAGGTATCCGTCTAAATGATGGATGTCTGAAACTATGTTTTCTAATGTAGATCAAAGATCATGTAGTTGATTCGAGCGATTCTTTCATTTATTCCCCTGGTAAAGGTTAGTTATGGATCCACATGTAATGAACATGTTTGTTTCATACCCAACAAAGCATACTATGTCTTAACTGATTGAGCTGAGATCAAACTCCATGCGCTCATAAGATGTTTATGTCAGTTACACTATTAGACTCTCATAATGAACAAATTATGATGAAAGACATATACTAAGGTAGTCTAGTGACCTCATCGCTAAACCTTCCTTTGGTGACCTTATCGCTAAACCTTCCTATGGTATAATTATGACTATGTTGGTATTTGTTACTGATCTTGATATTTTATATATCAAACTGCTCGCTAGGTTCCGAATCTTGATATTTTATATATCAGTCTTCATAAAACTGTGGAGCCTAACATGTGAAGGAATATCTAAAAGATGCTGATTGGTAAAGTTACTGTAAGAGGAAAAACTTCAGTTTGAGCGGAGCAATGTGTGGTACCTGTTCCCCAGACCTACAGACAGAAAAGTTATAGGGACCAGGTGAGCTTTTAAAAAATACGATTGAAGAGAAGGTGTACATGAAACTGTAACCTGAATTTGAAGGACTAAGATAATCAAGCTAAAGTTGGGAATGATGAAATTCTCTTGAACTGATATCCTGCCTAAAGCAATCAACCCTCTCATGACTATGCAAAAGGAGCGGTATCCTTGTTTGTCAGCTATGTACGTTTTAGCAAGTTCAGTTCCATACCTTTTGTAGGTATACACACATGGGAAAAAGGCTGAAGAAAAAATGGAGGTTAGGACAGATCTAGGAAATCACATTCAACATCCAGAGAGGGACTTGGTCCGTTATCGAAGGTTAGAACTCTTAACATTGCATTTTGTATTATGCATGAGAACTGTTGCAACTGCCACTTGTCTGTCATCCAGGTATCTATTTGTTGAGCCAATTTTGAATACCAAGATGACATTCTCTTTCATATTATACCCCCTACACTTCTCTCGTACTCCATATTTCTTTCCATATCCCTAGAAAACTACATCTCCACTTCCAAAAATCATAAAGCTTCGAAACCCTTTTTTCTATTCACTCAAAAACACTTCAAATGTTTGAACCGTTTGTTCCTATTGGAGAATGTTCTGTTAAAATAAATTTTTGAGTGTGAAGATGGACCAGGTCCAACAAGAAAAATGAAGAAGGTGGAAAAGATGATGCTAAAAAGGGGAAAGTTTGATACTCTGAGAATTCAAATGTATTCTGAATAGAAGGGTGTCTCACTTAATTATTGACCTATTCATCTCAGAGGCCTTAAGTAAGTTTCATCTTGCTAATATTTTTGTCATAAGAAACTTATAATTGATTTGAAAGCTATGACAGTTGCTCTTGCAACTAGGGATACTAATATAGTTGTTTGATGGTTCAGCTTCTGGAGCAACAATGGAGGGACAAGGTGCAACAGAACAATAAGGTTGGCAGCATGTTATGATGACCTTAAGAGAAGCTTCTAAAAAACCGTTCTAAGGGATATTTTCTACCAATGCTATTCTTTTCATCCCTTGCTCATAAGTCATCTCCTCTCTCCTTAAATTTCCATGTCAATCCTCCTTTATATTTTCTATGACACACAATGGTATTGCCTTGGTTCTCATTAATAATGATGTTTGCAATGCTCGATGGCTAATCTTTTATTTGTGAATGAAAAATGTCTTGTTTCTACAGACTTGTCTCATCACTTTATGCATTTTTACTCATGCTCAGTGTTGCCCAAGTGGCCATGAATTTGCTTTAACTACATTTCTGACAACTTGGTTTACTGCTTTAATCCTTTTTTATGATGTCAAAAGTGGGAAAAATGTTAGGTTATGAGATTAATCATGACGGTATGGTATGCGATTAATGATGACATGGTCTAGTATGAGATCAATAAAAACATGGTCATGTCAATAGGGGGAATCAATGGTAGCTACTTGAAGAGATATGGCCATGTCGATAGGAGAAATAAATGCTATGTACTTGAAGAGGACCTGGACCTGTCGATAGGGGGAAGAATACGTTTGTCATTATTAAAAAAGGGGAAAATTCTATTTTATTATTTTGATGATTTGACAACCTCCGGAGATGATGAAACTCCAGTTACCTGAAGAGCTCTTGTTGATAGGGGGAACTGGTGAATATGTTTGTCATCATCAAAATGGGGTAAAATGCTATTTTTATGTTTTGATAATTTGACAAACTTCGGGGATGATGAAACTGTAGTTACTCCAAGATTTCTTGTTGATAGGGGGAATTGGTGAATTAGTTATCATAAAAAAGGGATGAAAATGTTAATTTTGAGTTGAAAATAGTTTTGATGATGTAACAAACTTAGGGATCTAACAAGGAACTACATCCTTGCTATTTGGATTGCTGACAGTGAAATGAATGATAAACTGAGGGTGAGGTATATTTGTGTGTTATCATCAAAAAGGTAGAAAATGTTATATTCTAGGTGTTTTGATGATCCTCACAAAAGCAGGGACCTGGTCCTTAGCAGAGTGCTCTCGTCCATATAGAAATGGTGTACTACTGTAAAGCTGTTATGTTAGGTGGTAGGTGAAAAATGCAGTGTCCTACACCAATAAGGAAGAAAGGATGAGATTGTATGTTTTAGTATCTCACAAATGCAGGGACCTAGTCCTAGGCAGAGTACTCTCCTCTGATAGATAATGGTGTACAACTGTAAAGCTGTCTTGTCAGTGGTAGGTGAGGCACCAACATAGTGAACCAATCAGAATGGAAGAGGTTGTTTGTGTAGCGGTTAATAACTCTTTATGGTTGATACTTTCAACATGAAAAACAACATATTAAGTTCATTAATTGAAGAATAGAAAAAGTCAGCAAGTCTTTGTCAAAAAACTCAAGCATCAAAGAACATAGCATGGGACTTGTCTCGGAAAGTCTGCGTACAAGAAAAGGACGAAAAGATAGTTGTCAAAAAGCTGCCAACTTTGATATGGTTGGTGCATAACTTTTAAGAACAACAGGGTCTCAGCCAATGGCCTTGTCCTAAGGGTTTCAGTATAATTTCTTCTCCAACAAAACAAACATCAAGTTTTGGCAAACAAAGTTTTGGATTTTAGAAAATCAAAAAGCTCAAAAGCAAAGGTCATATTCAAGAAGTATTATCCTCAAGAGCAATAGGGACCTGATAGAGCTACAAACTATCTAGTTGTCTTAGGATTGCATCTTCCGTGCTTACTTTGTAAATATGTCCATAATATATAAAGAATTCAGATATTTGTTTCATATTTGTAAAAGTCTAAATCAGTTACGGTTAACTGATTTAGTGGACAACATTATTTTGTTGCTTAGTCAAATTATAAGTCAGATTTAGGTGGTTTATTGTGAAGTGTGGTATCCACTTAGCAAAGTATAGGTCATCCGGAGAGTGGTGACTTAGTGGGCAACCTACGTGTTGCTTAGTTGAATCCTAAGTTGTCCAGTGGTGATAACTTAGTGGGCAGAGTGTCATCTACTTAGGCTCTTCATGTAATAGGGTTATTGCTTGGTCGTGAGATTAATAACTTTTTATCACATTGTTGTAATCGGGTTTTTACTTTTCTTGTGAAGATTAGTGAACACAGTTGAAAATCCTGTGCAACAGGTTATGGTTTTACTCCCTTGAGCCAAGAGGTTTCCACGTAAACTGCCTGTGTTATGTTCTTCGTATTGTTTACTCTTCTGCACTGTTTTTGCTGTGTCAAGGGACCTGGTCGGTTGACTGATAGTAGACGCACCCATTCAAACACAAGAAATCTTACGAGGATGATATTTTTATCTTGATATGGAGACATAGGGATCCTGCCCTTAAAGTGATTCTGATTAGACTCGATTGGTGTATTTTGAGGCTGAACAACAATTTCGACTAACTCTTATTAATAATCACCTTGTATCATCGACATGACAACTTTAGGAGCCACATATATCCATTTATTTCCTTCTTAGTCCTTAGTATTTTCTGGTTCAGACTAAATCAGAGCTTTTAAAAGTTGGCACTTCAGAAATCCGACTTTCTCATAGTCTATGGTGTATTATCTTCATTGACCTCATTAGATGACTACTACTTGCACACTAAGTGCCAAGGCTCGTGCTCCATATTTTAATGTTATGTCTCTGGTTCCTGAATCCTTGGACCTTTCTTATACTTTGGTTCATTCTTATATGTCTCCTATTCAAAATGCCAACATGAGGCAATCTAATGTCGTATTGGTTTCAAACAAGGTTGATATTTTGTAACATATTGAATTCTTGACTTTTGGTGTGAACCAATATACCTGTAAAATTAGATTCAGACCTTATGAATATCGTTTCACATTTGTGAAAACTTCATGTGGGAAGTCTGTTGGATGTGAATTTAGATTTTACGTAAATTCTATCATAAATTTGGGTTGTAAGCTTCCTTAAGGATGAATTTTTTTATATGAGTTTGAGCATGATCTTATTTCAAACAAGTATATGTCCTAGAATGTAAGAAATATGTGAATAATTGAGTCTAGTTGTCAATGTAATAAAGTGTTTATCAATATGATATTTGTACATAAAGTTATGCCCATTTCACTAGACACTGCCTTTCTGCACACCGTCTATGCACCCAAGCTCTTAGATGTGTGATAGCATTCTAAAGCTAGAAGCTATGTCCTTGATAAGTGTTGCGCAACAGATCACGTCATAAACATTATAATAATGCTCCAAAGTCATGATTCCCTCCCATGTTTAAAAATTTACCCTTGAAAGAGAAGTTCTCAAGTCAAACATTCTCTAAGGTTTATCCATCATTTAAGGTAAATTTGACCATGAAATATTGATGGTTTCTTCATCACTACACAAATTAAAACCTTATATTCTTGGAATCCATAAATTTTCTAGAAAACTCATCTTGGAACTAGTTTTTGATACCTTTTCCTTCAAAGATAATGCCTTCTGAAGAATTTGAAGGATTTTAAGGTATGTAAGGTTGTCTCCAACATGAGAATATCTTGCTCTTCTCTATGAGTTATGTTTATATGTTTTTAGAATATCTTCAATGATTAGTTAGGGTTAGAACGAAATTTTGTTCTTATATTGTTCTTGATTCTTTATGAAACTTCAGGGTTCCTCCATTAAAGCATACTATTTTCGTGAATATTCTTGCCTTCGTGAGTTTTACAATATTTCCTTCGTGAAATTAGAATGCTTATGAAAGTAATAATTTCTATCTTGAAATTGAAGTCTATTGATTACTAATGACGTCCTAATGACATTTTTAGAAGTTATTAATGATGTCTTAATGTTCGTCTAACGAATTCTTGAAAATTCTTATATTATGATGAACCCTAGAATCATGATTTATGAAATTTCCTAAATGTAAATTTTATTATGCTATCCTATGTTTCCTTGACTACAATATTATGATACGATATACTAATGGATGCAAAATTATGATGTACGAACTGTAACCTCGTAACATGATGATATGAACAAAAATATTTGATATGGTCCTTGAAAGTTTAAACATAAGTTTTCGGGCTCTAATCCATGAAGATATGATCTTAAAGGAGCTAAATGGTTAATCGAGAAGGTATCCGTCTAAATTATGGATATCTGAAACTATGTTTGCCAACGTAGATTAAAGATCATGTAGTTGATTCAAGCGATTCTTTCATTTATTCCCCCGGTAAAGGTTAGTTATGGATCCACATGTAATGAACATGTTTGTTTCATACCCAACAAAGTATACTATGTATTAACTGATTGAGCTGAGATCAAACTCCGTACTCTCACATGCTGTTTATGTCAGTTACACTATTAGACTCTCATAATGAACAACTTATGATGAAAGACATATACTAAGGTAGTCTAGTGACCTCATCGCTAAACCTTCCTGTGGTGACCTCATCGCTAAACCTTCCTATGGTACAATTATGACTATGTTGGTATCTGTTACTGATCTTGATATTTTATATATCAAACTGGTCTCTAGGTTCTGCATCTTTTGTTATTGGTGAACCCCTTCTGTGTTTTCAGATGCTTAGTTTTCAGTTTTCTAGTATTTTATGATTATCTGTTTAAGTTTGTTTAAGTCATGTTAGGTGGACTTCTCCTGATAGACATTACTTAATTATTTTTAGTGCTTTCATTAATAGCCCCCTTCTCCCATAGACATTACTCAATTATGTTTAGTACTTTCATAAATAGAAAATTTGTTATGTTTCAATTTGGACTTGTGTGTCCTTTGTCAGTGATTTGAGCACCATAACTTACATTTATGCAAAGTATTTCTTTTACAAGACTTTTTATTTCAAATATTTTTAAGCTATGTTTTCGCTCATGTCTGGATGTATGCTCATATTTGATAAGATGTTATGAATATGCTCGGACCAACAATAACATTGAATGTTAGTCTTTCATTTAGGCTCGGGTGTAGCACCTTATTTTCAAACTATAGTTGTAGTGGCTAATTACTTGAATCCTCTTGTTACATTCAAAGAAGATGAAAGTTGTTTCTCCCGCACGTCTCCTAAAGGAATTTATAGTTTTATATACATTTGAATTTGTAGTTATTTATAAATTTGTTTTATAGTTTGATATATTTTACTAGTTACTTTTAATTTTATACATAAATTTTAAAAATAACACACTAACTTGAAAATATTATTTTGTTCTATTTAAATTATAAGTGACTATTCGAAATTTACCATTAGCAAAATAAAACATCCACACATCATCGTTAAAATGTAGGCTATTGACTAGTGGCTATAATAAGTGAGATAGTCCTCTATTTTTGTTTTTTTTTCCTCATTTGATGGTTGATATCAACATTAAAATTTTGCTAATTTCAATCTGTGTCGTCTTTGGTTTAATAGGAGGGAAATACTCTCTACCAAATATTTTTTCATACCCAAACCTCAAACATAGAATCTCTAATTAGGGAGGAACAATCCTATCACTTCATCATATTGTTTGTGGTTAGTGCCGGCAAAATGAGCTCATATTTTGGTAACCTGCCCAACCTCTCCATACTTAATGGGTTTGGTGAGTGACTTTTTATATGGGTAAATATGGTTTGATACACATATTCAACCCATATAAATATAGGTAAACTATGGATAAAATATGAGTAAAATATTGATTAGCTAAAAGAGTTAAGCTTCTAACTTTTACTCACTCAAAATTCATTTATATCACTAATAGTATTGTAACTTCTCTTCCGTTTTATGTTCTTCTGTAGAACTATTTATTTTTTTCTACAATTGAAAATGTGAAGTGTTTACCCCCCCCCCCCCCCTTCCCCCCCAAAAATTATTTTAAATGTACATTTTTTTTAATTATAATTATATATATTTTTTATTTAATTTTATATTGAATAATAAATAATAGTATAAAATAAGTAAATTATGTATTAGTATTGACATTACTTAATGTGCATTAAGCATGTTTTAGTCCCAAAATGCAACTATTCATGCACTTTGAAATTAAAAATATTTTCCCCTTGTTATTACATAAATTTATTTTATATTGAAAATTTATAGGATTTTTATTTTTATGATACAATAAAACTAAATGAAGTTTTTTTTAATATTTTTCATCTAAAAGTTACAAAAAAAATCCATGATGAATTCTCAAGTAGAGTACCCATTTACTCATGAAAATATGGATAAATATGGGTAAACTAATATTTTACCCAACTCATTTGTTACTCAATCAATTTTAACACATACCAAATATAGTCGGATTGAATTATTACCCATTTCATATTAACCCATTTTCAAGTCGCTCAAATTTAACCCAACCTACCATTTACCACCACTATTTGTGGTAGATGATCCTCTATTTCGTTTTCACCATTTGCACTTTTGCTCCAAGGCTGAAAAAAGTGCTAATTAATTAATTAGCACTTTAAAAGTTATTTATGCCTTAATCATTCTCCTAACCACTAGTTTTTTTAAAGATTAAACAAAGATGAAAAGCAACAAAGTGATGTATATTTTACTATTGAATAGGTTCTGTCACTAATTGTTTACTAATCCTAATTGAATATGTTTTGTCACTAATATTTTAGTAATCCTAACATATAGTATAGGTACTCTCCTTTTTTTTTTACAAATTTTTTTATTTTCGTACTTTCCATCATATGTAATACTATATTAATCTTAATAATTGTTCTTCTTCAACAATTGGATAAGGTAATGAGACATTCATTCACTAAGAGACAATATGCATACATATATAGTTAATACTTTATGTTATAATATGTGTATTTGACTCAGCATTTGTGTAGACCAAAAATTATTTCCATTTCCATCCACTGACAAGAATCATGCTGGTGGGAGTTAATGTGTTTTATGTTCTTCTCTATGTTTCTAAGCTTTTGGAATATCTTCCATCAATGATTTAGGATTACAATGAAATTTTCTTCTTGAATCTTTATGAAACCTCAAGAACCATCCATGAAAGCATCCTATTCTTTTTTTACATTTATGAGTTTTACAAGATCTCTTTCATAAAATTACAAATGATTATGAAAGTAATAATTTTTATTTTGAAAACTAAGTCTAATGATTTCTTAATGAATGAACCCTAGATTTATTAATTATGAATTTCCATAAATGTAAATCTTATTATGTTATGGCATGTTTCTTGACTACAACATTATGATATGATATACTCATGAATATAAAATTATGATGCATGAATTGTAACCTCATAACATAATGAAATGAACAAAAATTATGAACTATGGTCCTTGAAAATTAGAACATAAGTCTTCAGATTCTAATCCATGAAGATATGAGCTTAAGGGAGCTAAATAGTTAATTTAGAAGGTATAAGTCTAAATGATGGATGTCTAAAATTATATTTGCCAATGTAGATTTAGGATCATACTATTAATTCGAGCAATTCTTTTTTTTCTATGTCCCCGTTGAGGGTTAGTTATGAATCCACCTGTCATGCACATGTATGTCTTATACCTGACAAGGTATGAGATGTCTTAATTGATTGAGTCGAGATCAAACTCCATGCACTCACATAGTGATTTATGTCAGTTACACTGTTAGATTCTCATAATGAACTAAATTATGATGAAAGATATATATATTCCAAAGGTGGTCTAAATAACCCTATCTCTAAACTTTTTCTATGGTACATTTATGACTATGTTATTTTCTGCGATAGATCTTAATACGTACATTAAATTTCATTCTGACATTTTATATACAATAACATTTCACGTGTATTTATGTCCCTTCTTTCCAAATTAGTTGTAGTGGCCAAATACTTGAAGCGGCCTCTTGTTGCGAAACATCATGAGAAGAAGAACATTGTTTCTCCTGCATGTCTCCGAAAGGAATTTGTAGTTATACATACATTCAAATTTGTAGTTATTTATAAACTTCTTTTGTTGTTTCATATATTTTACTAGATATTTTTACTTTTATAAATAACACACAAACTTAAAAAAGTTATTATTGTCTTCTATTTTAAATTGTAATCGACCACAAAAAAATCATTTCACTTCAAAATTTACTATTAGCAAAATAAAAAATAAGTACACATCAGTGTAAGATGATCTTTTTTTTTTCATCTAATATTCGCACTGAAATCTAATTAAATTAAATTTGTGCCATGTAGAGTTTCATTTAGGAGAAAATTTTTTCTACCAAAAATTTTTTCATACCAAAACTCGAACACAAAATCCCTAGTACAAAAAGGAGCAATCCTATCACTTCACCATACTATTTGGGGTAGATGGTCCTCTATTTTGTTTTCACCATTGCACTTTTGCTCCAAGTTGAAAAAAGTGCTAATTAATTAATTAGCACTTTAAAAGTGATTTATGCCTCAATCATTCTCCTAACCACTAGTTTTTCTTGGATTAAACAAATATGAAAAACATCAAAAGTTACATATATATATATTTTACTAAAATCTTCATTGAATAGGTTCTGTCACTAATAATTGTGGGAAAATTAGAAGAAACAGTGAAGACAAAATGTGAGGAAATTTTTTGAGTGAATTTTATCGAACAAGAAGCAGCTATTTATTCTTATATAAAATGGAAGAAACGTAAAATAATTTAAGAGGTTAATAAACTTTTAATAAACTTTGTGCACCCATACAATTTCTAGAAGAAGCATCTAAGAGAATATCTTATGCCATGTATAAAAAGATGATGAAATGTAATGGAATACGAGTGTGTGGGCTTTTTTGATTTAGAACGTTGATCTAAATGATGGATCGAATTTGACTTTAGAAACAACTCCTGCGACCTGTTCGTCTTCATTCTCCAGATGAGACTTGATTTTAGGGACTACGACCTAGGCCTGGTTTTCGTGAGTACGCCTAGTGTTCATCACCATTCCAACAATATTTTGCTAATCCTAACATATAGTATAGGTACTGTCGCTTTTTTTTTAATTTATATTTACATGATATCCATCACATATAATACTATATTAATCCTAATGATTGTTCCTCTTGAATGATTCGATAAGGTTGTTGAATGCCTTGAATCGGACCCGTTACGACAGAAAGGACGGGGGTCTCGCTGTTAGGGCGTAGCTTAGCACTATATATAGACGCTATGGCAAACCCTATTCTGTAATTCTGTTTTTGCCTTTCCATAATAAAACTGCTCCCTCTCTTCCCCGTGGACGTAGCCATTTTATTGGTGAACCACGTAAATGTATTGTCTTGTTGATTTCGCATTTATACTTTCTCGTATTATCTCAAATTTCGCACAACAAATTGGTATCAGAGCCTCTCGGTTAATCGGTGTTCTTGGAGAATTCGAGATGTCTGCTTTGAACGTGAAAATCGACAAATTCACAGGGAGGAACAGTTTCAGTTTATGGCAGATCAAGATGCGGGCTTTGTTGAAACAACAAGGCTTCTGGGCGCCGTTGTCGAAAGACAAGAACGCCGTCGTTACTCCTGAGATGGCGATTCTGGAGGAAAAGGTGCACTCGATGATCATGCTGTGTCTCGCGGATGACGTCATCACGGAGGTCTCGGATGAAGAGACTGCTGCTGGTCTGTGGTTGAAGCTGGAGAGTTTGTACATGACAAAATCTCTAACCAACAAGCTTCTTCTGAAACAACGTCTATTCGGTTTACGAATGGCTAAAGGTACACAACTCAGGGAACATTTAGAGCAACTGAATACTTTGTTATTAGAATTGCGTAATATCGATGTGAAGATCGAGGATGAAGATGCTGCCCTGATTCTGTTAGTATCTCTCCCAATGTCGTTTGAGAACTTTGTTCAATCGTTCATTGTTGGGAAAGATACTGTGTCGCTGGAAGAAGTCAGATCGGCCTTTCATTGCAGGGAATTACGGCATAAGGCTAACGGCACAAGTACGGACATACAGCCTTTCGGTCTGTTCACCAGTAGCGGAAAGGGAAGGAAAAATGGTGGAAAGAAAAATAAGCCGATGTCGAAGGGTGCATAGCCGGATGATGTTTGTAATTACTGCAAGGAGAAGGGACATTGGAAATTTGATTGTCCGAAGAAGAAAAAGCAATCGGAAAAACAATCAGTGTCTGCTGCTGTTGCTGAAGAAGGCACCAATTCTGAAGAAGACATTGCCCTAGTTGCGGATGAGCACACTCATCATTCTGATGTGTGGGTTCTCGATTCTGGGGCATCCTATCACATCTGTCCTAGGAGAGAGTGGTTCACGACTTATGAGCAGATAGACGGAGGCAGCATCTCGATGGCCAACGAATCTGTCTGCAAGGTAGTTGGGACAGGCTCGATCAAGATAAGGACACATGACGATAGCTTCTGCACATTGAACGAGGTCAGGCACGTTCCATTGATGACGAAAAATCTGATATCTCTCAGTTCTTTGGACAGCAAGGGATTCAGCTGGTCGGGAAAAGATGAAGTCTTGCGGGTCTGGAAGGGTTCAAATCTGATTCTGAAAGGTGTCATGGGTGGTACTTTGTATTTTCTACAAGGTTCCACGGTTACAGGTTCAGCCCATGTTGCATCGTCAGAAGTTCACCAGGAGGATATGACTAAGTTATGGCACATGAGACTTGGTCATATGGGTGAAAGAGGGATGCAAATTCTGTCAAAGGAGGATCTTCTTGTTGGTCATAAGGTTAAGAGCCTAGAGTTTTGTGAACATTGTGTCTTTGGAAAACTACATCGCAACAAGTTTCCAAAGGCCATTCATAGAACAAAAGGCACACTTGATTACATCCATTCTGATTGCTGGGGTCCATGCCGTGTTGAGTCTTTGGGAGGCTGCAGATTTTTTTTGTCCATTATTTATGACTAATCAAGGATGACTTGGGTGTACATGATGAAGCATAAAAGTGAAGCTTTCCAGAAGTTCAAGGAGTGGAAAATTTTGATGGAAAATCAAACAGGGAAGAAAATCAAGAGGTTGCGCACTGATAATGGGATGGAATTCTGCTGGTCTGAATTTGATCAATTCTGTAAGGATGAAGGGATTGCTCGACATCGTACAGTCAGAAATACACCACAGCAGAACGGTGTAGCTGAGCGGATGAATCAAACACTTCTGGAGAGAGCAAGGTGCATGCTCTCTAATGCTGGGCTAGATAGAAGATTCTGGGCAGAAACGGTTAGTACAGCTTGCTACTTGACTAACCGCGGACCACATACAGGCATACAGTGCAAGACACCAATGGAGATGTGGTCAGGAAAAGCTGCTGATTATTCAAATCTGAAAGCTTTTGGTTGTACGGCTTACTATCACGTCAGCGAAGGTAAGTTAGAACCAAGAGCTAAAAAGGGAGTAATTGTGGGCTACGGAGATGGAGTGAAAGGTTTCAGAATCTGGTCTCCAGTAGAAAAAAGGGTTATTATGAGCAGGAACGTTGTCTTTGATGAAAGTTCTCTGCTTAGAACCATTGTGAAGCCTACAACTACGTCAGAAACTGGGAGTCTTGATAAACAGGTGGAGTTTCAAGTCATTCAGAACGAGAGTGATTTAAAAGAACCTGAAGAGGAGGATCAAGAGCCACAGAAAGAAACTGATATTCCAGAATCTATGCCATCAGATATCCATCAAAGTATAGCTCAAGATAGGCCAAGGAGGGTTGGAGTTCGGCCACCTACAAGATATGGTTTTGAGGACATGGTGGGTTATGCACTGCAGGTTGCTGAAGAGGTAGATACAACTGAGCCGTCTACTTACAAAGAAGCCAGTTTAAGTCCTGATTCTGAAAAATGGTTTGCTGCTATGGGAGATGAGATGGAGTCCCTACACAAGAATCAGACATGGGATCTGGTCATACAGCCTTCGGGGAGAAAGATTATTACTTTCAAATGGGTTTTCAAGAAGAAGGAAGGGATATCACCAGCAGAAGGAGTCAAGTATAAAGCAAGGGTTGTTGCCAGAGGTTTCAACCAAAGAGAGGGAGTGGACTACAATGAGATCTTCTCACCAGTGGTCAGACATACTTCCATCCGAGTGTTACTAGCGATAGTTACACATCAGAATCTGGAGCTTGAACAACTTGATGTGAAGACAACGTTTCTACATGGAGAGTTGGAGGAAGAGATATACATGACTCAGCCGGATGGTTTCCAAGTTCCAGGGAAGGAAAATCACGTCTGCAAGTTGAAGAAGTCCTTATATGGACTTAAGCAGTCTCCAAGGCAGTGGTACAAAAGGTTTGACAGCTATATGGTGAAGTTGGGCTATACTCAGAGCTCATATGATTGTTGTGTCTACTACAATAGGCTCAAGGATGATTCATTCATCTATCTAGTGCTTTATGTAGATGATATGCTGATAGCTGCAAAGAAGAAGTAAGACATTCAAAAGCTGAAGGGTTTACTTAGTGCTGAGTTTGAGATGAAGGATCTGGGAGCCGCTCGGAAGATTCTAGGGATGGAGATCATTAGAGACAGAGAGAGAAGGAAACTTTTCTTGTCACAGAGAAGCTACATTCAGAAAGTCTTGGCGAGGTTTGGCATGTCTTCATCTAATCCTATTGATACCCCCAGTGCTGTCAATATCCATCTCACTGCCATGTTCACTCCACAGTCAGAAGAAGAGAAGGAGTATATGTCACGAGTCCCTTATGCCAGTGCCGTAGGAATTTTGATGTATGCTATGGTCTGTACAAGGCCAGATTTAGCACATGCAGTCAGTGTAGTGGGCAGATTCATGGGACAACTAGGGAGAGAACATTGGCAGGCTATGAAGAGAATTTTCCGGTACCTTAGAGGTACATCTGACGTTGGTCTCATTTATGGAGGTGATACTCAGTGCTTGGTTACTGGCTATTCTAATTCTGATTATGCTGGAGATGTTGACACAAGAAGATCGATGACTGGCTATGTGTTTACCCTTGGAGGATCTGTCGTAAGTTGGAAGGCAACTTTGCAACCTACAGTGACTTTGTCTACTACGGAAGCGGAGTACATGGCCTTGACAGAGGCTGCAAAAGAAGGGATTTGGCTGAAAGGGCTGGTTAGTGATCTTGGTCTGCATCATGATCAGGCTACGGTGTATTGTGACAGTTTGAGCGCAATTTGTCTAGCCAAGGATCAAGTCCATCATGAGAGAACCAAGCATATTGACGTAAGGTATCATTTTCTGAGAAGTGAGAAGAGAATCAAGGTGAAGAAAGTAGGAACTGCTGATAATCCTGCTGATATGTTCACAAAGCTGGTTCCACAGAGCAAGTTTCAACACTGTTTGGACTTGCTCAACATCAGAAGTTATTAATTGCCCTGCGGGGCAATTCTGAGGAAGAGGGGGAGGCCTGGCACTATCATAATGCGTCAGAAGAATCTGTTCGGAGAATTCAAGTCAAGGTGGAGATTTGTTGAATGCCTTGAATCGGACCCTTTACAACAGAAAGGACGGGGGTATTGGGCCCTTAATTGTTGTATTGGGCCCTTAATTATCTGTCAATTCTGTATGTTGGGCCCAAGCCTGTTAGGGCGTAGCTTAGCACTATATGTAGACGCTATGGGAAACCCTATTCTGTAATTCTGTTTTTGCCTCTCCATAATAAAACTGCTCCCTCTCTTCCCCGTGGACGCAGCCAATTTATTGGTGAACCACGTAAATCTGTTGTCTTGTTGATTTCGCATTTATATTTTCTCGTATTATCTCAAATTTCGCACAACAAAGGTAATGAGACATTTCATTCACTAAGAGACAATATGCATATATATATAGTTAATAAAATACATTATGTATAATATGTGTATTTGACTCAGCATTTGTCTAGACCAAAAATTATTTCTATTTCCATCCACTAACAAGAAACATGCTGGTAGGGTTATACACGTACACATATATGTGTTTTATAAAAAGAAGACAAAAAAAAAACACATATTTATGTGTCTTTAGATTTAGAGGGCTTCCATGCTTTTACAAATGTATACATATACTATCTAATAAATAATTGTTTTCTTTGTCCCAATTTATCTATTAATATCTGAACTTAGAAAGTTAAATTTTGTGATATTATATTAAAGATATGTATAATATATTAAAATAATATTTAATCTTATAATTTTAAAACACGTGATATGAAAATTGAAATTTTTAGTCATCCTTTTAAAAAGACAAACAAAGAAAAATTAAGATAAAAAAGTACCTTGTCCTTCTAAAAAGACAAACAAAGAAAAATTAAGATAAAAAAGTACCTTGTAGTAATAAATAAGTGCACTATAAGTGGAGAGAATACTTGTAGCTTTTATTGAAAGGGGAGGTGCCAAATAAAGTTAGGTTAGATTCTGATATAATTTGTAGGATACATAACATATGACTATAATATATAACAGATATTGATGTCAGAGGCATGATCATTTTTTAGTTGTTTTTATAGATTGATGATTGATATGTTAGGTAAGTTGACGTTATTATTGTAATGTTCTTGTATCGATCATGTGATACTAACAGAAACATGCAGCTGGCCATGTCCTAAAAATCTATAAAGTACTTTAGTTTTATTTTATTAAATAATAAAATAGTTGTTACTCATCAAATCTAGTTCAATTAATATTACACCAAATATTCTTATGAAAAATTACAACAATCATTGAAGGGAGTTATAGCTTGTGAAGTGGGATTTTTAACATGTGTTTGTTGGGAAATCAGGGGAGGAGAATCCATTCCAGAACTTGTATCGTTATTTAATGAGAAAATACATTAAAAAATTTGTTGGTCGGATAATTTATTTTAGCACTTAAACGATTCAGACGTTTAAATATTCTTTTAACATCTTTAAATTGAATTAAATGCAATAAGAGATGACATGTCAAAGAAAATGGGTTCACTCAGCTAATAGCGTTTGAAAAATTAAAAAAAGATTTTTTTGTAATAAAATCATACACATATCATTTTTTTTATTGGTCAATATATGATTAATATTATAAATATTATTTTCTTAGTATATTAACTTTTATTAAGCTATATGAATTTTCTTATTGGCCCACATAAATTTAATTTTTTTCTCTTTATTTTATTGTCTTCCCCAAAAGTTTCTTGTTGATTAAAGCATTCTTTTTTTCATCCATCTTCATCTTCAACTCTATCAACTACTTTAATTTCACAATTTCTTTAGTAGTCTACAAAATCTAACACCCATTTCCCTTCGAATACATAAAATAGAGCTTTTTTTTTCCCCCGAAAAGCATAGTTTTTCGAGACATTCAAATCACATCACTACCATATTTGTAATTTTTGAAATTCGTTCACATAAGCAATATTCAGGCAGCTGAGGCATAAAAATTCTCTTATATTCAGATTGATTGCATTTCCAAAGTGTCACGATCCAACCCGTCATGAGAGACACCCACATTAAATCTTCGATGGAAGAACCAATAATTCACTAGCATACAAGCAATTGATCACTTAAAACATTTTGAATACGCGAAACAAGTCCTTATACGTATCAACCACCATCCAGAAACCCCCACTCTCTCAACAACTTGAAACTCGCGTACCCAAATATCTTTGAAATCTAGAATATGGGATGCAACCCCAAAAAAGAAATCAATCTAAGTCCAATAAATAGAGCATAGGGAAAGATGAACCCATATTGAAAAAAGTAACTCACCTTGGATTCAAGAAATGTTGGACTCATAATTGAGGTCGCCAAGGACCCATCAAAATATGCCATGTAGTTAACAAAGAAAAAACAAATGCAATATCAGTACATAAAATCCTTGATGTATTGATAAAATCATCATCCAACTCCATCTATATGGAATGTAAATAGATAAGCAGAACTTCATAAAACAGATAATAAATTACTAATGACATTACAACAAAGCTAACCTGGTCCACTCAATGAACTAATGCAGACCTGTGCGAGGTTATATACTTACAACAGAAGATTTAGATTGTAAGAATAGAATTGTGAGGTGTTATAACAAAAGATTCAGATTCTAAGAATAGAATTGTGCGAATTAAAAAATATCTCACCAAAGTACAGAAAAGCAAAACTAAAGAGATATTGGCCAACCTAACTATGTTTCAAAGACCATTTGTTGACTTATTCAAATTTGAACACGATTGGAGTAATCTAATATGTGGTTCGTTCATTTCTAATATTGACCATGGAATATCATGAGCAACAAGTTCTTGAGGTTCTAAATTTAAAGCTTACTCTTTTGCCATAAATATTGCTTTATATTATTTCTTTGAGTAGTTTTCCACAAGTAGGTACAATAAAGGGGGAAATAGAGAGTAAAATAGGCTCAAACATTGACCTATTACTAATCATCTTGAACTAGACTCATTTTTATTTTGTGTACAAACGATACATACGTTATCAACTTGAGCTGATAACTCTCTTAGTACACAGTCATAATCGACACAAATTGATGACTCATGCATACTAGGACTAAGCTTCTAAGTTGAAAACCAATGATTGCAGTACAATCAATTATTAATGGTAAATCATAGATCTTGCTATATTCAATACTTTCTTGCAATTCAATAAACTCTCCTTCCCAGTAGTGCATTCAGGATTTTTGTTCAGGAGGTACAAAAAATAATAATATAAACGTGTAAATAAATCTTTCGAAACGAGCCCTTTGAATAAAAAATGCTTGAAACTCTAAAGGAAAATAAATAAATGTAGGCCCTTTGAATAAAAAAATGCTTAAAACTATAAATGTTGTTGCAGGAATTCGAACCTTGGGCGTGCAGCTTAATATTCAAGAGTCTTACCATTGAGCAATCTATTTTATTTGGTTATTCAAGGAGTTCAAAGTATATCTATCTACAGGAATATGAAAAATTTACCTTATATATCGTGTTTTTTTTACCGACCCGAACACCCTAGACCCAACGTTGAATCCGACCCTGCTTCTTCCCCTTTTTCTTCTTGCAAGGAAGTAATTTTTTCTACAGTTATTACCCAAAAAATTGCCTTTTATATGCTTAGAAATTCAGAAAGATCAAATCTATTCAAAGACTCCACTTGACTAAAAGTTGAGAAAATATATACGAGAAAAAGTTGCAACTAAATAAGAATCTTTTATCTAGTAGTGTTTGCACACTTTATGTATACTAACTTTTTAATTTGTCAAATATTATTGTATATTTTGCTTTTTATTATATACTATATATTAGTCGACTACCACGCCGTTTAGGTCCATGTATGGAGTTTGCTCACTGAAGATCATGAATATTTGCATATATAAATCACTTAGCATTTGTGTATGCTTTAATTTACTTATTGTTGTTTTGTTTCATGATGTAGTGAGTTTCGTGTACTATTTGTCCTGAGTTTCTTACCATATATACGTTTTTATTTTAGAAAAAGGTTTTACATTGGCTATCCTTTATCTTGTAGGAAATGGTTTAGAATTGGCTAGTCTGTTTCTTGTGGGAAAATATTTAGAACTCTATAAACAAAGATTTGTTCCTTCCAACTTAATCAACATTGACAATGTCGTTAGGGGCTTATAGAGTTTTGGTTAGGGGGAGAATTTGTGGAACACAAGTTTGATACGTTATCACTTGTGTGATACTCCCTTGTATTCCTAGTGATTATTGTTGTTTTGTTTCATGATGTAGTGAGTTTCGTGTACTATTTGTCCTGAGTTTCTTACCTTATATACGTTTTTATTTTAGAAAAAGGTTTTACATTGGCTATCCTTTATCTTGTAGATACTGGTTTGGAATTGGCTAGTCCGTTTCTTGTGGGAAAATATTTAGAACTCTATAAACAAAGATTTGTTCCTTCCAACTTAATCAACATTGACAATGTCGTTAGGGGCTTTTAGAGTTTTGGTTAGGGGGAGAATTTGTGGAACACAAGTTTGATACGTTATCACTTGTGTGATACTCCCTTGTATTCCTAGTGAATTGGTTGATGTAATAAATTCTCTCTATATTTTATACTCTCATATTTATATAGTGAATTTTTCGTTCCTTTGTGGACATAGATCGATTGACCGAACCACGTTAAATCTTTGTGTCTTTTGATATATTTCTTGTTTGTCTTCTTACTAGCGCGCGAACTATCGAGGTCTATCGAAGTTTGCTTTGTTAACTTTCGCATTACATCTAATCATTTTTGATCCTAACAGTGAGTATTGAATGACTGGACGATCTTTATTGATATAGTTGATCATGTGGTAATTATACTTGTTGACTATAAATTGTGTATGTGTTAAAGTCTAATCTATTTGTTATTTGATTTGCGCGTTGCTTCTTTCTAATTTGAATTGGACTAGTTATTTGATATATATATTTAACACATGGCTGAAAACATGATATGAAAAGTAAAATTATTTGTTTTAATCTAATAATACTTAATTAGTGGACATTTTTATTAAGTGGTTTTTGACCATTCTTAATAAACATCACATTGAAATAGAAAACAAACAAGCTAGTACATATATAGTGTTCATGACCAGACACTATATTCTTGTTCTTGTGGAATTAACTCACAGTACATAATGTTCCCACTTTATTCTAGTAGTACAAATTTATATATTTTAAACACACAACCACATGGATATATATTACCTTATTATTATCATAGCCTTCAAGCTAGAACGTACACACAAGACATAATTTAGTTGCATTGACTCTGGCATCCCTGTCCACAGTAATCAGGAGTAGTGCCACAATAACCATATTGACTACAACATAACCCATTGGCACACAAAGCTCCACCAGCTTGACTTCCACATTGTTGTGCATTTGCTACACTTAGCAACAATGCTAAAATAGTTACAACAAGCACACAAAATTTCATCATTTTCATTTTTCTTATTTTTATGAGATATTTAATCAGTAATATTATTAGTTATGGATGGGATTTAAATAGAAGAATGCATGTGGTATTTATAGTGAGTGATGTGCCTACTTTTGTTGAAAAGTTTTGGTTCATGTGGGGGAAAGAAGAAAATTAGTAACGTGTGAGAATGATATTTTTATTTGTTTTATTTTCTCATATAAGTAACACTTCTATATTAGACATAATATATAAACGTGCCTTTACCTTGATCTCATTTGACATATATACCCACTAATTTTGAATGTGCACAATAGAAACTTAAACTATTATAGATTCAACAAGTAGACACTCAAATCCTACTTGGCGTCGTACATGACAATTCACATCCTACATAGCATCTTATATGACATCATACATGTATTATATGATACATGTGTCTACTTGTGCACACAAAAAATAGAAAATATAAATGTGAGTTAAAACTAAGTTAAAGAATCTTATGTTTTAATTTTAATGCACACATAATATTAATTTTTAAAAATTAATTGACAAACATAATTCGACACGGTATGTTCCTAGACATTTTCTTATTTTCCACAACATTAGTGGAAAGGACAAATTGAAAACTTAGAAAATAATAATATTTTCAAGGCTCCTATCTCAAAAAGGTGGTTTTTACTATAATAGGGAGAAGAAGAGATGAAGTAGAATCACAACACTACCATATTTGTAACATTGAAATTTCTTCACATAGATAATGTTCAGGCTGCTAAGCCAGAAAAATTATCTTATGGAGAAATTGGGATAAGACATAAGTACCCATTAAATTATGATCAAAATTTCAGCAACATTTCCCTTTGAACTCAAATTTTATGATTTTTGTTTTTTACATTTTTTGTGCTGACATAACAATTTCAACCAGATAATAATTTTCTTCAATGGCTTATCGGTAGGATTTGTAGATATGCAGATATAGTCATGTGATACAATTTACTTTCATTTCATTTTTTCTTCGATCACCTACGATCAAGCGATCCAGATATAATACATAGATGATAGACCTAGCCAGTCCCCATCTGTCATCTCCAACCTCATACAGCTGGTGCATGTGAATGCAGATATAGTCATGCGATAAATTATTTCATTGGATTTTCATGCCATGATCAGCCTCTACCTCTAGTGTCTCTTGGTCATGGAACAAGAAGCATCTTGCATGGTGCCTACAGTGACTATGCCACACAAACATAGCCAAGCACATATTTTGGCTATGCAATTAGTCAAGGGGCTCAAGAAGGGGGAGCCGATATTCAGGGAAACCATTGCAAGTATGGAGAAATACATGGTTTACTAGGAGACGTTGCCGCCTTCCATAGAGAAGCTACTGGAAGAGAATAAAGATGTTATGCATGACAAGCTACCTAAGTACCTTCCTTGTCACGCCCCGAGGCTATCCCTATACGTTTTACGGGACCTAGGATCACGAGTGACCCTAAGATAATCCTGAATCTGGCATATAACAACCATACTGAAAAATATAACTAGGAAAGCATCAACATAACTAAAAAATGAGACAAAACTAATTTGAATCCAAATGAAATTTATCTGAATATATAGGGGAAGCAACTCAACACTGACTATAAGTCTGAAAGGACATGCCCCAACTAACTCTTGCAAAACTTAAAATTGAAGTAAAGACTAAAATAGAAAGCATGTCTATTGTCCTAGAAGTATGAGATGGACTCACTACAGAAGTTGCTGAAGTTGAACCGAGGATTAATCTATGCATAATCTGAATGCTGAGTGTCGTGACCTACATCATGAAATGATGTAGCGCAAAGTATGTGTTTGAATGTACTAAGCATGCAGTATAGAGATATGCTAAGTTGAACAAAGTATAAAGGTTGAACAATGTATAACTGAGCTATGATATATTCTGAACAAGAATATAGATATGACCGATTTATATAGTGAATTTTTGTACTCTCATATTTATATAGTGAATTTTTCATTTCTTTGTGGACGTAGATCGATTGATCGAACCACGTTAAATCTTTGTGTCTTTTGATATATTTCTTGTTTGTCTTCTTACTCGCGCGTGATCTATCGAGGTCTATCGCAGTTTGCTTTGTTAATTTTCGCATTACATCTAATTATTTTCGATCCTAACAGTGAGTATTGAATGACTGGACGATCTTTATTGATATAGTTGATCATATGATAATTATACTTGTTGACTATGAATTGTTTATGTGTTAAAGTCTGATCTATTTGTTATTTGACTTGCGCGTTGCTTCTTTCTAATTTGAATTGGACTATTTTTTTTATTATATATGTTTAACACATGGCTGAAAACATGATATGGAAAATAAAATTATTTTGATGAATCTAATAATACTTAATTAGTGGACATTTTTATTAAGTGGTTTTTGACCATTCTTAATAAACATCACATTGAAATAGAAAACGAACAAGCTAGTACATATATAGTGTTCATGACCAGACACTATATTCTTGTTCTTGTGGAATTAACTCACAGTACATACATGTTCCCACTTTATTCTAGTATTACAAACTCATATATTTTAAACACACAACCACATGGATATATATTACCTTATTGATAGAATGTGATAGAATCGATAATTCATTTTGATGATAGACAAAAAGCGCAAAGAACAGTAGCAAATGTACGCAGCAAAAGACGTCAAGCTAGAGTCCAAGACCAAGTAAAATAGAGTCATTTGTCAAAGCCAAAATAATATATTAAAGGTACAAGTTAATACAAATAAGGAAAACCTTAAATATATTATTAAGGAAGGAAGTTGTGTATAATAAGGATTCTAATTTAAAAAAGAATCCTTGTTTAAACATAACCTTCTTACCTTATCAGTAAGGATTGTACAAGGCAAAAACTCTATAAGAAGAGCACGAGACAGAGGAAAACAACACGACTTCATGCAGAGAACAAAGGAGAACTATTCATCAAATTGAAGTCTTCAAGGGTGATAGGATTGCTACGTTTAAAACATTCTTGAGTGAGAAGGTTTTATCGTGTAGAACTATTTGTCTTGTTTTTGTGTTGATTGTAATTTACAGTTTATTGTACAAAGGGTGGGTTTGGCTCTTTGTAGGGTTGAGTGTTAGTAAGAGGTGTAACAAAAGGTGGGTTTGGCCTTTTGGAGAGATCGATTGGAGTCAATCGAGGAGGTAGTAGAGATAAGACTTTTGATTATTGAGTTGTAATCACAAAATATTATAATTGAATTAATAAAATGAGATTTTTCCTTCCTTGAGTGAGGAAGGTTTTTAATTCAATGAGTGTTTGTGTCTTTACATAAAAGCAACTTACAAGAACCTGGTTCTTGTTCTGGGGTAAGGTTTCTTCAATTGGTATCAGAGCAGGTCTTTTCGTTAAAAGATTCATACCTTGAAAAGACTCAATGGCAGCACCACCTACCCCTCAAGAGGGAGCTTCACAAACACGACCACCACTGTTCAATGACAAATTTTATGGATGGTGGAAAAATCGTATGATGGACCATCTTATTGGCGAAAACCCTGATCTATGGGGAGTAATTCTAGATGGCCCAACCATACCTATGAAAATCGCAACTGCTGGAATCTCCAAAATCCCAAAGGAAAGAAAAGAAAGGAATGTTGAAGACAAGCTTGCAATTCAAAACAATGCCAAAGCCAAGAAAATTCTGATATGTGGCATAGGACCAAACGAATACAATCGAATCTCGTCATGTC
This sequence comes from Solanum chmielewskii, assembly GCA_027704785.1. NCBI lineage: Eukaryota > Viridiplantae > Streptophyta > Magnoliopsida > Solanales > Solanaceae > Solanum > Solanum chmielewskii. The sequence goes on from JAKWIX010000327.1 coordinate 5,590,971, forward strand.
AAGATGCCAAAGCCATATGGGAAACACTGCAAACAGTTCATGAGGGAACAACGCAAGTCAAGAAGTCTAAAATTGATAACTTGAACAGGCAATATGAGCTGTTCAGGATGGCCGAAGGGGAGACTATTCAAGACATGCACACCAGGTTCACCTCTATCATTAATGAGATGTACTCTTTAGGAGAGATAGTGCCTAACGGAAAGGCAGTAAGGAAACTCTTGAGTGTCCTTCCTGAAACTTGGGAAAGTAAAGTCGAGCTATCACTGAAGCCCGCGACCTAGACTCACTGGGAATGGATGAGTTAATTGGTAATCTCATCACATACGAACTTAAGAAAAACCAAGAAAAGGAAATTGGAGGAAAAAGAAAGGAAAGGAACCTGGTTCTAAAGGCTACTGCATCAGATGATTTTGAAGATGAAAATATTGCCCTCATAACCAAAAGGTTCACTAGAATGCTAAAGAGAGGGAAGACCTTTCAAAAGAAAGCTTTTCAAAAACCATCTGAAAACACTAAAGACCAGGTTTGTCACAAGTGTGGGAGCCCAGATCACTTCATCAAATTCTGTCCACTTTGGGCCTTAGAGCAGAAAAAGGTAAACTTTGAGAAGGGGAAAGACATCAAAAAGGATAAGTTTGTCCCCTCAAACAAAAGAATGACAACTCAAGAGGCAGATATGTCCATAAAGAGGGCTTTTGCAGCAATGGGAAATTCATCTGATGAAGAGTTTGAGGGTGATGAGACAGAAAACCAGTCTCTTCTTGCACTAGAACAAGAAAATGAATATGACTTTCTTGCCCTTGTAGCAGTGGAAACCAAGGAAGAAAAGGAAACTTGCAAATCACAAGAAACCATACTAGCACTCATGGCTGGATCACATTCTGAAGAGGAGAAAGAAGAAGAAGACATGAATGAAAAGGTTAGTCTTCATCACATACAAGACAATCTAAGCTCATACTCAAAAAGGGAGCTAGAATCCCTACTTTACACTCTCATTGATGCATATAAAACCGTAGACTCAAAAAGGGAACTGATAATGGAAGACTATGCATCACTAAGAGAAGAAAACAAGATTCTTGAAAAACAGAATCTTCATCTTTTATCCAAGAATGCTAAACTAAGTAAAAACCTAGACTTGATAACTAAAAGGAATGAAGCACTCTCCAAAGAGCTTCTTGTGACTAAAACTGAAGCAGAAAATGGAATGAGATGGAACAGGTCTTCCATACTGCTTTACAACATGCACAAGAATCGCACATCTGAGAAACATGGGATAGGTTTTGATAGAACTAGCTCTCAAGTAAAAAATCCCAACATAGATTGTCTATGCATGCACTGTGGGCTGGAAGGACATAAAAGCCATGATTGTCAAAGAAAACAAACTGCTCATAACAAAAACTTGAAGTCCTTGAGAAAACCTCATCATGAGAAACCCAATGAGCAAAACCAAATTCCTAAAGACAAATCTCTTCCTAGATGGGCCAAAAGAAATCTTATCCACCCATTCCCTAAGCATAAATCAAAGTGGATTTGGGTACCAAAATCTAATTCCCAAAATTAAATTGCAGGGATCAGTGAATAGGAAGCAACAACAATGGTACCTGGATAGTGCATGTTCCAGACACATGACTGGAGATAAAAGAAGCTTCCTCTCACTCAAGAACATCAAAGGAGGAAACGTTGCCTTTGGTAATGGAAAAAGTGGTGAAATTCAGGGAATTGGAAAGGTTGGATCAATGGATACTCATGCAATTGAGAATGTATATTATGTCAATGGCCTACAACATAATCTATTGAGCATATCTCAAATATGTGATAAAGGAAACAACGTTCTTTTTACAGAAAAGGAATGCAGAGTAATAAACTCAGTAACTGGGAACCTGGTTCTACTAGGTAAGAGACACAAGAATGTGTACAAAGCCAAGATTATTGACTCCAAGGAAGGTACTCTTAAATGTCTAAGTGCAGTGTCTAATTGCTCTATGCTATGGCACAAAAGAATGGGACACATTAGCATGACAACTATAAACAAGCTCATATCTAAAGACCTGGTTAGGGGACTGCCAACCAAAAGTTTCAAGGACAACCAAGTATGTGGAACCTGCATTCAAGGAAAACAGGTTAGGTCATCCTTCAAACCAAAGTTGACAGTAAGTACTACCAAGCCACTAGAGCTGCTTCACATGGATCTGTGTGGACCAATGCGTGTACTAAGCAGGGGTGGAAAAAGATATGTGTTTGTAATAGTTGATGACTACTCAAGATTCACTTGGACATTGTTTCTTGCAACAAAGGACGAGACATTCACTATGTTTGAAATCTTTGCAAAGCTGGTTCAGAAGAAATTCAACAAAGAAATAATCAGCATCAGATCTGATCATGGGCTGGAGTTTGAAAACTCACAATTCCTACAATTTTGTACTACAAATGGGATTGAGCATAACTTTTCAGCACCTAGAATACCACAACAAAATGGTGTTGTTGAGAGAAAAAATAGAACACTGGAAGATATTGCAAGTACAATGCTAATCTCAAGCAAACTTCCAAAATTCTATTGGGCTGAAGCAGTGAACACAGGATGCTATCTAATAAACAGATGTATGATTAGATCAGTGTTAGACAAAACACCATATGAGCTGCTAAAAGGAAGAAAACCAAATCTAGTACATCTTAGGTCTTTTGGGTGTGTATGCTTTATACACAACAATGACAAAGACAATTTGGGAAAATTTGATGCCAAGAGTGATGAAGGAATTTTTCTGGGCTACTCATCACAAAGCAAGGCCTACAAGGTACTGAACAAAAGAACAAACCGTGTAGAAGAAAGTGTCCATGTTGTTTTTAATGAACATACTAGTGAAGAAGGAAATTCAGAGGATGAACAAAATGAGGGAACCTGCTCCAAGCCATCAGAACCAAAAATAAGTGAAAAAGAACCCATACCCTCTGATAAAACATCTGAAATAGGAGATCAGCCTACCAATGAAACTGGTTCATCTGCACCTTAATAACCAGGAAGTATTCCAACTCACAGTTGGAAACATCAAAGTTCTCACCCTTTGCAAAACATTCTTACTCCTCTTAACTCAGGTATATCTACAAGATCCAAATTACGTAGTATGTGTGCATTCTCTTCCAATGTGTCCCTGATTGAGCCTAAAAATATAAAGGAAGCACTACTAGACTCTGATTGGATTGGTGCTATGCAAGAAGAACTCAACCAGTTTGAAAGAAGTAGAGTGTGGAACCTGGTTCCAAAACCCCAAAACAGGACAGTGATAGGAACTAGGTGGGTGTTTAGAAACAAGCTCGATGAGCAAGGTCAAATAGCGCGCAACAAATCTAGGCTAGTTGTACAGGGATACAACCAAGAAGAAGGTATAGACTATGGTGAAACCTTTGCACCAGTAGCAAGAATTGAGGCAATTAGAATATTGGTCGCATATGCTGCTCACTTGGAGTTCAAACTCTACTAAATGGATGTCAAAAGCGCCTTCTTAAATGGTTACCTACAAGAAGAGGTGTATGTAAAACAACCCCCAGGTTTTGAGAATACCATGTATTCTGATCATGTATATAAACTGGACAAAGCACTCTATGGGTTAAAACAAGCACCTAGAGCATGGTATGATCGATTGTCTACTTTCCTTCTCAAATATGGATATACAAGAGGAAAAATTGATAATACACTGTTTCTTCGAAAACAAGGTAAAGATCTGTTCATAGTCCAAGTATATGTAGATGACATCATATTTGGAGGAATCAATGACTCACTGGGAGTAGAATTTGCTCAACTAATGAATAGTGAGTTTGAGATGAGTATGATGGGAGAGTTGAACTTCTTTTTGGGACTCCAAATTAAGCAAACTTCAGTTGGAACATCAATTCATCAACAAAAATACATCAATGAATTACTGAAGAAGTATGACATGAATGAAGCCAAGTCAAATGACACCCCCATTTGGACAACAACAAAGCTTGATAAAGATGAACCAGGTTCACCAGTCAACGACACCAGATATCGAGGTATGATTGGATCACTCCTATATCTCACTGCCAGCAGACCTGATATAGTGTTCAGTGTTGGTCTATGTGCAAGGTTTCAGTCCTGTCCAAAGGAATCACATCTGAAAGCTGTCAAGAGAATCTTGAGATATTTGAAAGGCACAATGAACCTGGTTCTCTGGTATCCAACTGGTGACTCTTTTGATCTAAAGGGATTTGCTGACGCAGATTATGCAGGACATATGGTTGATAGAAAAAGTACCTCTGGGATGGCACACTTTTTAGGACCATGTTTAATATCTTGGTCAACTAGAAAACAAAATTCAGTGGCTCTATCTACTGCAGAGGCTGAGTATGTTGCAGCTGCTTCATGTTGTGCCCAACTCCTTTGGATAAAACAGCAGCTTAAAGACTTTGGTATAGAAACAGGTTGTATTCCTATTCTATGTGATAACACAAGTGCTATGAACATGGCCAAAAACCCAGTTCAACACAAACGCACCAAACACATAGATTTTAGACAGCACTTTCTTCGTGATAATGTTGAAAAAGGAAACATAGTAATGGAGTTCTGCAAAACTGAGAATCAAGTTGCTGACATTTTCACCAAGGCACTAGGAAGAGAGTCATTCCAGAAAAATAGACTTGAGTTAGGGCTCATCTTTTTGGATTGATCTCTATCCAACCAAGTTCTAAGGAGATATAAACCAGGTTCAGTCAAGTTGGTTCTACATTTTGTTTTATTTCAACCATTTTTTTATTAAAAAAAAACAAAAAGAAAGATTTTTTTTTAAAAAAAGGATTTTTTAAAAAAAGGGATTTTTTTTTTTAAAAAAAAATTAAATTGCGGGGAAATCAATTTCATCTTCTCTCTCCCATGTCACTCCTCTGAAAAGCAGGTGCAACCGTCACAACACCCGTCTCCTCGATGTCTATCCCCTCATAATTACTCACCCCCCTCGAATACAACATCAAAACCGTTCCCAATAAACCACTCTTTCTAAACAAGCAACCAACCTTCTCTCATCTTCATTTTTCAGCAAAACAAGAAAACAAAATCCCTTCCATCACCATGGTTAATCCACTTGTTTCTTACTATGATGACGAAAGCTCGTCAGATAGTGCGTTTTCTCAATCGGGAAGAGAACCCAGTTGTTGATGTTGTACCAAATCTTGAGGAAGAAAGCCAGCTTCCACCCATACCTACATCCTCATCCAAATCAGATCTGCCTCCATCTCCACCACCAAAAACACCATCTCCACCACCAAAAGATACATCTCCGCCACCACAAGCTACAGCAGCATCTTCACCTGTTGTTGCAGAATCCCCACCACCACCCATCATCGAATCTCCACCATCACCAGTCCAAGAAACCCCATTATCACCGGTCCAAGAAACCCCACTATCACAAAACCCAGAATCTCCCACAACCACTGTCCCAAATAATCCCCCTCCTTTCCCATCTCACCACACCATTCCTCAACATCCACCACCATCCCCAATCCATGATGATATTCTTTTAAGCTCCCTTTACCCTAAAAAACCACGGCGGCCAAGAAAGAACATTGCAGTTTAACAAGTTCGTCCACACCGGCCTGTGACAAGGAGTGCGCATGTGGTCAAGCCAGCTGATGATGCTACATCTAGGGTGAAGCGTCGCCGATTGGGTAAGTCTCCTGTTCTTTCATCAGTCTCCCCAATGGATCTTGATTCTGAAACTGATGCTGTGTCTGAGGGTAAACATTCTGCTATTTCCCAATCAAAATCAAAATCTGCGAAAAGAAGTGCAGATAAATTTCTAAAAGTGGGAAGGAAAAAGTACTTCCAAACAAAATCAGTGCTTAGGGGTAGAACCTTTCACCCTGATATACTGTCAATGGATATAGTGAACTAGGTTTGTGAACTTCTAAGGTTTCAGGGGTGGGAGGAGTTATTCCTTGAACGTAGTTTGATTTATGAAAATGAAGTAGTAGATTTCTATACGAACTTGGTAATCTTAGAAGGAGATGTGGTGTCGTCCAGTGTAAAGGAGGTTGACATTGTGTTTGATGCAACCAAACTTGGGGAAATCCTGCATATACCTTCTGTGGGGATAAATGAGTACAATTGGGGTTTTGATGAATATTCTAGCCTGCCAGCCAAATTCTCTCAAGGTAGAGTCAATTCTAGGGCTCAAACTGTTTTGAAGGGCATAATGAGATCTTTGCATAAGCTTCTTTTCGAGATAGTTCATAAGGTGATACTGCCTAGAGGTCACCAACGTCACATTGCCTCCATTAGAGACATGGGACTTATGAATGCACTTGAGTGCAAAGAACGTATTGATTGGCCCACACTGATTATCAAACATCTTGCTAGAATTGTGGATTCTAAGCTAGGTTCTCATCAGTTAGCTTTTGGAAACTTATTGACTAGAGTGTTTGATGCATTTGAAGTACCATTGGGAGAAGGCAGGATCTTAACTCATGCAGATATGTTCACTCAAACCATCCTTGCTGATTGTGGGATTTCCATGGAGTCGAAGCAGGTTTCGACTGCGTCTCCACGTACATCTGGTCCTGTTGCTCAGTTACTCAGGGAACTTAAAGTAGCTGAAGAAAAGAACGCCGCTCTTGAGTCAGAAAACCAGAAGTTACGTGCTGAACTTGATTCTTCAAATGTTGAAATACACAGGTTGAAGGATCAGTTGGTGCAGCAACAACTTGCTAACAACGCAAGAGTTGACAGAGTTTTGGATATGCTGGCTTCTGCTTCAACTAAGCCTGGTCAACCTCCACAGTGACAAAGCATGCTGTTTGAACCTGGTTCTCTTAGTTGGTTTCACTCTGTATTGTTGCTCTTTGTTTTGTTGCCAGAACAATTTATATTGCTCAACTGGCTGGGCGTATTTTGTTGCTATGGATATTGATTAGTGTTGATTAGCCGCTGTTGGATTCTTTTTGATTCGTCAAAAGGGGGAAGAGTTATTTGCGCATGCATCACACGTTACACGTTTGTCTTCATCAAAAAGGGGGAATATGATAGAATGTGATAGAATCGATAATTCATTTTGATGATAGACAAAAAGTGCATAAAACAGTAGCAAATGTACGCAACAAAAAACGTCAAGCTAGAGTCCAAGACCAAGTAAAATAGAGTCATTTGTCAAAGCCAAAATAATATATTAAAGGTACAAGTTAATACAAATAAGGAAAACCTTAAATATATTATTAAGGAAGGAAGTTGTGTATAATAAGGATTCTAATTTAAAAAAGAATCCTTGTTTAAACATAACTTTCTTACCTTATCAATAAGGATTGTACAAGGCAAAAACTCTATAAGAAGAGCACGAGGCAGAGGAAAACAACACGACTTCACGCAGAGAACAAAGGAGAACTATTCATCAAATTGAAGTCTTCAAGGGTGATAGGATTGCTACGTTTAAAACATTCTTGAGTGAGAATGTTTTATCGTGTAGAACTATTTGTCTTGTTTTTGTGTTGATTGTAATTTACAGTTTATTGTACAAAGGGTGGGTTTGTCTCTTTGTAGGGTTGAGTGTTAGTAAGAGGTGTAACAAAAGGTGGGTTTGGCCTTTTGGAGAGATCGATTGGAGTCAATCGAGGAGGTAGTAGAGATAAGACTTTTGATTATTGAGTTGTAATCACAAAATCTTATAATTGAATTAATAAAACGAGGTTTTTCCTTCCTTGAGTGAGGAAGGTTTTTAATTCAATGAGTGTTTGTGTCTTTACATAAAAGCAACTTACAAGAACCTGGTTCTTGTTCTGGGGTAAGGTTTCTTCACTTATTATTATCATAGCCTTTAAGCTAGAACGTACACACAAGACATAATTTAGTTGCATTGACTCTGGCATCCCTGTCCACAGTAATCAGGAGTAGTGCCACAATAACCATATTGACTACAACATAACCCATTGGCACACAAAGCTCCACCAGCTTGACTTCCACATTGTTGTGCATTTACTACACTTAGCAATAATGCTAAAATAGTTACAACAAGCATAAAAAATTTCATCATTTTCATTTTTTCTTATTTTTATGAGATATTTAATCAGTAATATTATTAGTTATGGATGTGATTTAATTTAGTAGAAGAATGAATGTGATATTTATAGTGAGTGATGTACCTAATTATGTTGAATTTGGATTCGTGTGGGAGAGATAAGAATTTTCGTAACATGTGAGAATGACATTTTTATTTGTTTTCTCTTCTCTCCAAAGATAAAAAGTTAGATTATCATTTTATCCCTAGGCTAAATTAAACATCTAATAATTAAATATCAAATAATAATATTTGAGTTATTTATATGAATTGTTATTTATTTATTGTTAAGACAATGAAAAAATAATTATATATATTTTTATCCCTGGGCTAAATTAAACATTCTAATTAATTAAACATTGAATAATAATATTTTAATTATTCGAATTTTTAGTTATTTATAATAAAGATAATGTAAGAATCATTATATTTATTTTAATAGTATTTGACCTTTAAATTTTCCATGGGGTTGTTCATGTTTCCGTAATTTTTGTCCTTTTAACTTTAATTTTTCCAAGAAAGACTTTTATTTACTACTCCTACAATTCTTGTTTTTAGGAGCTCTAAACATATGAAATAATAGCACAATTTGTGTAGAAAGTTGTGAGATCTCGTCAAAAGAAAAGACAAGAATTCAACTATTGAAGCATCAGAGCTTGGTGTATTAGTTTTTTTACTTATTTATAGTAATAAGAATTATAATAAAACTTTTCTATCTCTATTCATATAGTTTAATTGTTGTTTTGTCAGCAACTTGCTTTAATTTCAGAGTTTTATTTTGTATACTCAAATAATCAGTTTTCATTATAGAGAAAAAGCTAACAACAAAAAAAACCCTAATTATCTTGTTCATGTGTATCTTTTTTTTTAAAAAAAAAAATCTTTGTACTTATAATTTTACATATATGTTAACTTTCATATTAAAAATGAATGTGATAAAATGTTTACTCCTTTTTTCTTTTCTTTTTTTTGGAAATAAAAAAGAAGGTGAAACATATATATAACATAAGATTAGTGGTGGATAAACCATGTATGAAGAGAAAATTAAATTCTATATAAAAATAGTAGTTATGTCACAAATATTTTTCAAAATATAAATAAGAAGACCTTTCACACCTTAATTTTAAATATGCATAATTAACTAATTAGTTTAAAGTGCTTGTGGATAAAAATTTAATATAATATTTAGAGCACATTCATTATAATTATCAGGAGATTCAAAAGACAAAGTAAAAAAGTTGAAAGATTTTGTTTTCCTTTCCCTCGAACTCTCAAAGTTAATCTTACGCCAGTTTTATATACAAAGTAAATAATCTCCTCTCAATCTTTTAGTTGAATAAATATTAGTATTTGCACTATGATTTCTAGAGATTAATCACATAAAATCTTTTAATCTCCTAACATTATTCTATCAACAAAAGTGAACTTTTAATACTATCAAGAAACTTAATTTAGATATATAGTTGTTATCTTTTCCTTTTTGCATTACAAGCTTACCCTTTGACTTATTAATAGAGTTTAATTTATTAACTTTTTTATATTATTATCTCGGTATATTCACTTGGAGGTCATGAAATTGGTGTGTTATAATTAATAGAAAGACAGCCGAAAACCTCATTAGACATATTTTATTAAAAAACAAAAATCATATTTTTATAATATATTTTTTAAAGAAATCATTTACTCATTAATACGGGTTATATGCGCAAAACATGTTCCCAAAAACTAGTTTAATATTTAGCGAAACAGCACAATTTAATCATTTTTAAGAATTGATAAACAAACATAATTTGACACAACATGTAAGTGCTAAATACTTTCTTATTTTCCACTACATTATTAGAAAGGACAAACTGAAAATTTGGAAAATAATAATGTTTTGAAGGATTCTTATCTCACAAGGTAGATTTTGCTATAATAGGGAGAATGAGGAGATAAAGTTGAATCACAACACTACCATATTTGTAATCTTTGAAATTTCTTCACATAAATAATGTTCAGGCGGCTGAGTCGGAATAATTCTCTTATAGAAAAAATAGAATAAGATATAAGTACCTCGAAACTATGACCGAAATTTCAATAACATATTTTTACCATATTTAATTTAAAAATCTTCCCATTTTTTTGTTATTATATATTTTCATATATGGAATTGTTATTTGAATTAACATTCAGCATATGTATAAAGTATGTTATGATAGAAATTATTATGTACTTTCATATGATTTTGTTAGACATGTTAAAAACTCAAGATATAGTACAAACCTATGTTCTTTCACTTAGCCTCAACTAACAGTTATGCTCTTAAATATTAGTGTGTATAAGTAGACACTTAGGGTGTGTTTGGTATGAAGGAAAATGTTTTCCTGGAAAACAAATAGATTTTGAACTTATTTTCTCATGTTTGGTTGGTGAGTAGAAAATATTTTTCGGAAATGATTTTTAGTGTTTGATTTATGTATGAAATATGTTTTTGAAAGACATCTTTTATTTTTACTAGACTAGAAAATAATTTATGAAATTCTAAAATATTTTCTAAAAATAACTTTTTTGGGGTGGGGGTGGCGGGCAGGGGTAGGAGGTAGGGGTAGGAGTGAAAAAATAAAAATTTGAAGTTTATAGTATTTTTGAAAAACAAAATTAATTTTATTGGGGGTTGTGGGTGGGTCGGGGGAGGGGGGGGAGGGGGGGAGGAGTTTAAAAATAAAAATTTGAAGTTGAAAATATTTTTAAATAGCAAAATTTTTTTTTTGGAGGGGTTGAAATTCGGAAGGGGGGCTGGCTGGTGGTGGGTGGATGGGGGTTAGGGATCGGGTAAAAAAATAAAATTTTAAAATTATTGTTTTTCCCTAAAAAATGTAGTTTAAAATTGAAGCATCTTTTTATACTTTTAAGAATTTAGGGATTTAGTCTCAACTATAGTTGATCCAATCAACTTTATCACGAGAACAAGCAACGGAAAGAATTCTTGAACAATCTTCTACTTTTTCAATGTATGTTCATTACTCAGTATGCACATCTTTGGAATGATCAAATTATTCATGCCAACTAATAAATTATTAGTACTTGTAAACTTCAAGTTTATTATGTCATTTGCCTTTTTGCTTTAGTAAATTCTCAATTTATTACTATTATACGAGAAAAGTTCAACTTTAATACTCTGAGAGTATATTTCAAATATTTTCTTCCTCAATTACAGTACCTCTTCTAAAGGTGAGTCATGATCCCATCACTAAATAAACTACTCTGATTATCAGAAAATTATGAATGTAATCGTATTATTCGTGCCAACATTTTTTTTTGCAAACATCAAGTTGCGAGATAACAATCGACACATATGAGACCATCAAGAAGAAACATCTATTAGGAACATTAAGTATCTAAACCATCCAGTAGGTGGATGAATATGTCCACAAATATTTGTATACGTTCCTACAATGCAGAGGATTCAACCTCAACTTTTGTATATGATGGTCTCACATTTAGCTGCTAACAATCATTACAAGAAAACTCACCATTAAAAAAAATTATTAGGTTTTTCAACAGATGTCCATTTTAGTTTTCCATAATTCGTCTAATCGTTATAGACTAATGATGTCTCAGGCAATCACGTCAAATTAAAAAAATATCAAAATTAGAAAACTTCTTATTTATCATAGAATGTGTCTCAATTGCACTAATTCTTGTCCAATACAAGCCTGAATATAAAACATGAATAAAAAATTTTCATTCTTCATGAATGAAACACAAATATGTGACCACTTGACTAAAAGTTGAGAAAATATATACTAGAAAAAGTTGCAACTAAATAAGAATCTTTTATCTAGTAGTGTTTGCACACTTTATGTATACTAACTTTTTAATTTGTCAAATATTATTGTATATTTTGCTTTTCATTATATACTATAGATTAGTCGACAACCACGCCGTTTTGGTCCATGTATGGAGTTTGCTCACTGCAGATCATGAATATTTGCATATATAAATCACTTAGCATGTGTGTATGCTTTAATTTACTTATTGCTGTTTTGTTTCATGATATAGTGAGTTTCGGGTATTATTTGGCCTGAGTTTTTTACCATATATATGTTTTTATTTTAGGAAAAGGCTTAACTTTGGCTATCCTTTTTCTTGTAGGAAATGGTTTATAATTGGATATCCTTTTTTTTTGTAGGAAATGGTTTAGAATTGGCTAGTCCGTTCTTGTGGGAAAATGTTTAGAACACTATAAACAAAGATTTGTTCCTTCGAAATTAATCAACATTGACAATGTGGTTAGGGGCTTTTAGAGTTTTGGTTAGGGAGGAGAATTTGTGGAACACAAGTTTGATTCGTTATCACTTGTGTGAACCTCCTTTGTATTCATAGTGAATTGATTGATGTAATAAATTCTCTCTATATTTTGTACTCTCATATTTATATAGTGAATTTTTCATTTCTTTGTGGACGTAGATCGATTGATCGAACCACGTTAAATATTTGTGTATTTTGATACATTTCTTGTTTGTCTTCTTATTCGCGTGTGATCTATCGAGGTCTATCGAAGTTTTCTTTGTTAACTTTCGTATTACATCTAATTATTTTTGATCCTAACAGTGAGTGTTGAATGACTGGACGATCTTTATTGATATAGTTGATCATGTGGTAATTATAATTGTTGACTATGAATTGTTTATGTGTTAAAGTCTCATCTATTTGTTATTTGACTTGTGTGTTGCTTCTTTCTAATTTGAATTGGATTATTTATTTGATATATATGTTTAACACATGGATGAAAACATGATATGAAAAGTAAAATTATTTGGATGAATCTAATAATACTTAAATAGTGGACATTTTTATTAAGTGGTTTTTGACCATTCTTAATAAACATCACATTGAAATAGAAAAGAAACAAACTAGTACATATATAGTGTTCATGACCAGACACTATATTCTTGTTCTTGTGGAATTAACTCAAAGTACATACATGTTCCCACTTTATTCTAGTAGTACAAATTTATATATTTTAAACACACAACCACATGGATATATATTACCTTATTATTATCATAGCCTTTAAGCTAGAACACACAAGACATAATTTAGTTGCATTGACTCTGGCATCCCTGTCCACAGTAATTAGGGGTAGTGCCACAATAACCATATTGACTACAACATAACCCATTGGCACACAAAGCTCCACCAGCTTGACTTCCACATTGTTGTGCATTTGCTACACTTAGCAATAATGCTAAAATAGTTACAACAAGCACAAAAAATTTCATCATTTTCATTTTTCTTATTTTTATGAGATATTTAATCAGTAATATTATTAGTTATGGATGGGATTTAAGTAGAAGAATGCATGTGGTATTTATAGTGAGTGATGTGCCTACTTTTGTTGAAAACTTTAGGTTCATGTGGGGGAAAGAAGAAAATTAGTAATGTTTGAGAATGATATTTTTATTTGTTTTATTTTCTCATATAAGTAATACGTCTATATTAGACATAATATATAAACGCGCCTTTACCTTGATCTCATTTGATATATATATTCATTAATTTTGAATGTGCACAATAGCCATTTAAATTATTATAGATTTAACAAGTAGACACCCAGATTCTACTTGACGTTCTATATGACAATTCACATCCTACATAGAATCCTATATGACATCATACGTGTATTATATGATAAATGTGTTTATTTGTGCACACCCAAAATAAATAAATATAAATGTGAGTTAATACTAAGTTAAAAGAATCTTATGTTTTTATTTTAATGCAAAACATAACAAACACATATTATTAATTTTTAAAAATTAATTGACAAACATAATTCGACACGGTATGTTCCTAGACATTTTCTTATTTTCCACAACATTAGTGGAAAGGACAAACGGAAAACTTAGAAAATAATAATATTTTCAAGGATCCTAACTCAAAAAGGTGGTTTTTACTATAATAGGGAGAAGAAGAGATGAAGTAGAATCACAACACTACCATATTTGTAACATTGAAATTTCTTCACATAGATAATGTTCAGGCGGCTAAGCTTGAAAAATTATCTTAAGGAGAAATTGGGATAAGACATAAGTATCCATTAAATTATGATTGAAATTTCAGCAACATTTCCCCCTGAACTCAAATTTTATGATTTTTTTTTACATTTTTTGTGCTGACATTACAATTTCAACCAGATAATATTTTTTTTCAATTGTTTATCGGTAGGATTTGTAGATATTACTTTCATTTGATTTTTTCTTCGATCACCTACAATTAAGCGATCCAGATATAATACATAGACCTAGCCAGTCCCCATCTGTCATGTCCAACCTTAAGCAGCTGGTGCGTGTGAATGCAGGCATAGTCATGCGATAAATTCTTTCATTAGATTTTCATGCCATGATCGGCCCCTACCTCTAGTGTCTCTTGGTCATGGAATAAGAAGGATCTTGCATGGTGCCTACAGTGACTATGCCACACAAACATAGCAAAGCACATATTTTGGCTATGTCAAGGGGCTCAAGAAGGGGGAGCCGATATTCAGGAAAACCACTGAAAGTATGGAGGAATACATGGTTTACTAGGAGCCTCAAGTGATTGAAACCCAAACCGCTCTTCTCGGGCAATGTATAGCTTAAGTTGAGCTCGCACCAAACAAAAAAGGAATAAGTGACGTTGTAGCCTTGCATAGAGAAGCTACTGGAAGAGAATAAAGATGTTATGCATGACAAGATACCTAAGCACCTTCCTTGTCACGCCTCAAGGCTATCCCTATACGTTGCACGAGACCTAGGATCACGAGTGGCCCCAAGATAATCCTGAGTCTGGCATATAACAACCATATTGAAAAATATAACTAGGTAAGCAACAACATAACTGTTAAATGAGACAAAACTAATTTGAATCCAAATGAAAATTTATCTGAATATATAGGGGAAACAACTCAACACTGAGTACATGTCTGAAAGAACTTGCCCCCAACTAACTCTTGCAAAACTGAAAATTGAAGTGAAGACTAAAATAGAAAGCATGTCTATTGTCCTCGAAGTATGAGCTGGACTCACTACAGAAGTTGTTGAAGTTGAACCGAGGATTAATCTATGCATGATCTGGATGCCGAGTGTCGTAACCTACATCATGAAATGATGTAGCAAAGTATGTGCTTGAATGTACTGAGCATGCAATATAGAGATATGCTAAGTTGAACAAAGTATTAAGGTTGAATAACGTATAACTGAGCTATGATATATTCTAAACTAGAATATAGATATGAATAGAAGTATAGATGAGAACTAAACTAAGTGCAATGACCAAGCACTAATGATGAAGATAACATGTTGAACATATTTCTGAAGTAAATGCTGAAAACGTGGTCAATGCACTCAGAGTCTGACTGTCGGAACTACTATTAACCGACATAAACCATGTGAGCTAAACATGGAGTCCGATGTATAGGCCCCACAGATAGGACCTAATATAACTTGCCAGGGGTATAGAGACATGACTGTTGCATGATCACTAAATCTAATTTCCAGCAAAGGGGAATAACAAACCTACGCTAGCACGTAGTTTTGGGACTTTGAGGATATGCTGAACCCTAGCTCAGCTCGGTGCTAAGTCTACTCTCATCTAAATATTTATGAAGCAAAAATGCACTAAATATTGAATATCTCAAATATTGACATGCTAATTGAGAATAAAACATTTATATACTGAGAATATGACATTCAAAATCTGAGCATGAATTTATGTCTGGTTGAACTAGCAAGTAAAATTGATGAACTAGGAAAAATGTACCCAATCTTGGGTTCTGACTGATATGCATGGAACTATATTAAATTATCAAGAAATAAATTTATATGAATCAAAGGAATCATAATCACAATATATCTTATAAAATCTAGAAACCCCAGATCTAAACATTTAATGAGAACCCGAAAAATTTATTGAATTCTAAGGACCTATTGAGTGGAATAAACTCACTTTTATAATTCCATCACAGTGCAGATGGAGATGAGAGTTGTAACACCCCGTATCTAAAACAGACCAAAAATACGTTTTATAGAAATCTGCAAATGCAACCAACGGTTACCATCGACGGACCATAGTCTGATCTACGGCCCGTACAGTGCATCCATCAGTTTAGTTTAAAGCCCCCAAAAACTCAGCCAAAAAATTTGACTAAGTGTCGAAGGACGGACGGACCTACAGTCCGTAGGTCAGACTACAGTTTGTAGCCTATGTCTGTCGATCAAGATCCCATTTACCCACTCTATAATAAGAACCACGATTGACCAGTATAGTTCGTAGATGGACCAACACATTGTAGGTGGAAATTAGCAGATAGTTAGGAGGAAAATGCAGTTGGGTCAACTTCAAAAAATCATAACTCTTAGCGAAAAATAAATTAGATGTCCTATGACCTACGAAATGATAGATAATTGGATTAACTTTCCATAGCCATCGAGTTTTCGAGTAAAAAGTTATGCCTATTTTAGTAAAGGCATGTCGAACAGACCCAACCTACGGACGCAAACGACGGACAACCAATTGAAAAACGGTCTGTCAGTCCAGGTTGTCGTTTGGTCCGACAACAATTAACTTATGGGTCTTTTGATCTTTTCTCACTTCGTTTAAACCCTAAGATATGTCATTTTTACCCTAAATCATCAGATTTAGACAGTTTAAGCCTACAAACATAACTAAAACTTACCTAAGTCAATATCATGAATCAAAATTTACAAAATTAGAAGCAAGAAAAGAGAAAAAGGTCAACAACCCTAGTTCAAGAACGCAACAAGGTTCCCTCAGTTCCAGCCCCGAAATCTAAATATTTCATCGTGGATTTCATCACCAGGTATGTGAGATTTCACTAGTGGGTTCCTTTTACCCATTGGGTCCCTAGTTTTCAGTCAGATTCTTGATTCTCATATCATGATTAGACCTAGGGTTTCTAAAACTTCAATAGAACTTCATGAATTTATGAGCTATATGTTCCAAATCAGATTATCATGCTATTACTCCGATTATTACATGAATTTCAGAACCTTATCTATGCATTACTTTAGTTTTTGAATTACACATGCTAGGTCAGATATTCAGTTACTTCAGATATACATGCCTTAGTTATAAATGCATAATTATTAGATTAATTATTGCATTCTCGGTCTGCATGTTCATTTTGAGCTATCTCGTATTTAAAGAAACTCAATCATAATCAGTTAATTAGATAATTCATTGGGAGTATCAAATACCAAGTTGGACTATGGTTCAGCGTACCCAATTAGTCTCAGAACTACAAGCAAAGTAGGTTGTAAGTCTCCTCTGTGGGCAATCAGTTTAGTGATCATAGTAGCATGCCTTTATGCCTTTGGCATAGTATATTAGGTCCTCTCAAATGTGTAATCAGTTTAGTGATCATAGTAGCATGCCTTTATGCCTTTGGCATAGTATATTAGGTCCTCTCAATGCAAGTCTGACTGAACTGTGGGAGCTACTAATAACTTATAATAAAATCACATTATAAATTTTGTGATTTTATTATAAGTTATTAGTAGCTCCCACAGTTCAGTCAGACTTGCATTGACCATATTTATAGTTCAGTTATTTTTCAGTCTCAGCATATTATAAATTTTGTTATTGCATCTAGTTAGCTCAAAATTCAGTATATCATGTTCAGATTATTATACTTGTTTTGGTGCTTGTTCAGTTATGTTTTGTTTCAGCTTTAGTCTATCCTACATGATCAGTACCTTCAAATACTGACACATAGGTGCGCTACATGTTCTCGTGATGTAGGTTCAGTTTCTCAGCATCCAGATCACGCTTAGATCGATTCCCGTTATCTAGTTCAGCAGATTTCGTGGTGAGTCCTCATTCTCCGAGGACAATAGTCATGAGTTTCTTTTAAGTATTTAGTCATTTAGTTTCAGTTTTCGCTAGACTTAGCTGGGGCCTGTCCCAGCATTTCTAGTCAATTTAGAGGTTATTTTCAGCCATAGTTTTAGCTTAGTAGTGAGTTAATATCTGCTTTGTAATAAACTCATCAGAATTTTTTGGATAAGATCAAGAAGATATTTCAGGTAATGCAATTCACTGGGAATTATTGGGTTGAGTTTACATCATACCAATTGAAGGATGTTGCTCATATCTGATAAACTCAATGGAAAGAAAATAGGGGTACAGATACAATTCCTATTACTTGGGATTACTTTAGTGAGACCTTTTTGGACAGGTTTTTCCTAATAGAGTTGAGAGAAGCAAAGTCTCAGGAATTCATGAACTAGAGGCAGGGAAACATGACATTACAAGAGTATGGGCTCAAGTTTAACCAACTCTCCAGGTATGCAACTCACATGGTTGCTGAACCCGGGGCTCAGATGAAAAAGTTCTTCGATGGAGTGTCAGATTTGGCGAAAACTGAGTGCAGAAATGCTATGTTACTGTGAGATATGAACATCTCTAGGCTTATGACTCATGCTCATCATGTTGAGGGTGATAAGCTTAGGGAACATGCCAAGGAGAATAAGAAGGCTAGGACTGGAAAATATGACTATTCTTAGAATAAATCGGGTGGTGGAAATCACTCGCAGAACCAACAAAAGTTTTCAGCTCCATTTACTTCGTCAACTAGTGTTCCATCCTCCAAGAACAGGTATGACCAAAAGGTTAGAGCACCAGGCTCTAAGTCTCAGGGAAGTGTTTCAAGCACCAAGACTTACCCCACATTCTCATAGTGTGGTAAGCACCATCCAGGCGAGTGCCTCGCAGGAAAAGAAGGATGTTTTTGATGCGATCAGTTTGGTCACAGGTTGAGGGATTGTCCTTGTAGACAGGGTCAAAGAGGTGGAAATGGTAGAGCTCAGTCTACAACATCATCAGCACCACCAAGTCGCCCAACTCAGCAGGGTAACTCATCTGGTACAAGTGGCGGTCAGTGCCAGAATAGGCTGTATGCTCTTTAGGTTCTCCAGGATTAGGAAGGTTCTCCTGATTTAGTCACTGGTGCATTATGACTCTTTGACCTTGATGTTTATACATTGTTAGATCCAGGGGCTACTCTTTCCTTTGTAACTCCTTACATAGCATTCCAATTTAGTGTTAGTCCAGAAACTCTCTCAGAACTTTTCTTAGTCTCTACTCCAGTCGATGACCCAGTTATAGCTAGACGGGTATACAAAAATTGCCTTGTCACTTTCTCTCTGAAAGTCACCTCAGCAGATCTTGTAGAGTTAAAATAGTTGACATCGATATCATTCTAAGCATGGATTGGTTACTTTCATGTTAATCCTTAGTCGATTGTAGAACTAGGAATGTTCATTTTCAGTTTCCAGACGAACCAATCTTAGAATGGAAGGGTAGTGGCTTAGCGCCTATGGGTCGATTCATTTCTTACCTTAAGGCCATAAAGATGATCTCTAAGGATTATATATATCATCTAGTTCGGGTTAAAGATTCTAGCTCTGAAACTCCAACTCTTGAGTCAGTTTAAGTAGTTCTTGAGTTTTGAGAAGTATTTCCTATAGATCTTCCCAGAGTCCCTACCGAAAGGGAATCGGACTTTAGAATTGATCTCCTTCAAGATACCCAGCCTATTTCATCCTCCTTATAGAATTTCTCCAGCAAAGCTTAAGGAATTGAAAGAGAATTTGAAAGATCTTCTACATAAGGGCTTCATCAGACCTATTATTTCACAATGGGGTGCACTAGTGTTGTTCGTAAAGAATAAAGATGGTTATCTCAGAATATACATTGACTATAGACAGTTGAACAAGGTTACAATCAAGAATAAGTATCCCATCCCCAGTATTGATGACTTGTTTGATGAACTTCAAGGTGCTAGCCATTTCTTAAAGATAGACCTTAGATCGGGTTATCATCAGCTAAGATTCAGAGAAAATGACATTCCGATAACAGCCTTCAGAATTCGGTATGGTCATTATGAATTTGTAGTTATGTCGTTTGGACTAACCAATACTCCTACAACTTTCATGAATTTGATGAACAACGTGTTTAAACAGTACTTGGACTTGTTCGTTATCATCTTTGTTGATGATATCCTCATTTACTCTAGGAATGAGGAAGAATATGCGAGTCATCTGAGAGTTGTTCTGCAGACTCTTAAAGATCGCCAGTTATTCGCAAAGTTTAGCAAATGTGAGTTATGGTTGCAATCTGTTGCTTTCCTTGGTCACATTATATCTAGCGAAGATATTTGAGTGGATTCACAAGATAGAAGCAGTGAAAAAATGGCCCAGAGCTACCTCAATTTCAGATATAAGAAGTTTCTTAGGTGTAGTAGGTTATTACAGAAGGTTTGTGGAAGGATTCTCATCCATAACCTCACCATTGACTAGGTTAACTCAGAAGATGGTCAAGTTTCGATGGTCAGTGATTGTGAGAAAAGTTTTGCAGAATTGACAACTAGATTGACTATAACTCCAATGTTGAGTCTACCAGAGCGTTCAGATGGTTATGTGATCTATTGTGATGCATTTAGTGTTGGCCTAGGTTGTGCGTTGATGCATCGAGATAAGGTTATAGATTATGCTTCTAGAAAACTTAAGGTGCATGAGAAGAACTATCCAACTCATGACCTCGAGCTTGCAGCAGTGGTGTTTGCACTCAATATATGGAGACACTACTTGTATGGTGTTCATGTAGATGTATTTAGTGATCATAAGAGCCTTCAGTATGTGTTCACCCAAAAAGAGTTGCATCTTGGCAAGAGGAGATAGCTTGAGTTCCTTAAGGATTATGATATGAGTGTACATTATCATCGTGGTAAGGCGAATGTAGTAGCAGATGCTTTTAACAGATTATGTATGGTTAGTGTAGCCCATGTTTAGGAAGAAAGGAGGGATCTAGTGAAATATATTCACAGGCTTGCTCTCTTGGGACTTCGCCTTATGAGCATATCAGATAGTGGTGTAAAAGTTCAGAATGGGGCAAAATATTCTTTGGCAATAGAGGTTAAGGAAAAGCATGATAGTGATCCAATCTTGATTGAACTTAAGGGTGCAGTCCACAATTAGAAAGTGCAGGTTTTCTCCCAACGGGGGATATTGTGTACTTACCTACCAGGGTAGATTGTGTTTTCCTGATGCGGGTGAGTTGAGAAAGCATATCCTTGCAGAATCCCATAACTTCAGATATTCTATTCATCTAGGTTCCACTAAAATGTATCGCGATCTGCGGGAAGTCTATTGGTTGATGGCATGAAGAGGGATATGGGAGATTTTGTGAGTAAGTGCCCCAATTGCTAGCAAGTCAAGGTAGAACATCAGAAACCACGAGGTATGACTCAAGAGATCGATATTCCTACTTTGAAGTGGGATGTGATAAATATGGATATCATCATAGGGTTACCTCGTACTTGCAGACAACATGACTCCATTTGGGTGATAGTTTATAGAATACTAAGTCTTCTCGCTTTTTAGCTGTCAAGACTACATATTTGGCAGAGGACTATGCCAAGCTTTACATTAATGAAATTGTGAGGTTACATATGGTTCCTTTGTCTATAATCTCGAATAGAGGTCCTCAATTTACCTCTCAATTCTTGAAGTCATTTCAGAAGGGTCTTGGTACTCAAGTTAACCTTAGCACAACATTTCATCCACGGGAAGATGGACAGGCAGAACGTACCATTCAAGCCCTAGAGGATATGTTGAGAGCTTGTGTGATTGATTTCAAGGGTAGTTGGGATGATCACCTTCCTCCTATTGCGTTCGCCTACAACAATAGCTATTATTCCAGCATTAAGATGCCCCTTATGAGGCACTTTATGGGCATAGATGTAGATCTCTTGTTGGTTGGTTTAAAGTAGGTGAAAGAAATTTGATAGGGCCAGATTCAGTCCTTTATGCTATGGAGAAAGTACAACTCATTAGAGAGAGCTTAAGACAACCTAGAGTTGTCAGAAATCTTATGCAGATGTAAGGAGAAGGGAACTAGAGTTCCAAGTTGAGGATTGGGTTTTTCTGAAAGTGTCACCTATGAAAGGAGTGATGAGATTTGGCAAGAAAGAGAAACTCATTCCTAGATATGTATGCCCGAACAAGATCTTGAAAAGGGTTGGCAAGGTGGCTATGAGTTATATTTGCCAGCAGAACTAGCAACAGTACATCCAGTCTTCTACATCTCGCTCTTGAAAAAGTGTTTGGATGACCCATCCTCTGTAGTGCCATTAGAGAGTGTAGTGGTGAAAGATAGTCTTTCTTATGAGCATGTACCAGTTGAGATTTTTAACCGTTAGGATAGAAGGTTGAGGAACAAAGAAGTCGCTTCAGTTAAGGTTTTGAGGAGGATTTAGTTTGTAGAGGGAGCTACTTGGGAAGCAGAAGCAGCCATGAAAGACATTTATCCTCACCTCATTCCTTCCGATTCCACTCTCGCTTGAGATAGCAGTTCCTCTTCATTTTTCAGTTATTCATGCATGAATTCAGTCTTAAAATCATGTTCCCTCAGTTTGTACTTGCATTTTCAGCGTATTTGCATGTTCTCGAAACTCAATTTAGTCAGAAACTCAGTTCTCAGTGCTTAGTAGTAGGGATTGAATCTCTCTCCCTCTATTTCAGCTAGTTTAGTCTTCATTCGAGGACAAATGTTCCCAAGGGGGAAATAATGTGACACCCAGTATCTAATATAGACCAGAAATCAACTTTTCAGAAATCTGCAGGTGTAACCAACGGTTACGATTGACGGATCATAGTCAGATCTACAGCCCGTACTGTGCATCCTTTGTTTAAGTCGGAAGCCCCAAAAAACTCAGCCCAAAAAAATTGACCAAGTGTCGAATGACGGACGGACCTAGGGGAAAATACACTTGGGTCAACCTCAAATGATCATAACTCTTAGCACAAATTTTATTAGGTGTCCTGTGACCTATGAAATGATAGATAATTGAATTAGATTTTCATATCCACCGAGTTTGCTAAAATCAGACCTCCGAGTAAAAAAATTATGTCCATTTTAGTAAAGTCATGTCAAACAGACCCAACCTATGGACCCAAACGACGGACAACCGATTGAACGATGGCCCGTTAGTCAAGGTCGTCGTTTAGTCCTACAACAATTAACTCATGGGTCTTTTGGTTTTTTCCCACTCTGTTTAAGCCCTAAGATACGTCGTTTTGACCCTATATCATCCGATTTTAGTCAGTTTAAGCCTAGAAACATAACTAAAAATTACCTAAGTCAAAATCATAAATCAAAATTTAGAAATTAGAAGCAAGAAAGGAGAAAAAGGTCAAGAACCCTAGTTCAAGAACGCAACAAGGTTCCCTCAGTTCTAGCCCCGAAATCTAAATATTTTATCCATTGATTTCATCACCAGGTATGTGGGATTTCACTAGTGGGTTCCTTTTACCCATTGGGTCCCTAGTTTTCAGTCAGATTCTTGATTCTCATATCATGATTAGGCCTAGGGTTTATAGAACTTCAATAAAACTTCATGAATTTATTAGTTATATGTTCAAAATCAGATTATCATGTTATCACTCAGACTATTGCATGAATTTCAGCACCCTATCAATGAATTTCTTTAGTTCTTGAATTACACATGCTAGGTCAGATATTTCAGTTACTTCAGATATACATGTCTCAGTTATAAATATATAATTACCAGATTTATTATTGCATTCTCAGTTTGCATGTCCAGTTTGAGCTATCCAATATTTAAAGAAACTCAGTCATAATCAGTTAGTTACATAATTTGGGAGTAGCATAATACTGAGTTGGACCAGGTTTAGCGTACCCAATTAGTTTCAAAACTACTAGCCAAATAGGTTGTAAGTCCTCTCTGTGGGAAATCAGTTTAGTGATTACACTAGCGTGCCTTTATACCTCTGGCAGGGTAAATTGGGTCCTCTCGATGGGGCGTATACATCATACTCCACATTTACCTCACGTGGTTTTATTATCGGTTATTAGTATCTCCCAAAGTTCAGTCAGACACTTTAATGCATTGACCATATTTAGAATTCAGTTATTATTCAGTCTCAGCATGTTATAAATTTAGTCATTGCATCCAGTTAGCTCAAAATTCAGTATATTATGTTCAGATTATTATACTTGTTTTTGTGCTTGTTCAGTTATGTTTTGTTTCAGCTTTACCCTATCCTACATGCTCACTTGCTTCAAATACTGACGGATACGTGCGCTACATCTTCTCGTGATGTAGGTTCCATTTCTCAGCATACAGATCACGCTTAGATCGATTCCCGATCTCCAGTTCGGCAGATTCAGTGGTGAGCCCTCATTCTCCGAGGACAATAGTCATGAGTTCTTTTTCAGTATTTAGTTTTTTAGTTTTAGTTTTTGCTAGACTTAGCTGGGGCCTGTCCCAGCATTTCTAGTCAATTTAGAAGCTATTTTCAGACATAGTTAGTTTCAACTTAGTGGTGAGTTAATATCTTCTTTGTATTAAACTCATTAGTACTTCATTTATCTCAGTTATAGTATATGGGTATTTCTCATCTTTTTATATGAATTATTATTTAACTTCCTCATAAGTTTATTTTCTTTAGTATGCTCATGATCATGCCAACAGGGTTAGCTTGACATCACTTATGGTTCTAGATTCCGTGTTTGCATCTCGGGGGTAGCTCGGGGCGTAACAAGAGTATACAACATGTGTGACGAGATATGGAGCCTTCGAGTGGTTGATAATTTCTTTCAACTTAGCCAATGCAGAGGCTACATTTTCAACCCTCATGAACAAGACCTTTTATCCCTATCTTAATCAGCTCGTGGTAGTCTACGCATTTTAAATAGGCATCTACAATAACACCTTTGACAAGTATGTCGTGCACTTAACAGAATGTTTTCCAATTCTTGTGGGAGAATGAGTTAGGGAGAAGTGTGAGTTTGAACTTTCAAAA
Source organism: Solanum chmielewskii (assembly GCA_027704785.1). NCBI lineage: Eukaryota > Viridiplantae > Streptophyta > Magnoliopsida > Solanales > Solanaceae > Solanum > Solanum chmielewskii. Next base: position 5,615,893 of record JAKWIX010000327.1, read on the forward strand.
GTACACTTCTTAGGCCATGCTGTCAACAACGAAAAGATATGCATGGGGATGAGGCGAAGGTACAAGCTATCCAAGAGTGGGAGGCACCTACAAAGGTAATTGAGTTGACCTCCTTCCTTTGTCTTTGTAACTACTATAATTGGTTCATCATGAGTGGATATTCAACCAAAGCAGCACCATAGACCAACTTGCTAAAGAAGAACAACTTGTGGGTTTGGATGGAACATCGTCAAAAGGCGCTTGAAGGCCTTTAGACAACTATGACGGAGGACCTAGTCTTGGCATTGCCCAACTTTACTAAGATATTTGTGGTACATACAAATGCTCTTGATTATCCCATTGAAAGTGTTTGATGCAAGATAAACATCATATAGAACGAAAGACGTAAGTTGAATAAGGAAGGATTATTATCTTATGTGTAGTCGTTTGTGACTCTGAGTTAGGCTTGAACACAATAATAGAATACAGTTAGACTCAAACCTTGGTAGTTTTAGGGTTTTACCCTCTCTTTTTTTCATATTTGAGTATTACTTGTTCCTGAAAGAAAAGTATCATAATTGCTTTTACTTTTCCTACAAGAAAAAAATAAATCTCTTCCATATTTGGTTATCCCTTACAGGAAATGTTTAGAGGAAATGTTTAGAGATCCATATATTGAAGATTTCTATTCTCATAGCATAAAACATTAGAATGTACAATTTAGTTGTTTAAAAACTTCTGTTGATGAGGAAATTTTCTCTCTACAATTTTTATGTTTTATTAGTTTTTAAATATGTAGCTCAATTTTGTCATGTTATATAATAATATATGTTTGTTGTAGTACATTTTTATGTGTCGTCTAATTTATAGACATATGATTTACAAAGTATAAGATTACGAATCATAAGCTTCCACATGATGTCTTGATTACTTTCAAACCCAATAAATAGGACTAGACATATGTGTAAGAGTTGGAGGAATACTCAATTATAACATACACGTACATATTAAATGTCTACAGATGTGATATACTCCTAGTCTGACAATAGGTCTGGAAAATAAAGGACATCAAACCCTTAAGGGGTTGTTTAGTAAAGTGTATTAGGAAAAATAAGTAAGTATTAGTCTTATGCATTACTAGTATCTTGTTTGGTACTCTTTTCTACACTCTATTGTGTATTAAGGTGTGTGTTGTTAATACCAAGGATTTCTTGGTATTAGCAATGCAATGGTTTTAATGCATGCATTAAAATGATTAAAGATCCAAATGTCCCTCAAAACTTTTTTTACATCTTTTCTACCATAGTAGTGGAGAGTATCTTTTTAAATTAACTTTTTATGCAACGCATGCTATTTTTTTATACATCAAACCGAACAATGCATAAAAATAATTTGTGTATAACTAATGCAAGTTGCATAACTAATACGTGCATTGCTAATGCAAGCATTACTAATGCACTTCATTTAATATTATTCTTATACACTCTACTAAACGACCCATTAATGATGTCAGGTGAAGTTGTGTGCCCACAACAGTGAGCTTATCTCGCAGAAATTGACATCTTCGAATCGGTTGGGTATCCAGTTGGACAAGTTTTATAGGAAAAATACGTTATATATATATATATATATATATATATATATATATATACATATATATGTAGCATTCTTCATTTAAAGGATATATATTTAAAATTAGACAACCTTGATAAAAGATATGCCTTTGGCGCAAATGGATGTCCATTTGACTAAAAGTGTTCCGGGTCCAAACCCGAAATAGAACACTATATTTTTATTTTATTTTGATAGACACAAGCCCACACACCACTATCGTGGATATTTTTAATAAAATTTCTGTAGTTTTTTCCAATTTCTATTATTTTATATCTACTTCTGTGTTCGATAATATTTTTCTAGTGCAATTTTGTGGTTTAATTTCTCTTGTCTGGTATAGTTTTTTAAAATTGTAATTTTTAAAACTGAATAAGAACACTGTGGTGTTTCTGGTTTTAAAAAAATTCATAATTTCTTCTTATTTTAATAACCAGAGTTTGTTAAATATTTTAAAAAGTGAGTTAGAAAAATTTAAAGGAAAAAAAGTTATCACTATTTAAACATATATTTAAATATTATTAATTTATTTTTGACGTACCGACAAATAATAAACCTATTTTCTAATTTAAGCTCTAAGTAAGTAAGATTTTCTAGTTTAAACATTGGTTATGTGAATGAATTTCAAAGGTTACAAATGTGGTAGTGTTGTGATTAAACTTGGTCTTCTCTTTTCTAAAATCATCTCTAGAGATAAGCCATCATTAAATTTGGCATGAAAGGTTAGTTTTATTCCCAAATTATTGACAGTCTTATAACACTTCTTTACTAGATTAACTAAACTAAAATACACCTCCAATTTTGCAACATGAGTGAAGTACACCTCATATTTCTTGCAAAATATAGGGTATTTTAAACACGTTTCTCAACTTTTTATTAAGAGTCTCATGCTCCGACAAGAGTTTGAACCACTTCTTATATCATGTTGCAGATTGAGGTGTATCTATATTTATTTAGTGAAGTAGGTCTACAAATAATGAAAATGCACAAAATTAACCCAAATTGGCCTAATTATACTAGAAGTATTGCTTAATCCTAATTCAAGCTCAGTTTCATGATAATCCCACCCAAACCAGGATATTTTCGACCATTATTTTTTTTAAAAACTCCCGCTTGAGATTAACTTACGAGGGATTTTGAGGCCTAAGAATCAAATATCAAGATAGGGAAGTGACTTACTTACCTTTATCAAGGAAATTTAGTGAAAACTTAAAGAAATCGCTTAGGAGACCCTTTTTTCTTCAAAAATCGAGTTTTCCAGAATAATGAGCGATTTAAAGCAAATACTGCATAAACTACAACTTAACCCACTCAATAGCTTGCAAGAAACATAAACTTGGAATTCTCCCCAAAAGTCTCCCTTTTGTAATACCCCTTCGCACCTTGACATTCTAAACTAATCCATTCACACCAAGTTCGATATCTGAAGTTCTACTCGCCCAAATCAATTTTGAAAAGTCCTACGGACTAAGTAATGTCTTAGCTAATAATAAAAAAAGCCTTAGCTTAGATAGTTTATCGAATACTGTCCAGATTTCCCTAGACCTCACCTTGCTCAAATTTCATCAAAGGCTATAGCCTAGCCTAGAATTTTCAAGTCACTACTCTAGAAGTTTTCTTACTTAAATCATTTTATCATTGGTTAATCCATCACAGATAGAGGGTTCGTTACAATAGCTACGAATTTATCCACCTCTCGTTCTCGAGCTACCAAACAAGAAAAGTTAGGTTAAGTCAAGAAGAAAGTAGTACTTGAATCCTCAAACAAGTAGAGGTACTTGTCCTACATATCCCTCTCGATTTCCTGAGACGTGGCTTCCTCAACTAAAATATGCTTCCATTGAGCCTTCACTAATCTGATTTCTCTAGACCTTAATTTCTGTACATATCGATCAAGCATTTCAATCACCTTCTCTTTGTACCGAAGATCATTATCTAACAAGATTGAATCTCACTTGACGATTTATTACCAATTGTCATAGTTATTCTTCAACATGATACATTGAACACAAGATGGCCCAACGAAACTAGGTGTGAAAGCTAATCTGCAAGCAACCAGTCCCATACTGTCAAGAACTTTAAATGGACCAACATTATGAGGCTAAGCTTACCCTTCTTGCCAAACCTCACTCCTTTCATTGGAGACAATTTCAATAATACCTATTCACCAACTTGAAAGGTCATGTCTCTTATCTTGTAATTCTTATACTCATTTTGTCTGCTTTAGGCTACCAAAAATTTAATTGGGATGCCTATTACCTTATCTTGATCTTCCTTTTACCAAATCCACACCCACATGCTTCACATCCCAATGTCAAATCATCCTGTAGGGGATCTACAATCCCCTTTCATAAAGTGCTTCAAATGTGTCATATTAATAAAACTTCAATAATTATTTTTGTATGCAAACTCGCATAAGGGTAAGACTGGTCCCAACAACATAACCTCCAAAGTCAATGATACATGCTTTTAACATGTCCTCTAGCATCTGAACTATCCTCTCCAACAGTTATTTGTATAAGGATGAAAATTATGCTAAAATTTAATTGAGTACTAATGCTTCACTTAACTTACCATAAACATTGAAGTAAACTGAGTGTTTTTGTCTGAAATGATATAAAGGGGCATCATGTGAAACTGTGCTATCTCTTTTACATATATCTTAGCCAACTTATAGGATTTATAATCCACCCAAATCGGAATTAAATGGTTGGTTTAGTCAATTTATCAACAATGACCCAAATTACATTATACCTCCCTAAGGTCATAAAGAGTCGTTGCACGAAGTACATGCCTATTTTTTTCCACTTCCACTCAAGTGTAGACATTCTCTAAATAGAAGATCTAGATAATTGGTGCTCATATTTTACTTGTTAACAATTATGTCAATTAGAAACATACTCAACTATGTCTACCATTAAAGTTGTCTCAAGCCTCGATATATTTTAGCTACATTTAGATGAATTCAATTCCATGAACCATGAGACTCGATTAAAACCTTTCAAAATTAAATTCACAAACCCTAGGAACACAAATATGTCCTCTAAACTGAGAACTCCACCTGCATCCTGTGTAGCATCTACATTTTCAAACTTTCTAGCCTTGATTTTCTCTATAGAACTGTGCTTAATATCACTACTGACCAACAACCCACCTTTTTTAAAATTCCCAAGTGCATGAACTTAGATGTTGGAGTTTTAGTCTCTCTAATTAAGGGTCACGTATGCACCCCCAAGCAAGCCAAACTGCCAATGCCAATTGTCTTCTGGTTCAATGCATCTACTTCCACGTTGTCCTTGTATGGGTGGTACTACATGGTTTCATAATAGTCTTTTAACAACTCCATCCACCTCTTCTACCTCAAATTTAAATCTCTAAGTAAACACATGTTGTAAGTTGTGATGATTTGTAAGCAGTTCACACTTATGACTACAAAGATAGTGTCGCTAGATCTTGAATGCAAACACTATCGTCCTTCTTCTTCACAAACAAGACCAGAGCACCCCAAGGTGAAGTAGTGAGACAAGTGAATACCATATCTAAGAATTCCTAAAGTTGAATCTTGATAAGAAGGGATAGAGATTGGGCGAGTACCCGACTCCAAATCTATAAATAAATGAAATTCTCTATCCAAAGGCATACCATACACATCCGTAGAAATACTTCTAGAAATTACGAATCACTGATATTGATTCGATATACAGGGACTCCATACTAATATCCTAGATAGAGCTAAGTGGGACAAAATAAAACCTCCCATCAGTCTTTTAGCCCGAACAAAAGCTATGATCTTTTCATATTAAGTGTTATATACACCTTTCCTCTCCATTATATCCCTACTTGGGAGTTTAGACTTACTGTGTTAGCATTACAATTTCGCACAAAATAATAAGATGACAACCAAGTCATACCCAATATCACATTGAAATTCCGCATATCCAAAATGGTCAAATCTAACCATGTCTGAAGACCTCCATATATATATATATATATATATATATATATATCATAGAACAAGCATAATACACATGGGTTGCTACTAGTGACTCCCCAACCGGGGTAGAAATATAATTGGGGCGTAAATGGTATCCATAATCAAGTGAGGTTCAAATGCAAATTTAATAAAAATATATGAATCCTTGGAACCCATATCAAATAAGATATAAGTCATTCAGTCAAAGACAAGAACAATAATTGTCATTATTAGAAATGATGCCTCAACCTAAGTCCTACTTGAAAAGGTGTTACACTAATCTCTATCATCATTCCGGAGAACCCCTCTACCTGGATGCCCCACTCCCCTCCCATAATTATCTTTTCCTCTACCCCATACGGTCTCTCTAGATCTTACCATGAACACTCTCTGGTCCTGCTCTTCCATTACCATATCCACTTGCTAGGACTACAACTTTAGTCTATTGTTGTACCGGGTTACCTATCAATTTATGAGAGCATTCTCATTTGAAGTGAACTATCTCACCATAGTTGAAATATTCTCAGTCAAGTAAGATCAAAATGACTTACAAATAAGAAGATGCTTGACCACTTTGATCCAGAGACTACTACGTGACCCATGAATAACTACCCTAAGAAGCTAGTAATGCTAATTGAATCAGATGAGCTTAATACAACTGCTAACTAGCACCTTTGAATTAGGAACCACTGTATTTGCCCATAATCTCAGACCTCTTAGCCAATGATTTTTCTTACCTAATCTACCTAACTTCTTCAGATTTCATCAAATAGTCTATTACCTCATTGAAGATCTTTCTTGTCGAAGGCATGTGCATAGATAAGACATGCACTTTAGTTTTTAGCCTATTCACATAAAGCAAAACTCTCTCGTCTTTGATACTTACATGTTGAGTAGTGTTGCGAGAGAAAGTATGAAACTTAGCATCATAAGTTGTTATATGCTACCTAGCGCAAGAGCCAACAACTAATCCTTCTTATAATCTCGGAGAGTTCGAGAACATAATTCTCAAGGAATAGGGCATGGAACTAAGTTCAAGTCAATGGAGGAAAAACTAATGCATGGCACTCCACATAAGCCCTTCACTATTGTTTGGCTTCACCCTGAAACATGAAGGTAATTAACTCTACCCTATGCTGATTTATGATACCCAATTTGTGTAATCCTTAAGCTCTGTACATGGAACACTAGGCTTCCATTTCAGAATGCTTAGTCAATGGTTCATGTTCAATTCAATTTAGCATTAGCTCCCAACAATGAATGGAAAACACATAGTACCTTAGCCTTATTCATCCTTGGGGATGAAGAAGTAATAAAATCAGTAACTGGTGCTTGAGTAGCCGACATAGTGGGGGAGGTTACAAAAACTCCCAACCCACTTAGGAATTTTAACACTTGTTGAACCATTTCCGAAGATATAGGAGGAAGACATGAACCCTAAACTTGTGTTTCCACCGCTAGCCCAACATCCTTCTCGATTTACATCTCAAACTCTTCCTCCACATGATCTTGTAGTGGGAGAGAGGTTGTTGGCCTTGGCCCAACCACCACCACAGCTCCATCTTGGAGGATGTTTCCCTCCCTCTGTGCCTTCCCCTACCTCTGTTTCTACCTCTACATCTGAATGTCGATTCTGCCATTAGAAATTGTACTTTAACTCCATTATGTCTAGTATCAACCATTTGCAAATAGAAGAATGAAGAAGGTTAGATACCTACTCGGATCATAAGATACCAAATGGAATCAAGTAATATCACTTAGGAAGAAAGAAAGGAAGTTTCCTAAAGTTCTGTAGCATCTTCAAGAAAAGTACAGACGTCTCACCATTGTGAGTGACACCCACACTACATATGTCTAGAAGTCTTGTTAAATATAGGTATGTCATTTAACTTGGCCCCACTTCACATTAATGTCTTCCTACTTTGGGTGCATACATGTTGACACTTAAACTTATATAAAGTTGAACTAGTAGACACATAAGTCATATATGACATAATAAACATGGACACACCATATGACGCAAATTGACGTGTAGGAGGCACATAGAATGTGTGTCTATTTGTTCAAGTTTAAGAGTGTGTTTGGTAATATTTTCCAATTTTCTCATGTTTGGTTGGTACAAAAGTTTTGGAAAATATTTTCCAAATTAACTCATTTTTCTCAAAATTAAGGAAAATGACTTTCCTTCAAAAATTAAGGAAAATATTTTTCAAAACTCTCCTCCTGTTATAAACAATTTGTATTATAGTGAATGTCTAATTATGTGGAGTACTTTTAGGATATGGTTAGGATTCCTACTTGGGAACCAAGTAAGGTTTTACCTATAAATAAAGGGTTTTCTTTCATTGTAAATAAGATTTGCGAAAGATCTAAGAATCCTGAATATACTATAAATAAGAGATCTTTTCTCTTCTCTCTACTTTCTTCTTCTAATTTCATATATTTTCATAACACGTTATCAGCACGATTGTTCTATTCTTAAAGAATGATGAAGAAGACGGGAAAAGTGCAAAAGATATCTTGCATAAGTTATGCAATAAGATTCTTATATCTTCAAGGTATGATTTATCTTTATATTATAATTATTTATGTAACAGATCTGGAGGTATCATCTAAAGTAAGTATTTAAAGAGACATGTCGACTTTCTATACGTTTAATTTTGATCGGCTCGAAAGAGAATTCCTTAATTTATTTTAATATTAAATAAGCACAATTTAGTGAAATGTATGTTGATTATCATCTAAAGTAAGTATTTAAAGGGGCATGTGATCTATTAAGCTATATTTATTAATTACTAATGTTGATTATAATAAATCAATAATCTCAATTTTGTGTGTAATTATAATGTACGATCATATTAATTATCTTCAAAAGTGATAAAATTACAATTATTTTGAAGGCTTGAGGTTGAGCCTCATTATGGGTAAGTCGATAGATTTAGGTTTTATCTCACCAAAAGAATAAGACGGTGGATTTATGTCCAATCGCAAAAAGAGGGTAAGACATTGGGTTAAAGTCCTGATGCATCATGATGATAAGATATTGGGTTCAAGATCCATCGATTTATGCCTAAGACACTTTTATATAGATAAGACATTGAATGTGAGTCTCAATGCACCATATTGATAATATAATAATGACTAAAGAAAAACTAATGTGTTTTTTTACGAGAAGTCATGAAATTTACTGAATTTTCTCCATTACATAAAGTGAATGTGGTTGTAGTGCATAATATGTCTGAAAGAAGACAAGTGATTGAATAATGCACATAAATATGGAATAAGGTACTAAAGCTATCATTATTTGATATGCTCACATATTTGTGTTTCATTCATGAAGAATGAGAACTGTTTATTCATGTTTTATATTCAGGCTTGTATTGGACAAGAATTAGTGCAATTGAGGCACATTCTATGGTAAATAAGAAGTTTTCTAATTTCAATACTTTCTTAATTTGACATGATTGTCTGAGAAATCATTAGTCTATAATGTTTAGACGAATTATGGAAAACTAAAATGGACATCCGTTGAAAACCTAAAAATTCTTTTTAATAGTGAGTTTTCTTGTAATGATTGTTAGCTGCTAATTGTGAGACCATCATATACGAAAGTTGAGGTTGAATCCTCTGCATTGTAGGAACGTATACAAATATTTGTGGACATATTCATTCACCTAGTGGATTATTTAGATACTTAATGTTCCTAATAGATGTTTCTTCTTGATGGTCTCATGTGTGTCGATTGTTATCTCGCAACTTGATGTTTGCCAAAAAAAATATTGGCACGAATAATACGATTACATGCATAATTTTCTAATAATCAGAGTAGTTTATTTAGTGATGGGATCATGACTCACCTTTAGAAGAGATAGAGTAATTGAGGAAGAAAATATTTGAAATATACTCTCAGTGTATTAAAGTTGAACTTTTCTCATATAATAGTAATAAATTGAGAATTTACTAAAGCAAAAAGGCAAATTACATAATAAACTTGGAGTTTACAAGTACTAATAATTTCTTAGTTGGCATTAATAATTTGGTCATTCCAAAGATGTGCATACTGAGTAATGAACATACATTGAAAAAGTAGAAGATTGTTCAAGAATTCTTTACATTGTTTGTTCTCGTGATAAAGTTGATTGGATCAACTAAAGTTGGGACTAAATTCCTAAATTCTGAAAAGTATAAACGGTGAATGTGGGCATGTTCTCCTATCATATGATATGATAAAAAGATGCTTCAATTTTAAACTACATTTTTTTGACCCCCCATCCACCCACCACCAGCCAGCCCCCTCCCCCACCCTACCCCTTCCCAAAATAATAATTTTGTTTTTAAAAAATATTTTCAACATCAAATTTTTATTTTTAAACTCCTAAACTCCTACCCCCCTCCCCACTTCCCCCGACCCACCCCCAACCTCCAATGAAATTAATTTTGTTTTTCAAAAATACTATAAACTTCAAAAATAAAAATTCACTCCTACCCCCTACCCCCTACCCCTGCCCCCCCCCCCCACCCCACCCCCACCCCAAAAAAATTATTTTTAAAAAATATTTTCAATTTCATAAATTATTTTCTACTCTAGTAAAAATAAAAGATGTCTCTCAAAAATATTTTTCATACATAAATCAAACACAAAAAATCATTTTCGGAAAATATTTTCTACTCACAAACCAAACGTGAGAAAATAAGTTCAAAATCTACTTGTTTTCCAGGAAAACATTTTCCTTCATACCAAACACACCCTAAATGTCTACTTGTGCACACCAATATTTAAGAGCATAACTGTTAGTTGAGGCTAAGTGAAAGGACATATGTTTGTACTGTCTTGAGTTTTTAACATGTCTAACAAAATCATACGAAAGTACATAATAATTTCTATCATAACATACTTTATACATATGATGAATGTTAATTCAAATTACAATTCCATATCTGAAAATATATAATAACAAAAAAATGGGAAGATGTTTAAATTAAATATGGTAAAAATATGTTATTGAAATTTGGGAAAATACTCAAGTACCCCCTTAACCTATGCCTAAAATCCCAGAGACACACTTATACTATACTAAGGTCCTATTACCCCCCTGAACTTATTTTATATGTAATTTTCTACCCCTTTTTAGCCTACTTGGCACTAGTTCAAAAAAAAAAGTCAACCATCGTTGGGCCTACAAGATAGTGTCACGTAAGCTAAAAAGGGGTAAAAAATTATTAATAAAATAAGTTCAGGGGGTAATAGGACCTTAGTATAGCATAAGTGTGTCTCTGAGATTTCGGGCATAGGTTGAGAGGGTACTTGGGCATTATCCCTTCGGTCATAATTTAGGGGTACTTATGTCTTATTCTATTTTTTCTATAAGAGAATTATTCCGGCTCAGCCGCCTGGACATTATTTATGTGAAGAAATTTCAAAGGTTACAAATATGGTAGTGTTGTGATTCAATTTATCTCCTCATTCTCTCTATTATAGCAAAATCCACCTTGTGAGATAAGAATCCTTCAAAACATTATTATTTTCCAAATTTTCAGTTTGTCCTTTCGAATAATCTAGTGGAAAATAAGAAAGTACTTAGCACTTACATGTTTTGTCAAATTATGTTTGTTAATCAATTCTTAAAAATGATTAAATTGTGCTGTTACGCTAAATATTAAACTAGTTTTTGAAAACGTGTTTTGCGCATGTAACCCGTATTAATGAGTAAATTATTTCTTTAAAAAATATATTATTAAAAATATGATTTTTGTTTTTTAATAAAATATGTCTAATGAGGTTTTCGGCTTTGTCTTATTAATTATAACACACCAATTTCATGACCTCCAAGTGAATGTATCGAGATAATAATACAAAAGTTAATAAAATAAACTTTATTAATAAGTCAAAGGGTAAGCTTGTAATGCAAAAAGGAAAAGATAACAACTATCTAAATTAAGTTTCTCGATAGTATTAAAAGTTCATTTTTATTGATAGAATAATGTTAGAAGATTAAAAGATTGTATGTGATTAATCTCTAGAAACCATAGTGCAAATATTAATATTTATTCAATTAAAACATTGAGAGGAGATTATTTACTTTGTATATAAAAAAATGGCATAAGATTAACTTTGAGAGTTCGAGTGAAAGGAAAACAAAACCTTTCAATTTTTTTACTTTGTCTTTTGAATCTCCTGATAATTATAATGAATGTGTTCTAAATACTATATTAATTTTTTATCCACAAGCACTTTAAACTAATTAGTTAATTATGCATATTTAAAATTAATGTGTGAAAGTTCTTCTTATTTATATTTTGAAAAACAGGATATTTGTGACATAACTACTTTTTTTATATAGAATTTAATTTTCTCTTCATACATGGTTTATCCACAACTAATCTAATGTTATATATATGTTTCACCTTCTTTTTTATTTCCAAAAAAAAAAGAGTAAACATTTTATCTTCTTGTTCCATGACCAAGAGACACTAGAGGTAGGGGCAGATCATGGCATGAAAATCCAATGAAATAATTTATCGCATGACTATATCTGCATTCACACGCACCAGCTGTATGAGGTTGGAGATGACAGATGGGGACTGGCTAGGTCTATCATCTATGTATTATATCTGGATCGCTTGATCGTAGGTGATCGAAGAAAAAATCAAATAAAAGTAAATTGTATCACATGACTATATCTTCATATCTACAAATCCTACCGATAAGCCATTGAAGAAAATTATTATCTGGTTGAAATTGTTATGTCAGCACAAAAAATGTAAAAAACAAAAATCATAAAATTTGAGTTCGGAGGGAAATGTTGTTGAAATTTCGATAATAATTTAATGGGTACTTGTGTCTTATCCCAATTTCTCCATAAGATAATTTTTCTGGCTTAGCAGCCTGAACATTATCTATGTGAAGAAATTTCAATGTTACAAATATGGTAGTGTTGTGATTCTACTTCATCTCTTCTTCTCCCTATTATAGTAAAAACCATCTTTTTGAGATATGAGCCTTGAAAATATTATTATTTCCTAAGTTTTCAATTTGTCCTTTGCACTAATGTTGTGGAAAATAAGAAAATGTCTAGGAACATACCGTGTCGACTTATGTTTGTCAATTAATTTTTAAAAATTAATAATATGTGTTTGTTATGTTTTGCATTAAAATAAAAACATAAGATTCTTTAACTTAGTATTAACTCACATTTATATTTTTTTATTTTGGGTGTGGACAAGTAAACTCATGTATCATATAATACACGTATGATGTCATATAAGATTCTATGTAGAATGTGAATTGTCATGTAGGACGCCAAGTAGTATCTAAGAGTCTAGTTGTTAATTCTATAATAGTTTAAATGTCTATTGTGAACATTCAAAATTAATGGGTATATATGTCAAATGAGATCAAGATAAAGGCACGTTTATATATTATGTCTAATATAGAAGTATTACTTATATGAGAAAATAAAACAAATAAAAATATCATTCTCACACATTACTAATTTTCTTCTTTCCCCCACATGAACCTAAACTTTTCAACAAAAGTAGGCACATCACTCACTATAAATACCACATGCATTCTTCTACTTAAATCCCATCCATAACTAATAATATTACTGATTAAATATCTCATAAAAATAAGAAAAATAAAAATGATGAAATTTTTTGTGCTTGTTGTAACTATTTTAGCATTGTTGCTAAGTGTAGCAAATGCACAACAATGTGGAAGTCAAGCTGGTGGAGCTTTGTGTGCCATTGGGTTATGTTGTAGTCAATATGGTTATTGTGGCACTACTCCTGATTACTGTGGACAGGGATGCCAGAGTCAATGCAACTAAATTATGTCTTGTGTGTTCTAGCTTAAAGGCTATGATAATAACAAGGTAATATATATCCATGTGGTTGTGTGTTTAAAATATATAAATTTGTACTACTAGAATAAAGTGGGAACATTATGTACTGTGAGTTAATTCCACAAGAAGAAGAATATAGTGTCTTGTCATGAACACTATATATGTACTAGTTTGTTTGTTTTCTATTTCTATGTGATGTTCAATAAGTATCATTAGATTGATCCAAATAATTTTACTTTTGATATGATCTTTACATGTTTTAGTCCATGTGTTTAAGCATAGATGCATCCTTGGTCATTCATGAAAAAAGGGTTTAACCATGTAAGATTCACTGAATTCAAAATTGAATTATGATAACGTCTATCATAAACCGTAAACCTCCCGAAGGCAAGCCAAAATCCCAGCAACACGCAATAAATATATTAGAAATAAGTAATAATAATATATAGAAGAATCAAGTCACATGCCACCGATACAAGAGTGTCTAATGTACAGCTTGTAATTCTATATATATTCAACCAGTGTGTCTAAATAAGATACAAAACATATAGATTGTACAAAAGAGACAAATCACCAAGTCTTTGAATGTTAAGAGCTCACCACAATCCAAATAGCAATGACCTCGAAAGATTAAGAGTCAACAAGGGTGGCTCGTACTAGGTGTTACATCAGAAAAAGATGCAGAAGAGTTATACGACGATAAAAACATGGGGTACTCAGTAGGCTTCATAGACACCATGGAGTCAACTATTTCTTCCACTCTAGACATATCTCACAAGCAATTCTAAAGATCTAAACTTCTACAAGAGTATGGAAGTTTCTAAGTACAAAATATTCAGAAAAGTAACTTTCTCTCTCCAAAAAGATTAAATTATATATTTCTAAAATTTGGCAAAAATTGTAGTTCATAGCACACTCGGTGTATTTATTCGGGCTCGACGAGCTGGTTGATGAGTCACCGATTTCTCCTTTTCATTGCCCTTTCACCAAATAAACGAAACCCCTGGCCTTCAAGATTCAATCGTATTTGAAAGGCTTTGTAAGTCGTCCGAGTTGATTAAGCGAGTCGCCGTTGTTAGGAAAAGCTATAATTGTATAGTAATCATAAAATATATTATTTCTTAGAATAGGATTGATTTACATAATATACATTTATAACCATATATACTCCTTCCTAGAATAGAACTTGACCCTACAATTGTGTAGCTATTAATATGTGTTTGCTAGTGTGTCATCAATATATTGAGAATACTATTTTTCAGAATATCTTTTGTCTTTCAATTGTATTGTCATGCTCATGAACGACTCGGTTAGTCTCCAGGAAAGTTTGGTAAGTCTTATGCCATGCATAACACACTACATTTTGTTGATGTACCTACATCTTACTCTCAGGCTTCTTGATACCAACCCACCTCTCAAGACGTACTTTAGAACAAAATATCAACAAAATAATAAAGAGTCGAATTCTGGACAAACGACTACTATAGCAGTTTCCTATCAGTTATTATTCCTAGATTACAGTTTATAGTTTCAGTCTTATCCTTTTATGTTCTCTATATACATGTAATCAAGATTCGGTATTAGCAATATGTAATTAAGAATCAACACTAGTATTTTCAGAGTCTTGTCCTCTCCATACGGGCAACCTTCTCTGTATAGTTGTGTTTAAGATACTTACACAAACTTTTTAAGTAAATCTACTTGCTTTGTTTTATTTTGTCGGTTCTTTAGTTTTGGGTACTATCAATTTTGTTATCAGAGCAGATCGATCCAACATGGTCAATACCAGATTGTCTAATTCCCATGAAAGCGTACTCAATGTTGAATCTCTTGCCCAACAATTATTTGTCATAGAGTCAAAGATAAATACGATTGAATCCATGGAAGCATATGTTGCAACATTGAAGGCCCAGACTAGTTGCACTCAACAAGAAGAATCCAATCAAAGAAACTGTAATAAAGGAAAGTCTGTATGGTAAGATGAGGATGAAGACATTGATAGTCCATCTTCGCCAAAAACTCCTTTCCGAAAGCCATACACAAAGATGGAATTCCCCATATTTGAAGGAGACTATCCTAGAGGGTGGGTTTTGAAAGCAGAAAAATATTTCTGCTACTATCAAACTCACGAGGAATATAAAGTTGACAACGCGACGATGTATTTGGAAGGGGATTCTCTTGATATCTTCTCTTTGATAAATGTTGAGCGAACTTTGCTTTATTAGGAAGAACTTGTTAAAGCATTGCAAGAAAATTATGGTCCTGCAGAGTTTCAAAATCCCGACGAGCACCTTTGTAACATTCAGCAAATAGGTTCTGTACAGGAGTATCATCAATCATCAAGAATTTGTAAAGAATTCATCTAAGGTTACAAATTAGCCAGATCACTATCTTTTAGCGATAGATCACTGTCTCTTAGGGGTGTTCCTGATGAGTTAAAAATGAACTTAAATCTGATGTTAGGATTGACAAACCTAGAACAGTTTACAGGGCTATGAGTTTGGCACTTGAATTTGAAAATAAATTAGGCACAACTTGCAGCAATAAAGTGCCTAATTGGACCCCAAACAATAGAGCTTTGGTACAAAATCCATTGAATTCTTTTAGAAAAACCCAAGAAAATTCTTCATATGCAAATCACAATTTACACAGTAGTATTTCGTCCAACCCAACCGCTTCACAACCTCTTCAAACACAAACATGGGATAGTGAGAGGAGAAATCTTATGGCACAAGGACTTCTATTTTGTTGTCATGAGAAATTTACACCCGGTCTAGATGTAAATCTGCAAATTATCTCTCATAGAGAATACTGGAGAAGGTCAATCGGAAGAGGTTGACGAGATAAATGCAATGGTTGGTAATAACCTCAAGAAAATGACCTTGCTAAAATTTCCATCCATGCCATTTTGGGACAATCAATGGGTCCTACAATGAAGCTTTAGGGTGAGATCAATGGTAAAAATGTTTTAATACTTGTGGATAACGGTTCCACACATAATTTTGTGGTTGATTCCATTGTGAAGAAGCATAATATACCAGTGGAAATGGTTCCAACATTTGGTGTGCAAATAGGGAATGGAGATATCATACGTTGCAATAAAGTTTGTTGAAATCTTCAAATTCAATTGTCGAGCTTTACTATCACTCATGATTACCACCCTTTTACAATAAGAGGTCTGATTTGTTTTTTGGTATCAAATGGTTATATTCTCTCAATATGATTCAAGATAATTTCAAGGATATGTTAATACTTGTCAATTGACAAGGGAAGCATTACAAATCGCAAGGTGTGACATCGACAAATTCCACCACAATTTCTCTACAATCATTTAACATGGTATTAGATGTTTTGGGTAATGCAATCCGAACACTTTTACATGAATTTCAGTTTGTGTTTTCTGAACCAACATCTCTTCCACCATTCAGAGAACACTCTAATGCTATCCCTCTGTTACCGAATTCTAAACCTCAAAACATCAGACGTTATTGTTACCCACATGGTCAAAAAACTGAAATTGAGAACTAAGTTGCAGCTTTTTTAGAACTTGGTTTCATTCGCCCTAGTTCCAGTCCCTTTGCTTGTCCCGTTTTGCTAGTAAAAAAGAAATATAATTCTTGGCGGTTTTGTGTGGATTACTGTAGCCTAAAAAATCATTGTCCCAGACAAATATACAATTCCAAATATCGATGAGTTGTTAGCTAAGTAACATGGCGCCACAATTTTTTCTAAAATTGATCTTCATTCCGGATACCATCAAATTTGTGTCCAATCGGATGATATCTATAAAACTGTCTTTCGCACTCATTCAGGCCATTATGAGTTTCTCATAATGCCTTCTGGACTCACCAATGCACCATCCACATTTCAAAATTCCATGAATGATCTTTTAATGTCATACCTTCGAAAGTTTGTCCTAGTGTTCTTTGACGATATTCTAATTTGTAGTCCTGACCCTCAAACACACCAACAACACCTTCAAACATTCCTCCATCTTCTTTTTGTCAATTCCTTTTTTTCTAATCCAAAGAAATGTTTATTTGGTCAACACCAAGTTAGTTTTTAAGGTCATGTGATTTCTCAAGATGGAGTAGCCGTAGATTCAAAAAGAATATTTGTGGTGTTGGAATGGCCTATTCCAAAGAATGCCAAGGAACTTCGCGGTTTCTTAGGTCTCATAGGTTATTACATGCGCTTTGTTAAAAACTATGGGATCATTGCTCGTCCTTTAATAGAATTGATCAAGAAAGATGCTTTTACCTGGCATGCAACAGCAGATCAAGTTTTTCCAAAATCTTAAGAGGATCTAGAGATCAGTACCGGTGCTTTGTCTTCTAGATTTTACTCAATAGTTTACAGTTAAGTGTAATGCTTCATATGATGGAGTTGGGGCTATTTTACTGTAACACTGTCATCCAATAGCCTATTTCAGTAAGGAATTTTCCTATTCTAGTCGCATTAAATCTACTTATGATTGTGAATTGATGGCTTTGGTCCTTGCATTGCAAAAATGGAAGCAGTATCTTTTGGGTCGGCATTTTACTGTCACTATTGACCATTGTAGCCTAAAGTATCTTTTGCATCAGTGAGTGACTACTGCAAAACAACAACGTTTTTTTATTAAATTATTGCCTTTTGATTTCACTATTGTCTATAAGTCAGGAAGTGAAAACAAAAGAGTTGATGCATATCTCATCTCTCTCAACATGCTGATTTTTTTTCTTTGGTGATACTTATTGCATTAGATTTCAGTGATTTGACAAAAGCAATTGAAGTTGATCCATATACTAAGAAGATTCAAGATCAACTCTTTTTTAATCCATCAATTCATCTTGATTTCTCACTGTCTGCTTACCATTTTTACTACAAAACTCGGATGGTTATTCCTGATTACCTTGAACTCAGAGCCAAGATTTTAGCAGAGTCACATGATTCTCCAATATGAGGGAACATAGGTTATTTGAAAACTCTCAAAAGGGTATATGCAAAAAAATTTCTGGCCTTGTCTGAAACATGATGTCAAATACTTTGTCCAAAATTGTTTGATATGCCAGCAACATAAATATGAAACATTAGCTCCAGTTGGTATCTTACAACCTTTGCCTATTCCTAATAGAGTTTGGGAGGATATCTCCCTTGATTTCATTGTTGGCTCCTTCTAATGACTTTGATACTATTCTTGTGGTGGTTGATAGGTTTAGGCAAATACAACCATTTTCTTGCCTTATCTTATCCCTTTATTGCTAAAATAGTGCAGTGCTTGGGGTTTTCTGTAAGGAAATTGTCAAGTTACGTGGTTTACCGATCTCCATTCTTTCAGATTGTGATGTGGTCTTCACAAGTGTTTTTTGGCAGGAACATTTTTGCCTTAGTCACATTAGTCTCCGTATGGGTACTTCGTATTATCCCCAATCTGACGGTCAAACGAAGGTGGACAATCGATGCCTTGAAACTTACGTTTTTTTGCTCATTACAAGCCTAAAATGTGGCTTCAATATGTATATTGGCTTGATTATTCTTTCAACAATGGATACCATTTTTCAATCAATATGACTCCTTTCAAGAGTGTGTATGGGAGAGAACCACCACTTTTGCATCACTTTGTTCATGGAGAAACTAAAATTGCTGAACTTGAAAAGCAGCTCGTGCAACGAGATCAAGTGTTAGAGGTACTACGTTCCAGAATAAAGTCTCAAGCTGATTCCAAGTGGCTGACTTGTCTTTTGATGTGGGTGATGATGTTTTCCTTCGTTTGTGACCTTATTGGCAAAAGAGTTTAGTCAAATGCCTTAATGAGAAGCTTTCAACTCAATATTTTCGACCATACAAAATTGTTCGCTGAGTTGGTCATGTTTCTTATGAATTGCAGTTTCCTGAAACATCTAAGATACATCCTATTTTTCATGTCTCTCTGCTTCCTCCTGCTCGTGGTTGTTTTGATATTGCTTCCTCTCCACCCTTACCACTATCGTGTGAATCGGAAATATGGTTGAACCTTGTTGGATGAAAGAATCAGGAGTGCTAAATCAGGAATTACTTATTCAATGACGTTGTCGTCCTATTGAAGAGGCTAGTTGGGAAGACTATGGCTGATACCAACCCACCTCTCAAGACGTACTTTAGAAGAAAATATCGACAAAACAATAAAAAGTCAAATTTTGAACAAACAACTGCTACAGCAGTTGCTTAGTAGTTACCTAGCAGTTATTATTCCTACTTTACAATTTATAGTTTCAGTCTTATCCTTTTATGTTCTCCATATATTTGTAATCAGAACTAGTTATTAGTATTATGTAATTAAGAATCAACACAACTATTTTCTGAAGTCTTGTCCTCTCCATACAGTAATATACTTGCATAAACTATTTCAGTAAATTTACTTGCTTTGTTCTATTTTCTCGGTTTTCTACTTCAGGTTACTATCACTTCTACACAAACTTGTTGGAAAGAGGCAATGTCAGAAGAGCTTCATGCATGAATGAAAATTCTAGTTGGGAATTTGTTGATAAACCAATAGGTGGAGTTCTCATTGGAAGTAAGTGGGTGTATTCCATTAAACTTAAGGCGGATGGTACAATTGATCGCTACAAAGCTCGATTAGTTACTCAAGGGTACAAACAAGTGTATGGGGTGGATTCTGAGGAGACTTTTGCACCTGTTGCTAAGATGACAACGGTACGAACATTATTTGTTGTGGCTTCAATGAAAGTTTAGTCCTTACATCAGATGGATGTGAAAAAAACATTTCTCCATGGAGATCTGGAAGAAGTGGCGTTTATGAAACCATAACATGGGTGAGTTCTGCCAAGACCAAATGCAGTTTGTCGTCTTCGAAGATCTCTTTATGGCTTAAAACAGGCTCCTTGAGCTTGGTTTGACGAATTTCGATCCACATTTCAAACTGTGGGCTTCTCTCAAAGTTCTTCGCATCATTCTTTGTTTCTTCATACTTCTCCAATAGGTATCACAATACTTCTCATCTATGTTGATGATATCATTATTACAGGAAATGATCCAAAGAATATTACTAAGTTGAAAGAATTCTTGCATACCTCATTTAAGATGAAGGACTTGGGAGGATTGACATACTTTCTTAGACTTGAAGTTTTATACTTGCCTACTGGAATCATGCTTACACAACAAAAGTATGCTCATGATCTTGTTGCAAGAGCTGGTCTTACTGATGACAAGGTTGTGTACAACCCAATGGAGATTAATACAAAGTACAAGGAGGTTGATGGAGAACCATTCAATGATCCAACATAGAATCGGCAGTTGGTGGGATCCTTAGTTTATCACTATGACAAGGCCAAAAGTCAAGTTCTAAGTCAGTTTGTGGTTAATCCTTACCGTATACATCACACTGCATTACTTCATCTCATTCGATATGATTGTGGTTCTATGAGTCAAGGTGTTCTTTTCTGTTCTGATTCTTCTATACATCTTGAAGGATATACTGATGCAGATTGGGTTGGTTGTCTTCATTCTCGTCACTCAGTTACAGTTGGTGTATGTTTCTTGGCACATTCTTGATATCTTAGAAATGTAAGAAATAATCCCGTACATCTAAATAATCTACAGACGCTGAGTATCGTGTCAGCAGCAAGTTCAGAAATTGTTTGGCTATGACATCTATTATTTGAGCTTGGTGTCACTATTAGATCTCCTACAGTGCTACATGTTGTTGATGACACTAGTGCCATTAAAACCACCACAAACCCAGTGCAACATGAAAACACAGAGCATCTAAAGGTAGACTGCCATTACATTCGAAAATTGGTTATTGATCGTCTCATCACTCTACAACACATTCCAACTTGCTGATATGTTTAATCCTTTTTTTTATGAATATATACCGAATTAAAAATAAAAACTAAGTGTAATGACCCTCATACTCTTTCCTTTCACACAAATTGGACATAAGGAGTGTTTATTTATCCAAAATTGAAAAATCCTTCACAAAGTTCTTGCTACATCAGTATAATTATTCTATAGATAATTTAGATGCAGATAAAGCAATTTAAAACTGGTCATTTTTTCTTATTTTATATAATGTTCAACCTTGGTTAAATGCAATATTTTCTTTCTTAAAATCTCAAACAACCAACATTGCTTCTTCGAATTATTCTCATTTGTTCATTCACTAATAACAACTATGTTTTACTTGATTTTTAAGTTTTGTGGAACGATTTTATCTTTTGGGATGTATCATGGTAATTTTTTTATTCGAATTGTCTTCCTTAATTCCATCACTTAAGAGATATTTTTGAGAAACCATGACAAAAAATTTAATCTTTTAAATATTTTGTATAGGATACATGATCAATTTCATTATTTTTAAATTGTTAATGACTTTCATTTCAAAATAAACGTATACATCATCATGAAAATAAAATCTTATTTGTATGATTTTAATCCAACTTCATAGTCGTGCGATATTTTTCAGCTGTAATTCTCTTTTATCTTGTTAGGCGGCTCCCTCTTCTTTTCCATTGATTTCTTCTTTTCCTTTGTGAAATGAAATAATCTGTAGTTAAAGATGTTTGATAGATAATTTGAGAATACTTTTACTTTATTCTTCTATTAATTTTGTATAAATAATTTTATTTTATTTTTTGTTATATTTTTATCTTCATTTGTTTATGCAATCTTCCAAACGATCACGAGAAAAGAAAAGGATTAGGATGCAAGTGTGTAAACAAACTATTTCTTTAAGTGAACCACCAATAGATGTTGCAAGCATAATTGTAAGATTTTTTATGAGCTATTTTTCTCTTGTTCTAATTTAACTTTGTATTTATTTTTAGTTTTGAAGAGGTTCTTATTGCTCCAAATCATTATAATTATGATTTTAAGGTTTTGTCTTGAATATTTATGTTTTTTAATTAGCATCTGAGCAAAACATTATTATACATGCATTTTCTATACTTTTCTTTGTTGTCAATATGTAACGAGTTCCTAATTCCTATACTTATATTATACTTCATCTTTATCCATGAATCAATAATTTGAAATCTAGGTCTATAATCTTAACGTTTTGAGTCTACTAGTTACTTTTTTAGGAATAATGAAGGTGTCACTAACCCTAAAATGTTACTTGGGATGGAAAGTAGACTCAAAAGGTTGAGATTATGATCCTAAAGTGCAACTTCTTGATCATAATATAGATGAAGTATAGGATAAGTGTTGGAATTAGGTACTCGTTAGATATATACACTAAAAGAGAAGTACAGAGACTATTTAATAAAGTTTTGCTCACATACTAATTAAAAACGTAAAAATTCGAGTGAAAACTTAAAAAACACATAGTTAAATGGCTTGGACTATTCAAAAATGTAAATAAAAAGAATACAAACCTAAAATAGAACAAGAGAAAAATGACTCATCAAAAATCTTACAATCGTGTTAGCAACATCACTTAGTGGTTTACTTAAAGCAACAATTTGTGTTAGCACCATTGCCTTCAAACCACTTTACTTTTCCTTTGGAGAAGTGTATCAACAAATGAAAATAAGTTATAAGAAAAATAAATAATAATTTATATAAAGATTAAAAGAAAAAACTAAAAATATCCCCAAATTATAGATCAAACATTTCTACATTATTTTTATTTCACAAAGAAAAAGGGAATTATATGAATAGAATAGGGAGCTTTACAAGATAAACACAATTAGAATTCAAAAATATATCAGGAGTAAAGTTAGATTGAAATCAAACAAATAAAGTTGTTTCATGATATACATTTATTAAGAAGTATATGTCATTCACAAAAAAATAAAATTTATCATGTATCCTATAAATATTTTTTAAAAGATTAAAAATTTTGCCATGATTTCTCAAAAATGTCTCATGAGTGATGGAATTAAAGAAAACAATCAAGTGAATAAATTACGATGATGACAAAATGAGAATAAACCGAAGAAGGAAAGTTGGTTGTTTGAGATTTTGAAGAAAGAAAATATTACATTTTGCCACAATTGAACATTATATAAAATACCTAAAAAAGGGACTAGTCTTAAATTACTTTCTCCACATATAAATTATTTATATAATAATTATACTTTTACATTGACATGACGTAATCAGAGATATAGCCAAAATTTTGTGAATGGTATTCTATCTTTGGAAAACAAGACTCTCCTTATGTCCTAATTGGTGTAAAAGGAACAGAGTATGAGGGTCATAACACTGAATTTTGATTTTTAATACAATATATATTCCTCAAACAAATTAAAATAATATGTATATATTTAAAAACAACACAAAAATTACTATATGGAGAAATTATGATTAGTAAGTTATTTGACACTCTTAATTGTAATATATCCTCATATAAAAAGGAACATAACTAGTAAGAAGAGAGTTAATCAAACAATTTACCATGATATATCATAAAAGAGAGAATCACTCTGCAAATACTTAAAAATCAAAATTATGAAAACATGTATCGACTTGTTGATTTATATAGAGGATACATGACAAGAGTGATGCGGAAAAGAATAATTACAGCAAGTCAATTAATAGAAAAGAATGATCTAAAGAAATAAATCTGATTGTTAGTGACGTAATTAATAACGTAATTCAAAATACTCTAAAGGATGTTCAAACTTTAGATATGCAAATATTTTTTTTTTAAAGATCTTGGTTAAGTCACTGATTACATCATATCTTCATCTAGCCAACATTCTTCTTTTTCTTTGCAAATTTAAAAAATTAGAATCAAGCTTCAATGGTGTTTAATGTTGTTTTCATGTCTTTATATTCAAACCTTATATGCATGACTAGATGAAGTTTGATAACCCTTCTTCAATAAATACCTCCCATAGTTAATTATTTCCAAAATAAAAGCTTGAGAAATCCAAATGAGAATATTCTCAATGCAATGTCTAAAAACTAAACTATGATAATCCATTTACTTGATAATTGATGCATAAATTACTTAATATTCATGTATACATATCTTCAAGGATCTATGAATCATAGAATGTATGTATAAAGTTAGGCATTTAGTATGGTCCCTTTTGAAGTGGTTTGTCAACCTACAAATAGGGTTCTCCATCATTGTGACATATACTTAAAGACATTTAAATATGATGATCTCTAGCTCTCTATATCTCTTGTCTATATTGCTTGTTAAGTATTGCTTATATTTTACACCACTTTATTAGCACAAAGTTTTAACCAATTTATCTTCTCTTAGTTCAGAACAAGGTTGAGCCACTATTTTTTTCTTTTACAACTCTGTTTTGTTGAGGAGTTCTAGGAGCGAAGAAATTGTGATATATTTCTTGTTATGCACAATATTTTAAAATTTTAATATTTTTCAAATTTTTTGTCATGGTCAAATCAAATACTTATAACTTTAGACTTCTTTTGGTCTAGTTTCACAAAGATAGTAGAAATTTCAGAATTCTCCTCTTTTGAATTGAAAAATATGGTCCAACTGAATTATTTGGTATAATCATTAGCGCTAATGAAAACATACCTCTTATGTCCTTTGACGAGAACCCTCATGGGTCCATATAGGTCCATGTGTAGTAGTTCTAGGGATTTTGATGTACTAACCTTCTTCGGTTTGAAAGAAGATGTGTACCAAAAGGTATCTTTGGGAATATTGTTGATGGTAGCAAAATTCACCTTTGGGACGACAACTAGGTAGAAGCCTCTCCACTCACTTTGGTAAATAATGCATAGTCCTATTCATGAATCGGAAACAAGCCTCTTGTAAACTACCTCCTTAGAAATGATTTTTGCGGTCTCTCACATCTATCTTTTGACAACACCCTTGATGTCGAAGCTTCCATCATTACTACCTACACCCAAGAATCATCTCACAAAATAAATACTTCTTTTTTGAACCAAAGTGTAAATGGAAAGTTCAATACTAAAAATGTGTAATGAGTTGTATAACTCAATCAATCCAAGGTGCCAACATCTATAATGGCTCCAATCATTCTTTGGAATTTATGGGAAAATAGGAATAGTAAACAATATCAAAACAAAGAATATTAGTAGGATTCCTAGCACCCTCCACAATATTTCCTTCAAGCTATAGAATACTACCACTTGTCTTATTCCCCACCAAAAAAAACCTCACACATATGACATTAGTGTACTTGCACAAATTACATCGTTTAGATCAGTTCCTTTTTTTTTATGGATAAAACTTTTTTAAATTAAGCAAATAAAACACCTTTGTTTCTAAGCCAAAAAAAAACACTAGTAGGCCTTATAACATAGGTGTTAGGAGTCTCACTTTAGAAATAAGGATTAAAGAAGTATGAGAAATAATTTAGTCATATTACCTCCTTTGAAGAAGTATTGCACAAAATTAATAGTATCATGCTTGATAATCCAGCAACATGTATGATTAAAAAAATATCATTGAATCCATCTAGTCCTACAGCACCATCTGGAGACATCAAAAACATTATTTCTAAATTAGTTGATTATAGATCTATATCCGAAAATTTCCAATTTGCATCTTTGATTTTATGTTCAAATGACAAATCTAGGGTTATATTCATGAAATAGATGCATATTAAATTTATAATCACTTACCTTAGCCTTGTAGGTGACAAATCTAGGGTTTTATACTCAATCCTTGCAGAAGAGTAACTGATGTACATTTTTCCTATTCACAATCGCATTGATTGGTAAAACCCTAATTTTCTTCATCACCTTTTATTATTTCAATATGAACAACCTCTACATCAAAGAATGAAAAAGTGTTAAAATGCTTCAAATGGTCTTAAACATATATAAAAAAAACTAAGTTTGACTAAATAAATTTTTACGAGTCAAAATAATTATATGGGACTAATCATTTGGTCAAATTACCCTTTTGATCACCAATATTATACAAAATAATAGGGGAGAAAATAGTCAAATGACCTTATAATCTATTAAAGTATTTTTCAACTACATACAGGGATCCTATTAACCCCTTAGACTATTTAAAAATGAAATTAATGCCACTTTGAATAAAATATCATCATTAATCATGTGTCTTGTGGTGAAATATACACACTTGATACATATATACACTAGGTAATATTGTTTATTTTTTTTAAAAAAAAAAATACATTTTCTCCTTCTTCCTCAACCTTTCTTTCTCAATTATTTTTTTTCAACCTTAACCACGTTAAAACATCATTTTTACCTCAATAAATGTCACGACTCAAGAATATCCTCTAGATGTGACATGACACCTAAAGTCCTCAGAAATCCTAAGTTAACCACATGATGTAGGATGACACTAAGATAAAAACATAACTCAAGTGACAAGGATTCAGGGAAGTAGTACGGAAGCCTATACATTTTTGCACATATTTTGGACATTTAGGAATCATTTACAGGAAACTGAAGATTTTCTCAATTTTTCATGCGTGTTAGCCCATTAATATTTTCATAATAAGACTTTCAGATAATTTTTTTATAAAACCTTAAGAAAACCATTTGAAGAGAGTTTGGGGAGAAGTGTGTGAAGCCTCGCATTTTTTGTACATATTTTTGGCATTTAGAAGCATTTACAAGAATTAAGTAACTTTTCAGTTTTTCGTGTGTGGTAGCCCATGAATATTTTGGTGATATAGACTTCAGATGATTTTTTTGGGCAAAATCTTTATGAAACCCTCTTTAAGGAGTTAGGGGAGCAGCACATGAAGCATCGCCATTTTTTGCACATATTTTGGACATTTTAGGAGCCATATTACAAGAAGTGGGTGATTTTCTCCATTTTTCAGTGTGTTAGCCTATGAATGTTTGTGATATGACTTCTGGGCGATTTCTTTGCAAAATATTTCCAGAATCCTCCATAGGGAGTTGTGAGAGCAATATGTGTCTCACCAGGTTTACACATATTTTGGCTATTTAGAAGCCATTTTATAGAAATAAGCAATTTTCACAGTTTTTATGTGTATTAGACCATGAATATATATTTTGGTGATGTCTCCCAATTGATTTTTTATTTTGCAAAACCTTTATGAAAACCTTCGTAGGGAATTGGGTGAACAATATGTGAAACCTCACCATTTTTTACACATATATTGGGCATTTAGGAGAGTTTTTACTGAGAATTAAGTGATTTTGTCATTTTGTTCGTGTGTGCTAGGCCATGAATCTTTTGGTGATATGATATTCATATGATTTTTTGCAAAATCTTTACAAAATCCTCCATAAGGGAGTCAGGGGAATAACACATGAAGCCTCACCATTTTAAACATATTTTGGACATTTTAGGATCCATTTTACATGAACTAGATGATTTTCTCAGTTTTCGGTCTGTTATCCTATGAATATTTTGATGAAATGACTTTTGGAAGATTTCTTTGCGAAACATTTACAGAAGCCTCCTTAGGGAGTTGTGGGAGCAGTATGTGTCTCACAATTTTTTATAAATATTTATGGCATTAAGGAGCCATTTTATAAAAACTATGTGATTCTCATAGTTTTTGGTATGCATTAGACCAGGAATATTTTGGTCATATGTCTTCTGACTGTTTTTATTTTTGCAAAACCTTTATAGAAAAACCTTTGTGAAATCTTCGCAGGGAGTTGAGAGAACAATACTTGAAGCATCACAATTTATTTATTTTTACATATATTAGGCATTTAACAGCATTTTACAAGAATTAAGTGATTTCGTCCCCTTTTTTGTGTGTGCTAGGCCACATATATTTTGGTGATATGAATTTTAAATTTGTTTTTGTAAAAGCTTTACGAAATCCTTCGTAGGGAGTTAGGGGAGTCGAATGTGAAGCCTAACCATTTTCTACACATATTTTGGAATTTTAGGAGTCATTTAACTGGGTGATTCTGTTTTTCAGTATATTATCTATGAATATTTTGATAATATGACTTTAGTCTATGAATATTTTGATAATATGACTTCTAGATGGCATTTAGAAGTCATTTTACAGGAATTAGACAATTTTCACAGTTTTTCTTGAGCATTGATTCATGGATATTTTTGTGATATGTTTTTTATTTTGCAAAACCTTTACTGAGACCTTCATAGGGAGTTGAGAGAACAGTATGTTAAACCTCGCCATTGTTTGTACATGTATTGGGCATTTAGGATAATTTTATAAGAAATAAGTGATCTTGTCACTTTTTGTGTATGCTAGGCCATGAATATTTTGGTGATATGAATTTCAAATGATTTTCTTTTTCCAAAAGCTTTACGAAACCTTCCGTAGGGAGTTAGGGGAGAAGAGCATGAAGCCTTACCATATTTTGAACATTGCTACTACTTGAAATGCTTTAAAAGTAGTAGGACTATAACAACATTCTCCATTTCGTAATAGAAGAAAGCGTAGAAAAGAAAGGTTTTGATTCGACCCCTCGTTGTCGCGTTTGGCTCGAGATACTTTTGCTTTCCGGGTTAGGGACAACAGATAGCTTGTATTTTGGACATTTTAGGAGCCATTTTACAAGAATTATATGATTTTATTTTTGGGAAAATTATATGGAATGGCAAACATTCCTAAGTAATTATATAATAGGGGTATAGTTTAATTTATTTACTTTCTATAATTATAGTTTTTTTTTTTTGCTATAATTAATGGGGTCCAACACCTATTATATAACCAATAGTATAAAAATCTTTTTTTTTTAATTTTGTACATAATTTTACACAAAATAATATTATCTCTCATATTCATATTTCACTTTTTTCTCCTACAATTAATACTTCTATCCGATTTGAATTTCAAATTGCCCAAAATTCAATTACTCCCTCCCGAAGTTGAATTCAATTTTCGTAGGTACTCCTAAATTTTAGTCGTTTTCCTTTCTTTTTTTTCTTATTCAACGATTGTATATGTATTGTGTTTCTTATGTTTTTTCATATTTTTTGATGAAATAATCGATTGTTTGTTCTTATTAGATCTCAAATTAGTCACAGAATGAATGAATCATCTTTATCTATGAGGATTATCAGAGGTATTACATTGCATGTCAATTTTGTTGACAATTTACCATTGTTTTCAATGGGTTTAACTTAAGATTTTGGGGTTGATGTAGGGTCTATGGTAAAATCAAAACCAGTTCAACATGAACAAACAATGGAAGAATTGAGATCAAAGAAAAAATATGACCCTACGGCAGTTCAAGAAGTTATTAACAATGCTAAAGCTAGAGGCATTAAAATTGTACAAGGAGGAAGAAAGAGGAAATCAGTAAACATTGATTCAGAGGAAAATGCATGTGAAGTTGACGGATCTGAAGAACATCATAATTATGAGGTAGTGACTTAAAACACAAATTTAGATACAATTTTTTTGTTACTTAGATGTCAATATACAAAAAATTATTGCTTAAGTAAATTTGGTAATCACGTAATTGTATATAGTATATTGCATGTTTAGTACACACATGTTTTAGTTATATATTTGTATATGTGTCTGTGGATTTGATTACTTTATACATACTTTAAGTTATGTATAACAAATAATATACTAAGTCTTAATAGTGGTAGTAACAGATTGTATATTAAAGGCTCATTATTATTTTTGTTTTTGTATATATATATACAAAAAGTAATTGGACTTAGTTATACATATGGAAAAATTTCATATATGATTATAATTTATATATTTTATTAGTATATACAAATTACTGAAGTTAGTATATATTAAGTTTATATACATATACAAAAATTGATCTGCCCATGACTGTTTTCAAAATTGACTATTTTTGTATACATATATACTAAGTTTTAATAGTGGTTGTAGCGGATTGTATATTAAAGGCTCATTATTTATTTTTTGGTATACATATATACACAAAGTAATTGGATTTAGTTATACAGATGGGAAAATTTCATATATGATTGTAATTTGTATATTTTAGTAGTTATATACAAATTATTGAAGTTAGTATATATTAAGTTTATATATTATTGGAGTATATACAAAGTCATTTAGGCAGTTGTATATATTGTGATGTTTAACTACTATATTCATGTACACATATTGACTAGAATGCATAACCAAAATAGCCAATGAAGTCATTATCTGTACAATTATAAAAAAAATATATTTCAAATCATTCAAAGAGATCATATATACAATTAATACAACACTATTATATAATTAATTACTGAATTGATTTTACACTAATATTCTTTTTAATATACAAATACTACATCAAAAAAAGTATATAATTGTATCAAAAGCAAAACACTTACTTTATGGCTATATACAATTATCACCAACGATTACTTATGTTCGCTTACACTGATCTTCTTTATAATATACAAATACTACATCAACAAAAAGTATATAATTGTATAGTACAAAATTTCTGCTTAAAATAATCATATTTTGAAACCAGTTTTCAAAAAAAAATAATTTACGACACCACAATAACGAACGCACATAAATCAAAATTTGTAAATCCAATAGAACATTGTATAATTATTGCAATAATAAACATGAATTTTCATCCAATGAACACTTACCTGAATTCGATTACCAAAAAAAAAATTGATGAACTGCTGTTTCATAAACAACAAAAACAAGTTTATCTTTTGTTTCAATTGTTGTATAATTCTTATTTTTTTTGAAAAAAAAATATGAATTTGAATGTTTACCTTAAAAAAAGGGGCATTTACCTTAAATTATGGCATTATATATATTTATTGTTAGCATATTTAACGCTTCAGTTACAAACTACTTTTTAAAATAAAATTATATAAATAAAAAATAAAAGAAACCTTATATACAAAATTAAAGATACCTAAAATAACTAAACTATACCCATAGAATGTAATTAGATAAACTATACCCATATAATGTTATTTAATCAAATAAGTTTGTCATATATGAAATTTTCCCTTTCTTTTTTTTGGGTCTGTTATCCAATGAATATTTTGATGACTGGACGATTTCTTTGCAAAACATTTCCAGACCACAGCGTAGGGTGTTGTGGGAGCAGTATGTGTCTCACTATTTTTTTCACATATTTTGAGCATTTAGGAGCCCATTTAGCCTCTCTTTGACCTCTTCCATCGTCTTTTTGCCTTGACATTTAGCATTATTAAGGTCTGTAGCTTTGGGCGATCTCCTTTTGCTTCGCGGAACTACTTAGAGATTCGTCGTCTGCTCCTTCTTGTCGCTGACTTGTTTTATTCCCTCAAAGATATCAGACTGGAACTTTAGGCTGTCAAGCTATAGCCACTCGGCGATTCGCAAAGTGCTCTTGCCGATCATCAAGCATTCCTTTCTTCGATTCTTTAGTTTGTTTTATTCCCTTTTTCCTATTAGTAGCCTTGTTTTATTCCTCAATTCGTACACCTGAAAATCAAGGATTTAGCATCACTTTATGGCACAAACTAAGCATTTGAGGACACTAAACCTACATAAACAAATCCCCAAATGAATCCAAATCTTAGACGCATCATGCCCCAACTTCCCTCCTGTAGTTCAAATTCTTGTTCCCTGCGCCAAGGTTGCCAAGTTCATTACCCTTTACCATCTTTCTAGATGAAGTTCCCTTTAATCATACCTATGTCTTCTAATTTGTTTCTATACTCTAAGGTATGTCTAATGCATATTAAACTGTTAAGTTAAAGGTCGTGCGCCAAGTGGGAGAATGTAAATTTCTATGGCCAATCAATTATATTTTAGTTTAATAATTAATATAAGTTAAATCCTTTTTGTGGAGAAGTGGGAAAGTGGAGAAGTTACTTAGTAACTGCCAACTACCCATTAAGTCTTACGCTACCCATTACCTCTTCCAACTATTCATTAAGTGGGGAGTTACTTGGTAGTTTTAAAACTACCCATTATCTCACTAGTCCCCATGATTGAAAAGTGTGAATGATATAGTCTTATCTATCAAAGCTATTCATAAAGTATAAGACTAGAGAGAGAAATAACTTTTGAAGAATGAAAAGAAACAAAAAACTTCTGCTCAATTCAAGTCAAGATTCCTTAAAAATCACTATGCCTGATTCGAGTATGTATTTTTAACTAAATTATCATAATAATAGATTTATGGAAAAATCATATAGTTCTACGATCATGGATAATTGATAGAATTTATGAATGCATAGATTGTTTATGTTTTCATAATCATTAATGATAGAATGTATGCCTTCACTTAATAAGTAATGGACCAGGTCCCTTACTTTACTTCAGAAAATACCAGAAAGTTAAAGTGCAGTAAAATCAACACAATGATTTTACGTGGAAATCTCCTTGCTTAAGGGAGTAAAACCACGACCTGTCTCACAGGATTTTCAATCTTTTTCACTAATCTTCAAAAGCAAAAGCAAAACACGATTACACCAAACGTAAGAAAGAGTTATCAATCTTACCGTTAAGCAATAGTCCTCTATTGCTCAACAAGCCTAAGTAGAAAAACCAATCTACCCACTAAGCTATCCCACCTGGACAACCTAGACTTCTAACACAACACACCAATTCCTTTATAGAGTTAGGAGTGGTTTACAATTTAAGAACAAGAGAATAAATTCCTAAACAACTAGACGATAAGTTCCAGATGTTGTTGTTGTTCTTGGAATAATTCTGCCTTTGCTTTGTGTAGCTTTTGCAAGAGTTCTTGAAAAGTTTTTATCAAGTTGCAAAAACTAAAAAGCCAAATGTTTAGGAAAGTGCCTTTTATATGGGCAAGTCACTTTCCTAAACTTCTTTGCCATTGGCTGGAAAGGTCACACTTTTCTGACGCCATCGGGAAGTGTGCACCTACTTTCTGTACCGTCTCTAGCTGGCAGTCGACTGGCTCATCATCATGAGAGCCTGATACCTCTACTAGGTCCCTGGGTTTGTTTCATCTGCAATACTTCAAACAAGACACCTGCAATACTCAAGTAGAAAATCCGGTACCTTTATGAGGTCCCTAAGTTTGTCAAATCATCAAAACTACAAATAACATTTTCCCCCTTTTTGATGATGACAAACAATGATATGATCTGAGATCTTCACCAGAATTGTTCCCCCTGACATTGTATTTCCCCTTACTGTATATTCCTCCTTACTTATGTAATAACAGATTACTTCCCCCTTATTTAGCTACTAACAGTTTACTTCCCCCTTTTGGCATCATAAAAAAGATATGCAGTAAACCATTGAGTTAACATAAATACTGAGCAAGATCAGAGCGAATAAGCAATCAAACAGTAGAGGAAGAGCAATCGCAAAAGAACATAGGAAGAACAGCAAAGGAATAAAGCAACCAACATGCCATTATAACATAAATACATTAAAGACAAACTAAAAATCCATCAACACGATGATCAGCCACACAAAAAAAATGACACAGGAAAGGACTGATTGACAATTTAGGAAGAGGGGGAAGTTTGAGATAGGGACTGGATAACAAGAGTGAGTCGTGCATTGGCAGCATCATTATCCTTGATGGCCTTTTCTTGCAGGGCAGTTATCTTTGCCTTCAACTCATTGTTCTCTTTCTCCAGAGCTTGTACAACTAAAGAACCAGGTCCCTCACTCTGTGCAGTAAGCAACTCTGCTTTGAGTACAGCAATTTCAGCCTCTTTACTACTCAACCGCACAGTGAGTTCTGCAGTCTCATGTTTAAGCTGATCCAGGTCCTCAAGAAGTTAAGCCATCTTGCTTTTTGGTAAGCCTCTGCCTTCAATACATTCACATTCAAACAAGGTATGCTCAGAGATAGTTTGTTTAACTGTCCCCACCTTTCCAATACCAAGAGGAATCTGAAAGTGCTTGAATACTTCAGTGAGAAAGTATCCATACCCCATTCCATGTACTCCTTTCCTCTCAATAATTGTTTTGTGAATGTGTTCAATCATGAGACTAGGAAGGCTCAGAGCCTCAAAGCTGCACAGCATCTCCATTACGTACAAGTCAGCAGCAGTAGACAGAGTCATCTTTTCTGTGCGAGGAAGAACCACCTTGTTGACAAACTCGAAGACCAGCTGATACTCACTCTTCATAATTTTCTTATAGATCCCAGCAACCTTAGTTGTGGGAGTCTTAGAAATCAGGGATGCAAATTCTGAAGAGCAATTTTTGTTCAGCACAGACCGGGTCCCCTTTGTTGGCACTCTGAGGATTTTGCCCAACACCACCTCATTCAAAGAAATAGCAATATTGTTCACACGTGTGAGGAGACTCCCATCTTCCATGAATTGAACATTGTAATAGAATTCACGAACCTCTTCTTCATGGAGGATGGGGGATTTCCTGTTGAACAGGTGCAACCAAGATTGGATCTCCACCATGTCATGCAGAGAATCCATGCCCGGAAGAGTAATAATCCTCATATCAAACACTCTTCCAGCGAGGACTGCTTGTTTCCTCAGACTGTCAACTATTTCCTGCAAGTTGACATTCTCAACATTCCTGGCTTGAGGACCAGGTCTCTGTGTCCGCTTTCTCTTTTTCTCAGATTTCTTCCCTTTTGACTGTGACTTTTCAACCTTCCTTGTAACCCTTTCCCTTTTCTTTTCTGACTTCTTCTTGTTATTTTTCTTTTCAACCTCTTCTCCAGACAACTCAACCAGTTTTTCTTTAGGTATCCTAAAATATGATACCTTGAAGGTTCGTGCACTTCTGACTGCAGCAGCAGATCGTGCGTTTGCCTTCAAGGCATCTACCATCAATTTTTGTGCAGCAGACCTTGTATTAGGTCGTCTCTTAGGAGGCTCCTCCACGACCTTTTCCTTTCCTTTTCGACTCTCCATCTTTCATTTTAATGGTTCTTCCTCACTTGCAGATTCAGATGAAGAGGAAGAAGAGTACCTCCCTAAATCGGGGGTTTTATCGAAAATGGGTTGAGAAGGCCTTACCTCTTCTCCTTCCAGGGCGTCAGTATGTTCTGCTCTGGCCTCTTCTCTCATCATTGCCAGGCTCTCAATCACGAGTTCCTCACTTGCTGCCAGGATATTAGACTCATAAGCCCTGTGTTTTGGTAGATCTCCCTCAAACATGTTGTCAGGCAACATGTCTTCACATGGACCAGGTACTGTAGAAGTGTTTAGGTCGATGGAGAAAAAAGGGTTATCCGGAGTATTTTGAGGAGGACTAGGTGGGGAAGGAAGGCTGGCTTGAGCAGGTGTTGGAGAATAGAATGCAAGGGGCGCAATTTCACTAAGTGCATCCAACATTTTCTTAGAAGAAGATGAAGAGGAAGACATGTTTGTGGTACTGGAAGGGTTCGTTGAAGAACAAAAAGAAGAGGAGGACAGATTTGCCTTTGAATGTGAGAAGCCTTGTGATAAATGAGAGAGATAAAGTTAAGAGACGGATGAGAGTTTCCAGAAGAAAAGACCCCTTTTTAAAAGAAGTGAAAGAGTGTCAGGTCCTTGATTAGATGCGTAGTTTGAGGAAGAAACGATTGGACTGATCGGTCAGAATAACCGATGACTGACACGTGGCATTTTCAACGGTAAAAAATTTTAGTTTAAATTTAATGTAAAAATGCTAACCTGGACAGGAACCAGGTACCATGATAGAGTTTAACTTCATTCCTTAATTGTTCTAACCTCTTCTTTTGCTGAGCAGGTCCCTATTGAGAGTATACCTACGAAAGATACAAAAAGTGATCTTGTTCAAATATTTAAGATTCACACAAAGGATACCTGCACTGCAAATCTAACCATCAAGGGAGTTCTACTGTTGGAGGCTAAAAGTATCACTTGGAGATCAACATCCCAACTTTAATCGATTTCTCTCAAATTGATCCTTGCTGAGAGCCTTGGTAAAGATGTCTGCAATCTGTTCCTCCGTTTGACAGTATGTGAGCACAATATTACCCTTTTAACATGATCTCTCAAAAAATGATGTCTGACATCAATGTGCTTTGTTCTCTTATGATGAACTGGGTTCTTTCCCATACTCACAGCACTAGTGTTGTCACACATGAGAGGAATTGCTTTAATGTGGATTCAAAAATATTCTAAGTGTTGCCTGATCCACAGCAATTGAGAACAACAGGCTGCAGCAGCTACATATTCAGCTTCAGCAGTTGAAAGAGCCACAGAGTTCTGCTTCTTTGTGCCCCAAGAGATAAGTGATGATCCAAGGAAATGAGCCATTCCAGAGGTGCTCTTCCTGTCAACTTGATAACCTGCAAAATCAGCATCTGCAAAACCAACCAGATCAAAAGTATCACCTGCAGGATAAAAGAGAACCAGGTCCCCTGTTTTCTTCAAGTATCTAAGAATACGTTTTGCAGCCTTCAGGTGTGAGTCACGAGGACATGCTTGAAACCTAGCACACATTCCAACGCTATACACAATATCAGGCCTGCTAGCAGTCAGATACAACAAGGAGCCAATGATTCCTCTGTACATTGTCTGATTCACTAGGGGATCAGATTCTTCTACTATCATCTTGGAATTTGTTCCCATAGGAGTGTCAATAGGTTTTGAATCAAACATATTGAATTACTTCAGCAGCTCTTTGATGTACTTCTCCTGGCATATTGAAATTCCATTTGATGATTGCTTGATTTGCAGCCCCAGGAAGAATGTCAACTCACCCATCATACTCATTTCAAACTCCCTTCCCATCAGTGATGAGAATTCTTCACAAAGATGTTCTGAAGTAGCTCCAAAAATTATGTCATCCACATAGACTTGAATGATAAGCAATTCTTGTTCTCTTTTTAGTAAGAACAAAGTATTGTCTATCTTGCCTCTTTTGAAACCATTCTTCAGCAGAAACTTTGACAACCTTTCATACCATGCTCTTGGAGCTTGTTTCAGACCATATAGTGCCTTATTCAATCTGAACACATAATTTGGTAGCTCTGCATCTTCAAAACCAGGAGGTTGCTTGACATATACCTCCTCTTTGAGATCTCCATTCAGAAATGCACTCTTCACATCCATTTGATACAGCTTGAAACCCATAAAAGCAGCAAAAGCTATTAAGATTCTAATAGCTTCCATTCTGGCAACAGGTGCAAAAGTCTCATCATAGTCAATTCCTTCTTCTTGATTGTATCCTTGCACCACCAGCCTGGATTTATTTCTAGTAATAACTCCATTTTCATCAAGTTTGTTTCTGAATACCCACCTGGTTCCTATTATTGTTCTGCCTTCAGGTCGAGGAACCAGGTACCATACTTTACTTCTTTCAAACTGATGAAGTTCTTCTTGCATAGAATTGATCAAGTCTGCATCACCTAATGCTTCTTTAACATTCTTAGGCTCAATGGATGATATGAATGCTGAGAATGTAACTAGATTTCTTGTTTTTGATCTAGTTTGAATTCCAGAATTCAAGGGAGAAATGAGATTATCAAGAGGATGTGATGAACTATGCTTCCATCCTGACCTTGCAGCAGACTGATTTGGCAGATCATCATGATCTTCTTCATCAGGAGTGACATCATCTCCTGGGGAGTCTGATGTACTTTGGCTGGAGTTTTGAGTAGTACCAGGTACCCTATCATCCTGTTCAACCTCAGCATCCTTTTCAGGTAGACTATGATTCTGATCATCACAATCATCTTTCAGTTGTTGATCTGCATCAGTTTCAGCACCTTCAATCTTCTTGGATTTTAGCATTTTGAGCACATCATCATCATCATTTGATCCATCATTCTTCAAGCTTCCATTTTCATCAAAAACAACATGAATGCTTTCTTCAATGCACTGTGTTCGTTTGTTGAATATTCTGTAGGCTTTGCTGGATGAAGAATATCCAACAAATACTCCTTCATCACTTCTGGGATCAAATTTTCCCAGATCATCCTTCCCATTATTCAGCACAAAACATCTGCATCCAAAAGCTCTAAGATAGTTCAGCATTGGCTTCCTGTTGTTGAGCAGTTCGTATGGAGTCTTATTCAACACAGCTCTTATTAGACACCTGTTGGTAACATGACATGCTGTGTTAACAGCTTCAGCCCAGAAACTTTGAGGAAGATTTGATTCAATAATCATAGTTCTGGCAATGTTCACCAAGGTTCTGTTCTTTCTCTCCATTACTCCATTTTGTTGAGGAGTTCTTGGAGCAGAGAAGTTGTGGCTTGTACCATTTTCCATACATAATCTATCCAGTGTTGAGTTTTCAAACTCTGTCCCATGATCAGATCTAATGCTGCAAACAACTTGATTCAATTTGGTTTGAATCATTTTGAAGAATACCACTAGCTCATCAGTTGTATCTGCCTTTGATCTCAAAAATCTCGTCCAGGTGTATCTTGAATAGTCATCAACAATCACCAAAATGTACTTCTTGCCATTTCTTCTTTGAACCTTCAAAGGTCCACAAAGGTCCATATGAAGCAGCTCTAAGGTTCTTGATGATGTTACCTGATTCTTGGGCTTGAATGATGATCTGATTTGCTTTCCTTTAACACAAGCTTCACATAGCAAACTTCATTTTGGGCAACCCTCGGACCAGGTCCTTTGAAATCAACTTATTCAATAAAGATGAACTCATATGTCCCAGCCTACGATGCCAGAGATCAGCATTTTCATTTTGAGCACTGAGACATGTTAAGTCATCTCCATGAGAGATTTCCAAGTTTTCCACATACATATTTTTACTTCTGTGTGCAGTGAGAATTACCTTGTTTGTAGTTAAACTCACCACAATGCATTTCTCAGAAGTAAACTTGACCTCATTTCCTTTGTCACAGATTTGTGACACACATAGCAAGCTGTACTTCAACCCATCCACATGGTAAACATTGTCAATACCTACTTTGCCAACTCCCAGAATGTACCCCTTCTTGCCATCACCAAATGAGACACCTCCTCCTTGGAGGGTCTTGAGTGAGAGGAAGTTCTTTACATCACCAGTCATATGTTTAGAGCAGCCACTATCCATATACCAACATTGACTGCTGCTCCTCTCACTCACCTGCACCAGAAATCACTTGTTAAGCTTGGGAACCCATTTCAGCTTTAGTTCCCAGTAGGCAGACAAAGGAGTGATCAGATTGTACTTGGTCCAATATGGTAGACTTTGAGACTTTCTAACAAAAGACATAGGAGCAGGAACAGATTTTTTCTTTGAAAATCTATGAGTTGAGACAGGCTCTGTAGGACCAGGTCTCTCTTTTGGTACATTTTGTCTTTCAGCATAATTAGAGTATTTTTCACAAGAGTTTCTCCAGCTAACACACTCATTCTTCAGATGTCCGTTCTTACCACAATGAAGACACAACAGATTGTCAGACACAAACACATACTTACTGTGAGGATTATAAGGAGGACTTATGTTCAGACTTCCTAGTCCTTTCTTATTGAAATTACTCTGATTTGTCACATTTGACAGCAACTTTGAGGATTTGGTCCACTTAAGAGAATTTTCAAGCTCTTCCTTAAGTTTCACAATATCCTGTTCTAATTTGTTACTCTTTTCAAGTGACAGACTAAGATTTTTCTCAGAGTTTTTCAATTTTTCTTGAATTTCAGCTTGCAGACTATTTGACTTTCCATTTAGCTTTTCAGCTTCCTCAGTAATCTGGCACAACTGGTTCTTAAGTTCAGAGTTATTTAACTCTAGAGACACCATTCTTGACATTGTGTCTTCAAATTGACCTTTGTTTTCAGTTAAAATTTCAAGTTCAGCATTCATGGTATCTCTTTCAGATGTTAACTCTATCACAGAATCTAGCATGACTTTTGCCAAGGTTCTCAATTTTTTAAGAGAATATTTATCCAAGTCAATTTTCATGTCAAGAAGAGTTACCTGATTGTCCTCTTCTTCATTTTCTGTGTGTGCCATTAGAGCAAACATTTCATTGAAGACAGTTTCCTCCTCATGCACAGCAACCATAGACACATCTTTTGGCTCATCAGGATCTTCTGAATCACTTGAAGAATCCCCCCATGCAGCAAGAGCCCTTTTGACAACCATATCAGCAGCAGCTTTACGATCTCTATTACCAGGTACCAGGTCCCTTCTGTTTTCTTTGTCACCCCTGTGTTTTTGATGTTCCTTGTTTTCATTCTTGAGCAAAGGACACTCTCTGATGAAGTGCCCAGATTTTCCATACTTGTAACAAGTATCTCCTTGAGCAGCATTTCGAATCCCATTTGTTCCTCTTTTATAAATTTTGTTTTTTTTCTCACAACCTTTTGAAATCTACTGATAAGATATGCCATATCATCATCATCACTTGAATCTTCATCTGATTTGTACTTCAACATCAAGGACTTGTCCTTCTTGGCTTCCCTTTTTGACAAATCATAGTTTCGATTCATCTCATGTGTTTTAATATTACCAATCAAGGCATCCATGGTCAGCACCTTCAAGTCCTTTGCTTCTGTAATGGCATCAACTTTGCTCTCCCAAGACTTTCGAAGAATTCGAAGCACTTTCCTGACTTGTTTGGTCATGCTTATAGGTTCACCCAGACTTCGCAGCTCATTTGTAATGGAAGACAACTTGGTGAACATGTCATGTATTGTTTCTCCTTCCTTCATTTTGAAGTTCTCATATCGTGAGGTGAGCATGTCAATCTTAGATTCTTTGACTTGTTCAGTTCCTTCATGTGCAGTCAACAAGCAATCCCAAATTTCTTTAGCAGACTCACAGGCTGACACTCTGTTGTACTCATCAGGTCCTATCCCACAGACCAGAAGAGTTTTAGCTTTGAAACCCTTTTCAATCTTTTTCCTGTCAGCATCATCATATTTCTGCCTGGGCTTTGGAACAGTAATAGTCTTTTCTCCATCCTTCTCTTCCATCATTAGAACAAAGGGTCCATCTAGTATAATATCCCATAACTCGCTATCTTCAGCCATGAGGTAATCGTGCATTCTAACTTTCCACCAACTGTAGAAATGTCCATTGAAACGAGGAGGTCTGTGTGATGACTGACCTTCTTCGAGGTTAAGTGGAGCTGCCATTCTAGAACAAAATCACTTCCCTGGTGTTAACCAAATAGGTAGTGCCTGCTCTGATACCACTTGATAGAATGTATGCCTTCACTTAATAAGTAATGGACCAGGTCCCTTACTTTACTTCAGAAAATACCAGAAAGTTAAAGTGCAGTAAAATCAACACAATGATTTTACGTGGAAACCTCCTTGCTTAATGGAGTAAAACCACGACCTGTCTCACAGGATTTTCAATCGTTTTCACTAATCTTCAAAAGCAAAAGCAAAACATGATTGAACCAAACGTAAGAAAGAGTTATCAATCTTACCGTTAAGCAATAGTCCTCTATTGCTCAACAAGCCTAAGTAGAAAAACCAATCTACCCACTAACCTATCCCACCTTGACAACCTAGACTTCTAACACAACACACCAATTCCTTTATGGAGTTAGGAGTGGTTTACAATTTAAGAAAAAGAGAATAAATTCCTAAACAACTAGACGATAAGTTCAAGATGTTGCTGTTGTTCTTGGAATAATTATGACTTTGCTTTGTGTAGCTTTTGCAAGAGTTCTT
This sequence comes from Solanum chmielewskii, assembly GCA_027704785.1. NCBI lineage: Eukaryota > Viridiplantae > Streptophyta > Magnoliopsida > Solanales > Solanaceae > Solanum > Solanum chmielewskii. The sequence continues at coordinate 5,657,669 of JAKWIX010000327.1, forward strand.
GAAAAGTTTTTATCAAGTTACAAAAACTAAAAAGCCAAATGTTTAGGAAAGTGTCTTTTATATGGGCAAGTCACTTTCCTAAACTTCTTTGCCATTGGCTGGAAAGGTCACACTTTTCTGACGCCATCGGGAAGTGTGCACCTACTTTCTGTACCGTCTTCAGCTGGCAGTCGACTGGCTCATCATCATGAGAGCCTGGTACCTCTACTAGGTCCCTGGGTTTGTTTCATCTGCAATACTTCAAACAAGACACCTGCAATACTCAAGTAGAAAACCCGGTACCTTTATGAGGTCCCTAAGTTTGTCAAATCATCAAAACTACAAATAACAATTAAAAATCCTAACATCTCATACTTTGTTTGACCATTAATTAAACTCAATTAGGTGCACTTCACTATGTTTTTTCCATCAATCATGAGCATGTTGGTGTTGTAGAAGATGTTAGTGCATCAGAAGTGGAATGAAAATCTTATGTCGATGTTCATACTCATGAGGTTTATTATGAGGTGCGTTTAATCATAAGATATCTTCAAGTTTCAGAAAATAGTGATAAACCTAATACATTTGGAAACATCATCAGACAAAGAAAGGATGAGCAGGAGGATATCATGTACATTTGAGAGAAATGAATCCCTTTTAGAGTTTCATATTCCTTTGATGGAGAATTTGGTTTTAGAGAGTACCTATTGGGGAAGTTTTGTGAGGAGCAGAATTGAAAACTCTGCTGAATGTTATTTTTGTTCTGACAATGTACAAGAAACATTCAATCATTTATTTATTTCTTGCGTTGATTCTATTTGCCTATGAAATATGTTTGCGAGCAGTGAGGATTCATGGTCAATTTATGCATTTGAAACAAACAAATGAGTATATGGCATATACAAAAGGTCCACACCTCAACCAATAATTATTAGTACTAACTAACAAAAGAAAGCATATACAAAAATCTCTCTCTAAATAAAACTCTTTAAAAAATCACACCATAAATGTTGTTATGTTATGTATAAGAAAAAAAAATCTTCTATTTATAAAAATCCAAAACTTCTCATCGACAAGAAAAAGAATTAGTCAAATATGAAAAAAAATCTTTTTCATAAAAATAATGAGTTTCACCAAGAAAGATAATTAGGCTTTTGTTGCTTTCTAGTGAAAGAAGAGAATATAGAATTGATTTAAGGGTATGCACATTTTGTATGATAAAGAGTCAAACTAACTTGACTTCAAAAATGTGAACTCAATTCCTTGTATTCACGAAACAAGCATAAGAAATTTTGTAGGGCAAAGCTATATATATAACATGTTCTTTATCTTTTTTTTACTTAGACACAAAATTTAAAAAGATAAAGAAGACTTTTGAATTTTATGATAATATATAAAATAAATTTAAATATTTTTTAATCTTAAAGGTATTAAACATCACGTGAAAGTTTTGTTTTAAGAAATTAGACATTTGATCATATGATGGAGGAATTTAGACTTGACTTCAACCTACATTTTTATCAAAAATCATAATTACACGGAGGACATGAACCATGTTGTGAGTCTAGATTTATCCAGTATGATCCATTTTAGGCATGCACTTCACATGTGAAGATCTGGTTGTCACATGTGACAAATCAAGAAAGAACAATTTGTTTTACATATTTTAACCTCAATTAATTATTTTGAGAAAGGTAGAACTTTTTGAAAATTTAAGTTTTTAAATTCATCTACTTCATAATTGATTGTGTAAAATGGTATATTGATTAATATCAATAAGTGTTTTCTTAATATGTGTACTAATTCAAAAGTGGACAAGTAATTAGGGACAAAGAGAAAATTGTTAAAAGAATTAAACTAGGGAAAAAAGTATGAAATATATCTGAACTTTGACCGAAATTGATGTAACGATACCGGACTTTGAATATGACTTTTTACCCATATATTATTTAATAGTGTATTTTATAAATATATATATATGCTCACGTAGACTTTAATAGTAACGATCACAATGTACTCTCATCTCAAGTCAACACAAACTATCATATATGCCAGTACGGAGTTTCAATAATAGGATGGCCTTGTTAATACTTACTCAATAATATTTTCCCTTGGCTTTATATCACTCCACAAGAAGCCAATTCTATAAGATCAGTATAAACCAAGGACCGCTACTAGCCTCAACCAAAATACACACTTTCTTAACTTAGCAAACAACAGTGGTCCTTAAATATTCGCAAGACAATCCTCAAATGACCTGGATGCTCATCCACGCTTCAATAATAGATAAGGATGTCATCTACGAAGACAATGAAAAACATATCCAAATATTGTATGAAAACCATAATTATCGGGTCCATAAAAGTTGCAGGAACATTTGTTAGTCCAAAAAAAATAACTACTAATTCATTTTGACCATACCGAGTTCTAAATGTTTCCTTCAGAATGTCAGATTCTCTAACTTTAAGCAATATGATAGCCTGATCTAAGGTTTAACTCTGGGAAGAAGCTGGTCGAACAAGTCATCAATAGTGGGAATAAGATACTTATTTTAGATTGTGACCTTGTTCATCCTGTGATAATAGATAGATAGTCGATAAACATCCTAAGAGAACCATATTTATTATGCACGAAGAGAATTAGAGCACCCCATGGAGAGAAACCTTTATTTGGTCCACTCCTTAAGCTAAATCAATGGAGCCATTTTGTAAGGAGGAATTAAGAACAGTTTGGTATCTTGAAGAAAGTCTATTTCGAAGTCAATTTCCCACTCGAGAAGGACTCTTGGAAAATCTTCGGGGAACACTTCATGGAACTCATGATTTACTATATGGATGGAATGAATGGTTGGGGTTTTAGAACTAGAATACTTAATCCACTATAGATGGTAGATGCAACCCTTAGAAATTGTTTTTTTGGTCTTAAGGCAAGAGGCAAAATGACCTATAGGTTTTGAAGTGCTACTCTACCACTCTATGACTTTTCAAACCGACCTATAGGTGTTGAGGTGCTACTCTACCACTCTATGACTTTTCATTCAGAAACGGTAATTTAACAACTCTGGTTCTATGATCGATAGAGGCATAACAATTATGTTACTAGTCGAATACTACAGATAATACCAAATTCAAGCATATCTAACTCTAGCAGATCCAATATACTGACTTTCTAAAATAATAGAGAATGGCGATTTTTGTATACCCGTTTAGTTAAGACAGAGTAGAGACTGAAAAGAGTTGTAATTTTCACAAGCCAAATAGTCTCATCTGACAATAAGTAAAGTTATCTAACTAGGCCGAGAAATCTTCATTTTATTTATACTCTATTCATGCTCTACACAATTACACAATGTTCATCCCTCACATCACACTTTCCTCTAGTTCAAGTACATATTCATCTAATCATACTATGATTCTGTTTACGCAGAGAACATTAGCAAAGGTGCCTATTAATAAGAACGAGAAGTTCAAGGAATCAACAGGAACACAAAAATTAATCTCCCCATCATCATCACAAATAAATTCACGGTAGGAGTGATGACATCGATGGTAAAACACCAGTAAGTGACGTTAAAGCTCCAAATATTGTTACACCCTCAAAATGAGCTAGGTGGAATTAGATTCTAACATTTTGCTTATGATTTTATTAAGTCCTAAAATGTCTAATTATAATATTTATAGTCAGTGTCTAAAGCTTGGAGAAGTTTGGAGGTCAAACGACCAAGAACGTCCAAGACGTTTGAAAGTTTTGCCTCAAAACGAGCTTGTGTGTATTAACGTGTTTCATCAAGTTTTATGTGTTCTTTTGATTTCAAATTGATTTGACAGTTATTTACATCTATACTAGAGTATTTGAGGTGGAAACGTCTGGGCAAAACTCCCCAAGGACCAACCAAAGGGTCCTCGAGGAGGACCAAGCCTTGGGCGAGCAAGTTGCCTAAGGCAGCAACAACTTGGTCATGGAGGGAGCCAGTCCGCATCTCGGACTTTGTCCACAAATAGCCAAAAGTTGATTCTTGTCGTGGAGACAAGGCTTACTCAACTGTTTCAGAATTTTTATTTTCAAAAATCATGCGAGATCAGCTCCGCATCGCGGACTTGTTTCTCGATGATAATTCCAGAAATTTAAGTTGAGTTTGACTTGGTTAAAGGGTCCTATAAGTTCAGGGGTCTTTTGGGTATTTTAGGGATTAGTTATTGGAGGCTATTAGACCTTTTTAAACCCCCAATTCACCCTTCAAATCAAAACCCTCAAGTCCAAAACAAAAGCTTTATATTGTTTCTCTCCAAAAACCTCCATTGATAATGCTTTGAAGCTCCAAGGAAAAAGGTAGATTTTCCAAGTTTTTCTCCATCAATATTGTGGGATTTTCTTCACAATTAAGGTATGGTTCTTCATCCTTGAAATCTCTTTCTTCAAGGAGTCAATTCCAATGAACTTCAAATATGATCCAAAACATAAATCTTCTAAATCAAAATCTAGACGTGGGTCCTTGCATAAAACGTTTTAGATTAAGTTATGATTGAATTATTGTTAATTGAATGATTTTACATCAATATATATATATATATATAAAAAGATTGCTCTATCAAAAACTATCTTTGTACCTATATGGTAAAGTCTGCGTAAAGTGTTGTGATACGAAAGATAAGTGTTCTATTCATATTAGAGAGTCATTTGTATAAACTAGGTATTTGAATTAGTGAAAAGTGAGTTTAATATAGATTGATAAATTTCTTTAAAAAATGATATGATAATTAATTAAAAACTAACACACTCCTTTTTTAAATAATTTATTTGGCTTGATTCGAATAACGGATCAGATTAATAATGATTGGTAGTTGGTATAAATTGAGACTTAAATCTTTAGGCTGATGGAAAATAACTTACAAGGAAAGCATTACATGAAAAATGCAATAAGTCACTAAAATTAATAATTTTGTTATAAAATAAAGTATTAGAAATTTAATAACAAAGAAATAGAGAGAAAGAATAGTAGTATTTTTCTTTCAATATTTCAAATGCATTTGTATCTACATATAAGATGACTATATATAGAAAGTAAGTATATCTCTAATACTTCAAAGTCATTAAAGAGATCTCTTAAAGTCATAATTAAATCCCTTAAAGTCATACTTAAATCTTTTAAAGTGATGAAGTATGAATTTTTTACATGGCATCCAAATTTCATTATTTACAACACTCCTCGTTGGATGCCCATGTACAAATTAAAATCTAGAAGAATAAAAGAGAGTTTACATAGTTAATCTTACTATGCATTGTTTTTTGACTTGTTAAAAACCTTACCAAGAAAAAATTCAGTGGAATAAAAATCTTGATTAAGGAAAAAAAAGTGCAGCGCTTATTTACTCCCCTTGATGAAAACATCATTTAATATCTCGAAGACAATATTTTATTGGGTAAAAGGAAAAATATTTATTTAGAAGAGTTTTCGACTTTTTTAGAGTCGCCACTTAATTTTGAAGAAAAATCAAGAAAAGTAGTGTTTTCAAAATACTTCAAACAGAAAAAAGAATCTAGTGAAAAGCAATTAACGGGTTTGGGGATTCCTATTTATATTTTAGGAATTTTTACGGCACCTAAAATATTCACTAACTCGTGATTATCCGACAACTAACTTTACCTTGGCTAAAATTGATTTAACTTGGATTGAAAAATGTTTAGGATGGTAGAGAGCTAGAATAATAAATTATTATCTAAGTGAGTTATTTATAAAATTATTAATTTTAAGTCGATAAAATATATAAGGCATTTGCGGAGATTTAGATTTTTTAAACTTTAAAACTAGCATTTGCGGAGATTTAGATTTTTTAAACTTTAAAACTAACGACAATCAAGAAACACACACTCAAAACAAGTAAAGAGAGAGAGAGAGAGGGAAAGAGATTTGGGTCTAAATCCGAGTTCTCTGTTCGCCTTGACCCGAATTTTGGACCCACCAATTTTGGGTTTTTAACCCATTTGACTTTTTGGATTTTTGACCCTTTTTTCTTTCGTACTTGTCCTAGACTAAATATACAATAATAATAGATAATCATTCAGAAAATAAAAGAGACAAGGGCTTAGGCCCCAAAATACAAAACGATAAAAATGGAAAACATAAAATAAGGGGGATGGTAGGTCCTAAGTCTTCAACACTTCCAATTCGCTTCAAGTTTTCGCCACTCCAAGATCTGTACACCTCATTTTGTAGCTGACTGACTCGGAATGAAAATAGAAAACATTCAAGCCTTTATGGCCCCCTTGATATCCATAAGGATGGATTCATGGTGAACCCTCGGGAAGATTTTACATACAACAAGAAAATAAGAATTAGTATCCGAATACTGACATATCGAAACATTAACTATAAGTGACAACAAGTCAGAAACCACAACTAAACCAACATTAAATCAAACAATCGAATAAATGGAAGTTGAATAATCACACCAAAACAAATTTACAGAAGCGAGATTTGAAAGTCATGTTGCATAAAACGATGCCCTTCTACCAAGTAGTTTGGGGAATCAGGATGGGCGTGGAGGTCCAGTTTTGCAGCATCTTTGCTGGCTCAGCATCACATAATCCTGTCAACTCGATCTCTTCTTCAATAACAACATCGATCTCCTCGAAAAGGCAACATATTCCTTCCCCAAGGTCTTCATGCTCGGCATACTCTCGGACTGGGAACGATTGATACACATGAGGAATTGGCTTGGCCAATGCTTGATCTTTCTTCTTCTTTGTCTTCTCATCATCATCTATGGGACGTACCCCAATCCATACTTGCCCCTTTGACAGGAACTTGAATGGGCTTAATAATACCTTGGGAATTTTTCCTAATCCGAAACCTGGTTCAAAATAATTTTGCGGCATCACAGTGTCTATCATCTTATAGATGGCAGGCATGGGAGTCTGTGGGGCCAAGTCCTCACCAGTGGCATTTACCAGCTCCAGCGTGTAGAAATTTGTACCTCGCGATACTTTATCATTGTTTGGAGTTTGCCTGCCAAAGTGAATCCCTTCACCATGAATAACCAGCTCTTCATTCTTCCAAACGAATTTCATCATCTGATGCAGAGTAGAAGGGCAGCTCCATCCATATAGATGAAAGGCCTTCCCAGAAGAAGGTTATAGCAGGTATCGATATCGAATAGTTGAAACAGTGCACTGAATTATGCTGGACCCATTTGGATGATCAGATTCACAGCTCCCAACTTATCTCTCTATACTCCATCGAAGGCTCTCACGTTGACTTGATTTTGCTCAAGTTTTCCCAAGTCAAACCTTAACTGCCTCAACGTCGAAAATGGGCACATATTCAAACCAGATCATCATCCACCAAAACGCGATTTACGATCTTCTCGTGGCATACCATGGTGATCTGCAATGCCTTGTTGTGTGACCTCCCTTCAATAGGCAGCTCATCATCACAAAAGTTGATTCGATGCCCTCGAATAACCTGGTGAATCATAGAGGCTACGTTGTCGTGGCTAGTGTCTGCGGGTACATATATATCATCAAGAGCCTTTATCAAAGTCTGCCTGTGTGATTGAGAACTCATCAGCAGGGCCCATACAAAAATCTGGACTGGAGTCTTCTCCAAATTCTTGACAATAAAATAATATTTCGGTTGCATTCTTCTCCAAAATTTCTCTGCCTCACTCTCGCTTATTGGCGTTTTAGCTTGATCATTCTTTTGACCTTCGAGAGCAAGCTCCTTAGGAGTAGAACATCTTCCGGATCGGGTCATACCTTGTGCAGCAGCAGTCTCAATCACAACTCTTGGCTTGATAAGAGTTCTTGATGGCACCAAGGCAACAACTTTAGCGGGTATCAAGATAACGAAGTTTTTCTTCTCTTTTATGCTCAATAACTCTACAGCCTTTTCCAACTCGTCATGAACGATTGGAGTTATCACTTTCGTCCCATACCAATCATCATTTGTTTCTATCATACTGACGTTACCACCTCCATGATTTGGCAAAGGATTGGTATTGACATTACGTGCAGCTGGTTGGAGAGAAACCACCTCTTGGTCAATTAAATCCTGAATCTTTTGCTTGAGGTTGATACAGTCCTCAGTATCATGCTCAATACTATTGGAATGATAAGCACATCTCTGATTAGGACTCTAGAATTTCGAATTGATATCCACGGGTTTGGGCCCCATTAGGTGGATGTATCCGGCTGCAGCCAGTCGCTTGTACAACTTTGTTCGGCTTTCGGTGAGCGCGGTGAAATTCCATGAAGGTTTGTTCTCGAACCGAGGTTGAGGGGGATCATAACTTCCTTGTAGGAATATGGGCATTTTGAGCGGTTTGATAATTCTGTTGGTAAGACTGCGGATTGATATTCTGATTTAGGTGGTTTAACATGTGCTACTTCGTTGGGCATGAATTCTCCTTGCAAGATACGTAGGCAGCCTCTCCAAGCCCGGCCCTTATCTTTAAAAATTTTCATTTTTCCCTTTCATGTTAAGAGAATATACGAAGGCCAGATCAACGGACGTCGAAAGAGCAGCTGCAAGAAAACCTTATCTCAACGTGATTTAGCCTTTCTGAGACAGTGTCACAATTAAAACAAGCAAACTCCTGCTTGTAAAAAATGTGTTTCCATCCTTACTCGTTAGTAGGTATCCTCAAACAAAGCAATTTGTGTGTTTATCTTCTCTCTGTGTGATATAATGCATTTTGTATTCTGAATCTACACTGACAAATCTACCTTTGAGTTGTCCTTCTCAGGTACTTTGAAACTGATCTGTGTCGATCAAAAGCTGGCAGATCATCCCTATTTCACCAGATCAAAAGGTCCCGCAGATTCCTTCCCTAGACAAAGCTCATACAAATAAAAAACTATTATGAGGGATAATAATGAAGAAGTAAGTCTTACTAATGTTGTGGTGGCTCAACCTACCATAGAGGACCAGAATGAGTTGATTCTGCAGTTGATGCAACAGATTGCAGAGATGGGGGTAGAGATGCAAAGGATACAGGATCTGCCTCCACCAGGATTTGCTGCTAACGCTGCTAATGGGAGACCTCCAATCTATTTCCTTCTTCAAATATGGATCGAGCCTAGAACCACCCATCTACACCTACTCAGAATCCGTTGTTATAGATCTGACTATCCAAAATCTCCAATATGATTCTACATCCTACCAAACTCCGCCTCCTCCTCAAAACAACCACCCCAAATATCATCCCATCCTCAAAATACCCACCATCAAACTGCTCAACCACCGCAAAATCAAAATAGAAATCTAAATCAATTATTTTAGATTTTTTATCATCTTCAAATTTTGAAACTCTCTTCTATGAGTTTGAAGATTTATAGTGCGTACCTTTTCGTCACCATACACCTTAGTTTACAGAAAATTCCAAGCTTCCTTTGTAGTCTAACAAGTAACAATTTTCGCAAAATATGCTCTTGAGACTCTCATTTGGATTTTTGCTCAAGCCTTTTGCATCTTGACGAAACTTAGCCTCAAGATTTTTCATCTCTGCTGCTGTAAGATCACCATCACTGTCTGGCTCTTTAAAGACATTTGCAACAATAGTCCACAAACCTTCAGCTTTCAAATGTATTCTCATTCTTATCTTCCAATATTCAAAATCAGTTCCATCAAAAAATGGAGTAAGAACAATTGAAGAATCAGCACCTTCATTTGTTTAGGTGCCATTATTTTTCTTCACTTAACCCAAGATTAAGAATGAAAGCTGCTTTAAATACGAATATGTAGGAAATATGGAAGAAAAATAGTATCTTTAGAGAATGCTCAAGTTTATTATAGGCTACTTACACTTTGTTTGGATCATTGTTACCCATTGTTTCATAATGTATTGTATTGTATTGCACTCTATTTTACTGTATTGTGTGGTAGATACAATGTTTGGCTAGACTGTATTGTTTGTTGTTATTTAATAACTTTTTAGTTGTTTGCTTTGTTTGTATCGTACTGTATTATAATTTATAAATTTATAAAAATATCTTTTATTATCCTAGGGTGGGAGGTTTGACTAGATTTAAATAATTAAGGTAAAGGGTAAAATAGTATTTTGAAATATTATATAAAGATATAATTGAAAAAAAGAATTAAGTAACAATGGGAACACACCAAACTGGTTGTTCCATAAAATAGGGATTTTCATTGTTACGTAACAACGAAATTTAATAATATAGTACAATACATTTTAAATAACAATCAAAACAAACATTGTAGATATAGTAATGATACAATACAATACAATGGATAACAATGATCTAAACATAGTGTTAAGATCGCTGAGATGATTACAATCATCAACTACATCTCTATTTATACTAGTAATAATGTAAATCAAAGTCTTGCACAAATAACTAAATACATGTATCACAATTTACTAGACACATGTATTACGAAATCCTAAAAAGACTTTTTGAAAAATTAAGAGGCAATTTTGAAAGACTAAACGTAGATGCATTAATTCCAACATGTGTATGTTGATTATTTTCCACCAATACCTCATAGAGTTATTTAGAGAATGAAGAAAAGAACAAGTTTATTTGCTCTCTACTTTCAACTCTTTCTACTTGAAACTTTTTTCTTCTGAATGTCTATTTACGTGTTGCTATTTATATTTCCTGATATAACATGAGGAGATAATTACAGATCCTAGTTATGCGGGCAAGTTTGTCTTAATGACTAACCCTCATATCGAGAATACTGTGGTCAACTTGGTGCGTTTAGCATTTGTTTCCTGACGGATTGTTATTTTTGTATGAAATATCTTTTAAGACTGTTTTGGAATTTGTCTGGAGACGATGAGGGAATCGATGCAGTGCTTTCTTGGAGGATTATCACAAAAGTGTTTGAGTTTTATTTGGGATAATTATTCTAAATCGTTTGAAAATTAAGAAGTACAGAAATTAATTATTATTGGAAAGGGTCAAAATTGGGTGTTAACAAGTGTCCACAACCCATTTTGACTCATTACAAGCAATGTTTATAATATCTGCGTCAAGGAAAATAACAAGATCTTCTGTGGTAACAGTGGCTAGACAATTTTCATTGTCATCTTCTTTAGTTTTCACTTTGTTTTTATTGTCCCTCTTCAACTTTCTGCAATACTTTTTTTTGTGTCGTTTCATGCCACAATGATAACACTCAATATCCTTAAGTCTGTCTCTGGATTTGCTACTATTTTGTTCTCTACACAGAGAACCACGAGTTTTGTTTCTCCCCCTAGGGCTAGTTATCAGGACATCCGACGAAGAAGATTCTTGAGTTTTTCTTCTCATCTCTTCGTTCAATACACTACTCTTGGCGAGATCAATAGAGATCACACATCCGGTTTGATAATGAAGTTCTAAATGTTTTCCAAGAGTCTGGTAGGGAACCAAGTAGAAGCAAGCCTTGAATCTCTTCATCAAATTTGATGCCGATAGCTGATAATTCGTCATGATTCCCTGAAAAATTGTTCAGATGATCTGTTATCGAAGAATCATCATGATACTTTAAACTCAACATCTGCTTTATTAAGAACTTTTTGTTGTTGCCAGTCTTCCGAGCATACAAACTTTCAAGATACTCTCATAGGGTTCGAGCATGTGTTTCCCCAGAAATATGGTTCAACACTTTACATCGACCCATTGCCTAATGAATCCACAAACCTGTCCATTCAACAAATTTCACTCTTCATCTATTTTATTATCAGTCTTTACAGTGGTAAATACTGGTTTCTGAAAATTCTAACATAAAGCATATCTTTCATTTTCCCCTTCCAAATGGGATAATTAACACCATTCAAAGTAATCATTCTACTTGTGTTGACTTCCATCATTTTTCCCCAAAAAGTATTGTTATTGTTGATCAAAGTAAATATTTTCTGCTGTGGAAGTTCAAATTGTGCTGCAACCACATAGCATACTCAATAAAACCTTGGCTCTGATACCAGTTTGTTGGGGAAAATGCGGACAAACCCAAAAATATATATGATAAAAGTAAATGGCAATAAAATGGGAAAATAATGACATGAAGAATTTTACGTGTAAACCCTTCTAAACAAAGGAAAAATCACGGGCCAAGAGGACCAACTGATATCACTATAGTGAGGAATTGTACACTGTGTAGTCACGAATACAATACTTAAAGTGACTACTATACACTCAAAGAAACAACACTATTTTGGTTTTTACCTTACTAAAATATCGCTCACACTCTATTTTTCTTTACACACTATTTTTCTTGTAGTCTATGGAATACCTCACTTTGCTCTCAAAATGGTTTTTCTTTCTAACTTGGTGTGTTTAACAAATGAGCAAGAATGCTTTATTTATAGAAGGAGAAATTCATGTCTATGTCACTAATGACATAGGTAAATATAGCAAAGTCAAAAAAGGGTTTCAAATCTTACTAATTTGTCAACCACCAAATCTTTTATTTTCAACTCTAATTATTGTTCATTTTTAACAATTACTTGTAGTAATTGAATAGCAAAAATTGACCAAAATATGAGATGGACTCAACATATATATGGTAATGTGTTCTGGTACTTATAACAATACACTTGTTTGTTAGGTGTAACTGGTATTTTGGAACAAGTTAATGAATACTTACATGTTCTCCATGCTATTTTGTATAAGGGTTTGTTGGAGCTTTTAAGCGTAACAAATAGAAGTTGAAAATGGATGGACGTAGCTTGCATTCCAAGTCAATAGGTGAAGGGCTGAAGGATTAATAATATTTAGAAGTAAATTTGACAATCATACCTTGAATCTAGGTTATTCTTTTTTGGATGTAAACAACATTCACATATTCATTGGTCCCTCAAGTGGGATGTGAGAAGGGTGGGGTGTACTTACATCTTACTTCTTTTTTTATTAGATAGGAAGGTTGTTTTCGATGAACCGTGTAGTCAAAGAAGGATTAGAAGGAAAATAGTGACAATAAAATAGCAAGATAAACAAAGTAAATGAAACATGTTTTAATAAAAAATGAAGAATAAGATGTGTCGTGAATACTAAAAATGCTACTTATCCTACTCAAAAGTATGACAACACTTGGCTATATACTACAGAATCTTCAACCTACATACTATCGTATCCAGAATCATGTCTGCAATAAGTTGAGATATGTTATATCTTGTCTAACTTTCTTTTTCGGCTCACATCTATCTCTTATAAAACTTGTTATAGTTAACGTTCCATACCTTCTCTTCACATGTCCGAATTGTCTCAGTTTTGTTTCCTTCCTCTTATCAGCTACGAGACCACTTCCAAGTTCCACCTAGTTGTGTAAAACTTTGTTCCTATTTTCATTTTTCCTAATATGTTCACACATCCATTTGAGTATTTTCATGTCTGTTATCTTCATGTTCTAAACATGTACATTCTATTTGGAGATTAAAAATATATTTTAGGTTAAAAGGAGGAATCTAAGAATGTAAAAAGTCAAGACATGATAAGGACAAAGACGAGCAGCCACAAAGGTTAAAAGGGCAAAGATTTGGCTACTTGTTAAATTCTTTATTTAGATTTCAGCAGCCTTTTTGCCTTTCATACATTTCAACTTTTTGCCGTCCATATTCCAGCCATAATCATCAATCTTAACTCACAGTTATAATTATTTGGTATTTGAAACTTATTCATATATCTGTTCCACATAGTAATAATACGGAAAGGATGGTCCGAATTAAGGGCTTATCCACGTTGGGTTCAGGGCGTTCAACCGAACGTCTCGGTAAAAAAAAATACACAATATATGAAAGATAAATTTTCGATATTTTTGTAGATAGATATATTTTGAACCCCCTTAATAATAAATAAAAATAGATGGTTCAATGGTAAGACCCCTGAATATTAAGTTACATGCCCTCGCTTCTAATCCCTGCAACAACATTTTTTTTTATAGTTTCAATTTATTTTTGTCTAAAAAAATCAATTCTGTTTTTAAAGAAATCAAAATTGGAGCCAGTGTCGGATTCACAATTACCTAAAATTTGAAGAAGATCACATCCTTGAAATGTATGACGTGATAGCATATTTTGATATTGATTGATTGCATGACTTAAATTTGTGGTAAGTCAAACTGAAATTAAAACTTAAGCCACATGAGCTTTTCCATTTAAAAAAAAAGAAAAAAGAAAAAAATGAAGAATCTAATTGTCATAATTCTAAAGTTTTATTTGCAGAAAACTGAAAATTAAACAACTCGATACACAGTTTCCATTGAAATATTATGTAATGTACAAAGATTCAATATTCATTAGTATAATTGTATATTTATACTTTCACTAAATTTATGTCTCTGCCGCTACAGTTGAGAGGGTGTGTTGGACATGTACTTAGAAAATATTACATTTGAAACATTTAATTAATCCAACCAAAAAGGTAAGACAATATAATAGTTATCTTACTCCATATCAATCAAAGTCAAAAAAAAATAAAATGATACGAAGAAAGTTAATGCTAATGAAGTCACCGCTTGAACAAGTGAATTATAATATAAATAAATGTTCAATATATTTACTTGTTGAATCTACAAAGTTAAAAAAATGATTTATCATTTTATATCTATTTTATTTTTAGCATTAAGTATTATTCATTTCCTAACATTTGAATAACTTATAATAATTAGGAGGTGATATATCATATGATTATTATTTTACCTATTAATTATATCAAATATATCAAAAAGACTTGAGACATAGTAAAATTATGGTAGCTAAAAAGCTTTACATCATCTAATTTATCTTTCAAAACACCAAAAATAAAATAAAAAATACATCAACTCAAACTATTAAAAACTTGACTATTTTTAGAATTAGTAGCTCAATACAACTAAGTACACCCCTCCCCCCTTCTACCCATGCTTGATTTAATGACTCTGGTGTTTGAGTCAATTTTTACCTACTTGACTGATTTTACGAGATATATGTCATCTCTTACCCCCCTATGCTTATATCCTACCATTTATTGGTGAAAAGAAGCTATTTAAAAATTCTTTGTCCCGGTGATAGAATCATCTTGGGATCAAATAGTTCTTTTCTTTGTTGAAAAATATTCCATTTTTTACCAAAATGTTTGATCCATTCCTCTTTTGTCTTGTAATGTGGAAGATATTGCTTTGCGTTGAGGCCAACTTTATCACAATAATCTAATATTTCTTCATTTTGATCATCCAAAATTTTGCATTCGTTATATCCACTTGAAGAATGTAAAAATCCCACACAATAAAATGTTTCCTCTTCTGGTATCATGGCTGACATCCTATCATCCCATCTACATTTTCAAAAATAAAAAAATCAAATAATTAATTTTTATAATATTAAATTGCTCAATGAATATCTACATATATAAGCTTAAAAAAATAACAAATAAATGACTGAATTAGTGTTAGGATAAAGTTACTCAATTTTACTAAACTAGGAGTAACTTTTATAAGATTCCCACAATATATATATTAAACTCTACCACTCCCTCGTATTCAATATATGCAACACACTTTTTTTTTGTCTTCCAAAAAGAATGATCGACACATTTATGTATTTAATAACAATTTAACTTTAAAATGTTCATTTTATCTTTAATCAAATAATCTATAATCATACAAACATCTATAATTAAATTTAGATTAATGTTTCAGAAGTTTTACATTTGACATCTATGATTAAATTTAGATTAATGTTTCAGAAGTTTTACATTTGTTTTCTTAAACTCTATATCAAAATTCATATCAAAAATCACATAAATTGAGGTAAAAGGAGTGCTACTCCCACTATTCACTTTTAATTGTCATGTTACTCTTTTTGAAAGTCAATTTGACTAATTTTTAAAGTTAAATTAGATTACATTAATTCGATATTTTAAACAAAAAAAATTAGATATTCAAAAACTATACAGAAAATACTATAAATTTCAATTTTTTCGCATATCAATACAATAAAAAAATATTAATCAAAATTATTATTATTTTCCTAAAAAAATTATAACAATTAAAAATGAACGGAGATAGTAACATAATATAACTATATATATTACTTATCTAAGGGGGTAGGGTGAAATGATAGTTTTTGAGAGTACCTTTTCCTACTTGTTGGGTAGACAAGTATGGGTCCAGTTGTCTTGTTTTGTCTGAGGATGATGTCCACAAAAACAGCAGCATTAAAATGCATGATAGATGACTTAGGTACAAATAAATTGAGCCATGGATGTGGAACATCCCACATCCCTTTTGATTGTAACTCTAATTCCCCACTTCTAACTCTATTCAAAAAATCCACAAAACTCACATCTTTCTTGAACATAAATCCACCTAAATACTTCAATCCTTTTACCAACTTCTCAATTCATGTACATTGTCAGAAATTATAAGATATATGTTGAATTCAGTCTTATTTATCTAATATATTATCTATCTTTATCTAAGATATATATATATATATATATATATATATATAACACTAAACCTTCTTAATGAAAAAACATTTAAAATATATTGATATCATCAAAATCAATGCACACTACTTATAAGTTACATGGTGCCTTTGAACCGAATATATTTAAAAATTAATAAATTAAAAAAATCATTAATTTTCAACTGATTAAGAAAAAGTAAATCACATAAACTGAGGTCGCACATACCTCATCAATAGTATTAGCATTTTGGTCATCATAATACTTCACTATTTCCAAGCAATACATAATTCTATTTTTGGATAATAATGAAGCAATTTTGGTTTGATTGGAAGGTGAAAAAAATGAGGATCTCCAATTATTTAGAGAGCTTTGTTCCATCATTAGAGAGCCCTCAACATAATCCAATCCATTATGATGAATTGAAATAAGATGTTCTTGATCTTTTGTGAATTTTGAGAAATCATCATACAACATTCTCACCCATTTCACCTACAAGAAAAACAAAATCATAAATCATATATTTGCATATGTAAGAAATAGAAGTAAAAATCTTCAAACTAATATTATCTATTTTGTGTTTATTAACATTCTTTATTTTTAATATGTATTTGGGAAAAAATAACATATTTTAATATTTAGAAACAATTTAACTCAGAAAATGTGTTTATTTAGAGGCTCAATACCAACTAGGTTAGTTCCTCGA